>OY283153.1:3966842-5289122 GCA_958299815.1 Sarcophaga carnaria | reverse complement strand
AAGTCTTTATTAATCATGTATTAAATCTTTCTATCTATTAATTTATTTCTTTTCTTGCAGAAATTAAATGTATTTCGCATCGATTTTCCAAAATATATTGTTTCATTTGATAGCAAAATAGCTCCTTATAAAATTCCGAATGGCATTGATGTCGGCTCTTGTATAAAAATTTTCGTATCTGAGGTAAAATCAAGTTATTGCTTTTTTTTCTTGTAATTTAAACATTATAATTATTGATTAAGTTTGGTAAAGTGGAGAAATATTTAGTAATTTAGACTGAAATATTTGAAAATAATTTAAGTTCTACATTTTTCTATGAAACCAATTTTCTTAGATACACAGCCCATTTAAGTTTTGGTTTCACATGCACAAGGAAGATAATGAATTAGATTCGCTAATGTTTCGAATTGAGTAAGTAAATAATTAATTTTAAGTCTGAAATAACAAAAATGAAAATGTATTTTAACAATTGTTACAAATTTTAGACGTTATTATTTACCTCTTGATGAAAACGAATTACGCATTCCCTTAACTTGTCTAATCCCAGGACAAGTTTGTGCTGCAAAATTTAATGAAATGTGGCATCGTGCCGAAATAGTGTCACCTCCTATCAGAAATACCGTTAAAGTAAGTGAAAACATTAGCGGTTTTAATAGCTGTTTTAATAAATTTCAAATGATCTATATATACAGGTGACATTTATGGATTATGGCACAGTGAGTGAAGTGAACGTAGATGAAATTAAATTTTTGATCTCATCTTTTGCCAAACTACCAGCCCAAGCTGCTAGAGGATGCTTATCTCACATCAAGCCACGCCAGCAACATTGGAGTCATGAAGCCACACTACATTTTCTCAGTTTGACATCGGAGCAAATGGTGTACGCCCAAATAAGTGAAATTGATACGGAGGTAAGTTAAAAATCTCCCATGTTTCTATATATTTTCGTCGACTAAAAATAAAATCTAATAAGATTTTATTATTCCTTATTACTCTGTATATTTGATTTAAATTTGTTTTATGTTATTTTTTAGAATCAAACTTTGTACATGATTATTTGCAATACTAATAGCGATGAAATCGTACAAATAAATAAATCACTAGTGGAACATCGGTATGCTTTTTTCAATGAGGAATGGAAAACTGAAAAGATTCAGAAAGTATGAAAATAAGTTTTATATATGGCTGTTGCTTATTTATCAAAATAATATTATTTTCAACTTTTCCAGAATAATGGACGACGTTTACACCATCCTCGTGAAGATTTTCCCACGTGAGATTTTGTTTTCATTACACATTTAGTAGTAATTGTCATTTTTAATTGAATTACACACTTTTTCTTTTCAATTCAATTTTCTATTGACAAGTTTTTGTTTCTTTTACTTTCTCTAATACTAAGATTTTCCATGATTGAATTGGGTGAATATCCGAATTTCAGCGAGTTATTTCAATTAAAACTTCGCGGTATTGATTACGAGGCCATCCATGATCCAATCATCTACAATCAATCTTCAATACTTAATAAGCATGAGCACGCACCAGAATTTATACGCAAATTGCCATATTTTTTAACGACCACAAATCCTTTTCGTTCCGAAATTATATTGGACATGTACGCTACTTAATCTTGGGCAGTTTAGATCTGAACGAGGTATGTTTATACCCTCTTTGTTTTTTAATATAAAATTTCTTTAGAAATTAATTACTGATTACACCATCACCTTCCTAATGTACTCATAAGTTTAAGTTGAATTTGAATTTTCTTTTTGTTACTTTTTTTTATAAACTGTTAAATGTTGTGTTGAATTCAAGGCTAAGATTTTATTTTTCTTTATAACAATATTTTATCGATTAAAATATAATAAAACAAAATTTATTATTATTAAAAGCTTAATGGATCTTTTGTTATACTAAGAATGAAAGGAAACGAAACAACCCAAAAAAGTGTTCAATTTTTAATACAATAATTGCAAATTTAATATAAATCGGTTTAGATGTTGTAGAATTGAAGCATGACGGTCGGAATCAACGCAACTAAAATTGAGTGCAATTCACTATTACATTATCAACACCATGTGTACTATTTACCATTTTAGTCGACTATCCAAGTTGTCTTCTCATCTCCACAGAAGAAAAACTATTGATGAATCAATTATTTTCTCTTCCCTACAGGGAAATATTTTAATAAAATTCCAAAATAAATCTCGGTATTGCATTAAAGCTTATTTTGGAGATTACAGTCAGTAATGACTAAACATGAGAAGTCAACAACCTTAGCGTGTTTATAACAAGAGCCGGGTACTGATACATGAGTATCCTCAACCTCCTACTCACAGTTTTAGCAGTTCTTTTTATTATGATTTCGTTTTTTGAACATTTCAAAACCGATAAAATTCCATTGTTTATTTTTAAACCTTTTTTGAATGTTTTAAAATCCATGTACTGTTTCTGGGAATTTCTTCTAAACAGCTTAGCAGATCGGGCGCTTGCTTTACAAATGAGATTCTCTTTGGCAATATTGTCGTCCGAATTTTTACGTTGTGGTTTCTGTTTTATGCAATTCATTTCTATCATTAAAATAAAACTGCGTTTTGAAATTATTTTTTTTATTTTATAAGGCAAACGCTGTCCTTCTGGTTTTTTTTTTATTAGTTTACGTGTAATAAAATACAAGATATTCTTTACATTTGTTGTTGTTATTTGTTGTTTTTGCTTACAATTTGAACAAATACAACTTGCAGTTTTCTATTACTGTTAGTTTTCATTTTGTTTTTGTAATAAAAAGAGTTTTTTCTTAGCTAAAAAACTAATTAAATTAATGATTATACATAAATATAATAAAAAATAAACAATAGATACATATATGTTTCAATAATATTAATTAATTAATATCTTTTCTCAATAATAATAATAATAATGATACTAAAATGATAATTAGTCATAATATTTAATGTAATTATTTATCGTAATGGTCGTTACAATAATAATAAGTGAAGAGTTTACAAGCGATTATTATATTATTCTAAATAAATTAATAATTTCAAACCTAAATAGCAATAACAAAGATAATAAAATTAAAATTAAAAACAAACTAATTCTAATTATTTGAAATAAATTCGAAATAGCATTCAAAATTAATTTGAAAATAACTAAAGCAAAAGGAAAAGGAAAAGCAAAAGGAAAAGGAAAAAGAAAGAAGAAACTACAAGTTAAATGTTTTAAAATGTATGTATAAAAAGTTGTATTAAATATTTTTAAAAATATAAATAGTTTTTAAAGCAATTGAACTGTATAACACTTTTGAAAGGATTAGAAAGTAAAGGATTCTATTATTGAAAACATTTGATAATGAATCTAAGGAATATTATTCTACTGTGTTGTCCAAAAGCGTTGTACAGTTCAGCTGTGGAAAAATTTCATTAAAATTATATAAAAAGTTGTTGTACATAAGATGAAATTCTTTTGTTTTCTATTTAACTATAATATAGTTAATTTACTTTTTGTAAGTTTATGTTGTATTAGTTTTCTTTTTTTTTTTTTGCTTTTTTTTGTTTTAATTTAATACAATCTCTTAATAATTGTGTGATTTTTCCTAATTTTGTTATTTTATTTATTTTTTTATAACATTTTTTAAGTTGCCGCTTTTTTCTACAATGTGTACTAAAAACAAATGTGTCATGCTTTTTTTTTAATGTATAATTTCCTTTTTTTTAATTTTTGTTTTATATTTGCAGTTTATAACAATGATTAGTTATTTATATAATAATTTCTTTCTATATTCATAATATTGATTTAACAGTTTTCTTTTATATTATATTATATTATATTATATTTTTGTATTTTATTTGTGTTTTCATTTTGGTTAATGATTTTGTTGTTATATTATTTAAGTTTGTTTGTTTGTTTTTTTGGTTTTTTTTTATTTTACTTTACTTCACTAAATGTTTATTTTGCCTTTAGGTATTTAGTATGTAGTTTTATTTGTTTGCTTTATTTTTTATATGTTCATTTAATGAAAATACATTTTGTAGGAATTTATTTATTTTTTCATATTTTGGTTATCTTTTTGTTTTTTATTCTTATTTTCTTGTAAAATGTTTTAATAGGAGGGCTAGTTGTTATTTATTTTTTTAAATTATATATTTGTTACATTAGAAAATGATTTTTATTTGTTATTTATGTGTAGTGTAGTAGAAGGAGCAGGGTTAAAGAGTTTGTATGTGTGTAGTAGGTTCAGATTGGGGGAATAATGATACAGTAGGAGATTTCGTAAATGGCAGAAAGACGACAGACAGAGAGATTGAGAGTGAGTCAGTAGGATAGATGATTCGTTAGGAAGGCTTAACTATGTATGTTTACTTTATTTTATTTATTTTATAATATTATTTTATATTGTTATAATTAATCATTGACTATGTTATTCTAATATTCTACTATTCCTATTGCAAAAATTATGTTTGGTTTACTACTTTAATAATCAACTTAAAACATCAGGTGGTTTCAGTTTAATGTTAAATAAGAATTAGGAAATTAATCTACAAAATAATAAGAATTTTTTATTTTCCCATAAGTAATTGTAATTGTTATTATGTATTATTATTATTCTTTAGGTCATTTTGGTTATTTGTAATGTAATTTTTTTCTTTTTATTTCATAATCTAATGTGAATGACATTTCTACATTAATTTCAATACCGCATAGAAAGGCTTGTTGTGACACAGAATTCAGAAAGTTAAAATTAAAAAGAGAGAAGTTGAATTAGAATTATTATTTTCATTGTGATTGTAATATGTATATCGCTAATAGAAATAGAACAACGTTTGTAATACCTTTCCACGGTTTTCTTTGAATTGAAAATAATGTAGTTTGAATTAAGTCGTTTGTTATATTTTCGCTTTAAATCTTAAATTGTTTTCATTTATTATTATTATGTTATTTATAAGTATTATATCATAATTTATATATTTATTTTATTTTTGTTGTTGATTTAATTATTTTCATTTTCATTTATTTTATTTTAATATTTGTTTTTTACTTTAATGTCGTTTCTTATACTTAAGTCATCACAGTTTGCGGAGCTGAAAAATTTGTTATTATTTTTGTTTTCATTTCTTTAAATTATTGAGGACTTTTTAAATTTTATTTTTGTTTTTTGCTTTTGTCTGTTTTGTTAATTGCAGTTTATCTCCTTTTATATAGTAATGTATGGTTTTGTTATATTTGTTTTTGTTGTTGTTGTTGTTGTTCTTGTTACTGTTGATATATGAACGTATGTATTGTATTGTAGGGCTTTGTTTCATATTTGACTTTAAAATAGTATGTATGAGTATATTTAGTGTAAAAACTTAAACAATTTCCTTTAAATTTATAGTAATTATAATATGACTATTTTTTCTATTTTGTTTTATTGTTTAATAATTCGTTAATAGTTTTTCTTTTGTCGGTCTGTCTCTATTCATTTTGATTGTGTTTAACTGTTTCGGTTTCGTATGGTATGGAACTTAAAATGAACTTTAAAGCAACCGCTATATAATAATTTGGTGTTAAAGCATGATATATCTATTTACTTATTATTTTTTTTCTTTTTCTTTTTTTTGTCAAGAATTTGTAAGAAAAATATCAGTAAATAAATCAGAAAATGATTACTTTGATTAACCTATAAAATCGTTGCAGATGTAAAGCAAGAAAAAAATTAAACAAAAAAGAAAAATGAATATGGCAGAGTTTTAATTTAAAACTTATGTTTTAGATAATATATGAGTTTTTGAAAATATTATAACAATTTTAGTATCGAATTTTCAACTCACGAAATTAATTAAAATCATTTTTTGTATTTTTTTTCTTCTTTTTGGCAAATATTTTATATTTTCATAAATTTGAGTTATTAAACTATAAATGAAAACCAATTTGCTATTAAATCTGATATTTAATGATATTTTTCTTCAAATTCTACTTCTTTTTCTTTTGTAGTAGTTTTTTTTTTGAGATTTTTTTTTTTTAGATTTTTTTAAAGGCTGCTTGATATAGCAATAATATATGAGGCTTGAATATAACAATTTTTCTGCGTTAATCTAATGCTGTTTTGCTGCTGCTGCGTCTGATGATAACTAGTTGTTGTTACTGTTGTTGTTGCATTTGTAGTTGTTTGTTGATGATGGATTTGTTAAAATACATTGTATATGTTTCACAGTGTTGCTCTTCTAACACCACACACACTAAATGCCAACAAATGCTTATGATAATAATGCAGTTGTAGTGTTGGTGTCGATACCGTTGTTGATAATTTTTCTCAGTGTCATGGAGTATTACCCTCAAATAAAGCACGAAATTCACCACTTCTAGGACGGGGTAAACCTTCACGTATTGTTTGTATGGGCTCAGCTATGCTAGACATAGAACCATGCAATAGATTTTCCTTAGGATCAATTTCACTGCTACATATTGAAGTTTTGGAAGAAAATATGGAAAAGAAAAATTTGAAAAAATATAATTTTAAACCGATGTAATTTATTCCCACTTACTCATCTTTACACTCTTCCGCTTCAGCTGCTAAAGCATTAACCACCGCTGTTATTGTATTTGATTCTGGATTGCTTAATTGTTCATCTTTTTGTTGCATTATATTGGGATTTTTTCCAATCTTATTCAAACGCTCGGCTGCTACTGTTTCCATGGTCTTTCGCATGAGGGGATATTGGTCCAGTACACAATTGAAATGATCTACACTTAATGAAAACAAATTACAATACGTTTCAGCTCTCACACTGGCAACACGCCTAGCATTTGTTAATAAACAAATTTCACCGAAGTATGAACCGTCCGATAGAGATGTTGCCACCTAAAAACCATAAAAACCATAGTAAATATATAAAACCAGTTGAAAAGCGCCCATAAAGCCCACCTCTCCATTGGCCATAACAATGTCGACTACACCTTCCTGTATAAAATACATTTTGGTACCAATAGTACCTTCTTTTATAATAATATCACCTGAAATGTAGTAATAACACACAAAGACACACGAATTTTTAATAATCCATTTAATTTGAAAAGAAACTATAAATTCACCTGGTTGAAATACTTCGTATTTAAGTTTTGTAACGACATCAGAAACGAAATTGGAGTCAGCATTTGCAAAAAAAGGCACTGACGCAACGAGAGATCTGCAAAAGTATTCATTCATTGTTAATATTGTAATAAATAATATTTGGAAACCTTTGATTTAATATTTCCGTTCATATTCAAATGAATATGATAAGTCCACACATATGAACATATTTTACATACATACTTACCTACAATTGTAATTGATAACGTCCTCCCGTAATTTTTCGCTTAATTCTCCCAATATACATTCTTCATCGAAGAATTTACCTTGATAACGATGCTCGAAATATTCCGTTATACGTTGACGCATATCACGTGGTAATTTACGATACGCCATGTATTCCTCGACCTGTTTGACTTTTTCACGATACTGACGCCTACTTGAGTCCAAACTCTGAATAAGATTTGTAGCATGACCCAGAAACAGAGCATAACACGTTGCACCCGATATCATGGATAACATTGTTAGCCACATATCGGTTAAGGATTGGGGCGGAAATCTGGAAAACAAAAATTATATTTCACATGCAAAGCGGGAATGTAATTGTCACTTCATCGATAAACACTTTACCTGCCATAACCTATGCATAGCATATGTGACATCGCTTTAAATAAAGCCCATGAATATTGTTCCAGCCAATACGATTCCTAAGCAAATAAATTTCAATTTATTTCAATTCTAACACAATGTTATTGGGAATTTCGTTAAGCTTTTCGAGTTTTAAAACGTACCTGCAATTCATTGATCGATACCCATGAGTTTGAGGGAAAACCTTGTAACATTGGCACTAAAAATTGTAAACAACCACTCCAATGGCCAATTAGCAACATCATACATATCAGATTGAAAATTCTCATAAACACCGATGCCATATTTAGAAACTGAAAACATATTTTGGTTTTGTTTGTTTTTATATATATTTTGCATATAATGTACACACCAATCACCATATCAGAAAATTTTGTGGATTTTTTTTTTGTTTTTTGTTTTTTCTCTTTGTTTTACATACCATACACGTTTAATTTAATTTGTTTTTTGTGTTTTATTTTTTTTTTCAATTTGTAGGCCATTAAATAGTGATGAAATTAAAGAAAAGATTTAAAATGTATTGGGAAAAATCTTCGTAGTTATTGTCATACACAATTCCGAAATAATATTTTTTGTTTTATTAATTAGATCAGCAAGCTGATATTCATATGTCGTTTAAGAAACAATATATATCGTGTACTGTTTAAACTGTTTAAAAGTACATTATGTATCGGGTTTAATTATTAAAAAAAGAAGACGTTTCAAAGCATTACGGATTGGTTATGATAGTAACAATTAACCTAATGGGCAAGCAATTGTAGAGATTATAAAGATATTTGAAGATTTCAGATACGTTACAAATGTAGTCAGGCTTTTGCTTATGTTAACATCCGAAATGTGCGAAAAATTGGTCGAAAACTACCTCAAAAAGATCGGCTGCTGCAGCTAATCTAGAGGCGGCCGTTTAAATGGCATTGTATTTCGTACACGGTAACAAGCCACAAGCATTATAATGAAAGTTTCATTGAAATCATTTTCATTGAAATCGTTTTCATTAGCTTGACTTGTGAAGCAGAGCAATGGATAACCCTATACTTAAACGACTTCAAGAAATAATTCAAAATTTTTGTTAACTTCAGCTGTGTGTCTAAAATCGATTTGTTTTGTAATGACATTTATTGCAATATTTTCAATATTTTATGTTTCAATAAATTTTTCTTTAATTAAAGCAAATAGAGTAACATTAAAAAGTTTAAATATTTTAAATATTAATACATATAAATTTATTTCCATTTTGTCTTCACTTTTTAATGGATTACAAATACAAATTAAACGTTTTGCGTGAGTGTCAGAAAACCACAAAAAAAACAAAATTGTAACACATAACGTTGTAAAAATCACTACACAAAGAAATTATTTTCGTAATTAAACGAAAAAAAAAAAAATAAAAAATTAATGAAAAAAACATTAAACTTAACAAACAAACATAAAGGACACAAACAAACAATTTATTAAATGCAGCGTTAATTAAATGACCCCATAATCTTATAAGTGTGTCATCGAAAGCAATACAACATACAGTCAGGAGATGTTCGCCATGTTTTATACAGGAGTATCGATCGTATTCTTAAATAAAAATACAAACATAATCAAACTCGTTTCTTTTTTAATTGCAGTCGTAAATTTAGGAAATAAATACACTGAGCGCCAAAAGTATGTAAACACCACTGAAATAATTCAATTTCTGAGGATAGCGAGAAAAGTAATTGAGAATAGTCGAATAAATTTCCAAAAATAAAAACGTTTATTTATTACTTATAAAATGTTAAAACAAAAACAACAATTCATGATAAAGGAACTTTTTATACTTAAGAACAAAACTGTTTTCTGCTTAAGAACAAAAGTGTTGACTCACTTATGGCGCTCAGTGTATATTGAACTACACTACCCACATAATTAATGTAAAAATAATCCATTAATTCGAACAATTCTCTTGAATCGGACAATCATTAATTTTGATAAGAACTAATCTTCAAACCATTTTTAAATTTTTTTCAGAAGAAAAATTGTTTAAATTTTCTTGTCCTGCAGACATTATAAGTCAATAAAATATTTATTTTGTATTGTGGAATACATAAAAATTTGAATTTAATGTTAAAGTATGACTGGTGCCCACCTCTTATGTCCATGACTGTTTATATAAAACATTCGTATCTGTATGTACACCCTATGCAATTACAAATTTATATACATATGTATATTATATATGTATGTATGCATGTATGCAGTGATGCCAACTCTTAGGACACCAAACGCGTGAACAAAAATGAAAAAAGGGCTAAAACGGGCTAAATTGAAAAAAATACGTTTTTAGTACAATACAATTTCATGTTTTTCAAAAAAGCGCAAAAAGGGGGCTAAAATTAAAATAGTCTTTTCAGATAAAAACGCCACTATTCTTAATCGTTTCTGAATGTCTGACCAGGTCATAGTGTTTAGCGGCGATGTGCGTGTTGCAGTAAATACATACTGCTTTAGATTCATCTTTACAAGGCTTTATCCATTTCTTAAAAAGGGGATCTGTTCCCCAAATTTTACGATATCTTTGCGTGTAGCTCTCCATCTAAACATAGCATAACATTTACTTTAAAGAAACATCCAAGAATATTAAATTATGACTTATACGCTCATATACTTATTAAAATGTAAGTAAATACAATTTTTAACTTTCAGCAAAGCTTGTGTTTCTCAGTACTTTTGTTAATTCTATGTAAATGACAAAGAAGAAAACAAGAAATTGAAGAAAAAAGCGCTGTCGCTGGATTAAAATTCGACATTGCCAGAGAAGCATAAGATAATATTGCCATACAGAATTAAAGGAAAAACGGGCAAAAAGGGCTAAACAAAAATACTGAAAAGGGCTAAAATTGCGCGTTTTTTAGTTTAGGGCTAAAAAAAATTTTTCGCGTTAAAAATACTTCAAAAAGGGCTAAATCTAGCCCGAAAAGGGCTAAGTTGGCATCACTGCATGTATGTTATTAATCCAGAAAGTCTCTGTGCAAATTTAAGATGTTTTCCTATGTTCATTTATGTTCTAAAAAAAAAGAAACACTTTAAAAAATATATGAAATCCCTTTAAATAGTTGTCCGATTGTAACGCTGCATTTAATATTGAAAAAAGAAAAAATGAACAAAGCAAACAATTAATTGCAATATTGACCAATCCACAACAGAAACGAAACACATAAACTCAACTCTAAAACAATAAAAAGTAAAACTGATTTTAAACTATCATAGCTGGTATTTTTTGTTTTGTTTTTTTTTTTTTAATTTTAAAATTATTAATATTTCTTGTTAGTATTATAGTATAGAATTTAGTAAATAAATAAAAAAAAAAAATAGAAGACGACAACTAGTTGTATAACGTTTCGTTGTAATAATACGCTTAAGTTAATAACTGAGGCGTTGTTCTAGTACAACAGAATACATTCTTTATTATTGTTTTTTATTCTTAAATTGTTTTAGGGAACAATTAAAATTTAATACAAAATAATTTTTTTATTGTATTTGTTTATTTGTTATTTTCAATGGTTAGAATTACCATTTGATTTTTACATTTATTTTTAAATGATAGTCAGAAATGTTTAATTTTAAGTTAAGGCAACCAATTCAGTTAATTAAGGTATAGAAGAGTACCCTTTATTACAAATCAAATCTTTGATATGTGCTTTAAAGTACACTGCGTTATAAAAATAATACAATTGCTTAGAAAAAAACGAAAAAAAAACAAATAATTAAGGCAACAACATACACACTACAACTCATTCATTTAATAAATACGACATTCACTTATTTTTTTGTTAATTAAAATCTAGTTCCAGAGAATAAAATGAATAGAAATCAGTAAAGAAATGAAGGATTTAAATGAACTACAATAATCAAAAAAGAACAGAGGAAAAAGAAACAGAAAATTACGTCTAATAATAATATTTTCAACTACTTGTACCATTTCTAAACGTATTTGTATACATATTTTGTTGACATTACTTTTTATAGGGGCTGTGGGAGCTCCTCTACTACAAATAAATGTTTTTTTTTAACTATTGCTACTATAAGTACATATAATGTTAGATTTAATTAATTAATTCATCGATTCTGCACAATCTAGTTAGTATTTGTTTTAAATTGTTCGGTAATTTGTTAAAAAAAAATCAAGTGATACTTTTCAACAAGAGGGTTTCCATTGTTAAAATTACGTTTAATTTTTTTTTTCATTATTATTTTAATTTTGTTTTTAAATTAAATACAACAATTTCTATAAAAAATAATGGTGCTATTGCTTTCTTTGCCATCTCAATCAATTAAATCGGTTAAAGTGAATATTTTTTTATTTAGGAGCTAAAGCTGCAAAATTTATTTACAAAAACGTTTTACATAAAATTCAAATTAAATCGTTTTTTACCATAGTCACCATATTCGCTCTTAATCGTACTCTACTGTAGTGAGTATTTTCTTTGGCATTTTCTATTTCAGTTTTTTTTATTATTTATCAGATTATTTTGTATTAATTTAAATTTGTTCCAGGTGCAAAAACCAAAACCAACAGAAAATAAATATGTATGTATAGGCAAGTATTATCCAAAAAAAAAGAAAAAAAAGTTATAAAAAGTTTTATCGCAATATACATATACATAGTAGGAGGACGTTTACATTCTAAAACAAAAAGATTCAAATTTATTTTAAGCGCGTTGAAATAACTATTAAAATAGGGATTTAGTTTTTTTTTTAAATTTTTTTTTTGTTAATTTAGTAAGAATATTATATTATATTAGGATAGATAAACTAATATATTATACAGACTTATTAAATTTCGACAAGAATTTCATTTTTACTACATATTAATATAAATTTTATAAAAACATACTGTTTTCTATTCAAAAACATAAGGAACGAATAATAAAAATATAAGCCGCAGTCATAGTATTCCAAGTCAAAGCACATTTTTAAACATGATTTCGATAGAAGTCTTTAAAACTATACTGTAATGTAAAAAAGATTTTGTAATACAAATAATTTCCAATAATATTATTGTAAAAGTTGTACAAAGCAACTTTGAAATGCGATAGCCTATAAAATACATATGTACGTACATACAGTTACGGTTAAAAACATAGAATCACTCTAAACTTATTTATTTCTTAATTAGAACACAATTACAAAGTATATAATTATTACGAAATGAGTAACATGCACCTTATGCTCGGTATAGGGCAGTGGTGTTGTTGAGCCGGAACGCTCCGGAACGTCGTTCCGGTACTTCATTTTTGGACAGGAACGCGTTCCGGAACTAAAGATGATTTCTGATAACGAGAATTGGCTGACGTTTTGAAAAAAAAAAAATTAAAAAGAATTGCTGATTTTTTTTTCTAATTTTTGACGAATTTTTATATGTAATTTTATTAACAAGGGTTTGAACCGAACCCGAACCGGAACAAAAACCGGAACGAACCTGCTTGTTTTTCCGAACCGTGAACCGGAGTCCTGAACGCGTTCCGGTAAAAAAAAGATTAGCACAACACCACTGGTATAGGGTAACAGATCAGAGTCTCTGGTGAAAATCGAACTTACGACCCTCACGCTAGGAGTCTAGCACATTACCCACTAGACACCTTACTCTAAATTCATCTTGCTTTTTTCATTTATTCAATATAACCTCATGAATTACTCTCGAATTTCGAAAATTGTGTATTTATTTTAGTGACCCAATTTTTTTGTCCGTAACTGTATCAAAAACAAAGAGATGCCTTTTTAATCTCAATTTATCGTTTGGTTATCAGCTATTTAAAGTTACTATTTTCTTATTATTTTTACACAAAATATGTATATTTGGTATTTTGGTTTTCTTTTTGTGTGTTTTGATAAAATGTATAACCACCTTTAATTCTTACCATTAATTAACACTTTTAGATTTTTATAAAACTTACCAAATTTAAGGGCAATTGGAAAAATAAACCACTATATTGAAAATAACTTTGATAAAGCATCCACTGTTTGACTTATAATCACAGCTTTTTCTTAAAAATAATAAAAATAGTTCGATTAAAAACAGTCTATATACCAGAATTAGGCAAGGCTAACTCTGAAATCTACCTACAAGTAGCAATATGTGCCGCACATTTCAAGGTTATGACAAATATTATAAACTATAAACTTGTGAAATATCTCGAGTACAATAACCTGATCAGCGACAGGCAATTGGTTTCCGAAAGGCCCCTTCTACTAATCCATTGCTTCAGTTTCATAAGACTTATTTACTTAATTACTTGTTCATTATTTAGTCAGAGTTACGACTTAGTTTCTCACACTATTCATGTTGTGTGTGTTAATTTTATCCAAGACTGGTGGGACCTACAGTTAAATTTCTCTAAACGACAGAATTTTATTGACACTCAGAGATTTTGCAGAAGGTAAAATATATTTCATATTTCATTTCACAATACCTACTGCACTATGGTAATTTCAACGACGCAAGAAATACTTGAATCTACTTCAAGCTGATCTCCTTACTATTTACATTACGTATGCATATCCGACCGAAAATAGAATACAACTCTCATGTATGGGCCGGTGTTTCAAAGTCTACTTTGAGTCTTCTCGACCACGTAAGGAGAGGCGTAATGCATACACGTGTAGTACATCCGTTCGTTGTCAAGTGGCCAGTAGAGCCGAACAGGCCTGCACAGGGGTTTCCTGTCACTTATAAAACAAATTGATTCAAATTTAATACGTATCTACAAACTCTACTATCTCTTTACTCCTTTGCAAGAGTAGGGCCATCCCCTGAGTGTTAGACGTAAATTAAAATAACCTAAGCTGCGTGACATAATTCTTAATGTGTTCAGTGTTAGAAAACAGTATATTTTTTATTTACTATTCAAATAAATACAGGGAGTTATTGATTGAAATCAAATTATATTTATTATCGGCAATAAATAACCCTACGTTTACAAAATCGTTAATTTTTTTTGACAGGGGTGGTGGGGGGTGGGTGGGTTTGTTAGTAAATTATTTAAAAAAAGAAAAGAAAATATGTAATTATAAATCATAAACTTATTGAGTTTTAATTTTATATATGTAGTATATATTTAAATATATATTGTATATATATATGTATGTATATACAGTCCTTCACCAGTTTCAATCAAATGCATTTTGGTGATTTTACAAATCAAAAAGCAATTCACAAAAGAAACAAACAATTCGTGTAACAAAAGCATTAAAAACCAAATTTTTATTGTACTTGTAGTAGTTTTTTGTTTTCTTGAAACAAAAAAAAACTAATTTTAATTTCTTTTTTTATTATGAGTCAATTTCAAACAGAACACAAAACAGAAAGAGAGCAGAAAAAATTATCCGTTTTTGGGAGAACATGGCAAAATTGATAAAAAAAAAAAAAATTAAAAAACGGGGATTATATTGGCTTTAGGGCTGCAAATTGTTAATTGAAGAGAAGTTAGGAACAAATAAACAATTAAGCAAAAGCCACTACACAAATAACATTTGTTTTAATAAATAAAAAAAAAATTAAAAAAATAATAAACAACAACAACGAAACACATTTGAAATAAAGCAACAAAGTTTGGTTTGAAATTGACTCTCTGAGATTCATTCAAGCATTCTTTCGCAGTGGATATTAAACAAAAACAAATTTCAGATTTCTTTCATTTAAAAGAGTGACAAAAAAGGAAAAACAAAATAACAATTAGAAGGAAAAATGAAAAATTAATAAATTAATTTAATTAAATTAGATTAGATTAAACTAAAAAGACATAGTAATAGTTTAGCATTGTATATTAAGCCTCAAAAAATGAATGCATTTCAATATCAAGAAACGTCTAGAGAAAAAATTCAATGCAGACTTATTATATGCGTAAACAAACCAGGATTAAATGAAAAAGTTCAAGTAAAAGGAACTGCAAAAACAAAATTATTAAAACAATTACAGAGAGAGAGAGAAAAAGAATAGAAAAATTTAATAAAACAGAACGATTCAATTTTTGTCACATTCCTGGTATTTGTTTTTTATTTTATTTCAATTTTTTTTTATTATTATTATAATAAAGAAAACTAAAATAATTTTAAAATTTAAAAAAATTAAAAATTTACAAAAAAAAAATAATTAAGAAATTGTTGTTTTTTGTTTTTGTTTTATTATTTGGATGAAGAAGTTTTGAATTGAATTTCATTTAGTTTTTTTTTTTTTTTTGTTGTGGTTACCTTTAAAATTAGGTTGCTTTTTGTTAAGCCTTCTTTGTCTTTTCTGTGCATTCTCCCTCTTCGATCAGCACTTTTTTTCTGTAGATTCTGCAGAATCTAGAACCATAATGATTTGATTTTGTTTATATAAAGCCCTGATCAACTAAATTATTTATTTAAATATTTTTTATGGTGTTTTTTTTTTAATTTATTTTTTTTATATTGTATATGTATGTATATATTATATATAAAATGTTTACACACATTCAATAAATATAACATTATTAGTTAGAAAAAAAACATAATATTTCTCACATAAACACAGTTTCAAATACAGTTTTACGTTTAAGAACAAAAAAGGAGAAAAATTAAAATCAAACCAACCAAACAATGTTAACAAAAATTAGAAAAAAAATATTGAAAAATTTTTAAATATTTAACAATCTATTGATTTTGTTCCAAATTTTATTAATTGTAGGCATATGTATTTAATAAATTATTGTATGTGCGTGTGTATGTTCAATTGGAATACATATGTTGTTATAATAATTTTTTTTTATTTATGAAATTTTCTATAAAATTTTTTGTGTTTTTTATTTTTGTTTATTTTTTTTATCATTTTTTATTATTATTTATTCTTTTTTCTGCAATTAAGTGTTTGTTTAATATGTTGTTAGACAAATTTGTTTGTTGTTTGTTTATGTTTTAGTTTTGTTTTGTTTCGTTTGTTTTTTGGCAAAACGTTAACACAAAATACGTTAAACAATTAAATTATTAATCAAACAAATTAATCAAATCAATTAAACATAGTATCGTTGTGTTTCAAATTATGTATGTATTCATCTCCATGGGCAACAAATGATGAACGAGCCATGTTTAACAAACAAATGATTAATAATAATAAATAAACAAATCGTGATTTAAACAAACTGAACTGAAAACAAATACAATTTGACTACTCATTTACAGATTCATTCATACTTTTCTCTGCACCTCTATTTAGAGAACAACAACAATAGAAATTCCGAAAATATAAAAACATTTTCGATAATGTTTGGCTTTTCTTATTATTATTATTTTATTTTATTTTTATTTTATAGGGTTTAAAAAATGTACTCTTACTAATTAGAAGGACACCAATGTAACACGTAGAGATTTGATGAAGCTGGTAAATGTACTTGCACTTATTCTCAACATATATATCACAAAAACAAATTTTATTTCAATTTGAAACCTATTTTTTGCGTTTTCGAAGAGTCACTTTACTTTTCCTTAGTTATCTATATTACCAGCGTAATCAATGTCGATTTGATCCTATTATAGGTTATTTTATGATGGCTGGTTTCTCTACACATTATCACGTGAAAATCATTAAATTATTCTTTCTTTTATTTTATTTTACTTTTTCCAATTTTATTTATTTTCTCATTCAATCTCTACGCCTTACATTGGTGTATTTATTATTTTACACATCAGTGTACATTTTTTACAGAGTGGCTATATTTTTTGCAATTTTTTTTTGTGATTGATTATGATCAATCAATAATTAAAAGCTTCATAGAAAATAAGAATAAAATTTACTTATATTTTGATCTGAAAAATTATTAATTAACCATCGAATATTTGGGTAAATAAATATTAACGGAATCGCTCTTTTTTGTCCTACATAATTTCTAATCCTTAAATGGCAGTAAAAATTTGCTTATTTTTTACATTGGGAAACTTATTTACAGGGTTAGAAAGAAGCATTTAAAAAATAATTATTTTTCTTAAATTCAATTCCTTATAAGGTCTTTGCTTTTTATTTTAAAATAAAGTTTCAATTAAATAATTTCAAATAAGTACAGTGCGTGTCATAAAAATCGCTTTTAAAGTTCATAATTAATTAAAATTAAAAACAAAAAAATAACTGAAAACACTGCCGTTAAAAACTTAATAACGTAATAACGTAGGCGTTTTTTTAAAAAATAAACGATTAAATGAAACGAAATGAAATGAGAGAAATGAGAAAGAATCAAATAAATTAATATATTAATATCAATTGCTGTCAAATATTTAATTTCATTGTCATTATCATGGTTGCTATCATCATGATGATTGTTGGTCTTTTCACTGTATGCATACAGTCAGTGTGCATAGCTTTAATTGAATTTGTAATTATAATCAGGTCTCTCAGTTTCAAAGATGATTATTTCATTTCATTAAAATGGGAAAGTACAATACAATACATGAAAATAATAGAAACCCACAGAGGAAAACTAAATAAATTAAACAAATAAATAAATTGAAATAAATGAAAACTATATGAATTTATAATGACGTGATTTCATCTGAACGACTTTGTTAAAATGTTCTTAATTAATGCCTTAATTAAAGCAATTTCTTATTCATTGTTATTGTCTAAAAAAAAAAACAATAAAAGACAAAAAACTTAAATAAATAATAATGGAAATTATTTTAAACGAATAAAATAATAAATTCAGCATTAATTGTTGGAAAACAATTGTAGAAATACGGGGGAAAAAAACTAAATGCGGTTGCGTTTCAAAAGACTGAACAGAAGTCAGTTTCTCTGTCTTAGCTAAGGTACTGACATTGTTCAAATTAGAACAATGATAAATAATTATAATCAAATAATTATTATAAAATTAATAAAAATTATACTTAACATTTTGGTTTTTTTTTTAATTATTATATGCAAACAAATAAAACTTATTAATAATCACTATAGTTTTTAAGGAAATTAAAATTGTAAATAAATGTTTGTAGAAAAGAGTAGATAAGAAGAGTATTTTGAAGGTTAAAAAAATGTAAAAGTAGAAAATCATTTATAATTTGTAGAAAAAAAGAGAGTAAAAAAAGAAAGTATTGTGTATTATTTTCAAAACATCATTAACACTTATGGGAACAACACACATTTATTCACTAACAACAAATAAATCCCAAAAGAAAAAAGGAGAAATTTAAACGGAAATAAAAACATAAAATTAAGGACATTATGGGCAACAAAAGTTGGACTATTTTCCCGTTAATATGTCTTATCCTCAGAGAGATTTTTTTTTTGGTTTCGTTAGAATTCGAAAAAAAATAAAGGATTGAATACATATATTTAGAGCAGGGAGGAAGGACGAGAAGCAATCGACTATTTATTATTATTTTTTCTCTTAAGATAAATGAAAATTAAAAACAAATAAAAACTAAGAAATTAAGAGACAGAAAAACGGAATCAAAAAATACTTTAAAGCGAAAATATACATATGTATAGTAGATGTTCTTAATTGTACTCAAAGTTCTTTGAACAACAAAGGAAGAAGAGAATAATAGCAAGAGAGTTTTCTAAATTTAAACAAAAAAAAAAGAAAAAGGTTGTTTATCATTAGTATACCAAAAGACAAATGAAAACGTTTAAGAAGGGGGCCCAAAAGCAAGATCTTGAGACCAAACAAAGGCGCTCTTTGGGAAAGAGGCATCGTCATTCAGGCAACAACATATTTAATATTAAGGCATTGGCATTTAAACTACTTACATATACTTCCTCCCATTGTGAGACGTAGCGCACCAATCTCGATAAGCGCAACAAACGGACCAATGATAAAAGTTTCGCTAAGCGTAATATGCGTAGGGCACGACCGGCATGTAGAATTTGAAAGGAATCGGAGAAGTCCTGCAATTTCATAATCTGAATTAACGACGATGCGATCTGTTTTATCAACCTACTTACTTGATTGAAAATCAAAAATATATAATCCAATGGTATTGATGAAATTAAATCAAGAAAAAACCATGTCCTTAAATAGTGTTTGGCTATAAGCTTGGGATCCAAAATAACTTGTTCAGCGTTGTCTTGTTGCATAATTCCTATTAATTAAGGAAGAAAAATTGAACGTGATTTTAATTTAAAAATTAAATTGGAGGACAATGGTGACAACTTACCTGTTCTAAAATTGACTACAATATCTATTAAAAAAATAGTATCACTTAGGCAGTTAAAGGCAATCCATCGTGTGCTTAGATCATCGTTGAAGAATGATATTGCGACTGGCAGGATTATAAGATTTGCTACTAATAATAAAAGCATACAAAGGTCCCAATAAAACCTATAATAATAGAAAATAACAGAGAATATAATATATAAGTGTAGTGTATGTATGGTTGTAGTATGTACATACCTGAATGAACTGCAAGGGTGAATGACCCAATGTCCGGAAGTCTTCTGACGTATTCTTTCTTTGACTAACGCCTTGCGGCTGCCAAATAATTTCATAGCCAACCGATTGTCGGTCGGTTGAAACCATGATTGCAATTGACTTTTTAAAAAATTTGCTGAAACTTTTTCCGAAACAATGGGGATGGAAGGCATTGGCTCCTCTTTCGGAGTCCCGTACAACGATACGTCATCAAAGTGAACCTAAAAATGTTGTTTTTTTTTAACCGTAACAAGAGCATGAAAATAGAACACCAACAAAATTACAATTAACCGTACAGTAAAATGATCAAAAATCTATCAAAACAAATGCCATTTAAGCTTAGCGTGAGAGTGAAAGTGAGAGAATGAATGAGTGATTGATGATGAATGAATGATGACACATTCACAAGAGAACAATGAATAAGTTGCTCATCTTCTTTTTGTTGTGTGTAATTTTGCAACAATTTCAAACATTTTGTATGCATTTGCAATGTGATCTATTAAATGTGAAGTGCATATAGGTATTTCCATTCTAACCTATAAGAAGACCCTGCTTCTTGATACGTATATAACTTATACTTAGAATTCTGTAGCACAAAAATGTTATTGAAGAAGAAGAATAAAATTTTATTAATTTCAGTAAACAAAACATAAGATTTTGTTTATTTTTTGAGTAAGTAAATCATTTTATTTTTTTGAGTAACCTTTGGTGGAAATGCCCATGGGTATAAATTTGCTTGTATGTATGGTATGCATTAGTGTTATAGTTGCTAATAGAGTGTAATGAGAGCGTATGATCGGTATGAACAATTTTAAATTGACACAAACAAACACCATAAAAGAACAATAACAAATAAAAAAACACTCATTGAATTGTTACGATAATACAACAATAAACACGTTTTTATTTTTTTTTTTTTTTGGTTTTTTTTTTTGTTCCAATATTTGTTTACTTTCGTTCTATAAATAAATAAAATCAAAATCAAATATTTTAACGTTTTTATAAATAAAATTGTAGTTTGTAACAAATATATGTACAATAATTTCTATGCACAAAAAAAAAAACACATTAAACACACGCACAAAATACATGTGAATTATTTCACTACAATGCAAGAAAATAACAAAAAAAAAAAACCAAATTTAAATGAAAGATGATGTTTTTTTTGTTTGCAGAAAATAGAAAAAAAAAGTGAATTATTTTGTTCAGTTTTTATTCATGTTATTATAAATAATTTAATCAATTATGAAAATGATGATCGCAATGGTAATTGAGTACATCATAGATGAATGGTTGTATGAATGAATGAGTGAATGAATGAACGATTGATTGTTTGAATGAATGTGTGTGGGATGGTGTCATCTAGTTTCGCTAATGTGTTTGTAAAAATAAACCTTTGTGCTTGCCATTTCGTTTCCTTGGTCGCATATTAGTAAAGCCTCATCATCGAAAGCTGTTACCAATGAATCGGTGCAGGTATTCTCAAATGATCTCCTTAGATCGTTCTCGTTGACATTTAAAACGGAACAGTACGAGCATCGAACAGAGGAGTCTTCACTATCACGACGCAAAAGTCTGCAAAAGAAGAAGAAAACAATTTCAAAATGATATTAAAATTTCAAACA
Source organism: Sarcophaga carnaria (assembly GCA_958299815.1). Taxonomy (NCBI): domain Eukaryota; kingdom Metazoa; phylum Arthropoda; class Insecta; order Diptera; family Sarcophagidae; genus Sarcophaga; species Sarcophaga carnaria. The sequence continues at coordinate 5,267,418 of OY283153.1, read as the reverse complement.
TCAAAAGTTTAATTCAAACAAACTCTTTTTTTTAATTATTGAGCTGTTCTTTAATTTCATTTTAATTATTTTCTTGCATTGCATTATAATCATTCTATTCAAACAAAACGGAATAGAAAAAATTAAATTAAATTATTTCGTTGAAATACCAAAAATAATTTGCAATAACACAACACAAGGAAATACACTCGTACAAACAAATGAATACACAGAAATAAATACAATTGGCGTTGCCATGTGACAACAACAGCAATAGCAACAGCAGCAACAATAACAATGTTTATCCCCCAAAAGTAAAATGCCCCAAAAACTCATGTTTCTTCTCTCTTCCTTTACGCAAACATGCTCACCAATGCAAATCAAAAACTGGAAACTGTAAACAAATAATAACAACAATAAGAAAACAAAAGAAAGTTTGTTTTGTTAGTTTTTGTTTAGTTTCTCGTTTATCCCCAAAAGAGAGAGAGATAGTGGTGTTACACATTTACAGTTTTTGAAGGATGACAATACAGGCTTTTGTCATGGTTAAATGTGTCCGTGTGTACGTGTGTGTGTGCACGTTTGTGTAAGAGAGAGAGCAAGACACAATAATAATAATACCAAATAAATAATGAAAAAAAAAGAAAAAAACGAAAAATAAATAAAAACTGAAAACTGAGATTATTCAAAAGTTTCAAGGCAATCTGTACATTAGAGTACAAATACAAATACATACACTTACATATAGTGGGGATTGAGAATCAATTGTAGTTTTCGAGTGTATGATCCAATTAATGTTTTACTTGTCATTTCATAATTGTGCATTTGAAAGTGAATTTATTTTCTACTTTTTGTTATTGTTGTACGATCTTAGTACATATGTACAGATATGTATATGTACGTACATATGCGTACATATATTGATATCAATTAAATATTTTTTTGGAAAGGCATGTTGTTGTTTTATTTGCTAATTTTATTAAATACTCATTTTAATATCAGCCACATATGCACACGTGCTACATACATACATATGCATGACAGTAACCATGAAATCTTTAAGAGATGTTTTTTTAATGCAATAAGTAGTAAGCAACAGAGGTTCTCAAAGCAAAAAAAAAGTGTAATAAATTTTTATGTACCATTGTTCATATGGCCGGTAACGGACCGTCCAAATTATAATATCAGCCAAAGGTAATCTGGGATATCTAGAGATGAAATACGTCACAGACAATATTACTCAAGAAGGGCAGACACTAGTAATAGGGCTATGGACCTATGAACTGATTATTGACATGATTGGCTGCTTCAGCTAGGTAGGGGAAATATGGTCACCCTTTAATGGAACCCTGGTCATGTGGAAATTCACGGCAATGAGTAGACAGATTAGTGTGCGAGGAATTTGGAAAAAAAATTGGAAGGATATATCCAGCGAAAGAGAAAGTGGATTTAGGCAGAGACTTTACTTGAGTCAAATAGGTTTGAGACGATCAAAATTTTACATTAAGCCATCCAGGAGTAGTGTGACGATAGTTTGGAATATGGTTCGCCTCAAGTAGTAGAATGAGTAAAATGAACCTTCAAAACACATAAAAACTTGAAAACTGTGCGATGTTAGTAAATTTCAAAAGGAAACATCTGGGTGTACACTATGCAGCAACTCATTCTTTCTAACACCGAACAACAGCTGAAGTTTGTCCAGGCTAACAGGAATGGGGGAGACATTCTAGGGATATTGTGTATCATTGTCAGAGTTAGTATTCATTATTGGTTATGTGTGTGTTTTAAACAAACATGTTTGAATAGAATAGTATTTTTTACGTTTGTGACTCTCTGGAACAACAGTGTTTTGTTTTAATTAATTTTTTTTTGTGTGTAAGGAAACTCTCGCATCGCTTAATTAAAATACAATTTCTGTTTGTGCAAGCTTTAGTTTTTTGTTTGTTGCTTTTTTACTGTATTTTCTTTTTAATGTTCTGTTTTTTATCATTTCTTTAATTTTTTACCGTTATTGTTTCTTTTTATAGCAAAAGTGTTGGTTTTTGCGCAAACTCTACAAAAAAAAAAAATTGTAACAGCAATCGTATACATTTACTCATGCACACAACAATGTTTTGCAAATGAAATGTTTTTTTTTCGCTTTCTTTTAAGGCTAGAATGAGGTTCAAATGCACTTGACACTGTGTCCGTTCTGTTAAAAAAAAAACGTTTATTTCGGTTAGTTGGTCGATCGATTGACCGATTGGCTGACTGATCAGATCCAGTTAGGCATACATTGTTTGTATGAAAAAAATTAATGCATCATGCGCATATTAAAAAAAAGGAGATACACAAATAATAATAATAAATAATTCTTTAAAACACATGATTTCCTATACATACATATTTACAGCAAAAAATTTTATTAGAAAAACATTTAAAAAAAATATTCAAGAATGTTAATAATTTTGTTTTTATAAGATACCCTACAATAGTATGATATGAGCGGGTGAATATTATTAAAATTCACATCACACATTTGTTTAAATTTGTTCGCTACGGTAGATATTGTTGTTTTTTATATTTATTTTTTAGAAATAATTTGTTATGGCCTATAAAGAAACTAATACGAACAAATAAGTATGAAAAAACAAAGAATAAATAAATAAACAATAAATAATAATGAAGTAGAAAAAGAGCAAAAAAAATAATATGGAAGTACTCGTACGTATAATCACGATATTGATATACATAGTTTTGTAAATATTTAATAAATGCTTGTTTTGATTTAATCGTAGGATTATATTTATTTAAATTTTATAAAACAACAGTAACTGAATTAAATTAACATTTTTACACACCCTCGAAATGATGTTGTTTTATATGAAAAAAACGTGAATCTAATTTATTTATTTTTTTAGTTTTTTATCAAATCATGGAATTTTTAAATTTCTTTCCGTTTTCTACTTTTCCATAAGATGCTCTCCTCTTATCGAAGGAAGAAAGTCTTTGTTTACATTTTAAAAGAGGTCCATTACTGTTCAAATCCTCTATAGGACAATGTCCTGACAACTGTCCAGGGCAATCTATGTACATATAACACAAAAACATTTTCCTGCCAAAGAAAAATTTTTGATAACGAACATGCTGAAAGGCATGATAACGCTTGAAAGGCATTTCATATTCGGCGATAGGTAACAAAATATTTTACAAAATATCAACATACATATTTGAAAGCGTCGATTTGACCAAAAACAAATTCAAAAATAATACCAAACATCACTTTATTGTGAAAATAAAAATAAAAATATTATAGTTTATATTTTCTCTGGACTTGGTATCCAATATTCTTTGTTTTCTCTTTCTTGGCTGTCGAAGAAGCCAAGTCACAATAAAATTTCATCAATTTCAATATTGTATATGTGAGTGTTTGTTCGTTTCGTATTTTCTTTTTGAATTTTAAATGGAATTTTTAAACAATAATCATGTGAATGGCGGACTGGTGAATTGTTGTTGGCGGCTACATTCTAAAATGTTTTCTCGATTCCCTACTTAAAACTATAACAGAACCTGTTTGTTTTTTTGTTTTGATTTAATTTTAATGCAAAATAGTTTTTGTTTTGATTATTTTGGTTGCTTTGAAGAAAGCAAAAAAAAAAACTATTCCTTGGTTAAAAAAAAAAACAAAAGAAATAAGTATGGAATTAAATATTTCAACGAAAGCCAAAAAAAAATTTAAATTTTCTATTGATTTTTTCAAAGCGGCAAGAGTCCATTATTCAGTCAGTCGGGCGGCGGACCATTAAAATATCCCATGCTGGCGCTGACGATAGAGAAGATAACCTGTTTGGCTTTTGAGTACTTTTTATTATTTATTTTGTTTTTTTGCATTTGTTTTTGCTTAATATGTATTACGTATAAAATAAAGTTTAATAAATTAATAAGATTTAACAAAAAAAAAAACAAAATAAATAATTTTTTTCTGTTGATTTTTATTTCAAAATTAATTTATAAGCCACTTTAGTACACAGCGATTAATAAAAATGTAAAAAAAATAATAAACAAATAAATTCAATAAAGAAAAATATTAAAAAGTAATGTATTTATACGTACATACAAACATATGTACATACGTGTTTGAAAACAAACGTACTTTGTAAGGAAGATTCAGTCTGTCAGTCGTTAAAACTTTAGAAACAACAAATGTATTGTAAAATAATAAATATTTACAAATTAATTTTTCTCTTTAATTGTTGTTGTTGTTGTTATAAGTACTTTACATTTCTTAGAATACCTAAACTGGCTACAATAAGCATTTAACTTTTTTAAATTGGTTAGAAAGTAAGGCTTTATGGTAAGAAAGATTCTATTTCAATCATATTTACTATTTCTTCGATACCTTGCTGTTTAAAAGCAATTATATTATGCCTCTATCATAGAAACCTTCATTTATATTGGCAATTAACTGGAACAATCGATTTTATAGGCTTCCATTGAGGCTGATATTACACTCAACAAATTATTTACCATAGAAAGGTTTTTAGTTGGTGCCAGATCCTGACAAATAACGAGCTACCAACCTTCAAGAGAGTCAATCGCTGGCTGTGGCATGACTTTGTTCTGTTTTAAGGCAATTGTAGCAAATTGCTCTCTTCAGATAGTATTTTTTTCGATCTTCTAAGGAACATAATTTTCCATCTTCCCCATCTTTTGTTTTGTTCCAGTTTCGTTAATCAAGTTCTTTCTAACAATGAGCAGGAGAGACGGTGGTAAGGCATATTGAAATCCGGCAAACGCATTGTAAAGTCAATTTTTTTTTCATATTCATAATATTAGGTGGCAAATAAAGCAAATAAGGATGGCTATTGAAGGGTAAATATGGAGTTTAATGCAAATGGATTGTTTTGTTTCATTATTTTATTTATAATTATTATTTGGTTTTTTAAAAAGAAAATATTGGCAATATTTGCATTTAAAAAATCTATTAATTAAACAGATTATTTTTTATTTTTCAGATTATTTTTTATTAAAGGATTTTCAATACACACAGAAAAATTCAAAAAAAAAAGAAATTAAAATGCAAAAAAAAACCAAAAATCATCAGATGTACGTAAATTTTAAACAATAAAAAAAGACGACTACTACAATAAACAAAACCAAGAATTTTTGATGTATGTATTGAAAAAAAATTATTGAGGTATTTATCAATGTCAAGAATCTCTTTCGAAATTCATTTCAATGTTTTCTGGCTTTTTGTTGCGCCTCTAGACAACAAATAATTACAATGCAAATAACAAAGATGAATATTTTTTTTGTACCAAATACAGACACTTTTTAACAAAAAAAAATATCTTTTTTTATTTGCTTTGTTTTTGGAAAAAATTTTAAAACAATAAACCTAAACAATAACATGAAATATCACTTTGTATTGATTGATTTTTTGCTAAGGGATCTGCTGCATGTCTATTATAATATTTTCTAGATTCACTTGCTGTTTCCCAACCTGCTGGTTTTGTTAATAGTTTTTGTTATTGTTTTATTGTTGTTATAAATTGGGTCTACCATATATTGCTACTGCCACAATTCAAGGTTGTCTATTTTGTTGCCATATTCTACGTCATTCAATTTTATTGGCTTCGTATATCGTGTTATAGTAATCGAAATTTTGAATCAAAACAATGAAACATAATTTTAGTCAGTAGAACTTAAGGGATTAGTACACTTACTAATTTTCAAAAAGCTTATATTTTTCACGACTTTAGTTACTTTAGAGACATAGAATTAAGGTAGAAATCTTCTTTCCCTTAAACGATACTAGAGAAGAAGAAAAACGCAAAACAGCAAACGCTTCCAGATAAGCGCAACTTAAACACGTTTTCCTTGAAATTACTAGACCGATAATGCTAAAATTTTGGAACAATGTTCCTAAGACGAGTAGGTTTAGCCCAAACTAAGATATTTTTGATACGTCAATAATTAATAATTTTGTTAAACAACTAAGATAGAAAAAATATATGAAATGCCACCATTTTGTTATTTCTTGACCTTATCAAAACGTCATAGTTCAGCTAAACAGATGATTATTCTATTCTAGCAGGCCCTAGAATGATATGTTAACGCTCCGTCGCTGTCCTCTGCGTATTGTGGTAAGAAAATTTTTTCTGATTGAGTTCTACTCTCAATAAAGTGTTGGAGGTGAATGACATCATTGTTTATTATCTTTTCAAGGGCGTGGATTATTTTTATATTTGGGATTTAAAGCCTCTTAATTTTTAATATTGAAGTCGCCGTAGTCTAGCAGGTAGTGTGTTGGCTTATTAACGTAAAGCCACGGTTAAAACCCTAGGTCAGAAATATGCAAATATTTCTTCGGCGACTTCCTCTCAGCAGATTTCTGGCAAAAACTCTGAGAGCAAATAAAATTGCCATGAAAAATTTCTCAAAAATTTGTCGTTCGGAGTCGACTTTATACTGTAGGTCCCGCCACTCATGTATAAAAACTAACGCACACAACATAAGTGATGTGAGAAGCTAGGTCGTAATCCTGACTGAAGGGTTGTAATGACCAATTATGTTATGTATGTGAAATTTTTAACATTCTATAACCGAAAAGAGAGTTTTTATGGGCTTTAAACCTTGATTGCTTGGTTTTGTAGTCAAGCACTTTATCCACTATACCACCCTAACTCTACAACTTTATTTCCAAATCGTTTTCTAATTTATTTCACGCACAATCGAAATCGAGTTTTATTATTATTATGAATCATCAACCAGAACAATGTATGCCTTTGACATTAAAATTACTGGATAGGAAGTGACTAAACAAAAATTGCGGTTTATAGGATATTATATTAGCTATTAAAAATGAACGCTATTCAAATTTTCGGCCCCCTAGATTGTTTTTTTGAGGCAGGACTCAACACTCTCCTCCACTTTTGATGAAAAAAAAGCTTTTAATATGTAGCTTAAAACGTTTATTTTATTTTGCTTAATATTAAATTGTTTTTTTTTTGCTCTCCTTGATATTATTGCGATGAAATCATTTCAATTGACAAAATCTTCTTTTTATTGTAGTTGTTGCTTGTATCCAACGAATCTATAAAATTGACTATAATTTCCATACCATGGTAGAGTAATGATCATAAAATTTTTATGTTCGCCACATAAAAAAAAACCGTTAAAATATAAATCAGTTCGTATTGAACAAAAAAATAGTAAAAAAAAAATACTCAAAACCAGTACAAAATCCCTGAAACTTTAAATGAAATAAAAACTGATACAAAAAAAAAACAAAAAACAGATATTTTAATGAACTTGCAAAGTTTTGCGTTTTAACGAACGCTATTTATCGTAATTACATGAAAGTGTGCACCGAATTAGTTTTAAAGCATAATTTTTTTTATTTTATTTGATGTTTTTAAATGCGTGCTCGAATAATGCTGGTGATTAGCAGAGGCGTACACAAGACGGGGATTTATAAAGACGAATAAATATTTTTACAGTTAAAAAGAATCAAGTATAGAAGGAAATATTTAAGGCGCCGCATTTTTAAATAGATTTTAAGCCATATTAAGATTCTATACCAAATATTGTTCGCCGTAGTCTAGTGGGTAATGTATTGGCTTATTTAACGCAAGCTTAGCAATCTCCAACAAAATGACATATAAAAAATATTTCTTCGATGACTTCCTCTCAACAGATTTCTGGCAAAAACTCTGACAGTAAATATCACAAAAATCTGTCATTCGGAATAAACATTAAATTATAGATTCTACCATTCGTAGATAAAATTTACACATAGCAGCGGAACCAATAGAATAGAGGTTTGGTCAAGACATATATTGGACACCCTATGCTTCTAAAAAGAACCACAGTTGATACTGTAACAACCAACAAAACGAACCAGTTAACCCAATTCGGTTAAAGTATAATAGCAAGAATAAACTTCGACAAACTTTTCTCTTGTCAGGATTGACAGGGAATTATCTACTATGAGTTCCTCTTCTATGGTCATACTTTCAATTTCGGCCCACAACATCAACAATTGCACCGGCGTAAAAAGCAATTGCTCTCCAACGGAAAAATTTCGGTTCCTACCAAAAGTTAACAATTAATTTCGTGAAAACTTTACTTCACTTGCCCCAGTTTTTTTCTACAATAGGGGATGGGGGTTCTATTGGAAAGGTAAAATGAAATTATATGTTCAGCTATTATTGGGGCATAATTTCTTAGGCTCAATAATAACAAATTAATGCTTTCATCCGTGTGTTGTATCAAAATGGGACTGAGACACGATAGCCTATTAGTTTTATCTCCTACATAAGATCCGATTTTTTTGTTTTAACTTTTCTCAACTTCAGCGCAACTGTAGAACCTAGTAGCCTATATCCCCAAATACATAGATCGATCTTTCAATTGTTAATATAATGAAAAAGATTGATTTGTTTTACACAATTTCTCTTTTTCCGCTGTTTTCGATTATTACTTTGAAATATTTGTGGATTTCAATTTTCTTAATAATCACTAGGATTTACTTTCACAGTCCCAATTCAGTTTCAAAACGTCATCACATTAAAGCACTGAAACTGTACTAAACACACAAACATACATACATATATACATATACGAAATAATTGAAAATGATATCCTCTTTTTTTTAATTTCTTAGTAATCGTTTCTCTTCAAATGCCGGACTGAGCATGGGTATATGCCATCATCACAAGAGATGAGAAAATACCGTTAATGTTTTCCGTTTACAATTGTAACTGTTTTCTTTTTTAACTCATTTTTTTTTAACTCATCCTTATAATAACTATAAAATGTTTTCAAAGTACGGTCGGCATGGTACTTACCTTTCATTTAATTTCGTATTTTTTTGACGTTTGATGTGGCGCCTATTAAAACTGTTCGTACACGAGTTCGATGTGGGTTTCGTTAATACTGTTGCTGCAGTTCCTGCGGCTGTTGTGTGTGGAAGGTGTTGCTGACTGTGTTGATAGTGATGTTGTTGATGCTGTAGGAGTTGTTGATGTGGATGATGGTGCTGATGATAATGAGGTTGATAGTGTGTTGTTTGTTTTTGTTGCGATTGTTGTTGCTGTTGTTGTTGTTGTTGTTGCTGATGATGTTGATGTTGGGGTTGAGTAGGCAACGAATGCTGTTGCAAATAGGCAGGTGCCTTAATGACACCAGCACTGGCAACAGTTGATGTCGATTCGCCGCCAACAACTTCGTTGGTGGACTGATGCGAACCGTTGCTCGACGAATGATGCGTGTAATCGGTTGGTGCGCTTAGCTGGCGATTGAATTCGGTTTTACGACGACTTATATCGGTCAGACAATATTTATTGAGGTGTCCGTTACTCGATAGGGAGCTTTTCGGTGATATTGCATGAGGTGAGCCGGCATGTAGGCGATTGCACGAATTAGTGCTGACACTAAGTTTGTTGCCGTTGTTGACCAGATTGCAGCCTTTGTTATTAATTTTGGCTGTTTTATATGGCAACTGACCCTGATAACTCTGTTGTTGTTGCTGTTGCTGTTTATGTTTTTGTTGTTTACTAGATGGATTCGTATTGGTATTGGTATTGGTGTTGGTGTTTGTGTTTGTGTTGATGGTATTCGAGGAGGATAAATAATTGACACTACTACTGTGGCCGCCAAACGGATACTGATGATCGGAATTGTTACTATTTCTCGAGTTGGCTGCTGCTGCTGCGGCTGAGGCGGCTGCTGCTAAGACGGCACTTACGGCTGTTTCACTTTTAATTGAGGAACGATATGTGGGATATGATGACTTGATAGCACCGTTCACTATGTAAGGAGTACTGTGTCGCGACACTTGGTGTCCGGAAGCCACTGATGGTGAAGTTGATGTCGACTGTTGCTGCTGCTGCTGCTGCTGCTGTTGTTTCTTCTCCACCAGGTAGAGATTAAGGTATTTATCTCCCGGATGCAGAGAATTATCAGACACCGCGTTGGTCTTCGCTAATATTTGATTTTTCTTTTTACCCGTGGGATGAGTTTTCAACGATAAATTTCTTAACTTACGAGACTGTTCTTTGATTTTATTGGTCTTTAGAAAGGATGGACTGTTTCCAATGCACTTGAATATGTACGCCTTGTTGACTAATTGTTGCTTATCCGGCTGCTGAGACGAATCTAATTCGTTTTTCGCATAAATATTACAATCGCTGTAGTGCGTCTTCAGTAGGGGGCACTGGTTATCTTCCGATTGATGGTGGTGTGGCAGCGGATCTGAGCTACTCAAGGTATGTACGACTAAATGCTTAAAATCACCGTGTGTCTGTTGCGAATCCTGATAATCATCCGCTATAGCCAAGCTACTACTTTTGCTGTTGGGGCTGTAAGACAGGCGACTGGTCGGACTATGTTGCTGTTGAAGATGATAACGCTGATTGGCGTCCGCAAGGGTCAACAGTTGCGGTGACCCGTTATCGTACGAGCTTTGTTTTGAAACGCTACTAAAGCGTAAGCCTGCTGATGATTGATGGTCGTACTGCAACGAGTGATTATCATCACCTATCGAACTACGAAGGCAGGTGGAGGTGGCGGCGGTGTTGTTGGCGTTGCCACCTACCCTGCTTGACCTGAAGTCACTTTCTCTCTCTTCTTCGCGGTGTGGCTTTACTTCGCTGTCGAGCAAAAATTCGTTGTCGTTATCGGTACTTATGGAACTGTAAAAGTGACGTCCGTCACCACCACCACCTTTAGCACTGGTGGCGGCGTTCGAACCGGTAGTATTAGCGGTACTAGCGCTTATAGATTTCGCAACCGGTAACGCGTCTGAAGCGACTAATGCACATTTAAGAGACTCACAGCTGCACGATATTGATTTATGCAGCTGACTACGCGACGACGGTATGTTATCACTATTTTTACGCGACGTATAATGCGATCGATTACTACCGTGGTCGTGGTCGTGTTGTTGCTGTTGTAATGATAGCAATGGCCGATTTAAATCTTGATCAGAAATAGTTGTGGTAGTTCCTTCGTGTGTTGTTACGGCACTACAATAACTGTTATTATCCGAATGACTACTGTAAAGCGGAGCAGTCTGAGTCTGTGTGTTCTGAGCGCTTGTGAGGTTGATCAGAGACTGGCGCAACAAATATTGATGTGAATGGTGTTGCGGTTGTTGGCGCAGTTGTTGTTTTAATTGTTGTTGCTGTTTTGCTTGATGATTTTGTTTTTGTTGTTGCTGTTGCTGCTGTTGTTGTTGTTGTTGATCACTACTATACAAGTTTTCTCTGCTAGCACTGTAAATATAAGCAAAACAACAAACAAAACAAACCCAAACATAAATACACCGTTAAAGAATAAATATTATCGGAAAGATTTTAGAGTGTGTGTGTGTGTGTGTGTGTGTGTCTGTGAGTGTTTGACTAATCGTTAATAGAAATTAGAGAAGTATTTTCGAGTAATAGATCGCTACACTAACGTTTTTAACTCAAACAGAAAAATCAAAAACTGTTATACTCGCTACAAACAAACACACACACATGCATATAAACACAGACACATTACTATAGTATAGTATAGTATAGTAAAGTATAGCCATGCTCTGTTATTATTATTATTTAAGGCATGTTATGAGCGAGAATTCAAATGCAAAGAATGTTTCACACTTTTAAGATGAGTTAATGAGAGTGTGATTTTAGAGAGAGTGAACAAGAGAGAGAATGAGAGAGAGCGAGTAAATAATTAGAATACTAATATTATTAATATGTAGTTTATAGCTGATAGCAGTGAATAGAGTTGTTCACGTGTATATTATACATACAGACATACATACATTCAAAACAAATTGCCATGCCATACAATACGAATACAATTAAATAAAATGCCAACAAACAATACCAACCAATCAATTTGGAGTAAAATTTTATTCAAATGAAAATAAAATACAAAATATAACAGTAACAATAACAAATAATTGAGTATCGTATCACATTCATTATTATTTAGAAAAAAGATTTTTTTTCTTTTCCTCATTTGTTTTTTTTTTCTTTTCTTCTTTATTATTGAGAAAAAACCGTAAAACAGAGAGATTGAGTGGACGGAGTGCATTGCATAGTAATTGGAATTTGTTATTAAATTCTTTTAATTTTGTGTGTGTTATTATTTGAAAAAGAATAAAAGAATAAAAAAAAACAAACAAACAAACAAAACTGTGCAAAAGTAAAAACAAACAAATACAATTTAAAATATTAGAAAAATCTATTATTTTCCAGACTAACAAAAGAATGTTTTAAAATTTGAAAAAATAAAAAAAAAACATTAAAAATGCATATCAGTCTACTTCAAATAATCAATCATTATAGCAATAATGTATTGAGGAGTGAACTCATAACAATTTCATTTGAATGCATTAAATATTCTCAGAAATTTGTTATGATTGGAAAACGATTCGATTAGAGAATGAAAAAAAAAGATTCAACTCTTTTATTAACCTATTGTACCAGAGAGATAAAGAGAATTAAAATATTCTCATATGTATGTTTGGCTAATAATTGAGTAAAGATATTGAAATGTGATTAATTTATTCATTAAGGTGCCAGATATTAAATGATTTCACAGTATAAACTTGGGAATATAATAATAGAATAAACTCACACCGATATTAACCAAATACAAAGTTACTAAGGCCTTCCAAATTTGTCAACGAAATTGATATTTTGAAAATTTCATATAGTTAGTCCAGTAGTTAGTGAGTTGGCTTATTAAACGTGTGGCCTTGGTTCAAACCCCAGTCTAGTCATTAAAAGTTTCTTAAAAAATCTGTCGTTCGGAATCGATTTTAAACTGAATGTGCCTTGTTGTGTCTGATTTTTCAAATACCCTGTTTATATGATTCATTGAAGATTTTCATTAAAAAATTACCCAAAAGCCTTCTATACTCTACCTGTATATTAACTTAACGAACAAAAACTGCAATACAGTCTCATGCAAAAATAATGCTAAAAGTTCTTTTTCAATAGGTTTTTTTTTTTTTGTTATTTACGTAGGTACATAGAGATTTTTAATTTGGGAATTAAAAACAAAAATTTCTGTTCAATACTGTGGTAACATTAACAATGAATATTTAAAGTAATTATTCAATTCGAAAAAATGTGCTCAAACTTTCGATTCACCAATGTAGTGAATAAATTATTTGAGCATTGACAAGATTATCTATCCCCACAGATTGTTAGGCAATATTATTAATAATTCAAAATTTCATGTTTGTTCTTGTTTACTTTTATATTTCATAAAATATTGAAGGAATTCATGAAAATATTCACCGGAAGTCAAATCAATTGTTGTTGGAAAAAAACTGCATGAGTTTTTATTGTATTTTTTTTAGCCCTTATAGGAAAATGAATTATTAATAAACTCTGTTAGATGTTGAAATATTGTATTAATTATTATTATAAACATTACAATTGTTTTTCATATAATTTATAAATTTTTTTTTGTAAATTTATTATTATGACGTGATCCCCGGTATGTATTGAACAATAAACATTAGCCTGATGTTTTATATTCCAAGTACTTGTTGGAACCACTCCAAAAAAATATTGAAAAAAAAACCAGGAATAAAAAAATTAATTACAAATGAAACGAACTAATACCTAAAAAACTAAACTACTGTATAGAAAAAATAAAGGAAATAATCATTAAAAAATAAGAAGAAGAAAAAAATAGTAATTAAACTAAACATCTGGCTATAAATTGGCTACAATAAAATTAATCATTCTATTTATAAAGAATTTAGAAAAAAAGAAAAGAAAATAAAGGAAAAACTATTTGACCCCATTAAGAGGAAGAGCCATCATGTATTTTCTGTTTTGTAAGCTGGATGCACGTGTCAACACAGCTGACGGCTTTTTTTTTTTGAGCTTTACATAACCTTAAAAGTGGCCGTAATAAATAAATTCATTAATTTTTGAAATCGTAAAAAAGAATTTAAACAGAAAAAAAATAATAATAATATGATGCTGATGCAAAATTTTAAGGAATCGTTATCATTTAAATAAATGTAAAATTTTGAATTGCAATTCATCCGGTTTTACAATCCCATAAAAATTTTAAGTGTTTTTTTCTTAAATTACCTGAAATGTAAATGTTTTACAAACAATTTTTATAATATATGTACATACACGTACTAAATTTACAAGTTCAAGGTCTTTGAAATAAACAAAATTTCCAAACATATCATGAGGAGCAGTCAGAAGAAATTAGATAGCTGTCAATGCACCCTAAAAGATCAAAATTTCAACGTTACAGTCAATAAAACAATATATGGATCTATGTTTACAAACTACTCTATTGTCCGAAAGGGAAGAATTAATCATAATTAATCACTCGTCGTAGAGCAGAACCTTGGCCGCCCAGATTTGACCCCACTAAACTATTTTCAGTGGGAATTCGTGAAGCTGTTCATGTACAAGAACAAGCCAGCCTTTAAGATTTCATTGCAACAGTGATTGGGAGTACGTTGGTTGACAAAATTGAAACGCGGACAACACTTGCTCATAGGTAGTGTGTAATCTTAATCTTAATCTCTCTTCTATCTCATGAGTTCAAACCTCAATCTGGACATCTCGAATAAAACGAAATTTGAAAAATTATTTCTTTCGGCAACTTCTAAGAGTAAATAAAGAAATTGCCATGAAAGGGTTCTCAAATTTGTCGTTCGAAGATGACTTAAAACTGTAGGTCCTGCCACTTATGGAAAAAACCAACACACACACAACATAAGTGGTGTGAGAAGCTAGGTCGTAACCCTTACTGAAGGGTTGTAATGACCAATTCTGTATGCATGCCTGCATGTTTAGCCGTTTTTAGCATGGGTGAGAACACTGAACCTGCTCGAGAAGACTGCATTTAAATGTTCTGATGGTGTTTTAGTCCATTTTCGCCAAATAATATTGAAACGTTGTCCTGCGAAATAAATAATATGGCTGGTTAGGAACTTCCTGGCAAGTGCAAATTATCACTTATTGTCATTAGCCATCTGATTACTACAGCAGCAGCTAAAAGTCGGCAAAACTACATGAGTCTATCCATGTGTAAAGAGTCCGTTTAAATGGAAATCTATCGAAGTTTAAATAAATAAAAAAAACATGAGATCTGTTAATTCCCATAAATTCAACCACCACAGTTCAATTGTTACATCAATTTTAATTCCAATTTTAAACGTGTCTAATAACTTTTCATTGCTGATAATATCTTCTATCTATTTGCTGTCTAGGAAACAACAACAGCAACAACAAAAAGGAACTGATAAAAAATTTACATTCATTCGCTAGTATAAATAATTCCGTATAAAAATACATAAGTTTATAGGTCAAATTTATAAACAAAATCCACAGAAGCAAACGACAGACAGACACGAGCAGGGACAACTCGGACGCAGGCATTGAAAACCTCCAACACGAGTACTCGAATTTTCAGTCACAATCGTACACAATATTTATGTGATAGGGAGTGTGTGTGTGTGTATGTGTAAGATAAACAAACACATACACAGGTCCCATGTAAACAAATTTATTTAAAATAGAATTTGTTTTCTTTTTTTTTGTATTTTAATATTTCTATGGATTTCTATGGATTTGTTTATGGAAAAATCGTAATGCAACAAGAAATATTTTAAGCACATATTCGTACATATATTGGCCACCTAGATACCCACATTCAGTTACTGATCCATATGAATTGAATAGGAATTTGTGACGTAATTTTAGCTGCAGAAAGCCGGTCCGCTTTAAACTGAACAAAACTGGCCAGAACAGTTTTCTATGAAGTTTAAATGAAATGTTTATGTTTGAGAAGAAGAACAAGAAGAAATTAAAATGTCTAAAACACTGGTGCGCTATAATTGGTTTTTTTTTCGGCAATTAAAATCTAGAAGTGATGAAACATACATACATAATTGGTAATTACAAGCCTTCGGTCAAAATTATGACTTCTCACTTAACTTATGTTTTGTGTGTTAATTTCATACATGAATGGTGGGACAATTCATGTATCTAATGGCCAGGTTAAATTACAGGAGGAATTGATTGCATAACCACCATTATCACTCTGAATTCTTTCTGAGAAGCTTTGCTCATCAATTAACGAAGATATTGTGGCCGTGGATAGGTATTTTGAAGACCTTCCGTAATAGTTCATTACTATGGAAATAGAGCTATTGGGAAAGCATTATAACAAGTATATTGAAGAACTAGGCCATGTCGGTTAGCCAAAAATTCAATTGAAATCGTACGTAGATTGGTATTCCTCTACATAGGAGAGAAATTAACCTTCATTTATTTATAAAGAAAGATGGAATACAGAACTCACTTTCAGAGAGTCCACATAGATCAGACCCAATATGGCTTTATGCAAACATTGCTCTAAACCTAATTAGAATCCATTTTAGGAATCTGATGGCAGTTATAACGGCACACTGGCCTCTGCAGAACCTATAGGTAGGTGGTAGATGTGGCTGTCCCCTCTATGGAGTCGTCAGCGGACACACTTAGGCCGCACACAGGGTCCATTGTGAGACGACAGTTCCTCATTTTCCCCTATTCCAGGAACCATTCGGAGCTTCCGATGAAGCGACTCAGACTGCCAATAGTCTCATTTCCTCTTCATCTCCACAGCTTCTGCAGAAATCATTTGCAAGGTGTCCAGGACCAATACGCCTCGCATGCGTTCTTATAATGCAATGCCCCGTAAAAGCCCCGATAACAGTGCTGAGCCTACTTCTTTGGAGTTTAAGGGGAGTCGCCGTGCGCCTCCTATCCAACCTCGGCTAGATCTTTTGCGCCGCTCTGCCCTTATCCGAAGTTGCCCACATTCTGTTGACGAGATCTATGGTTGCATTGTCAATTATAAGTTTGCAGGTTCCCAAAGGAATCCCCAACGTAGTGAATTCATCAGAGAGTTCGATGGTCGTGCCCCTTCTGGCCAGTTCATTCGCTCTGCAGTTGCCAGGAATATCATTATGTCCCGGTTCCCATGTGATACAAACAGCATATCGGTTCGCCACCTCATTGAAATATCTGCGATAGTCGTACACCGTCTTGGGGTTTACTACACTGGAATCCAATGCCCTGATAGCCGCTTGGCTATCGGAAAGTATGATGATTTTCCGTCCGTAAACATTTTTGTCCACAATAATTTTCACCGCAGCCTGAATTACTGACACCTCCGCAGAACCTATAACGATGAGCAAAAAGAGAAGACCCAGAACATCTTCTCCACTGTTATTGTTCGGATCTTCAGAACCTGAGAGGAAGTATTCTTGACTATTAACAAGACTACCAATTACCAATTCAACCTAAACTAACCTAAAACTTTTTTTTTTATGAAATGTAATATTTACTCTACTGCCAATAGGGTACACGTACACACGTCCTATTATTCATCATCATGTTCCATTCATATTTGTCGTCGACAATTAATTGATATTGTCTTCATCTTTATAAATATTTTTTCTTATTTTTTTTTATTTTCGTATTAATAAAATTGAAAAAAAATATACAATAGAAAAATGAAACAGAAAAAGAAAAGAGCCACATATTGAATTGAGATATAGAGCAGACAAGAAATTAACCGCACTAAAGTTTTTTTTTTATTGTTGTCCGGGTCTCATTTCCAGCATTTCTAGCAAATTTTAGTAATTTTTTGTTTCTGTTTTTAGATGTTCATCTAAAAGATCTATCCCAACAAATTGGCTGTTGATATACGAGTATGTACAGTTAATAATGCACATACACACATTGTTATATATATATATATGTACATACCTAGATATAGAATAGATGCTCAGCTACAGTATCTAGATACTTTGTAGATTTTGTTCAATTAAAATATCAGTTTAATTCTATTTTTTTTCGCTTCTTTTTTGCAGTCGTTATTGTTGTTGTGTAAAAAATATTTATTCTTTAGAGTATTGTTGTTGTTGTATTTGTTGTTGTAGATATTAAGTAAATAAATCGGTATTAACAAGTCAAGGTCAATATCTCTTAATCAAGTATACGATCAATGACAATGACCGATTACTTTGAATTGAAACTGATGTGAAATACATACATATCTACATACACATGTACATATTTATATAACGAGTTTAATTTGTTTTCTCTTCTTCTTCCTCTTCTGCTTATTATTAGTTTCGTATAATTTCTTTTTAAATTTTACATTTTTTTGTAATTATTCTGATTATTTATGTAAGTTGTGATCATTTATTCAATCACGATTATAAAATTAATAATTTATTTATTTAAGTGCACTTTTTAATTAATCAGGGGGATTTTTCAGCTGAATTCTCCACTTATAATTGATAATGGAGTTGTGAGGAGATGCGAAGCTTTAGATGCGGCAAAATGGCACAGTAAATCGGGCCAAAGTAGGAAAGTCTGCTTAAGCTTCAAAGGCTGTTGGAGTGATTAGTGTGTATTGCATTATGACTTTTATAGAAGCTGTAGGGATAAGTAGGAAACTCTGCCTTACCTATTTTGTACATACTCAGCACCATGTCGAAGGGTGTCTATTATTTAGATAAAGTAAACGAAGCTGATGAGCTTTTCTATACTTAGATGATGGCTTCAGAACTTTTCGGTGGAGTGGGGATCGATGTTAAGACCATTATGATCAGCAAACCAGAAGATAAAGAGAAACTCTTCCCAAGCCAAATAAGATTTATGCAATCAAAAGATTTGTTAGGACATTACAATAACAGGCGTTTTAAATCATGCATCAGACAATCCAGCAATAACCTGAGGTCGGTAACCTGTCTGGTAGATCAGACACTGTAGATCCACCTATTTAGAATGAGGGTTGTTTCGAACCCAACATATAGATTTTGTGATGATGAGAATGACTTATTCGAACACATCCTTGGAAGCTATGAGGTATTAATGCATTCCAGAAGGAAACATCTTTGGGTTGCTGGACTAGAAAGCAACATCCTAAAGTTTGTCAGGGCAATAAGCTTGGATGACTTATTATAGCGATAATCTATACAAATTATGGGGAATACAATGGATTAAAATAACCGCAGTGTTATGATATCTCTTTATGAGAATAATAATAATAATAATTAGATACCAGCAGTTTTTTAAATAGTTTAGATATTGTTGGTTATAAGCTTATGTTCCGCTTTAGTGTGATCTTTTGAAATTTGTTGACAGACCCTTGATGTTTCAAATGTAACCACAATTATGCCTGACACCACTCTATGTCTGTGGTTTTAGAAACACAATTAAATAATTGCAATTTTGTCAAATAAATTTCAACAAAAAAAAAAAGAAAACAATTGTTATTCATTTTTAAATGCTTTATTTTATTCGACATTTCAATTAATAATTATGCGGTTTTTAATAATAAAAAAATAATAATTTTAAATATTATAATGACAAAAAACCACTGGCGTAAAAAATGAACAATTAAATTTTGTTTTTATTAACCATAAAATGTTAATGAAATGTTATAATGTTAAAAATGATACAAAAAGAAATTAAACAAAAAAATCGTTTTTATTTTAAAAAATCTTTTTTGTTTTTTTTTTTCAGATTTCAATGTACAACATATTATACAATTGTATTGTTATTGTATATCTTTTTTAATTTCATTTAAAAATTTTAATCCATTCTGTTTTGATATTAATTACAAATTTGTCTTAATTACCCACAGAGAGATTTGTTTGGTCTTATTTTTTAACAAAATAGTCGCATAAATGACATGGGTTCGATTGAGGAAAAAAAAAACAAATCGTGAAAAGCTTTATTATTGAAGGTGCGTGTTATGAAACAAAGTGCCCTATCTAAAGTAATTTGTAATTAGTGTGCTAAATTAATAATTAAAAGACCAAAATTAATAATCGAAATATTCTAAAAATAATTATAAACATGCCAAGCGAAAATATTTACGCCGGAATATGTATGTACATATAATTAAAATATTTTCTTTTGTTTTACTATATTCTTTTATTTTATTTAATAATATTTAATATTAAATACATGCAACAAACAGACAAACATAAATAATTTATCGTTTAGAATTTTATAAATAATACAATAATAAAGTTTATTTTTTAAAAATCTTTCAACAAAATGTCTTTGAATTAAGAAAACTATCTATCTATACCGCATATGAAATTCATTTGTAGTACCAACGCCTAATGCTATCGACCTTTAACACACTTTTCTAGTTGCAGACAATCAAAAAGTTATTCTAATTCAATCGTATGTATATCGTATTTCATATACATTTTTATACCGTTACTTTACAGCCTCTACAGATACTCGTATTCTATTTAAATTTGTCAAAGATTATATTCCGGACCCAATTTCCTATTACTTAATAGGCCATTACAGTTTTTTAGTCAGGATTATAACCTAGCTTCTGCTAATTTCATGCATAAGTAGGGGAACCTACAGGTTAATGACAGAAGATTCCAGAGAGAAGTTCCTAGAAAAAAATATTTTGCTTTTTTCTTTTGCATTATATTTCTTTTTTCCAAGGATAAGGATGATAATACGTAACATATGCTATTCAGCTAGCCGTGATTTCGATAACCCTGGGAAGTGGATGATTCTGAAATTCTGTTGAATCAGTACAGTCAGTGTATGGCTGAAGTTATGCTGGAACTTTAAAGCTTTTGTATGCAAAGATAGATTTAAATGGGAGAAGGTTTTAAAACAAACCTAAATTTTGTGAAATAATACCTATCAGCAGTCCCGAAGGAAGAAAGTGATTGAAAGATATAGGAGGTGGGTTATGTACGCAAGCGCCAACAATGGTCTATCGTGCACGCTTAGATTCATGTACGGTACCAGAAAGAATACAAAAAACTCTAAAAACATTCATATTACATACACGCAAAGAGAATACTTCCAACTTTCCAGCTAAGAACTTAATTGTTACCGTAATGGCCCATGCCACACCATTATCACAATTGGTTGGTTACTGTATACCACCTGTACAATAGTCTTCGGTTTCAATATCCTGTTGAAAGATTTTTATAAATTAAACACAAACGTAAACAAAATTAATAATTTTACAAAACAGGAATATTTTTACAATTTTTATGAAATTAAAAAGAATTTAAAGAAATTGAAAAACATTTTTAGCTTTTACAGTCTTTACACCATGATATGTATGTATGTATTTTGAATGAAATTTTTCATAAAATTTTTGTTATTCTAATTTTTACAAGAAATTTCATTTCAACTTGCATGGTGTAAACACTATGTTTTTTTAGTATTTCGTTTAGGTGGTGTAGCAAAACAATAGCATTTGTTGTTATTTTATTGTTTTTTTTTTGTATGTTTTTTTTGTTAATTTTACAGAATTATTATTTATTTTGTTCTAATTAGAGCTGTTGTAATAGATTTTAGAGTTAAAGATTAATTACTTTTTAGGCTATTTATTGATTTATTAATGCATGTACATATGTAGATAGGCATTCAATTTTAAAAGTTGTAGAAAGAGTTGGTAGAAAGAAAGTTTTAGGCTAATAGTTGCTAAATTCTGCTTAGGTTAACATAATACAAAAATAGAAATAAGAAAACTAAATTAAAGAATAAAATTTATTGATTTGTTTTTAAATACAAAAACAATAAAAAAAAGGTTTGTTTGGAAGCATACACAGGTGTTGCAGTTAAAATGCGTTTAAAGTCCTTAGTTAAATATTTAAAGTTTTAATTTATTTGTTTTATTTATTTAATATTGTAAATATTATATTATTGTTAATTAGATATGGGACAGGGGTGAAGAAATGTTTACGGGGGGAGGTAGGTATTTAATTGAGCTTTTAAAAATACATTTATATTAATGATTTAAAAAAGAAATGGAAAAAATATGCAAGTTTTTAAGTACTTTTTAAGACTATTTTAAAATAGCAGCAGTACCTTCACTGTTGTGGTCAATAACTTCAGTTCCATCATTGGCAATTTAACGCTTTTATTGAGATGCGATCAACGTAATCGAACTTAACTACACTCTTTCAAAATTTTTCTTTATTGTTTGTTATCTTTTACTATTTTTTTTGTTTCTTTTTGCTTTTATTTTTTTGTTTATGTGTTTCTTTTTATTTTATCTCTTGATTCTGTAAAAATAAATTAAATTATTGTAAACATATTTAGTGAAAATTAAATTAAATTAAATTATAAGTAGGAAAATACAAAATCTCTTCAAATAAATCAATACAAATTAATAATGGTAAGGGTGGTTGTGGTGGAGGTGGAGGTGAAGGTGGAGTTTGGTGGAACAGTCGAACGAAAGTTAAAGTAAAAAAGAAATGCCTAAAGAAACTTTAGCATGAAGAGAGTAAGAGCAAGAGGGGGACAGGCATTGTATATGAATAAGTATAGCCGAAATTGAGAGCAAAGTTGAAGTGTTAAGGATTATAGCAAAAAATAGCAACAAAAATAATTACTCAACACTATTTCTCTTTTATCGTATTATTGGGTGCGTATTTATTCGTATGTGTGTGTGGGTGTGTGCATCAAATTTGTATGTATGTGTGACAAAGCAAAACCAAAACAAACCGAAAACAAATCATAATAACATTTAGGGATTAGTGGTAGTGTTGTATTGTCAGTCTAATACACAACGCGCTGCAACAACAAAACAAAAAAAGTAATTAAAACCATTGAGTTGCTTTAGCCAATTTGGTTGTTGTTGTTTTTTTTTCATCACATTACAACACATTTCAGAGTTAATTAGAAAAATTTCTGCAATTATTTTGTAAAATGCCATCAGGCTAATAAAGAAATTTACTAAATAATAATTAGGTAACACTGCTACCAGCAGCACCAACATACAAACAAAAAGAGTTCTTGATCTGAAAATATTTATTTTTAAAGAACGCATATAAGTTTTAAAAACAAATCCATTGTTATTCAAATGGTGGATAACAGTAGGTGACGTTAGGCTGTCATTGTTTTCTGAATGCATGGTTTAGTATTGCTTTAGCACGGGTCAAATTAGTTTAGGACGTTTCCTTCTAAATGGTACACTATTATGATCTTACCCTGAGGTCCACTGTCATCCCTATAAAGCTGTCTTTACAAAATACAATTAATCTGCTACAATTGATCTGTCTAATCGTCAATATGGTATTATTGCCAACTTACATTTTGTATGTATTACTGATTAATTCAAAAATTACCGGAATTCTTAATTTTCTTTTTAATACTAACGCCTTACAAAATTCCTTGGAAAGAATTCAATACTGAATAAATTACAGATTCGTTTAAGTTATTCCCCATTGTCAGGTTTGTATATTAGAAAAAAAAATTGAGTGAATTTATTAATAAAAATTCTAATGAATTGTTTAAGGAAACCCCCATTGTCTTTCTGGACAGTAAAAACAAATAGAAAACTTGCCATGTGTTAAGCAAAACTTACACAAAAAAGAAAAAACAAAAATTATGTCAACTAAATATTATTGTTGAGGTAGCAATAAAAACATTTGCTTTAAAAATAAGAATTTATTTATGAATGGTTTCCAAGGGAACTTGTTACGAAAAGGTATTATTACCTTAAGGGAATTGGCTAAAACAACTCAAATTTTTGTTTTATTTTTTTGTGAATAAATCGTTAATATTTTATATCTTTTACAACATGTGTTATAATTTTTGTTAAATTTATTTATTTGAAATAAATTGTACTATTTTTTTTCTATTGTGTTTTTCAAAATATATACCACCTAAAACATATAAAAAAATATTTCTCTAATGTGTTATTATTTTCATTTTAAATAAAAAAAAAACAAAATGAAATCAAAACTGAAATATTAAAATGTTAATTATTAACTATTTACGAGTAGTTTAAAGGTAAACAACAACATTGAAACATTTATAATTTATTTATTATTTTAATTTTATTTTATTTTTACTTTTTTTTCAGCTTTTTTTTTAACAATTAAACAACCTTTACAACAACATAAATCCATTTAAAACTTATTTATGAAAACAAACAAATTGAAAAAAAAAATTAAAATCAAATTTAAGAGTAACAAAGTATAGAGAATTAAGAGAAAAATAGTAGCAACATAAACAATAGAGGGGGATTGTATTTGCATTTTATAAACGAAATTATAAAAAACAAAAAATTTTAAAATAATTTTATGAGTTAAAAGCGCCTAAACTAAGAACCTAAAACATCCTCACCACTGCCATTAATTCCATTTAATCGAGAATGGCTGGGTTTTGTGTTTGTTTTTTTTTTTGACATCAACTTTAAGTTTATTTTACGGATTTGATTTTGAAATATAAAAATTTTCATTTCAATTTGCATTTAAAAAAACTCATTATTGAGAGAGATCGGTTAGTGGTGGACGATATACATACATATGTACATCGATAACTTATCGATATATCGAAACAAGACGAATTTTTTTTATTCGTCAATATCAAGCCACTATCTGACCACTCAACTCCAAAAATGTTGACTCAACATTAGAATGTAAGTCGCAGTAATAAGCAAGCATCAGCTTACGAGAAAGGTATGACTTCTACGCAGCCGATGAGGCCGGACCTTTCTATGGTCTACCAAGATTTTGAAAGGTTGGAGTTATGCAGAAGACATCTGAGAAGTAGTAATTTTTTGAGCAACGTAATCTCAACAAAACAGTAGTTTTAGAATATGGATCGGTTCAAGACCAATATTGGTGTTTACCAAGTATGAGGCATGGAGTTATCTTTACTGAGGTCAAACAGCAGCATAATAAATCACCCAGTTGCGGTGTTCTAATACTTTCACAGCAATTCTGTTACATTCTGTGTACTTCCATTTTTTTTCTTTTTCAAAAATCAATCGATGTACAAAAAAAATCGATGTACATATTTTATGATAAATCGATATAACATCGATGCATATTTGCGATAAATTGCATTTATTTTTATGTCCATCACTAATAGAGGTCCATATTTGCAACTTTTAAGGTTCACATTTTAAATGGAATTATTGGCTTAAGCAGGTCATGTTCTATCTAAATGGACAGAAATTATAATAAAATTAAAATAATTAATTTTTTTTATTTAAATAAATATAATAATAGATTCATTGTATAATAATATTTTTATAAAACAATATTTTTAATTAATATGAATGAATATAACATTAATATGAAACAGTTATTAGATGTAAAATATTGTAAAAAAATTAACGTACAGTGTATACGAAAAAACATACCATTGGTCGGTGAATGTTCCAAATGCTCCAGGTCCACTTACTCTTCGTTGGGTGGTTGGTTTAACGTGCATTTTACTATGGCGTTAACGTTTAAAAACATTTACGCTGCTCCTTCATTTAGTTTTTTTTCTTTTTTTTTTCTCTTCAAACAATTAAAATATTATTTGTAACTGAAATATTTTTTAATATCGTTGTTTATGTTTTTTTTTTTAATTAAACTTTGTAACGTATTGTTTATTCAGCATAAATACAAAAATAATCCATAAAGTTTGAGACTCAAAGAACACGGAACAAAACAAAAAAATTTGTTCGTAAAAAAAAATTATTCTGCTTTTAAAAATGAATAAAACATTTTTCTGTACATTTTCATTTTAATTTAATTTTTTTTTTTAAATTGCTTTTTTTTAATATTTATTAATGCATTTTTTCTTTTATTTTAATAAATTTTTGTTGGTTTTTAATAATGTATAATTAAATTTAATGGCATTTTGTTGCTTTTAAATAAATTCATTTATAGTTTTTGCTTTTTAATTTTATTAATTTTTTATTTTATTTCCTTTGAATATCTTACTATAGATAATATTCTTTTGAATAATATTGCTTTAATTTCATCTCAATGTGGTTCTTTTCTTGGTTATTTCTTTTCCTTAATTTGTTTCTTTTAATTTATTCTCTTACTTTTTTCAATTTACATTGGCATGTACTCGTACGCATATGTAATTGTAGTTTTACAGTTTTTATTACTCTGTTTAAAAATGTAAATTCATTGTAGAGTTGTTATTGTTGTTGTTGTTGTTTTTTTACCAAATAAATCTCTTTAATTAGGTGGGTTGAAGATGGGATTTTAACTAAATTGCCTTTGTTATTATCATCATTGTTGTCATTGTTTCTGTTATGGTATGGTATTAATGCAGTAGAATGGAATGTATTTATGTATTGAATGTTAGTAAATTGATTTGTTCTAACTAACTTTACACTGCTGTCTATATTTATTCTAATAATTATCTCTCACTCTCTTCTTATATGTAAATATGAACGTGTTTTTTCTCGTTCACTCTTTTTCTAATATTTATTATAACATTTTATTTATTTTGATTTATTTTCATCT
This sequence comes from Sarcophaga carnaria, assembly GCA_958299815.1. Classification (NCBI taxonomy): domain Eukaryota; kingdom Metazoa; phylum Arthropoda; class Insecta; order Diptera; family Sarcophagidae; genus Sarcophaga; species Sarcophaga carnaria. The sequence continues at coordinate 5,241,152 of OY283153.1, read as the reverse complement.
CAAATAATTTGATTATTACATATTTATTATTGTGTCTGTGTGTGTGTGTGTATGTTTATTTATTCGTAATTTAATTTCTATTTTCATTTATTTGTATTTATTTTATTATTTGCAATGCCCTAAAGTTGAAAGGATAACGGAATCTAAAGCTTGTAAGTGCCAAATAAATAAATATTATTGTAATCAAACAATCTACTGAAAGCTTTTAATGAGCTGTAAGAAAGTGAGCGAAAGAGGAGACATATATAATCACAACTATATGTATGTGTATTGTATAAGCATTTCTCCAGAGTGTTAGCTAGAGCAAGAGATAAATATAAAAATATCAGGAAATAAAAAGTTAAAAACACAAATCAAATACTCAAGAATAACGAACACGTTTATTTAGGCATTCTTTCTCACAGCATTTTATGTGTAGGTGGATTTTATTTTTCTCAACAAAAAAACAAAAAATGAATGTATATATATGTACTTATATGTATATACATACAGGGATGCTCTTGAATGTATCTCTTTTCTTTATTCCTTTATTGACATAATTTTTGTAAAGTCAATTTGACGTTTTTCTTTAAGCGTTTTTCAATTCTGAAAAACCGACCATTTGCAACGTAATAGATATGCTAACTTGCTACGTTTGTAACCTAAAATTTCGCATGCGGTGATCGGAGAACCTTGAATTGATTGTGGGAAAGGCAGTGAATCGGATAAATGTGAATGCTTCGTGTATATGTTGTGATTCTCATTGTTCTGACACTGCGCTTGGCAGAAACGCCGTCAATTCATGGGGACATAGCCGTAAGACAACCGACTTTATTGAGCCTATAATTAAAGATTATGTACTGGACATATTGTGGTCCGAATAAATCGATGCTACGAGCCAAACAGCACGATCGATTATGCCTGTATGATAAGCAAGTTTCCATTAAAAATAAATTCAGGTTAGGTGTACGTCAATTGGCCTCCAAAATCACGTTGAAACAAATTATAGTGACTTTCACTTGTGTTTTTTGCGTTTGAATTAGAAGTATTAGCAGGGAACCAACTTCTATGTGACGCCTTCCTTAGTGGAATCAGGTGATTTTGGTCAATATTATTCTCTACAAAAGCTTGTGAAAGATTATATCATCAGTTAACATTCGCATTTGACAAATATGTAAATATATACTATGTATGTACATAAATTTTGTTTTATAGGAATAGTAACGTATAAGTGATTTCTCAATATCAATCATACGCCCAGTTATATAATACATGTATTTATATTTTATGTAAGCTTACAATTCAAAGGGAAGTAAATTGTATAAGTAAATTTAAAGAATTAAAAGAAAAAGAATTGAAATAGATGGAGTGAGAGTAAAGGACAGAAAACAAAATGGAAGGGTCAGCTATACAAATATGAATACACACATCTCAGGTAGACTAAAACTGTTATAGATCTTAGGAGAGCCTGTATATCGGCTCTCGACAGAAAACTTAAGCCCTATTGCTCTTTCGGGATAATCAACCTTTTGCTACAAATAGGCGGGCAAAAGATAGAGAGGATGCTCTATCATCGCTACGTCATTAAATCCCTTCAGTCAGGATTACGACTTAGTTTCTCACACCTGAAGATGGCCGAAGGCTGCTAGCAACGTGATATGTGTATCCTGCTATAACTTTAGAGCAAATTTGTTTATCTACAGGATATATTGACAGGGTTCTAAATCCCCGCAAAAAAAATTGAAAATTTTGTTTGCTGACAAGCGATTTGTATATTGTTTTAAAGTTGACTACACTTATGGTAAATATGTTCCTCTAAATGCCAACATAAGACCAAACACACACACACACACACAAATACGCACACAACCAAAAATATTTAAAAACAGCATTTATAGAAGAGAATAAGAATAGAAAGGTGATAAAAAGAACAGCGTACATCATCTGAATAAAACTGAACGTACATAAGTATATTCTAGTACGTAGGTATGTATGTACACATACATATATAATTCTTTAACAATATACATACATATACATATGTATCTTTATATTTGCATACATGCATGTATATGTACAATGGCACACATCCAGTATTATTGTGTGGAATAAAATGTTCATGAATTTTTATGACAAATATACACTGAATGACTTTTGCTGTATATATTTACATACATACATACACATACATATACGTATATACATACATACTATGTACATATATTTGTGTATATCCTATACGCACATACGTATTTATTTATCTATTATAACAAAGTTTATATAATTATAGTGGAAAGGATGGAAAAGGTAACCAAAAGGAAACAAAATCATTGTCACATTGTTTTTTTTTTTGTTTGTTTGTTCGTTTGTCTCTGTTGTTATTTGCATATTTATAACGGTAAATGTTTATAACGTTTACCGTACGAATACAATATACAATGTATTCGTAATGTCTCCCTGTTTATATTTTATGGCTCATATAATTTTTAAAAAATAAACTTTTAAAAATAAGACAATGAATTCATAAATAAATTTAACGAAGAGCGGAAGAAAAATGAATGAATTGTAAAAATAATATGCAACCATATATTTGCACACATCCCTACCTATACACACACAACAACACAATATGTAAGTACGTACATACGTATATGTAGTAATTTATAATTGAGGATATATGTTACACTCACGAAAACAGCAGGAGAGGCGCATATATTGAGCAGAAGAAATACAAGAAACAAAATAAAATAGGCAGCAATAAAACGTTATAATTAAATTTAATGATGCATGTATGTTTGAATTCTTATATGAGAGAATTAAAATGCAGGGATGGGAAAATTACGCATAAGTACTTAGTTTTCGTTTAATTCTGAATTTTTCTTTTTTATTTTTGTTTTGCTTTGTTTTTACAAATGCTTCAGTGAGTTATATCTCCCAAGAGAGCAATTCGATTAGGATAGGTGATGTTTGAGAAATGTGTTTATATACCGAAAGATACGTCTGTAACTATTTTCTAAATCCTGCAATCAAAATTTTTTGAATGAGTGTTAAAAATCAAATCGAATCAAATACTCTAATGGTACTTCCGATACTGAATATCAAAAATAGAAATCGTCAAGTAATATACAACAAAAATCCATATAAAACAACTTAAATAATTAATTAAGGAAACTTTTAGGTTTATTCGGTCCAATGCTATACTATATATCAAAGCTCAAGGTTGTATTAAAAAACTTAATAATTATTTCTGATTAATATATAAATTGTAAGGGGTTTGCTTAAGAAAAGAAGAAACAAATAACATTTTTGTCCATTTTAATACATTTTTTATTATCTACAAATAGAATATCGTTAATTTTATTACCATTATTTTATTTTGTTGCCGTAATCTAAACATGTCATTTAACTATTAATAGAAAACAAAAATTCTAAAAATATCAAATTCTTTTTACAATGTTCACTTCAGTGTTGTTTACCAAAATCTATTTTATTAACTGATTAGGCTTTTCAATTCGTCTTGAAATCATTCCATAAAACCGGAGAAACCAAAGAGTTTCCAGCTTTGTTTCTGTTTTAAACTTTTTTAAACCGAGCTAAGGACTAAAGTCGAAAGGAAAATCACAAGGTCCATCCAAGAGTCTAAAGTAATTTTATCTATAGAACATTGGCAAGTCTGTATAAAATATTAAAATTTATTCTGAATAGAACATAAACTAAATTGTTGTATTCTCTAAATAAATTATAAATTTCAGTCCATTTAATTATTATTAAAATAAAATAAAAAATCTGCTTATTAACTAAAATTTATTTTTTCAATGCTTATACAAAAAGTAATTCTATTTCCTCAATATGATTAATAATTTATTATATAGTGATGACTAAACACTGCAATATTTTCGTTTGTTGTCGCTTTAAATCAATTTTAGTATGTTCAGTTGAAAGAAAAAAATTAAAAATCTATAAAAAAAAGTACTCATTTCAGTACTTTATCATATCAACGGTTATGACATCTCTGTCATAAAACTATTTTTCGTTCCTTGTGCGGGTGATTAAATTTTTGCATGTGAGCAAGTGTGTGTTTGTTTGTGTGTGAAGAAGGATATGATATAAGCGAAAAAAAGTGAGAGTGTGTTTGCTATTTTAAAGTTTTATGTTATGTGTTCTCTCTCTCTCTCATTCGAAATAAATGAAATGAGAGATTTTTTAAGGTTTAATTTGGTTTGTTTTTTCCTTTGATTAAGGTTGCCGTTCTTGTGTTTGTTGTTGTTGTTGTTGCGCTTTTATATATCAAATAACTTTTAATTGTTCAGAGAGTAAGAATATATCGGTTTAGCAGTGTGTAAACATATTTATATAATTGCCGTTGTTTTAGTTGTTGTTGCTTTATTATTTTAACATTTAAATTGTGCTTATTTATAAATATTATTTAAATTAAAATATTCTCGGCCACTTTTTTGCCTCACTTTCATTCTCTCGCTCTCTCTCCCCCACAAACACAAGTGTCTGTTTTAATTGAAGGGAAATTCTTCTTCTTTTTCTTAAGTTACTTTGATGTCATTTGGTGTTATTGTTGCTGTAAATGTTATTTTTTTTAATCTTTCTGTTTTTCTTTCCGTTTATCCTTTTCTCTTTGTGTCTCAGTTTGCGAATCGATTACTTACTTCATTTTTTTATTTTTTATTTTTTGTTTTTGTTGAATTTGAGAATTACATTAAAGAGTACGTACAATTTTTAGTTTGATTATGTAATTTACTCTCTTCTTTCTTGATTCATTCTATTGTTGTTGCAATAGTTGTTGTTGTTTTTATTTGCTTTGTTATTGAATGTGGCCGATACAAAATTTAATTGAGTTCGTCATCATTTTTTATCACACACACACAAAAAAGTACTGTAAAAATGAATGATATTCGAATAAGACTATATAAACACACACACACCCATACACACACACACATCATATGTTAGTGTACTCGTATTCATATACACCACCAACACACCTTTTATTAGCAGTAAGGAACGAGAGAACAAAAAACAACAAAAACAACAAATCTTTTCTTTTCTTTTTTAGAGATTTTGTTATATTGTTACAAACTTATATAAAAGGTTAAACTTGTTCACATTCTTTTGTTTAAATAATAAAAGTAAAAACTAACGCACAAGGAGAGGAGAGTGCAAATTGGGTAAAAACTCAGCAATAACAAAACCAAGGATTTATTTTAATTTTTTCTTTTTTTTTTGTAATAAATTTAAGCAACTATGATAAAAGTGTTACTGTTGTAAACGTAAAAAAAAATTTTTTTGATTTTTTTTTCTTTTTTGTAAATTATTTAAAACACTTTCAAGGTGCCTTTTTTCATCGTCATCATCATCATTATCATCATCAACACAGAAAGGCAAAAAAAAACTCACTTTTCATTTAACGATTTTTCACCCTCAAGACAAGTAGGAACAAAAACGAAAAAAAAATATAACTACGAACAAAAACTGTAACTTTTCATTTCATTTTTCGCTTACATATACACATACTCACATACGCACACACAAACACTATTAAACTCACTTTTACACTTTATGATGACTTTTTTTGTTTTCTTAAATATTTTAACAGCCTCCTAAATGTTACTCTCGTTTTCCTTTCGAAATATTAAAAATAATAAAAAAAATAAAGAAATTGTAAAGCAATAGAGAAATTGCAAACAACTTTTTGGTTTTTTTTCTCCTTTTTTATAAATTAAAGCATATTTAATTATTTATTTATATTTTTTTTTGTTTTTTTATTTTCTTTTTATTTCAAGAAATTTCACTTTCACTTCAAAGGATTCTCATTTTTATTTTCTTTTATTTTTTCTTGTATGATTTATATAATTATTGTATTAATTTTGTTTTATTTAGTTTAAATAAAGATCTTTTCTGATTTTTTTTCTTATTTTTTACTTTGATTTTATATATTTTTATGTAACTTTTCCATTTTAAGGACCTCTCTCTATAATTTTTATTGTGTATTATTTAATCGAATCGAAAGCGTTATTCCTATTTTAATGTTCCTCTTCGCTTAAACTTAACGCTACGGATGGCCCACGAGTAATAAAGCTGACAATTCATTCTCATTGTGTTTCAACTGTTATTCAACTTAACGTTCGTCGCCTTCTCTTCTATTTCTCTGTATGTGTATGTGTGTGAAAATCAATATAAAGGAAAAATGTTCTTTCATTGAGATTGCAAGTCCTGTTATGTGAGATATAAAAGCTTTCTTCTTCATTCAAAAATAGCTTTTTTCTCTCACATGCTTTAGGATTTTGACATTTAAAAACGGTTATTCGGTGAATGGTATTGACTACTTATACAATACTTACATGAATTATGAAAAATTTAAGAAAAGGATCTTTAACATTGTAATACAATTACCCAGTTGGCCTCTTTGCTCTTGTTGGTATTTTAAACGCAATTAACCTACATTAACCTACCTTTGCCTTAGTCGTTATTGGTTCCTTGTTCCGTTTTTATACGGATTACATATCCTTTTTCTATCTAATATACGTAAAGCGGTCTATGTCCTTCATATAAAAGTTGTAAAATTTGAAGTTTTTAATTAATTATTTTGTTCTTTTGCATTTAATTAAATCAATATAAATTTTTATAAATTTACAAAATGGAAAACAATAAATTTAAGGTACTTAATGGCAGTTATTTTAAGACTTCTTCTAATAATAATAAAAATAATAATAATCTCACAATAAATACACCTTAAAGGCAATCACAAATACATTGAAAACTACTAACATTCCTTTCATATTCACCATCAAATGAGATAATTGACCACTGGAGGCTGAATTTGAGGTAGAGAAAAAGAAAAAGGAACGTTGTTCCCTGATACTGGGCAATTTTTCGCATTGAGCATGAAACCAATTGCCGGTCAAGCCGTTGCTGTCTTTAGATATAATGCAAATTTCTTTAGCAACCTGTTGCTGTGTCCTAAATAGTTCAGTTGGTATTTCAGTTTTACGGACATTATAAACAAAATCTTCTTGATATAAAATATTATTATCCGGATCGCGTATATAGACGATAAAGTCTGCCACATCACGGGCAGTAATCACAAACCAGCGTACGAAAACTTTGTTATCTTTCCTAAATAAAGAAAACAAAATAAAATAATAACGTACATATCTTAAATACATTTTCATCACTTACACTATAATATCACGGAAACGCACATCCGATAATTTATCATAGTCCAGTCCCTTAAACATTTCCCTCTCATCATCCGTGGTGCATTGTAAAGTCTCATCCTCTACATTTTGTAGATAGACATTCTTATTAAATGCTGGAGCATTACAGGCTATTTCTTTAAGATCCTCCGTCAACGAGGACAATTCCATTGTATAGTGTTTTAGCGGCCTGGCAGCACAATTACAGTGCAGGGGGTTGCCAGCAAATCTTACATCGGTGCCGTTTTTAACATTCCACACCAAACTTAAAGGAAACTCTGTCAAACTATTTCTGCTTAAATCGATCACTTCAAACTTGGGCTCTTTTAGGAATTTTGTAAAATTCAATTTATAAATTTGATTATTGTTCAACAAAATCGTGGTTAAATTTTGTGGCAAATCAAAAGTATGCTCTTCCGATTGCATATTAGTCAATTCGTTGTGGGATAAATCCAAATATTGTAAACGAGTGAAATTGCCCAAAACGCCACGACGCAATTCGTTAATGCTATTGTGGGATAAATTCAATTTTAATACCTTCTTGGTACCAAATGTGATGTCATAAGTTAAAACCGGCATTTGATTGTAACTCAAATCCAAATATTTTAGGTTATAGGGTATATACTGGTTTTCCGGGAAGGTTTTTTTAGTTACATAACTTATTTTGTTGAAACTTAAATTGAGCTGAAACAAAAAATGTTTGTTATTTGGTATCAAAAGGTTACTTTTTCTCTGAAGATTTTCTTTTTAGAGTTTTTCTCATATTAAATGCTATGAGAAAAGTACTTTTTTGTTTTGTTTACACACACACAACAGTACTTTTTTCTTTCTTTTCAACTAGATTTCTGTTTCATTACATACGTTTTCTAAACTTAGTAGATCATCCAAAACGCCATGCGTTTTATTATCCAGTTTGCTTAAGAAATTATGAGATAAATCCAATTTACGTAAAGATGGCAAGCCTATGAAAGCATTTGTGGGTATTGTATGCAATGCATTCGAAGATAAATTCAAATTCAATAACTGCAATAGGCCCTCAAAGGCACGTTTACTGGAATTAAAAATAATTTTTTATTTTATATTTAAACTTGAGCATTTATTATTGTTATTATTATTTATTAATAAATAAATGAATATACATATGTATGTACTTACTTAATTTCTTGTAAACCATTTCCATATAAATTCAATTCGAATAGTACAGGCAATTTGCCAAAAGCACTTTTTTCTAAAACGCTTATATTATTGTTCTATAATAAGAAAAAATAATTAAAATTGAAATCAAACGGGTATTTAAAATTATTATTAACAACCCCTTACCTGCATATATAGAAACTGTAAGGTGGACATGCCCGCCAAGCATTCTAAAGGAGGTCGTGTAATACCATTGTCCTGCAAAAATAATTTCTGCAATACTAATAAGCCCGTAAAGCTATGCTGTTCCAAAGAGTCGCCTAAAAGATTTCTACTTAAATCCAAATAAAGCAAGGAATTCATCACTGGCCATGTACCGGCTGGTATTGATTCAATTTGATTGTCGCTCATATGCAATTCATTTAACGAAATTGGTATTTGAAAAAGTTTCGATATTCTGTTATGATTTAAATTTAAAAATCTTAAGCTGGTTAATTTGGCCATAGCACCTCGTATAATATTGTTCAATTGATTATAACTTAAATCCAGAGACAACAAAGTGGGCAGAGTGCCAAACATGGACGATTTAACTTCTTCCAAACTGTTGTAGGACAAATCAATCGTACGCAAAGAGAAAAGACTTTGGAAGACGGCATTAAATATAAACGAAATATTATTGTGGCTTAAATCGATCGTATGCAATTCATAAAGTTTGGGAAATGAATTTTTTGGAATCTGTGCTATGTTATTATGGGAGGCATTCAACATTTTAAGACCAGTCATGTTTTGTAAAGGTATCTGAAAAGAAAAATTAATGAAATATATTAACAAAAGTACTATTGATACAAAAAGAAAAGTACTAATACTTAATATTTATTTTCTTTACTTACATGCGCCAAGTTGGTTAGGTAGTTATGACTCAATTGAAAAATGGTGGCAAATGTGGTATCATCGAAAACGTTTTTGGAGAAATTTTTCAATTTATTAAATGATAAATCCAATATTGTTATATTTACACAATTTTCAAAGGATTTCGGTTGTATGGTTTCCAAACTATTATGCGAAATATTTATGATGGACTGGTAAATGTCCTTAAATGAATTCTTTTCTATCAACGTTATATTATTCTCAGCCAAATCTAAAACCTAAAAAATAAAAATTTCAAACAAAATTTGAAATTGAAACATAAAATATTATAGAATACTTACTTCAATATAATTAAGCTGTGAAAACATTTGATATTCGATTTTCTTTAAGGCATTGCGTGCCAAATCAATGGTACCTATACGGGCCACCGAACCAAAAGTGCCACGACCCACATCAGATATGCGATTATCACTCATATACAGGCGCCTTAAAAATCTCATGCCTCGAAAACTGTTAGCATCCAGACGCTGTATTTTGTTATGGGACAAATTCAAAACCTTCAGTACTGCATTACGAGCAAATGTACCACGCGATAATTCTGCCAAAGCATTATGCGACACATTGCACCAACCCAATTTGGTAAGATCGGCAATATGTTGAGCTTCTAATTTTTTGATTTTATTAAAGCTTATGTCCAAAATTTCCAATTCTCTAAGATTCTTGAATTGATTACGTTTCAGATTCTCTAGACTATTGCCATGTAAATCTAAAGTTTTCAGTTTACGCAGAGGCTAAATAAAAGGATTTTCCAACATACTATTTAGAAAAAATGTTAAAGAAGGATAAAGTATAACAACTACCTGAAATACTTCTATTGGTACATCGTTTAAAGGACCATTAGTAAGACGTACAACTTCGACACGGCCAGCAATTTCTTGTTCGGCAAAGAGATTTTTACTTAAAGTGGTGAAGTTATGTCCATCGATGTTTAAATTAACAAGATTACCTAAAATCTGATCGTATGTATATGAAAAAGAAAAATAAAATTTAAATATCGTAACAATTTTATAAAAAAACTGAAAAGGGATGAAGACAAAAAGAACATTTACCCCAAACGAGAGCGGTGTTATTTGTGATAAATTTGTATGTAGAAATTCCAATTGTTCAAGTGTTTTATTTACTCCAAAGAAAACATAATCTTCCAAAGCCTTGACTGGCGTATCCAATATGGTTAAATAACGTATGCTAACTTTAGAAAACAATGGACCAAATATTCGTTCTAAAAAATGAAGTCAGTTGAGTAAGAAATTATAAACAAACAAAAATATTTACAAAATTACCAAAATTGCCTTTATTTATGGTCATGTGTTCAACGGGCAATTGTAATGCAGCCAAATTTTGCAAAGCCACCGAAAGCGTGGCTAAATTGGTATTATCACATGTCACATATATACCAATATCCGAGCCCTTCAAACACTGACACGGATAGATGAGCTTGGGTCTAAGAAGATGCATTAATTTTTATGTTACTATGTAGTCAAGTTTTAATGTTTTAAGTAATTGAAAATGTAATCCTTTGTTTCTTTTGAATTCATTGAAATAGAATTTAAATGTAAAACAAATAAAAAATGTAAATTCCCTGATACTTACTTGGCTGGGCATTTGTATTTCGGTTCACCGTAGACATAAACTGTTTCCGTTAATGTTGTAAAAGTTAATAAAATCACTACAAACGAACCCAAGGTTATTGAAATGTTTTCTGCATAGCGCAGTGACGAATACATGACGACGTCTAAAAACTGTTTTAAGAAACTGGTCTTGTGCAGTCAAATTATAACAAGAGACCATAAAAGGTGCTGCTGAAGTTTTCAAATTGGATTTATTGAGTCATTTTTAATGGTTCTAAAATTCCAAGTTTGTTTCTTAAGTCTTTTGTTTAATTCTTTACAGGAACTTTATTTTCTTATAACTTAATTATTTTAAAACAAATTGAAAGTTTTTTGCTTTAAACAATAGAAAAAAATTAATAAATTACAGAAAAAGAGAGAATATTATAAAAATTTCACTCTCGTAACACAATTGTAAACTTTAAATTGAAAATTTACAACAAATTCTAATTAATTTTATGTATATTTGCACACTATACTTGTTTTTATTCTATATACTATGTATTTAAAGTATTAAAAAGAAATTGTTAAATATTTACAAATCACTACTCGACTACGAAATTTAACCAGTCTTTTAATATTTTTATTCATTTCTGGTTTTCTTAAGCAACAATTTATCAAATACTACGGCGCAGTGGCGCCGCCATTGCTATTTGAAAGCTGTTGGCGTAACTGATAAAAACAAACAGCTGATTAAAGAGTTATCAATTGGGGTGTTGCAAATTTTAGCCAGTACAACTTCTTCAATACTTGTTGCAATTTCTTAATCTGAGTTTACGTTTACACAGAAACGTCAGGTTTCAACTTAGCATAGAATACTATGAATAGAAAAAGCAGAACAGTTAAACTACATGGTACGGTTAGGTCCGTTTTCTCCTCATCAAAAGCTCAAGACTTGATGAAAAAGACTTGAAACATGTGGACCCAGTCACATGTCTTTTAAAATTTTTATATTCCTCTAAACTTTAGATTACCATCGTTCTGTGAACAGATGTGTTAGAATTACAACGTTATTTAAAATTCACTCACATCATTTATTTATGTATGAATATATTTAATTATTCGTTTTATATATTTTCTTAACTTTGCTTCTTTCCCATTGTGATTTTTGTAAGAATTTATTGTGAATTGTTTTTCCTCTTGAAAATGTTTATTTTGAATTTCATGGAATACAACTCTGTGTACATAGTAATGAACACCACCGTGTGTGTACGTTTAGTGTAAAAAACAAGCGGGAGAAATATTCTTTGCTCCCGTTTTGTGCCGCCATTGCTAAAATGACCAATCACCGCACGAGTTTCACACATTCTGACAATTGTTGAAGAAAAATCCGTATACATGTACGAATTTATGCCATGGTGTTAGTGCAAAGGGAGAACGCGATTTTATTTGCCTTACTACCAGAAATTTGTTCTCTACGCCGCCATAACTGATTTGTGATTTGTACAAAATAGTTGGCGAACTGTTAATAAAGACCCAAATAATTCAAAAATTAAATATTTAATTAAACAGTGGAAAAGTTATTTAATTACTAAAACCTCTTAGAAGAGAAACTGTAAACAAATTGATAAAAACTCTTGAAGAGTTGTGTGCCTGTGAGTGTTAAAAAGAAGAAAAAGAAAAACAATACAATCGAACAACAATGAGTTACTCGGCTGATGTTTTAAATTCTGCTCATCTTGAATTGCAAGGTGGTAATGGTGCTGAGTTACGACGTCCCTTTGACCCAACGGCTCATGATTTGGAGTCCACATTCCGTTTGACAAGATTTGCCGATCTCAAGGGCCGCGGTTGTAAAGTGCCCCAAGAAGTTTTGGGAAAATTGGTGTCCGCTTTGCAGCAAGACTACTCTCTACAAGACCAAGATGCTCAGTTCATGAATATGGCAATACCACGCATTGGCATTGGTCTAGATTGTTCTGTGATACCTCTACGCCATGGTGGTCTATGTCTCGTACAAACCACGGACTTTTTCTACCCCATCGTTGACGATCCCTATATGATGGGCAAAATTGCATGTGCTAATGTGTTGAGTGATTTGTATGCCATGGGTGTAACCGATTGTGATAATATGTTAATGTTGTTGGCAGTCAGCACCAAAATGACCGAGAAGGAGCGTGATGTCGTGATTCCACTGATAATGCGTGGCTTTAAGGACTCGGCGTTGGAAGCTGGCACTACAGTGACGGGTGGTCAGAGTGTAGTGAACCCTTGGTGTACCATTGGTGGTGTGGCTTCCACCATATGTCAACCCAACGAATACATAGTTCCCGATAATGCAGTGGTAGGTGATGTTTTGGTATTGACAAAGCCTTTAGGTACTCAGGTGGCAGTGAATGCCCATCAATGGTTGGATCAACCTGAACGTTGGAACCGCATAAAATTGGTTGTGTCGGAGGAAGATGTTCGTAAGGCCTACCATCGTGCCATGAATTCTATGGCCCGCCTTAATCGCATTGCTGCACGCCTTATGCACAAGTATAACGCCCACGGTGCTACCGATATTACTGGCTTTGGTCTATTAGGACATGCACAGACATTGGCCTCGCATCAAAAGAAGGATGTTTCCTTTGTAATACATAATCTTCCAGTGATTTCAAAAATGGCTGCAGTGGCAAAAGCCTGTGGTAATATGTTCCAGCTTTTACAAGGTCATTCAGCTGAAACTTCTGGTGGACTGCTGATTTGCTTACCACGTGAGCAGGCTGCTGCCTACTGTAAAGACATAGAGAAGCAAGAAGGTTACCAGGCCTGGATTATAGGCATTGTTGAGAAGGGCAACAAGACCGCCCGTATTATTGACAAACCCCGTGTTATTGAAGTACCCGCCAAGGATTAGGAAATAACCTTAAGTGCAGCCTCTTAATTTTATGTAAATCGTCAATATCTTTTTATTTACTTCTCTATTTTGGCATAATATATTCAATTTAGCGAAAAAGAAAAGAAATAGTGTCATATACATATAATCGGACGAATCTTAATTTTGCCTTCTTACTGTTTTAATTTCATTTTGATTTTCATTCAATTAAGTTTTCAATTGCTTTCTGTTTTATATATATTTTTTTTTTTCTTTGTTTATATATTATTTTTAAAAATATTAATATAAATTGGTAAACAACTTTATGAATCTGTTAAGATATGTAGATTTCGTAATATTTTCTAATTATTATTATGTTATAAATTCATTATCTCTTTGATTTATGTAAATGTAACATAATATATGTGTATACACATATATATGTATATAGTAGTTTAAACTATAATTGGCCAAACTATAGCTTCCCTTACCATAATTAAATTTATTACTTTTCCTCATCTAATCATATTGTTTACTGACGCACAACAAAAAATAAGAACATTCAGAAATTTATTCTGCACTATTTACACAATTTAATTTTAGATATTTCATTTATTATTTTTTAATTGAAAATTTTATTTGTAGTCTTAATCGTACGTATCGTATGCATTTTATTCGATTCTTTAAAAGATCTTTTACAATTTAATAAAAACTTGATGCAGCACAACACAGGTGGCTGTGTAGTGTCAGGAAACAAGCTGTTGTACTTTTATTTAAATCTTCAATTAACTGGGACCAACATTGTTAGTAATGCGAAGTACATGCTATGGACAATAATTCTTTACAAGTTAAAGGCATTTGGACATGGAAATAGCTTCACTTTATGTATCTCATAATACAAAAGATGTACTTATAAATCTATTTGTCAGCTGATAATTCAGCTGAGGTTCAGTTACCATCAATAATCGAGGCATTGTTTGCTCAATTGATTATAAGCATTAGCAATAAATTGTCAATATATGTATGTAGACATAAATGGAAATAATTTTACTCGATCCGGAAAGTGATGGAAAGAAAAATTGGATTCCAATTCCTTTTGAACCCTTATTACGGGTGTTATGCGTGTGACAAATATCAATTTGCCCTCGTACATTGCACCTCCTTTTTATCTGGTCTTCATTGAGATAACTAAATAGACCAAATTCGAAATCTGCTAATATAAAACATAATTAAAGAGAAACTCAAGTTTGGAAGATCGTATATAATAGTAATATATTTTGATATTTAAATATTTACCAGTGTTTTAAGTATTTAAAAAATACTTGTTGATCCTAATCGAACTATAAAGCTTCCCGCTTTATTGAATACCAATTTAGTAAAATTAAATTCTGACTCATTTTTAAAACTGGTATTGCGTTAAAGCCAAACTGCAGCGATTTTTTATAGCATATAACTGTTGCATTTAGATAAAAATTGCAAAACATTTTCTTCTACTTAAATGCTGTTGAATCAGAAATTAATTCTCAAACGCCCACCAAGTTTTTGCATTTGATCCACAGTCAATATAAAATTATTTTCAACATTCTATTTTATTACAATTTAGCTAGCAGAGTTGAAACTTGCACAATAAAGCCTTAAGTTTCTTCAATGCTGTACCACAACTCGCATCTCTGATGAGAACCTAAAATGTTTTGAAAATTTAAAAAAGCTTTTCAATTAAGAGAAACGATCTCTTACAAGAGCTTTCTCTTGCAAACATTTTGTCCACACAATATGGCTAACTCAATGTGAGTGAAAGGACCAGACACATTTAGAGCGGTAATATCCGCGTACTCAGACAAAACGGAAATAATAAATTATATCACTCGTCTACATAATGTCTGCACTCAGGTGCGTGTAAATATTTTTTTTGTCATTTTGGTTTGTTAAATTATAAACCGAAATAATTATTGGTTAGAAAAAGATTTTATTCTGATATTTGAATATACTACCTACATTTACATAAAACTACATACGTACACATGTAAATTTGTGCTATGTATTCACTGAATGCAAAAGTTTACCTTATGACACCGTCACTGGCACTACAACAAGTGTTAAAACAAGAGAAGACCTCTTTTATATTGATGTCTGTGCGTCTGCCTATATCTTATATATGGGTATTCTATATAAACAAAAAACTGCATATGGATGTATGTACATATGAATTATTTTTATTTGTTTTTTTTCTTTTCTCTGCTTTTGCTAAATTGTTTACAATAAGCTGCGTGTTAATAAAGTCAACCAACTGGCTATTCTGTTTAAATGAGATGGAAAGTGAAAAATAACTTGTTCTTGATTATATTGGCATACACTAGTAGTACTTTAGATTGGGTTCACATTGTTATGAGGTGCCAATTTCTTATTCTATAGATCTGCTAGCAAGAATAATATAAATTTGTATTTGTCGGATTAAAAAATGGGCATATCATGCTTTAGCAATATGTAAACAAAAGAAATGATCGTGTGTGGCTAAAGTTAACACCCAGTGACTATTTAAACAAGCGAGAAGCGAAACCTAATCACTGCTCTATTCATGGCTTAAGAGGCGACAACTAACACCGGAAATTCATAGTTAAACAACAAAGCTATCGGGGAACCTTTGAAACGCTGCTTTAATACCTTGGAATATAAACAATTCCACAGAAATATTTGGCCTCATAGCTGCATCATATACTATTTTTCTTGAAACTTCATATATTGACTGCTTATAATTCATTACTATACATATACTATATAGTTTAATTAGCTTTTTTAAGCTATGCTTAACATGTGCTATGTCTGCTCCTTCAAAAAGTACATTTTTTTGAAAAGTACGCATACACATAGTATTTCAGCCTGTTATTGTGTATTTGTTTGTACCATTTTGCAAAACGAAATCTCTTTTTTTATTTTTCTCACATTCCTGATACTGAGCGGTGGCTGTCTGGCTTGTTGACTGACTGGTTGTGCTGGTGGCTGGCGGCGGCCTTTTACTAGACATTTGCCTGAGTAGTTTAAGAGTAGCCAGCCAATGCTATTGTTAGTATAGATCTGACTTTTGGAGCGTTATAGTGCTCGGAAACACGGCAAGAAAATTAAATTTTTCAAACGAATATAAACGAAATAAAAGCTTTTTTTTTGCTTAAGTAGCCTAACGAATTTGTTTATTGAGTAGAAAGAAAGAAACAAACAACAAAAACAAAATTTAAAAATAAAATAGAAAAAATCTAAACACTAGCAATACATTTGGTTAAAAAACAGAAAAGTATGTAAAATAAACAAAAATTATAAATTAATAAATAAAAACAAATTAATAAACATTAAAGGAAATAAAAAAAAGAAAATTTGTGTGTGTGTGTGTGGTTATTAATAAAAAAATTAATTTAAATTTAATTTATTTTTTGAAAAATATATGTATATACATACATACTATCATCTCTGTATGTATACATATATAAATATTTTTGAAAATAATTGAAAAATAATAAAAAAAAATCAAATAGAAATACTCAACTGACACATACATACACTCACGCAATTTGACAAAATTGGCACATTTTGTTAATAAGTCGAAAAGAGAAAGACTAACACAAAGTCACAGACGTATCAGTGTCGTTGTTATATACAGGCGACGTTGTTGTTATTGTACTTACTTGCTAACTTTACAATCAATTTGCCGTTTGAAATTTGAAATGGATGAAAATGAAATAAGAAAAAACAAAAAAAAAATTAAATAAATAAAACAAAACGTGTTTGCCATACAAATACTATCTATCTAACGTCATCATTATTATAACCATCACTATATCATCATCATCATCACTATCATCAACGTAAACATCTTTATATATGTACATACCATATGTAGAGAACGAACATGATCTTCATTATTGTATCAGCATATGATTATAACTAAAGAGTAATTGTTTGTACCTTTTGTAAAGCAACAATTAAAAAAATAGAGAGCAGACTAGTGCGTAATTATATGAAAACAAATCTACATAAATACAAAAATACGACAATCATTTAGTATGTCGAAAAGTTTAACCCTTTAACTGTGTAAAATTCACTTTCAAATTATTTTCTTTCTCTATTCGCTTAATTTATTAAAAATTCAAATTGTACAATGAGAGAATATAATATAATGGATCTTAAATAAATAACAGAACAAAACGACATTATTAAATATTAAAAATGCGTAATAAAGACTTGTTATAGTTTTTTTTTTACTTTTTACACCATTTCCAAAAGAAAAATAGTTCTGTGGGTCTCAAAAATTAATTAAAAACAAAAAAAAATATTAAAACTAAAGTATTGCTTTGCTGCATCCCCATATCATGGCAGATCCGCATCCAAGTTTCATAGTTGGGTTTAAATTTTGTCGCAGTAAAGTAGCATTAGATTTTCGGAAAACTTTGGCCAATCAGCCTCTTCCAAAAGCCATAAATTTACATCCATCTGTAGATACTACTTGTTTTCAGAACATTGCATCATTTATGTGAACGTTTTCGAATGTCTGTAAGTTGTTCCCATATTTACCAACCCGTGGCTATATGCCTCAGTTCTTCAATGTTCTACCAAAGCTACGCGATATGTGGTTTTTTTATAGTCGGAAAGGTCGCCAGTCATTGTAACTGGGTATCTCTAATATCTTTGCCAATTGAAACATAAGCTTACAGTTTCTCCCGACTTTTTGGTTAAGATATAAATTTAAAAAAATATATGTAGTATCATTAAATTAATATTTAAATAAAAATAGAAAACAGTGAAATTGTTGAGTTTTTTACTGTATATAATAGTGCCTTTTTCAAATTTAATTGATTAAAAATTACTTTGGAAATATGGTAATGACAACTGGTATAGAAGTATATAAAACCGTGGGTTTAAGCCAAAACTAAAACCTGATAAAAAAAAGTGAAAAAAAACCCTAACTAACGACATTTTTTCTTTTAATTTGGGTGTAACAGATTAAAACCTAAAATAAAATTTCACAAAAAAATAATTTGCGTAGTTCGCATGAATCATGATTCTATTCTAATGAAAAATTTAACAAGAAAAAACATAAAAAA
Organism: Sarcophaga carnaria; assembly: GCA_958299815.1. Lineage (NCBI taxonomy): Eukaryota > Metazoa > Arthropoda > Insecta > Diptera > Sarcophagidae > Sarcophaga > Sarcophaga carnaria. The sequence continues at coordinate 5,222,410 of OY283153.1, read as the reverse complement.
TTAACAGGAAAATAAAAACAATATAAAATCAGAAATAAAAATGCCAAAAAAACAAAAAATAACCGAAACAAATCTCTCTTGCTACATACAAGTGGCAGTGAACTAATTTTAAACTTTGCCAAAAAGAACAAAAATAAATTATATCCACATACATAGATATGTAGTATGTATGTATATAAAAATGAAAAATACACACTTTAAAATTTTATTATAAACATTTTTATATGTATGTATATGCATACATATGTATGTAATATAATTTTTAATAAATTTTAATATTATTTTTTTTAATGTATTTAAATACTAGAAAATTTTAAATTATATTTTTCAATCTCTCTGTGGCTTGGCAATTATTATTGTTTTATTTTTATTTGATTTTGTTTTTGTTCCTTTGGCTTTACAATTGAAAACGTATCAGAAAAATAAAATAATTATTAATTAAATAATAAAATTCAGTGAAATTTTTACGGTGTATGACATCACGAAACGAACAAAAAACTGTTTTTTTTTGTAGTGCTAAAATTTCATTTTGTGTATTTCCTTTTCTTGTCTTTCAAATTAAAATTTGAAATGCAAAAAAAAAACAAACTTATCTTTTTTGCCATGGCAGTTTTCTGCTTGTTTATAAAAACCTGTCTTATTTTATTGTGCTTTTTTTTTATCAATTTTAATGAAACAACAGCAACTTTAACAAAGAATTCAAATTGTTTAGTGATGCAAAAAACAAACAAAATAAATAAGAAAAAATATTATCTTACAAGTTCACAAACAACTGAAATGCCAAAATGCTCAAAATCATGGACCTTAGAGTTAGTTCTAAGCAATTATTACGTCAAATAACGTTATTCCAGAAGTAAAGGCAATTTGTTTGTGGATAATGTTAACTTCTATAAAATAGAAGTCTATTGATTTTTTATTAATTATAATACAATTATGAATTATGCTATAACTATATGCACATATATGCATATGTATATTATTATACTATAATTAGTATGTTCGGTGTAGTGTAACAGGTCATAATATTATTTTATTGAAATAGAAAAAAAGAAAGAAAAATTATTAAAAATGTTAATAACTTTTCTAAGTGATAGCAGTTCATGCGAATACTTAAATTTTTTAGTTCACACATTTCTAATAAACCAAAGAAAAATTTAAAATAATAGTCTTTTTAATTCAATTACAAAGTATACGTACATATACATATATGTACATAAGTACATACACTTATTATATATACATTCATATGTACTATATATGGCAAGCAATACGAATAATTTGAAATTCTCATTTCATTTCGAATTCATTTAAATTTATTTGACATCATTTGGTGTCACTGATTTCTATTTTTTTTTTTTGTTATTTTTATGTATCCTTGAATTTATTTATTATTTTTACTTATTTGTTCTTTTTTTTTAAATAATAATAAAAATGACGTCTTAAAGATTCCATTGAATATAGCAAATGAAATCATTTTATGATTAATGAATTATTATTGAATTAAATGAAAATCTTCGACATCAAACTATGTATGTATGTACAGACAATAATATAAAACTTTTTTAAATTTTTAACACTCCTACTCAAAATTCATTTCTAAACTTTATGGTGTTAAAATTCAAAGGAAATAAAATTATTTTCTACGAATTCATAGACGAATGCAATTGTAAATTTCAGTTGCACATTAAGAGAGAAACCTGCTGTAACTCTTTTCTGATCATATTGTACTGTCCATACATACATATGTATGTATGTATATGCCAAAAGAAATAGACAATAAAACAAAAAAAAAATCGAAACTGGTTTGAAATAAAATTTCATAAATTTTTGTTTAATTTTTTGGCACCCACTGAAACCCACATTTTTTCTCGATTTTTTTTTTTTTTTTGCCAAAAACAAACATTTTTTAAGCAAAACAAAAACGGAGATAAACATGTTTTGCTCATGACGGGATATTGTTGTTCGCCTACAAACGTTTTACCTTAAATCATCGTACTCAGTTGTCAAAAGATGTTAGAACTCTTATAGTATATTTGTAGTATTTGTTGCTGAAATAGTGTAATCGTTAATCGCATGCATAATTCAATATTTAAATAAAAATAATATAAAAAAACAATACCTTTGAAAATACACAATCTTTTTTTTAGTTGCTAAACGTATAACACCCTCAGATTTGATCTATTTTTGCTATTGTATTCCTAAACAAAGTGTGTCCAAGAAACGTTCTGATTCCCTTGTCTACTATTAACAATATTTAAAGTTTAATAGAAAAAAACAAAAAATAAATTAATGTTGCCTCCATATGTTTACTTGTTTGATTTTTAAGCTTATTTATGGTGTTTATAACAAGTGACTTAAAGGACTGAATTCTTTTTATACTAAAATAAATAAATAAAGCTAATATTTAATAAAGCTAAATATTACGAGCTGAGTAACGTGGAAAATGGAAACTATGTTAGTATGCCACATTCTAATGGTTCTCTAATTTTAGGCCATCAAACATAAAGGCAATCTTTCCATTGTCAAAGAAACCCCTAAGCAAAGCGTAAGATATTAAATTTTTCTTACTATCATATTCATAATAAAATATGAGAACTCTACAAAAGTTATGGATACACGCCAGTAGCTGTAAATAAGATTCAATTGAATGCGCATTAAAAATAAACAAAAGGTTTTAATTTATATTAAGCATGAAGCCTTAAAATTTTTAAAATAAAGTACTCTTTTACTGTTAGGAAATGTCGAACTAATATAAAAATCTCCTTATGATCGAATACATACAGCAGAGTATATACCATCTCATAAAGATAAATATTACGAACTGAGTAACGTGGAAAATGGAAACTATGTTAGTATGCCACATTCTAATGGTTCTGTAATTTTAGGCAATCAAACATAAAGGCAATCTTTCCATTGTCAAAGAAACCCCTAAGCAAAGCGGATATACGCCAGTAGCTGTAAATAAGATTCAATTGAATCCGCATTAAAAATAAGCATAAGATTTGAATTTATTTTAAACATGAAGCCTTAAAATTTTTAAAATAAAGTACCGTTTTGCAGTTAGGAAATGTCAAACTAATATAAAAAATATCCTCTTTAAAAAATATCCTTATGATCGAATACATACAGCAGAGTATATACCATCTCATAAAGAAAGTACCTGTATTAGCCCACCTTGTGTGTTGAAAGCAAAATTCCATTCTTTAAGACAACTGGCCGTGTGTAGAATGTTTATTTTATTGAAATTTTTTTCATCCTATCTCATCTTTTTTATTTTTTTCCTTAATGCGATTTTTTTTCATCTTTCTTTTGGAAGAAACAACATTTGTTTAAATTTTTGCTGTTGATTTTCAAAAACCGAAACATCTTTGAAAAAATCTCACTTTTTATTATTATACGCTGTTTTTTTTTTGTGAGAACTACGAACGGCTACTGGCGTTTATTATGATGACGATGAGATCATTTTATTTGACTTTGAGTATGCAAAAAAAAAGTTTAAAAAAAAGCGAAATTATATACAAATACGAATAAAACAGATTGTGAACATGTACATATATATGTACATATATACGGATGCTTTCGAATAGAGAGTCAAAAAGCAAAATATTTAAATCAAACTAAACTGATCTCATGTGAAACTAAATGAAACGCTATTGAATTCTGTATTTATTGGTTATTCAGTCGAGGTGTTGCTCGTCGGTTGATCGGTTATAGGAAAATAAATTATTTTTGTTATTTTTGATGCTGTAAACATTATCAAAGATTTCGTCTTTAAACGTAGCAAAACAAGCCCGTTTTATTTATGTTTTCAACCAAAATTAGCTCAATTGTTCCTTCTAATAACGTCTCAAATTCCAAATTTGCACGTGAGTGGGATTAAGCACTAAAAAAATACAAGCATTTCTATGTGATCATTGTTATTATTTTTTAAATAATTCTATTGCGATATTAAAAAATCTGTAAATTAACAGATGATTTCATTAGTTGAACTAACTCATATACGAATTTAAAGAAATATTTGTAAATAAAAAAAAAAAAATTATAATTTATAAAAAAAAAACTATGTGATCTTTTACGCACATTTTTTTTCTTTTAAAACGTTTGTAATTTGCCGCCTCAATTGTCAATAAAACATTGAACGCTATTGTCTCTTGTGGAACGCAATGTAAAAAAGAAAACAAAAATACATAAAATTTATAAACAAAGAATATAAACTATTGTCTGTAAAATAATTTTAAAAAAATTTAAAGAACATGTGTTGTATTGCATAAATTCATAGTTAATTACACCATTTTTTCCAATAAATTCTATAACATTTCGTAATTTTACAATTTATTCATGACGCGTTCTAAGAAAAAATTACGCATTAGAATTCCATACAAGCAAAAAAATTAAAAAAGAAACTGAGAAGACATTTTATAGAATTTATTTATTTATTTATTAATTAATTAGAATACAAACCTCAATATTTCATAGCTAAATAACTGAAACCTACGACTCTCACGCTAATAATCTAGCACTCTAGCCACAAGACTACTTGTTCTATTCTGTTCTGTAGTCTCCTCTTCGTCCTTGTTGTTGCAGTTTCTGTAAATGTCGTTATGAGATATTTCCAGTCTTCTAGAGTGAAAACCCAGAGACCAGTATCCTGTTATAACTACTATGGCGCTCCTTAGATGAAATCTTGATAGGTTTAATGTAAATTTTGTTATACATACATTCATATCGGATCATATCTGTCTGGTGTCTATGCAATTGGGTTCATTAACCCATCTTACCTTTGCCAATGAATGGAGATTTTGTAGTCCTTAATAAGGAGAATTAAAGACTTGGGCAAAGTCTTTTCTGTTTCACTCTGTTTGACTGTGCTGCACTCAATTCCTGCAATTCCTTAAACCTGACAGTATGCCAGGTAGCAATTATTATTACATTATTATATGCAATGAATGAATTACTTAAAATGTATGATCAGTTAGTCCATATGAATATATTTTTAAATGATTTCTAATTCCGTAATATTTAAAGTCGCCCTCAAATGCACTTCAAATGTAACTCTACTTTACGAAAAAAGATTTTTATTGAATTTAAAAAATTATTTTTAGATAAAATATGTTGTTTGTTTCTCCCACTCTCTCTCACTCTCTCTCTCTCTATTTGTTTCTTATAACTGCTGCTTGTTGCTAAATTCAAATTAAATCATAACAAATACAGTAACAATGCAATAAAAGCCACCTTATTTTCATACATTAATTTACTCTCATGCCTGATGTTCGTCTGCCATATGTTCAAATTGTTCAATGGTGTTGTTGTTGTCTGTTCTAATGAAAACTGATCGTTAATGAACACACACACACAACTATGAATAGGCTTTTATTGTTTTGTTTTGGTTGATTTTTTTTCTTTTTTGAAAAAAGTTAAAAATATTTGTAGCGGCCGACAAAACGCCACTTTTTATAATAGTCTAACTGGCAGCAAATGTTTTTTTTTTGTATGAAGTAATTATAGAAATTCAGGGGCATATACGGTCATCAGCATATGTACATATGTATGTATGCATTTGTTTTTATTGAAAACAAAAAACAAAAAGTATCATTATGAATATTTTATCGTAAATATATGATCAATTATAGTAAATGAATGAATGACAGGCAGATTGACTGAATGGATAAATTAATAAATGAGTTAATTTTATGGCAGCCAGGCACACTTTTATTACTGAATTTAAATCAAAGCTGAATTAAACGCATACTCATACATACACTACTCTCATTAGGTTTATATGTATGTTTTTAACTTACAGCCAAAATTTAAATTTTTAATTCTCTTCCTTTTCTTTGGCTGTATACATACATACATATGTGCGTATGATGTATTTGTATGCATTAGTGTGTAAATGTTTTAAATAATCAATGGAGACATATGATTCAATGCAAAAAAACGAGAGATTTTTTTCATCAAGGCACACGTACACATGCATACATACATGCATGTGTATGCACTTATAAATCTGCGTTTTTACCCGAAACGTTACCCTGTGCACGAAACTGTAATCTGGCTGTGGTGGAGAGTATCATATTGTACAAGTGTTGGTGTAGTTTTGTGAGTTTTGTTTCTCCGTTTTTTTTGCTGTTGCAAAAAAAAGGAATCAACTTTATGGAGATTTATATGTTGACCTTGAAATAAAATTTTGAATGCATATCAGAATCCAATAAATACACTGAAAAAATAACTGTTAATTTTATGAGACACTTTTAATGTTAGAGTGCTGAATAATGTATATGCACTGGCAATAAATCTCAATTGCGGTAATAAATTTCGTACACATATTTCAGTTGTATTTCTAGGAATTATTTTTATCAACGAAATTTAAATTTATTAAAAGTTGTAATGAAAAATGAAGATATATTAATTCGCTACAAATTTAAATAATGAATATGCACACATACATTGTAAAAAACAAATTAATTTGTTTAAAAAGCCAATGGATATGTTCCGAATTCATATCCATTCTGTCTCAGAAGACGACCTTTTAATTTTCACACACATTGCAATATCATTCAGATATTTCTTCATCAATCATAAGATGTGGACCCCATTAAATTCTATAAAAAATGTGCATTTGAAAACGAGAATCAAAATTGATTGAAGCTGTGATTAATTCAATAACAAAAAATCAATTATCTACTCCCTGAATTCTATAAAAATTATAGAATAAAACCTTAACCCAGTTATAAATTTTAATTGGTTTCCCTTTAAGACCAAAACGAATGTACAATATTTTAATTTCGAGGCCAAATGCATACTCACAACGAAATTTATTCGTATAGAAACTTAAAAATATAAAAAAATAATAAAAAAATATGTAAACAATGACTAATTTTGGCATTGATGCTTTTGTTTTTTTTTTTCGTTTGCGTTTTTGCTTAAAATGTGAGAAAAAAAACTGGATTCCTTGGAAAATAAACAAAAAAATAAAATCATCGAAAATTACATGAAAAATAAATCGTCATGATCTTGATCATCATTTAATAAAAAAAAAATTACTTCATTTCAATTAAAAATCTTAAGTGCTTTAAAAAAAAAACGCAAATATTTTAAAAATTTCGTTTTTCATGAATTTTTTCTTTTGGTAGGAACCCAGCATTTTTTTAAATAAATATAATGCAGTACAGCAGCCGTTCTGAAAATTATTCCTCTTCTTTAAGAGATTCGCCTTCAAAATGGGGAAGTGGCAATAAGGTAAGTAAAGCATTTCTTATAGAAAATTTAAATTCCCTATATCTATAATTTTCTATAGGAGGGTAAAGGATATGCTTACAAACAAGCTTCATATCAATATTCCACATCGGGCGCCAATAGCAGTTCCTACAGTGATAAAACGCCAGATAAAAATATTGATCAATTAGATGCTCTATTAGAAGATTTAAAAAATGAACGTGACATTACTAGAGATAGAGGTACACATTTATTTATACTCAATATCGAATATATTAAATGACTTAAATAATTTTGTATTTTTGTAATCTGCACTCTTTTCAAGATCATTCTTTGAATTATAGAACCATGTAAGTAGCATAAAAAGCTAAATTAACTCCTTTATCAATATATTGCATGGGTATTGTATTTTATTTCAATATTCTGCAGAGAACGTTCAACAAATGAAGATCCTTTGGGCGGTACTGTCACCAAGACAACACGTGTCATTAAAACCTCCAAGCATGCCGGTGGTTTGGACGATGTGGAGATATTGCCATCACCAGATTATAATACTTTACGTTCAAATGGCACTTTAGTGCGCAGTGATTATCAAACATTGGACAAATCTTATGGCTCAAGTACGAGTTCTCTTTTATAACAAAAAAAAAAGAAATATTTTAAAATTTAAACAATTTTTTTAATTTTTTGTTTTCTTTTTAATTTTAAAGAGAATCTTTCACCAGGTGGAGGTTTTTACGAAGCAAAAAAAACTAAAATTTATGAAAGCAATCGTTCTTTGAACAAATCCGAACTAGTGCCAGTTGTCAGTGCAACCAGTGCCACACCAGTGGACATAGAAGAAGATTTCAAAAATATAACAATAAATGAAGATATTCTACCGGTACCCGGTACAAAGGTTACTACAACTGTACGCACCTATACTTATGAAATACCCGCAAATGTTGTCCCAGCAGCTACCTCAAATACTTTAAGCCGTAAAAATGTTATTTACAATACGGTGCAAACGAACGAAACTAACAATATTGTTCAACCTCATCCAGTACAAGCCATGCCGCAAACTGTTGTCTACAATACGGAAAGCTATTCCACTTTAAATAAGGGCAGCGATAAGCCAATTATTAACAATCAGTCATACGAAGTTCGCGAACACTATGAATCAAATACATTGAGGAATAATACGTTACCTTTGCAACCGAGAAATCCACCACCAACAGACACCACGATCGTTTATAATATAAATAATACCACCACTACTACCACCACAGAGCGTCCTGGTTATCCAAACAGTCCAAATTTAAGTCCTAAGCCTTTAGCTTATACAAGTGGACCTCATAGTCCTCATTCGCCACCGCATAGTGGACCTACTGCTCATCGTTATTACTACAAAGAATCGACCAATACTCATAATACTATACACGGTGGACCTAGCGGCCCTGGTAGTCCTGTTAGTCCACTTAATGAGCCCAAAACTACCACACCAGTTGGAGGTTATCCACCAAATGGTAGTGTCAGTTATCCACCAAATGCTAATCATCCTCATCCTCCTGGTACTGTCACCTACCATTATTCTTCAACAACAACAAATACCAATAACAACCGCCGTGGTCCAGATTATGGCAACCAATCACCACAAACAATGCCGCCAGCACCCTTCCCAGTCGATGGTGTTGAATATCCTGTTGGTAATGGAAACCCACCACAACGCGTTGAAGAACTTATGCAATCGTTTGGCAATGTAAGTTGCATTTGAAAATATTGCGAAAAAAAATAAATACGAGTACATACATACTTGGACTGTCAAGTATGGGCACACATACATACATATGTATATACTCCCTATGAATATTTTTTACAATAATTCCATCTCCATTTAAGTTGACTACTATCGACAGCTGAATGACAGTCGTTTGATATGTTATATTTTGCATTTTACTTTTACCAGTATAGTACCAGTACTTTATACACATTTACATGCACATGTATAGACAAAGAAAGTGTGCAATGCTATTTGTCGACTTTATAATGAAAAGTTCCAAGTAAAGACACATTAACTATTTAAACAATTGAATTTCTAATATATATTTAAAATATACATATGTATATATGTATGTATACTCCCATATACATAGAAACTATTTGTGATTTATGAAAGGTTTATAAAACAAATTTTCATACAAATTATGTTTTATAAACGTTTTTCAAACGAATTTTTTTTATAAATATGACACGATAGATTAAAACTTTCGAATTAATTTGACTTAAAGGATTTAAAAATGTTCACTTTTTATTTCCCTCAGGCCGATGTTGTAGATCGTAAAGATTTGAATACGCCACGTAAGCGTGAAATAGAAACCGCAGTAGCATCGCCAAATCAGCAACAAATTGTGCCATCTGTTAATAGAGCTGGTAGGGATGTGTATTATCCACCTGGTCATGAAATGATGCTAACCAAACGTGAAGAAATGCATGCTGGCTCGCAAGCAGGCGTAAGTTTTATTTTGTAAAACCCCTCTGTATATTTACATACGTAACGGATATTATTTTTAATTTGTTTAGGGACGTTGGGCTAAAGGTTCTGGCATGTATGAATATGAATCGGGTTATAAATCGAAGAGTAAAACTAAAACAAGTGGTGCCATGGTTCCCGTATGCTTGCCACTCTGTTGTGCTATGCCCTGTTCAATAATGTAAGATTCTTCTGCTAAATGGAGAATTAAAATACAAGCCAATTATCTTATTGAAATTGTCACATGAATCTTAAAAAGGTTTAATATTTAATAAGATTATTATTTACCTTAATTTATCTTTAGTCGGCTCATACAATTTGTACATATATATGTATATCTATATATTTGTTATACAGCTATTCGTGTTTTTTTTTTTAATAATATAGTTTAAACATACTTTTAATATTTCAACATAAATTTCGATGTATGTAATGCCCCAGTTTAAACCTTTTTTACGATTTTGCTCACAATGTTAATTTGTCTCCTTATTCAAAACTGCTTTAACAACTAAATAAAGGGAAAATGATTAATGTTTTATTCGGATGAAGAAAGAATTTAGTTACTAATTTAAATTTTGAAAAGCTCATGAATTAACAAGTAAATAAACATATCAAATGTATCGAATATTAATTTTTAATTATAAGTTTAATATAATATCTGCAATTGTTTGGATATTATTTTTTTATTAAATTTATTGTAAAACAAATGAATCAAATATAAAAAGTAACAAATTAATATAAATAAAAATTGACGCTCTTAGCGCTTCTAACAAACCAAATATGAGAATTTGTTTTGACAAGGGATTAATATGCGAGGAACTCTGCACTATATCCGTACTATGTATGTCATTTCAAGTTTTATAACAGCACTGTTAATGCTTTAATAAATTGTACATGAATACCACTAGCCAAGTAATTGGATACCGTTCACGATGAGCGAAAGGGTAAGTTATGCGGTAAAGTTCCATATATGTACTTTATAATAAAATAAAAATAAAAATCTATTGTGCTTTAAATTGTTTAAATTGTCTTAACAGTTAAGAAAAAAAAAGCATTGTTTGATTTAATTTGAAAATTTTATTGAAATAAAAAAGAAAAAAAATTCGTTTATGTACATTAATTGTTTTGAAATTGTTTCTAAATAGATTCGTTTAATAATAATTTACAAATTATTTATTTATAATGTATATTAAATTTTGTTATATTTTATTATTTATAAATTTTATTTACTTTTATTTAACAATATTATTGTATCACAAACAATTTAATTAGATTCCAATTATTTTCACATAATTTATTTATTAAAGCAATTTGTTTTCATGTATGTATGTATATAAAATTTGATTTCTTACATATAATACAAAAATTTTTTATCTTAATAGTTCGAAAGAGTTGTAATGTATAAAGAATAAAATTTTCAAAAGTAAAAGTTTCTTTTTATATTTATATATATAATATATATATTTATATGTATGTTTGTATGTATCTATGTATTATAAATAGTCTATAAAGAAATTCAAATAGTTGTCAACTTAAGGTATATAAACCATAAACTTAAAGCAGAGAAGAATATCCAATGAATATCAAAAAATTGATTTATGATACGAATATTAAAAACCAAAGATTTAATAACAACATAACAATTAAATAAAAAATGCAGCTTTGAAAAAACTTTTAAACTGATATACTCCGAATTTAAACTCTGATTCTAAAATGCTAAATTCTGCTCAATTCCCAAGTAAAGATAGTTAAATTATAAACTTGAACTTATTACATGTAAATTAAGGAAACATTAGCAAAAACAACATGTTCAATGAGTCAAGCCCATTTTATAAAAATTTATAATAAAAAGAAACGCCTCTTCCGTTGCAATATATTAAATAGTTTGGATATGCTTCTTGCCTTGAAACAAAAAACAACTTATGTAACAAAAAAAAAAGCAATAGACAAAGAAAATAATTCAAGCTACAGAAACAATAAAGAAAAACAAAGAAAAATATATAATTTTAAAATAGGAAAAATAGGAGATTCATTGGAATGTATAAATGGAAGAAATAGTTACGTTTTTTTTTTAAATTAAATAGTGGTATGCTAAATATTATTTTAGTTAAGTTTCTAATTTAATTTTCTCTAAATATGTATAACATATTGATAAAAGTCTAGAAAAAAATTATCGTCTATTTAATATTCTTAATCATCACCAAGCTAATAACTATATCACTATATATTTTTTATTAAAAGTCTAGTAAAATTCTATTAAAATAAGAATCAAACGCAAATGGGAATTCTAAATATAATTTAGGGAAGTTTGCAAAATACATAAGGAGAAGACTGTAGATTCTTAAGTAATTTTAAATATGTTTGTTGTATGGATGCAGATTATTTGAATCCTTAGCGCATACATACCAAAATTGCTGCATACACGACATGGAACTTTAAATTAAAGATATACACAATTAATAGTATATAACAAATAAATTATTTGTTTGATTATTTTTGTAATATCAAAAAAAAATCTGGTTGAAGAAAAAGCTGCATTCATTCGACTATGTCATGTAGTATGTAGAAGCAGTTTTGTACAAGATCGTGTCGTTTAACTTTTCTGTTCGGATATTTTTAATTCAGCATAATACCAACTGAATGTTGGATATGATTTATAACTATAAATATCGTATTTAATTGAGTTTAAGCCATCATTACCAATTTTATTAATACCATTAACCAAATTCTCATAACGCTTTGGATTGGCTTTTTCCTTTTGATGTTTCAGCATCATGTAGCGTGCAATATTTATAGGATAGCGTGCTATAAACAAATTAGCATTTCGTAATCTGCAAGAATTTCAAATGATGCAATATAACATGTTAAATGTCGTTTATATTTCGTTTTTACTTATTCAATGAGATACAAAATATTGTTAAAAAAAGACAAAAATTTCCATTTTCTAACTCTTTAGTATTAAATAAAAGTATAAAATAGTATTCCTAAAATGAATAATTTTGATCTCCTATAGAATTGCAAAATAAACGTATACACAAACCACCATCATTGAATTTGTGATTATATTACTGCTCCTATTGATTTCATTTGCTCATATTAAATGCCATAAGTTTCTTCCTCGAAGTGAGGTTTAAGGATTAACAATTAAAAATTTCGTTCCAATGTCTAGAAAATAAAATCCTATAATTTATTTTGAGTTTTTATATTTTCATAACTTGGCCATTCATCATGCAATAATATACATATATGATAAGTATGAATATATATATACATATATCGTTACGTCCAATCAAATGTGAACTATCACACAAAAATTGTTTACTTTTTAAAAATATATTTAATTTTTCATCAAAATTTATACAGACAGATCCATTATTGAAGAAAAAGGATATTATTCTGAAGTCATCATATATGAAACTTACTCTATATATATACATATATGTATATGTGTGTATTTGTAAAATGTATGTGTATTAATTTACTTAAATGACAAATAAAATTATAGCGTACCTGTTAGACATATCGTCATCCTCACCACCCCAACCGAAATATGAATTTGAAAATCCATTTACAGCTAAAAAGTGCTGCCTAGTCATTGCAGAGACTCCACCAAATATTGTTCGATAAGGCAACCTGTACAACGATTATAAATCACAATTAAAACATACACTGCATTTAGAGAAATTATTATATTTACTTATAATTAAATTTATCTATGGCCACCGACATATGTCGCGGTTGACGCGGACAATTGTACAAATTACGATTGTCCAGTGGCAACAAGTCGACATCGTGGAATATAAAACAATCCCATTTATAAAGTTTCATGGCTTCCAAGAAACCTATATTCATAAGTGCAGCCCTATTAAAAGGTTTGCCATTCGTTTGCTCCACTATAAATATTCTATACGCTATATGTTGTTGCATGAGAAATGGATGTATATTGCGCAGGAAGATCGATAGATGTGCGTAACGATCGCGAAAAGGCACCACAATAGCAACATGATGCCTGGCTACACAGTCTTTTGGTTGAAAAGCACCTCCAGGTTCCAATAGAGGACCCAATTGAGTATCGACGACATCAAGAGATTCTAAAGTAATATTAGGTACAAAGGGACTACCTATTAAAAAGAAGTAAAGGCAATCAGTTATGGAAAATAAAATGAATAAATAAAAGATGCTTGTAATTACTTTCTTCAATGATAGGATCTTCACATAGTGGTAAAGCGGTTGTGTTCTGTAGTTCTTTGCTGCTGTTTGAGTGCTCCAAATAATTGTTATTTATTCTGTTGTTGTTAGAGGCATTAGTATTGAGTGCCGTTATGTTGTTTGCAGAAAAAGCAACGGAAGATGATATGGCAGAAGGTAATGTTATACTGTTGTTCTCTTTATTATTAATTACTACAGCTGCTGTTTGATTCAGTATGGTTCCATTGTACTTGTATGTTTTGCGTAATCTTTATAAAGAATTTTCCCATTAGCTTGATTTTATCTAATTTTGTTTTTTTTACTCACCCCAATCTACTGAAAGACGATGAGACATTTGATTTATCAGCGAAATAGTCAATTAACAAATTAAGAGCCAGCAGCATACAAACACCACAAAATAAATAACGTAATGCGACATACACTTTACTCGTCATCCTCCACGCCACTGCCACTATCACCACATAAACTGCACAGCCACTAACTAAATTCAATAGTTAAAGGATCTTAGGTAAAGTTGATTTTCTGTCTTGTAGGTGCTATGGCTGTGAGTCCACATTGGAAAGACCCCATTTAGATGTTGGAATTTATATTATTTTAAACAACCCAATTATTTTAGCGTCCTCTTTTTTTCTTCACAAAATTTTCTAAATCAATACAATGGCATGACGGTTTTTGTCATTTGTGTGAATAATACAGTCAGCTGTTTCACAATAAACAATAACGCTACCAGACTCATGAATTTTTAAACACAGGGTGTTATAGAAATATGCAAAATGTATTTTATTAGGAAACGTATTGAAATATAAACAAAATTTTGATTATCTAACCGGTCCGATATGTATTCTCTTACAATGAATTGATACGCGCGCAACTGTAAGTCAAATTTCTTTTTCGAAACATATTCGTAATTAAAACAATAAAAATTTTATCGGCAGAACTTTTCTTAAAAAACTGGATTACTGGATGAACTTGGGAGTATGTTAGTAAGAAATGTGAAATTAGAAAAAAATTGAACATGTAGTCACTTTAAAGTATGAGTCATCCAATTAGTTTGTTTTAAGATTGAAGGTGTTTGGCCGATTAAAACTGAGTCTGGTACCATGATTGACAATTGAATCATTCAAACGTGCTGCTGTCGCAGCTATATGTAAAATCATTGGTTCTAATATCCTGCCACGTCATTTAAAGGATCTAGGATAACTTCAGAAGTCCTTTTCTTGAAATTTTGAATTGAATTAATGTTATCTCTTTTATTAAAAGTTTATTTATTCAAAACTATTTTTCAATTTGTCGAGTAGACTAGGGTCATGAAATATGACTTCCTTCAAGTATGAATATTCTTAAGTTTAATTTGTCAGCTTTAACGTTATCTTGTATAATTATTTACATACTTTCGAAAACATTTTAAATACTAAATTTCTGTAGCATTGTCCGTTTCTATCGTCTAAGAAATAAACGTCATTAATATATCCAAAGTCTATTGCCTTTTGGAAATTTATGTATATGAAAAAACATATTTAAAATATTTTCGATAATTTCTCATAAAAATGTTCAATCGCCTCCAACCACTTGGCCTTCATACACAGGCAGCTAAATTATTTCCGAGCAAAAAAGTATTTAAAAAGATTTTAACTAAAAATAAAAAAAACTACTATCTTCTTCAAAAAGGAAAAGAAAATATGGTTATCGTGGCAGTCGAACAGCTTCTAAATCTTTAATAATCAACGTATTATTAACGTTATTGTGCGTATAGTCTAAACGTAAAACTTTTGTTTCTCCAATGCAGGGGTCATAGAAACCAGGCAAATCGCTCTAAAAATATAATAAAAAGAAAAATGTAAAAATAATCACTACAAGTTTGTTATCCTCTAACCTTGGATGAATTATATAAATTTAAAACACCATCCTTTACTAAACACTGAACCGGTATAGTCACATCTATGGAAGCGGAGGCCACAAAATCATCATTGCCATTCTCCTCTAATTGACCATACACAGCCTTGTTAATTATCAAACCGTTACGTTCTGTTTCTTCTTCTACTATACGCTGGTAGGTGTGTTGCATTAACTCTACGGCGGCATTAGCTTCTTGTCGTCTTAAATTCATACGCTGCTCATTGTTGCGTTTGGTCTTTTCAATTTCGATGTTTTTACGTTCCGACTGCATGGGCTCAATAATGGATTTTTTAACGAAAAACCATACAATAACCGGTGTTACGGTAGCATAAAATACAGCCGCAGGCACGATTTCTTCACTTAAATGTATAGGAAATACATACGTTTGTTGGGAGCGTATAACTCTGAGCGTGGGAGTAATTTGAAATATAGATAAATGAAAAAATTTAAAAAAAATCTATAGTTAAGAATTGTTATTTTCTCAAGTAATGGAAATTTAGATTTAAAGAAAAAAATATATGTAAAACTAAGTTCGTGCCAATAAAGTTTTTCTATAATGATTGTGTCCAATTCTAATAGTATAGGATTTCAATAATCCACAAATTTCCTTAACTAATCGATATAAAAACATTATTAAATTGTATAATAAGCTTAGTGTGAAAGAAATTCCCTTTCCAAATAAAATTATGCGCTTTTTTCTTAATTGAAAAAGATTATTTTAAAATTTAAGTCAAAATTACTCTTAAAATTATTTCGAATTCTAGTGATTACTATCATAAAGTTTTTTAAAGTATAAACAAGTTAAAAAAAAACTTACTTGAACTTTAGTATAACTCCTGTGGGCACTCCCAAAGATACTGAGGCAAATACGGAACTATATTTTGATATTTTTTTCTCTGCACCGTACTCTGCCAAAAACCCAAATGTGCCTACTTTAGCAGCCACTTTCAATTTTAATTCATTTTCTAGCATCTTACGAGTGTACGCTATACTATAGTATATATGTGGGGTGCCAATTACAAAGGATGTTGACCAGGAATAACGCTCATTTGTACGATCGATTTGTGTGGTCATACTTGACTGAGAGCCTGCATTTAAAGTTAAGGATCCCATCGTGTGTTTATCTAATTGCACAGCCAAAGTAGAAAACAGACCCGGTATGACACCGTTTTCGCGAAAATTCACTTGTGTACCAGCGTTGACGGTAAGCACAGAATTAAGTGTTCTACCACCCTTAACAGACATTAACAATCCGTTTCCAGCTCCCAAATCGAGCTGCAACCAACCTTTATTAAGAAGACGTCTACCACAAACCACAAATCCGCCAGAACCATTACCATTGGCCGACATTAAATTGCCACTCAACGTTAAAGTGTCTCTACGAGTTAGAGGAGCTTCAATCGATTGGGAAATACTCATTGAAGACACCTCTATCCGAGGCATTTCAGATTCATCGTATGGTGTAAATATCTCTGTGGCATTGACATTAATAGTAACATTTCCTCTTGGGTTAGTGTTCTGCAACAGCTTTCTTTCTTCAGCCAATTGTGCTAGTCGTTCATATTCCTCCCTTATTTCGGCAGGAGTTCTAGTCCGATGTACCAATTCCCAGCCATCGGTTCGTAGACCCTTTTCGCCTACCGAATCATAAATAGCTCTTTTATGAGGATCAGATAGCACTTCATAAGCCTTCTTGGTTCGATTGAACATCAATTCGGCCTTCTGTTTCTTTTCTGGATCCGTATGCTTGTCTGGATGGTAAATGCGACTAAGCTTACGATAGCTCGTATTGATCTGTTCAGAGGTTGCCTGTATGTTAACAAAAATGGAAAATATTGCAGATGATGAAACATGAAGAAATCAGCAAATTAAAAAACAGCAACAATGCATAAGACATGAAAATACTTGCATCTTTGGGTAAATTTAGAAAAGCATAATAGTTATCCTCCAATTCATTATCAGAGCCCAATTCCTCGGACATTTTGTTGTTGCCTGATAGGAATAGATGGATCCAGTAAATTTAACGGCACGATTGGCAATGCTTTTATCACAAAATTTTGAATTTCGTAGTAAAAGAATCTTAAAAAATTTTATTCTATTTTGTTGAATAACCTCAAAGTCGTGTCAAAAACTAAGATGCCACACTGTACGAATATTTTAAAAATATAGGGTTTCTTGATCTAAATAACATTGACTGAACGATAAGTTTTGTCAGGTATTGTATAGCAGTGTGGAATGAAACAAAATCGCACGATTTATTTATATCTGAAACATGCTGCACTCTTACTTCGGTGCTAAGTCACTTTTATTTCAACAACTTTATTACAGTTCTTATTCCTTTTTGAAAAACGTGCACGCCATTTGTGAAATTCGAGAAAAAAAGTTTGAAAACGTCAATTTATTCTAAATTAATAGAAAAAAATTATAGTATAAATTGAATAAAAACATAAAGACTAAAGAAAAATGTTGCGCGTTACAAAGTTTTTGCCTCGTTTAGTTGGTCAACGCCAGGCCAATTTAGTGACCGGAAAATATTCTAGCATATTCGAAAATGTAAGTGCCAATAAGCAGATAATTATCTGTTTTACATATATTCAATTATATTCAGGCTCTTCTTTTGAGCAATCATTGAGAATTTTAGTTTACATAATTATTCTGTTTGCCTGTGAACTATTTTTTTTGTGAAAAAATAGCCATTTATTAATTAAGGAATTCTTCTCTTTTAGCAATCATCTGTATTGAGCAATGGCCTGGCTAACCAATTGCGTCACAAGTAAGTCTAAAGTCTTAACATATTTAAAATAAGTTCTATAGAATCCTATATTACTTTCACTGAAATGTCTAAATTTACAAATATATTAACCCGGTTATGTAATTTCCATTAGTTTCCTTAATTTTTTAATATTACTAAAACCGGCCGGGGTCATGTGAGCTTCATTACGGAAATTGCGATTTTTCTATTCCTTTTGTCTTACATTACGTCATTAAAACGTCATTTTAGAAACTCAAAGAAAGCAATTGCATTTAATATATAAAAGTTTTAATACATGATTTCTAAAATTCCATTAAATTTTCATCATGTTGGAAATTTTTCTTCAACTTTCTTATTATCTATTCCCATCTGTCAATCTTTGTTCGCTAAATATATTTTGTGTTTTATTTTTTATTTTTCAATTGTGTGCGTGTATGAGTGAGCGAGTACTCATTTCAAGTGTGAATAGTACTTTATTTACTTTTATTTAACATGTGTAGTGTTATATAAGAAAAAACAGCAGAAAGTAACAAACCTTTTTGATTTTAGTGAATAAGTTACGTTTTGTAAAGGGTTGCTTTCTGATAAGAGAGTATGATAATTGATTTGATGTTAATGTTTAGTTTCTATAGGATGATGATAACCATAAATGTTGTGGAGAATTCTAGTAATTTCTATTCCCATTAAACATTAAGTTGTATGTAAACTTATGTTTTTTGATAGTTTAACAAAATATTCAGTTCTTATTCTCGTATCTGTAAATGGAACGTACTTCAGTCCTGGTTATAAACGAGTTAAATTTTTTTCTCGAAAAATCTTTAGCTATTTATACTTGTATTAGAATAATAGCAGATAACTTCAGCCAAAAATTACCATAAGTTATTAATTACTACGTGTACGTAACAATGTAACACTGGCGTTGTAATTGCTACAATTAAGCTAAAAAAAGCCTAAACAATGCGATATTTTGCACTTCAAATAAAATGAAACTGAAATATGTATGTATGTTTTAATCGTAATGCCTAATTCGCATAATTTTTTTTAGATCTGGTGAGGTGAAGGGTGCCGTTATCGGTATTGATTTGGGTACCACCAACTCTTGTCTGGCCGTCATGGAAGGTAAACAAGCTAAAGTTATTGAAAATGCCGAAGGTGCTCGTACAACTCCTTCCCATGTTGCATTCACAAAGGATGGCGAACGTTTAGTTGGTATGCCCGCCAAACGTCAAGCTGTTACCAATGCTGAAAATACTTTCTATGCTACAAAACGTTTAATTGGTCGTCGTTTTGATGATCCTGAAATCAAAAAGGATATGAAGAATTTGTCTTACAAAGTTGTTAGGGCCTCTAATGGCGATGCTTGGGTTTCATCCACAGACGGCAAAGTTTACTCCCCATCGCAAATTGGTGCTTTCATTTTGATGAAAATGAAGGAAACAGCTGAAGCTTATTTAAACACTCCAGTTAAGAATGCCGTCGTTACTGTTCCCGCCTATTTCAACGACTCGCAACGTCAAGCCACTAAAGATGCCGGTCAAATTGCTGGTCTTAATGTGTTGCGTGTAATTAACGAGCCTACTGCTGCTGCTTTGGCCTATGGTATGGACAAAACAGATGATAAAATGTGGGTATTTAAATAAGCGTAATAATCACTATGCCTAACAATTCATTCGTGTTTCATTTTCTTTTTAATAACTAGCATTGCTGTGTACGATTTGGGTGGTGGTACTTTTGATATTTCAATTTTAGAAATTCAAAAGGGTGTTTTTGAAGTAAAATCAACAAACGGTGATACCATGTTGGGTGGTGAAGATTTTGACAATACAATTGTGAATTACTTAGTTTCCGAATTTAGAAAGTCCAGTGGAATTGACATCACTAAAGATTCGATTGCCATGCAACGCCTTAAGGAAGCTGCTGAAAAGGCAAAATGCGAATTGTCGTCTTCTCAACAAACAGACATCAACTTGCCCTATTTGACCATGGACGCATCAGGTCCTCAACACATGAACTTGAAATTGACACGTTCCAAATTGGAAAGCTTGGTTGGTGATCTTATTAAGCGCACCATTCAACCCTGTCAAAAAGCTTTATCGGATGCTGAGGTAAATAAATCCGATATCGGCGAAGTTCTTTTGGTTGGTGGTATGACTCGTATGCCCAAAGTACAAGCTACTGTACAAGAATTGTTTGGCCGCCAACCATCCCGCTCAGTAAATCCCGATGAAGCCGTAGCCGTAGGTGCTGCCGTTCAAGGCGGTGTATTGGCCGGTGATGTGACCGATGTTTTACTTTTGGATGTTACACCTTTGTCCTTGGGTATTGAGACTTTGGGTGGTGTTTTCACTCGCCTTATCACCCGTAACACCACCATTCCCACCAAAAAATCACAAGTGTTCTCCACCGCCGCTGATGGTCAAACACAAGTCGAAATTAAAGTGCATCAAGGTGAACGTGAAATGGCCGCTGACAACAAAATGTTGGGTTCCTTTACCTTAGTTGGCATTCCTCCAGCACCACGTGGTGTACCTCAAATTGAAGTTGTATTCGATATTGACGCAAACGGCATTGTCCATGTATCAGCCAAGGATAAGGGCACAGGCAAGGAACAACAAATTGTAATTCAATCCAGTGGTGGTCTTAGCAAAGATGAAATTGAAAACATGGTTAAGAAAGCTGAAGAATACGCTGCTGCTGATAAGAAAAAACGTGAACTTGTCGAATTGGTTAACCAAGGTGAAAGCATTGTTCACGACACAGAAACCAAAATGGAAGAATTCAAAGCTCAATTACCAGCCGAAGAGGTAAAAATTAATATTTATTTATAGAAAAAAAAAAATGGATTTAGCTCAACAATCATTTGTCGTTTATTCCAGTGCGAGAAATTGAAGAAGGAAATTGCTGATGTACGTACTTTGTTGGCCAACAAAGACACAGCTGATCCTGAAGAAGTTCGCAAAGCTACTACCACATTGCAACAATCATCATTGAAATTGTTCGAAATGGCTTACAAGAAGGTAAAACTATTGCTGCATGCGTTACTTTGTATTTATTATGGTATAATATTAAAAATTATTGTTTTTTAATTTGTAGATGGCTGCTGAACGTGAAGGTCAACAAGGTAGCAGCAGTTCAGAACAAAGCACCGAAGACAAAAAGGAGAAAGAGGAAAAGAATTAAACAGATCTGTTCTTCCTCGTCTAATTAATATTAATTTTATATATAGTTGTAATATTGTTTTTTGACTATAAGTTATTTCCTCACTACTCTAGGACTGGAAAAATTATTTGCTTTTGTTTAGATCAGATGTATAGTCATTATCCTCTGGTTGATAGTATAAAGTTTTTATTATTTATTATGCTATCTTAATCTCGACTCCCAATTTTTCTGGCAGTCAGGACCTGAAGGAATGCCGTTTTATAAGGTGTAATACGTTTAAAACGTAATAAAATCTTTAGTAGATGTTTACCTTAGTTTCTAGTGTTTATTCGCAGCAGCGTATTACGTTTTAAGTATCCATTTGTATAAATGAAAAAGAAACTAAATTTAGAGTAGAAACCCATAAAAAAAAATGAAAAATAAGTCTGTTCCCGCCCTACTCTCCCATATAACACATTTTATATCTGTTTTAGTTCGTAACGAAAAAATACAAAAGGCACTTACAGGATACTATCAGTTGTGTCATTGACTAAACTACTTATATATATTAAATAAAACAAAGAAAAAACAACTTGATTAACTTTTATATTTCCATTATTATTTTTTATTTGTGTACATTAAAAGAAATTATAAATATATGTATATGTACGTATAATTCTTATTATCTAAAAAAGAAATAAAAAACTTGAAAGTAAAATTCCTTTAACTTTTAATTTTCTGATGGCTTGTACCTTCTTTGTAAATGAAATATTACGAATGTTTGCTGTGTTGCTGAAAAGAAAATTTTGAAATAATTTATAATTAATTGTTTAAAGTTGGACGCTATTTTATTTGAAGAGTTATATTTTAAAAAAGCCGCTGCTTACACAAGCCGTATACAGTTACTCATCTGGAATTATTTTTTTTAAGGCAACATATATTTAGGCGCTTGTTTTTGGAACATACATACATAATTGGTCATTACAACCCTACAGTCAGGATTACGACCTAGTTTCTCACAACACTCATGATGTATGTGTTAATTTTATACATGTGCGACGAGACCTATAGTTTTCATGCAACTTTATTTACTGTCAGAGTTTTTGCCAGAAATCTGCTGAGAGGAAGTCACCGAAGAAATGCTTTTTGTATTTTGTTTTGATGTCTGGCCTGGGACTCGAATCCTGGCTTTACGTCTAATAAGCCAACACACTACCTACTAGACTACAGCATTCTGGAACAGTTATGAATATTTTTTTTACTTGCAACCCGAACAGAGAACTCAAATTTAATTTAAATAAATGAAATTAAAAGAAAAATACGGTTTTATATTATTTTTTTAAGTTTTTCTTATTTAAAAATTAATACAAAAAGAAAAATACTCTACTTATCGATATTCACTTACTTAACCTAAAAAATTCTTAAGTGATCTCTCTTACAATTAAAAATTAAATTAAACAATATAAAACTTATAATCTTTGTATTATATTTTGTTCGATTATTACAAACTATATTACACATTAAGTATAGAATATAAAATAAAATTTAAACTAGAAACTTACACTAGATGCAAACTTACATAGCACCTGTTTGCAGTTTATAGAGCGTGTAATAAAGACCTCGAAGTTCTAACAACTGCTTATGGGTACCTTGTTCACTAACTTTGCCCTCGTCGAAGACAAAAATAATATCACAATCTACAATTGTAGATAAACGATGTGCAATACTGATACTGGTACGACCCTCACTAGCCACTTCGAGGGCATCTTGGACGACTTTTTCACTTTCGGCATCTAAAGCTGAAGTGGCTTCATCGAGTAATAGAATCTTGGGATTCCTGATTAGAGCACGAGCAATAGCAATTCTTTGTTTTTGACCACCGGACATCTGGGTGCCCTTTTCACCCATACGTGTTTCGTAACCCTAAAAAGATAGGTGCGATGTTAAAATTTTATTTGGACTTTTCATTTTTTTTTTTAATGTTTAATCTTACCAAAGGCAAAGATGAAACAAAGTTGTGTATATTGGCTTTTTTGGCAGCTTCAAAGATTTCTTGTTCTGTAACGGTGCGTGTATTATCACCATAGGCAATATTTTCAGCAATAGTTCGATCAAAGAGTATGGGTTCTTGCGACACAATACCCAATTGTTTGCGTAGATTTCGTATTGAAACGTCACGTATATCGTAGGTGTCTATGGTTACTGAGCCATCATCTACATCATAGAACCGTTGCAATAATTGAATACAAGTTGATTTACCACAACCGGAAGGTCCAACTAACGCTATCTTTTGACCTTTGTTAACCGCTAAGCTAAGGCTCTTAAGTACAGTAATCTCTGGACGAGTTGGGTATGAGAAACGAACTGAATTCAAAGCAACATTGCCTTCAGACTCCCAAAGTTTCGTAGAAACGTTTGGTCTATCAACAATCTTAGGTTCACGTGCGATCAATTTCGAAATGCTTTCTGCTGCTGAAATACCCTTTTGGAAGTTGGGAGCAAAGGCCAAGGCACTGGCAATTGATGCTGTTCCCATAATCAAAGCTTGTGACACCTTGAAAACATTACCAAATTCCATTCCTTTGTTAACCACACACCAGCCACCATAATACATACAAGCTGCATATGCAAAGAACATCAAAGAACGAGCCAAACCATAAACAAAGCCACGGTAGTGTGTATTGCGCTTAGCTTTCTAAAAGATAAAAAAATAAGAAAATAATGAAAACTAGCTACTCGATGTGGAATTAACATTGTTGTACTTACCGCAACAGCTGGATACAACATTTCCATATACTGCTGATGGAACATTTCCTCACGACCCAATGATGCCACCGTACGTATATTCGAAACAACCTCAACAGCCAGCTGTAAAATCGCCAATCAAGTAAATAAATAATGCATACAATTAATTTCAATAAACTTTGTTTAGTTTTGGGTATTACCTTAGTGCACTGTTCCATAGTTTTTGCTGTGCCCATATTCTCCTGGGCCATTACTTTACGCTGCAAGTAGGTGGCAACTAAAATGAACGGCGTAAATGCCAAAGCCAAAAGACCCAAACTCCATTCGTAGTACATTGAAAGACCAACGCCTAGAAACAGGGTAGCCAATGATTGAACAATTGTACCAATACGTTGACCAGTAGCCTTTAACGTATTAAATGAAATTAATTATAGCGATATAGTACGATTGTATATGAATTTTACTTACACCCTGAACAGCGGATGCATCACCAGACAAACGTGCACATAAAGAACCTGTACCATTTGATCGGTCATCAAACCAGGCAATTTCCATTTTCAACATGGCGTCAAACATTTTACCTCTTAAACGTTCAGTCAACTTTTCACCAGCAATACCAAATGTATAAATCTGTAAGGATTTGCAAATGGAAACATAGAAAATTCATTAATTTATTTGCAAAGTGCTTCAAATTTGATTTACTAGCAACCACTTACCTGCAAGAAGGTGGCTATGCCCACTACAATACCACAAATAAGGAAATACAAACTGAATGTATTGGTTTCATCTCGAACATATTGAGGCTTATCTTTGATGGCTAAAATTTGTAAAATCGAACCAAAGAGAACGGCAAACAGAGGCATAGCAGCACCCATAATAACGGATGAAATGCAGCCACACAATATTTGAGGCCATTCATCACGATTCATTTTCAAAATATTGAAAATTGAAAATGAATCCTTTTCAACTTTCTTGTCGTCTTCGGTTTCCTCTACATGAGTAATTTTTATTTGCTCTTCATCTTCGTCTTTGGCGTTAAGGAAAAATTCCTTTTGATTGGCTCCAGGTGTAGTCACATTAGCGTCTTCACCCAATTGGGTCATGACAAGGTTGTAATAATGCTGCTTTAGAGCCATCAACTCACTGTGTGTGCCGCTCTCTACCACATTGCCTTTGTTAATTACTACAATGCGATCGGCGCGACGTATGGTGGACAGACGATGGGCCACTATTATAGTGGTGCGTCCTTCGGAGGCTTTTTCCAAAGCTGCTTGAACCTTGGCTTCACTAGCTGTATCTAAAGCTGAGGTGGCCTCATCTAATAGCAATATTTCGGGATTTCTTACTAAAGCCCTAGCAATGGCAATGCGTTGTTTCTGGCCACCAGATAGCTGAGCACCACGCTCTCCTACCATAGTGTCAAACCCTAGCGGCAATTTATTGATAAACATCATGGCATTTGCAGCTCTGGCAGCAGCTTCAATTTGC
This sequence comes from Sarcophaga carnaria, assembly GCA_958299815.1. Classification (NCBI taxonomy): domain Eukaryota; kingdom Metazoa; phylum Arthropoda; class Insecta; order Diptera; family Sarcophagidae; genus Sarcophaga; species Sarcophaga carnaria. The sequence continues at coordinate 5,196,458 of OY283153.1, read as the reverse complement.
TCTCGCGTGGCATCTTCTCTACCATAACGTATATTTTCATAGATTGTTGTACCAAACAGAATAGGTTCTTGGCCTACTACACCAATACGATCTCTCAACCAGTTAATGTTGATGTCCTTCAAATCATGATTGTTAAACAGAACTTTACCATCCTTAGGATCATAGAAACGTTGAATCAATTGAATACAAGTTGATTTACCACAACCCGATGAGCCCACCAAGGCTACAGTTTGTCCACGTTCAATTTTCAAATTGAATTTGTTCAGAATTTGCACAGTTTTTCGAGTGGGATAGTGGAAATCAACATCGCGGAATTCGATGTGAGTTAAAGGTTGATTCAAGTTAAAGCCTTTGGGTTCAATAGGGTTAATCGAGGGAATTTGATCGATCAATTTGAAAACTTTAGCACAAGCGCCTTTAGCAATGCCAAATGCCTCAATGTAAGGTGAGGCCATACCAATATTCATAGAGCCCATCATTACCGAAAAGAAAACCTTAAAGGAAATGAAGGATACAAATTAGAAATGAAATTGAAAAAACAACAAAATCATCAAAACTTACTGTAATCATGGTACCAGCATCATAATTAGAATAGCCAGGCACATGATCATTGTTCTTCAAAACTAAACCAACGCCATACCAAAATGCCAAAGCGTAGGAGGCATAAATGAAAAACCACAATAAGCCGAAACCCATACCCGAAAATAAATTACGTTTGATATTTAAGTTGCGAGCATCGACAATTTTCGATTTGTAAGCATCGCACTCTCTATCTTCACCCTCAAAAGCTTTAACGGTGCGTATACCACTAAGTGCCTCTTCAGCTACTGTACCAGCAGAGGCATAAACATTCAATTCCTGCTTAGCCAATCTTGAGGTGGCCACACCCACCAAACCCATGGCTATAAAAGTTACTGGCAAACTACTCAAACACACCAAAGCCAACTGCCAACCCTTATAGAAGGCTAATATAAGCGAACCAGCGAACGCCACCATGAAGTGTATAAACATAACCACCTTCTCGGCTAAACCATCCTCCATTTTCGAAAGATCTCTGAAATAAAGAAAGGACATTCGTAAATAACTTATCAAATGTACTCGTAATAGATAAACAACTTACTCATTCATGCGACTAGCCACTTCGCCGCTTTGATTGAAATCGTACCAGGCCATATCTTGATGCAAAATGGATCTAAAGAATTTACCGCGTATACGTAAAATTTGAGCATGGGCCGCATAATTAAAGAGGGTTATGGATAAATAACTGCACGCCAACATAACAACACCAATCATAGTATTCTGAAAGGCAAAAGTCTGTACCGCTTCCAATAATTGATTCCCTTCACTTGCTCTCGTAAAACCACCCACTTCCGGGGAAAAGCTGATCATATTCTATTTAAAAAAAATTATATAATGAAACGTATAATAATAGTCGAGATTTCGAGAACATTATTGTGACACTTACATTGGCTAGATTTCCGAAAATTAAACTATTTGCTGGTGTTGTTAAACCAGTACCAACTGCGCCCAAAATTCCTATCGCGTACATTAACTTATTGGCTGGTGTGGAATATTTATACATTTTAAAAAATGCCACCGGCGCTATATCATCCTTTGGCTTGTCATCTTCCTCACTCTTGTCACTACTAATTTCAGAAACATTGTCTTTGTTCTTCTTACGACTCCACCATCGAGATTTTTCTTCGACTTCACCATTTATGGGTCTAAAGAGATTTAAAGGTATTCATATTAAAAAATCATACATATTTTCTTTTTATCAGGATGTCCAATCTTATATGAGAAAAAATGAAAGTGGCTATAAATTCTAAACATTTTTTATGAAGTTCTTCAAATTCCCGGAAAAAAATTTTATTAAAATATGGATTACATATTCCGCAACTGTAAGGGAAAAATTGATTAATTGAGCAATATTCACAGCAATTATGGTTATCTGGGAGGTTATTATGTATTTCGATATGAAAGAAAAGTCATTCGAATCTTACGCTACAAAGCATTTATATTGTTCCGGTGTCCTTAAATAAGTACTTCCAGCTAAACGGGTGATTAGTCCACTGGAACAATGTTTAGTGATGCAAAGATTAGAAGCAATATCTTATAATAAGAAAAACTTAATTATTTAGATTCAACTCATTCTTATTGCTCCTTTTCGTACAGGTTACAAAACCACGTTTGCTAAACTATTTGGCTTTATCAGCGAAAATAATTCGCACATAAAGGCAATTTTCCAGATATCATTTATTATTAAGTGATTTTGAGAAACCAACAGTCAGGGGACAGCCCCTACTTATGTGGTGCATAAAAACAGATATGCTCTCCAAGAAAGACGAGTGCTACGTAAATATATATGTATTATTTTCGGGAACAAGTCCTTTCATTTCGCCAGAAAACAATACTTTGTAGTAACGATAGAATAGTAAAACACAAGCCACATTTCAACGGTGCTGAAATGTATCAATAGATTCGACCTATAAGCTGTCGAGAAACCTGAAAATAGACTACGAAGCACCGGTATATACATGAGAGTTGTATTCCATGTTCGATCGGACGTAAGTGGTGTAAATAGTAATGAAATCAGATAGAGTAAGTACATATTTCTTGCAATGTTTAAAGAAACCGAGGAGGCAGCAATTAAAAAAAAAACAAACGGAGCTTCGAAAAAATGAAGATGAGTCCTGCTTACAAATTTTATTTAGCGACTATTTTTGTTTTTAATTTTGTTACACTTTTGTATTAAAACTGTGTCAAATAAAAATGAATTCATTTTCCAATACATTCAAATTAAAAACGACAACATTACAAAGAATAAAAAAATATAGTCAGGACGCTTTGCGCACATTATTTTGTTTACAACCTTCATTTTTTTTTTTTTTTTTTAAGAACGCAGTCATAACTGATAAAGTATTTTCACATAACAAAAATAAATTTCTTTTGGTTTTGATAAAAAGTAACAACTGTTTAAACTAGTATTAAATATAAAGATAGGACTTCATCGATATTTATGATATTTGAAAATTGGTTGATAAGAAAAAAGTGCTTTTCATCGCAAAATCAAATACAGTGAACTTGCGAAAACACGAATATCCAGCATGAACACACCACAATCACGAAAATTTTTTTCTTACATCGACTGTGAACGTGAATAGAAGTTGAAAGCACGTGAAGTGACCTTTGATTACAACAAGAATGATAAACGTCACGTTCTACCTTCTATGGTGTATTTGGAAATCAAAGAAATCAATCAAACGGAAAGAATTTGGATTGTGCAAGGATCAGTTTTACAACGCCGGCATCCGGCAAAACATATGGCTTAACTGCAGAAAATTGTTATCCGAATACGAATATTCAAAAGCGGAGCATTTCGTGTATGTAATGCTAAAATCCAACAGGTACTCACAAAGTTATAATTCTTTGATAAAAATCAAAGTCTGCTTGAATGATCACAGATATTTTCAAGGATAGATTTCACTACTACTTTACATATATTTGAAATAGCAACAGAATGTAGGCAAATAATAAAAAATCCAATCGGAAACGTGAACATAATCGACAAAGTGAATACGTTTTGCAAAAATGATTAGTTCACGTTTCCGTGAGCTCACTGTATTTTGGTAAGTGTTTATTGATTTAATCATTACAAATGTATGAACATAATAATTAAAATATTTTATTAATTCTTCTTTTTTTTTTTGTTTTTGTTTTAAATAAATCACTCTTTTTATGTACGTATATTTTTTGTTTGTTTGTTTTCACTTACACTTTAGAACCATAATTGTCTGGATTTTCATCGCCTAAAGTGATGTTACTTTTATAAAAGGACATTTCGTCCTTTTTGTTTTCGTTATTACTCATCACGTGATATGTCGATTCACTTTTAAAATCACTTGTATTCGTACAGATTATTTTTAAAGGGTTATTCTAATGGTTTTGTTTTTTAATTGAACTGCTTTTGCCAAATTTTCGAATTTAACTGAAGTTCTTTACCAATTTGTTTAACCGTTTATATTGGGAAAATTCAAATATATTCACAATCACATTCACATTTTGGCTGATAAGTTATCGTAGTGATTGCGATAATTCCTTTTATGAATATTGGCATATATATATTAATAGTAATCAATACTATTCACCAATACCACCATGACAAGCATGATTATTGGAATTTTGCTTTCTTCCATACATACATATATACATACTATACACCTCTGACAAATTGGCCTAAGAGGCGTTTGTAAACCTTAAAGCAAATACTTGGCGAAAATTTACAATAATTGACGCCTCAATTATAACAATTTTGAGTTTTGAATGAATGTTACAAAAAAAAAAGCAAACAAAAACTAGAAAAGTTCTTTATTTAGTATACAATACAAAATAAAAATCTAAAATTACATTCTTATAACCATTTTCAATGCATCTCTATTAATTTTGGCTTGTTTAAGCATATGTCCTTCAACGAATATATCCGATTCGTACTGTAAATAATTGACAGCTTTCTCTACATACATCAAGGCTTCTTCTAGCAGCTCTTTAGGTGACAGACTTGTTTGCAAAGAAATGCGTCGGGTATTTTCCGCTACGGCTGAGTGAACTTCGAAACATAACGTTCCCAACATGCGTACTTCACCTGAAAATATATGCAAGCATGTTCGTATGCAAGGAAATAATAAAAAATTCATAATCTATTAAATTTTCTTACATGGTGCCAAAATTTCATACAGTTCAATTAATTCCTGGCCATATTGCAATTTAATTCTTAAATCTTCATCGTGCAGGATCATCAATTCCTGGGGATCTTTTCCAACCTGTTGAACTAAATGTATTTTAACTTCGCACATATAATAGTGATGACTAGGCAACCATCTGCCGTAGTGATTTAAATATCTGCAATAAAATATAACATGCAATAATTATTCATATAATATATATATACAGTAGCATATTATTTTGACGAATAAGAATATGGAAATGAAAATGATAAAAAGTTAAAAAAATTTAAATATTGTCCCATACAAGTTTGTACATAAGAAATTGTATATCGGAAACAAATAAAAGTTATATCACAACCATTTAGAAGTTGTTGATAGAATACAAAAAAAGTTCAATGCACTCTACGATCAAACACTTAATACGGATCTATATTGTCTATAAGCACGAAAATTTGAATCAATATAAGAACTATGTTCCACTTATTAAGTTAAGGTTGTTTATGTAAACGTTTTAATTGTATTTTACTGTTTAAAGACGAATAAAAAAATAAAAATGTTAAAAAACAGAACGGAATGTGTCACGATTTAAAAATTCTATACGAAAATTTTAAGAACTTGATAAAAAAAAAGCCATCTCAGTGTCTATGTACTTGAGGCTAATTTGATTAAAAAATCAATCATTTCGGTAACAGTCGATGATTAAACACTCTCCGGGTTGAAATTGATAAATAGAAGCAATATTTAAAAATGAATTTTTTAATTTTTTTTATACCATTGTTTTATTTTTAATAAATAATCTGATTAACAATTAGCAAACAGATCTAGATACATTAAAAAATGTAATAACAATAGAAGCAATGATAATAACAAAAAATATGTCATAATTAACAAAACCATAATAAAAATATGTTTAATTTTAGAATTAATTTTTGTGTTTTCGCATAGGTCAAGTGTTTTTAGTTATTCATACTCGCTCTTAGCCGTTATTTGGATGATAAGAAGTTTTAACTTGGTGCCCCCTTTAGATTAACTTTGTGTTTTCACACAAGTTTAGTTGGCGAAATACACTCACGTGTAGGTATGAAAATAATTGTACGTCATTATAAACAATAAATCATTGTTTCTATTTATCAACGTTACTATATTTTCAATTTTATCAATACATATTTTTAATTTTACTATGAAAATATTTGGTCTGCCACTAGTTAAGATTTAATAAAGTTAAATGAAATTTTATGTTATGAAATTCAATCAATATAAAAAGTTAACAAAATCTGTTCCTAATTTTTCATTTATTATTCCTTTTCGTTGTATTAACCTCTCCATTAAACCTCGCTTATAGAAACACTTCTCCATATTGGCGAAAAAAAAATTGTCGATTGACTTTAACAAGCAACTATTAAGGCGAATTTTTCACCAAAAGGTTTAGTATCCATGCAGAGTACAAGATGATAATAATTTGTAATGTGAACACATACATAAAAACATTTTAACCAATCACTCGAAGCTTCATACAATGTCATATGAGATTGTGTTATTGGCAAAAAGAATTTTATTTTCTTTGTAACAAAAGTTATAATTTTTAAAAGGAATTTCATAATTTAAAACGTTTATAATGCAAATAAATGTCATCAAAAATTTCGCCATAGATTGTATGAATTACATTAAACGTTAATTTTTAATCTGTTTTAATAAACTTAAAAATAATATTCACATTTCTGAAAAAATGCGGGAAATTCGTTAAATTGCTTATTGATAAATAAATAAATACAGCCTATGCAACGAGTATGGGCAGAGATTATTTAATATTATACAGTAATACATATTAATAATATTGACCGATAAATTTAAGCCACAAATAATGTAATAAATTGTGTTTGTCAAGAAAGTTTTGATTTTGTTTCAAAACGAATTCTATTAAATAAAATAAAATTGTATTATTCAAAGTATATAGATGTGACTTCGTTTACTTTAATGTGTTTTTTTATGAATTAGTGAGTGCACCTTTTTATTGGCACCTAATTTCGGTGTTAACAGGAGGTATAGTTAGATAAACTATTAACAATATTTGTTTAGGGATTGGTTCTATAAAAAAAATAATGCCGTCTGCGTGTTATCAATTGCAAAAACGTGAAAACAAAGTGAATACATATGTACATACTACATTATTAAAATCAAAAAATCTTAGCTTTTTGTATTACTTTTTTTTCTATTTTTTTAAATTTGATTGCATTTACACTTTCCTATTTTCTCTAAAAGCAATAATCTGCACAATACTTTAGACAGATACGGTTTTTTGTACATTTAACGATAGTTCATAATACATAACGATAACTAACGATTCATGATCAATTTTGGTTCTTTTGAGAAATTCATGCTCCACACGCGGCCAATAGGCAAGAAATTGTGGTCCATCCCCACAACAAATATGGTTTGCATAGCGCTCGGAAAAACTATTCCCTTAGGTTTTTGAAATTATCTTCGAGAGCCTTCAGTCTCAAACAAAACTAATGAAAACGAAACTGTTCTTCATCTATTGGGCACCAGCCAAGAGCTACTATACTATATAGATGGTCTATTAAGAAGATATAAACGAATTGTCGAGCATGAACGTTGGCAGTCTGAGTCACTTCATCAGGTGCTGCGAATAGTTCCGAGACTAGGAGAAAATACCAACTGTGTGTCACAACTGTGTGTATCATACTGCACGTATATGGTCCAAGTGTGTCTGTTCAATTTCTTGTGTAGACAGCCACCTTTATCTACCCGCGTGTTACATATTCGAACTTATGAGTAGATTACAAATTTTAATATCGTTTAGTACAGTCATGTGTGTCTTTAGAAAACTTATTTTAAATTAATTCAAAACCTATAGAATTATGGTTTAAGGGCCAATATTTTTTTTTTAGATTTTCCTAAACAGTCAACTTATTGAAAATGTTTTGAATCATTCAATTAGCACATCATTTCCCTTTTAAAGTCAAATTTTGTACGAAAACTCATAATTTGTCTATATTTCTCTTTTATTAAACACAACCTTCTGTGGCTAAATAACTAATGACTAATCGATTAAATTAAAATACAGACGTCTGTGTTTAAAAAGAAAAAGAAAATCGGTTTTGCTTCTTCGACCTGCCTATATTTTTTGATATTTTCAATGATTTGCAAAAATTATCAAAATATCAATTGGGCATATGCGATTTGGTTTTGAATGACAATAAGTTGTATATGAGGGCATACGCCGAGTTCTTATCTATTTTTTACGGGCATAGTAAAAGTATTGATAAGCATATAAAAGACCAGAGCGTGAAAAGTTTAATTCATACAAATACGAATAAATTCCTATACGAATACGTATACTTCAACACTTGAACTTCAATAGAATTCTATGTGACCAACCAACAAACCAACCAAATTGTTTGTATAAAGAAAAGCAACGACAGTAATACACGAAGTTGTATAGCCCTATTTTATATGTTTAAATAATTGAATATTTTTGTGTAATATTAAATGCTATTAAACTTGTAGCCTTACTTCTGACAATTCTCCTTTGTACGTTCCATAGCATTCAGATCACTGCCAGCTCTTTCTAAAATATTATTCACATATGCTTTATCCACTTGATGTTTGCATTCATTACAGCTATTAAAATAAATGTTAAATTATCATAATTAATTTTTTTAGATGATATGTATTTACATACATACATATGTACGTATAAGTATGTTGTACTTACGTCCAGTCTTTATGCCAATCATTTAAATTTGCTGGCAACATTAAACCTCTACATTCCAGTTTTTCACATTTCAAAGCACTGTAATTGGTACCATATTCTGTAATATCGGTACAGCGCTCACATTGGCATTTAAAAATTTTCGTTTGCATTAAATGACGCTGGCGATCGGCTGTGCCCCAAACAGCATCAGAATAGCAAATGCTCAAATGAGAACCCTTTTTAATTTCTTTTGGGGCCCAAAGTATTAGATGACCATCTTTGTTGAAACTTTTGGCTAAGTTCGGGGTACAAGAGTGTTCTAAGAATGAGGCATTATAGAAAATAGCCACATGAGCTGGATCAGAAGTGGGCACTTCATGGCCATTGATTTGTAAAATGCCTATAATGCGCATAATTTCATCTTCACTGAACGATTGAGTTTTGAAATACCTGGAAAATTGTACAATTTAATTAAATTTACAGAATACGTCAAATATATACAGATAAATAGACCTCTAATTCCAATGAAAAATAAAATTAAAAATAAAAGTTTTAGTAACCCAATAATAATTGTGTTAAAACGTTTAATATCACTTGTTAGCAATCAACAAGAACTTAAATTTTAAATCTAATTTCCAATCTAGTTGCAAACAATATTATATTAAAATTATTAAAGTACTGGTGTACGTAATACTCACTTTAAAATAAATTTACAAACACTTTCATAATCAGCCTTCCATTGCATGGAACCACGTCTTTGATCTTCTAATGACTCCAGTTCATTAATAAGTTGCCATTTTTCTGAATCCTTGTCTCTTAACATAAGACAACGTGCTGTACTCAAGCACTGATACATAGGATGGGGATTAGTAAATTCTTGTATATTCGCCTTCTTTCCTCTGATAACAGTCAATTCGCATTCATAACGATGTTCTGCTTTATCTTTACATTCAACACCACACAGTGGCCAACCGCACTGTTCACAATTTATGTAATCGGTGGGTTCAATTGCATTCAAACAACCCAAACAAACCGGCGGCGTTAGCTGAGAGGGGCCTCTAAATAGCGGAGCCTCTTTTAAAATAACCTCAAATGGCTTAATGGTGCGCGTAGTAATTAAATGCCGTCCCAATTGTTCATTATGGACCACCTGCAATGAAGTTAATTTTTGTATTTAATTTTCTACTTTTCTTTTATACAATTTCTACAGCAAATGTTCGTATGCACCTTATATGGATGACAATTTTTCTTGTGATTTTTCCAATCTTGCTTTTGGTGTTCTACACTGCAGTAAAAAACTAGTTTACAATTCGAACAACTATTTTTTGTTTCTGTTTTGCAAACTGCACAAGGATTCATTTTTTTTTCAAAATATTTTCAATTAAAAATTAAAAAAAAAAATTATTAAAGTTTATCTGATATTTTTCTAATAAGTAAAATAGCAACCGAAGGTAGAGAAAATAAAAGAAAAACTAAATTTTACGGCATGAAAAATACTATAAATAGATTTCTCTCTTAGAGGGGCTGCTGGTAGACATGAGCAAATTTTTACCGTAAACTGTTTCTGTATTCTTTTACTCTTACGCCTCATGAAGGCATGATTATCAGCCGATCAATAATTCTTTGATGTTTATAAGAGGGAAACACTTCAAATATGTATATACATTAATTTGATAGATATTAAGGGACATATGTGTATATAATTAAACATGAACATGGAATTTCTTTAATCGAATAAGAGATGCTTGGTTTATTATTGTTATTTATTAAAGACGGAATTTCCATTTTTAAAACAATAAAAAATTTAAAATGTAGTTTTCTAAAAAGTTTAACTAATTTTTTTTATAATTTTAATTTATTTTTTATAATTGTAATTAAAAAAATATCATTGTTTCAACGCAGAACTTATTAAAATTGCTTTTACATACTTATATATAAAAACGCCATATTTGTTCGAAATAGTATGAACTTCTCTGGTCATATAATTCGAAAAAAAACAAAAAAGTTCAATTCAATTTTGTTTTCAGTAAAATTGTTTGTATTTTAGATAACTTCGTAGAAGATCACCTAAATTATAGTCTCTCCAATACAAGTTTATTCATTCTAAGCACTTAATCGTTAAAACTTAGAAATATCAGTAAAAACTGAATCTTTAAATGATTGCATTAGATTGAAAAATGTTATAAATTTCTTTGGTTTTTCATATGATAAGAATTTTTTATTCTTTTTCAAAATGTTTATTCACAATAAAATCTTTTTCATTTTTATATTATCACTAATGAAATAATTTTCTGTTTAGACTTCTATAATTTAAATATTTATTCAAATTTGAGCTCTGAGCTGATTATACTTAAAGCCTCTACCCATTTTAAACTCAATAAGGAGAGTTTAATTTGTTTTATTCAATGAACTACTAAAAATAAATTATATTTCTAAGGTATAAAGTTAAGAAGAAAAAGAAACAAAATTGTATATATAAGTATTACACGTATTCCATTCGTTGTATGCAACGAATAAAAAGAAGAAAAAAAAGCAAGTAAAAAATGTCACTCTCTAAATATCAGTTTCATTGGAATCATTGGCAGCTGTGTCACGTAAAGATTGAAAATTTTTTAAAACAATAGGGTTTTTGGATTTAGCTCGTTTAGAGTTTAGCGATCGTATTTCCAATACGTCGCTAGTATTTGCAGAATTGACGGTTACTGCGGCATTAGATTTGCGTTGCTGCAGTTGGTGTTGACGTTTTTCATTACGGAATAATTTTTTAGATTTAGTAGCAGTGGCAATAAATGCTTCTTGTTGTGTATCGCATTGCTCAGTTTCTTGTTGCTGCTGCTCCGCATCGTCTTGGGAATGTAGTTCAGTATTTTTAATGGTATAATTGCCTAAAAATATAAATTCGTTTCCCGTTATTGATACATCTATTTTTTTCAAAAATAATGCTTACCTTGGGCGCCAAATAAGTCTTGGTTTCCTTTATTCTTTACACCTTTTGTAAGAGATACTTTTTTGGACAAGTGCGTACTTTTAATATGCCTTCTACTCTCTGATCTGTCTTTTTGCTTTCGTAATTTTTTCTTTGTATTTTGGAAACCAGACGATGATACATCGTCACTATCATTATGCTCTTCATTAACGGTATTCTCAGTAGTAGTGTTTGTGTTTCTTAATGATTCTTCAAAATTATATTTATGGCCACCCATATTGCTCTCAGTATCCGAAACATTTCCTGTTTGATCGTCACTTTCCTCCAATTCATCCTGGTCGATTATAACAATCTAAATAAGGTGATTAAAAACATAAAAAATTGTATTTTGAGGGTAATAAATGAGTTTTACCTCTTCTGCTAGGGACGGTCTAAGTAATACCTCCGGACCACCACCATAAATATCATGTAAGAAACGCCAAGCTGGTGCATTAAGTTGAACATAATCCGAACCCATGCGCACATTACGTACAGGAGAGTTCTTTTGTACTGTATCTTTTGATGTTGGTATAATATTTGCGTTATTAATAGGCCCAGGTTCCTTGTGAGTTAGGCCTCTAGCAAATTGTTGCCATTTTCGTAGCCAGCTCATAGAAACAGCATAAATGGCACCGGTGTCTAGTTCTAAATCGTTGTAGCGCTGGAAAACGGAATGTTCATAATGTTGACGATGAGATAAAGCTTCCGCCGCACGCTTACAAGCTTCACATTCAAAAAGCATATTTATAGAAGGACCACCGCCAAATTTGCGATAAAGAAATTCCCATAGTTGTTGAGATATTGGGACTGCTAGTTGTGAAATCATTGATATTTTAGCGTGTGAAATACCCCCATGTGGACAGAGCATCGACCAATTGCTTATCGGGCCAGGTTCCGAAAATGTATTGAAACGTGCCAACCACTCTCGCGAAATAAAAAATCGAATTTCAGACTGCGACGATGGATATAAAGCAGCCAACTCATTTGCTTCAAACCTAATATGCTCCATTTGAGGATTATGTTTATGATAGAATAAAACATACGCTTGACAATTTTGAACTACTTCTGGCTGAACTTCATTGACATGATGGTCATCAAATTCATACCAACTTCCGGTAAGCGCATTCCGAGCGAAACAAGTATAATGACCACCGCCCACGGTACCATGATGGCATATTACCGACGCTAGATTATAGTGCTGCACTTGAGATTTACAATCTTTGTGTATGTAAGAACGCATATCCAAATTCTCCAGCGGAAACTCTACATGGGATGAAATTTTAGAACTGTATGACAAATCATGCCGAAAACGCTTAAGATGAATGCACAGAACTTCAGGTAGGTCTAAGATACGTGAATATTTCACGCCAGTGCGTAATTTATTACATTTTTCGCAGCTATACATGTTGTCGCCCTTTAATTCGTCCGCGCTGAAGAAACTAGCCATGCAGTCATGTAAAGTTACTGAAGGACCCCATAGCCAGGAGCGCACTATGTTCCATAGCCACGTTAACCAACCGTCATTGGTTCTTGTCGATGTGGTGGAGTCTATACTACTCAAACTTTGCACACTTATGCTGTTATTTTGATGCAGAACAGTCAAAAAATCACGATTGGGTATAGGTAGAGAAAGATCTTGAAACGTTTCCTCTCTAGTCGAAATACGATCACAGGTTAAACATTGCACTGAAGATAAGAGTTTACCATCGAAGATATCGCTAACAATAGACCGCACAGAGGTTGATGTAGAGGTTGTGGTAGTAGTTGTTGCGTTCGAAACACACGAGCCCGACAAAGAAGTATTAACCATCATCGTCGATTTACTAGTGAGAGGTTCTTCACATACACTGGAATGTTCGGAGGCGGAACTTTCGCATGTCATGTAATCGGAGGCCAAAGAATTTGAACTAACAGAGGAACTCATTTCGGAGGGCGTATCTTCTTCGTCATTTTGTTCTTCTGCCGATATTTGCTGAGACGGACAATCCTCAAACCTGGCGTCTAAAAAACTGGATTGATCCTTTAGTTCTTCATGTAATTGGTCCATGAAGCAACGTAAAAATTCTTGCGTATCGTGTTGTTGAAAACCTCTAAACATGGGATGAACTGACCGTATGCCGTATAATATGCTACGCGGAGCTAGAAACGCTTTACGTTCTCCCCTTTTGCGCCACATATCTCGCATTAAACGTTGATAGCTTTTAGCCAAACCTGCCTTACTTCTATGGGTTCCTTGTTCCAAAGTATAGTCGACTAAATCACTGCAATGCAAAAAGTAATGGGTCATGGGTACTACATTGCTCAAAGCTTGTAAAGCGGAATTCATGTAGCAAGTATTGGCTATATTCTGCAAACCCACCAATCCAGTGCCCTTGCTACTCATACCAGAATCTGAATCATTTTCATCATCCGAGTAATTCCTTCCCTTCCACAAAGGGTCTGCGGTTACATGAGCAGGCCGTTCAACTCCTCCTATAGAAACCTCGCGCTCGCATAGATAACACCATGCTCTTTGGGATGACAAATTCATGTGAATGCAATGCAAGTGTTTATCTTTACTACGTTGAAAGTGTTCCGTACTATGGTCATTAGCCTGTTCCGAACAACCAATTTGCATGCATTTGCGGGATAAACAGATCCATAAGTTCGGTCCATTGTAGTGACAGTTGGCACATGTATTATTCTGCTTGAATATTAAGAATTGATTATTGATAGCTCCTTTTTACTGCATAAGATTACTAAGGAATTTTATTTACCCCGTCAATTTGTTTAATGTCCAGCAAAGTAGAATGTTCATTGGTAAAGTGGGAACAGGGCTGCGGAAGCTTGTTCATTATCGACAACTTCCTTTATGTACAATACACCATAAAGCTTTAAATTATTTATAAATTTTCATTAAACTTCCTCGTATTATGTTAACGCGATCTTTTCCCTATCCAATCACAAGCAAATTCTTCAAATTCTTTACAATGGACATTTTTTACAACTAATTACAGTGTTGCACTTTGACTGACAAAAAGGAAAACATTGTATAGTGATACCAGATATTTCAAAAGCTTTATCTAATCCGCACACTACAAATAATAATTTAAAGAATTTTGTTTGAAGTGATATTTAAAGTCAATACGATTGGTTATGATGTTTAATTAATCAGGGGTTTCATAATTTCTACATTTTAATTTTTAACACACGCAGAGATTTTTACCATCGCATTCACAAAGTGAAATGAAATTGATAATTAATTTTGTTTTACAGCGAGGATTTCAATTTTCGTTGATCAAAACAGCTGAAGTATATAAACTGTATAGTAAAATTCTGCCGCTGCAATTTGTTGTTGTTTTCTTGACAAATGCATCTTAAAAATGGAAATTCTTGATAGAAAGTTGGCTTCAAATTGAGTGCAGCTTACGTTACAGTTATTAATTGCATAATCTGGCATCTCAAAGTCCTGCCGAATAAAACGATGAATGTCATCTTACGCCGTCAATATTTTTTGTTAATGACATTGTTAAACTGCAAAAAAGTGATGCGAGAGAAAACAAGGAGACAATTTTTGTACAGGAATTTTCATGGTAAAAGTTGAAAAGAAAACAATAAACTTGGAAAGTGTAAATTTAAATTGAAAACAAACAAACTATTAAATAATAATGTACTAAACTTAATGTGAAAATATTTGAAGACGTTTTTTCTTTAGTTGAGGCCGTTGTTATATGTAGTGCATGGCCCCCGGAATCGATTTTCACTTGATGGATATGGATACATAGATTTGTGCCAGAAATTTTTCTGTGCTACAGGGCTCTTCACCAAAGCTCTACGAATTATATTTTATAAAACACAAAGAGAAATTAAAGAAAAATAATTTGTTAAAGTAAATTAAATACAAAACGAGAAGAAAAACCTTAATTTAGGTTTTTCTTTTATCTGCGTTTTTCAAGTGTCAATTGTTGCAAGGAAGAAGAAGAAACATCAGCAATACTATTAGTTTGTGTGAAAGTGCTAGTTTTGTATGTGAACGCGTTAGTTTGTTTGTGTGCATACGTACGATCACAAAAAAAAAATAAATAGATAAACCTTGCGCAACATACACATTCATATTCTAATGAGAAAACGAAGAAAATAAAATAATTACAATAGAAAATAACACAAAAAAGCAATTAATAGTTGTTGGAACGGTGTAAAAAGTGTAATTGAAACAAAAGTTTTTATCGTGTGTGATATGCAACATCAGCATCCCCGCACATTGGAAGCTTCGGCAGCGGCTCATACATCTGGTGGTGCTTCTTACGATGGCAAAATTGCTGGCCTCTACGACTTGGAAGAAACATTGGGTTCGGGTCACTTTGCTGTGGTTAAGCTGGCACGTCATGTTTTCACTGGTGCGAAAGTTGCCGTTAAGGTAGTTGACAAGACCAAACTAGACGATGTGTCAAAAGCCCATCTATTCCAAGAAGTAAGGTAAGCCAAATAGTTTGATAAGCAACAATGTCTATAATTTAAGTAAGAGATAAATAGTTAACCAAAATGTATAATTAAATACCATCCACTTATTAATAGATGTATGAAATTGGTTCAACATCCCCATGTTGTACGTCTGTATGAAGTCATCGATACACAAACAAAATTATATTTAGTTTTGGAACTGGGTGATGGCGGTGATCTCTATGATTACATCATGAAACATGATGGTGGTCTAAGTGAACAGGTGGCCCGTAAATATTTTCGGCAAATATTACGTGCCATCACCTACTGTCATCAGTTGCATGTTGTGCACAGGTAAAAAATTAAAATCATTGCAAATGTTTAGAGAAAAGTCCAAAAACTTAAAGGCTGTTATTTTTATTTCTCATCGCAGAGATCTTAAGCCAGAAAATGTCGTGTTCTTTGAAAAATTGGGCGTTGTTAAACTAACTGACTTTGGCTTTAGTAATAAATTTTCACCGGGACAAAAATTGGAAACATTCTGTGGAAGTTTAGCTTATTCAGCTCCGGAAATTTTATTGGGTGATTCCTATGATGCGCCGGCTGTAGGTAAGTTAACACTAAGTTATATGTATTTTGTATTGCAAAAGAAAACCCAATAAGTACTTAAAAAGATTTTTTTAAGAAAGATTGTCAAACAAATTCACTAATTTGAAGAAATTTCTAACTGGAATTACAAAATTTGTACATTTGAATTGAAAGTGGAAATTTTTATTACGAAGTTGATTCTTTAATTGTTGAATAGTAGCAAAAAGTACGAAATAGAATACACTCAAAAAATTACATGATGTTTTTTGCAATCCAAAGGGTTGTTAGAAAACAAAGGATATTTTCTATGATGCCAAATTTAGTAGGCATATTTATTCTTTCAAAGAGATTGTTATTATGCATAATTTAAAATATTACTTTCCAGTATGTTACGTAAAAATAGTTAAATTAGAATGAGAAGTTTAATTTATTTTTTTAAAGCTGTAACCAGTCGTCTTGCGTTAGTTATTAAGCCTTCGTTATTCTATACTTTATAAACGAAAGTTTCATTTGAATTTGACATAATAAAAACATTTTTTTTCAGATATTTGGTCGTTAGGTGTTATTCTATATATGCTGGTGTGTGGACAGCCTCCATTTGAAAAGGCTAATGATTCCGAAACGTTAACTATGATTATGGATTGTAAATATACGGTACCGGCACAAGTTTCAGCAGCTTGTCGGAATTTAATAGCGTCCATGCTAGTAAGGGATCCTAAAAAACGTGCTACACTCGAAGAAATAGCTTCGGATCCTTGGGTTAAAAAAGGAGCAGAAGCGGATGGTACAGATTATTTGCCTTTAATAAGTCGTGAACAGTTGAGTGAAGAAGATCATGCCTTCATTATACAAAAAATGGTAAACGGCAATATAGCACCCAAGGACGATATTTTACAGTAAGTAACAGAACTTGTTTATTTAACAAAACAAAATTCGATTCTTCATTTTGCTTACAAGTAATATTTACGTAAAATTTGCTAATTTTTAGAGCATTAGATAAGGATAAATATAATCACATAACAGCCACATATTTCTTACTAGCTGAAATGCGTTTACGTAAACGAAGAGAAGAACATCATTTAAAACAAAATCCTCACTTGGCCCTAGGGAAGAAGTAAGTTACATTAATAATTTGTGTTTTTCTAAATACAAAAGTTTTTTGTTATCAAATAAAAAAAAAACACAATCATAACTAAAAACGAATTCCTACATTTTTCATATGTTGACCTAATACAAAAAGAAATATTATTGGTGGCGTGGGGCGTGCTCAAGTACCGGATAAAAAAACTAAACCTTTAGAGGGTGGTAAACAAATGGTGGTGCCTATTAATATTGTATGTGCACCAGAGCCACTGCAAAATGAAATTAAAACGGTGTGTTTCCATTTTCTTCTATTTTTATTTACTATATTAAACTTATTTAGCCCTAAGAAACACTTTGATTTCTTAGAACATATAATTGACTTTATAATTGAATAAAAGCAGAAAACAAAATAAGAAAATTAATTACATTTTTAATCTATTTTTTCACATACCCATTCACAGGACAAACGTACAAGAAAATGCAGTATTGTGCGTGAAGAGGATGAAGAAGAGTCATCACATGAACTATCCTGTGAAGGTAATGAATTGAAAGTTGCCGTTACGAGACGAGAATCGATATCGGATGGTCGTTTAAATCGTTCCGTACAAGAAAAGTGTGCAAACGTTGTGTCTGTCGTTGCATCAGGTAATAAGGGTGATATTGATGCCGATGCCGATATGGAGACTCAAACTAAAATGGTTGTATCCGTTGACGCTGCGCTGGCGCAGAAACTTAAACAAATTGACAAAGATACAACCAATGAGGAAAAGGAACTGCATCAGCAAATTGATTCTCTAGACAAATCCCTCGAAATGCAAGATACATTAAGGGGGTTGAAAGAGCTTGATATAGGCAAATTAAAACATTTACCGGGTAAAAATCCTGTGTTGACCCATAGAAGACACACGAAATTAAATAAAATACGCACGCCTTCATGCAGCAGTTCGGAAGCATCTGACGATGACACGAAAAGCCGTAGTAAGAAAAAGATGCACAAACTAGTGGGTGATACACCAACACGATTTCGGATGCATCGCCGCGATTCACATGATGATTCCAGCGATTCACAAGATCAAGGCTTTCCCACAGCTGGACATCAGCACAGTGGACATGATTTAATTGCAACATCTAATGTAAGCAACAAAAAAGAGGGACAAAGTCAGGTAAGCTTTTGTTAAAACATTTCAAAATTCAATATTTATTTGTGGATTATGCCATATGCGTGAGACGTATTTAATTTTGTTTATATTTCTAACAGATAATAATTGTTTGTTTTCTTTTATTTTAGCAAAAATCTGAATCAGATACGCGCAACAACAAAACTTCGCATAACCACTCACATCAACATCATTCACACAAACATAAAAGTAAGCAACAGAATAAAGATAGTCTAGAGAAGCACAACTCTTTAACAGAGAAAAAACAATTAGCAGCAATTAATCAAAATGTTCGACGAAGACGAATACGTGAAAGTCAATCGCTAGATCGCATTACAGAGGCTCAAGAATACGAGATGCGTCATCAACAGTACCATCATTACCACCATCGTCTATCGTATTCAGAAACGGAACGTTACACATATGAACAACGCAATTCTCTATTCAATTTGCACACCTTCCCGGAAGCCAAGGAAGAGGAATGTGATGATAACGACGGTAGCGGTGAAAATAATTCAGATTTTGCCAATCAAGCTGAGCAATTGAGGAATTCTCTAAATACGCTTAAAATACATGGTATCTGTGGTGGCAACGTTGAGAGTGGTGGTGATGATAGTACAACCAATTCGAATACAAGTAGTTTAAAATCCTCCCATACCCATAGTTCCGCAAGCAGCATTTACAAATTAAATTCCATAGAAGAAATCGATTTAATTTTAAAGGAGAAGAGCTTAACTAAAACTATACAGGCCACTAGTTCAAAGTGTTTCGTAACCATAAGAAAAATACGTAAATTAGGCAAGTATTTTCCCGTAGTGAACTTTTCATAATAAACTCAATTTGGAGCAAAGAATTTTAGTCCTCCCCACCTTGCTATTTGAAAATGAAATGTGGAAGCAGAAATAAACCCACAGTAACTCCAATAAGAAAAAATTGAAAAAAAGAAAACCAACAATATACAGTATTTGGATGAACATAAATCGAACTCAAAAATCAAGTAATAGAAATAGTTTAGTTCAGTTTAATTAAAAAAAAATACAAAAACATTTTTAAAATAATTCTTGTAAAGAAAAGCAAACCTTTATAATCATATATTCAATACGTGTCGTACTTGTCGTACTATCATCGTTGTATCTTTAGATTTATCGCCTGTTTATTAGAGACTAGTACTACAAAATAAAAACAAATAAAACAAGGATACATTTCAGAAAAAATCCTGTAAAACACATGGAAACAACAAAAAGAAAAATAATAATAATATACAACTTATATATTTCTATATTTGCATAGTTTATTATTTTTAATTTAATATTAATATTAAGTGTAATCTCTGTACTCTATATTATTTATAAAATACGACTTAACACATACATCCCTACATACATTCAAGTTAAAGTACACATTCACTATTTTGCGCTCCGTAAATGTGCATTAAAATTATATATATATATATATAACACATATACAAATACACGGCATAATAACATACATACACACACTTAAGAACACTTGCAACTACCAATATGTTGCTCTCCGATTAACTCATCATAATCATTATCCTTTACATTCTATTGTTTTCAAATAGCTGACTAATCAATGCAATATTTATTTGATTTGGCAATTTATAAAATATGATCGATACGTTTGATAAAATGGTCACACAGAAACAAGAACAAGAAATAAACAAAGCTAACAAAAACAACTAATAATTCGTGTAATAACTATTAAATAAAAATACAAAACAAAATACAGATTCTTAAAAAAAATTATAATAATAAAAAGTATAGATTGAACCTTTAAAAGTGTCTTCTCATTTGATATGGTTATTGATAATTATAATGTTGGAAACAATTGAATTCGTATTAAAAACTGTTGCCTTTGTAGACCAGTGGCTAGTGAGCTAGTCTATTGTATTGAGTGTCGAGGGTTCGACAAGTCCTTAATTATAAACCAAACGTTTTTTTTAAATTGCAGATGTATGCCCTGCTAGTCTAGTGGGTAGTGTGCTAGGCTATTAGCGTAAGGGTCGTGGGTTCGATTCCCACCAGACTCTGGTCTGTGACACTACACCGAGCATATGGTATAATTAAAATATAATTTGTAATTGTATTGTAATTATTAAATAAATAAATAAATTGCAGATAACATGAAATATGAACAACAACATTTCCATAAGTCTGGCATCCCTCATATTATTATTTTCCTTTCACTGAACATACACATTGAAAGAGAGCCAATAGAATTTGACATAACAGATGTCTATTTTACGAGAACAAATTCGATCTCATGTCATCATCAGAAATTTGCTGCCGCTGAAGAAGGAATAAAAGATTTTTTCACTTTTATTTTCACTCAAAAAGATTCTGATTAAACCGGGACTGTTCTTTAAACGGTTTGTAGAAAGTCAAAGGAGTCAAGACGCGCTAAAGAATGTTACGAGCGACCAAAAACATCGCTTACCGGTAAGTTGTTTATTTCGAGCAATGATTCGAAGGACGCATTATGAAATTGGCGTTCGCAAAAAAGTTGAATGAAAAAATATATACGTTAAGAAGACGATACAATGAATAAACATATTGGCATCTAGATGCCTCTACTTTTTAAAATACTCACGTTTTTGTTTATTTTTGTTTCTAATAAAACACGATTATATACAAAACCTAGCGATACCAGCAATCGCGTGAAATATTTGTGCAGTAAAATCGTAGTCTCGTGTCACGCAACAAATTATTCCACTCTAAATCAAAGACTGGGTCGGAATCAATATCAACGCAACACGAATAGTGGCAGCACTTATCACCAACGGGGCAATGATTTCCTAGTGCCCTTAAGTCCACGCGGCTGGACAATTCCTCCAAATCGTGGCTATGGCATGGTAGTGGTACGAATCCTAAGAGGAGCTCTCAAGTTGCGCTATTTATTATTGGGCGGTGCCATAGGTGGTGGCATGACCTTAAATAAAGTAAGTTTTGTTTGTAGTACTGTATATACATTTTCTACTTAACTTTGGCTTTTAGAAATATGAAGACTGGAAGGATGGTTTACCCGACCTAAAATGGCTTGAAGAAGCTTTGCCTCAGGGCGAAAAGTGGACCCAATTCTCAAAGACTCTTATTGAAATTGGAGGTGCCGTTAAGGACGTTATTGAAATTGGTACGTATTGACGAATCTTATTGAAATGATAATAAATCGGTTCTATCTCTCACTTTAAAATGACGCCCAAGTATACTATATCCAAAAACTAGTGAATAACACATTATTTAGTCACACATTTTTTACGTCTGTAACTAACAGCTAACATTATATAAGTGATATATTAAATATATTTAAAGTATCTTTACTTAATAATTTAATTTAATTTTGCCAGAAGATAATACTCTACTGACCATTATATAATTTCTTTTGCAACATTGTGTTCACTTTGTTAGTTACTACAATTATAATAAATTCGAATAACTCGAATATATCTATATATATTTCTGAGATTGGATAAAAAACTTTCGATTTTTTACCTATACTTTTTATGTAAATTTTCTATTGCAATTTATGTTATATTAGAGCTTTTATATTTCCATGCGTAAGCAAATTTTACTTGGTCATATGATCGATGGGTTATAAATAAATATATTTTCTTTTATTTCATTGTATTCATATTTTAAATCAGCACTGATTAGTTAAAGCAATACAATTAGTTCATTTTTCATAACCGCAAATTCTACTAATAAGATCGTTCAGTATATAAATACATATGTGTATCCTTTTAGTTCTTATTGAATTATATGTACAATATCAGCATATTTGCAGTGTGAACAAGAAGTACAAGTTCTAGTTAATAGAACAAAAAACAAACATCTTTTAACTGAACATACGAATTTAAAAAAAAAATATGGGTTTATGTTTTCACATATACAGATCCCAGACTGAAACGACTTGGGGAAGAAAAATTAGACGAATGGAGGCAATGGTTCGATAACCGTTTGGATGACGCTATTGAGGCAGCCGATTATCAAGGAACTAATAAAATTGAATGTATGTTTACCTTTCCTTTTTAAATTAATACATACTATATAGAACAAGATTTTAAAGTGAGAGATGAATTTACATAAAACATAATTAAATTATAATTTCTTTCCGCCCTTTCTTTACCCTTTCTGGTTTAGCAAAAGATGATATCAAATCAAAAACAACCGTAGCTGCCTTAAGTCTTTCTGGTGATGAAAGTCGCAAAAAATATGGTAAATCTTCTTTAAATATTTGAATTATTATTTAATTTCTGTATGTTTGTATGTAAATCAACTGTTGCAGAAACATTACAAACCCAAGTTGAGAGCTTACAAACTGAAATTATGAACGTTCAAATTAAATATCAAAAAGAATTGGAAAAAATGGAAAAGGAAAATCGTGAATTGCGTCAGCAGTATTTGATTTTGAAACAAAATAAAAAGACTACCACTAAAAAAATTAAAAAGTCTCTCATCGATATGTATTCTGAAGTTTTGGACGAACTCTCGGGCTATGATACCAGCTATTCCATGGCCGATCATTTACCTCGTGTTGTTGTTGTAGGCGATCAAAGTAGTGGTAAAACGTCAGTTTTGGAATCAATAGCTAAGGCACGTATTTTCCCACGTGGTAGTGGAGAAATGATGACAAGAGCTCCAGTAAAAGTGACTTTAGCAGAGGGTCCTTATCACGTGGCCCAATTTCGTGATTCTGATCGAGAATATGATTTAAATAAAGAATCGGATTTGGCTGAATTAAGACGAGAAGTTGAGTTTCGCATGCGAGCTTCCGTACGAGGCGGCAAAACTGTTAGCAATGAAGTTATTTCAATGACTGTTAAGGGCCCTGGTTTGCAACGCATGGTTTTAGTTGATTTGCCTGGTATTATATCGGTATGTATATGCGTTAGTTTAATAATGGTTCAACACTTGAAATAAGTTTTATTTTTAATGCAGACAATGACTGTTGATATGGCTTCAGACACCAAAGATTCCATACATCAAATGACTAAACATTATATGAGTAATCCAAATGCTATAATTCTATGCATACAAGATGGTTCTGTAGATGCTGAACGTAGCAATGTTACAGATTTGGTAATGCAATGTGATCCTTTGGGACGTCGCACTATTTTCGTACTCACAAAAGTGGATTTAGCTGAAGAATTAGCCGATCCCGACAGGGTAATAACCAATGATTTGCATTGAAATAAAATTAATTTTTATTTTGTTTTTTTTTCAACAGATAAGAAAAATTCTCTCTGGAAAACTATTCCCTATGAAAGCTTTAGGCTATTATGCAGTTGTCACTGGCAGAGGTCGAAAGGATGACAGCATAGAAGCCATAAGGCAGTATGAAGAAGATTTTTTTAAAAATTCTAAACTGTTCCAGTAAGTATTTCGCATGTTAAAAAAAAGATAAACCAATGTTAATGTATATACGTTTGCAATTTCAAAGACGTCGAGGTGTTATTATGCCACATCAAGTCACCAGTCGTAATCTTAGTTTAGCTGTTTCCGATCGGTTTTGGAAAATGGTTAGAGAGACGATAGAACAACAGGCTGATGCTTTTAAGGCAACACGCTTTAATTTGGAAACCGAATGGAAGAACAATTTCCCCAGGTTGGTTATTGAATATTTCTTCAAACATGTCTAACAATTATGTTTTTACAGACTGCGCGAATCTGGTCGTGATGAACTATTTGACAAGGCTAAAGGCGAAATTTTAGATGAAGTTGTCACGTTATCTCAAATTTCTGCCAAGAAATGGGAGGAAGCTTTAAATGAAAAGCTGTGGGAGAAGCTTTCAAATTATGTATTTGAAAATATCTATCTTCCGGCGGCACAGTCAGGTTCTCAAAGTAATATTATGTTATATTATTTTTAGTTTGTTTTTTCGGACATAGCAAAACATAATCAAGCTTTCATTTACGTGTTTTAAAATTAAAGTGATGACATTCGAATGTCAAAATCAATGATACTCCGCAAAACAACTTGCCCTAATTTCCACTAAGACTGAAAAAGAAAAGCATTTCTTATTTGTTTAGGAACTCTTGTAAATATGCCTATATGTTAATAAAATAATATTGTCAAGATTTCTTTTATAATACTGGCATGATATGTAATTATAGGATTTTATTTTTGTGCCTTTTTTTTTAGAAATCTTTATAATTTTCTTATGACTTCTATCAAATCAACAGTAATAAAAATTCTATTGTATTATAACACCTCTCTCTCTCTCTGGCAATCATGATTAAAATTCTAAGAAAAAATTCATTAAACGTTGATTTGATAAGAATTCATATCATCCTGTATTTTCCATGCCTCAGATACCACAGATAACAAACACAATGTATTAAAACTACACAAACATCTATGAAACATTAAAAATAATCCTGGAGTAAATTTAATACTTTAAATGACATATTTTTGAAATTAATTTCCTTTTGGCCATTGTTTTATCATATTTTTTCCATTTTAATTCATTATCTTATTATTTACTAATAATTAATACATGTACGTTATATATAATCGCCCGAAATTATTAATTATAAATTTAATATTTTTAAGATTCTTTCAACACTATGGTAGACATTAAATTAAGACAATGGGCTGAACAGGCTTTACCAGCCAAATCCGTGGAAGCAGGTTAGTAAAAAAAAAAATACCACAATATCACTGTAAAGTAAGTAAAGAAAGTAATATATCTTGTTTGATGTTTATTTTTTAAAGGTTGGGAAACACTACAAAAAGAATTCATAACTCTTATGGAAAAGGCTAAAAAATCACCAGATCACGACGATATCTTTGATAATCTAAAAGCTGCCGTTGTAGACGAATCTATACGTAGACACTCATGGGAAGATAAGGCAATTGATATGTTACGTGTTATTCAATTGAATACTTTGGAAGATCGATTTGTTCACGATAAATCTGAATGGGATCAGGCAGTTAAATTTTTGGAAACTTCAGTTAAAGCTAAATTAGCTTTGACTGAAGAGACCTTAAATGAAATGTTTGGTCCTGGACAATTTACGCGCATAACTCATTGGAAATCGTTAACAGAAGACCAAAGTAAACGAAGACATGTAAAAAGTGAATTGGATAAGATTTTAAGAAATGATGATGTAAGTTGTAAATGATTACATAAAGAATTACTTAGAAAGGGAAAATTCATTAAATTTTTTTCTATTTATTTAAGAAACATTTGCCAACATTAACATATGATGAATTAACAACAGTACGCAAAAATTTACAGAGGGAGGGCGTGGACGTTGATACTGACTATATTAGACAAACCTGGTTTCCCGTTTATAGAAGGTCAGTAAAATAATATTGTGTTAGAGGTAATACTAATTAATACTCGCTTGTTACATTAAACATTAATTCGCAAAAATGTAGTTTCAGTTTTCAACGATCGATTTGGGTTTGGGGTTAAATAAACCAAAAATTCCTCAAAATTCTTTAAAAAGCTTTGTTTATAGTCAAATATTTTGTTGTTTTTATTTTTAGACATTTCCTTAAACAAGCCTTACAAAGAGCAAATGACTGTCGTAAGGCCTACTATCTATACAGCCAACAAGGCTCTGAATGTGTGGTAAGTTATAATGGAACTTTAATTATAAAACGAAAAAAAAAAACAATAAGTATGAGTGTTAATAATCCTCTATAAATTATAGATTAATTGCAGTGATGTAGTTCTATTTTGGCGTATACAACAAGTGATACGAGTGACTGGAAACGCTTTGCGTCAACAGGTTATAAATCGTGAAGCCAGAAGATTAGATAGAGAAATTAAAGATGTATTGGATGAGTTTAGCGAAGACGACGAAAAGAAGGCTCATTTACTAACAGGCAAACGTGTAACTTTGGCAGAGGAATTAAGTGAGTATATAAACTAATTCCAATTTATTTTATAGAGTTTTAATATTTTTTATTCAAAAAATTAATACATCTTTATTCTTTATCAATTTCAGTTAAAGTAAGACAAATCCAAGAGAAGCTTGAAGAATTCATTAATAGTCTAAATCAGGAGAAGTAAACTCATCATCCACATTAAAGCTTAAAGATTACAAACCATCTTTATTATTAATTTTACTGTTAAGATATTAACTTATATCTAGTCGTCCTTCATAAAATTTTGCAAAACAAATTAAAAGGAGTATTTTCAGTCGCACTGTAACATTTACATTGATTTGTGATTTTACGTATTCATATATTTTTGCTTTAAAACCACCTGTTGGTTTGTTTCTAAAAAATTTGAACTTGTTAAAATAAAGAGTGATCGAAGATTATTAAACTTTACAATAGAAATGAAAATCGAAATAATTTAACATATTTTATTTACTTTGATTTCGCTATACATCTGTTTATACATGTTACATACCACATATATGTACATACATACATACATGTGTTTGTATGTATAATGTACATTTATAGAGAAAGTAAAACTATTTTGCGTTAAATATTGAAATAATAAAAAAAAAACTATCAAATAGTTGTTTATTGAGACTTATTAGTTCTTCTTTATTCGTTAATTTTTTTCTTTTTTTTTATAAATAAATTCATTACAAAAGAAAATTACTAAAACTATTTTCAACATTTTGCTGTGTGTTGTTAATTAATTATTCGATTTTAATCTCTCATGCCAACAATATATTGTTGGGAACATATGGTTTTTTTCGTAAAACTCGTTTAAAATATAATGTTAAACAGTAAATAAAATCTTTTTTTTTTAATTTTTTAAGAAAAAATAATTTTTTAATAATAAAAAGTTAAAAGTCTCTTAAGAGTAATTTTAAATTAGGTTATGTGTTTTTTAATTTTGAAATAAAAAAATAGTATGTATTGCAAATAAAATATACATTTTAAAATTAAAAAAAATTCAGTACTTTTGTATTTCTTCAGTACTTTTTCATTTCAAAAATACCGTAGTACCACCACCCCCGCCAAGCTTTCAGTACCTCTTTTCATCAAATTCGTTTTTGTTCGTTCAAAAAATAAATATATATTTTAATAAATAATTCGCACATTCTTTTTCCTTTTCCGCGTTTATTAAGTAAAAATTAAGCCCCGTTTGTTTAACGTACTATGTGGTCTGTCTGTCTAATAGGTAAGTTACAAGTTAGAGTAGCCCTTACTTATTAGTTTAGACGCTACTGGTCAAACCCCAGGTCAGACAAAAAAAACATAACGGCGTGAATGTTGTATGTAAGTGGAAGAGTGGTAGAGGAGGTAGTTCGCTCGGCTCGGTTCAACCGGACAAAACAAAACATAATGGGAAGTTGTGTGGAATTGTTGTGTGATCTGTTGCTCTCTCTGCTGGTTGCTGGAAAGAAAAGCAAAAAAAAAATATTTTTTTAAGTGTTTGTAGTTGTGGTGAGTTTTTACAAAATGTGGTGAATTTATCCGGTGTGGTGAATAAAAACGAAGTATGGTGAGTTTCTAATGTGGTGAGTTCTTCCAAAATGTGGCGAATTTATCCGGTGTGGTGAATAAAATCGAAATTCACCAAAGCGCCGTTATTCGAAATGTGTACTGTATTACCATACATACATATAATGTATATTGTGATTTGGACGGTGCGTGTCTAGAATAACTAATTTTCATATTTTCACAATTTTCTTTCAGTTATACTACTACTATTTCAAACTTTCAATTTTGATGTATGTATGTTTTTGAAATATATTATTATTTTACAACTTTTATTGGAAGGCACGTTCGATTTATTCGATAAAAACTTATTAGGTAATAACCAGAAGCACTTGTTAGATTTAGTTGATAGAAAATGTAAAATTTGAATTTAAATATTTTATCATTATTGTATTTGAGTGCGTGTAGTATGTATGTGTAACTTTTAACATCATTTGTCTAGCATTTGTGTGTTGTTAGTTGCTTCTTTTTTTTTTGTTTTCGTTCTTCTAATTTCTTTTTTTCTTGTACTTTTAGGCTTAAGACAAAAAAGCAATGAAATTGAATGAAAAAAATAATTTCCCTGCATGTAAATTTTGCATGTCTTGGCTTAAGCCTAAAAGTATGCATTAACGTCTCTATCAAATTTTTTAAACCTTCATGTAATAAGAAAAGAAAAAATTATTCACATTGTTGCCAGGATTAATTAATAATAAATGAAATTTGAGTTTAATTTTTGAAGATTCGACCAATTTTTTATGTGAGCGCAGTTTTTTTAGACAGTTTTTTTTTGCAGAAGTTAAAATTTGAATTTAATTTTTAAATGTTAAATAAATGTAAATTAATTCATTTCTCTTTAATTGTTATTTAAAGAGTAGGCCATTAAAATGTAGCAATTTAACTTTAGGCGCATAATAATTTTCTTATCGACAACAATACTTGTGTTGAAATATTCGATTTTAGAGAAATTTTTATTATATCTTTCCTTTCTCCTGTAACTATCTTTCCTATATTCCAACACAATGCGCTGCAGGAATAGATGTTATCTCGTGTTCAAAATCCTTTCAAAATATTATCATTTTTTTTATTATTTTATTTTTTGTTCAGTTTTTGTTAGCGTAAACCATGAGTCTCAAGTGCTTAAGATTAACGAATAGTCGATGTATACCGACCGACTCTAATTTTGCTACAAGTATTTTCTTTGTTGTTATAATTTTTTCCATAAAGCTGATCAACAGCATACTTAAAAGAAGAAAATATAATTTTTTTTAATTTTGTTTTTATTTTTTAATTTAAAATTTTCGTTAAAAAGGGATCAATCAAATTGTATACGCAAACTTCTTAAAAATAATATATGGGCGTATGTACTTAAAAAAGTTTGTTTCGTTTCAATAGAAGAATATATTCTTTATGTGTGTCTGTAAATATAAAATGCTATACTTATTAATAAACTTTTACGTATAAATGTATGTATGTATGTATGTATGTAAGTATATGACTCTATTACATTGTATTCTGTTACAGAACATTTCATAACTTTCGTTTTCAGGTAGTCTTAAGTTATTTATTTAGTTTTCATTAATTTTTTAATTAATAATTTCTTCTGTAGTTTTCTTTTTAAGTTAATTCTCAGCGTTTTGTTTTGTTTGATTTTTTTTTAAATTTTATTACAAAATCTATAAAGGAAAAACATAACTTGTAATAAAAATAATAAAACCTGTATCAGTCTTAATTGATCACCTTTTTTCATTTTTCATTGTTTTCTATCATTATTATTATTAAAAAATATTTTAAGGCAAGTTTTTAAAACTAAGTGCTTCAGTGGTAATTTATTTTAATTCTTTATTTTTTTTCAATTTAATTTTGTATGCTATTCAATATTTTCTTTTATCTTTCTTTTAAATAACTTAATAAAAAAAATCGTGTTTAATTAATAACAAAAAAAATTAAAAATAAAAATAGAACATTTTTTTTTTGTTTTTCGATTATTGTTAGTTATGTGTCCTTAAGTGTTTTTGTTTTCTTAACTATTTAATCTTTAATTCCTGCTTTAAGTATGAGGAAGAAACATAAAAATTACAAAATATTTTACTATTCTTCTGCCTTGCTTTCTTACAACTTTCAATTCTTGCTTATGTTTGTGTTTAAGTGTAGTAAGTCTAGGATTGCAGTTGCTATTTTTCATTTAATTATTAATATTCTAATTAATTAATATTAAATTTAGGCATGAGGTAATGCTTGTGCAGCCTTTTCTTCGTTCTTCCTCCTCTCCCAGTTGGATACCCTAGTCAAGGGATAACACAAAAAGGCCGACACCAATATTAATCCACCAGCAAAGTAAAATGAAGCATCATAGCTGTTAGTCATAGAATACAATCCACCTGTAAGGCATACATATACAATTTTTAATAAAAAAATTTAATTTTAACGTCTATACAAAGTATGTATTATGATATATATGTATATGTATATATATACTATATATAGCAGTATCGGTCATAAATACAGCACTCTTCAATAAGATTGAATTTTTTACTCATGTCGTGGCTAGGGATTTAGATTTCCAGTCTTCGATAATAATTTTAGCTTTCAACAGACTTTAATTGACTTGATTCATGTCAAATATTATAAATTTTACAACTTACTTTGTGGCAATTCAATTACTAGGCACTACTTCCTTACTAAAAAATATAAAAAATAGAAAAATCGTACAAAATCCTTAGCTATGACCGATACTGTTTGGTGTGTACATATATATTGTTCATATGTATGTATATGCATGCACTTATGTACATATATATCTATACTATTGTTGCTCAAATTGAAATACATATTTTATTCAGTAATCAACTTCTCTCAATTATTTTTTGACTAGAATTTGATTGCGGTTTGTGCGTATGTCGATAATGTTTAAATATAGAATTTGAATTAAACAAAAAAAAAGAGTCTTCTAACGAAATCGGTATAATTTAATGTAAATAATGACTCACCGGCAATGGGACTGCCTACGGTAGCAGCTATACCCTGGAACAACATCAGGAAACCATAAGCATTTGTTAGTTTTTCTAAACCAATCATTTCGACAGCTATGATTGAACGCAATGCCGAGAAGCAGGCAATACAAAAGCCGAAAAATACAGCAAACGTCCATTGACTGGTGGTGTTGACGATGACACCACTTAAAATCGTTGCAATACCACCAGCTGTAATGGCAACATTGTTCAACAGCAATGGCTTGACACTGGGGAACGAAGTGATGGAACCGCACATTATCCTAGCAATGGTATTGATTAAACCAATGCCGGCAACAACACCTGTTGCCACGCCCTCATCCATGCCATTTGCCTTGGCTCGGGGCACTAAGTATGTGAAAGGCACGAAGAATCCCATCATGGTCAAAAAACCGGAGAAAGCCAATAACATAAATGAGGGAGATTTTAAAAGTGTTACATCCAACATTGTAGACAAGGTACGGCGTACGGCTTCAGGACATAAATGACAACCTTTTGAACGCACTTCCTCCTCCTCCTGCTTGGTGGGTAGACGGGTAACGGACATATGGTAAGCCAAGGATGATTGCGATTGGTACTGGGGTATGCGTGTAAGGGAGCCGGTGAAGAAAATATCATCACGATACATAGGTCTAGTGACGCTTGTGTTGACGGCATCTTGTGAACCGACATTGCTGCGACTGCCAATATTTGGTGGACGTCTGCCGGACACAGTGTGGCGGCGACCTTGTACAATAGTAGGTTTAACCTCGGTTTCCAACAAGTTTTCATTTTCAGTCTCTTCCTCATTTTCGCCGACTGTGGTCAATTCCTTATGGAGATTGAAAGGCATTTGCTGAGTGTCACCATTAGGTGTTGTGGGTTGAGATTTGCGTAGATTCTTGAGTTCAGTTCCCTTGCCCGACACACCCGAAAGACGGCGTTCGAAATTTGCTCCTTTAAACACTTCAGCGGCAGTGGGATAGTGATGTTTTGGCGAGGCCCCCACATAGGTATTATGTGCTGAATTGGGCATAGAATAGGCAAAGCGACCTTCGGGCAAAGGTTTACTAAACGCAGTAGTAGCAAATTGTGGTTTTGGTGCAACTGAATTGCCGTGACCATTCCTTTTATTCTTTTCCTCTTCCTCTATGTCAGCCACTGCTAAAGTAACTGGTTGAATCGGTCTAAAGGCCAAACCAAATATTGAACACGAAATAATAATGAAACCTTGAATGAGCATTGTAGATCTCCAACTGTATGTTTTCAATAGATAATTGGTTAAGGGTGCAAAAACAAAGGTACCAACACCTGAACCACACATGGCTAAGCCAGTAGCCAATGCACGCCATTTCTCAAAGTAAAAACCAATAATGACAACAGCCGGTATATAAACCATACAGAAGCCAATGCCACCCAAAACGCCATACGTTATGAATAGAACTTCAACACTTTGAACATAACTGGATACAATAAAGCAGCCAGCTGCAAATAAAGCACCAGCTATAGTTACAGGCCGGAAACCAAATCGATTGGCCAATGCACTTACAAATGGACCAGCCATTAGATAACAACCGCTAAGCAGTGACGACACAAATGCCACATAGCCATCTGGCACCTTGAATTCTTCGGCGAGTGGTGGTATAAGAGAACCGGAACAAAAGACTATACCATCAATGACAGTACAGCAGAGGAACGATGCTATCATAACCACCCAGGACCAACCGCTATCGGGTGGTATGACAACAGCTGCTGTTGATTTATCAACTTCATCTGATTCGTCTATAACTTTGTTAACCAAAGATTCAGAGGCAGCCGGTTCATCTGCAGTTCGATGATTTTGATTTTGATTTGTTGTTGCCATTTATTTATCTCTGTAATAGAATGGAATGAAAAGAAACGAAAGAAAAGAAAGTTTTATTAATAAATTAATACGATAATAAACAATTTAATTATTTAAAATATTTTCTAAAACAAAATCAAGTAAGAGTGTTTAGACATTGTTTGTGCTAACATACACATTTAAACCGTATGACATTCATTATCTTTAAAGCTTAGTTTACACGATAAGTGTTTTTACATACGACATACATATGTAAAGTTTTCGTATACAAGAGAGCAGGTAGTATCATGTAAACTCAAAATGTAGCGATGAGCGATATATTGCATGGAATATTTTTTTAAGAAAAATATATGTACATATGCATGTATGTATATGTACGTTATGAATTTTAACCGTTATATTTGAAAAAGAGTTTGAATAATTGTTAGGTTTTCGTTTAAATTTGTTTCATTGCTTTTTCGCTAAATTTTGTTATTCTTGCCATTTATTTTGCGAATTGGCTTAAAACAGCAAATACCAAATGGGAAGATGAAATAGTGAAAAGAAGAACAAGAAAAGAAAATTCAATATTATGGGGTTTTTGTATAAATTAACAAGTGTGACGAAAGGAAGCCCTATACAGTATTTGTTTTTATAATTGTGTTTCAACTTTTTTTTTTTTGGTATTTTTGGTTGTCTATTGTTATTATTATTATCGGTCGTACATTTAAAAATACATATGTGAGGTTGTATGCATACATAAATACATTTTGTATACATGTGTTTTAACTATACACTTATATGTACATAAATTCAATAAAAATAAAACAAAATAAAAACAAATAAATATTTCTATATTTATTTAATTTTTTTTCTTTCTTAACTTATTTGCATACATATGTATGTATGTGCTGAGCATATTAATCATAATAAATAATTATAATTACACATAAATATGGCATAACATAACTATCCGAAAGAAATATTTTATTGAAAAAGAAAGACAATTAAAGTAAAAGCGCAATTCATTATTCTATGATTTAAAAAATGTTTTAAATATTATATGTATTTTGACACAGTAATTAATTTCTTTAGATTATCTGAGAAAAATAATTTACTAAGAAGAAAACAAAAGTATTTCGCACAAATATACATACATATGTATGGATGCATACATTGTTTATTAAATGTTATGTTAAATATTTTAATAATAAAAAAAGAAAAGAACACGAGTGTGACAATTTATTTCATACTTTTTTTTATCAGCTAAAAAGTGAAAAAATATTGGCTTTAAGCCATAATTTTAATTTTCCACAAAGAAAACATTTTGTAATTTCTTTTGTTCGCAATTTCGAAATAATAAATATGAAAATCATAATAAAAAAGAGTATAATCTATAAAAACAATAATAATAATAATAACTTATATGGTATTCCAATAGGCTATATGCTAAACAGATCAAAGGTCCTTTCGAAATGATTCATTACATTCAAGTGCTATTCACCTTTCTTTTTGTTATTGCCAAAATGTGAAAATGCAAAATAGCATATTATATTTTAAATAAAAAATTTATATTTCGAAAGGAAAATAAGATATAAAAAAGTAATTGCATTGCTTTCCAAAATTAATTAATTTTATAAAATGTTGCACATTATATTTCCTTTAATGAAGATTTCTAACCAGTTTCCGAACAAAATGAAGATTTATTATGATTGTCAAAATAAAAATTTGTCAAATTTAAATTTAAAAGTATAACAAAGTATTTCTGAATCATAAATCATACAATTTAAAAAAAAATTATGAAAATACGTACTGATTTTTAAATATTTTCAATATTTTCTTTCCATATAATTATTTATTTAAATTTAATTTTAATTAAGAACTCTAATAGCAAACAATATTATAATTTGATATAATAAAATAAATTAAATCTTATTAGCCATGTATCGTATACACACATACCAGCACACTCTTTAGTAAAGTTTTGCGTTTTTCTCTTACTCAGTTCTTGTTTACCCACTACTTCACAAAGCTGCATGGCAATGGCAACTCCGTATTGTTTGTTTTTAGTGTTTTCGTTTTGTTTTTCTCTAACTCCGGCTTAATTTTCTATCTCGTAATTTAATTCACATTATTCTCGTTGTGTTAATTATTGTCAATATTTTAAACCACGTGTTTGTAAAATTGTTATTAAAAACAATAATAACAACAAGAAATTTAAAGCAAATTAAACATAAAAAATAAAATAGAAGTGTAATAAAGTTTGTCATTGAAAGTGAAGATTTTGTTGGACAACAACAATATACAATACATTAATACGGTATAGGTATGTACAGTAATTCTATTTATTAACTAATTAATATTATTATTATTGTTATTGTTGGTAAATAAAATATGAATAAACAAGTCAATGATAAAGAATTAAATAAGTATGAGTGCATGCCTATGTTCAATTGTAAACACATACACATAATTATACAGAATTAAGCATGAATGAAAATGACATCCATTGCAATAAACACACACTATTTTGTTGGCATGTACTCGTATGTGTGCCTTTTGGGGGTAAGTGCATAAGGTGATTTTCTTGTTTTCATTTTAAGAACAAAACAAAAAGTAATTGCAGTGTTGTCCATTACTTGCATATAAAAACG
Source organism: Sarcophaga carnaria (assembly GCA_958299815.1). Classification (NCBI taxonomy): domain Eukaryota; kingdom Metazoa; phylum Arthropoda; class Insecta; order Diptera; family Sarcophagidae; genus Sarcophaga; species Sarcophaga carnaria. Next base: position 5,160,924 of record OY283153.1, on the reverse strand, counting down.
CGTATATTTCTAAACAAAGGGAAATATTTCAGATGTGTTAAAGGAAATTATGTATACAGTTTATCACAATTCAAATAACAGTATCAGGGTGTTCTCTAAGTTTTGAAGTTGTCATTGATATTATAAGCAACAGTTTTTATATATTTTAATATATAAAAAATAAATTTTTTTCTGTATAAAAAAATACTTTTTCCATGTATAAAATACTTTTTCTTTATTATGTACCTATTTGATTTACGGTTAAAAAATTTTCAATGTCGATTTATGGCACAATACTACCTTTTCCCTTCTAATACTTTTAAGTATTCTAACGAAAGTAGGGGCATTCTATGTATGTTGATCTCATTAAAAAAATCGAAATTATTGATAACAGGGCGAGCTAAGTATTAAATGCGTATACACTGTTTGGAAAATATTTAAGCAATATTATTTCTTATCGAAAAACAGTGTTGCTAATATATGCTGCTCTAATTTATACTGCTATTAGTTATACCATATCTGTATATTTTATTAAAATTTTTTTTTGCAATATAAAAAGTTGTTGTAATTAATAAGTTACTTTTTAAAATGATATTACGTATTAACAAGATAAGAAACATGACTTTGTTTGGCCAGTTTTATTGTATTATTTATTGTCGCAGCAATATTTAAATGAGATATTTATTAATGTACGTTACTTTCAAATACCAATATTAAGGGGCAATGAACAATCAGTCTGCAGTGAATGATTCCTATATTTCCTTTACGACACACTTTGTCGATTAATAAGTCTTCTTTATGTTACAAAAAATTCCCAACAACAATAAATCTACCCACTATATATTGATTTTTGTTGATGCTGAGACTTTCGAACGTTCAGTTCATTCAATACATACATACATAGTATATGTTTTTGTTTTACAACAAATATTATTATTATTGTCAACGAAAGATTTGTTACATGAAACGTAAAACGTTTATGCCAGCAGCAATCAAATCCTAATAATAACAATAAATATACACTTGCTTACTATATAGTATAATATCGTATCACCACCACTCACTACTTGATTTTATTAAGTGAAATCTTAAAATGGCATTATGGCAGTGTTTTTGTTTATATATGGTGGGCTGATAAGTCCAATAAATGTTGATTTAATCAGTAGTTAGTTTTTAATCTAATGCTTTGGCTATAGTAGAAAGCGAATTCGTATTTATATCTTATCAAGCGCTGACTTTGCTCGATTTACAAACCAGAAATAATGAATTTATATCTATAGACACTGTTATTATGGTGTAGTAGAACTGCATGTGAAAACTCTTAACTGTGAGGTTGTCAATGGCACCTGTACTGGTGCCGTAATAGGGCTCATAGCATTTTAAAGACAATTTTATTGGGCCACCGAAATAAATTATGCCATAATTTTCAATAAAACCTTCAATTATTTAATTTTAGTTAAACACTAACGTTTATAAAAATCATTTTTTAACTCTTATTAGTTAGTACAAGTGGAGTAAAATAAAAAAAAAATAAAAAAAATAAGAAAATAAAAATTTACCTTTTGTTCAACGCGTTAGTAACAATGTGAAAATAATTTAAACAAGCGCTTAAGGCCAGCCGCCGACATTAGATTATGATTGTTAGTTATTAACTAAAGAAATGGAATGGAAAAAAAGGCCAACCATAGAAAAATGAAAATCAACAAAATTGTTGACTTTATAATACATATTATGACATGTTATCAGAAGAAACAAATTCAGATGACGATAATGACAGCGATAAGAATTTAAGATTTTTATTAACTGTTTAACTTGTTGTTGAACTCTTTTTTTGTATGTATTTTGTACATTTACTTTATTTTTTGTTATTGTAAAATGAAAAGTAAAATTAACTCTCTCAAAGGCATTGACAAGTAAAATTAATGATACAAATTGAAAGTATTTTAAAATACAAATAATAATAATAATTCACGTGATGTTTCTCTTAATCATTGAACGTCAACTAATCAGCTTCAAAAAATTTTTATTTCGAATATATTTTCGAACATTTTTGTAGTTGATTAGCAATTTATTTTCTTTGCTAAACAGGTATTTATTGCATCATAAAATAAAATTTTATAAGAGGGAATATAAGTTTTTTTATAATGCCACGTTATATGCACATACAAATGGGTATACACAGATGATGTATGTATTTTCAAAATTGTTTGATTTCTATATCCTCTAATTTTAAGGAAACACTTATGAGACCTAAGCAGATTGCGTTCTAATGAATTTCTTAGCATAAGGACATCACCTAGAATGATACTGTTCTCCATCCAACCGCTTTAGATAAGCGTTAAATATCAAATGGCACATTTGGCGCCAGACAATGGGGGAATAAGCTACAAATCGTTTCACTAGAGAATAATTAGGATACTGTACGGATAATAGCTTAACGCAAACAGATCCATTGCCCGTGGAAAATTGCTCCAATTTTTGTGGCTCTAAACATGAACATAGGATGGGACTTTGTCTCAATGTAGAAGAACTAGAAACCAAACTACATACTTTCAAGTGGAAGTACATGGGATTAGGGCCAGCGTTAATTCGGTAAACTTCACATATAGGAATTTAAATATCTTGATAATTGATAATCAAATGACAATAACGTCCAGGAATACTGGATTAGGGCCAGCGTTAATTCGGTAAACTTCGCATATAGGAATTTAAATATCTTGATAATTGATAATCAAATGACAATAACGTCCAGGAATACTGGATCAATTTTAACAATTTTTTCAGGTATGGAATGATACACATTATATGGGTATCTAATCATCAAAGAGTGATGGGTAATGAGGAAGTGAATACTCTGACTAAGCTAAGAAAGTAGCCGAAAATATTGCTTTGACGTTTGTGAGTCAATGTGATGTGAGTCAAAATGATGAAGCATTTTTTATGTTATTGCCAAATCATCGTTAGTTGAAGATCCTATATTATGGAGATGACACTGTACCAGACATAACTCGTGGATTGGAAGAAGTTAAGGAAGTTTGTTAAAGCTAAAGATTTCATATACAAAGTATGCAGATAACGCACTGATGGTGGCTTAGATGTATGCAGATAGGCCTTCTCGCCTTTTACCTACCTACCTACCAAACGAATTTCTCTACTTTCTCATGATCCCTTTCGATGAAAATTTATTTTAAAACATTTTGGAACTGCTTCCAAACAAAATATGCAACTCCGTTAAGGAGTTCTCGAATATCTCTAAATTTTTATAATTGTTTCTAGGCACATATATTTAGGAAAGTCTTAAAGTCTTATTATTTTATAAAAATATAGAAGGTTATTATCTTGATAAGCGCCTTATCATCAAGGTTTACGTAAAAATTCATTCATTTTCAGCTTCTCATGACAAATGACCACTTAAGATCTAATAGTTGATTATAAAATTATACGTATAATTCACTAATATAATTAAGTGTTTTGTTTAAACTTATTTAGAAGATTCTTATCAATATATTTCTTTTACCATTTGAAAAAGTAGAAAATTTCGCCTTTTAATAAAAGAAAATTTATAAATTGTTAAGAAAATTTTATGTTAATTGTCATAAGTATGTACATACTTATGTATACAAATGATTTGAAATGATAACAAAATTTACATATGATTTTACTAGAAATTTAATACTTTAATCAAATTTCATTCTTTTAAATGATAACAACACTTAATTTGTTGTTTTTTTCTTTTGGTTGCGGTTGAAAATCTCAAAATTTTTATTTTCTTTTCCATTAAGTTATTTTCCATATGACTGTCATCTATATATAGAAAATTTTAGAAGATCAAAAACGTGGATTGCTATTTTATTAACTTCTAACGAATTTTTTAAATCATCTTTTTTGACTAGAGAGATAAGATTGGATTTAATTTAATTTATTTTTATGTTTCATATTTTTATGATTTCTTTTTATTTTATAACAGAATTATGTACTCGTAAAATTATCAACTCTATTTTAAACATATAATAACGTATTAAGTTTTTTCGAAATAGTTTTATAAGCGTTATATACAAAAATTTAAGCTGATAATTTATCAAAATTAAAAATCTTTTGTTTACAATTTAAAACTACATACATACTTATAGGATATTTTTAAATCGAAGAACAAAATTTCTCTTATTAAAAAAAAGATATTTAATTTATGCCTAATTTAAAATCCATTCGTGTAAAGACAATTCATTTAAATGACATGAAGTATGTTTTATCAGATTTTTGTATTTGTTTTATTTTAAAGACATTATGTTATAACATACATACATAAATATACACACGTATATACTAGTATTTATGCATGTACATTTATTTTCTAGTTGTACTTAATGTTGACATAAAATTTTCCTCTAAAAATGATTTGGAAGAAATACTTGATTCCCATAATCTCTCTTTAACGTAATCTCGACAATCTTTTAGTTTTATTGTTGTTCTTTTTTTATGGAACAGAATAAAAAAGAAAATATTTTCGAAAATACATTTCAAGTACAAATATATGTATGTATGTATATATCTACAGATGTACATTCATAGGTACATACTTATCTTGTATCTTCATATAACATATGTACGTACTTATGTCCATTAGTGTATGATTACCGTTATGCAATTTCAAAAACAATTATGTCAAGTGATTGAAAGGCACCACACACTTAAATCTTCTTTAAACCAGTGCGTTTTTATGTGTTGGTGTGTGTGTGTGTGTGCAAGCGGAGGAAGCTAAAGTAAAATAAGAGGATATTACTTTAGTTTTCTTAACTGTAGACAGGAGTGTTGCCAATAAATTAAAAACAAAACACCGGAAATGTTTTTTTTTTACTGGAAGTGTATAAACAAATATGTTTTCAAACGATGTTGTGAATGCTTTTCTGGCGATTTGTTAAATTTTGCATTAAATGGTCATTATTATTTTGTTTATTTGTTTTTTTTTATTTATTTATAATTTTTTAAATGCAACGAATATTATTCGCTAATATTTTCAGATGAGAAACTAGGTCGTAATCCTGACTGAAGGGTTGTAATGACCAATTATGTATGTATGTATGCACATATTTTCAGATTTAAAAAAGGCCTATTTATTTTACCTTCCAGCATTTATCTATTAATTGTTTAAACATACATACATTCATGATTCATTTACACTTCTTAAACATACAATTTTTGGTAAAAAGCAAATAAATTATAATTTTTTTTATTGTATTTGCGTAGATATACATGTGTATGGATTAGTATCACTGTGTTGATTTTTAAATGTATAGTACACTGAATGACAGTTTTCACTTGCACGACGAAATACGTATACCAATACAATGTCAAGCCCCCCACGCGGTTAAAAACACATACAAAAAGAAAAAAAAAAATAACGCAATTCAATACACAATAAGGCGACTTCGTCATTAATTGGAAATTGGAAATGAAAGCACTGAAAAAGTCAACAACAATAAACATACATAAATAAGTAGGTACTACACAGTCCTAACAATATTGGCAAACGATAAAACAAGAACATTGAATAGAATAGAATATAATAGAATAGAAATACAATGAATAGATATGGAAAAGAGTAGGGATTTTAACATTTATTTTAATATATGTACATATGTATGTATGTATGTATGTATGTATGAACGTATGTATGGCACATATTTTACTATGAACTTGTAAGGAATTCATAAATTACAATTTTTATCAGTTCGTGAAGAATGTGTGAAATTGAACTTTATAATGAATTCTATTTGTTTTTTAAATTAAAAACGAATTAATATATATTAACAATTGAACACGATTTTCAAATTATATAGAATAACCGAATATTTTTTTTTGTTCTTCGATGCCTTGTTAATGATTTCTGCAGAAGTTACAGAGGTCAAGAAGAAGAGGAAACACTTCTTCACCTATTGAGTACATGCTTGGCACTCTGTGGCAGAAGAAAGAGGTATTTTGGTGCCTGCTATAAGAACTATCACGCATTAACATTGGCAGAGATAACAGAAAACTGTGAAAGTATTGAAATATTTTTAATTGTTTGCACGTTGGATTTTTTAATACAATGTTTTTCCATTCCCACCCATTTAGAGGATTATTGCCATTCCTCAATTTAATAGCGGTTTTTCGAATTGGTTCAGAAATTTCTGACATTTGTTTATCGCATGTAAATTTTTGCAAGACTGTGTAGTTCCACCAAATATTTGTTTTACGCTTTGAATAGTGGTCTAAACTGGCATCATTACCCCCACATATGTTATGATTTTATGCTTATGCGTAGTTTTTATTATTTTTTTTTACCATCATTCTTTGGATACGAATACGCTATTGAGATGTTTTTTTTTTCAATGAAACAACAACTAAAAACAAAAATCATAATTGGAATTGAAATTTTTTTTGAATTTCTCCCTCTCTCTCTCTCTCTCTTATATTTATTATTTACTAAAGATATTATCAACAAACTGTTAAAAACTTCATATCATGCTGAACACTATTAAAAACACAATACAAACACCAACAACAACGATAAAGAATGAAACAATGTTGTGATAAACAAAATATTGAAGAGGAGCACTTCTTGCGGCTTACCACCATAGTTAAGTTGACCAAATATTAACAACAACAACAAAAAAATCATTTCATTGATTAGGCATTCTTTTCCACTATTTCATCAGATAATTTGGAAGTATTTAGTTTTTCTCTTTTTATTCTTTTTGTATACATATTTAAGCATTCACGTGGTTAAATATGTATGTGATAATAAATATCTGTGAAAAATGGGTTTATTGTTCTGATTCGTAAATTTATTATTAAAATATTGTGCAATAAACATCTGTTACACTTTGCATAATTCTTGAAAGGTTAATTAACCTATTTTCTTGTTGCCCCGATAATTTAGTGGGTCGTGTGCTAGCGTAAGAGAGGGAGAGGGTCCAGTATGTTACACTATATCGAGCACACACGGTCTATGTTAAATAAATAAATAAAATTGTTTTTTTTTTAAATACTTTTAAAATGTTGTTCTGTATGCCAATTAATATTAAATTTTGTTTGATTAAACAAAATACAGATTGGAATTAACTAAAAAATTATGAATAATTCAGCTTTTTTTGTAAGTTGTTTTTGTATTTATTTTTTGTAGTTTGTTTGCCGTTATTTGAATTCTGTTTTTAACTGGTTTCATTACCAACCACCATATGATATTCAACGTATGTACATAAAGTGGTTTTTTTTAGCTTTTGGCATCAAGATATTCAATAGGCAGGCAGGCTTTGAGGTATGTATGCATGCATGAATATATGTATGTAGAGTGTTGTGCCACATGGAAAATCGTGCAAGGTTTTCAAATATAATTAACAAACATATTAAAATTAAAATCTATATTTAAAGCAAAACTAACTGAAATGCATAACTGTAAGCGATATTAATTGAAAATTAATTTTTTTTTTAGAAAGTTTATAATTTCAAGCTTGATTGATTTAGCATGTCCTTAACCTCAAAGAAGTTTAAAATTAAAAAAAAATATATCATACTTTATAATGAAAAGCGAATTAATAAATCAAATGACATTCCTTTCTTTTAATTTTTAAGTTTTGTTTTTGCAAATGAAATCTATTTTCAATACAAGTTTCTTGATATTGTTTATTTCATTTCCATATGCAAATCTGAATTCATTTTTTCATAAATAATATTTATTTACATATTATTTATAAAAACAACAAAATAATTAAAATGTACCACATGTAAATATTTATAAAAATTAACATGCTTTCAAACACTAACTCATTTAAAATCTCGTTTTAAAATCAAACAAAGCAATCGAATACACGACTTGAATAGAGAGTCAATAATCTTTCATTGCCTGTAGTTGAAAGTACATCGTAAACCGAAAAATACAATGAAAATCATAAACAACAACAAAGAAGTAAATAAATATTAAATAAAAGAAAAAAAAAAGAAAATAATGGGTATCTCTAATATTTAAAACTATTGTAACTGTTTGATAAGAAAATAACAAAAAATATAAGAAGAATGTAAAGCGATCAATCAAAAGGAGAAAACAATAACAAACTCTAACACTGTCACAGCACTGGTCACCGTCAGGGTGAATGGTTTCCTTGTGTTATAGACACACTTCTCAAGTGTAATTAGTAAATTGATTTTCTTTTTTAATTCACACTGTTTTTGTACTACTGGTCAGGGAAAGAGATAACACAATAAACGATCGCTTGAATGTTTTTAACTTGTCTAGATGACTTGAGCCATGAAGGCCTATCAAAACAGGGTTATCAATTATTGATCTCTTACTAGAAACTTAAATAATAAGCTTTTATAATTTTATAGGCATGTGTATTTGACCAGATTGCTGCAATAGCAAGTCGATTCTGAACTCCGCTTGTCTTCTTCTAAGTTATGTTTGAGAATTTTTTTGTATAATTATTAGAGAGAGGAGGTTTTAACACAACATTACAACATCAGCCCACGAACCACTGAATGATTTGCAATAATTTCACGAAATTTTCAAAATTGGCTGCGAACATTGTCGTTAAACTCAAAGCCCAAACATATAGCCACTATTATGGCAAATCGATTACTTGCCAGATATCATTTATAGTTTGTATACATATTATTATAATACACTTGTTAAATTTTAATTGAAAATGTGCATTTGATTTGTATACGTAAAATATACGTAAATGCTTCTTCAATAAAGTTTATAAGACCAGAAATAAAATAAAATTTAATTAATAACAAATGATATTTTACATCTCTGGAATATTTATTCAAACCAGGGATTGCCTTCGTAAATGTTGCGATCTACTTGCCACGCTTTGTTTATTGAACGCTAAAACAAGGCGAGTGATAGACTCTATTGATCTTATTACCTTCAAACATTTTTTTTCTGTTGTAGCGCTCAGTTCAAACTTTCAAAAAGAAATATTTATCAATTAATTATAAGGTTAATGCAATACAATAAAAAAAAAAAACATTTGTATGTATTCATACGTATACGTGCATACGTACACATTTATACACACATTTTTTATTTTCTGTTTTTGGTGTTTTTTTATGCCTTTTTAAATAGTTGTCTAATTTAATTCCAATCAAATAAAAGTCTATTGATCTCTTGTTTTTATTTTTATTTTTTTTTCCTTTCCCTCTCTTTTGTGTGTGCCAGTGTGTGTGTACGTGTTTGATTGTAAATTGTTATCATTTCTATACAATTGTTGTTGGTGTAGTTTCTTTCAGTTTTAATTGATTCTCACCATGAGTGTGTTTGATAGTGTTTATAATTGTTGTTTTGTTGAAATTATTGTTGCTCATCATAATGTTTTAACGTTACATTTCAACTTGATAGTGTTGCATTTAATCGTTTAGTGACACTTAACGGTATTATAGTCTTGTTGTGTATTGCCATTGTGTTTATTTATTTATATACGTTTTTTATTATAGGGCGTAATTTATATGTGCGATGTTTTATGATGTTTTCTCTTTTTTTTTTCTTTTTTGTTATTCTTTTAACCTTTCTTCATTGTAAAAATGCGTGGTTTGCTGCATTTAATTTTTTTTCTTCTTGTGTGTTTTAATGTTGTTCTTGTTTTATTGATAGTAAATATTATCGGAAAAACAAACAAAACTTAAAATATATAAATTTTATTTGCTATAAAAATAAAATAAATATTTTAAATATGACATCGGAAACTTTAATAGGTTTTTAATTTGGCATCTGATTTTTTCTAAGTATCAATAATAAATAATAATAATAAATATATGTACATACATGTGTAGAAACTCAAACTAGAATAGATTTTTAGATCAATCATTGTAAGAAATTTTTAATACAAGTCAATTATTCTTTACTACAGTCCAACATCGTCTTTAATTTTTTTTTTTACATTTTATTGGATTATATCCTAACAAATTTGCAAGACTAAAAGTTACTTAAAACAAGTGTTTCAAATTAATTCAACTTTTTGCATTAGCTTTTGAATGTATATGTTCATGTATGTATATATGTATGTATGTATATACAAAAAATTAAAATTCTTTACGTATGTATTTCGTCTACATATTTTACATTATTTACGTACTTGGCTTTAGTGTTCTTTATATTGCATTGCAACGAGAACGATGGTCAAATATGAGACATATTCGCTCTTATAAACGAAGAAGACACCGTCGAATATGTGAATTGAATGATTAAATAGTTCTAAAATATGGTAAAGCTTTTAACTTAAAGAATCAACCACAAAAAAAAAAAGAAAAATTCCAAATATTTTTTACTCTAACAAACAACAACATTAACTATGAAAAAAGGAACAGTGGTTTGTCGAAGCATTTTTAATTTATTTTTATCAATATTTTAAGCCATGTATGTTTATTTATTAATTAATTTAGCAAAAAAGAATTGCTTATTAATACTTATTTTCTGTTGTATTCGAATATCAGTGATTGATGAATGAAAGTTTATCTCCAATCCACTGTGCAATGTGCAAGAATAATGGCAGGCAGACATACATGCATGCATATGTGGCGCAAAAGTAGTCATTCCTGCAATAATTGTATGTTAAAAGCCATAAAATTGTTAGCCAAGATTTTTTATTTTTATTTCGACTTAAGGCACATGTAGTTTGTTACTACTTCTAGATCTGGCTGTTCATTTCTTTGTAATACATATACAACAAACCAGACTTTCTGCACAAAACTTCATGCACAGACGAATGATTGGTTAGGCTGGCTGATGGTTGAAAATGCAGACTTATTTATTTATAAACAAAGTAAAAACTCAATAAAAATGATATAAATAAAATACAGCCACAACGACAGATCTGTAAAAGTGTTAATTTAATACAATTTTGGAGTATTTCTTGAAGATTTCTTATTTAATACACTTGGCAACACTTCAAATATTACATTTGTTAGCAGCAATTAACATTGTTTTTCTAATTCAATTAACGAAAAAAAATTAACAATGAAATTAACACTTTATATTGAAGATTTATTTATTAAATGGGGGTTTAAATTAAATAAATTATAAAAGAAAGACAATTAAAGCAATACAGTTGTCATATTGATGCTCATTGATCAATAAGAGAATTTGTATTTTGTTATAGGTATTGATCTCTTTTTTACTACAAAAAAAAAACAGTCTAAAATAACATAAGCTTTCCCAAAATGGGTATAATGTGATCATGCATTTCGGAACGCATTAAGTAAAGTAATGTGTTTTGACAATTAGATTTTATTTCTACAACAAATGTTCGTTTAGGACAAACTTTATCCAAAAAGAAATATTCCGAAAAACTTAATTTGCTTTACATTGCTTAATATACAGAATGGGTAAATAAAAAATATCGAAATAGACATAATTTGCTAACGGCTTAAAGGTATAGACCTTTGAAAATATTTAAAGGGTCCTCTATATTTAAAATGTGTTCTATAGGATATCTATAGGATAATTCTCTAGAAAAAAAATTTCACAAATACACATTAATTAAAGACAAAAATTTATGTAAAGATTCGCGCCAAAAATCTTTTTGGTCCTTCAATAAGTTTCACGTACTTTTTACCTTAAAGCGATGGTAATACTGCATACTATTTAAAATTTATCATTCACAATGTCTCTAATATACTATAATAAAACCATTTATTTATAAGAAATATTTATTATTTTGTTATATGAATGTTTATATGCATATGGATTTCAAGATATTTAAATAATTTTAAACTAAAAGTCTAAAATAACAAGAAAATAAATATTCAACGCACTGTTTAGAATCCTCATCGTATTAGCATCGCTGTTTAACGATACACAACAAAAAAGATGAGAGAGAGAGAGAGAAAAAAGAGAAAAGTTTCTACTCTCTTTTATTTTAAGAGAAACTAAAATCAAACAAAACAACACAAAAACTTGCATTTTAACAAATGCGGTCGGCATATTTACTTTTCTTCGCATGATTTTGTGTTTTGTTGTCTTCTTCTTACGGCTTTTTCTTTCTACCATGATCAAATGTGGTATTTGGTAATAAAGCTTGGCCGGGTTTTTATTATCACTGTTGTCTTATACAAACAAACAAACAGCAACAACAACAAAAAAAATAGTATAACCGGCATTTTAATGCATACACAAGTAAGCATTCCTCCTCATGCACACACACACACACGCAAGCATTGAAAAAAAATATTTCATGTGGTATTTTTATTTTCTATAGAAACTTACTGATGGGTGGTGGTGGACAACGGTAGTGTGAGAGAATGTATGATTAAGAGAGAAGGGAAAGGGACACTATGTGTACTTATACACACTTATGCACACACGAGTTTCCTGAAAGATCATTCATTGATCTTCAGGTGTGAGTTGAATTATTTTTTTTTTCTACTTTATTGTTGTTGTTTTTTGTAGTACTACAACTTTTTAACAGATCTGAATGTTATTTTTTTTATTTTAAATTTTGTTTGAACTGTGTATTGAATGTCAAGCTAAAGAGAAATTGGAAAGAGATAAAAAAAATTTAAGAAAACAATTAGGATTTTGTTATCGAATCAAAGAATAACATTTGCTTTATGGAAATACTATAAAAAAACGGAAACTGGCACTAAGAATCTCAAAGTTTTGCAGGTTTTTAAATCGAAACAAGTAATTATTTTATGCTTTGGCCTGTTACTCTCTCCTTTATAATTTGAGCATAAGTTATGATTGTTTTTTTTTTAATTAAAACACCAATATTTTATATAAATTTAATGTCAAATCTTTTTCTAATATATGAGATAACTTTTGATGAACATAATGAAGGCTTTCATTACGATCGTTAAAGGAAACTTTGCTTAAAATCTAAACATTTAACCGAATTTGGGTTCTTTCGATTTGACATTTCGTTTTTGCTTCCAATGAAGTTCATAATCCGTCATCAGTTGTAATTTTACTGCGCTATTTGTCATTGTCTTTAAAGCCATAAATTAATTACTGAGTAATGTATGCGGTCATGGGTCCGTTCACCCAGCAGTTGCAGGACCAATTGTACCAAACAATCGTATCACCGAGGGTACTATCTGGCGGCAATAAATATACATACATACATATGTATGTGTGTATATATTTTAATATTCATCCTACTAAAATCTAAATTTATAGTTTTTCAAATAAAACCTAACACAGTTAAATAGATGTGTTTTGCTTATAAATTTTGGTTTTAAATTTTGTTCGTTTTATGGTATAAGTTTTTTTAATTTTTAAAGATAAAAAATTTTCAAGCATGGTGTGATGATATTATGATGATGATTTAATGGTTGCTTGTTTGTTTGTCTTGCCATTAATCTACTGGATAATAAACTGGCAGAAGAAAAGTTAATTTTGGTTTTAAGCAAATAGAAACCAAAAATTTAAAATTATTTTTAAAAATTAAAACAAAAACAAAGAAGACATTGCTTAAATAAAATCATCATCATCAACATAGTAAAACATGGTTTTACTTTTAGAATATGTTGCATGTGGTGCTTATTTGTTTGCTTTTCTCTTTGTTGTGTTTCTTAAATAAATAAGAAGAATTAAATACCGTTTGAGAATAATAATGATAATACATAATATTTTTTGTTTTTTTTTTTTGTTTCTTTCTAAACAATTCAAATTTAAATATAAAAATAAATCATGCAAATGCTAATAATGCTTCATAATCTTCATATCTTATTATAAAGCAATAATTTTAATCTCATGAACGTATCAAAAGCGACTTCAGGCCAAGGTTGTCACGTTAAGTTTTCTCAAATAAATAAAAAGCTGTGTGAACTTGTGTAAAAGTGTTTAATTATTTGACAAGTTAATTAGTAAAAAGCCTTAATTCAGATTTTAAAAACAAGTTCATTAAAGTTCAAATATAATATTTATCTATAAGATAAACGCTCATTTATTGGCAACCTATTATGACGATATTTCGTCTGTCTGAGTTGGAACTCCAATGCATTAAAAGAGTTAGATTAATGACCCTAAAAAATACTTAAGTCTCCCAGGCTATGGAAATTATGGTTCATCAATTTCTTTTCGAATATCTGGAGTCTAAAATTCTGTTCAGCTGCTGGCAATTCAATTTCCTTAGGACTCATTCTGCTAGTAATCCGATGGCAATGCTCTCTGACGTAAAGCATTAGACCACCCAATAATTTGTGGAGATCTGGGCAAAGTCTTTAGGCAGTGTTGAGTTTCTAATAAACTACGACACGTAACGTTGTTATTGAGCTTTAATGTTTTTAGTAAAAGAAGAAACGTCTATATGCAGGTGCTTATCCATCAGACAAGTTTAAATTTAAATTCAATTACAAAGTTCTGTTCAATTTCGCTTTCTGTCGTTCATAATAGTATTTCGTATATATGTACATACTTCAATTTGGCCTACTGAGAATGACTTAAAAGCAAATTTGATCTACAGCTGGTGGTTGTATGAACACAGACTATTTTAATGGGCTTAATGCTGTACCATCTATAGCTAGCGGCAGTGCAAATATCGGGGATTACATTAGAACAGCATATGTTTTATCTAAACGACAACGCAATAGGTTTCAACGAAATAAGAGGTATGGGATCTCGTTGAAAACATATTTCAAATTAGTATTCGTCTTTTCGTTTGTCATATAATTGTGATTGAAAGGGAAATTATTTGCATAAGGTATTGTATTACAGAAATTATATGACTTTAACGACTTAACAATTGTGTTGTGTGGTACGATTTTTCCTTGGAAATCACTCCTGTATCTTACGACGTAAACAGATTTCGCTGTAATATTTCCTTCTAAACTGTATTGTGAATGCGAGGCAATCCTCTAAATCTACCAAAATATTGAAAAGAACCAGGCAAACTATCATTTTGTTAATTAATTTATTGGTCAATTATTATTGGTCCGAAAACCAAACAAATTTGCGTTTTAAAAGCTTGTGTAAGAAATATCGACAAAAAGAAATTATTGCCAATTTGTATTGCCAATATGCCTTCAAGATAATTGGACTCCATACATTATGACCAAATAAAATATACACTGTAGAGTCAAAATTATTGTGTGCACTCTAAAACAATTGCTAGATAACAAAAAAAAATAAAAACAATTATTTTTTATTAAACATATTGCAATAGATTTTGAGTATTCCTTCTATTTCATTCTCTTTCATTGTAAATTGTTTAAATTTTCTTATTTCCATTTTTTGTCGAAATTCTTCATTTTATATTTCCAGCCATACGTTTGACGTTTTAGCTTTAAACGTAAATAGGAGGCAAAAATTATGTTGATTTTTACCATTTATTTTATGAAACCCAATACAAGTGCGCCAGTCATGTTTGCAAACATTCTGAAAAGGGTTAAGCTAATTTAAATTATACTCTTACCACCCCTATTTTCTTCACAACAAATGCCACACAAAAAAACAGGCCTTTAATGGCATTACACTATTTCCCAAAACATAAGCAATTTAAATAATCTTCAATATGGGGCCTAGAGAACTTTACCACTCATTATTATTTGTATTATGCAACTACCACTCGGGTAATGTGCCGTACTGGTGCAGTGCATTGAGTTGAAAATATAAAACCAGCTAATGGTAAGGCACAGAGAATAGTGATTCCGGGGATCATAGACTTCAATTTGTTTACATTGAAATCAGAGGAATAGTGTGAATTTTATTTGGCCAATTGATCATGAACACATAGCCTCTACGACAGAGATGTGCATTCTGTAAAACCAGGAGCACTTATTTAATTAGACCGCGGTCCCTTATCCATAATTTCCTTAATGGTTAAGTCCGGTTAGATGGCGGCATTAGGCTCGAGGTTAGGCCCATTGTGATACCACTAATCAATATCAAAACTAAGAAACAATAGTCCCTACAGGAAACAATAGTCCCTACAGGGACTACTATCGAATAGTACTAACCTTGGTGCAAATTTCATCCAAACCGGAAGACATCGATTTCAAAAATTGGTTCACTTGACACGAAATTCTCCATATGAATAACGATTTCTCAGGAATTTTTATTTTAGAGGTTTCAGTCAGAAATGAACGAAAATTTCCTCCTCAGATCTGTAGATTCGGCAGAAGTCATTCGAAGAAATGCCAAATCTTTGGGTATATCTTCCCATAGGGCAATAGCCTGTAAATCCCTCAATTGTGAAGTGGATCTCCATACGATTCAAGTCTGTCCAGCAGAGCTTATCAATAGTGAACATACCCTCACGCCGCCAACAAATTAGAGTCTCGTGGTACAACGACCAGAAAACTCAAATATTAACTGATGCAATAGAAACTCGAATGTAATGTCCGGGTTAGTTCACCAGCAATGTAATTTCTGATGATATCCTTTTGTTCTGGAAGAGTTGTAAGAGTTGTTTTTGAATTACCCGAATTATCGTCGAGAAATTTCCGACATTCGTATACAATGCCAGACGTCGATTTGAACGTCACCTGGTTGTCCAAGTAAATCAGGACATTTTCAGGAAAAATGCCAGCTTCCAACAAGCATTGAGTCTCTTTCAATATGGCAATGACATGCTTCTGGAAAACACTGCAGCGGTCAGGCAGTCAATATGAAAGTTCTATTTCAGAACGCCCTCAGTATTGTTAGACCAGAAATTTTAAGTTGAAATC
Source organism: Sarcophaga carnaria (assembly GCA_958299815.1). NCBI lineage: Eukaryota > Metazoa > Arthropoda > Insecta > Diptera > Sarcophagidae > Sarcophaga > Sarcophaga carnaria. The sequence continues at coordinate 5,144,301 of OY283153.1, read as the reverse complement.
CTAAAGTCAAATCTTATTTTGGAGAAATTTAATGAACCATTAACAGAAACGTGTTAAATTTCTATTACACACGTTCATTTAAATTGCATTCGGATAGGAAAATAAATTTTGAAAGATGTTCTATTAATTCTATTTAATGATATCGAAAGGTAACAGTGTAAAACCTGGTTTAAGCCCTTTAAATCACATGTTCATTCTTCGACAATGGCTTATTGGTTGTGTCTTTATTTAGTGTTGCCATAGTATGTAACACTGATTATACATATGTATGTATGACGATAACGACTATGATGATAATATTGACGACTGACTTTATTCAAGTAGCGCCGGTTTAACCACTTAAATAGAAAGCAAAAAGAAACCACCACACTCAAATTCAATTGAAAGAAGAAGAAGATATAAAAACAAAAAAAGAATAGGAATAGAATTAAATTATAAAAAATATAATAAAATTTAAATCTAAATTACCTTTTAATTGAGCGCAATTTTGTATGTGATTTATAATTGTTCTCTCTCTCTCTCTCCCTCTTTCTCTTTGTTTTTGTTTCTAATTTAAGAGGACATAAGAAGAGTGGGTTTAAGGATTTCAGGGATGTGTGAAGGTGTTTATGAATGGATGTGTTAAATCCTTAGACAGTTTAAAGTTATTATATTTTTAATATTATTGTCGTTGTTGTTGATCTTTTTTAATTTTATTTTGTTTATTTAAGTTTCTTTACGTAAAAAACAAAAAAATAAAATGAAAATATTTTGTTAATTATTTAAAAAAAAAATAATGACATCAAATTGAGGAATAAAAAATCCATGGAATTTTTTATTATTCAATAGAAGAAAAAAAAATAAAATCATTTGTATCTTGTTTAACTTAAAAATATGTTTTTTTTTATATAAAAAACCGAATATATGTACGTTCACAAAAATTAATTGTTTTTTTTTCGTTTCTTTGCTTTTGTTAATTTGATTTAAATACTTTTGAAATGTCTTCCACTATTTTATGTTTAAAATTACTTTGCTGTGTTTATTTTTTTTAATATTTAAACATATACATACATATGTGGTACATACATACATGCATATAAATTCTTTTATACATATATACACATGTACGTACCATATGTTTGTATGCATGTATAGTCGTTTTATAAGTATTTATTTTGTTTTTTTATAATTAGTTTTTTTTTTGTTTTCTTTAATTTTTATAATTTATCTGTTTTATTTTTATCAACGTTTTTTCCCCCGTTTCAATAACAAACAATAAAAAAATACAAATTTTTGTTAGTGCGACCCAATCGTTGACATCAACCGCATTCAAATACAAAAAAATAAAATAAAGAAAAACACATAGAAATCGCTTAAAAAATGCGTGAGATGTGATTCCAAAAGTATCTAACGACTCGGCATACTTCACTTCTAATGAGAACACAACAGAATAGAATAGAAATTTACCAAAAAAATAAAATAAATAAATTTAAATAAATACCAATACACCGTTTCCCCTTTTTGATATAAAGCAAATAAATTCAAATTTTAAAGAAATGTTCCTTCCTCTTAAGAAGTTTTACAAAGAAATTCACTTTAAATTTATAAAGGCTATGCACTATGTTTAGCACATTTTTAAAAAGCGAAAGTTTTCGTCGTAGTTATCGTCTGTCTATTTATCTTTAAAACCGGGCCGTATATTATCCACAATTGTTTTTAATTTAAGAGTAATAATAATCTACTATATAGACTGTATTCCCGTATCTAAATTTCTATATTTATTCTGGCTGGCACATTAAGGAAAAACAAAAAAAAATTAAAATTAAAATAAAAAAACTTTAAATCGAGCATGCGATACGAGCTATAAAGCGATTATAAAAACAGACCGCGTTTTTTTTCAGTTTTTTTTCTTGTTTCATTCAACGTTATAAAAAAAGCCGAAGCAAAAGAAGAGAAAACAACACAATATAACATGATAAATATATTTTTTTTTATATATATACCGACCGATGTTGTTTACGGCCTCAAGTTGATTTACAAACTGTGGGTTTTTGAAAAAAAAAATGTTCAAAACTAAACACTGCCAACAACCACAACCGTTCCTTGTGACTGCTTCAAAATGACTAAAGAGTAAATGGTGTGGTGTTAGTTGTTGATGTGGTATTGGTGCTGCTACTTTTGCTTGCTAGCAGTCAGTAAGTCAGCTAAAACAACATACAGAACAGAATAGAGCAGAGTGCAAAGTATAGTCGTATTCAAAAAGAATCCATATACTGTGAGTGTGTGTGTGTGCGTGCGTTCTCTTAAGGTTTCTACATTTTCCAATCTGACTATGTGAAAAGCTGTCAGCCAGCCCTAGTTTGCCATATTATTCTAGCCATGAAAATTATTTGCTATCGCACACAGAGAGAGAGAAAGAGAGTGTGAGAGAGAAACAGCATAAAAAAGTGTAAATTTTAACACACAGCATAAAATACTTGCAAACAGCAAAAGTCGCAACAGAAATGTAAAAAAGGCACATTGGAACGAACGACAAGTTTAAATCAAAATAAAAAGATACAACCACGCAATAATTGTATGCGTATGCAACTGAAACACAAAACAAAAAACACACACTGGCACTGACACCGACACAGACACACTCTGGCCCACAGTCTTACAGTAAGTTTATTACGATTGCAACTGTGGGGTTAAAAAGACAAGAGGAGTGCTTGCTAGCAAGAGAAAGTGTACAAAGAAAAATTGGGAATTTTGAAAAGCACATGTGAGGTGAACTTGTTACTCCCACAGAGTTTATGTTAGGAAAATTATTCTAAGCTGAGAACTTCAAGTTGTTTGGACAAGTTTTAGGCAATAAAAAAATTCGAAAAGCTATACCATTGCCAATAAGATGCTAAATATTTGCTTTTTTATATTTGAACGTAATTTTAAGCAGCTCTAAAGTAGTGTGTAACCGTAAGATGCATGTAAAAATACTTCTTCTAGTCAATCACACATAAAAGTACTGCGAATGATTCTGTTGGTTGCATGAAATGAAAATAAGTACGCAAGTAAATCAAACAGAAAGACACAAGCACTCAGCATAAAATCGAATAAGAAAAATTCATTTCATAGGTCTCTTTAGAATTGAATACGAACGACCACCAACGTAATAACGATCAGCAAAAGCGAAATTATATTTATGGGGACAACAGCTAAAGCAGCAACGAAAACACTACACATTTATTTGTATCATTAGTGTAAGTGTATAAGTGAGTGATATTGTTTATGCTCTTTTTGTTTTTGTGTGTTTTCTTATTGTAGCATTTGACTTTTCTCCCTTTTAGTAATTATTTAATAAGAACACATGTAATAATAGAATGGCTACACATGCGTTTACAAAACTTTCAAACTCTCTCTCTCTCTCTCTCTTTCTATTACAAAGGTCAATATGCGTGAGTACAAGCACAAACATTGAAAAGTAATCCGCTATTTCAATAGTTAGAAGTCATTTATATTTTTATTGCGATTTTTTTTTTATTTTACTTTTACTTATGGGTTCTCTGCTAATTTCCATATGAGTATGAGTCATGTACTACATATTAAAGAGTAGCATATTTTTTGTTTTCTCTTAACACAACAATATGCGAATGAGGTGTATTTTAATGTGTGGTGTTATTACGAAGGCAACTATAAGTGTTTAGTGTTGTATGTTTAGTGCAAGTAACATTTACTGTAAAGCACAAAAATTCTTTTTGTGTGGATGTGTATGTGTACGTATAAGCCACATGCAAATGTTAAGTGAAAAAATTTTCCACATACGCAGTGATGGTTGGCTAAATTGCTGGCTGTTTTGTTGGTTAATTTGTTTATTTTTGTTTAGTTTCTTATAAAATATGAGTGCGAGCATGTTTAGATGTATTTTTTTTTGCTTTAAAATTGTTCCTGTTATTAGTTTTGTTCCTATACGCTGTTTAACACAACAACAAGATCAATGCGTACATACATACGTACATGCGTATTGTGTTTATTTGACTAAAAATACAATTTATTTTTTATTTTAATTTTTGTTGCTCCACTATGATTTTGTTTCTGTTTTCATTCTATTTATTCTAACATTTTCTAGTAAACCGAAAAATTCCTCTTACTCTTGTTTTTATTATTTTATTGTTGTCGTTTTTTAAGTAGTTTTATTTTATTTATTCTTTATATTCTCTGCATTAAATATTGTTGTTGTTTTTTTTTTTAAATTAATATATGTATATATTGTATATATATATGTATATAAACATAGCTATACAAATTGTTTTATTTTATTCTTCTATAAAAAAAAATGCACAAATATGTATGTATAAAAAACTTGCTCGGAGTTAGTCATTGAGTAAAAGTTGCCATAGATGGCTTGCTGATCCAAATTAACACCTTCAATTTATTTTCTTTATTTTTTATCGCATAGTCTGTCCATAATAATAAAGAAATTAAAAATAATGCTAAGCCACCGAACATTTTTTGTCAATTCCTTGAAAGTAGCTCTTAAGAAAGCTGAGTGTTTTATATAATGATCTTTAGCTTCTTGCCATTTATGTCAACCTTTACTTTTTTACTCCTGCCTTTGGTTATGCTAAATTTGCACATCAGTCTACGTATTTTGCCATTTGTTTATAATACTTGACTGACACTTTCCAAGAATCCTGATATTGTTATGAAAGTGTGGATGTTATCCAAATCACCAGTATCTAGATTGGACCAGCAGATAAATTTGGGGTGTTCTACAAACTTTCGTCTGAGAAAGTCTTAAGCAACCGCAAAGAAGGTTTCCATTTATTTATTTTTCGTTGTTAGGTATTCTCAATCTTTGGAGGTGATTGTTATGAAGTTCTTGCAATATCTTGCATACATATATCTATAATGGCCTAGAACTATCTGATCTCTATGGTTCCTTTTATTTTCTAATGTTTAACGTATCTCTCATGACCAATTGCATCACCTTGATACCAGATCGGCTGCCTTGGTCAAACGGATCCATTGCGCAAATGCCTGTTGAAACTTATTGTTAAACACGAAGACAAGATGGGAGTGAGGTTCTATATAGAAGAACCAGACAATAAACTATGGCTTCATCTACCTGAAGCGAAGCTTCGTGAAATCAGAGAAATTATGATCTAGACTAGTGATAAATTGGTAAACTTGATTTTCGGAGAAAACTATGAGTATATTAAGACTGTATGAGAAAGACGCCTTTAACCTACCTATCTACCAGCTCACTTTTTTCGTGGTTTATCATTAAATCCATTTTTTGAATTTAATAAATTCTTTAAATACTTCTTTTGTTTTTAATAAATCTTAATAAATTTTAATTCCATATACTGATAACCACTCAAAAAATAAAAAAGTATTGTCACTAACCGCTTACCAGACCAGACCGCTGCATTTCAATCTTTTTTTCAAATTTTTTTTACTTAATATTATGGAAGAAGATATCTTTATTATACATACTTTCGAGAAAAAAAAACGACAACAACAATAGCACTAGTTTGTTTCCAAGTCTTATCACAAATGTGAACCATTTTTACAAGATACAGTGGCACAACACTTTCATACACTTCAAGTGTCTTGTTTAAATGTGGGATTATAATACAAAAAAAAAATACTTTTCAACGATTTATGTGTTGCTCCTCTCTCAAGTGGAATATATTATCTGACTTTAATTAGAATTTTTTTTTTGTTATCAAAACAAACTTGGAATTTAACAACTGAGCAACAATTATATGGTCACCAGTTGAAAAAGCATAAGGTGTAGTAAAAAAAAACGCCATCAGGGGGATTATTTCAAAACACACTGCTTTACAGCGTAAGATTTGACTGAATTTTCTTTTGAATCGAAATACATAATAATTCCCCGGCAATGGCTTTCATAATCCAATGTTAAAACTTAGGCAAAACCATTTAGAGTCCCATTATCAATACACATGCAAGAGGCATTGGTTTTCAACATATCTCAAACGACTGCTGCAAGAGCTGCAGGGACGAGTAAGAATATGAAACTATTCTTAACCTATTGGGTACATATCCAACGCTATGTCGAAAAAGTAAATGCACTCTGGTTTCAATTGTGTAAATAATTTCTGGAAATGGTCATTAACAGTCTTTATGAGCAAATGTAGATAGTTGTAGGACTAGGGATAACGTGCGACTGTGTTGTGTCCTATGTCTGTCTATCCCATCTTCTACGGTTGACAGCCACAAATAATTTTGTACCTAACATGTTTTCAAATTCATTAAAATGCGCTTATATTTACGCGAGGAGGCCTATTTATGCAGTTAAAAGCATTTGAAATAAATTATCAATGATAGAAATATCAATAGGAAGAATTTTACTTATTTCATCTCCATGAACAATGCATATCTGCAAGGTTTCATGATTTGAGACCTATGCGTTATTACTTTATTCTTAAACTTCGGAAATATAAAAAATACTACACCTATGGTGAGAATATCATCTCTGAATGCAATGTAAATTCAATAATTTCTACAATTTATTTATATTTTAATAAAAATAATTTAATTTTCAATGTACTTGTACTTCTATGTAAATTTTTGAATATTGATTTTGTTTTACCCAACCCCATGTCCACTTGCCTGTCGATCTGGTAACACTATATCGAATAAAATTCCTTTTTTGCATTTTGCGTACTTTAAATACAGCTCTACATAGCAGAGTTGTTAAATAAACCATTTTTATACTGCGCTGCGACAGAGATGGTTATAATGCTGGCTCTATCTCGTTCTTTTATTTCCGCCATTGCTTGAGAAAGTTTGGAAATTATGGGTGAGTTACGAAAATTATTTAATTTTTACGGGAAAACTACAAAAATGCATCAAATAATAAGTGAAAATGTTTTAAATAGTGTCTCAAGTATCACAATTGAATGTTAATAAAGAAATTTAACAAATTTCTATACGTAAAATGAGTGAAATATTGAATTGAAATATTTGCCCTTCGTACGCTTTTGCGTACCGTTTAAAGCCGTCATGAAAAAGCCGCATTCTAAAGATTTGTGAGTAAAATGTGTTGGAATAAAAAACCTTAAATATCTAAGACATCAATGTTTAAAATGTAATATTTGGAGAGAAAATTCGTAAAGATAGTGAAAATGTTAAATATGTAATAAATATCAAGTGCATGCATGTAAAACGTAAAGAGATTTGTGTGATAGAGATCTGAAGCTATAAAATTTATTCACTTCCCAAGATGCTCAAGTAATTCTTCCGTTGAGATTTTTGTTGTTTTATTTTAATGTTTTTCTCTTTTAATTTGACGTCTTTAATGATTGTTGTTTTCTTTCTTGGTTATTTTTACAGGTAAACCAAGAGGTCTCCGCACTGCTAGAAAGCACGTCAACCATCGTCGTGATCAACGTTGGGCTGACAAAGATTACAAAAAGGCTCATTTGGGTACAAGATGGAGGGCCAATCCTTTCGGTGGTGCTTCCCATGCCAAGGGTATTGTACTTGAAAAAGTGTAAGTATAACATGAAACACAAACACAGTAGACAAGACAAGTGGAGTTTATACTACAAATTATCGATTAATTAAGAAAGCCGGTCTTTACGTTACGGCGCTCTTGACATCTGACTCGCAGTATATTTTTGTGTTTTTGTTGTTTATTCCAAATCAAATCACAGGAGTATACTGTGAGTTAACAAGCAGCCCAAATCATCCTACTAACACAACACAAAAAAAGTTTTAAATATTTGTTGTTTTTTTTTATGGAATTTATCCCAAAACTAATTGAAATTTGTTTGTATATTCCTTTTGCAGTGGTGTTGAAGCCAAACAGCCTAACTCTGCTATTCGCAAGTGCGTGAGAGTACAATTGATCAAGAACGGCAAGAAAATCACAGCTTTCGTACCTCGTGATGGTAGCTTGAACTACATTGAAGAAAACGACGAAGTTTTGGTCGCTGGTTTCGGTCGTAAAGGTCACGCCGTCGGTGATATTCCCGGTGTACGTTTCAAGGTTGTCAAAGTTGCCAACGTTTCTTTGTTGGCCTTGTACAAGGAAAAGAAGGAACGCCCAAGATCTTAAATTTTTCTTCGTTTGTGTGTTTTATTTTTAAAACCCATTTATATCCAATGAAACAAAGTTATTAATTTGTTTTTACATTCTACCTTTTAAAAGAAATACAAACAAAAACCCTTAGAAAAAAAATTTGTAAAATTAAAATTTATTTTTTCATTAATTTCGAGAGAGGTTTTACGGTTATTTAACGAAATGCGCGGAAGTTTCAATGAATTTGTAACGTTATGTTTTACAAAAGGGGATTTCCAAAATATTGACAGAAATGTTAAGGACAATTCTCAATGAGCTTTGGTAAGCTTTTAACAACTGAAATAATATCGATCTTAGATCGTACGTAATCGATATTTCAATGCCTTTTGTTAGTTAAATAGCCTGGTTAAGTCAGAAGAGATGGCAAAGAATGTCAAAATCCTCGTTGTGGCATGCTAGGACCCACGTAGCATGAAGGTTTGACTCAAGGTGACCAAAAATGAATACTAAAAAATAAATGTAGTCTAAAACATTGCAAGTATAGGAGGAAACAAGGATACAAGGTTTTGTAAAAGACTTCAATTGAACCAAATTGTGAACTCCTCTTCGACTTTTCCCAATCTTGATTAGGCACGACAGTATTTCAAAGTTTTGTTGAGGCAAACATTTCAACTGGATTGAAAACCTTTATCCGTTCCGGAGTGAAGATGCAATTGCTGTGGCTGTCGTAACTAAAATTTGATGTTTGCAGCAATGTAACTACAGCCTTAAGGGAGTAAATATTTGTTGTAAATAATGTATGTATTAGCACCCTAAAAATCTAACGTTAAGTTTTTTCTCTCCCCTTCGACACCCATATTTAAAATAATTTTTTTTTATCATAAATGTTTAATCATACATATGCTACATATGTTGTGCTACATTTTCTTTGAATTCAAATTTCATTCAAATATTCCGAAATTAATATACCCCTATTAATTTGCTCGATCCGACAACATTACTCACATTTCTGTTTTGTTTTGATGCCGCCTCTTGTTTTCCCTACAATGATGAATTCTTTAAAATTAAGATTACATTTCAAACTTTGTTGTACTACAAGTTGCACTATGAAGCAGTTCTTAATCTGTAATTTTGGTATTGGCTTGGTTTCTACGAATCGATTTTGAAATAAATCTTTTCTAATTTGTTGAAAAATGCATAGAAAATACAATATTATTATGATTATAAAAATAAGGAGAGACATTTTACGAATAACGTTTAAAACGTCAACAGGTTATTGAACAGAACGGTGTAGCTTTGCTGTGAATGGGGGATCATTTTCCCTATTTGTATCTGTAAACCTAATCTACTTTATAGTTTCATTTTTCTTTAAAGATAGGAGAAACAACAACAATTATATGGAAATATTTATATGTATGTATTTTATGTGAATATGCATGAATTTTGGAAATATAATTATTTTTTGTTGTTTTATTGTAGTTAATAATTATATATGTATGTATGTAATTAATTAATACGTAATAAAACTAATTAATTATATGCTAAATAATTATAAAAATGGTATGATGAATCTTCTTCAATATGAGAGTGTTTAATATTAAAGAATTTAAGTAAGTATTCAATATGGATACGGTGTAAAAAAGACATCTGAACCTGTGTTCGATTATATCGACACCTATGTTATATTTTAAGAAATAATATGATCAATTACAAAAAATCAATTCATGTTAAGAAATATTTCCGATTGAAAATAACTACCGCACTAAGACAAATCACTTCAAACAATTTGTAATTAATGTTTGATTTTCATAAAACTAAGAAAAAATAAAAAAACAAAAGTCGAAACCACGCCAGTATGGGGTTTTTAATTTTGATTAAAATTATATTCTGTTGGAAAAGTTGCCACCACCTGGACGTCGCATACGTCTAGCGCGTTGGCCTCGCTGATTACCAAAACCACCACCACGGGCTGGGCTACCTTGTTGTTGATTGTTGTTGCGTGAATTTCCTGGAGAATCTGCATAAAAATAAATTATAGAAAGAGGAAATGTTGAATAGTTTAATGTCTTTGAAAATAATCCTCTTACCCTGCCAAACTATTGGAGTAGGACGATTGTTGCCACGTTGGAAATTACCACGGTTCTGTCTTCTATTTGAAGGTGTTCCTTTTGTTGCCTTAGAACGAGTATTTATTGAAGGCGATGTGGAAGCTTCAGCTTCACGCCCTTCCTCCTAATTTAAATATTTTAATTTAAAATCATCAAGCATAAACGAGAATTATGGCAAATTAATTATGTACCTCTACTTCTTCGACAGCTTGTTTTTCTCCTTCCGAAGAAACACCATCGGCACCCTCATTTTCTTCCGATGTTGGTTCAATTTGATTTTGTTGTATATCCTGTATTTCGGATTGTGTCGCTCCGCTACTGTGATGGCCTGTTTAATGGAAAGAATATTTTATTGAAAATTACTTTGTTTTCTGCTTTAATATCTCTTTCTGGTTATTACTTTCACTATCGATATTCTCTGAAGCTTCGACAGAATCGCCAGTTTCTTCTTCATTAAAGTCTTCATCACCTTCTATAACTTCTTCATTGTTATCTTTTTGGTTATCTTCTGCATTGGCTTCAGCACTCTTTTTTTGATCGTAATCTTCAGAGAATTCACCACCAGTGGCTGCTCCCTCATCGGCATTTACATCTTGATTCTTTTGACTGACGTCGGCAGAACGTTCATCAGAATGCTGTGCTGTATTAGAGGAGGCACTATCCGTACCGTAACCAAATTTAGAATCTTGGGGAGAACTAACAATTTCCGTGCTGTCATAAATACATGTTTGTTTTTTCATATCATGCTGAAATTTTTGCTCATTTGTAAACTCACCTGTCTGATCTACGTGCACCACTTATATCGGAAGTTTCGGTAACATCTCCACCTTGAGCGCCCTGTTGTAATTTCATTAAAGTTGCCTTTTGTTGTCTGGTTAGGGAGTTAGCTTGTTTCCTTTGTGGAGATTCGCCACTGCCACTACTAATTGCTTGACTTTGTTGATTGTTGTCCTGTTGGCTATGAGCTTTGGCCATAGCAGCAGCTGCTGCAGCACTTGTACTGGCGCCTGTAGCATACGGATCGTTATCGGCCTGACCAACTGCACCTGCTGAAGAGCATTGTCCGTGATTTTCTAAATCTTCATCGACATCCACTTCATTGTTGTCAGCTTCACCAACTTCGTGGCGTAAATTACTTTCGTTAATTTCGGGGCATTCGTTTTCGTCCATATCTTGATCCTGATCATAGTCTTCGTACACCTCGTGTTCACCATCGCCATCAGTAGGGCCACCCTCGTCAGCTTCGGCTTCTGCCATGCCATCATCCTCAGAGTCTAGAACAACGACATCATCTTCTTGATCGCGTTGCGATGAGGTTGGCACTTGATCTACGTCAATACCAGAATCTGAAACACCTGCAGTCATTACAGCCGCTTCTGCACTGTTCATGGGAGCTCTCATGCGCTTGGGATGCTTTGCTGTTGTCTTATCCGAATCATCTGCAGCTGTGGACGAATCGCCTTCCAATTCTCTTGGACGTTTGTGACCAGCCGAGGATCCAGCCTGTGTGGTAGTAACATTGCTGCTTGAGGGTGTGTGACGATTATGACTGCTAACGGCAATATGAGAAGAGCAACCAGTGGATCCCGAGGTGCTTGGTTGCGGATTATTAGGATCTTGTATGAGCTGAACATTGACTGAAGGAGCAGATTGCGCTGAACCCTCCACGCGTGGTGAGACTAAAGCAACAACTTGAGCTTGATTGCCACTGCCACCACTAACATGCGGCTGAGGTTCATTCTGTTGCGGCTGTTGAATACTTTCTGCTTCTTGGGAACTCTCAGCAGCTGAAGCTGAGCCCATAGGCGGTACAGCTGCAACAGCTACGGAAGCTGAACTGCTTGTAGATGGCATATAGTCCGTGTGCGACGATGTGGGTGAAGAGGACATAGTTTCTAGAGAAGCACTTCCAGTAGTATGTACTTGCTGCTGTGGCGGAACTAAGGCTGTATTGCTACTTCCTGTTGCCGAAGAGGGTGTGCTCGATGGTGTTGAAGTCGACGAAGTGGACGAAGAGGAAGTCGATGTTCCAGCAACGACATTACTGCCAGTAGAAGAGTTTTGCTGACTTGTTGGGAGAATGGCGGCTGTGCGTGTATTTTGCACAGATATTGGCCTAATACTAGCCAAAGGCGTCTCTCCACCTCGCCAAGGTGTTACTGTAGCTGATTGTTGTACAGATGTTGTGCCAGACATTGGCTTAACATTAGCTGTACGTGGGGACGATTCAGAAATTGAACCCTTATCAGAAGCCACTGAAGAAGTGGAGGGTTTTGCCGATTGTTGTAAGCCTAGTTGTCGATTCAATTGATTTATACGCATTATCAAAGACTCATTTTCTCTAGTCAAACGTTGAACATCTTCCTTGTTGCGATTGTTTTGTTCTATCAATTCTCGTTCTAGCCGTGACAATGTATCATCATATTGTGATTTAATTTCATTTATGGCTGTTTCATGAGCTTCAGTTGTCTGAAGTAGTTTTGTTTTTGTCGAAGCCAATTCACTGTTTACCATATTGCGTGATTCTGTTAGACTGACAATATGAGTTTTGGCTTCGCGTAATAACGTCTTGGTGCGTTCATCGATCTCCACTGAAGCCTTGAGATCTTCATAATCTTTGCGAACTTTTTCATTTTCCTCTTGCATGGTGCGTATTACGCCATTAAGATTTTCAATTGTGCTGCGGTGTTGTTCCAATTCGGCTTTGGTGGCAGCTTCAGGGTTATTGGTATTTGCTCCACTGCTTAAATCAATATTTTCTTGTCCGCCAGTATTGTTGGATGCATCACCACCTGCCGGATTATTAGCTGGGGTCTTGTTAAGCAATTCCAAATAGGAATCCTTGTAGCGTTTGGCAATTTTACGAATTTGAACCTCTTTATTTTTGGAATCTTGAAGAAGCTGTTCTTTGGCTTCCAAGTCTTCAGTGACTTTTTGTACGGCTTCTTCCTTGGACAACAATTTGTTCTTCAGTTCCATTACTTCCTGCATTAAGCGCGAATTAGTTTGTTTCATGGTTGCTATGTCAGCATTCAAATTCTTCTTTTCCTCGTTGAGAATATGAACTTGTCTTTCCAACGAAGCTAATTCGGTATCCAAGCGTGCTTTTTCACCCTTCACGCTCTGTAATTCTTCGTTGAGCGACTTGATTTGTTCCTTTTCAGCTGTGAGCATTTTGGCAAGATTTTCACGTTCTGTTTGCAAACGTTTGAATTCTTCGGGATTCTTATTGCTCTTCTCAACCAAGACATTTGCCCTTTGACGCCATCTCATTGCCTCTGTACGCAGAGAACCGTTTTCAGAAGTGAGCTCGTCAATTTTCGTGTTCAGCTCTCGATTTTGAGTTTGTAGAGGGAACAGCTCATCTTCTAAGGCGCTAATGCGATTGTTCAAGTCTTTAACACGTAGCGTGAGAGCATTACGTTCTTCTCGTAATACGCGATTGCTGTCGGTCACTGCATTTAATGTTTCAATCTTACGCAAAATTTCCTCATGTTTCGATGCCGATATCAGATTTGTATCCGTCTTGGATCGTTCACGATTAAGGAAGTCTTGCAATTCTTCATTTTTCTTTCGCAAAATGGTGAATTCCGACGATAGTCTCGTATTTTCAGCTTTAAGAATATCCATTTTTGCTATTGTCAGATCTTTTTCCTTGCGCAAGAACTTGATAATTTGTAAAAGTTGTTCGTTATTTTTATTTTCAGCTTCAGCATCTGACACGGATCGATTTAAATCATTGTTAGAGGTATCCATAGCAGAGTCATTAAGATTTGGTGCAGGTGCTGTTTGACTTAAAGTAGTCAATTTGGAGGACAGTGCTTCTATTTGATCATGTAAATTAGAGTTGAGAGAGTTCAAATCTTCTACGCGCTTCTCAAATTCTTCCTTTTCTTTACGTAATAGAGTCAAGTTTTCTTCTTGGGACCGTTTGACCTCTTCTAAGGCAGATTTGGCATTGTCTCTGTCCATGATTAGCTCATTGATTTGACTTTGAATCTACAAGAATAACAGGGATAAAGATAAATAAATTTTATACATATTTTGGACTTGTAATAACATTATTGTATTCTGATGGTTACCTTAACAAGTTCTTGTTTAACTTTTCCCAGTTCTTGGATATCAGCAGAGTGCAGTATCATTTCATTGGCATATTTGGATTCGACACTGTTAAGATTTTCGGAAAGTGTAATGTTTTCGGCTCTTAGAGTGCGCAAATTACGATTACATTCGCTGACTTTCTGCAGGGCTTCTCTTAGTTCCTCCTGTAGCTTTCTAATTTGTTCGGCAGGTGCGTTATTGGTTACTGGAGCCTCTATAACCGTTGCCAATTGCAAGTCAGCTTCGAGTTCAGAAATTCTGTTCTTAAGGTTCATTTCTGAGGTTCGCAACTCTTTCAATTCTGCTTCGGTCTTCTCTATATAAGCCGTATGGACCTCATGGAAATTTTTAACTTCCGTTTCAGCACTCTGCGACATTTTGTAGTATTGGTCGGCATGTTCTTTAGCCTTGGCAAGATTTGCCATAAGCGATTCAATTTCAATTTTTGATTCTTCATATTTTACTTCAAATTCTCTGGCCTTCTTGTTGGCCAAAACAATGGGGTTATCGTTTTTAGATGGTGTAAGGCTCTCCTGTAGTTTCTTACTGAGCTCGTCTATTTGGTTGGACTTAGATTGTAGTTCTTCCCGTAGGCTGATCAATTCCAAACGTAACTTATCAGCCTGAACCTTTTCTTCTTCCATTTGTTTTTTGGCAGAATCAGCTTGACGTTTCAGATCGTTTAGAGTTTCACGGAAACGATCTTCTTCCTCTTGGAATCTTCTTCTTTGAGCTGATAGCTCTCGTACAGTCTCATCTAGCCTTTGTTCAAGTCTAGCTTTGCCTTCCATTTCGGATCGTTCTAAATTGGATTTAATCAATTCCAGGTTATTGAGCAATAACGATTGGCTCTGCTGTTCACGATTAAAGGATTCTTTTTCAGACTGTAAACGTCCTACAGTGTCCTTTAGTATACGATTTTCATGCCTCAGCCCAGTAGATTCTGATTCTGCTGCAGATTGTTTACGTTGGGCCTTCATAATTTCGTCCTTCAAATAGAGTACGGTCTGCTCATGTTTCACGATGGTATTTTCGTAATTCTTGTTGCGATCTTCTAATGCTTGTATCTGTTGTTTGTAAGTTTGAATATTCTTTTGTTGTAATTTTATTTGCTCTTTGGTATACTCCAAGGAAGATACCAATTTGCAATTGGTCGATGTCAGTTCTCTAACCTCAGTGCGCATGGAATCGAATTGTTCATTCAGGATTTTTTCATTGTTTTTCTTTTCTTTTGTGTAATATTCATAGTGCTCCTTTAGAGTCTTGTAATTGTCTCTAACGTCTTGTAATTGTTGTTCCAAATCACGTATACGCTTTTCATTCTCCTTAATCTTGGCATTCTTGACGGTTGATTGTGCTGTCATATTGATATCTTCGCCAACTGTGATGTCCTCTTCCATATCACTAAGTTCATCAGGTGAGGTTTGTTTGTTGAGTCTCTTTTGAAGTTCAAAGTATAACTTCTTATAGCGTTCACATTTTGAAACCAGCGTCGCTACGGTATTGTTTTGTTGGTTTAGAGTGTCTTGCATATTCTGGAATTTACTGGCATATGCTTCAAGTTTTTCTTGATAGGAAGCTTCGTCAATTTCTTGCTTAAGAGCCTCAGCTTCTTCAAGTTTTGTACTGAGATCTCTAACCAGCAATAAGAGTTTTTGATTATTTTCTTGTAATTCGCTAATGTTACTAAAGGTTACTAGTTTCTTGGAGATCACCTCATCGGTTGTAGTGAGATTGCCCACAAAAGAGCTTGAGTTGGCTCCATCCGAGGTTAGACCAATGCGTAGCTGTTCGATTTCTTTGAGCAAATAACAAACTTGACGACTAAGATCCGTTTGGGAATGTTTAAGTTTTTTATTCTCTCTTTCCATATGATTCAATTTAGTGTGGGCATCTACTAGTAACTCTTCCATATCGGTTTTCTTAGCCAACAATTCGTCGCGCTGGTGCGCCAATATATTATTGGTTTCTAATAATTTTTCGTATTCTAATTCTTGCTTCTTGACAATAGGAGCATTCTCATTGAGTTCACTTAATATTGTTTTCAATTGTAGATTTAATCTGGCCAATTCTCTCTTTTGCATTTCTGATTCTTCGGTGGCTTTTACATATAAGGAATACAGTTCTGTTAAAGACATATCGGAGCGTATTAAGCGGGAAGCTACAGCAGCGGTGGGTGCCAATTTAGAAATTGCACTTTCTACACTCTCATCCTGTAATTCTTTAAGCAATTCATTGGCATGTTTTATTTCGTCTTTAAGGGATTCAATGACTTTGTTTTTATCTTCCAATTCCTGCTCATGTTTGAGTTGAGTAGCCTTAAATGTAGTCTCCAGTTCACCATACTGATCACTAGCTTCAGCCAACATTCTCTTTAGATCTGCCAAAGCTGTTGATAGCTCACTGCGCTCTATATCGGTATCCTCACAATTGCTCTTGTATAAATCAGACAATTTAGATTTGGCATCCAACTCCTTCTTGTAGTAGTCCATCATTTTTTGAGCTTCCTCACTTTGTCCCAACATTTTTGTCGATAGTTCTTGGATATTTTGTGTCAATCGCTCGATGGTTTCCTTGTACTGATTGCATTGTACTTGCATTATCTTTACTTCCTCCGTCTTTTCAGTCAAACGCGCTTCTAATTGCAACGAATTCATGGTGTTCTCTCGCCTAATATTTTGTAACTCTGATATATTGCGATTTAGATCCTGTGACAATGTTTGAATTTGCTTGTGTAACATCTCACGTTCCTGCTCCATACGTCGCTCCTTAAAATCTAGAGAAACCTCTTTGCTTTCGATTTCATCAACACGAGCTAAAGCCTCACATTTTGCACTAATGGCCGCTTTCAATTGTTGCTGATAGGTCTTTAAATCCTGCTGTAAACGTTCTAACTCACTATTCTGTCTTTCAATTACTTTCAATAAGTGGTCGCGATCATCGGCTATGGCTTTTTTCTCATTACGCAAAGTGGACAATTCTCTTTCGTAGGAACTGGTGGTTTCCAAAAGTTGCTTACGCTCGTTCGACACAATGTCCAACTGGCTGCGTAGTTCAGTAACATTTTGATTGAAGTTTTGCAATTTTAGCTCATAGTCTTGTATTTGTGCCTGTAATTCATCGTTTTTGAGCTCATAATCATCTGGAGAGAAAGATATGTTTTAATTAAAATTTTATACAAATATTTCACATTTCAATTTGCAACCAGAGTTTAGATTTATTTTACTCTGCGACAGCGCTGCCTAACTTACGATTGACAGATGCCGCGCCGCCATTGAAACTGGCAGAAAAAGAAATGCAAAGCAAAGCTGTCTCAACTTGTAAATTTTAGCCGGTAGAAGTTTGCATAAATTCTTGGCTAAAATGTAAATTGATTGATTCGATTAACAAGAAAATTACTTACGTAGTCTATTAGCTGCTGCTTTATCTTTACAATATTCGTCGTAAAAATCTTCCAAATACTTTTTAAGTTTATCTTGCACTGCTTGAGGTGTCTGATCCAACTCCTCGCGCGATAAAATATTTGTTAATACTTTCGGACCGCCAAGATCCATGTTTTCAATTGTTTAACACACAAAACACTTTTACAAAAACTACAAATGGAATGAATTCGTTTAATTTTAATTATTATTTTTCCCTTTTTTCACTTTATGTGGCAAAAATCCAGCTTAATATTTGTATTTTACGGAAAATGCGACTACACGAAATAACTTTTTTGCAAACTATAGTTACAAAGAAAAGAAACGCGTTACAGGGTTGCATATGGCCAAATGCAGAGTTGCCAAGTCAGGGAATAATATGTTACATTTTCTTAAGCAATTTCTAATATGATTTGTATTTATGATTATTAATTTATGAGTTTCTTAACATATATATATTTTATATTTTTAGTAAAATACATTAATTGATGCATACTAATTTGATTTTTCTTATAATTTAATTTTTTTATCAGTATATGGAATTACAGCGTATTTTCTGAATAATATTAAAAATATGGCAGCATTGATTTTTGAAGCAATACGGTGACTCTAATAGCTGTCAAATTGATTAATTTGAGCGTTATTTTCGGTTTTTGTTTTTGTAATTATAATTTAATGTGCTGAGCTATTGGTAATTTTGCGCCATAAAATTAAAGTTATAAAAATATTAAGCGGGTTAAGTGGTCAACACATTTTACTTGAATAAAACATATTTACTTAAATCTTATTGAAAACAATTGCGTATCCTATAGTAAGTATTTCCAAGTGCCACTGGACTCTATCAATCTATAGACAACAAATATTAAAAGTCACTGAATTTATGTTAGGAGGGGTTTTCATTGTTATTAAAAAACAAATTCTTCTAGGTTTCGAGATGAAATGTGATTAAAATTTCGGCCACAGTTGGGGCAATGGGAAACGAATTCGAACCCTTGTGGTACCTACATACCAAATATTTTATTTGGTTAGAAAATCTGCCAGCGCCATAAAATATATGCTTAAGAAGTGCTTTGAAGACTGTATACGTCAATCTGACCAATATTTTCGAATGTCATCTAGAAAACAATATAATAAATTAGGTTCCGAGATGCTGAAGCAATTTGTATAATGCATAATCTTTTATTTATTTTCTATCTTTTAAATGGATCTTAAAAAGTAAGCGCTTGTGTATGCTAAGAGATAATTACAGAGTCTTTCAAGATCGAGTTTAATTTACAAATGATATGAACATTTAAAATATTTATTAATATTCGTGCTCCTGGAGAATTTGAGAAGAATGCCTTTAAAGTGTTTTAAAATTCTGATTGTCTCCCGGATGTCAGTGTAATGATCTTGGTGGTCAAATTATTTCAGAATTGTTTTCATTGCTTCGCATGTTGTGTTGAAACCATATATAGTCAGTATCATAAAGAATTTGCTAAAAAATGGTCAATATGCATTGCATTCTTAAGGGAAAATTTTCAATTATCTATGAGTAACACTATAAAAATGTAAATTTTACTATTTTTTGGATGCTATAGTCTAGTAAGTAGTTTTTTTTTTATCGTATTTGACGATAGTTTGTGATTTCAAATCTCCTCTGAATAGTTTTCTGGCAAAAGCTCTAATAGACATGAAAAAGCTTCTGAAATCAGTCTGCGACGTTAAACTCTATGTCCCTTCACTTTAGGATAAGTGGTGTGAGAAACTAGGCCGTAATATTGATTGAAACGTTGTAATGGTACATATTGGCATCAATTTTCCAGTGCACAAATTCGGCAATCTTATATGATTATATACTCATTAAAATGGAAACAAACGAAACTATTATTATTTATTTCTGTATGATATTAATAAATTGTCGACGGTACTAATTGTTTATGCCAAATGAAAGTCGTAAAGCATATCAAATTCAAATCCTTGCTTCAAATTCGAAATTCTTCAATTCAATTCTACAATGTTTTTCACTTTAGCCGGATTGATGTCCTCAAAATCCAACAAATTTTTCAATTAACTTGCCCGTTTGCGCCTCAATTGTATAATAATAACGAGCTACAATATTCACAATTGCCATTGGATTTTATAGGGTCAAAAGAAAAACTGTATATAGACGTATTGACAGGTAAATCTGGACCGTAAAAACCATTTAGATCTTCACACGTTAAATCTGTAAGCGGTCCTTCAGTTATGAAAATTTGAATTTTGTTAACAAAAAAAGAAACACATCTGCAAATTTTAAAAGGCCCAAGTGTAAATGACCTTTTCAAATAAATATCCCTAAGGGGGGCCTATATTATGAATAACTTTCTAATATATAGTATATACATATTTAGAATTATGTATTTTAATTTAGAATTTCTATGCATTTTATTATGTGATAGAAAAAAATGAATTTATAAAAAAGAAATTTAAACACATATTTAAAAGCTTACTAACGGTGGTTTTCTTTTTTTCCCTATCATCACCTTAAGGGTATAAAATTCGATTCCTATCTTCGATTGTACTCCCACTCAATACTGGCAAATACATAAAAACATACATACATACGGGCACATATATAAAGCAAACAATTTGTACAAACTAATATCGGAATTGTTTATGATTTCTGGCTTATGATCCAACCTACCGCAGTATAAAAAGCAAATCGAAACAAGCAAAAAGAAATCATGAAGATGTCCAAAGTAATCTTACAAATCAACAAACAGGAACAACAAACAACTCACAAAAATGTTCAAATTCAAATACAAAAACGTAGGAAAAGAGGAAGAAGAAAAATTTTACTCTGTATTGAAGCGTAGTAATAAGAAAGAATACAGCATGTGTTTTAGAACTTACATAATAAGGATGGAAGCATAAAAACGATTTGTACGATGATGATGATGATGACTGACTTTGTGC
Organism: Sarcophaga carnaria; assembly: GCA_958299815.1. Classification (NCBI taxonomy): domain Eukaryota; kingdom Metazoa; phylum Arthropoda; class Insecta; order Diptera; family Sarcophagidae; genus Sarcophaga; species Sarcophaga carnaria. The sequence continues at coordinate 5,123,725 of OY283153.1, read as the reverse complement.
TATGAACTCTATTTACTTCTTAACGATGGATTCTCTTCATTCACAACATCTTTGGCTTAAGGAAGTATACGCTGAGAGGCAAAGTGCAAGAGGCAGATCCCCAACAGACGGACAGACAACCAGCCAGCCAGTCAGTTTCATCTTTGATAAGCATTAACCGACTGCACCTTTTGCAAGAAGATTTATCGATATACACTGAAAGCAATTTTTAATTTTAATTACTCGATGAAATCGCAACTTGTAAACCGTTTTGCAAATGGTCAATGGAAACTATTCGAAATCAATTCAAAGGTAAGTAAATCAATCCATATTTACTGACATAACTTTCATATTTGTTGAACTGAACAAAACAAACGGTCTTAAGAAGGGTCTTTAATTATTCTCAGTGTAATCATTCATATGTCGCTGGAAGACCTTCAACACAAATAAGTAAAAAAAAGGAACGTACTTTTTAAAATTAATAAGAAGAAAAAAAAAACGAAAAACAAATTCTTATCAATAATAATTTGTTTAAACATTCTTGAAAAACAAAAAAGAAAACCTCAAATTTAGAGGCTGCAATGTCACACGCCCATCAATATTTTTGGAGCGTTCGATGCTCATTGATATGACGCCAAAGACCAACCCCTCCTTCAAAGTTGGCCACAAACTCTGCAATGCAAGGCATACTGCATAGAATCATTAAATGACCTCTAATAAAATGCTTTACAGCTTTTCTTTCTACGGGATTGGCAACTCAAACTTCAACTATAACAACAACAACAACAAAAAAGGAAAAAAAACAAACTTAATTCTAAATACTAAATGTTTGTTGTTAGCCGCGTGCGCCAAGATTTTTATTTGAAGTTAAAGCGATTACATCAGTTGAGTTGCAAGATCATTTACGAGTAAACGCTCTCCTCTTGCCAACTAGCTCTTGGCCATTATGAAAATCTTATGTGTGTGCTGTGCTTTCAATCTCAATTCACAATAAATAAACACATGAACACATGAGTCAGCCATAAAGATTCATTCGTTTGTTTAGCTTGTTTGGGGCTATAATTGTTGTTAATGCTGCTTGGTCTCATTTGGAGAGTTCAATATTTTTCGTTCTGTTGTTGCTATTGGATTATAAAGCCACAAGGCTTTTTACCATTTTTTTTTCTACCACACGATTCGATAAACAAATTCGTTTAACGTTATTATTCGTTCATTTAACTTTTTCGTATGAACTTTTGAATGCAACAAATTACGTTAATGCTGCATGCCACCTCAGCTTAGGCAAAGCTAAGTAATTCCTTCCTTAATTTGTTGTCTGTGCTTGTTTTTGTAGAGGAACATTATTGAAATTCACCAACCAAGTGGTGGCGGCTGATAATTTTATCTGATTAAGCTTAATTATGATTTTGTGAATTTCTGCTGCCTGCCTTCTTATTTTGGGTTGTTCTTATTGGGAATACCCAGACTTGTAGACTTGTGTGAAAGTCTCAAAAACGTACGCACATACATACATATGAATGTAATATTAGATATGAATGTAATACTTAAGCTAAATACTATCAAATAAGTTAAGGTTTGGTAATGATGTTCCTAATGTATTTGTATTTTGTCGCGTTGTGAAAAATAAACCGATTATGCTTACATTTTGAGTCTGACAATTAAGCGTAAGTCTAGCGTTAAAATATCAATTTTAGTATAGTTGTTGTATAGTGTATAAAGATATTTTAAACCTAAAATTGCTCCTATTCTTGTTGATATTGTACAATATAAACCTATTTTAATAAAAGGGCAGTAATCTCTTTAAATGATTTTAAATTATATTTCCTGTGGCAGATAGGAAGTTTGAATCGATTCTAACAATTTTATATTATTGTTGCGTAGATAACTAAAGTACTTAGGTCATACGATTTCTTCTGGACTCTCAGTCTGCCATATATAGGGTATACCCATTAAGTCTGTTGCCATGACAAAATTTAGAATGTAGTACGGCATAAGTAAGGATAGCCTGCCTTGTACGTATTCCAGGTGTTTCCTTTCATTCCAAGTATGTTTTGTGATAATTCATTTTCCTCATTTCAGAATCGTCACGTTGGGCTGAACTTGATCCCTATTCTGAACAAGTATTCTTTAAGTCTACACTACCTGGTAAAATGGTCGGTACTGATACTTCTGGATAGTCAGATGCATAACTCAAATCTATTCTCATTGTAACTGCACAACAGTTTAGACTGTTTAAAATGCATATGCACCTGTTTTTATCTTCACTTTCGTTGAGTAGACTCTGTAAAACACCTGTTTTCATTCCACAGCAAGGTTTTGTGTTTTCAGCGGCGTGCAAGTTCATTTGCCTGCCCATTGCCACGAATTGTCGTATGACCCTCACTACATGGTCTTTATTCATTATTTTCCACTGCACCAATAAGGTGCAGGTGTTCATATAAGCCGGAGTATCCTGTGAATATGCTCATTAGTCAACCTTTTTCAGTCATAAAATATTCATAGTTTTTCCATATTTCGGGTCGCGTTAGAGTATCTTTGTAATCCTTCCTATTGTGCCATTGACTGAAAGGAATTGCATATTCCAGGCTTATTAGCCAGAATATTCGCTTCCTTATTACCCGATCACTGCATGATAAGTAGCTATTCATATAATATGTATCGTTTAAAGCGTGGGGTAATTGTTAATCGTGCTTTTACATTCCAGGATGTTCCATGATCTTCTATCTCTGGGCGTTAGTTCCCAAATTGCCATTTTACTATCAGTAAAGATATATATATATCATATAAAGATATTAAATCACTATTTGTCCAGTTTACAAAATGGTAACCTGAAAAACCAGTAAACGGAGGCATAGTTCGTTCTCTGGTTATTCTATATAGAGTCCCGGCCTATCTTTTGTTACTTACCACTGGTTTTTTATGTTACATTTTTCGATTGACATTCATAGTTGGATAATTATAACGACAAAAAGTACACACATAACTGCAAAATGTTTGTGGTTTTCACATATCCAACAGATTCATTCATTCATTCGTTCATTAGTATATAAGTGCAGAATAATTATTATGTAATTATTACGAGCAGAGTTACGAAAATCTTGTGCTTGGTGTAGTATGACAGACCAGGGTCTCTGGTGACTTGCATACTCACTACCTAATAGACTACCGGGCACCCACATTTTATTAAGTTGTACAGTTCATATCGTGACAGCTGTCAATGAAAAATAATGAGAATCTAGAAAAAAAAAAACACAAACTTGAAAGACTATACATTTATTGTCAGTTTTATTTACATTTTCTTTTCCACAAGGCTTATAAAATAAATGAAGCTGAAGCTAAAAATTTGTGTCATTAAATAATAACGATTATAACGATAAGCTTTTTTTTTATTACGTTGCTCCCCTAAATTCGAAATTCGAATCTCTGCAAAGTGCGTAGATTTCTTTCTTCTACTTTATCTTCTGACCAACGCTGTGTTTCTTTATTTTCCCTTGTCTCTCTCGCTCTCATACGCGCACAACTTCTGTTTGGGTAGCTCTGGGGAGCAGTTGTTTTTTTTAAACTGAAAATGAATATTCAATACACTAAACAAACATCACACAGCATACGCACACACTGACAAATTTGAATGTGTATGTGTATAGTAAATGGTTAGTATAATTGTATGTGTTCATTTGTTTGTTTGTTTAAGAGTAACAGCTCCACCAATTGGAGAACGTTTTCAATGTTTATAAAGACAAGGCGTTCTTCTTCTTCTTCTTCTCAACTGGTGTTTCTGAAAACTTGTTTTTCGATGCCTATTTTATTTATTGCTTCTACTACTACAATAAATATTGTTGTTGCTGTAGTTGCTTTTGTTGTTGCTATTATCATTTGGTTAAGAATTGTACATATATGAAATGATCATAAATATCGACTATATTGCATCAGTGTGCGAGTGCTTCTCCACTCATTTACTCGTTTCAACACGAATATGAAATAAATTTAACACTTCAAAAGAAAGAATAAAAAATTAATTCAAGTTTACTTATTGGTCGTCTATGACTAATGAAATAAACATTATCTATACCGATGCATACAACTGTAATGTAAATACATGTGTACGTGAGAGGGTGACTCAGTGGGTCATACTCACAGTATCACCTAAAAATCACGAATGCATTTAGAAAAAATAAACTCAGCTTGATGGTGCAATTAAATAAATTTTCTTTGTCATTAACAAAAACAAAAAAAAAAAACAACAGCCAGCACAGTAACAATAATAGCAATCTCTGATAATTGATTCTAATGCAAAAACTTTGAATTTTTTTTGTTTTCATTTCGAAATTGTTCCATCAAATAAATAAATTGTAAATAAATATACGCATTAATTTGTTGTTCTTGTTGTTGGTGTTCGTAAAACTCTACAACGGATTTCCCTTTTAGAAAAAATTAAAACAAAAAATAAAAAAATAAAAACTAAATAAAAGTAGTAGCGACTAACAGGAAAAAAGTACTGGTACTGTTTGTTGTCAGTCACGCTTTAATGATCACAAGAGGGTTCCCAAAACTGTTGCCGCTGATCTTACGTTTTGCCTTGTTTTTGTTGGTGTCTTTAAAAAAAAAGGTTATTTTGAAAGAGAACTTAAGAGTGTGGGAGAGCGAGACAGAGTGAACGAGAGCTTAATTTGGCGAGACCTTAAAGGTTGCCAAATTCTGGTGTATTATAAAAGAACCATAAATGTGGTTTGTGCTAAAGTTTAAGTTTTTGTTTCACATTAATCTTAGATTTTTCTTTAGTTGGACCAGTAGACTCTATGATTTGTGGAAAAGCTTCGCACATAGATTTAGTAACAAAAATGAACGGAGCAATCGAGAAGCAACATACTCTTTGAAAAGAGTAACCATATTCTGGTATACGAATGGGCCAATAATGTGCCCTAGGGCAGGAACGGTAGTTTTTTTTTCGTTAGGACTCATGTTTAAAAAGGTATACTCAACGAAAGTTAAAGGCTCTTTTTTAAACCAAATGGACAATTTGTTGGGAAATTACAATAAAAGATTTGAATTATGCTTCAGACTATCTAGGAGAAATCTGGGGTAGGTATCAGGTCTTATGACTGGCACCGCCAATGCAAAGTACACTTGTTCAGAATGGGGTTTGTCTCGAACCTAACATTCTTGGAACCTGTGAACCATTAATGCATCTCAGAATGGAATCTTCTGGGTATATGTATATCAGTTGCTGGATAATAAATTGTCCTTGTTAACACCGAGCAGCATCCTGAAGTTTGTCAATGCAATAGACCTCGGGGAGATATTATACGGATGCCGTATATAGTTTCAGAGGGTACATGTATGTCGTCTCTTTATGACAATAATAACAATACTTCCAGAGATTGTGCCCAAAGACAATTGAAAAGGGATTATCGAACGAAACGTTATTTTCTTAGAATGCAGAGCTGAGTGCTATCATCCAGTAAGCCTACAAACCCATTACCCACTACCCTACGGTGAATTTTAGGTAAGGGAATCATGTAACGATTGGAATGCTTTTTAAACAAAAAGTTTTTTTTTTCATTTAAAATTTAAACTCGTTTGAGCTTGGCAACCCTAAATGTGTGGGAAAATATGTTCGTTTGAATAATGAGAGTGTATTTTTTTTTGCCAGTTTGTTTTTTTTTGTGTTGTTTTCTGTTAGCAGTTGTGCTGTACTCTACTAGTAGAGGTAAAGAGTTAACTTTGGCTAACAGCAGCAGCAGCAGCAGCTTTAAGATGCATGCAACGAGACAGACTAACAAAAACAAACTACTGCGCTGCCGTTACTGCTACGGTCGCTCAGGTCGATCGACCTTAGTTTGTTTTTTCGTTTGTTTGTTTGTATGTTTGTCAGTTGGTTGAATTTTTTTTAAGCCAAGTTAATAATAAAACTCAGTCACTCTTCTGTTTTACGATGACGGTGTGGTCGTACGGTTGTGCCTTTTTAGAACGCTTGTGCTCGGAGAACTCCCTGTGCGCGTATTGCTTTAAGTTTCTGTTGTGTCTCACATTTGTTTCGATTGCTTTTTAACTCTTTTTTTTTTAAATAAACTGCAAGTTTTACATTTCGCCTCCGAAACAATATTTTTTTAAAGAAACTCAAGTGTTGCGTTTTGTTTCATTTCGTTTCGTATAAATAAATAAATAAATGAAATCGTATGTGTGTATATATGTAGATACCTATAGGTATCCAAATAAGTGATTGCGAGTGTGTTTGAGTGTTTTATTTTGTTTTTTCCCAAGAGTATAGATACAATAAAATAGTGTTTTGGGTCTTGCAACAAACAAAAGGCATGTAAATTGCAGAGCCCTTGATTTTAAGCACCAGATACGTTCATTAGTCTTTGCAAGACGTTCCGCAATCTTAAACGCGTTTCTGTTTTTCTCTCTTTTCGTCTGATCGCTTGCGCCGCCGTACCGTCATATCGTTATGCCACCCAAAAAACCACTACGATTTCGAAATTTAATCGTGTATCCAAATTAAAATTCAAATTGAATTTGAAATTGTGTTAAATTTAAAGCGGAAAACTAAAAAGAAAATTGAGCAAAAAGAACGAAATATTATTTGAATTTTTTTTAATTTTTTTTATTATTATTTTTTGCATATGATATATGTACTAATGAAGTAAGAATACAAATAAATAAATGCTTTGAATAATTAATTTTAAATATTAAAAATAAGAAAAAAAGAATATAAAACGCCGAACATAATCTACAAATGGCAAATTTTAAATAAATTTTAACTTAATGTGATTCTTAAGAAAAGAAGAATATTTAAACTTCAAATTACAAAAAGAAAACAGTTAAAGTAATTGAATAAATAGCTTGCTTTTCTACAAGTTAAGGTCTAAGTAAAGAAATTTGTATCTCTCTAAGGCTCACCAACCTCAAAAGTTAGAACACGAATTTATTGTAAAATCAAGTTAAGCAGCCTGACATTCTTAGGATCACAAATATCAATCCCTCTGCTAGTTATGTTTGCAACATACATATGTATTTGCAATTTCAATGGAAGTCTTCTTACCTATGTTGTCTTCTAAGTTTTCTCGTAGTTTCAGCAAATGTTGTGCCGTGCCGTCAATTATATGAACATAAAGTAGCCTCTAATAACTCCCACATGTAGTGTCATTAGCATCTTAATAGAATTTGTCTTCTTATATTTGAGTTTCGATCATTAAGGTGGACCAAGTGGGTTAACCGTTTCTATTTCTCCTCATACCATTCTAATTATTAATAATAATGCATAAGCGATCGATTGCAGATGTATATTAGTGACTGTGAATACATAGCAAAAACTATAGCCTGACTTGATCAAAAATGTTTCAATCCTCCATTGTCATATTCCCGAAGTCTGAGGCGATGTTATCCCCAAATATAAACATGCGGTTCAGTTATCTCTGTACTATTATTGTATGATCCATTTTTAATAGGCGTAGTATCCACATCTGTGGTAGTAGTAGTAACATTCTAGGCTGTAATATAAATGCTGTATATGTCCGGTAATCACAGACACCAATAACGTTACTTGATCACATTCATTCTTCGTAAATAATCTGTAGGTTTCCTGTTAAGATGGGGATTCATAATTGTCAGATTACATACATACATACATAATTGGTCATTACAACCCTTCAGTCAGGATTACGACCTAGTTTCTCACACCAGTTATGTTGTGTGTGTTAATTTTATCATGAGTGGTGGGACCTACAGTTTAAAGTCGACTCCGAACGACAGATTTTTGGGAAACTGTTCATGGCAATTCAATTTACCCTCAGAGTTTTTGCCAGAAATCTGCTGAGAGGAAGTCGCCGAAAACTACTTTGTATTTTGTTTTGATGTCTGGCCTGGGGCTCGAACCTTGGCTTTACGTCTAATAAGCCAACACACTACCTACTAGACTACGGCGACTTCAACTGTCAGATTATCCGACATACATTCTTACTGGCCCTACTATTCGTAACTTTTATCTTACAGGACAGCATGGACACAGCCACGTTTTCCAAATTCGATCCGAAGGTAGGGCTAACCTTGTTAAGCTCGTCTGAGCTCATATTTTCCTGAACGTTTTCAGCGGAATATTAAATTGTTTAGGCATCTTATTATCATATCGACAACAGTCTATAGTTGTCAAGAACTAGGATTACTAGGCTTTTGCGACGCTATCAGTAGAAATGCCAGCTTATTTTAGCCAGTCTACAGAGTCCTTGTTTTTAAAGATTTCTATCTCCAAGTAAACTCCAAGTTTACATATTAGCTTTGACATTTTAATCAAAAATGAAATATGAAAAGATATATTCATTACGACTGTCCTCCTCTCTCGAAAGTATTTTTGCACATGGGCAGGTAATTGCCATGAATAAGTTTTAGCACACACAACATGGATAGTGTTAGATACGATCTAAACAGGCCGCCAAATCTTTATTGACCGGTAATCCTGGTTTGCTCCGAATGAATGCCATCTATTTTTACTTGTCTTTGTCCCAAATAGTTCAGTTTTATTAACAGTACCCATACGCCTGAGAAATGGGTCGAAGGGAAAGTTTTTTTCTTTTTTTTCTGTATTCTATCTTATTAAAGCGGTTCCAAAGAAATATTCTATTTATGTATTTAGTCTCTTGGCTCTCCTAACCTTGACCTAAGAGCTGAGAACGCTGTAGAAGCAACAAATTCGGATTATCCGCCGCACTTTTTCTAAGAGGTACGATATTTTCAAGCAGTTCATAAATTGTGACCAAGCACAGTCCTGATCATATCTTTACAGCTTCCAAACAGCTTACAAATTTATTTTGAATCGTTCCAATTGCTTGCTCGCTCAGTAGCTCGCTATTGAGGAAAATAGTGGTCACGATTGAAGAATCGTTTTAAATGTTTTTATGTTAAAGCAATCAATATGAATTGAAAAATATTTAATAGCTGATAGCGTCGCCAGATGTGCGGTCTGTTGCTTTAATTTTAAAATTATTCTTTTGATTTCAAATATTGGTCAGTCGCCGTAGTCTAGTAGGTAGTGTGTTGGCTTATTAGACGTAAGGCTGTGGTTCAAACCCAAGGCCAAGCCTCAAAACGAAAATATGAAAAAATATTTCTTCGGCGACTTCCTCTCAGCAGATTTCTGGCAAAAACTCTGAGAGTAAATAAAATTGCCATTTAAAGTTTCTCATTCTCAAATCTGTCGTTCGGAGTCGACTATAAATTGTAGGTCCCGCCACTCATGTATAAAATTAACATGAAGCTAGGCCGTAATACTGACTGAAGGGTTGTAATGAGCAATTATGTTATGTATGTATGTATGTATGTATTTGTAAACAAAATTGTACAAATTACTCAAAATTTTATTCAATTGGGCAGCAATAACATAATTTTTTTATAAAAATACGATTGGAAATCTATTATATGAAATTATGTTTAAACGCGAAATTTATTACGCTGTAAATAAATACGTTAGAGATTCCGATCATACTCCGTTCCGATCGTTATCCATAAATGTATATACAGATTATTGAATATCTTTCTTAATATATGTACATATGTATTGCAGTTTGAAAGCGTTTTAATTAAAAGTGAAAAAATTAAAATTTACAGTAAAATTTATTAAATTTAAACACAAAATCACATCGAAAATTAAAAATATTGAAAAAAAAATTAAAAAATATTAAAAAAATGCGAAATTAATTCAAAGAAAATCAAACATTCAGTGCAAAATATTTGTGAGAATAAAGTTCAAAAAAAAGAAAGAGAAATTATATAAAAGCAAAATTCTGAATTTTAAAAGTGCTTGAAATAGTTATAATTCGTAAAACATCAATTTTTAAATGAAAATGATTAAAAGAAACCTTAAATCGAAAGCCAAATGAAAACTTTTCAATAAAAAAAAAATCTGAAAAAGTTTCATAAAGTTTTTCGTTTTCTTTTCTACGGATGTAATTTTGAATTTTAATAAGAAAATAAAAATAAAAATAGAATACGAAAAAAAACAAGAAAATTCATTAAAAATAGAAGTAAAATAGTATAAAAAAAAAGCAAAAAAAGAAAAGAAAAATATACCATGAGAAAAAGTAACGAAATTAAGAGCTTCAAAAGAAACTCACCATAAATGTGAGTGCTGGTGAGTGATACGTTTGTGTATGTGAAAAAAGCACTTGTTGTTGGAAGGGAAATCTAACGGAAAAATGCAACATTGAACAAAATGCTTTTGGCCCTAATAACAGAACAACAACAACAACAGCGTATAAAACTATTTCAACGTAAACAACAGCAGCAACCACCACCACCACCACTACCACCATTAGCTTTGCCATCACTATTATTATTAACTTTTTTAGCTGTTGCAATAAAAACAACAACAACAAAATTATTATTATTATTATTGCTCTCACAACAAGCACTTAAAGAGGAAAAAAATCTCAACATCAATACCAACAACAACAATTTCGTATCAAGAGAAAACAATTTCAAACGCAATAAATACGAAAGAAAAAACTTAAAAGAAGACATCGAAGTTAAAAAAAGAAAATTTTTTATTCGAAACAAATATTTCAACTTTGTCTTCTTAAAGTGAACTTTTCATTATTATTGTTATTGTTGTTATTAACATTGCTGTCACTGTTACTACTACCAACACCAACACCACCGCCACCGTCTTTCCTCTCGCAAGCAGTCATTGCTGCTGCTACAACAACAATACATACCGTTGCAAAGTCAACGTTAAAAAGTGTCTACGTAAAATGGAACCCTCATATGATCACGAACATCCACCGCCACCACCACCACCACTACATCATCATCAACAGCAACAACAACAGCAACAACAACAACAACAGCAACAGCAACAACAGCAGCAACAGCAACAACAACAACATCTACTAACAAATTACAAGTAATACAATATTTACATTTTTCCCATGATAGTTTATTTTTTATTTTCATTTTTTTCTCTCTCTCCTAAATTTTAATTTTTATTATTACTTATAATAGTACATACTATATATGTCTGTATGTATGTATGTATGTATATAGAGTCTAACTAACATTTAAAACACTGTGCAAAATTTAATTAAGTCAACAAAAACTATCTTTGCGAAATATATGTATTCTTTGTAGTACGATTTATCTTTTTCCCAAAGAATGAAAGAGTAACGTCAGTCGCTAACATGGAATGGCATGCCACATTATCCTCATGAAATATAATTCCTCTTTTATTGGTCAAAACCAGAGTGATGTCGGTCAGATGTGAGAGATTTATGGGTCGATTATAGAGTGCAGCTGAACTCCAGTTGCATTGCCAGCTGGAAATTAAAAATTTGTAGTTACTGAAACATTTTTTGTTTTGGTACATGAAATGTTTAAATGTTGATTGTCGGTTATCGTTTGTTATACCATTTTTTGCCATAATCGAGCCAGGTTAGTAGAAGAGTAAAAACACAATTCTGCAAATCAACCACTCAGTACAATCTTTAAACCTCAGTTTTGTTTCACCCTGACATGTTTGACAAGTTACCCGGACTATCTTAGTTATATTAAATGCAGAACTTGTAGACGTTTCAAGCTTTCTGAAAACTCATAACTTTTGTTCATATCGTATAAATATTTTATTTTTTAAACTGAAACTTTTTAGTTCAGCTTGAATAGGATTGGTAAACAAATTTACTTTAAGATACTGTAAGATAGCATTGTCCTAGTTTCTGGAATTCTTTTATTCCCAGGTGCTTTTTGAATGGCCACGGCTTCTTAAGCCTTAAGAACGCCACTCGTTATACTCTCCATTACCTCTGTGTTAACTTGAGTTATGGGTTCCTCATTGATAAAGTTCCGGAGATTTATGTTGTTGAAGTTCCTAGCCCGAAACTACACGAAAAAATATTTCTTTCGAAGACTTCCCTTCAACAGCCTTCGGGGCAAACACTCTGCGAAAGAAATAAAATTGCGATGAAAAGTTTCTCCGAAATCTATTGTTCGAAGCCGACTTTAAACAGTATGTCCTAACACTCATGGATAAAATTAACACACACAGCAGAAGCTAGGTTTTAATCCTTACTGACAACCCTTCAGTAACCAATTAAGTAATATTTAAGCATTCATTAGTATACGTAATCAGTATGAAATTACATATGTTAAGTGCAGATGTGACATTCGAACTTCTTGACGACTTTAATTTGCTGTCGATTATGATTAGCTGTAAAGGTCTCAGCTCTATACATGTATACTATATAGCATAGTATCTAGGTCGCAGAAATCAGCAATTAATCGTTTTTTCGCTACTCATAAGCACTCATGAAATTTTGATTATAAGAGAGAGTCAATAATATTGAAATTTAACTATGCACTGTGATTCATTTGTACTCACTATGTATACCGATTATCAATATGAAATTCCATATGTTTAGAGCAGATGTGACATTCGAACTTCTTGACGACTTTAATTTAATTTGCTTTCGATTATGATTAACTGTAACGGTCTCAGCACTATACATGTATATATACTATGTAGGTTAGGTTAGAGGACGTGTACTTGTCAATTAAGACAAGTACAGTACCCGGGGGTCGAATTGACCCATTGTACAACGTCCTAGTTTCTCACACCACTTATGTTGTGTGTGTTAATTTTATACATGAGTGGTGGGACCTACAGTTTAAAGTCGACTCCGAACGACAGATTTGAGATTGAGAAACTTTTCATGGCAATTTTTATTTACTCTCAGAGTTTTTTGCCAGAAATCTACTGAGAGGAAGTCGCCGAAAAAATACTTTTCGTATTTTGTCTTTGATGCCTGGCCTGGGGCTCGAACACAGGCTTTTGCGTCTAATAAGCCAACACACTACCTACTAGACTACGGCGACTTCATGTATACTATGTAGCCTAGCGTAAATTCTTATACAACGCAAGATGCCTATTACAAAAATTATTTCTCATTTAATTTGCGTCTTAGGAATTCACATAAGTCGTGTATTTAATTGAATTCAACAGAGTGTAGTTTATTACAGTGTGTGTTGGTTTTTTTTTGTTGGTTTAAAGTGCGGCTCGTTGTTTTATTTATAATTTGTTTCCTTTTTTTCTTCTAAGCAGCGTATATATCTTGTTGTTGTTGTGTTTTGAGATTTACTCATATACTGGCAGCTTTAAATGTTGTTGCTGTTTTGCTAGTTTCATCGTATTGTTGTTTTTGCATTTTAATTTTGAATCATACGTTGTTGTTGTAGTTATTTTCGTAGCTTTTTTTAATTGCAATTCTGGTTGGAGCGCAGATACATATCTTTTGTAGAATAATAAACATAATAAATAAATAAATAGATGTTGACGTATGTTTGGATGTGTATGTGTGTGTGTTGTGAGTGGCAGTGTGAACACATGCCTCATACACATGCCTCCCAAGTATCTGACGAATGCCAAATGCAAAGTGCAGTTTCATTTTCTATCGATTTCATATGCACCGCTGAGCGACTATAGATACTTACTACTGATTCATTATGCAGAATAATTGTTGATAACGAAAATACAAAAATAAAAAACAATAAAAACAATAAATTATTTAAAGCAATAACAGTTTTAGCAACTTGTTTTGCTATTTATTTATTTGTAATTGTGTTTATCTCTGACTTTGTCTTTGGATTTGTTTATTTATTTTTTATGTATTTATTAAATTTTTTTTAAAGAAAACTTAATGAATTTCTATGATACTTAAAAACTGAATAAGAAACATTTTAATTTTGTATTGCCAATTTTTTTCCATTGCTCCTCTTGGGTGCATATGACTTCCACAAAGCAATTCCATCTTATACGGTTGGCTGCTGTTATTTTGCATCTTCGCATTGCACTGTCCTAGATCTTGGAGAATCGAACGTCTCCAGGTGTTTTGAGGGATTTGTTTGTGATCAGTGATCCATGTTGCTGATGTTGTTATGCCAGAAAATCTGTGCAAAAAGCCCGAACCCATTTTTAATAGATTTAATAGTCAGCATCAATCTAACTACTATGTATGGCCTTCTTAATACAACTGCACCTTATGCTATAAAAAAATGAAAATGAAATTTTTATATAAAAGACTCTTAAGGTCCGACAGAACCCACAGTTTAATTTCTATGTATGAAATGGGGAAACAATTAGAAAAATTAAAATTAAAGAAAAAAAAACAAGAATTGCAACATGAAGAGTAATTGCATGATTTTGCAATGCAGGAGTAATTTTATACTCATTTTGTGTATTAAAAACAAAAGAAATATTGCCCACAGTAATAATTTTCAAATAAAACGTCAATTATTGCAAGATTTGAAAACTTTATTTCGTTGCCAGTCATTAGTAGTTGTACATACGTACGTACGTACGACAAACAATAGGGCGAGCATAAGAACTTCCAACCCTGCGTATATCGCTCAAATCTAATGCAACACAGTGCAATGCAATGCCATACAATCCAATGGCCAAAGAAGCAGGGCTTTAACAAAACACTTTCGGAACTTCATCAACTTCAACATGATGTACGTACGTTGCGACTCAAGAGACAATGCGACGAATTTTGAAAACCTTTTAAAATGCCCAACCAACTAACCAGCCAACCAACATTTGGTGGTAGTTGCTGCCCGAATACAACATTGTTCCCCTGTGTAAAGTTGCTGTTACTGTCTATTATTATTGTTGTTGTTATTGCTATGGTCGTATACTTATAAAACAAAATAAAAAAAAAAAAAACGGACGATGTTGTTGCCATTGCTGCTGATGTTGTTATTAATGTTGGGTTACAGAATAAATTTTCTCTCAACATTTTTCCTTTTTTTTCTTCTTGTTGTTTTTGTTGTTTTCTTCTGTCTAATGTTAACGCAGTAAAAGACCCAATTCTCACAGCACCGCACATAGTCATCATAGTTAAGATGTAAATAAAAAAAATAAAAAATAAAAAATGGAAATAAAAAAATAAAATAAAAATAATATAAATTTTGTATTTTTTTTTTACATAAAACCCCAAGAAAATAATAAGAAAACATAATAATACAATAATAATAATAATGAAAATGTTGTATTAAGAAAAATCTAGAATACATATACATTTACGAACAAAAAAATAGCGTCATACACACATGTACATACATACATAATGATTATTACAACCTTTTAGTCAGGATTAAGTCGCCATGGTGTAGTAAGTAGTGTGTTGGCTTATTAGACGAAAAGCCAGGGTTCGAGCCCCAGGCCAGACATCAAAATAAAATACAAAAAGTATTTCTTCGGCGACTTCCTCTCAGCAGATGTCTGGCAAAAACTCTGAGAGAAAATAAAATTGCCATGAAAAAGTTTCTCAAAAAATCTGTTGTTCGGAGTCGACTTTAAACTGTAGGTCCCACCACTTATGTATAAAATTAACACACACAACAGGTGGTGTGGGAAACTTGGTTGTAATCCTGACTGAAGGGTTGTAATGACCAATTATGTATGTATGTTAGTCAGGATTACGACCTAGTTTCTCACTTATGTTGTGTGCGTTAATTTTGTGTCGGGACCTGCAGTTTAAAGTCGACTCCGAACGACAGATTTTTGAGAAACTTTTTATGGCAATTTTATTTACTCTCAGAGCTTTTGCCAGAAATCTGCTGATGGGAAGTCGCCGTAGAAATATTTTGTCATATTTCGTTTAGTTGGAGATTCCTGACCTGAGGTTTGAACCGAGGCCTCACGTCTAATAAGCCAACACGCTATCTACTAGACCTCGGCGACTTCATTTAATTGGTTTACGTTTTTTAATTGTCTTCCTTAAGGAGTTAATATATACTTCCTTATTTTTAAATATCCATTTTTTTATGGTTTTAGCTACTTTAGGGTACGCGCAACCAGCCTTTTTCGAAATCAGTTTTTTTCACCTGGTGAACACTATGTAGTAAAAACTACTTGACCGATTTCGATAAAATGTTCCTAGGACGAGTAGTTGCAGTCCATACAAGGATATATTTAATCCCTCAATAATTAACAATTTTACTAAACAATTAAGGTAGAAAAAATGGGTAAAAAATAGACAATAAAAATCAAAACGCCAGCATTTTGTTATTTTTTGACTATAGCCAGTAAAATATTTTATAAGAGTCCATTTCGATTTTTTCTTTCAAACACTCTTAAATCCTTAAATCATGATCGTCAGATTTTGAGAAGATCCTCTTCAGCCTGCAGCCGAATTACGCCGTAATTAAAAAAAATATGTATCTAACAATCAAAAGCCTTCTTTCAAATAAATTAATCTTAAAAAAAAACAGGTCGGAAAGAGACCCTTAGGAAGTATACTAACACACTTCAAGTTTTAATGATGCAATCTTGAATTTTTGTGAAATTTGATTCTATTTTTTAGCCCGTAACTGTGCATGTATGTAGACAACATCGTCGTATACAAGATACAGACAAAGTTAAAGAAGAAAAACTAACAACAACAACAACAGCATAATAAAGTCATATACAGCCCAGCAAAGTGGCAGTATTTCAAACAGATCATGAAATAGTAAATGAATGCTGTTGTTGCTGTTGTTTTTTTTTATCATTTATTACACGAACCATGACATACATACGACGACGAACGCTAGGTAACTGAGTGCTTATTTATGAATATTTATACGAAATCTTGTATATAAATAACATATACATACATACATACATACTTACATATGTATATACCCCGCAGTGTTGTAGTTATTTACATACATATATACATATTTATATCTATACACATATATTAATTAATTTACATACCATATACAAAAAAAAAAGTTGAGATTTATTAATTCAAATACACTGAGAAAAAAATCTGAAGTCATTTAAATTAAAAACCAAATCGTCGAAATTTACATGTGATATTTTTCGAATACTGCTGTTATGCTAATCTCGTTGTAAAGGGCCCGCCAAATAATTTTTTTTTGAAAATGCTTTAAAAAAAAAAAACTACTGAATATTTTCTCAAATTTCTTTTTTTATTTGAAAGTACAATCCTTCCGGTTAATAATGGAAAATAATTTCATTCAAATGGCTGCCTCGGCTGGCCATGCAGTAGCCTACACCAGAAGATGCCGATTTTGGCAAAAAATCATCTTTTCAGATGAAGCTCATTTTGATCTTGTCGGTTTTGGGGCACAGAAAACCCGCACGCATACATTGAAAAGCCGACGCACCCAAAACGAGTCACTGTTTGGTGCGGATTTTGGTCCAGAGGCATAATTGGGCCATTTTTCTTCGAAAATGAGCAAGGATTGGCCGTTACAGACAATGGCGATCGTTATCGGGCCATGTTGAACGAATTTTTATTCACAAAAATTGAAGATGAGGATATTGGCAACATTTGGTTTCAACAGGACGGCGCTACGGTGCCACACAGCCGAAGCTACACTCGATGTTTTGCGTCCTGTTTTTGAAGTTCGCATTATCAGCCGCAGAGCTGATGTCGTTTGGCCACCTCGGAGCTGCGATTAGACACTGTTAGACTATTGTAGGGTGCCGTCAAAGATAGTGTTACGCCGACAAGTCAGAGACAATTGACGCTTTAAAGGACAATATTCGTGAAGCCATTGGTGAAATACAGCTGCACACAATCGATAATGTGCTTAAAAATTGGACCGATCGTGTAGGCTACTGCATGGCCATCCGAGGCAGCCATTTGAATAAAATTATTTTCCATTATTAACCGGAAGGATTGTACTTTCAAATAAAAAAAGAAATTTGAGAAAATATTCAGCAGTTTTTCTTTTTAAAGCATTTTCAAAAAAGTTATTTGGCGGACCCTTTATTTACGGTCAATTTGTGTATCATAATGGTAATAAATTGAAAATAAATTGTGATCTGCATAATGTGTTTCAATGGGCGTCGATTAATGATCTTTGCCTCAATCCGAGGAAATCGAAAGCTTTGACAATAGGCAAGATAAACTCTACAGCACTGCTTACACCAATACAGATTAATAATGCTATTAATGAGACATAATTGAGTACATAATGTTAAGAATCTAGGAGTTATCTTTAACAATAGCCTTAACTGGTCCAACAATGTGAATGCTATTTGTGGTAAAACGGTTGCCAAGTTGCGAAATTTTTGGCTAACGCAATATTTTACATACATAATCGGTCATTACATTCCTTCAGTCAGGATTACGATCTAGCTCCTCACATCACTCGTGTGTTAATTTCATCAATGAGAGGCGGGACCGGGACATACAGTTTAAAGTCGATTCCAAACGACAGATTTTTGAGAAACTTTTCATGGTAATTTTATTTACTCTCAGAGTTTTTGCTAGAAATCTGCTGAGAGGAAGTCGCCGAGAAATATTTTTTTTTTATATTTCCTTATGATGTCTGACCTGTGGTTTGAACCGTGGCCTTAAGTCTATTAAGCCAACACACTACCTAGTAGACTACGGCGACTACAAACTACAACGCAATATTTTACTCCGTTTAATGTTCGCATGTTGCTCGCAAAAACATACCTCATCCTTGTACTGATGTGAACTATTTTCCAGTTGTAACTCAGTAAGTAAGAACAAACTCAAAATCACTTATATCACGATATTGTTAGATATGTTTAGGGTCGTACAAGGTACAGTAGAATATCTGAATTTTCACATAAAATCTATAATACATCTTTTGAAAATTTGTTAAAATGCCTGTACTCTGGTATACCTACCAGAGATCAGCAATGAATCGTTTTATCGCTACTCATAAGGACTCATGAAATTTTGAATATAACTGAGTCAACAATATTGAAATTTAACTACATACTCTGATTCATTCATACTCACTACAACGTTAATCTATAAGTTCAGGTTGCAATGAGTATGCGTACACCGTTGACATCAAACTCATACCATTCGATATTTGTTTGATTCATAAGCCAACTCATTCAGATTCCTAACTTTAGAGAAATACTTATAATACATAGAAATCATTCATCAAAATTTATAGCCTTAGTTGTTAAGCATTTACAACAAAAGAAAAAACACAAATAAGACAGAGCAGCAAGCAAACACACAACCCTCTAGTGAGTATTTTAGTGTTCGTACGCGAATCATACTTTTTTTATAATTCGTGTATGCGATGAGTAGTGGAGAGTCCAAATCAATAACATCGTGCGTATTGTTAAGTACGAGTACCATGAGTATTTCAAACTTTGAGTATGAGTAGGATGGGTATGACATTTAAATAAGTATGAATGCGTATAAGTATCAGAAATTATAAGTATGATTAGAGTCTACTCATCGTTTTGAATACTCATTGCTGACCTCTGGTTCGTACGTGACTCATACTTATTTTGTAATTCGTGTATATGTTGAGTTATGGAGAGTCGAAATCAACAACATCATACGTGTTGTTACGTATGAATATGATGAGTATTTCAAACTTTGAATATGAGTAGAGGTTTCATGATATTAAAATAAGTATGAATGCGTATACGTATCAAAAATTATGAGTATGATTCGATTCTGCTCGTCTTCTTAAATATTCATTGCTGCTGTCTGGTCTCTAATCGGCTCTTTCGAATAGAAATAATAATGAAGTTGTGCCGTAACACTCGCATGTAAAATATCTTTCGATATTCCCATTGAATGTAAAATATCTTTTAAAACAAAATTTCTCTTAGTGGAATACTCTAGCTTGCTGATTGCCTGACTGCCTGACTGGCTGCCTGACTGATTGAATGACAGAACTCAACACTCGCAAACGGCGATGATCTAAATTTGTTTTTGGATGAAACAAAAAACAAATAAAAAATAAAAAAGATGATCAAACACGTAAACGAATAAATCATCTCGAGTAATTTCGTTTTACGGGCTGTAAGTGTCTCTATTTTTAATACTTTCACCGGCCAGTTAAAAAAAAAATAAAATCAAATGAAATAAATACGATACAGTAAAAAAAAAATAAATATTCACCTTTTGAAAAAGGAAACATTAATTATAATAAAATTTTAAGCATCATGAAAGAAAAGTGGAATTTTTTTAAAGCATAAAATTTTAAAAAATGCTTATGACTTAAATAGGCCTTCATTGTATAAATTAATAAACTCATTCACTTGTATTCACTAATATTTTTGGTTATTTAAGAATATTTTAAAGCTACAGTCGTTCATCACAATTTGAGATGAACAACAACTAAGCTGATATTTAATTTGAATTTAATATTTTGCCTTGACTTTATAATTTAAACTTTAGTTCTCGAAAATGTGCTTTTAATCAAGGAAATAAGTGAAATTTGCATAAAATACAGTAAAAGGAGTTGCCGTTCGCTTAGTAGACGCAAAATCGTGGTTCAACTCCCAGCTCACACATCCCGAACAAAACGATTTCCTTTCAGCATTCTTCTAGCAAAAACTCTGAGAATAAGTAAAATTGCCATAAAAAGTTTTCCAAAAATCTATCGTTCAGAGGCGACTTTAAAACTGTCGTAATCCTGACTAAAGGATGTTAATGACCAATTAAGTATGTTAAGTAAGTAGAAAGTGAATGACGTCTATAGACGTACATTATTCGCTCTTGCAGATGCAAATGACGTCTATAGACGTTCACTGCGTATGCTTACAGATGCAAATTCTTGGTCTTTCTACACAGTGTATATGTCTAACAACAACGGGTATCCATAAATACATACATAATTGGTCATTATAACCCTTCAAGTCAGGACCTAGTTTCTCACACCACTTATGTTGTGTGTGTTAATTTTATCATGAGTGGTCGGACGTACAGTTTAAAGTCGACTCCGAAAGACAGATTTTTGAGAAACTTTTCATGGCAATTTATTTACTCTCAGAGTTTTTGCCTGAAATCTGCTGAGAGGAAGTCGCCGAAGAAATACTGTTTGTATTTTGTTTTGATGTCTGGCCTGGGGCTCGAACCCTCGCTTTACGTCTAAAAAGCCAACACACTACCTACTAGACTACGGAGCTACAACAACGGGTATCGTTAAAATCAAAATTGCCCATGATTTGCTGTTACAGTATCGTTTCCATAGACTTTTTATATTTTCAGCCCCCGGCCTTGTGTTTTCATCTTTATTGCTGTAAAATCTCGAGCATTTAGTACCTCAATACTAAGTCAAGTTTTCTTATCTAAATGCCGCCAGCTAGAGTGATCAAATCACACTTATAAAGGGTTCTTAGGGTAGTAATGTAACTTTAATTCCATTGTATCCTTGCCATTAAGAGCATAATATGAAGGCATTTAATAATCGCCTATTTGAGGCGACTTGATGGAAATTGCTCCAAACTTTTAATGTTAGGGAATTATTCGCGTAGGCTCGATGTTTGATGTAGCCTCCTACAAAAACTTTGATCGTAAAATAAAGTTGTCATGAAAAGCTTCTCAAGTCTGTCGTTAAACTGTAGGTCCCAACACCCTAGGTGAAATTAACACAAGGCATTGTCGGTGTGGGAAGATAGTTCATAATCCTGAGGCGAAAGACTGGCATAATTCCACAAATTCGGATTATTCATTATACTTTCTCTAACATAAGCGATATTTTAGGCTGTGTATACACAACTATTGTACACAGATGATCTGCTCACACCTGTAACGCTTCCAGTCTCTTTAAATTTCTTTTAAACTTGCAAATTTCTTGCACAATAGGCCGATTATGAAGACCATAATTAACCCATACTGCTTGAAAATTGGCTAATCACCCACTTGTAGAAAATAAATGATAAAACTTTCACTAAATAAATAGCACTGTGCTATTATTTTTATTGTATCTGTAACGATTATTCTATCATTGTGACCATAACTGTAAATTTCCCTCGTATGCAAATTCGTTTAATTACGCTGCAATTTTTTTTGTTATTTTTTGTCGTTTTTCTACGTTAATGACAACGTTAATGAAGACAGCAAGCAACAGAGGGTAAGGAGTAACAAAAATGAAAACAATGAAAAAAATATTTACGTATGTACATACACACACACATACATATACAATTCACATACGAAATGCATTCGGGCTACTTAATGTGGTTAAAGCAATGCCAGTAGCAACAACAACAGCGTTGATGGATGCTAAATACATACATACGTGCATGCATATAATGGATGCTGCTGCTGCTTATTGGTGGCTTAAAAGTTGCTGGCGCCAAAGGTGTTTCACTTTTCATCTTTAAAAAAAGGTTTACGAAACAGAACACAGTTCAGCTCATGTTTAAAATACCGCAACAACATACAACGACATGCACGTGCAACATAGTTTGCCTGCTATCTTCTAAACGTAGTCTGTAGGCCAATATAACAAACGTTAGTTGAAAGCAGTGATAAAAACCATGCTTATCAGCATCCCCCCAGTGTGTGTATCCATTTATTTAGCCACCACTGTACAGAGATCTGTTTTCAAGTAGTGCTAATGGCTATTGCTGATGCTTCTCTTTTGCCTGTCCATACATATTGAAGATTTTAATTTTTGTTATTGTAATACACATACAAAGAAACAAACACACATAGGCAGAGACACACTCACACATAGAAAGATACCAGATTGACTGGTTTTTCTTATTTCAATATGCCGTATGCCGTATGTAAACAATCTGGGCTTATGGTTAAAGAGTGAATTTTTTTTTTAAATAACACTCACCATTTGGCCCCAAACAGCCAATGAAGTGCAACTAGAACCATAAAATGTGTTTTGATTATGTGAATGGACACACCCCCAATACAATAATAACAAAATGGTTTCCGTTATAAATGAGTACTAAAAAATGTATATGCGTATGTGTGTAAGTGTTGTAACTGGTATTCTTAGTTGTTCAGCTGCAGCATCATCATCAACAAAAATCATCAGCGTATATATATGTGTGTGTGTGTATATTTGTTTTGTAATGGAACTCTGAATGCCATCACCATCATCATCATCGTCGTCATCATCGCCGTGTAAAGATGAGTAACAAATTATAAGACAAATTGGCGTTAATATTGTGTAGTTGTCAACACAGTCATTCCAACATGATTTGAAAGCAAAAACAAAACAAAACCGAAGTCGTTCGGTATTGTATTCTCTGCGTTTAGTTTTGTTTGTTTTGTTGTCGTTTGTTTTCAATTGTTTTGGAGTCCGAATCCGTTCGGTTTTTTTCCTTGCAATTTCTATTGTTTTCTATGAGGGGGTTCTATGGAAAAGAAAAATAACAACAAAAATGGTAGTGAAATTATGTTAATCTGTCGTGTTTTGTTTGAGCTATGCATTCTTCGTCTGCATCATCAAATCAGTACAAATTTCTTTCTTTTTAGTAGAGTGCGAG
Organism: Sarcophaga carnaria; assembly: GCA_958299815.1. Taxonomy (NCBI): domain Eukaryota; kingdom Metazoa; phylum Arthropoda; class Insecta; order Diptera; family Sarcophagidae; genus Sarcophaga; species Sarcophaga carnaria. The sequence continues at coordinate 5,100,510 of OY283153.1, read as the reverse complement.
CGAATTAAAATGAATTTTGAGTGTGCTATTGTATTCAAAAAATATTGACACATATTTTCTACCAAACGCCACCAGCCGCCATTAATTTTTAAGCATTTTATTTATGTTTTATTTAAAGGTTAGAAAAAAAACATAATTTTGAAATTGTGACAGAACAAGTTCCAAATTTCGTACATTACATTTACATTTTAGAAACCGTGCTCCACCAAGATATTTATTCTAGCACGTTTCCGTTTCAATAAAGCTTCCTTTGACAGATTTCGTATTATGTTTTCACCTTTGACAGTTATAAAAGTTTTAAAATGAGTGGGCTGGACAGCCATAGTATCAATGAATCCAAAATAGGTTTTCCTATGGTCGGGCATTACTTGGCACCGAAGATATAGCCGACGAAGCTAATTGTTATCTTCAATTGAGCAAAAAAAAATTCTGTATAAAAATTAGGCTTTGGATTTTTTGCCGATGACTTGCTTTTTTGGTCAAAGATTTGCCTTTTTTTTGGTCGATAACTTGAATTGTATTGGTTGATGATTTGCTTTTTTTTTGGTCATTGACTTCCACTTATTTCGCCTATGGCTTGCATTTTTTGGTCGATAACTTGCATTTTTTCGTTCAAGGACTTTAATTTTTTTTGTCGATGACTTGCGTTTTTTTCTGTCGATGACTTGCACTTTTTTGGTTGATAGCTTGCATTTTTTGGTCGATTACTTGCATTTTTGTGGTCGATGACTCTTTTTTCAATGACAAAGATATTAGCTTCGTCGTCTATATCTCCGGTCCCATATAACGCTCGACTATAGCGAAAACTATTTTGAAATCCTTGATGCCAGGGCAATTCAGCTGACTATTCCATTCCCCTACCATTCTAATTTCGATTTTGACCGATTTTTTACAGAGTACTTATTTTTGCTCATCTTTCTATTACTCCGGTCGTACTGTTTTGACCAGTCCACTGGGCCAATTTCCTCCATATTTTAATTTTTTTATCCGATTTTGTACGATTTGTGGAGGGTATATTTGGCTAAAAAAACTTTCAACTTGATTATCTATGATGAGAAAACATTTTTTTTAGTTTGTTTTGTTGTAAAATTTAAAGGTTTGCTTTTATTTTATTTACGTGGTTCAAACCAGAGATCAGCAATGAGTATTCACAACGATGAGTAGAATCGAATCATACTCATGCATTCATACTTATTTTAATATCATGGAACCTCTACTCATATTCAAAGTTTGAAGCACTCATGATATGCATACTTAACAACACGTATAATGTTGTTGATTTCGACTCTCCATAAATCAACATATACACGAATCACAAAATAAGTATGATGCGCGTACGAATACTAAAAAGTTGTGCGTTTGCTCTGCTTGCTACTCTGTCTTTTTTGCTTATGTGTCTTTATTCTTTGTTTGTAAATGCAACAACAACTAAGATTGTAAATTTTGATGAATGATTCGAGTCACTCGAATTATTTATAAGTATTATAAGTATTTTTCTAAAGTTATAAATCTAAATGAGTATTCTTATGAATCAAACATATTCCGAATGGTATGAGTTTGATGTCAACGTTGTACGCGTACTCATTGCAACCTGTACTTATAAATCAACGTAGTGTAGTGAGTACGAATGAATCAGAGTACATAGTTGAATTTCGATATTGTTGACTCACTTATATTCAAAATTTCATGAGTGCTTATGAGTAGCGAAAAAATGATACATTGCTGATCTCTGACACACACCACATGGGTGGTGTGAGAATCTAAGTCGTAATCCTGACCAAAGTATTGTAATGACCAATTAAGTAAATACGTTTTAATAGTAGAAAGTTAAGAAGAAAGAAAAAACTGCAAATAATGAACATTAAACAGTCAGCATTAAATGTTAATGAGATAAGCCTCAGTTGGCTGGTTGCTTATAATTTATTACAGACGTGCTTTAAATGCTTACCTCATTTTTTCGTTTTTATTTCAATATTTATAAATACCAATACCCCGACATTTTTATCATATTTTAAACGAATCGTTCCAATTATTGAAATTTATTTTTACTGCCTTAAAAATAATGGCCAGTGGTAAGAGGTTTTTCATCCATCCATTTGCAAGCTGACGAAAAAAAAAAACAGATCAGAAATGAATCTAAAAAAAAAAAAACTGAACTAAACAACAACACCAACAACAGCAGCAGCAACAGCAACAGCCGTAACCATATAGCGAAAAAGCATTGCAACAGCATCAATTGCTTGCCATTATTGGCGATGATATAAATCTCTTTTGCCACTGTATGTTGCTGCAGTTGCTTGGTTGGTTGGTTGTGGCTGTTGCAGGATGCATGCAATAATAAACGAGTGCGAGGAGAGTATAAGTATGTGATGGTGATGCCGCATACTACACTATTCGTATGCAATCGTATGTATGAATATGGTGCAAATCGAATCTCGAATTGTTTGGAATTAATCCTGGGCCTTCTTAAAGAAGAGAGCATCAGAATATGAAGGAACGTGTGTGTACTCCCGTACGATATTGTTACTCATCGTCATTATCATTGTACCCTTTACGTTGTACTCGTACTCATACTCATACTCATACTAACGAATCGATCGGAAAGTAAAAAGGGACGTGTTAAAGCCACTTCTCATGAAATATGCTAAAGCCTTGACACTTTTCTACCGGTTTCCTACCAATCGAACTAAAAAACCAAAAGAAAAACAAACAAAAAATGGGAAAATATCACATTGTATGGTGGTATGCTATGGTATGATATGGAACAAGAAGTAAGACTTGCTTGCTCTCTGTAAGCAAAACGAGTAAAAATTTATTTTTCCTTTGCAATGCGCGGTCATGATGACCAAATTCAAGTGGAACTTTGTTGTTTTTTATGCGACAATGTGCCATCGTATTAAAATAGTTATAGAAGAGAATGTTGTTGTTGTTGTTGTTATTTTTTTATTTTTCTCATTTCTGCCATAAAGTGTGGCATCTTGATGTCTCCTACCAATAATGTTTTAAAATGTTTTTCATATGCAACAGCAACAGCAAGAGCAGCGTGCAACAGAAACAGCAATGTAAAGTAGCAGAGCAAAATCATGCCATATGATCCATACTCACATGGGTGCAACTCGCCAATACCGAAATATACAGTGGTGGATATCAGTTTAGCACATTTTATGTGTTCAATATGTTGCACTGAAAATATCTGGAAAGATTATTTGGATCGGCTTAAAAGTCTCTTAATTTTATGAATTGGAATGCCATGATGACTGCTTTTTGGCCCTCTTTGCTGTATCTTCAGATCTAGAAAAACGGCTCCTTTATTTTTAGAACCTCAGTTGTAGTAGTTATATTAACAGAAACAAAACTCATAGAAAAAAAACTTAAGAACAATTGGAAGAAGGAAGGCTAAAGGATTTTATTTACTTATGGGTTATTACGAACCTATAGTCGGGATTGCAACCTAACTTTCCATTCCACCCATGTTGTGAGTGGCGGGAGTTTTATAGTTTTGTGTGACGTGGGGTTTGAACAATGGCCTCATGGCCTAGACTACGGCGACTCTACAGATTTTGTTGTCCCTTTCCATCCGCGCCAAACATCAGTGTCATAGAGTTGATATTGTGCTGGTACATGCTGTATTTTTCTAGTGCTAATTACAAACACAAAATTTATTGACTCATGAATCAGTATTCCAGTGTTTTTTATCCAGTCCTTTAATGGCTTTGCTGGTTGCTATAAACGACGTTTTTTTTATCACTTGATGAGTTAGTTTCTAGGATGACAGGGTTGCCAACTGTCGTTGCTTATGTAAATAAAAATGTCTGTCACTCAGAGAAGGTAGACGCAATTATCCCATATATAGCCCATTGCGAAACACATTCTTTCAAGTCTTCTAACACTGGAACCATTCAGAGCTTTTGATGAAAGATAAAGATTTAAAGTCACAATGTGTGTATGTATATACTTCACAGCTCAATGAGATTATCTACGTACTAAAAAAGTAAAAGAAAATAATTTAGTTGTGCTTCTAAACAAGAAATGAGTTTCCTACTCTTTCTCCTTTTCACAATGGCTTCTAGAGAAGCTATTTTCCACATGACTCATGCCCGGAGCATGGGAATAGCTAGTAACTACTTCTGTGGAACCTGTAACGATGAAGAAGAAGAGGAGATCACAGAACATCTTCCCTGTTCTCCTACATACATACATAATTGGTCATTACAACCAACCATTCAGTCAGGATTATGGACCTAGTTTCTCCTGTCCATCTATTTTCTTGGGCAACTAAGAAGAATAATTCTTGAGTACGCAGAATTTATTGACTGTACATATCTAGCCAAATACGATTTAAATAAAAGTCACAATTTCATCAGGAGTTGTAATTATGTGACGCAAGAGCTAATATCGGTGTTACAACGGGACCAAGCAATGCGAATGTGCTAACGTTATGTTCAACACTGTGTACTTCGTAATATATGCTTACAGTTCCAAATGTGTGTGAGTGTATAAAAGGTGGGCCAACACATGGACTGAACACAATGATGACTGCATTGCTGCATAACAATATGGTCGTCAGTTTTGCAAAATGAAAATGAAGTACAAAACGATAAAAAACAAAAAAAAAAAAACGAAAAAAGCACAGAATCCAACTGAAACGGGCCGACAACATGGCTAGTTAAGAAGGCAAATGTGCTGTTTTAGTCTGTTTGTTATTATTTTTTTTTGTTTGTTTTTTGAATATTTAAACAGCCAGAAACTTGAAACGATGATTTCAAATTTACAAACATAAATTGCAAGTTATGTTTGTCTACCAATTAATTTATGGAATATTGTTAGGACTCTTTCTTTCTTTCAGAAGTCGCCATAGTCTAGTTGGTAGTGTGTTGGCTTATTAGACGCAAAGCCAGGGTTCGAGTCCCCGGCCAGACATCAAAATAAAATACAAAAAGTATTTTTCGGCGACATCCTCTCAGTAGATTACTGGCAAAAACTCTGCGAAAGAAATAAAATTGCCATAAAAAAGTTTCTCAAAAATCTGTTGTTCGGAGTCGACTTTAAACTGTAGGTCCCACCACTCATGTATAAAATTAACACACACAACATAAGTGGTGTGAGAAATTAGGACGTTGTACAATGGGTCAATTCGACCTCCGGGTGCTGTACTTGTGTTAATTGACAAATACACGTCCTCTAACCTAACCTAACCTTAACCTTCAAACATATTTTTCTTTAGGGCTCAAATTATAACTTTGAGAGCAAAATTTTTTCTGAAATTCAATTCTGTTTGCGCCCATGCATTCCACATTCGATCACTACATTTTTCTCTTAACATTGTCGTAAGCCATCAACTTTTTGCATCAGTCGCTCTTTTCACTCCTAAAAGGCACCGAATTTGCTGAAATTCAGTTGCGAGTTGGCGAGTTGTGTCGCGCATGAAAGAAAAACGTTCATATGATGTACTACTCGTTGTTAATAAAAGCTACCACCAGTAGTCAGCTCTTCCAGTTGAAAGTCATCGCATAATGATCGTCAAATAAGTCTCAACTGACCGTTTGTTGTAATGACCAATTTAGCCAGTCTAGAAAGAGGTTATGGATGAAGGAATTAACCAAAGTCACAAACCGTTTTACCAGATTAGAATACTGATCGCCGTGGTCTAGTAGGTGGTGTGTTGGCTTATTAGACGAAAATGTCGATGTCGAGCCCCAGGCCAGACATCAAAATAAAATACAAAAAGTATTTCTTCGGCGACTTCCTCTCAGCAGATTTCTGGCAAAAACTCTAAGAGTAAATAAAATTGCCATGAAAAAGTTTCTCAAAAAATCTGTCGTTCGGAGTCGACTTTAAACTGTAGGTCCCACCACTCATGTATAAAATGAACATACACAACATAAGTGGTGTGAGAAACTAGGTCGTAATCCTGACTGAAGGGTTGTAATAACCAATTATGTATGTAGAATACTGATCGCATACTCGCTTATCGGGGAACTGTGCTGCAATATGTTTAGCGCATCACTCGCGACAATTAGCCTGCCAGGACAGGACTGATTGATTTATTGATACAAATTGTAAAATATTTTCTTAGATGTTCTCATTGCTCATCGAATCTATTTTTGATGAACGCTGCTTAAACATTACTTTACTTTATTTTTATAGAATACAGAATACTTGACGTGAAACGAAAAAATCATTCCTTAACTCTTCTGACTTTAGAAAAGAAGAGGGAGAAGTGAAAAAGGAAAACAAACGTCAGTTTAACACACAACAACCAACCAAATGAGCTGCCAAGTTTAGAACCATAATGTGTGTACGTGTGTGTGTGTGTTATACGTATGGGTATGGGTAGTACGAGTTATAATATTCAGTTTGGTGGACCAGATTTAGAATATGCAACATTTCTTAAAGATGTTGACATTTTACAGCTTTGAAAAAATATACCGACCGACAGACTTTGTTGGTTGGCGTTCTCTTGTTTGTTTTGTTTTGTTTTTTTTTTTTAATTTTTAAAACTTAAGCCTGCCAGCCTGCGCCTACTCGCTTGCCTCCCTTAATTTTCGTTTTTCAAATGAAACAGTTTTTGGGTTCTGCTTAAACGTACAACTTTGTCCACCACTACTACTGTTTTTTATGCTTTTTTATTTGCTTTTTGTTTGCTGTTTTTTGTAGTTGTTGTTGTTGCTGTTGATTTTTAAATCCTCGCTCATACATAGTACATATGAGCTTTGCGGTGCATTAATCCAAAAAGTACTTGTTTTTTTTGTGTGTGATTTTATTGTTGCTGTTGTTGCTGTATGTCACATTATGCGGTAGCGCGCGGTGCCCTATTTTAAATCAGCCAACACAGCAACACACAAACCCACGTGTACCCCCAGACTGTGACATACTCTGCTTACATTTTCCACAACTCCGCATATAGAAAGAATCCAAGTTAGGGAAACTGTTGAGTTACCCGTTGCTCTGTTACGGTTACTGTTTGTGGGCACTGAATTTTTTCATTGTTCTTGTTATTGTTGTTGTTGTTGTTTCTGTTTTGTTGACTTATTCTTATGCCAAGAAATTGGCAGGCAAAAAGGGTTTACCACATAAATAAATACATTCTTAATCATATATAATCCAATAATAATAACAACAATAATAGTACTGACTAAAAGTAGGCATATGATCGATTGATATTATTGTTTTTTCAAAGATATAAAAAAATGAGGCTTAGGAAATGAAATGAAAGAATGATCCCATCAGGCGGAGGTGACGGCAATTTACCGGGCCGCTCTATGGATCCTCGTTAACGGTGCTCCTTTCACTCGCGTCTCGGTCTTTTCTGATAGTCAGGCCGCGATAAGATGTCTATCGTGTTTCGTGAATAACTCTAGGATCGTTAGGGAATGTCGCCGCTGTCTCGACCTTCTTTCTGGGCGCTTCACCAGTGTCTCACTGGTGCGGTTCCCCGGGCACAGTAACATTCCGGGAAACTGTAGGGCCGACAAGCTCGCCAGAGCTGGTGCGCTCCTTCCGGAATCCGCTTCAATTGAACTGGGCATGCCACTTGCCTCGGCCAAGTTGGACATTGCGCGGAAATTCTCTCGGGACACCAACCTATCCTTGGTCAATGAGTGGTCCTGATCCACAGCTAGACTCACCTGGCCCTTGATGGATAAAAGGCGTACCAACCAATTACTTGGTCTTGGTCGTGACGTCATTTCAACCACAGTGGTCGTGTTTACAGGTCATTGCGTTATGGGTAGACACGCGGAGAGAATGAGGCTCCCATTTAACGATTTCTGCCGTGGATGCAGATCCGCTGAGGAAGAGGAGACTGTTATCCACTTTCTTTGTCAGTGACCGTCTCTTGCTAGGTGTAGATATAGGCTATTTGGCTCTCCATTTTTTGTCAGCTTGACGGAGCTATCATCTATTGATATCAAGGATATAGCTTCGTTCATCAAACTTTCTGGCTGGTTTTCCAGTATGGGGTAGTCGTGCTTTTGATGTGCAGCCCTTGCGCTGACCAACTTCTTTCTCTTCCCTGATTTTGGTGGAACTTGGTCAGTACAGGGACTGCGTTCACCCGTGGCATCACAACCCTCAACCTTATTGGCAAAAAATTCAATCAATCGATTGAGACGACCATAACAAACCATTATTCATAATTACAGCCTAGCTTGTGACACCATCCATGTTGCGTGTATTTATTTTTGTCCATGAGTGGCAGGCGCTGCAGTCTAAACGTCGGCTTTAAACGACAGTTCTGAAAAGCATTTTCATGGCAGTTAGTTACTCTCAGATTTTTTTGCAAAAGACTAGAAATATTCATTTAATATGTAAGACCTAAGGAACAGGGAACACTTGCTTTGTGCATGACTATGAAAGCATGAAGCGAAGTACATACTTTGTTCAGTGCTTCTCTACTACTGGCCCAAAGTTCAAATTAAAGAGAGCGATTCATATTTTTAGTCGCCTCTAAATAAGGGCGATTCTGATGAGGAGAATAAGTGTGTTTTGGGTACGCTAATGTACCCCTGAACTTTATTGGTGTAAGTATGTATGAATGCAGTGAAGGCACCGAAAGAATGGAACACTTTTTAAGACATTGCCCAGCTTTCGTAAGCCTGAGATTCCAATATTATGGGGATAATACAATACCAGACATAACTAATCTTAGAAGAGTGCACGGGAGGAATATGGTCTGTATCTTATACAAAATTCCTATAAAGACTAGGGTTGGTATTCTTTAGTGGTGAGTGTACAACAAGTCAACTTAATATGGTTTAGGTGTCTGCCGATAGTAATGAAACTTTGGTTTGCTTTCCGCACTTCAGCCTATCTGCCTACCTACCTAAGGCATAAATTCTAATTTGTGGTATCCACTATCGAGTGATTTAAATTGCCGTCAAGCAATCACAAGGTATCAAGCGCTATCTACAGTGATCTCCTCGTACTTAAACAATATGAGATAAAAAATAATGAATTTATTTCTACTTATACTACAATGTAGAGTAAATTTTGATTGTAACAATGTTTATAGTTGTATTTCATAATCCAAATTTTGTACGTAAATTTTTTCTTTGCACTGTACTTAAGCTGAACAGCTCTTATAATCGCGCATAATCCACACACAAACAAATGTTTGCAATAAAATGTCACAGAGCTCCCAATAAATTATCAAATTCTGGCTCATATCCTTCTGTTCTTCGTATTTTATTTTGTTTTTCTAAATAAATTACCAACAGTTACCGGCCGCTTGACTTAACCTGGGCTACTTATAAAGACCGCAATCGTGTGTTGGGGATGCCATAGCAGTCTATCCACACATATTCCTACCAACATATGTATGTATGTATGTACATATATATGTAAGCATATGCGATAGGCAATAGACAACCAACAATATTTACTGTTTGAGTATTTCACTCTCTATTGCCATACTGACTGACTGCCTGACTGTTTATTTGTTTCAACTTCGTTTAAAATCTGCCTAGTCGTACGTATGTATGTTTGTATGAAAGTGTAAATCTCTAGATAATTAACTATTTAAGTACGTGAACGAATGAATGAATGAAGGAATCTTGATATTTTCTACCAATAAATGTGTCGGGTATGCATTCCAAACTGAATACCAAATGACTATTCGTCACTGCATTCTCTTCATTCAAATGCTGCCGCACAGTCCAGTCTCTTAACCCTCTTTCTCGTATAGTTTCAACTATTCAAGACCATCACTGGTAATATTGTAGTACGATAGGCAGCAGCAGCATCATCATCATCGGTATGTTTAGAATGAATGTTTATTCGTATTGTGGTATGGGAAGGAGGGTAATATTTATTCTACAAGTTATTTTTGGTAAATTCCAAGAAAGCGTTTTTAGTTCGAAAAGTGTCGACGAATTGTGTCGCGTATGAAAGGAAAACGTTCGTACGGTGTACTACTCGCTTTAAATAAGAGCCACCACCACTAAGTCAGTCCTTCCAGTTGTAGGTGATCGCATAATGATCGTCAAAACTGCCTCAACTCACCGTTTGTTAAGCAGGGTTGCCAACGTTGTATTTATTCATTTAGTGAAAAGCTACGTTGTAATCCTGGATGAAGGGTTGTAATGACTACATAACCAAGTAAAAGGTTATAGATGAAGGGATCAACCAAAACCACAAATCGTATCACCAGATTGGGATACTAGACGAATACTTGATTAACGGGTTACGTATCACTCGCGGCCAATTGCTACCTGATGACTTTTTTAATCTAACGGATCCATTGCCCAGACAACAGTGAGGACTTGTTGCTAAGCGTATGGCTCTAAGCATGAAGATAGCTTGAGTCTAATCTCTATATAGTAAAAACAGAAACCAAACTATGCCTCGGGCAACCGCAATACTTGTTGAGTGGCAGGACTTTCCGTGAAATGTTGCTAATTTACTCGGACAGCCAGACTGAGATTAAGTACGAATATATTTTCAAGGTTTATCCTTAAGTGAATGCCGAAGACCTCTCAAGGATATTTCAAATCGTTATAAGATAGGCATATGATGAGCTGGTCATAGATTGTCAGTTAAATTGGACATTCTCAACTCGTTTCACAGGGAGGCACAATTACCGTGGCAACAAAAGGGTACGTGCAATATTGTTATACTCTGCTCGATAACTGTGGACGCATGTGCGTGAACTGTAAAAAATTAATGACATTTGTACAAGCTACAGACTTGTGAGCGCACAGCATTGGTTGGCCTTCTTTACTGCAACCTATCGCATTTAGAGATCAAGACATCTAATTTGGAAAAAGGTCTTTATAGCTTAAAGAGAACTGAATGTCGAAGCATGAAAGTGTATCAAATTCTTCTATCGGGTTCAGTGCTCGTAAATAGCCAAAATAGTTAATGACAGAAGTCACTTTGTAATGTTTTAAGTTACATTTTTTTAAAAGAATATTTAAAATTCTTAAAGGTATTGTAAATAGTCGTTTATATTTTCAATATTTCCCCAACAAACAAATTATAATTTGTAACAGAATATGGCAACTCTAAACATTAAAAAAAAAAGTTTACCCACTTCTGTACTGTTTATTCGGTAGATTAAGGATCGATGATCGCTGGATGAAATCGTTTGCCTGGTTATATCGATCGCTGCCTGGCTGTGTGTGTCGGCAAATACTGCAGCGGTAAATTCTTTGATGATGACAATAGCTGCACGCGCCCAATTTACATTTACCAGTTCAGTGTCTACCGAAAACCAATGTTAAGCGAATTTTTCCTTTAACCAACCCATATATTCTATCGTCTGCTGTTGCTGCCGCCACAGAATTGTCTCTTGAAACGAGCAAACGAACGAATAAACGAACTTAAGAATGGACAGACATTTAAAGGAACCTCAAGAATAGTGGTAGCAAAAGTCACAAAAGTACATACATGAGTACATGATGGTAAATATGATTCTTTTATAGTCAGTCTCTCTGGCTGGCTGGCTGGCTGGCTTGCTGGCTGGTAAACTGATTGCATCCGTCGTTGCTTGGTTGGTTAGTAGTTGTTCGCTTCGATGGTAGTGCTAGAAGTATTTGCACAGTTAAAGCAAGACACTTGAATTTGCTTTTATTATTTTATAAACATTTTTTTGTTGTTGTATTTTAGAATTTTTCTCGTTCAATTTCAATATTTAAGGATAAACTGTCAATATGTCTACTTTAAATACATATATTTAGTGAACCTATAAATCGTTAACTGTCGTCAGTTGCCACGGTTTTTAAATTTTTTTTCTCCTGGCCTTTTCTACTTTGTATTTTGGTTTCATTTTTTTTTCTGTGTTTCTTAATCTCGGTTTCTTTTAGGACAAAAAAAAAATTTTAATTTTAAAATCAAAAGAAAATTCATAAGAAATTTATATTAAATACGTTTTCTTTCCCTTGTCGCTTATTTTTTTATTTTAATTTGTTTCATTTTTAGTTCCAAAAAATACAATTCACCACTGAATCGAACACCTGAATATAACAGCTCAGCCGATTTGCATGATCAAGCCGACGGTCGTCTATTACATGAAGCGAACAGTGAAACATCTTATCAGTATCGCCATGGTAGCGAACATTCTTCTTCGAGTCTACATTCACCTGCCATTCACCATTCGACCTCAACTTCCCACACGACACCCACCCACAACAATAGCTACGATAATGATCACTTGACCGATGGTGCTACAGCCGGCACATTGTCGCTGAACTCACAATGTCATAATTCGGTGATTATAACGAATTCGTACATGGGTAATACGCCAACCCCACCGCCGCCCCAGTCCGCCGCCTCTTCCTCCCAGCATTTAATCTCTTCGAATATGTCACCATCACCGTTACTTACGAATAGTACCTCATCGACCATGTTGAATAAGTATCTTTCCCACCCCAATATGATGAGCGTAGCCATGTCCTCCGATACGGAGGAATATGGCATTGGTCCTTCTGGACCAGGAATTGGCATGACGGCTGGTATTGGTACCGGTGGTCCAGGGATTATGGATGGCTCTATGTGGGCTTACGACTACAAGGGTGAGATATGTGCGGCGAACAGGAATTTCTTAGATCGCCATAAATTAGTCAATGAAGTCAAGTTTCGTGCTGTCGGCAGCAATCAGTCCAAATGTGCCAAAGAAGCTAGAATACGTAGACCCATGAATGCATTTATGGTGTGGGCCAAAATTGAACGCAAGAAATTGGCTGATGAAAATCCAGATTTACATAACGCCGATCTAAGTAAAATGTTGGGTAAGTTTCTCTCGCTCTTTTAATTTTTTTTTCCTTCCATACAACTTGAAAGTTTCTCGTTTCTAGGAAAAAAATGGCGCTCTTTGACCCCACAAGATCGCAGACCCTATGTGGAGGAGGCCGAACGTCTTCGGGTTATACATATGACCGAACATCCCAATTATAAATATCGACCTCGACGAAGGAAACAATCGAAATTGCGTACGTTGCAAGCCAATGGTGTGTCGAAAGATCAAAATGGTGTTGGCAACACCCAAACAACGGGCGGCAAACAACCCAATGCGAAATCATCCTCAACACCTCCTTCGAATTCGCTTTCATCAAGTACTTTCGATACAAATTCGAACCAACAAAGAAACTCTACACCCCAAATGCATACTCCAACCAATTCGTCACTCTACGAACAAACTTTACGGCCCAGCTATTCACCCAACTCTTTGGATTGTTACAGTAATCCTGATATGACAGACAATCCAGACTTCCTTTATTGCCCTCCATCACATAGCGTCGAATCAGCGCCTATCAACGAGCAACAGCATAGCTTTGTAGGCACAGAGCAGACAACTAATGGTACCTCATACAAAAAGAATTGCTCAAGATCTTCGACAACTGGACCGATTGGTAAAATCCAAACCCGAACAAGATCGTTAATAAGTGGTAATTCGACAGCAGGACATAAGTCAAGCCACAAGGATCATGATAAAAGTAAAGAAGGTGATACTTTAAGATCAGCGTATCCCTTGGCGGCTACGTCCTTATCGGTAGTGGCTGGTAGAGGCATGTATGTTACCTGTACAAATCGAGGACTCTTGGATCATGGCCACTCAGTAAAGGGCACTTTTTATCCTCCAGTCTCTAGCTTAGATGGCGACAAAATACACACTAATACCAACACAATAGCTTTAAGCTCTGCCAGTGGACTTGGCTCCACTTTAAATACAACTACGTACTCAGCTCACCAGACTAGTTCACATCACCAGAGCGATTTAAATTTCTCCCTAGAAGCAGCTCGTATGTCACAAAGCGGGTCTTGTACCGGAGATTATTTAGTAGCTTCGAATGCCTATAATCCCAATGCTGCCTATGAGGATTATTTGCGCTACACTACAACGGCAGCAGCAGCACATACTCCAACATATTCCGATAGCGATTACACTGGTTTATCCAGTGATAACAATGTCGGTGGCGTAACCAACGAAGAAGACACCCACAAAAATGCCAAACAAGCCAAATATCCTGACTCTAATCATAATTATGATAGTTATGAAGCATTTAATCCCATGGTTGTGTCAACTACATCAGCAGCAGCAGCGGGAAGCAGTTATTACACTCAACTACCGTATACCTTGGCTAGCCAATCATTTCCATTACAGCTCACTCTACCCATACAACAATCTCCCATATCGGCGGGAGTTTATGGTCAAGTAGCACACAATCAGAATCAAAGTTATCTGCACTACAATCATTATAGTCCTCAGTTAGCAACTCAAATGTCTCATTTAAATGAGGGCAGCAGTTCCCCCTCTCAAATGGGTCTAATGTCGCAGGCATCTCCTTCACCGTTGGCAGCTACTTTGGTTCAGTCTTCGCCCTATTCAGCTCACTCACATCCCCACCATCATCATCATCATCATCACGCCCATCATCCGCAAATATTTGGCAGTGTTCCCAATACGCCTGGAGTGCTAGGAGTCGGTGAAATTCTACTTGACTCACGGCGTGATGACGAAATCAGCAATATATTGGCGGGTGTAAGGAAAACCTGCTACAGTAACTAGCTGCAAACGAACGCGGGATCTATGTATGTAGCACAGTTCATTTGTAATTTTATTTTTATTTTTATTTTTTTAATTGTATTTTTGAAATTTGATGGTAATTCTCTTTCTATTTTAATTAAACTCATCTGGTACATACATATATTGTTTATTTAACGAAATGTTTCTTCATTCATTATTCAGTTCTAAATAGTAATCAATGTAAATAATCCTGTAGAATAATATTTAAGAAATTTCTTCAAATAGAATACGAGTACATAATGCAATTCAAAACATAAGTACATACATATATGCATAAATACATACATACATATGTACATACATAAATAGATGAATAAAAAGAAAAATGAAAATGAAAAATGTTTTAAAAGCTCAAGACTTGTATATGCAACGGCTATTTCGGATCATGTTATCTAGGGTAAGTAGTGGCAAGCTTCTCGGTATAAACCCATATTTTACATAATTTGTACATTTTTCACATTCATAACGGCGCAATTGGGACTAAGGCTTGTTCGGTCTTTTAGATAAAAAAATATTGCCACATTAAAGAAAGGGCAAGACTTGTCAATTAGGCGGCGCTTACAGCAATTGGATTTGCTTTAGATTTTTCCGTAAAGCCTTACTAGGTTCACGATTATTAAAATTCGTAATCTATGTTAGCAGCTCAAGGGTTCGACAAAAGGTTTCCTGTTGTCTCTGTCGTGTACCAGTAATTATAGTTCGACAAACGATTCGGCGATTTTCCCAAAAAATTCTCAGTTATTTCTGCTGTGCACCAGTACTCCTAGTTCGACAAACGATTCGGCGATTTTTGCAAAAACGCTGTACATCAGAAAAGTATTTGAAGTGTCATCCAAGGATTTTCGCAAAGTGTGCCTCCATACCACAGCATTTATGTATACAACTGAGGGTCACTTTATGTGGAGAATATTTTGAAGGCAATGGTTAATAAAGCCTATAGTTTTGCTTTTACTTTTTCGATTACGAGCTTTGCTCCCGAGACGTAGAGAAGTTCAGTTCATGGAGACTTTTTATTTGGATGTCATACATGTATTTCACAGTTTTACAATTGCCCAACGCGTTTTTTAAATGCGACTTAGAATGATCTGTTTAGCTTGGTTGGAAGAACGTTTATTATGGGAGAAGGGCGTATTAGTGGGTGGTATAATCCAAAATGATCTTGCAAATCTGTTGTTGTTAATTCCAAGACCAACCTTTGCAGATTTCTGCTGTAGTCCTTCTAATTATATGTGCTGGTAACATTGTGAAAGCACAATAATATTGATTTACTAAAGTTGCCAGGTTTTGTGGCTCAAAGCATTACGTTCTTTGGAATGGAATACAATTTTTCTAATCATTTCTCCTCAGTGCTGACATTTTTATTTCATTCCAAAAGATATATGCACTTTCCGTATTTCATCTTGAATCTGAAATCTCTACTTTCGAGCAGGCTGTGACTACCTCGATTTCACTCAAACGCTTCTTTAACGATATTTTCTTCGGTTTGCTTAGGGTACGTTCAATCCCTCGGCAGTGAGCACGCAGATGAATTTGCGTGGAGGGGTACTTACACGCCACTGATGGGCCCAGAACCATTCTTAGGAGTAAGGATTGATGTTTGATAAGATATGCTCAATGAAAGGGAAGTTGAGGGAGACAAAACCCAATGGGGTTCTAGGTAATCAAAACTTTTATTTGGGAATTAAAATAAGTAGATATTCGGGATATGATCTGATGCATAAGACTTTGAATAACTCGAGTAGTAATCGGTTATCCTTTTAACAGGGTAATGTAAATTCTAAGCACACTGGTTCAGAATGGGCATCGTCCTTCACTATACATACATACATAATTGGTCATTACAATCCTTCAATTAGGATTATGGACCTAGTTTCTCGCGCCACTTATGTGGTGTGTGTTAATTTTATCCATGAGTGGCGGGACCTACAGTTTTATAGTCGACTCCGAACAACAGATTTTTTGAGAAACTTTTTATGGCAATTTTTTTTTTGCTCTGAGAGTTTTTGCTAGAAATCTGCAAATATTTTTTTATATTTTCATGATATCTGACCGTGGGGGTCGTTGTATGAATGGATCTCATTTTTTTTATGTACTTGTACACATTAAGATAATGATTATGATCATTTATTGATCATAACAAATATTCCCATGAAATATCTTCGGCGGAGCTATGTATTTATTTCCGTGTTGTATTCAATTAAGCTAGAAACAAATGGAACCTTGATACATAACTTTCGATGTGAATTACGTTACCACAATCGGTTTGTGTAAATGGAGATCTGTACACCATTTCCATTCAGAAATGTTTGTAAGCATAAATAGCAGTAAATAATTTTTAAACTTTTCTAAAATAATTCCATCATTGTGAATGATTTTGTTTGTCAGATAAAAGTAAGCAACCCTTAAACCCATCATAAATCTGAATGATAAGGAAGCGCTGGTGGACGCAGTCGCAGGAATCTGCATGTAAAATTGAATAAAGGATAGTAAGAAAAAAGAAGAAGAAGAAGGAGAAAAAAGGAATAAAAACCAGAAGACATTCACATTTAACACTAAAATTTTTTGGCGTTCGTTACTTGTTATAACGTTACATAAAAAAGTAAATTTTTATAAAAAAAAATTAATGAAAAATAATAGTTTTTGGTTTTTTGTGTTTTTCAAAGGCTTTTTAATCATAACGATGAGAAAGAAATAATAAAAATAAAATAACATTTAATTGCAATTGATTGAATTGATGAGAATTATAATTTGTTGTTTTTTTATACGTTTCCATTTCAGTTTTAGTGTGTGTTTTCATAAGAGATTCGATTGTATGTCCCTCATTGCGTAGAATATGTATCGATTTCTGCTGTGTACCAACACCAACACCAACATCAACATTTTTTACTAGACGAACTGAAGAAAATTCACTTAATGGGCCAATGGAAGATAAAAAATGTATAACAATCTTAAAATTGTTGATCAATTTGTTGGTGCTGCTCGTTTAGAAACTCAAAATTAAGAAAGACGAAAGAAAACCTCAATTTGAATTTGAATTTGAATTGAATTTGGAAATTTGCAAAATTGCAATTTTGTTTGAATGTTTTTGCAAGAAATTACAACAAAATTTTCACTTCAATTATTATTACTGCTCGGAGAACTAACTGACTGAACTGAAAAACGTACACAGACAAAATCGATAAGAAATCCACAGCATCAGACATTACGTTACGCTTAAGAAATCCTTAAGATTCCTTAGCACATTACTCTTTATGCTTTGTGTTGTACATAACCTTAAACAAATTTTGTAAAAAGCAACAACAAGAAAAAACAGAATCAGAAAGAAGAAAAAAGAACGATAATTTGGAACTAAACCATCGCCACCTTCATCATCACCATCATAATCCCTGTCGAAAAGAAAGCCAAACAAGCATTTTATTTTTGTATTTGAAATTTAAAGAACAACCAACATCACATCACAATGGCATTTTTAAATAAAATCAAATCGACCTCTTCACAATTACCACCAATAAAAAATATTTTTAATGTAGCAGTCCAGACGGCCCGTCAACATATGCCCGATAAGAAGGACTATGAACAGCCAGGTGGAGTCAGCAGCAGTACAATGGCACAATCACATCAACAACAGACCATGGAGCCAAACGATGCACAGGCTATGTATCAGGGCGACGAAAATACTTATGGCACTGGTAAGAAATTAAAAAAAAAAACAGTCTTTTTCCCTTTATAGCAAAAGCCCTAATGCAAGCGAATTGTTGTATTTGTTGTCAAATATATTTACAGCAGACAAACCAACGGAATTGAATCCATTTCGAAATCCCAGCAATTGGGCGGACGATGGTGATGGTGGCAGTGATTTTAATAAAGGTGAAGGCTATCAGACGACCTCCTTTGTAGCCAACGAATACGATGGTCAATATCAGCAGGGTGGATTTCGGTAAGTATTTACACCAAAAGGTTTTGAAAATATCAATATGGTTTGATACTCGGTCGGTATCATAACTCGTTTGAAAGCCGAAAAAATTCTGAATAATATTCCAAAAGGAAATGTCAAACAATAGTTTCAAGATTACAAAAATTATCTAAGTAATGTAGTCTAATGGAATCCAATACCTTGCCTTTAGAAGACTTTGGTAAGATGTTGCTTGTATTGTCGTCTAGGCAGCAAAAGATCCAAAACTGACAGCTCAAGCTCAACGCCATTTGGACTCTGCTATGATTTTTTCTCCATAAAACCATACCAGGGGTGAACAAACTAATTGATAGGCCGAGTCATTTTCTAAAATTTGAATTTTTTTGCGAGCCGCAATTAAAAACGTATTTCATTATGAAAAATTCTTTATTGAGTGCCGCAAATAATTCTACGTAGAGCGGCAATGAACTATACTATACGCTGCTGTATTGCAAGCATTTAATAATAAAATCTGGCGAAACGCAGTTTCCAATAGAGACCGAACGAACAATATCCAACTCAACAATAAAATTTCAAAGAGAGAATAAAGCTGGATCGACTGTGCTTTTTAAAGATACAACACAACAATTCACTTGACCTAGTAGAAGACATGGAAGACCTGTAGAACTGTTAGAACTTTGTTAGAATTCGTATTATTTTAATAGACTTTAAAAATGGACTCTAGCACTGACAACAAGGCGAAACGCAAGTCTGCCAACAAGACTACGTACAATTTTGGTTTCATTGTGAAAGATACCCCATCCTGTGGGAGGGGTTAGGGTAGGTGAGATGGCGAACTCTATTCTACGGACGTGCACCCATGTAGATCAGTATTTAGTCTAATTGTGATACCACAAATTAATATCCAACCCTGGAATCATACTTTTCTTAGAGGAAACCAACCTCTGCCCAGAATAAATCTTACTATTGCAGGAATCAGAAAATGAGAGTTCAAGAACCTCCGTGCTCTTTATGGGAAAAAGAGTTAAAGTAGTGTTCCTCAGTTGCAAAAGTTTTTCGATGGAATGCCATGTTTATCGCCAAGTCTTCCTAAAGGATAGTGAGCTGTAAGAATCAATATTGTGAAGTGAATCAGTTCTCTTCTTATTTAAGCGAATGAATGTCTATTTACTGTTAGAAAAATCATAAAGACCGAATTTCTTTTGACAAATCGCTAGTCAAACGCAATTACTTAAGCGGTCACTTCGAATGGTTTTCGAAAATTTTATCATCGGTTTTATGTAAATGTAATGGATTTCTTTTTACTACATCTTAGATAAAATACTACATGGTTTTTGTTAAATTAACGAGTGCGTTTTTAAATATTTTTCGATTATACGATATGATATAATGATAGTATGTAGATACTACCTACTTGATAGTGATCATTTCATGGTACATACTACATGCATACGTACATACATACATACATACATATGTATATCTTCTAGCATATAATTTGTATATTTATTTAATTTATTTATTTTTATACATTTTGTTTTCTTTTTTCGATTTTTTTTTAGACAAGGCAGTGTTGCATCCGAGGGCAGTTCGTTTGTGTGCGAAGGTGAAGGTGGCGGTGGTCAGAAAATCGATGAAATGCAAGCAGCCTGGAATGTTACCAACGCCATACAGGGTATGTTTATAGTGTCCCTACCATTTGCGGTACTACATGGCGGCTATTGGGCCATTGTGGCCATGGTGGGCATTGCTTACATTTGCTGTTATACGGGAAAAGTGTTGGTACAGTGTCTCTATGAGCCAGATCCAGCTACAGGACAATTAGTGCGTGTGCGTGATAGTTACGTTGCCATTGCAAAGGTATGCTTCGGACCCAAGCTGGGTGCACGTGCTGTAAGTATTGCCCAGCTAATCGAATTACTAATGACATGCATATTATATGTGGTGGTCTGTGGGGATTTAATGGTCGGTACATATCCACAAGGAGCATTCGATTCACGCTCCTGGATGATGTTAATTGGTATATTTCTACTGCCAATGGGTTTTCTGAAATCTTTGAAAATGGTTTCTACACTATCGTTCTGGTGTACCATGTCGCATATTGTCATCAATGTGGTCATACTGGGCTATTGTTTTTTGCAAATCGGCGATTGGGGCTGGTCAAAGGTGCGTTGGAGTATTGACTTTGAAAACTTTCCCATTTCGTTGGGTGTCATCGTATTTTCATACACTTCACAAATATTTTTGCCCACTTTAGAGGGCAATATGATTGATCGTTCAAAATTTAATTGGATGTTGGATTGGTCCCATATAGCAGCGGCAGCATTTAAAGCCGGTTTTGGCTACATATGCTTTTTAACCTTCCAGAATGATACCCAACAAGTTATAACAAATAATTTACATTCTCAGGGCTTTAAGGGTCTGGTCAATGTGTTTCTCGTCATCAAGGCTATACTTAGTTATCCCTTGCCATATTATGCTGCCTGTGAACTTTTGGAACGTAATTTCTTTCGTGGTCCGCCAAAAACAAAATTTCCAAGCATTTGGCATTTGGATGGTGAGCTCAAGGTATGGGGCCTAGGGTTTCGTGTTGGCATCATACTCTCCACCATAATGATGGCCATTTTTATACCACACTTTTCCATACTGATGGGTTTCATTGGCAGCTTTACGGGTACAATGTTGAGTTTCATTTGGCCATGTTACTTTCATCTGAAGATCAAGGGCCATCTATTGGATCAAAAAGAAATGGCAAAAGACTATATAATTATTGGATTGGGGGTACTATTTGGCGTTATTGGTATATACGATTCGGGAAATGCCTTAATTAATGCATTCGAAATTGGTCTTCCATTTTAAATGACACACACATAAATAAACAATAAACGAACGAAACGAATAAAAAAAAAATAAATAAGAAAATAATAAAAGGAAACTAACTAATTACATATTTCGAATAGGACAATAGTATTACTAAATAGTTATTAATTAAATACATACTATAATATGTAAACTAATATACATAATTAATTGTATTAAAATTATAATCATTATACACATTACATTATGATTTAGTATGTAAGAAACAAATGTCTTCCAACAAAAAACTGAAAAAAAAAAAAATGAAAATTGTCTTCCATTTAAGCAATTGCATTTACAATTGCAAATTAAAAATCAAATCAAAACAAAAAAAAGAACTCTTTAAATAATATAAAACTTAATTAAAGAATAATAAAAATAATCAAAATAATAATAACAATGTCTTCCAAACACTTTAAGTAATTATTGTATTTAAATTATATTAATTATACATACCACATATACATATAGAATATATGTATTAAATATCTCTTTCTATATACAGTACATACATACTTACAGACATATATATATATTGAAAATCATAATGAATCATATTTAAAATTTGAAAAAGAAAAGCACACAATTTATTTACAGCATAGTTAGAATTATTCCACAAAACCATTTATTTATTGCTAATTTTTATTAAAAAGATGAAATAAAAGATTAAAATCAAACAAACAAAAAAACAATAATAAAAAATAAATAAATAAAACGATAAAAATGACAAAATATACCAACTCTATACAAAAAGTTAAATTTGTTTGTTTCTATTAAATACTCACCACTTTTCTTTATTTTTTCTCAGCCTTAAGGTATGCTATGACAATTTTAAAGAGCTGTTAAATTGTACTCTTCTTTTGAATACCTATTGCTGATCTCTGGTTCATACTAACATTAGGCTGACATTAACTTTATTGGTCATTACAATTTGTTAGTCAGGATTACAACAACTATTCTCACACCAGTCATGTTGCGTGTGTTAAATTTAAATGTATAGGTTAAATGTCGACTCCAAACGATATACTTGAGAAGCCATAAGATAGATAGAGTCAGAGATTAAATGAAGCCTTGCAGAGCATAATGTGATCATTTTAATTCTCACGAATACCTTTTCTACTACTGTTCCATTCCATTTCGTAGTTTTTTTTTGTTTTTCAAATTATACATACTTGGCACAATTATTAAAAAGAAATAACGGCAACCCTGCTTACTGAAATCATCGTTAAATGTCATATAAAAAACTATTGCATACTTAAGGGGGTTAGAAGAAAAAAGTAAGTAAACATTTATTGTTGTTTGTTTGTTTTTTATTGAAAATTTCGAGATTTTTAATTAATTTTTTTTTATGTTTTATTATTATTATTATTAAAAGTGATAATAAATTGGTATGCAAGTATAAAAGTATTATTTATAATTATATATTATATACGCATGTATGCATGTATGCATATATACACATACATATGTATATGTATGTACATATGTATTTATGCAAATGTGTTAGTAATAATGTGTTAACAAAAATTATATATAAAAAAAAAATAAAGGCAAATTAATAATTATTATTTAACAATTCTTGGCTGGATTTTGCCAATCCAAAATTAAAAAAGAGAAAATTATAAAGAAAAATAAAATTGATATGAAAGAAATGCTCTTAAATGATTAGTTGGACTTGAAGAACTTGGGTTCTTGAGTATCTTTAGTCTGTTGGAATGCACCTTGTTTGATTTTATGCACAGCACAGGTTGTGGTTGTGACCGGAAGTGTTTTGTATTCCATTTTATAGAGGCTGGACGAGGAGGCGTTCGTATCGTTGCCGAATGAAATCGACGATTGATTGGCACGTTGACGTGATATCACACGTTCTGAGCTTCGGCTGTACGAGGGAAAGTCTAGGGCAGAGCTATGGACAGTCATGGTTTGATGTATCGCCGAGCCCTTGTTGGTCATCTGTTGTTCCTTGACGTCACGATGTTTAGTCGTAATGTTGCGACGTTCACTCATGGCATTTAAAGTTGATGATGATTCCGCCTCCTTTTGGCGATGAATACTGCTATAGCTTTGACGTTCGCTGGGATACCAGTTGCTTGAGGGTTGTTCATTAAGATTCAGTATACTCTTACGTTGGATCATAGCATTTGAGGTTAGACTGCCGAATTGATTGGATTCTGTGGGTGCGTTTTTACGCTGGAGTATTGTGTTGGCTACATTCGATTCGGAGGAGAATTCGGTTTTACGATGATGAAATTGTTTGCTACTGGAAATTGATGTCGAGGCAGCGCTGCTACTTTGAACATGTTTTGAGCTGATATTTGAGGAATTTGAGCGAGTTATTGTGCCATTAGTACCACTGACAACGTTAGTACCATTGACAACATTACTACCATTGGCAACGTTAGTACTGTTGATATGTGAGACACTGCCATGTATATACGTGTCACTAGCGTTATTTACGCCTCCACTAATTAAATTCTTCATATCCGAACTGTTGCCGTTTCTTTGCCTGATACATGTGGCTCGTCGTATAATAGTTGTTCCATCGGCCTGTATTTGGTTGGTGGAGCCGGAAAGTTTGCTTGCCAAACAAATATGATGATGGTGTTGATTGTTGGTGTCAGTTGTAGTCTTGTTTTGTGTGTGGGATATTACAGAGGTGCGATTAGAGTCGTGTTGCGTTGAGTCCAGTATAGTTTTGTTGCGGGCAGTAATGCGATTTTGCGTAACAGACGTATCTTCGTTGTAAACGTTTTCGACATTCTTGATATTCTTGGTTTTTAAAGACTTTTCCACATTTTCGATTACGTTCACTTTGCCTTGTCTTCTTATGTATTCTGTTTCGGGTTCTTTTTTCGATTTGCCGCCAACGATGGTAGTCACCTTCTTGGTGGAGACAATAACCATACCATCGGCAGGTTTTTCGGTTGTTAAATCGGTTACTGGTACGGCGGATTTGCCAGAGGCGAAACTCATTTGACTTGTTGTCTTTAATATGGAGCTGTCAGATCCCAAACTAATTGAAGAGCTATTATGGGTGTATTTGCTCTTGGTTTGACGTACTGTTGTCTGTTGGGTAGTCTTTGTTTCGTTCTTCTTAACGATTTCCATTTTACCTTCGAGTTTGAGATTGTCTACAGGACGTTTGGGAACGGCTCTATCAACAACGTCTTTAGGACCTGCATCCTTGTCTTTCTTGTAAAATTCTCCTTCTGGCTTAAGATTATCGGTTGGTTTAATTGGAGTTGGTCTTTTAACATGCTGGTAAGTGTCCCTACGCTCAAACGTCATTTCACCCTCTGTGCGTAGATTGTCTTTGTGTACAACTCGCTCAACTCTTTCACCGGGTTTGTATGAAGGCTTCTCTGGTGTAACAAACTCTCCTTCGGGCTTCAAATTGTCGACGGGTTTAATTGGTGTTGGTCTCTTGACTTGACGGTACGTTTCCTTATGTTCAAATGTCATTTCACCTTCAGTACGTAAATTATCTTTGTGTACTATTCGCTGGACTTTTTCAGCTGGTTTGTATTTGGGCTTTTCAGGCGTTACAAATTCTCCTTCTGGTTTCAAATTATCAACCGGTTTCTTGGCAATCGGCCTTTCTCCAGGTTTGAAACCAGTTTTGTTTGGCGCATAAAAGTCACCTTCGGGTTTAAGGTTATCCACAGGTTTCTTTTGAACTGGACGTTCAGCTGGTTTGAATCCGGGCTTTTCTGGAGTGTAAAACTCTCCCTCAGGCTTGAGATTGTCGGATTGTTTGACTGGTTCTGGCCGTTTAACAAACCTATATTCGTCTTTTTCAGTAAACGTCATTTCGCCTTCAGTACGCAAATTGTCCTTTCTGACAACTCGCGTTGTTCTTTCACCAGGTTTATAGCTGGGTTTATCAGGAACGGTAAATTCTCCTTCCGGCTTCAGGTTATCTTGAGGCTTCTTCTGCACCGGTCTTTCTGCTGGCTTGAATTCCTCCTTTTCTGGTTTATAGAATTCGCCCTCAGGCTTAAGATTATCTTTTGTTTTTATAGGTTCGGGTCTTTTAACATACTGGTACGTGTCTTTTTGTTCAAAAATCATTTCGCCTTCGGTGCGCAAATTATCTTTTCTTATTATGCGTTCAGTTCTTTCTGCCGGTTTAAATGAGGGTTTATCAGGAACTGTAAATTCACCTTCGGGCTTAAGATTATCCTTGGGTTTCTTTGGTACCACTTTTTCGGCAGGCTTAAAACCTGTTTTTTCCGGAGTAAAGAATTCTCCCTCTGGCTTAAGATTATCTTCATGACGAACTGGTGATGGTCTTTCGCCTGGATGGAATTTTGGTTTGTCGGGAGTGTAAAATTCTCCTTCGGGTTTTAAGTTGTCTTCTTTTCTTACCGGTTCTGGCCTTTTGACGTATTTGTATTCTTCCTTTTCGGTGAAAGTCATTTCCCCTTCGGTGCGTAGGTTATCTTTACGAATAATTCTTTCAGTTTTGTCCGCAGGCTTATAAAGAGGCTTTTCTGGCACCGAAAATTCACCTTCAGGCTTAAGATTATCTTGAGGCTTCTTTTGCACTGGTCTCTCAGCTGGACGGAAACCTGGTTTCTCAGGAGTGTAGAAATCACCTTCTGGCCGTAAATTATCCTCTGGACGTACAGGGGTAGGCCGGATAACATACTGATAATCCTCCTTTTCCTCGAATATCATTTCTCCTTCAGTGCGCAGATTATCTTTTCTAATGATGCGCTGAACTCTTTCAGCTGGTTTATACTCAGGCTTATCGGGAACAGTGAAATCTCCCTCTGGTTTAAGATTATCTTCAGGCTTCTTCTGCACAGGTCTTTCCGCTGGGCGGAATCCAGGTTTTTCAGGAGTGTAGAAGTCTCCTTCAGGCTTTAGATTATCTTCAGGTTTCTTCTGCACTGGTCTTTCAGCAGGACGGAAGCCTGGTTTCTCGGGAGTGTAGAAGTCTCCTTCAGGCTTAAGATTATCCTCAGGTTTCTTCTGCACTGGTCTTTCAGCAGGACGGAAGCCTGGTTTCTCAGGTGCATAGAAATCGCCTTCTGGTTTGAGGTTATCTTCAGGTTTCTTCTGCACTGGTCTTTCGGCTGGACGGAAACCTGGTTTCTCGGGAGTAAAGAAATCGCCTTCTGGCTTCAGATTATCTTCAGGCTTCTTCTGCACAGGTCTTTCCGCTGGGCGGAAACCTGGTTTCTCGGGAGTGTAGAAATCGCCTTCTGGTTTGAGGTTATCTACAGGTTTCTTCTGTACTGGTCTTTCGGCTGGTCGGAATCCTGGTTTCTCAGGTGCATAGAAATCGCCTTCTGGTTTGAGGTTATCTTCAGGCTTCTTCTGCACTGGTCTTTCGGCTGGTCGGAATCCTGGTTTCTCAGGTGCATAGAAATCGCCTTCTGGTTTTAAATTATCTTCCGGTTTCTTTTGAACTGGTCTTTCCGCTGGGCGGAATTCTAGTTTCTCGTGAGTATAGAAATCGCCCTCTGGTTTGAGATTATCTTCTGGTTTCTTCTGCACAGGTCTTTCAGCAGGACGGAAGCCTGGTTTCTCAGGTGCATAGAAATCGCCCTCTGGTTTCAAATTGTCTTCTGGTTTCTTCTGCACTGGTCTTTCAGCAGGACGGAAGCCTGGTTTCTCAGGTGCATAGAAATCGCCCTCTGGTTTCAAATTGTCTTCTGGTTTCTTCTGCACTGGTCTTTCAGCAGGACGGAAACCTGGTTTCTCAGGTGCATAGAAATCGCCTTCTGGTTTGAGGTTATCTTCAGGTTTCTTCTGCACTGGTCTTTCGGCTGGTCGGAATCCTGGTTTCTCGGGAGTATAGAAGTCTCCTTCAGGCTTAAGATTATCTTCAGGTTTCTTCTGCACAGGTCTTTCAGCCGGACGGAAGCCTGGTTTCTCAGGTGCATAGAAATCGCCCTCTGGTTTCAAATTGTCTTCTGGTTTCTTTTGAACTGGTCTTTCAGCTGGACGGAAGCCAGGTTTTTCAGGAGTGTAGAAATCACCTTCTGGTTTAAGATTATCTTCAGGTTTCTTCTGTACTGGTCTTTCGGCTGGGCGGAATCCTGGTTTCTCGGGAGTGTAGAAATCTCCTTCAGACTTAAGATTATCCTGAGGTTTCTTCTGCACTGGTCTTTCAGCAGGACGGAAGCCTGGTTTCTCAGGTGCATAGAAATCGCCTTCTGGTTTGAGGTTATCTTCTGGTTTCTTCTGCACTGGTCTTTCGGCTGGTCGGAAGCCTGGTTTCTCAGGTGCATAGAAATCGCCCTCTGGTTTCAAATTGTCTTCCGGTTTCTTTTGAACTGGCCTTTCGGCTGGACGGAATCCAGGTTTTTCAGGAGTGTAGAAATCACCTTCTGGTTTAAGATTATCTTCAGGTTTCTTTTGGACTGGTCTTTCTGCAGGGCGGAACCCAGGCTTTTCAGGGGCGTAAAATTCGCCTTCCGGCCGTAGATTATCTTCTGGACGTACTGGAGTTGGCCGGATAACGTATTGATAATCTTCCTTTTCCACGAATGTCATTTCTCCTTCAGAGCGAAGATTATCTTTTCTAATGATGCGCTGAACTCTTTCAGCTGGTTTATATTCTGGCCTATCGGGAACAGTGAAATCTCCCTCTGGTTTAAGATTATCTTTAGGTCTCTTTTGCACTGGTCTTTCGGCTGGTCGGAATCCTGGTTTCTCAGGAGTATAGAAATCTCCCTCAGGTTTGAGATTATCTTCAGGCTTCTTCTGCACTGGTCTTTCGGCTGGACGGAATCCAGGTTTTTCAGGAGTGTAGAAATCACCTTCTGGTTTAAGATTATCTTCAGGTTTCTTTTGGACTGGTCTTTCTGCAGGGCGGAACCCAGGCTTTTCAGGGGCGTAAAATTCGCCTTCCGGCCGTAGATTATCTTCTGGACGTACTGGAGTTGGCCGGATAACGTATTGATAATCTTCCTTTTCCACGAATGTCATTTCTCCTTCAGAGCGAAGATTATCTTTTCTAATGATGCGCTGAACTCTTTCAGCTGGTTTATACTCTGGCTTATCGGGAACAGTAAAATCTCCCTCAGGTTTAAGATTATCTTCAGGTTTCTTCTGCACAGGTCTTTCAGCCGGACGGTAACCTGGTTTCTCAGGAGTATAGAAATCTCCCTCAGGTTTGAGATTATCTTCAGGTTTCTTCTGCACAGGTCTTTCAGCCGGACGGTAACCTGGTTTCTCGGGAGTGTAGAAATCTCCTTCAGGCTTAAGATTATCTTCAGGCTTCTTCTGCACAGGTCTTTCGGCTGGGCGGAACCCTGCTTTTTCTGGAGTATAGAAATCCCCTTCTGGTTTAAGATTATCTTCAGGTTTCTTTTGGACTGGTCTTTCTGCTGGACGGAACTCAAGTTTTTCAGGGGCGTAAAATTCGCCTTCCGGCCGTAGATTATCTTCTGGACGTACTGGAGTTGGCCGGATAACGTATTGATAATCTTCCTTTTCCACGAATGTCATTTCTCCTTCAGAGCGAAGATTATCTTTTCTAATGATGCGCTGAACTCTTTCAGCTGGTTTATATTCTGGCCTATCGGGAACAGTGAAATCTCCCTCAGGTTTAAGATTATCTTCAGGTTTCTTCTGCACAGGTCTTTCCGCTGGGCGGAATCCAGGTTTTTCAGGAGTATAGAAATCTCCCTCAGGTTTGAGATTATCTTCAGGCTTCTTCTGCACTGGTCTTTCAGCAGGACGGAAGCCTGGTTTCTCAGGAGTATAGAAATCGCCTTCTGGTTTAAGATTATCTTCAGGTTTCTTCTGCACTGGTCTTTCGGCTGGTCGGAATCCTGGTCTCTCGGGAGTGTAGAAGTCCCCTTCAGGCTTAAGATTATCTTCAGGTTTCTTCTGCACTGGTCTTTCAGCCGGACGGTAACCTGGTTTCTCAGGTGCATAGAAATCGCCTTCTGGTTTAAGATTATCTTCAGGTTTCTTCTGCACAGGTCTTTCAGCCGGACGGTAACCTGGTTTCTCAGGAGTATAGAAATCTCCCTCAGGTTTGAGATTATCTTCAGGCTTCTTCTGCACTGGTCTTTCAGCAGGACGGAAGCCTGGTTTCTCAGGAGTATAGAAATCGCCTTCTGGTTTAAGATTATCTTCAGGTTTCTTCTGCACTGGTCTTTCGGCTGGTCGGAATCCTGGTTTCTCGGGAGTGTAGAAGTCCCCTTCAGGCTTAAGATTATCTTCAGGTTTCTTCTGCACTGGTCTTTCGGCTGGACGGAAACCTGGTTTCTCAGGTGCATAGAAATCGCCTTCTGGTTTAAGATTATCCTCGGGTTTCTTTTGCACTGGTCTTTCAGCCGGACGGTAACCTATTTTCTCGGGAGTGTAGAAATCACCTTCTGGTTTAAGATTATCTTCAGGTTTCTTCTGCACTGGTCTTTCGGCTGGGCGGAATCCTGGTTTCTCGGGAGTGTAGAAGTCTCCCTCAGGCTTAAGATTATCTTCAGGTTTCTTCTGAACTGGTCTTTCAGCCGGGCGGTAACCTGGTTTCTCGGGAGTGTAGAAATCTCCTTCAGGCTTAAGATTATCTTCGGGTTTTTTCTGTACTGGCCTTTCGGCTGGACGGAATCCAGGTTTTTCAGGAGTGTAGAAATCACCTTCTGGTTTAAGATTATCTTCAGGTTTCTTTTGGACTGGTCTTTCTGCAGGGCGGAACCCAGGCTTTTCAGGGGCGTAAAATTCGCCTTCCGGCCGTAGATTATCTTCTGGACGTACTGGAGTTGGCCGGATAACGTATTGATAATCTTCCTTTTCCACGAATGTCATTTCTCCTTCAGAGCGAAGATTATCTTTTCTAATGATGCGCTGAACTCTTTCAGCTGGTTTATATTCTGGCCTATCGGGAACAGTGAAATCTCCCTCTGGTTTAAGATTATCTTCTGGTCTCTTTTGCACTGGTCTTTCGGCTGGTCGGAATCCTGGTTTCTCGGGAGTGTAGAAGTCGCCCTCAGGCTTAAGATTATCTTCAGGTTTCTTCTGAACTGGTCTTTCAGCCGGGCGGTAACCTTGTTTCTCGGGCGTGTAGAAATCACCTTCAGGCTTAAGATTATCTTCAGGTTTCTTCTGCACTGGTCTCTCGGCTGGGCGGAATCCAGGCTTCTCGGGAGTGTAGAAATCTCCTTCAGGCTTAAGATTATCTTCAGGTTTCTTCTGCACTGGTCTTTCGGCTGGTCGGAATCCTGGTTTGTCGGGAGTATAGAATTCTCCCTCTGGTTTAAGATTATCTTCAGGCTTCTTCTGCACTGGTCTCTCAGCTGGACGGTAACCTGGTTTTTCGGGAGTGTAGAAATCGCCTTCTGGTTTAAGATTATCTTCAGGTTTCTTCTGTACTGGTCTTTCAGCTGGGCGGTAACCTTGTTTCTCGGGCGTGTAGAAATCACCTTCAGGCTTAAGATTATCTTCAGGTTTCTTCTGCACTGGTCTCTCGGCTGGGCGGAATCCAGGCTTCTCGGGAGTGTAGAAATCTCCTTCAGGCTTAAGATTATCTTCAGGTTTCTTCTGCACTGGTCTTTCGGCTGGTCGGAATCCTGGTTTGTCGGGAGTATAGAATTCTCCCTCTGGTTTAAGATTATCTTCAGGCTTCTTCTGCACTGGTCTCTCAGCTGGACGGTAACCTGGTTTTTCGGGGGTGTAGAAATCGCCTTCTGGTTTAAGATTATCTTCAGGTTTCTTCTGCACTGGTCTTTCTGCTGGTCGGAATCCTGGTTTGTCTGGAGTATAGAATTCACCCTCTGGTTTGAGGTTATCATCATGACGCACTTGGGATGGTCTTTCCCCTTTAACATATTTCGGCTTTTCAGGTGTGTAAAACTCACCTTCAGGTCTTAAATTGTCTAATCTTTTAACTGGCTCAGGCCTGGTGACGTAATGATATTCTTCCTTTTCTGTAAAGAACATTTCGCCTTCAGTCCGTAAGTTATCTTTTCTAATAACCTTTTCAATTCGTTCAGCTGGTTTAAATCCGGTTTTTTCGGGCGTATAAAATTCACCCTCAGGACGTAGATTGTCTTCGGGACGAACTTGTGCAGGTCTTTCACCTGCTTTATAAACAGGTTTGTCAGGAGCATAGAATTCACCTTCCGGTCTAAGATTATCCTCTGGACGCTTTTGTTGAGGTCTCTCAGCTGGTTTAAAACTAGTTTTTTCGGGAGTGTAGAATTCACCTTCTGGACGGAGGTTGTCTTCCGGACGAACTTGAGAGGGTCTTTCCCCAGGTTTATAAGAAGGTTTTTCGGGTTTATAAAAGTCACCCTCTGGTTTTAAATTATCCTCGGGACGTTTCTGTTTGGGTCTTTCTGCTGGTTCAAAGCCAGGTTTTTCAGGAGTGTAAAATTCGCCCTCTGGACGAAGATTGTCTTCCGGACGTACTTGAGTAGGTCTTTCGCCAGGTTTATAAGAAGGTTTTTCAGGTTTGTAGAATTCACCCTCTGGTTTTAAATTGTCTTCGGGACGTTTTTGTTTGGGTCTTTCTGCTGGTTTAAAGCCTGGTTTTTCGGGAGTGTAGAAATCTCCTTCTGGACGAAGATTATCTTCCGGGCGTACTGGAGTAGGTCTGTCACCAGGTTTGTAAGAAGGTTTTTCGGGTTTGTAAAAATCTCCCTCTGGTTTTAAATTGTCCTCCGGGCGTTTCTGTTGTGGTCTTTCGGCTGGTTTAAAACCAGGCTTGTCAGGAGTATAAAATTCACCTTCGGGTCTAAGGTTATCTTCCGGACGAACTTGGGTGGGCCTTTCGCCTGGCTTATATTGCGGTTTCTCTGGTGCATAGAAGTCTCCCTCAGGTTTAAGATTATCTTCCGGCCGCTTTTGCTGTGGTCTTTCGGCGGGTTTAAAGCCTGGTTTCTCTGGAGCGTAAAATTCACCTTCAGGTTTAAGGTAATCTTCATGACGTACTTGGGTAGGCCTTTCTCCGGGCTTATAAGTAAGTTTTTCTGGCTTGTAAAATTCGCCCTCTGGTTTCAGATTATCCTCTGGTCTCTTCTGTTGGGGTCTTTCTGCTGGCTTAAATCCTGTTTTTTCCGGAGTATAAAATTCGCCTTCCGGTTTAAGATTATCTTCCGGGCGTACTGGCGTTGGTCTTTCTCCTGGCTTATAGGAAGGCTTGTCAGGTTTGTAAAACTCACCTTCAGGTTTTAAATTATCTTCCGGTCGTTTCTGTTGGGGTCTTTCTGCCGGCTTAAAGCCTTGTTTTTCTGGAGTATAAAACTCGCCTTCTGGTCGAAGATTATCTTCTGGACGAACTTGAGACGGCCTCTCACCTGGCTTATAAGAGGGTTTTTCTGGTGCATAGAAGTCACCTTCAGGTTTTAAATTATCTCCTGGGACTACTGGTTGTGGCCTTTGAACGTATTTATATTCCTCTTTTTCGGTGAAGGTCATTTCACCCTCTGTGCGAAGATTATCTTTTCTAATTATTACCTCTGTCCTGTCAGCTGGCCTGTAACCAGGCTTTTCTGGCGTATAAAAATCACCCTCTGGCTTTAGATTATCAACCGGACGTTTTTGTGTGGGTCGTTCGGATGGACGATAGTCTGGTTTCTCAGGCTCATAAAATTCTCCTTCCGGTTTAAGATTATCCCCATGACGAACTTGTGTAGGTCGTTCACCAGGTGTATACTTGGGCTTTTCGGGTGCATAAAATTCACCTTCAGGTCTTAAATTATCTTCGGGACGTTTCTGTGTGGGACGTTCTGAAGGTCGGTATTCGGGCTTTTCGGGTGTATAAAATTCACCCTCTGGCTTTAAGTTGTCTGTATACTTTACGGGTACTGGTCGTTCAATTGGCCCGTATTTGTCCTTCTCTGGTCTATAAAATTCACCTTCTGGCTTAAGATTGTCATGGGGACGAATTGGCTGTGTACGAGTGATATACTCGTATTCTTCATTTTCTATAACTTCCTTAGTACTATCTAAATGTCTTTCGGTGCTTGGTAGTGGTTTAGGAATGTATTTGTCGTCTCTTCTTTTTATAGTTGTTAGAGATTCATTGTCTTCAAAATCTGATTTCGACCATGTGCTGGTGCGTAGTCTTGTCGTTTCAATATTATCGACCATATCTGCAATGACAATAAGGAAAAATATGAAAATAAATGCGAAAAACTCAATGCAACGTATTGAACGTACCTAAAGATTCGATCACAGTATCCTGCTTTAAAGTATTTGAATCCGTTTCGTTGATCGTACAATGATGACGTCTGTATACATGCATATATGGAAGGGGAAAACAAATTTAGTAAAATATTTTCATATTCAGTCAGATATTCGTTAGACTGCTTTTACACTTTCAAAGTTTACTTTGACAAACTTCTGAAAGTTTATTGTTGCGTATACAACTGTCGATAAAAGACGAAAGAGGAACAAAGCAACTGCATTAGTATATCAACTGTCGTTCGTTTTTCTCTTCTCTCGCACGAACTTAAGACTTTACAAAGTAAACTTTGAATGTGTAAAAGGATTCTTAGATTTAATGAAAATTATAGAGGCATGTCTGTATGCATATACTGACCCACAAGTGCACATCTCACATATACACATTTCGGTGTGTGTTGTTTTTTGAGTTTTCCTTTTATCGACTCCATCCTATAAATAGAGAGGGCGGTGTTCAATTTTTTTTCCCATAGTGAATGTGGATTTTGAATTTGTTGGAGCGCTTACCTTTCTTGAATCGGTTAATTTCCGAATATTTCTTTCAGTTTCATTTATTTCGTCGTAAATATTTTCGGTAACATCTTTACGTTTGGAGGTCTTGTTCAAATTATACTCAAAATTTTCATTGTCTTCCAAAATTTTTGAATTCCTTTCAATTTCTGTAAACTCATCAATGTAAACGGTCTTCTTGGGAGCCTCTACTATTTTTTCAATGACATCGGTGCGTGTTTTCTCATCCAGAACACGCCAGTCATTAATACTAGCATCGTAGATCTACAGAAATTAATTTTATTAAACATTAAATGCATTGAAACAAAAAATAAATGAAAAAGAATATCCAATTCAATGGGCAATTGCTAATTGGTGTTTGATTGCCTGTATAAAAATTCAAGTTCCATTAATTAGAACATCAGAGTATGATAAGGGCGGGAGTATGCTAATGATAACGGGATAATGAAGTTGCCTTAGTCTAATAGGTAGCGTGTTGACTTAATAGTTTCAAACACCAGATCAGACATTTCGAACAAAACGAAATATGAAAAAAATATTTCTTTGGCGACTTCCTCTCAGCGAATTTCTGGTGAAAACACTCAGAGTAAAATAAAATTGCCATTAAAAGTTCCTCAAGAAATTTGTCGTTCGAAGTTGAGTTTAAACTGTAGGTCCCTCCACATATGCGAGAATCTAGGTCGAAATCCTGACTGAAGAGTTGTAATAACCAATTAAGTGAGCAGTCCAGAAAGACATTGAGAAATTAATCAAAAAATGTGAAACGACTGGCACGATAAAATATATAAACTTTCTTAAGGTCGTTCAATTGTCATTGTAGGGGAGAGCATTCACTATTAAAATTGACAATTCATAACGAATTCTATGTACGAATTTGTGTCCACTACATTCATTTGACTCTAGAATGAAGTCAAATAAATCAGATACAGTTATCGTTGATTTCAGTAAGACAATGTCTCCCACATTTCCCAAATATTTTTTATAGTATGTACATATATATGTATGTACATATGTATGTATATAAATAAACAACATAAATTTTCATTCCATTCAAAATGTATGGCAGGCATTTTCAGTTGAAAAATAAATTCGAACTTAAAAGACCCTGTACTCTTATAAGCATTTGCTAATTACATATTTGATTAACTCAACTACTGAATTTTACATGAGAAAAGTAAACAAAACAACTCCAATATAAATAAACAAAAGAGAAATTAAAATAGAAAAACCAGAGAGAATTTGCAAAGTGACTCTTAAATTTACTCTTGATGTTGTTTGTAAATGCATTGTGTTTGTGTTTGTGTTTGTGCTGTTCTCTTACCTTTGTGATCTCAGTTGTTGTGGTTATATTAGCCACATCTGTATTGTCTTTCTCAATCTCACGAGCAATATCTTGCGGCACATACGCTTTAGAGTCCACAAACGATTTCTCATCAACAACTTTCCATTGTCCTAGCTTCGTGTCATAGATTTTCGTAGTGTATGTAGTTGTGGTAGTGTTTATGACATCATCAACTATTTCGGGGAATACTTTTTCATTGGCATTGTTTGCAGTTTTCTCTTCGACGACACGCCACTTGTTGTTGCGACGATCGTAGATCTTTTTCTTGTAGGTAACTTTATATGTACCATCCGAACCCTGGCTAACGAAACGCTCATAAGTCGGCTGTTTGATATCGTTGGCATCATGATGTTCACTCCAGGTTTTTGTTTTCACATCATAAATCTCTTTCTTTGATTGGGTGGAATTCTTCTTCGTTAATTGCTCTTGAGAGAGAGTCTCTTGTTCGGTAATCTGTTTGGACGTTAACGATGATTTTTTATTCACACTCTTGTTGGTCGTTGAATTGGATGTGGAGCTTGTTTTGATGTTTGTAGCAGTGGAGGTGGATAAAGTTTTATTTTCGATTTGTTGTTGCAGTTGTTGTTGTTGTTGTTGTTTTTCAATACTGGTAAGTGACGTATTGTTATTGTCGAAGGCAGTGAAGTCATCGTTTGAATATTTGGAAGACTCGAGTTTATTGTTTTGCTGTTGAGAAGACATCGTCATCGATGACGTCGAAGGTGTTGGAGTTGGCGGCATCAATACCTCATACGTATCGTGGGGTAAGAGAATGTTATTGTCTGTACCAGCTGGATATGTGTTGTGTTGTTTTTCAGTGTTGGTGTTGCTTTGCTGCTCTGCTCTAGTCGTTGTGCCATTCACAGATTCTGCTGCTAAAAACTGGCTTGACATGGTTGACGATGATGTCATTTCAGTAGCACCGTTTGTAGTTTTAGCCAAACTTTCGAATGCTTTCTTAGTTGCCATCGATTCGCTTTGTATAATCACAGTTTCTGGTTTAAATTCTACATCAACTATTAAGCCATCTCTGCCATCGGTGATGGCTTTATTCGTAGAACTTGAACTGCTGGCAATATTCTGCATGACAGACTGTGAAGTGGACGAGGAAGAGGTTTGCGAGGACGATTTTACAGAGGAAGAGAATACCTTTTTCATACTACCCGTACTGGCACTGGTACAAATATCTACCACGTCTATGGGTACCGAAAAGACCGGCTCCTTAATGGCAGACTCGCTAGCCAAATCGATCGATGATATAACATTTCCCATTGAAGAAAATTCAGCATCGGACATCTGCTGATGCTGATGCTTGTGAGATTTTGAACTGAATTTTGACAAGGAGTCGGCATTCGTTTCGCTGGTTTCGATAACGCTAGTTTCGCTCATGGCCGATGATTTAAAGGCCTTGTACTGTTTAGCCACATGAAATTCTCCCGAAGTAGAAGAGATGTCTTGCATTTGTGCGATATCCATTAGATCGGCATCGCGATTTTTCACAGCCTTTATGGTTGAGGACGATGATGGTGACGGCGATGATGATGACGATAATGCTGACTTGGAGGTGTTATAATTTTTTGTTGTTGATGATGAAGATGACGTGGTTGTAACATTTTGATGTTGCTGTTGCTGTTGCTGCAGCTGTTGTTTCTTTTTGGCATTTTTCGAGACCATTTTGAAATTAGTTTGAAATTATTTTCTGATGCCACGTGTAAATAAATAACAAATTTTTAAAATTTCGTATCCGTCCGTTACTTTTTACGTACGACGCTTACGCTTAAGTTTTATAAATTAAATTTGCAAAATACTTTTTTTCTTTTCTTTTTCTTAAAACAACTTTCGAATTTGTTGAATTTATTTATTTATTTGTTTATTTATTTATTTTATTTTTTTATTCGTGTTATTTTTCGTTATTTTAAATACAGTATTCGTTTTGGCTTTTTGTTTATTTCTTTGATTTTTTTTCTGCTTTTTTCTTAACAGGCACTTCTTTTCGTAGAAATTTATTTCTTTTTATTGATTAGTTGTTGTCACATAAAAAATAAGAAGTAAAACACATTATTAAATATAT
This sequence comes from Sarcophaga carnaria, assembly GCA_958299815.1. Taxonomy (NCBI): domain Eukaryota; kingdom Metazoa; phylum Arthropoda; class Insecta; order Diptera; family Sarcophagidae; genus Sarcophaga; species Sarcophaga carnaria. The sequence goes on along the minus strand of OY283153.1, from coordinate 5,063,144 downwards.
GTACAATAATACTTATATAGGAAAAAAATTATTGGAATGAAAGAACACAAATAACGAAATGTTTTATTTTTAAATTATTATTCACTGAATGACTGACTGACGGCAGTAGTCACATTTACTAATTAATGGACTTTTTCAAATACGCGTTGTTGTGCATGTGTTTGTTGCTTTCGATTCAGAATTTCTTGTTTCTTTTTTAATTTTTGTTTTTGTTTTTGCAATGAGGAGGACTTTAACAGTAGCGCAACAACAATTTTTTCAACATCAATTAATAGTAGAAAAATTAAAAAACGAATTATTTACAAAAATATCTTAACAAACACGACTAACACTGTAGCGCTCACTCTTTGCTAATAATCAAGGTACAACGAAATGACAACGCTAAATAATAGATTTTCTTTCTATTATTTCTTGTGTTTTTTTCTATTTTTTTTTACTCTCTTCTTCTCTTTATTTCTTTAGGGAGAGAACAAAATAATTTTGTTGTTGTTGTCTGCTAATTCTATTTCAAGTTAACAAAACTTTTAAGCACACTAAATAGAATAGAACAACAGCAACAACAGCAAAATATTGTTTCACTAACACTAATACTAACACACTAGAACTCTATAAAATTAACACACGAAATTTTAATTCTCTTTTGCTCTCCTTTTCTCTCTCTCTCTTTCTTGTTATAGACCTTTTTCTCTAATATTATGTGTGTTTGTTTTGAATTCGTTACAAATTGTTATGCTTAAATTTTTTTTTTATTTTAACTTGTTGTTGTTGTATTTTAATTAAGATTTAATTTGTTTTTGCTTGTTTTTTACTTTGTGTGTGTATGTTTTTTTTTTTAGTAATTTCTAGAGGATTATTTCTTTCTTATTTTGATTTTTAAAAACTTTTTTATTTCGGAAAAGTCAACCGTCGCGTACCAGCACTAAATATAAACTGATCATTTCGTGAAATGCTGGAGCTTTAACAACCTGGCTGCTGTCGTTAGATTTTGTTGTCTGAAGGCAGCGTCAACAACAACGGCTTTTAATTTGTTATTGTTGTTATTTTTTTTTTTTTTTTGTTAACAATATATTATACAAGTGGGTTTCATCGGTTGTGCTTACACACACACATAGAAACATTTCGATACTTTCAATATTTAATAAAATTTGCATAGAGGCTAACTCTAGTTCACCACATTCTATAATTTCGAACAGCAAACAGATTTTTTAATGATTTTTAAATGTCCACGTAAAGCCAAGTACTTCGAAATTTGTATTTAAATTCGTATGCAATTAACAAATCTTACATGTTTCTCTATAATTTTTTTTTTACAAAAAAAGAAGTTACCGTCTTAACATTGCATATATCGAATAGAATACATTACTATCTGACAATCTTGCTGTCAGTTCTTTTGAGGTTAAGTCGAAGATAATATGGGGCTATTTGGAACTACTTAGGTGAATCAGGTAGGTAGGGAAAATAGTTTTCATATGGGAATTCGATGACGAAAACGAAGATAAAAAGAGGCATAAACTCTTTTCAAATCAAATTTGAAGTTTCGAGATAATAACATGGTTTAGAATACTTACCGGTCTTTCAACAAAGCGCTAAAGTCTCAAAGTACAGTTCTTCAGAGTGTTGAGCTTCCATGAACGCTTACTTATGCAGTAAGTATTTGTATTCCATTTAACCCTAATTAAATTCGATAGAGTGTAGCAATGTCTAATACAGTTCTCCAAACATAGCTGATGGGGACTTGTAATCGTTCAAAAATCAAACACTCACTGGCATATTTGTAAAGTAATACAACACACACACACACAAAACATATTTGAACAAAAAAAAGAAAGAAAAACTTAAGAAAAAACTTGCTCAGTCTTAAAAGGCGAAAGAAGAAAAAAAGTCAAAAGCGTGTAGGCACCACTGGTGAGACACAAACATTGCGTAGGAAACAATTTGACGCGACTTGTAGCACAAATTTTCTGTTCAACTTAATCATTCTTCTCATAAATTGCAACGTTTTAAAGCGTTTTTTTTTCTAAGCCATACTCAGACGGTGCCCCTCTCCAGAGACAATTTTCCTGTTGGGCAAGGCGCATTAAAATTTTTTATTGTTACAACATTAAACAATTTCTTGTTGTTGTTGTTGTTATTGGCATAATGACAAGCTACTTAATAACCCTATACGTGAAGCGTACTCTTTCGTATTGCCGCGATGTGTGTGTAATTATTTGAAATATTAATCGATACTGCCCCTCGTCTAATACCTAAACGCTGTAAATTCTGCGGTTATTGTTTTGTGGGCTACAGATTGTGTGGCTGAATGGTGGTTACAATTGTTTCGGTTTCGGTTTTGGTTTTCAGTTTCTCACACTGGTAATTTGAATCTGAATGAAATTGAAAATCAATTGGTTTGTTTTTAAAATTCCATTCATACAAATCTGATACTCCAGTAGCAGTATTTTATTTAAATGCTGGTATTTGTTTAACTTTTGCCGGTACTTCTTACAAGTTGTTAAAAAAATTTTAAACTTGAAATACAACACCTTTACTAGTGTAGGCATTGTATATATAGTATATCGGAATTTTATTAAGCCTATGGGTGAGTATAGAGTGTCTTAGATTTCATAATTACGCCCAGACTGTAACTTTAAAGCAGCATACTGGTTCCTATACTTGTACTTACATGGAGATTGTATGACAAAAAAAAAAGGAAAAATGTTACAGCTTTTCGATTGAATGGCTCCATCAATGCGATTCAATTTTAAAATACAATATTATTTTCGTTAAATTATCTAAACACTTGAACAATATGGAGAAATACTAGCAACGGAACAAGGGTACTGGACAGTAATATAAAACGTTTTTAAAATATCAAATTTTGCTACAGAGTGAAAGTAAACTGGATTAACTGGACTGCAGAGTGTGCTGCATTTTTAATGTCAAAATTTCCAAAATAGACATTAAAAGATTGGCACATGATCAGGACCATGCTACTGCCCCATTTGTAAGTTGTGTTCTCAAATTATCGATTCAATTAAACTTTTGAGTACAAATTTTACATTTTCTATCGCCAAATTTAAATTTTTCTATACCCATCTATAAATCATTTGAAATTAGGCTCTTAGAAACGTTAAAAAAAATTGCCGTTGGATGGGATAAGTGTAATTTATTAATTCATAATTCCAACGGTAATAATCGTTACAAAATTATCATAAAAATGTCTGCCATAAAAGTCTACTAATAAAGTCTAGCTTTGGCCAGCAGCATAATTTATTGTTTGAGTAACGTGACCAGATACGAGTACAATGATTTTATTTGTATTATTTGTTTGCTTTTACAAATCCTATGTACTTTAAACATTTTGATCCTGCTAGATTGAATCACGGTTTCACATCTTATAAGCCAACACACTACATGGTAAACTGCGGTGACTACTAATTGAAATACGATCACGAAATTAACGATATATTAAGTATGCCTTGCGAAAGATGTAGAATGGGATGACAACTGAATAAATAAAGTAAAAGTAAACACTGAGGCCTTGTACTCTTTATGGGAATACAACGAATTCATAGAGACAATACAAGGTGGCGCAAAAGTTGTTACCCGCTGCTGTTTTGTTAATAAATGAAAAACTTTACTTTTGTGTTTATTTACTGCAGATTTTTTATTTAAAACTAAAGAAATTATATCGCCAAAGTGGCTGCCGGTAGATTTGATAACGATACGCGTTAGATGTTTGACACTTTCCACTATTTTTTCCCACAATTTCCAACTATAGGCCTTCGTCATTAGTGCCGCGTATGCTTTTTGAGGCCTTCAAGAGTGCTAAGGCTTAGTGAATGGTTACATCAAGCGATCTTGCTAGTAAAAATCACCAAAATGAGAAATTACGCAACTTTTCAAAATTTTGATTCTAGATTGTGAGGTTAGGATAGATAGGCTTCAGTCTATTGAAACCACATGTTCTCCACTATCAAGCTCCTAAGCTTAGCTCTGAGCTTAACTCCACAGCGCCCGTTGCTCCGGTCTCCAGCGTAAACACCACAGTAATTTTAAGCGGCTGTAATAGAACTTATTGCGGCCCAGAAAAATCTCACTTTATCACCGGCAATAAGAAAAACTCTGGTCCCATTAATCATAATTTTAACGAAAATTAATCAATTCATACGTATTAATACGAGTTACAAAAAGTTTTGAAAATAAATTAGTCATTCAAAGAACGAAAGAAAAAAACTAAATAAATAAAAAAAATTGGTTAAAACGTTCAATACGTGGGCGCCTTTAAGCCAGTGAATCAAGCAATACAACACGTACTGCAATATTCAATTGAATTGAATTTTGCAAAAAAAAAAAAATAAAAAAATAAAAATAAAATAAAAACAATAAATTTCTCCCATTTTTTTGTTTTTGTTTCTTCTACACTTACATTCCTTAATGCGGAGCTCAGTTTTGACACTGAGACAGACGTTAAGACCAGACTTTTATATGAAATGAAAACATTTTCTAAAACATTTGTGCATGCAAAGCTCATTTATTGACTTTTATGGTTTTGAAAGAATTAAAAAAATGAGTTTTTCTTCAAACGAATAATACAAATAAAAAAATATCGATAAAGTATCATTAGAAATTCTAAGAATATTCAATGATTTCAAAACATATGTCATCGCTAATGAAAATGATATGATCTCTCTCTCCTGTTTTTAATTTTTTTAAGGTTTTTTTCCGTTTCTTTCGTTTTTAAAATAAATAAAATAAAAGAAAAAAGAATCGCATAAATTACCCTTAAATGTCAATTAAAAAAATAAATTTTTTTAATTTTTTCATTTCCAGAAAACTTTACAAATCGACGACGATCGTCATCAGTTCACATACGACAATCTGAGATGATACAGCAGCAGCAGCAACAGCAGCATCAGTATCTGTAGCTGGATAATATCCGCTACACTCATTCATACGCCACAAGTATTAAATGACGAGTTCTCTTCTTTTTTTTTTTGTTTTTTGTCTTAACTTTCCTTCAGAAATAATTTTTCGTTTTTATTGTTCATTTAACGAAAAAAAAAAATTTTTTTTTTTTGGAGACTAAAACTGAAACTTAAAATTGATATTCATGCAAAACTACAACAACAGCAACAACAGCAATAACAATAAAAAATAAGTAGTAATAATAACAATAAAAAATAAAAAAACAAGTGAAAAATAGCAGTGAAAAAAAATTACGTCATTTTTTTCAAATTTTTCATTTTTTTATTATTTGGAAAATAAAACAAAAACAAAAAATTACGTTTCAGAAGGTTAATTTGTTTGAGTTTTTTTTAATTTATTTTTCATGTTTTTGTTGCTATCATTATAAATTTATTGTATTACTGTGAGAGGTTTTTATTTTTATTTAAACTTTTAATTGTAATTGCAAAATTCGATTTGTAATTTCATTTAAATTTCTCCCCATTATCATTAACTGATCACTGAATACAAAAAAATAAGTGCACACTGAACTATGGGGGTTCTTTTTCATATGGCTACCTTACTTACTTACTTACTTAATTGGTCATTACAACTCTTGAGTCAGGATTACGTCCTAACTTCTCACGATACCCGCCAGAGATCAGAAAGATGAATAGAATCGAATCATACTCATAATTTCTGATACTTATACGCATTCATACTTATTTTAATGTCATACTCATACCACTCATATTCAAAGTTTGAAGTATTCATCATATTCATGCTTAATGTTGTTGATTTCGGCTCTCCATAACTCGCCGTGGTCTAGTAGGTAGTGTGTTGGCTTATTGGACGAAAAGCCAGGGTTCGAGCCCCAGGCCAGACTTCAAAATAAAATACAAAAAGTATTTCTTCGGCGACTTTCTGTCAGCAGATTTCTGGCAAAAACTCTGAGAGTAAATAAAATTGCCATGAAAAAGTTTCTCAAAAATCTGTCGTCCGGAATCAACTTTAAACTGTAGGTCCCGGCACTCATGTATAAAATTAACACACACAACATAAGTGGTGTGAGAAACTAGGTCGTAATCCTAACTGAAGGGTTATAATGACCAATTATGTACATACATACATACATCATACAGGATTACATCCTAGATACCCACGTTGACGTTTATCCATAATAGTCTAAGATTGAATAAAATTGCATTGAAAAGTTTCTCAAAAATCTGTCGTTCTGAGTCGGCTTCAGATTGTAGGTTCCGCTACTTATGAATAAAATTAACACACACCATATGTGGTGCGAGAAGCTAGGTCTTAATCCTGACTGAAGGGTTGTAATAACTAATGAAGCAAGCAAGAAAACTCTTGTTAAAACAAATTTTGTTAATCTTTTAAACGAACCTGTATATATATATATATGTGCCTCTTACTCCTCTAGGGAGCATAGGGCCGCAACAAATTGCTTCCAATGAGCTCGATCGTCAGTGTTTGACTTTGTTCCACTGTAGACGTAGTTTGGATAATTCGATTGTGATTTGGCGTTTCCAGGTGTGTGATGGTCGTCCGATGGGTCTGCTTCCCTGGGGGTTCCAATCTATGGCTTTCCTTGTGATGTCATCTAATGGCTTGCGAAGAGTGTGCCCACGCCAGCCCTACTTGCGTCTTCTTATTTCCATCTCTATTGGTTGCTGGTTTGTATCTGACCAGAGTTGAGCATTGGATATTATGGAGGGCCAGTAAACACGCATGATTCTACGCAGGTTATTTGTTAACAAATCAAATACCTGAATAGACTGGGAATCTCGGGGTGCCATATTCCACGTTTCGCAACCGTAAAGTAATGTGGATTTGACGTTGGAGTTGAAAATTTTAATTTTGGTTCGTCTCGATATATTAAATGATTTCCAAACGAGGTTAAGTTGGGCAAAAGCTTTGCGTGCCTTATTAATGCCGGATTTATCGATTATACTGCCTAGATAACAGAAGGACCTCACTTCATCAATTTTCTTGCCGTATATGTATTAGGAATTTCCCCGTTGCGTTATCATTCATTCTGAGTGATTTGGTTTTGTGGATACTCATCTTTAATCCAGCTAACTTTGCGGTTTCGCTAACTAGATCCAGTTTCGACTGCATGTCGGAATCTGTATATAGAATACAATATAGATTTAGATACGTTACTCTTTATAAACTTTGAAACCGCCAACATGCCGCAAATGAAAAAAATCAATGTTCTGGCGATGTCAACGACACAATAACCGATTTCCCGATGTGTGCTCATAGAAGACGCCACAGAAAATCCAAAACTGCACAAAGGAACAATAATCAGAACAGCGAAGTACATCGGATTTTGGGCTACTGTCTGTTGACTCCATTATTATTTGAAATCATTTTAAAGGTTAAAATAATTGTACGACAACTGAAATATGTAGCAATTATCAGCGATAACACGCAAATGACTCTTTTGTAAACTTGTTGTAAAACAAAATATTATTTTTATACAAGGCAAAAAAAAAATGAACAATAATTGAACTTTAGTTTCTCACTGACATGCATATTCTTTCAATTTCGAGGCTCAATATCAATTGTAACACATTTGGAATTGAATTTTTTTTCCTAGAATCAAAAAAGTTTTTTTTTTTATTAATTTATATTTATTTTATTTATTTACCTATGGCCAACCTGTAGACATAGGAATACATATATAAATGTATACATAAATATATATGTACATATGTATGTACACCTACAGTGGCTTACACGTTTTCTTTTTCGTGTGCTCAATTGTCGTTAGCAAACATGCCTCATTTTATAATGACAAACCCAAATGATTATTTATTTCATGATTATTTGTTTTCTTTTTTTCTTTTGTTGTTACCACAACTAATTCAGTTTTTTAAAAACAGAAAAGGTTTCTCTCTGTCATTAAAAAAGACTGGAGTAGAATTGTCTATAGAGACTTGGGCATACGAATTTGATTGTGCTTCACTGTATGCATGCTGCGCTGTGGGCAGCATGGGCCCCAACAAAGTCAAATCAAAGTCAATCATATTTTATTTCACTTTACCTTCTATTCATCCTTTTGCTTTACTTTATATTGATCTGCTCCAGGTATTTACAGGCCTGCTTAAACGAGCTTACGTTCTCAATCACTTACTTGGCGGGTTCTTCTACATTGTAAACCCCATTGAGAGCCCTGTATGCATGCTGCTGTGGGCAGCATAGGGCCACAACAAAGTCAAATCAATCATATTTTTTTAACACTCACTGCTTTATTTCACTTTACCTTCTACCCGTCCTTCTCCTTTCCTTTCCATAGATTTGCTGCAGGTATTTATATGCTATTTATAGGCCTGCTTAAACAAGCTTACGTTCTCAATCACTTACCTATTGATAGAGACTTCTTGACTGGTGTCTCTACATTGTAAACCTTATTGAAAGCCTACAGGCTCAGAAGTGTAAAGGACTCCTTTAACACAACGTCTGTGGCCTCGGATACGAGCACGATATCGGAGCAAATCTAGACAAGGAAGATCGTTTAGTGTGGATATCGGTGTCATTGCTGGACATTGTATTCTGGACAGGCATTGATAAGATAAATAATATCTCCAGCAGCTACAAAGACGAGAAGAGGAAGGAAACTGTTCTTTTTTTCTTCGGTGCCGGTATTGTCTAAATGGTTTCATCAAAAGTTCCAACGTTCATCAAACTGCTCGAAATGTCACTGCACTCCATTCATAGTATATTTTTTGTCCAAATACAATAATTTTTATTTAAAAAAAATATTTCTTTTTATAACAAAACTCTGCTATAAATAATTATCACTTCTTTGTCATTCGCAGGTATTTTATTTGTTATTGATTTTCTTTCTTTAAGTCCATAAAAATACAATAAAATTTAATTTTTTTCTTTTTTCTTTTTTTTTTGGACAAAAATGCATGAGTTCAGACTTTATTTTCGAAAAAAGCTGAAATATTTACTTTTATGAGTCAGTTTTGATAAAAAAAGATAAATAACGTAAGAGGAGATTGGATTTTTTAAAAGTTAAGAAGCAAAAAAAAAAAAGAAAGACAAGAGATTTGGTGATTGTATTAACTTAATTGGTCATTATAACTCTTCAGTCAGGATTACAATCTAGTTCCTCACAGCACCTATGTTGTGTGTTCTAATTTTATACATGACTGGCGGGAAATACAGTTTAAAGTCGCCTCCGAACGTCAGATGTTTGAGAAACTTTTCATGGCAATTTTATTTTACTCTCAGAGTTTTTGCCACAAATCTGCTGAGAGGAAGTCGCGAACAAATATTTTTTAATTTTCCGTTTTGTCGGAAATGTTTGGACTGTGGTTTCAACTACGACCTCACGCATAATACGCCAATACACAACCTACTGACTGCAGTAAATTCATTTATAGAAAATTTAAGTCGCCGTGGTCTAGTAGGTAGTGTGTTGGCTTATTAGACGAAAAGTCAGGGTTCGAGCCCCAGGCCAGACATCAAAACAAAATACAAAAAGTATTTCTTCGGCGACTTCCTTCCTCTCAGCAGATTTCTGGCAAAAACTCTGAGAGTAAAATAAAATTGCCATGAAAAAGTTTCTCAAAAATCTGTCGATCGGAGTCGAGGTCCAGCCACTCATGTATAAAATTAACACACACAACATAAGTGGTGTGAGAAACTAGGTCGTAATCCTGACTGAAGGGTTGTAATGATCAATTATGTATGTACGTATGTATTTTAGTTTAATTAAATTTGGCTTTAGTTGTTTAGAGCCTATATCTCCTGTTATAAGGATTTAATAATTTCTATACGCTTAAGGAGCAGAGTGTATAACTGTATTGTTTGTAAAACTTGGTGGCATTAGCGAAGAGGGTCAACAATAGATATTTAGAAAGAAAAAATAAAAATTAGCACAATTTAAAAAGCAAACATACATAAAATTATTTGAAATATTATAATTTACAAAATATAACAGAATTAATATATACATAATATTTAATTTATTTATTTATTTAAAACAAAATACTGTCACAGTATTTTTGATCAGTGCAATGATTTCATTACATAAATTATTAACAATATTTATATCGTGATAAATATTCATATTTTATTTATTTTAACACGATTAGTGTTTTCTTTTTCTCTTTTATTTTTTATTTTCATATAGTATGTATGTATTTATCGTGTATTTATTATTATTTGTTTAGTTTATATGGAAAATATTTTTACTTTGCAAATAGAACCGGTATCCGCAGTATTTGTTTTCAAAGTTTAAAGCTTTTAAATATTGCTTAAGTCTGGGGATAGAAGACGGCAGAAAAATTGACAAAAATCATGGACAAATAATGTGTTTTTGTCGTTTTAGTTGTATAAACAAAAAATAAAAACAAAATATTTAAAAATCTAAGAAAAAGTAGAAAGAAAAAGAAATAAAAACTCCAAAACCTTATTAATTAACACCTGGTAGGTTAAGCATCTTTCTAATTTAAAAAAAAAAACTGACTTTAAGACATTCTTTTTTTCTTTGGAAATGCGTCATAAGTTTTAAGAATAAAAAAATAACAAAACGGTCGAAAATACAGGGTTCTGAGTCCGAGATAGGCTGTTTAATTTGGCATGCAGGCCATAATACATACAACCCTTCAGTCAGGATTACGACCTATAGCTTCACACGCCACTTATGTTGTGTGTGTTAATTTTATGCATGAGCGGCGGCCACTACAGTTTAAAGTCGACTCCGAACAACAGATTTTTTGGGAAACTTTTCATGGCAAGTCGCGAAAGAAATATTTTTTCATATTTTCAAGGTCAGGCATCCTGGAGGGCCTTGAACCATGGCCTTACGTCTAATAAGCCAACGCACTACATACTAGACTACGGCTGCATAATGCAGCCGTAATGGCAAAAGCAAAAACATCCTGAGTTAAGACATGAACTAAAGGCACTTTCTATCGCACCGTGATTTCAATAAAGACGAAACTAGTGCTATTAACTTGGATTGACTATCTGAAAATTTAATTTATTTAAAAATTTAATTAATTTTTTATTTTAATTGAATTCAAAAAATTCAAAATGGCGGATCCAATATGGCGGTCGAGGTTTATAAAAATTAATCAGATTTACTAGACCGCCATATTGGATCCGCCATTTTGAATTTTTTAAATCTGAATGAAGATCTGTAATCAGCGACCCCAAAATCTCTGAGCAAAAATTTTCAAGTAAATCTGATTAATTTTTAAGGACCTCCGTAATGTGTTTCTTTTTCCCTTGCACCCCTTGACATAAACCCACCCCCTACTTTAAGAGCTCATGCAAACAATTTGGCTTTGGGCTCATTTTAAAGAGCGAAGATCAATTGTCAATTTCTGATAACAGCGATGGTTCCAACACGTCAGTGTTTAGCTCTACAATGTTTCAAAAATGGCCACCAACGCTATTTTTAGGGGTTTCAACCCCCTTTTTCTCGAAAACCTGATGTGATGGAAAGTTTTTGAAACCAGACTCGTGTTCAGCGCGCAAACGGCCTTCGGAAACACTTGGAGCAATTTTATTTGCAAAACCCATGCAGGGCTTTGTAATCGTCTTTACAATTGTATTCCAAGGAGTTTCAACTTTAATTTACTGTTAGAAGAGGGGCAAAATATCGTTCTTCTGGAACATAAAAATCCAAAAAAAATAAAAAAAATTTTAAGACCCAAAGGGGTTATATGTAGATAGAAATAAAATATTTTTTTTTTTTATTATTTACAATTTTCTCTTTTTAAAAACAAATTTATGCAAACATTTTTTTTTTGTTTTTTTTTAATTAACATTCAAACAGAAAAACAGATTTAAACCTGGATAGCCAATTAGAATTTAAAAAAAACCAAACTTCTATTAAAAAAACTGAAACTTTTAAATCCATAAAACCGGCACTGAAAACAAAACTATTAACCAACACAACAACAAATTAAAAAAAAACAAAAAAAATTAAAAAAACTCTATTAAAAAAATAATTGAAAACAAAATTCATAAAAACAAGGCCAACGGCAAGAGAGTAGTTTCAGAACGCTTAATGCTGAAAATAGAGCGACATTTGTATTTCTCTGTGTATGTTTTTCATTACGTTAACAAACGTTAAAAAATAATTAATAATGCAAAAAAAAAAAGAAAAAAATTTTTTTTCCATGGAGTAGTTTTATAATTAAAAAAATAAAAATAAAAAAAAAAAAATAAGAAAGAAATCATTGTATTGAATACAGTTACTCCCACAATTAAACGTACGTGTTGAAGACAATTGTTAACAAAGGAAACAATAATTCATTAATTAACATAAAATGACTTTAAATACAACAACAATAACAATAAAAAATATATATAAAAAATGATCTTGTTTTTCGTTGTTATTCAAAATAATTTTTTTAAATTAAATTATAAACAATAAACTATCCTTATAGGGATTAGAGGAAACCACACAAAAAAATTTAAAAAAAGCAACTCAAGTTCATTTGCAGGTACTGGGTTTGAATCGTACTACTCTTTACTTTATTTGTGTTATTTAAGTATTCCAGTATTTTTTACAAGTACGAGGACTGGCCTCAATCTATATAGGGCATCCCTTTAATGTCTCCTCCAATTCTGTGGCTTTGCGAATTTTAGGTTGCTGTTCAGTGACAGAAAGGATAATGGTATGACTGTTTCCAAGTGTTTCATACTGATTCGTTTTCCTCATCACATGCCTATCCTGAACAAGTGATTTTGGGCCTGCAGCGCCGGTCACAAGGCCGGTTATTTCTCGACAGTATAGTGGATACCTCAAATCTCTTTTTTTTGACAACAAAAGTTTAGATTGTTACGCACGCATTTGGTTTGAGAAGAATTTTTACTTCTCTTTATATTCCCTTTCGGCGAGTATACCCTTCCCCATTCCACAGAAAGCCCTACAGGCAACGGGGAACTTCTCCTAATCGCAAACTCATCTGCGTGCTAGTGAACTCACCTGATATCCCCGGATATCTGATTCAGCTTGACGAGATAGTCCCACACCTAATACAACCCGAGATCTTGCATGGCATTCGAACTGTCAGATAGTATTGCTTCCTGCCCAACTGGATTGAGCGCATGTTTCGATGGTGCAGCCTACGGCTTACAAAATACACCTCCACTCCTGTCCCAGTGTATTCTTGGGCCCTATCCCTATATCATAAAACGGATCCTCTGGTATAGTGCAGGCGACAAATTGCTCCATTCACTCTTATTGCTCAGCTTCGTTGCGAAGCATAAATTATGATAAGAAAGCTTGGTTCTATGCTCTCATAATTAGAACGTTTACCGACACGCGGCCTGTGTTTTTGCCAACTGTAGAGGAAATCTATTCCATCAAGGCAACTTCATACCACTCACATGGATGCAAGAGGGGTTCAATAAGTTCCTAGGATCATAGAAAATTATTTGAATAAAGAATAGTACGTTAGTCGCCGTAGTCTAATAGGTAGTGTGTTGGCTTATTAGACGTAAAGCCCGGGTTCGTATCCCAGGTCAGGCATCAAAACGAAATATAAAAAAAAATATTTCTTCGGCGATTTCCTCAGCAGATTTCTGGCAAAAACTCTGAGAGTAAAATAAAATTGCCATCAAAAGTTTCCCAAAAATCTGTCGTTCGGAGTCGACGTTAAAACTGTAGATCCCGCCACTCACGTATAAAATTAACGCACACAACATGAGTGCTGTGAGAATGGCCAATTATGTATGTATGTATGTACGTTAGCATCTTCATTATTTTGGTAAGTTTTTGAATGAGAAAGAAAAAGTACGCAATCGCACAAGGAGGTATGAAAAGATATCGCAAAAATACAAAATGAAAACCATTTTGAATGGCAGGCTTAGCACTTTCGGCTCCTGCAGAGATTTCAGATAGAAAATTTAATTCTTGACGTTATATGCACGCCAGTTAAGTCAAAAACCGTGTTTTTGCACTTTTGTATTAGAATATCTCGAAAATCTAGTTTGATGGTACAGTTCTGAGCCAAAAATCTTTAGAAAATTATAGTTTGGTTTTGAATTCGCCGTAGTCTAGCTGGTAGGGTGTTGGCTTATTAGACGCAAAGCCAAAACTCTGAGAGTAAATAAAAATTGCCATGAAAAAGTTTCTCAAAAATCTGTCGTTCGGAGTCGACTTTAAACTGTAGGTCCCACCACTCATGTATAAAATTAACACACACAACATAAGTGGTGTAAGAAACTAGGTCATTGTACAATGGGTCAATTCGACCTCCGGGTACTGTACTTGGCTTATTTGACAGGTACGCGTCCCCTAACCTAACCTAACCTTTTGGGTTCAAAATCTTTACGATGTGCGTTATTATATTGAAATTATTGTTTTAAAAATTAATTTCCTACATTATTAACTAAAATATGTAGCAAAATTATGAATTATTTAATCAATAAAAAGCATGATTTATATAAAAATAATGTATAAGTAGTATGTGGAATAATAAAAAACAGCAAAAAGCGCAATTAATAATTGTGGAAACAATAACAACTGAAAAGTTCAAGTTCATTGGGGAACCAAAAGAAATACGAAAAAAATAAAAGAAACGAAAACAAGGCAAATCGATGTAAAGGCACGCAGAAATTTTCAAAGAAACCCTTCTCGATATTGAAATGTTGTATACGCAGTATGGTATGGCGATAAACTTGTGTAATCAGTTGCGATTGTTTGCTTTTTATTCACCAAATTTTTAAAACAGAAATTGTTTTTATCAATTCAAAAGCCGCACCACCAGTAATGTTAAAAATATTTAAAGAAAATATGTACATACATATATGTACGTTAAGGTATTTGCGAAAAAAAAAATGAAAAAATACAAAATACAAAATAAAATAAACAATTGATAAAATATAAGGAAATCATAATAATTCTAAGCAGAGATAACAACAATTTTGTAGATTTCTTATACTATTTTTCATAATTTTTTTGTTCCTTATTTATCTACGAGAAGTACATACAAGTAAATGAATAAATCGTTTGCTTGAATTATTTTTCTTCTTGTTCTCAACAATAGTGAAATAAAAATTGTTTATAATTCAAATTGTTGTTGTTCTCCATTTGTTTTCTAGTTGTTATTGTAGTTGTTGGTTGCAAACAAACTTAAATTGTATTCACCTTGAAGTCTGATTTGGGCGCTAGCTACTCTAGCGAACAACAAGAAGAGTACAAGTAAGTAAGCGAGCGTGCCAAGTCGGTGAATTAATGAATAAATGACTGACTGACTGACTCCCCTAGCAAGTGAGTGCGCTTACGGAATTCATTCTCTCAGTAATGGAATGAAAAACTTTGATAAGTTTTATAAATGGAAGAAAATACTAAAAAAAAGAACGAAAAACAAAAAAAAAAATAAAAATAAAAACAATAAGAAAACAAAACGTAAAAAAGTATACAGTGTTTAAGGTATTACGCTAGTAACATAGGCAGAGTTTTCAAAGAGTCAAATAAACAATTAAAAGAGAATCTTACTTATATGTTTGAAAGAAATTTTTAAGAATGCATACTAGCAAGGCTCTGCATAGTAAACGTAACAACTCAGATACAATACTTCGTGCGGTTTTCTTTATAAAGAAATGACAACACACTACAAAGTATGATAATAACAACAATAACAACAACAACAACAATTGCACAACAATAACAAAATAATAAAAAAAAACAAAAACAATTTAAATGCTTCAACAAGTGCGATGTTTTTTGCGGTGCGATATGCCGGCGCATATTTCTAGTGATTGACAATCCAGTAAAAATACGTACATATGTTAGTATGTGTATGTGATCGATGTTGATTGTTAATAAATCGAAATTAAAATCTTTTCGATATAAAATTATATTGTAATCAATTTAATTCTTAAATACCACACACATGTCATACGAAGTATTTCGTGTTGAATTCATTGGAATTTGTAAGACTCATGCAATAATATTGTATTCAAGAATAATATCCTCCATGAATTTCTTAAAAATTATTATTTTACTTCGCTAAGGCTACAAACGGAAAGCCATGAAAAGCTTCTCTAAAATCTGTAGTTTGGAGTCGACTTTAAACTATAAGTCCCGCCACTCATGGATAAAATTAACACGTACAGTATGGATGGCGAAGGAAACTATTTTATAATCCTAACTGAAGGGTTGCAGTGATCAATTAAGTATGTAAGTTCATATACATATGAGTACATTTCCTCTCTCTTTTATAAAGACCACCGTACTTCAACAAATTCTCATTTCTAATTGAATCTAATCAGTCATATTCTTAATTTTTCTTGGCAAGTTTTTTATTCAACCATTCGCTCCAGGTATAAGTGAACCTTCTACTTCGGCAGCTATCTTGTAGATTACAATCTATTGAATTTCGGGCTACACCAAGCCTATATCCATCCAAATTGGCTTCATTTGCATCCTCTCATTTGTCTATGTCCATTGCACACATCTCAGGATCTACAAATAATTACCCATGCAACCTTAAGGTAGCCAGGATCTACAGTCAAACAAAAATGTCAACCGGACGTTCTGAATACATATTTTTCATGCATTATTAATGGTTTATTTTTCTCTACACTACTGTGGACGAGTATAACAACCTGGAATATGTTTATTTGGAATGCAAAGACAGAAAATAAAATTTTTTTTTCAAAGTTTCTCAAATTTTACGACCCATTGTTATTAGAAGAGCGACACGTACGAGTCTAACACGCAACTTCAATCAGACAATTTAAATCTTTCGCAAAAATAAACAGAAAAATAAAAAAATTTTTTAAAAAAAGTCAATTCAGTCAGTCAGTCTCTTTAATAATAATGATCGCAACGAAGGCACTCATCCACAATTAACAAATACAGACACGATCAGAAATGAAATATTGTTGCTTGGAAATCAGGTTTATCTGGACAGGCAATAAAAAGCAAATCCGCACACACGAACACTCACACACACACACACACAAAGACTTTGACTGAATGATTTTATTTTTATTTTCGAAACACAAGATTTCAGTATATTTTGCTTAAGCTTGATAAAGAAGCTCTTGAAAAATGACGTCATGTCAATAAACAATTAAAGTAAAAAAGAAAAAAAAAAAATACAATAAAAAAAAAACAGCTCAAGGAAAACATTAAGAGATTAAGTTTTATTTTGTTTTTTTTTGTTGCTTTGCTTTTGCTTTACCGAGAGAATAGTTCTTGCAAAAACATAAAAACTATCTCTTAAGGAGAATATCATTATTTTCAAACTAAATTAATAAATAATTTCTCTTTTTTTCTAAATAAGATTTTGAAACATGTATGTACGTGATAAGAATCTGTAACTAGTAAAGGGGCTTGATTACACCGCAACAATATCAATTGTTTACAGGCAATTAACAAATTAAGTTTGAACAATAATGCCAGTCAAGTAATTAATTTTCAATTTTCTTCCTCTAAATATGGCATATAATTACTAGTTGTTGCCTATTTTTAGGGGAGTAACACTGGCTTAATGTTAAGCAACACTAATGGCCTGTTGAACACCATTTGATGATAAAAATCTAAATTTTTAAAGAATATTATTTTGTTATGTTGTTTTGTGTTTTTTATTTATAATCAATTCGTTTAAATTTAAATTGAATTCTTGCGTTTTTTTTTGTTCTTTTTGTTCTTTGTGTTGTTGTTGTTGTTATTATTTATTTAATAGTCTACAAAATTTGACTTTCGTTTTCTTAAGTTCAAACTGTTTTCAAGTGAAAGAAATACTAAATGATTCATTTATTATTTATATGTCCATGGCTGTATATTGATTCTCTGTACATACATATTTGTATATTCATTTTTGATTTTTATTTAAAAAAAAAAACCAACGAATAATTTCATGTGCTTTATTTATTTATACACAATGAATAATAAATTAAAAAAGAAAAAATTTAAATAAATTACACAAAACTACAATGATTGTATTTCAATTATAAAGATTTGTAGGCCAAAAATAATTTTACAATTAAAATTTAAATAAAAACTGAAACTTCTCATGCATATGTATATGGTATAAAATAAATTTGTTTTAAATTTATTGCATTCATTTGTTTTATAAGTAAGTAATGGCCATGAAAATAGCCTCAAGTTCAAAGGAAATTAAAAAAAAAAAGTTCTTTAATTACTACGCGATAAAATTGTTTTTAATTGTGAAGTACAATGTTCGGTTGAATTGGCAAATGAGAAGTACTTATATTAGTCTCAATTCACCTAGTCCACAAACCCATATTGCAGAATATAAGCTTATTGAATAATTATAAGATGTAATAAAAAGAAATTCATTACCTTTTGCAAGAATTGAAAGTATAAGTTTAGCTCAATTAAAATGTCTCCATTCAGATCCAATATGCACTTTTGCCTTCATTTTGACACTCACCGAAACGATTAATTGTGTCATTCATTTTTCACAAGCTTCACAAGCAGATCCTCCCATCGTAATAACTGAAAATCCAATCTCTGAAACATCAAAAAAATTCTTCATTAAATCACTAAAAGATGACAGGTAATGAAGTGAACAATTACCTCCTTTTTTTTCCCACAGTCCCTTTCCTGAAAAATTGAAGTATGGGAATTCCAAATCAAATGTTGCAATGGTCTGTGAGAACTATAATAAATGAGCTAGAGTTTCAGGTAAAGATGACTTATACCACTTGTTATCTAAGCTCCTTATGAACCGGAGAATATTCGAAACAATCGAACAGCTATGCCTCGCAACAGTTTCGAAAATATGCGAAGCTCTGTACTCTCTTATTATTTCGCCTGCATTTTGCTTGGGATTTTTTTTGAACGTGGCATGCGGTCATAGTTTCCATTTGCATTGAAAATGTTTATAATTGTTTGCATCATTGGCTTTTCTAAATTGAATTGTTTCCAATTAATTTTAGAGAATTGCCATCTTAGTCAGTTTAATCACAGCTTTTTGGTTTGGTTCAAACATTTCTGAGATTTCTTGTGAATCGTAAGTAAACTTTTGTAAGATTGTATATGTTTATAATGGGTGATTTTTTAAGAGCTATAGGAAAATTTAAAAAAAAAAAACATAAAATTCAGAAAAATGCATGAAATCTTTATTTGAATCGATAGTACGGTCCATATAATTTAATGTTTGAAGATTATTGCATGCAAATGTTGACCGCGACTGCGCCTCAAATGGTCCATCCGCTTAGTCCAGTTTTTGCATACTCTTGCCAACATTTCGGCCGGTATCTCACGAATAAATGCTTCAATGTTGTCTTCCAATGCGTCAATTGAAGCGGTCTTGTCTGTATAGACATGAGCTTTAACATAGCCCCACACAAAATGGTCTAAAGGCATTAAATCGCACGATCTAGGCGGCCAATTGACCGGTCACGAACGTGAAATAAAATGTTTACCGAACTTGCCTCTTAATAAGTCCATTGTTACGCGTGCTATGTGGCATGTGGCACCGTCTTGTTGAAACCACATGTCATGCAAGTCAAGCTCTTGCATTTTGGGCAAAAAAAAAAGTTGGATATCATCTCACGGTAGCGCTCACCATTCACAGTTACGTTACGATTCGCAGCATCTTTGAAGGAATACGGTCTAATGATGCCACCAGCCCATAAACCGCACCAAACTGTGACTTTTTCTGGATGCATTGGTAGCTTTTGCAATGCTTCTGGCTGATCTTCACAATTCTCAATTCTCGACAATTCTGTTTATTTACGTATCCATTGAGCCAAAAATGAGCTTCGTCGCTGAACACAATTTTTCGATAAAGAAGTGGATCTACGGCCAACTTTCCAAGAGCCCATTCACAAAAAATTCTGCATTGCGGTAGGTCGTTCGGCTTCAATTCTTGCACCAGCTGTATCTTGAAAAGCTTCACACCTAATTCCTTCCGCAAAATTTTCCACGTTGTTGAGTAACAGAGGCCCAATTGCTGCGAACGGCGACGAATCGATAATTGATGGTCATCATTAACACTGGCCGGCCGATACAACTGCGATATTTTCTTCAGTTCGCACTCTACGTAAGCGTGTTGGTGGCTTAATGTCCAACAATGTAAATTTGGTGCGGAATTTAGTCACAATAGCCCGAATAGCCGCTTCAGTGGGTCGATTAAACTGACCATAAAATGTAAGAACGCGATGATCTTTCTTAACGGAGCAGGCATTTTGATAATAAAATTCAATGATTTGCAAGCGTTGTTCGTTTGTAAGTCGATTCATGGTTAAATTATAGACCAAACTGAAGATGTTTGACAGTAAAACAACACACGAAACATGCGTGAGCTGTTTAAACAAGTGTTGCCAAAAAGATAATAGCTAAAAAAATCACCCTTTAATAAGCTGCACATGCGTCTGCAAAACATGTAAACCGATGTTCTGGTCAATTGTAATCGCAAATAAAGATCTCTATTACCAATTCGAGACGAAGCTGGCTTTAGAATGGTAATACACACTGAGAAAGGTCCAAGACATACACAGACGATCAGTTTGTATTCAATAAACAATGCTTACCTTGTAAAACATTTGTTTTTTAAATTCTTGCCTGAGATTACTTTCGTTATACTTTAAGGCTTCAGTAGAAATACTCAATTGTTTTAAAGTACTTTACAATTTTTTTTATTTTTTTACTTTACTTCGTTTTTTTTCCATTTTTTTCTTTTCTTTTCATATTGAGCTTATATTAAAATATATATATTCGGTTATTTTTTTGTTTGTTTGTTTTTGTTTTATTCTTTTTTTTATTTTTGTGTTTTTTAATTTTAAAACTTTTTTAATCATTTTCTTATTATTTAATTAATTGTTGTTTTTTTTTCTTCTGTTGTTGTTGTTAAATGATAATGCTTAACTAGAAAACTAATTTTATTATACACAACGTTTGTTTTTATTTATTTTTATTTTATTTTATTTTAATATTTTATAATTAATCGTGTTTTTTAATTATAATTTTTAGTTTATGTGGTATTTTTTTACTTATAAATGTTTGCTTTGTATGATGTGTGTGAGTGTGAAGAGGATTTTCACCGCTTTTCTTTTTATTTTCTTTAATGTATGATTCATTTGTTTATTTTTTTTAATTTTATTTTTTAATATTTTACATGCGTTTAATGGATAACGTATTTATTTATTTGAACAGTGCACATCTTAGGCACATTATAGCTCTGTTGTGGTGTTTTTTTTTCTTTAATTTTCATTATTTTTTTTTTAATTTTTATTGATTTTTTTATGTCTATTTTATGGTTGATTTTATTTCTGAAAGAGGGTGTGTGTGTGTATGTCAAGTGGAATTTACATTTAATTTAAAACTATTTTTGTAAAGGCTAATTTCTTTAAAGAAGTTTTTCTTTTTTCTCTTTTTTTTGTTTTGTTTTGTTTTAAAAGGTGTATTGTTGCTTTATTATATTTATATAAAACTAGGTTTTTTGTTAAATTTAGTATGTGTAATTCTTTTTTGTTTTTGCGTTTTTTATTATTTTATTTAGTACCTGTGTTCTTTTTAAAAGACATGTATTATGTATGTATATAAAGTTAAGGTGTTCTTTTCTTTTAATTTAATTTAATTTTCAAAATCAAAAAATGATTTCAAATCAAAATTTGATTTTAAATATATGTATGTATTTAACGTTTCTTCTTTACTATACAATAAATTATGAAAATGATAAACAAAATTTTTTTTTTTAGAAATTTTCAATTAAAAAGTTAAAATTAATTAACTGTTATGTTTAAAATTTTTGATTGATATAAAACAAACAAAAAAAAACACCTTTTATAAAACAGGCAATTACAATAAATCATATTTTATATAAATTTTATTTATTATTTTACACCTATATACGTATGTATGCATGATTTTGCTTTAAAACTTGTTTTTAACTCTGACTTAAAAAACTAATTTAAATGAAAAATAAATCCTAAATTATAAAAATCTAAACTAAACTGCCATTCTAAGTGAAAAATCTATATTTATATAAAAAAAAAAACAAACGCAGTTGTCACTTCATAAAGTAATTAAAAAAGAAAAAAAAAAAAAACAAATAAAATAAAATAAAATTGCCAATAAAGCTACAAGATAATAGTGGGTGGAAAATCCGCCATTACTTTAGTAAAATAATGAATTCTTTAAGAAAAAACCTGCTTTTAATGTTTCTTTTTCTGTTTTTTTTTTATTATTATTATTATTATTTCTTTTTAATGTTTTTGCTTACTAATCTTACTTAATGCAATATTAAACAATAAATTTTTGTATGATTTGTTTGCGTTACTTTTTACTTATTTTATATATTGTATTCAATTTATTTTTTACAGACTTAAAAAGTAAACCAAAAAAAAATAATAAATTTATTTTACATTTTAAGTTGCTTTTATTTCTTGATTATTACAATTATTATTATCTTGCTTTTTTGTTTTCCTTTTTTTTTACACAATTTTTGAAACTTTGAAAAAGGTTGTAGTTTTAGATGCGACCAACACATCACACATTATGTTACTTTTTTGTATTTTTCAAAAAAATATTGGGAAGATTATAAAGAAATTTTTAACAAAACAAAAATATATATGGTATGGTTTATATGGTATACATACATATTTGTAAATCCAGATTTTGTTTGTTTGTAATATTAAAAACGAAATGAGGAAGAAATATATTTATGCAAACACAAATAAATATTAAAATTTTTTATAATAATAATTTTTGCTTGATTTGTTTCCATTTAAACGTGATGACTTATTCTCTACTTTTAGAAAAAATAAAAAAAATACAGGAATTTCTCTAGTTTTTCCCCATTTAATATTTATTTCAATGAAATAAAATAAAGATTCATTATAATTTTGAATATGAAATATTTTCAAATCGTTTACCTCTTTCATAATTAAATACAATAAGTTTTGTAACTGAAAATTATATCGAGCATGTATGTAATATGTGTACTTTTAATTTATGTTATGGGGGAATGTTAGTTGTAAATAAATAATATTACAATTAATAACATTTTCATTGAACTTATTTTAATTTTTGCATATTTATAAACTTTTCCTTGATTTCTATTTTATTTCTCAATACTCTTAAGCAAAACTATCGCTTATAAAAGTATAAATTAATATTCTAACAGCGTTTACTTTAAAAATGTTTCTTACAAATAAAATTTGAGATCGTAAAGAATGTTTAATTTTAAAATTTTTCTTAAAAGGTTTGCTTCGATTTAATTTTGATTATCCCCCCTCCTCTCAACACTTTAACACAAATTAAAGGTGTACATTTTACAACTTCAGAAATATAGGTGGTTGAGGGAAATTAATTAATATGATCTAGAACAGAAAATAAAAACAATATCAAAGTGAATTTGCATATCGATATGATAGCAATGATTTCTAGTATTTTCAATAGATAGCTAAGCTTTAGATTTATAATGTCAGCATGTATGCAATGCAAAACAAATGTAGGCCACCCACTTGCTTACATTACTTCTGTCATAAAACTGATTCCCTTATTTCGATGTAAACCAAAATCCGATAACTATATAGCAAGCACTGTATTGCTGAAAGTAGAAAGGTGAGTGATACAGCAAGATTTAGATTAGAGAGTGCCAAGCAATAGGTTTATTATCAAAAATTGATTTTAAGAATCCACTTAAGAATTCCCATACCTCAAATACGAGTACCAAAGGGCTTGAATTCAAAATATTCCTTTCGTCTACCATTAATGTACGCAGTTTTATTTATTTATCATTAAAAAATATATTTCCCTAAAAACTATAAAACGTTTTCAAATACTTTAAACACAAAGAAATTGTAAACACATGTTGCCTAGTCTGTATTAAAACATTTTTATTTTACTGTCTGTATACACTGCAATATTTTAAAAACTTTTGATATTTTTTTTTATCGTCCTAAACATTCTTTGACTATTCCCATAATCCTATGCAAAAGAGGAAAACAAAATTGTTTCAATTCAAAATTATAATGAATCAATTCTTCTTAATTGAATTAGATTTTCATTTCATTTTCTTGCATCAATAAAAATGTGTATTTTACTCCTTCCAATTAAATCTTTCTTTTCATCTTTTTATAACTTTTTTTTGTTATCTTCTTTATCATTTAAATAATAATTATAATTATATAGTAATAATAATAACTAGTATGTACAAACTAAATAATTAAAAAAAAATATATATAAGTATGTTTGAAGAAAATTAAAATAAAGAACAAATTCAAGCC
Source organism: Sarcophaga carnaria (assembly GCA_958299815.1). Lineage (NCBI taxonomy): Eukaryota > Metazoa > Arthropoda > Insecta > Diptera > Sarcophagidae > Sarcophaga > Sarcophaga carnaria. The sequence goes on along the minus strand of OY283153.1, from coordinate 5,039,006 downwards.
TAAACAATTACAATTTACGAGCTACTTTGCTTAAAAGTATGTTTTAAACGAACTTGTGGTGTTTTTTTTATGTTTTACGTTTGTATTTTTCACTTTAAAAAGGGAAATCTGTATTGATTAAAAAACTAGAGGAGATAGATAGATGCGTAATAAATTTGTTTTTTGTTTTGTTTCTGTTTCTGTTTTGTAAAGATTTAAAAAAAAATGTGTCAATAATTGTTAAAATAAAAAAAATATATATATATACGTATAATTAAATAAAATTAAACAATAAAATAAACAACAACAATTAGTATGTTTAAAACAAATATCAGCTTTAAGAGAAGCATACATATGTAGTATATGAATGAGAGAACCATCATCATCATCATTAATATTAGCTCATAATGAGAGAAATTAAAAGAAGAAAAAAGGGCAAAAGAAGAAATTTAACGGTTTGTTTGGGACATCCAGACATACACTTACATTCCTCTGGTAATGATTGTTAAAATATTTTGTTTTTGCAAAATTCTTAAATGCTTCGTTCTGTAGGAGAAGTGTATGTAAACTTGACCGACCTCTGTGTGTGTCTGAGTGAATGTGTTGGTTGGTTTTTGCCTCCTTTTCTCCTATCTATTGCATGTAATCGCATTTGCAAGGAGCAAGAACGAGAAGGAAGTATTTCAAATTTCTTATTGTTTTTGTTTGCATTTAATGCGGTTGAAGGAAGGCGCGTGCCGTCGTTTATTTAGCTCATTCGATATTTTGATTCTCTTGTGGTAGATTGATTTCGTATTTTATAACTTGTGCCGTATTTGAATCCTGTAACACTTGCACATGAACCGCTTGATTACCAATCATTACTTCTCTTGTTGTCATTTGCTGCTGTTGTTGTTGAGGTTGTTGGTTTTGTTGTTGTTGTTGTTGTTGCTGGTTTTGTTGTTGTTGTTGTTGACTTTGTTGCTGTTGGGTCAGTTGTTGTTGAGCCTGCTGTTGTACATGTTGCTGTTGTTGCTGCTGTTGTTGTTGATTGGCGGCATCCTGTCGAAGAATAAAATCAAGCTGCTTGTATTGTTGTAGTGAACAAGTCTTATGCATAAATTATTAAATTCTTAAGAGGTTTTCTTAACTCTTTTTTTTTTTTTTTTTGGAAAACAAATGAAGTCAAATAAAAAAAAAATACGAAATGAATCAATAAAACAAAAATAACGCAAAGATTGAATGAAAATTGTTCTGAACATATATGAGGTGTAGTAAAAAGAAGTTCATTATTTGGCAATTGAATTGTTCAACAAAGATAGGATTACGTTAAATGGCAAAACATCAAATCAAAGCGATGACGATAAAATTTGCTGACTGAGAATATGACGTTTAATATCTTGCATAGAACCTATGAGAGATTAATAACAATGAAACGGTTTATTATAACTGTACTAAATTAAAATAAATCGATTTCTTTTTATTACACCTTTCAGTAAATATCTTCATATTGAGCTCATGGAACAAAGGTAGTTTAAGTTTAAATACGGTTGTGGCGTGTGCAAGAGATAGGAATATTTTTTTTGTAATAATAATTAAAATTGACAAAACTATTCGACATATCGCTATGTCCGTTTCGCAACAGTATTCGAAAGCAGAAAGACATCCATAAATGATGTCTTATTGCAAAGATTGTTACAGGAAATGCTATGAGAAAAATGTAGAAGAGGAATTAAATGCGATCTTCTGTTATGAAACTATTGTGTGCAGTTCTTTTTTTTTACTTAATCAGTTATTTTTCTATTTAGCAAGTTATAAATTTCAGAAAATATCTTTAAATTTAATCGCATTGCATTCTTATTTCAATGTATAGCCGGAAAACTTTCATTATTCTTAACGTTGTATGAAAAAAAAAACAAAGGGAATTATTGAAATACCAACACCAATTGAAATAAATTGAATAAAAATTAAAAGAAAATGATAAAAACAAAAGGAAAATTAAAGATTTGAAAACCTCTTCCAAAGGTTTTGAGAAAAAAAAAAAAAAAAAAAAAAACAAAAGTAACGCAACTAAACTGAAAAGAGAGTGTACGAACGAAAATATGTAGACAATGAAAACAGTAGAAATCAAAATAGAATTTGATTCGATTTTAAGTTGAATAGAATATTATTAATTATATTATCTAAGAGTATAAAAATATGTACGTATGTAATATTATATAATCAAAATGGATTGAAAAAAATTATCTCAACACTTACGTTGCACAACTACAACCTTTTTTAAAAAAAGTTTATTTCTCATTTTGTTTGTTTAGAGAGTTTGATTTGAGAAAGTGATTGTGAGTTAGAGGTTCAACACACCTGTTGCTGCGAAGTTGGTGGTTTCGTTTCCAAGTGTTGACGCTGATGTAACATTAAGTGATTCTTTTGGAAGAATGCTTTGCCACATTCACAGACGTGCGTGCGTACCGTGCAGCCACCGTTCGGGTGGCGACGATTGTGTTGCATGAGACCGTGTTTGGCAGCGAAACCTTTACCACAACTAGCGCAGAAATGCGATTTCGGTTTGGTGGGTGTTTGTTGTGATTGCTGTTGTTGTTGCTGCTGTTGAGGCTGTTGTTGTTGATGCTGTTGGTGGACAGCACCATTTTGTAAATGTTGCTGTTGTTGCGATTGCAAACCAACTGGCATACCGGGGACAAGTGTCTGCGGATGAGATGTGGCGGCGGCCTGCACCAGTGTTGTCTGACTGACAACTTGACCCGTCGATGATATGATTTGAACTGGCATTTGGTTTTGGGCTATAATATTTGGATTGGCAGCCACAACAGTGGTACCCGAATTCATACCGGACGTGCTTAAAAGATGTGTAGGCAAGGCGGCGGTTAAAGCACATAAATCGGTCATAAGACTTTTATCACCGGTATGTAAACGCAGGTGTAGAGCTAAAGCTTCGCGACTATTGAAGGCACTTCCGCATTCCCTGTAAAATCGATTAAAAGAAAAAAAGAAACGAAAAAGATTTGTTATAAAATAACAGTCCTACTAACAACAATTTAAAGAAGATTCAATACTCACCGGCAGCCAAATTGTGGTCTACCTGTTGAATTATTGGCATCATTAGCGGTGACCGTTAGCAATGCCGAGTTGTTGGGATTACTAACAACCGTTATAGTTTGTGGATGATTGTTTTGAACTTGATGTCCTTGTTGCTGCTGTTGTTGCTGATGTCCAGTATGGGCTTGCGTTTGATGTACTTGCTGCGATTTTAAAAGAAGGAAAATAAAAAAACGAATTAAATGTTTTTCAAGTCAAAGATTTAGGAGGGAGGATCATCCATCACATACTTGTATCGTTTGAGTTGGCTGCTGCTGTGATATTAACGAATTGGACGGCACTATGGCGGTATTTGAAGAATTCGGATTAACACCGCCATGGGTGGTGCGAACATGTTGATTCAAATCGGGTCTTGTCATAAAGCCTTCACCGCAACTGATGCAGGGATATGGTTGATCACCGGTATGTACACTAAAGATAAAACAAACAAGACACGGAAAATTAAGAAATCGATGCTATGTCTTCACAATACATAAGAGATTGGATTCAAACTAAATAGATGTATGTACTTACCGCATATGTGCCACTAGTGTTCTTTTTTGTAGAAATTCTTTGCCGCACACTGTACAGGAATATGGTACTTTGCCATGTATACGGGCATGGTTAACCAATTGAAATTTACGCGGAAATGTAACACCACAGTCCTGACAAACGAATGGATTTATAGAGCCATGAAAACTGTAAAATAAACAAAAGATTTCAATTGAATGAATATCATTTTAATTTCGATTTAATTCCTTATATTTATTATGACTTACCGCGAATGCATGATAAGATGATTCTCTTGGGCGAAACTTTCGCCACATTCATCACATACGTACGGCCGTTCGCCAGCATGGTATTTGCTGTGGGTTACTAAATGACGTTTCAAGGGGAATGAACGTCCACACTCTTGACACACGAATGGTCGATCACGTGAATGCACTCTTGAATGGGTTAGCAAATGATGCTTGAGTGTAAAACTCTTTTTACACTCTGTACACTGATAAGGACGATCGGTGGAGTGTAACAGCAAGTGGGTATTTAAACAGTGTTTATGGGCAAAGCTTTTACCACAGTGTGTGCATATATGGGGTCTTTCCCCTGTAACGACAAACAAAAAATTAAATCACATTGTAAATCACACGTAAATTATCCTCACCTGTATGTACTCTAGCATGTGTAGTTAAATGATGTTTCAGTAAAAACGATTTACCGCATTCATCGCAACTGTAAGGGCGTTCCTTTTTAATGGTAGCGTCGGTCTGAAAAGATAACACGCACAACATGAAACTGATATTTTTCTTGATATTTTTTTTCTAATTCGTTTAGTAAATTAAAAACAAAATTAGAATAATAATAATAATAAGACATATTGGAAAAGCAATTTAAAATTAATTCGTCTGCTTACATCACTAAAATTCATGTTTTCTTGTAATTCTGTTTTCGGTGAGAGTTCCAATGTTCCAGGTTCTAGTTTTAAATGTGGCGCATTAGCTTGTGATTCATCATTGTCTTCTAGACCTTGTATTACTTTTTGTACTTGCACTGATATGCCAGGCAACATGTCACCACCTAACATTGCATAAACAATGGTTGAGGACGAAATGGACAAAAAAAAAAGAAGAGAAAGAAAAAAATTTTAATTCTAAACTCTTCTGGGGGGGGGAAATGGAATTATGAGCCTTACTTGTATTTGTATTATGACCATCATTCGACGATATGGTTTGTGGATGAGTGGCGGCCAAAGCACGTTTCATTAGAATTTCATTACATTCCTCGGCCGTCAAATGTATCGGACCGATTGGACTGAAATGTGTCTTATTAGCTGCAGCAGCTGTTGATAATAGCGTTTGAGCTTTAGAATCGACTATACCGTTCGATAAATGAGACTGATCCGATGGATCGACAAGAAGATCTAGAAAAATTAATGAAAATTTTATATTCACAACTCTCCACGATCAAATCTAGCCGAACTAAAGTAAAGTAAAACTTACAATTTTTGTCACAATTTAGGCTTAAAACCTGCTGTTGATCCTGTTTCTTAACAACTGATGAGGCGCCGGAGGCAGATGCAGCACCAGTGATTACTCTATTTTTTTTTTTTTTTGTATAAAGAATTGAAAAAAGAAAAAAAAAAGTAGAAAAAAAATGCCACACTTTATTAAAAAAAGAAGCCCAACGGAGTTGATTTAATAAAAAAAAAAGATTTTTTTTTAGAAAAGAAAATTAAAAAGAAAAAAATTATAATTAAAGTGCAAATCAAAGGAAAGAAGAAAAAAACAAACAAAAAAAAATTAAAACTTTTGCTCACCTTTGAGCTCCTGGTGCAAATGGGTCATTGACCAATACCATACGTCGTACAACACTTTTATTGCCTGCTAATGCTCCTTTACCATCTTTTTGCACTGTTAATGATCCATCAGTGGATAACAAATATGGCATCTGAAAATTATAATGCTATTATAGTCATAGAAGATGAATTGCAAACATTTAGAATTAGTATGATGTGATTAACAAACAAAACAAATTTCAATTTCAAGTTCAAGTTCAAAATTTTTTTTTTAAATTTCGTTTTTGGTTTTCAAATAAATTTTAGGAAAGAAAAAATTCAATTCTTTTTTTAATGAATTTCTCTAATCTGTGTGTTATACGTGTGGTGTTCTTCTTTTGTAACAATTTTGATAACAACAATTTGAAATCATTATTACAGTGCTCAAAGAAATAAAGGAGGAGTAGTAGTAGAAGACTCATGTCATTTTAGTAAATAACACATGACACGACATAGAATGGAAATACTTTTCAGTGCCTTTTTTCATCTTTTTTCTAAATTTTAATATTTTTCTATAACTATAGGTATTCAAACTATGATGATTTATTGAACATGCTGGGATCTGAAGAAGACAGGGAATCGAAATAGGGAAATACTAGGGACGTGTTTAATATTTGCGCGCCAAAAACATCGATCGTTACGGCTACCACAGGCTTAAAATAAGAATAAGGGAACATTAGAACTCTTTTTATGTGGGCTAAACTACTGACTTCAATAACTTTCATTCGGAATTCGTATTCGTTGTATCAATTAACAAAAATATTTAATTGATGCGATGATGTGTTACTCTCAGTAGCAATAATACATACAAAATTATTTATTTATGTAAACCATGGAATAGAATATTTATTATTTATTAAACAAATAACAATCAAACACAAATTGTAAAATTATGTTAAAAAAACAAATATATTTGAGAAGAAAACAGAAAAAAATACAAATACTTTGGTTTAATTAACAAATTTTACTACACTAAAGGCCAAGCTAAGCCAAGCCGAGCCAAGCTAAGTCAGCTATAAATTACAATATTGACTAAATAAATATTGGATACGGTTGTACAATAATATATTTCTAATACAATCAAATGAAATTCAATAATACTTGGATTGTTATTTAAATTGTTAATTTTGTCAAGTAGGACTTGTTTGAAATCAATTCATAATTAACTACTCTGTATCCTGAGTGTCTAATGACAAGATTTGGAATGAAATAAAAACCTTTATTATCATAATGAATCACATGTAATCAAATCAAATATCAATTGCAATGTTTATTGAATTAAACAACACAACTGAAATAAATATTTGTAAATATTTTTCACATTATGACAGTCTTTGTACGGCCACTCCCAACTATAAGTCTTAATTAATTGTTTTTTTTTAACTCCAGTATCGGTGATAGACAATGTAGACAATTCTACAAGAAAAACTATTATGTTGGGGGAATTCGTTTTAGGGTACATATACACTCAGCCACAAAAGTATAAATACGGTTAACAAATTTCAGACATTTTTTAACCAATCCGTTTTCGTTGAAAATCTTTATAATTGCCTGACATCTTTCTTCGATTTTAAGACGGTCTTTTGCATTGGTTCAGAAATCTGTTAAAATTGTTAATCGGATGTATACTTTTGTGGGCCTGTGCATTGCCACAATTCAGTTCAATTTCAGAAATTGTTTAACCAATGCAAAAAACCGTCTTAAAATCTAAGAAAGATGTCAGAGAATTATAAAGATTTTCAACGAAAACGGATTGGTTAAAAAATTTCTGAATTTTGTTAACCGTATGTATACTTTAGTAACTGTGTGTATAGACCTCATTAAGACATTACAAATATATACTAAGAGTTGTTGGATTAATTTAAAACCATTTTGGCTGCCAGGACAAATTACTTTGGAGCAGTTGTTCAATATTATAATTGCCTCCACTATTCAATCGAAAATATTGTTGGTGCAACCAAAAACATTGGGGAAGATTAACATTTTGGCGGACAGTACGTAGGGAATTTCATTATCTTTGAAACGATAATTCGAGCCGAAATACAGAAAAGTCTGCATTCCTTGAAGTCGTTGTAGTCTAGTAGTTATTAGACGTGAGGGCACGGTTCACACCCTGACTAAAGGGTTGCTATTGCCAATTAAGTAACAGACATCTTAGAACTTTAGGAGATTAAACTTAAATTTGGAAAGCAGAATTCAACTTAGCTCTCAAGCGAGAGGTCCGTAGATTCGTTTTTGTCCTTCTGACTTGTTTCTTGCAAAGTTAACATAATTATGTACTGTTATGTAACCTTATGTTATGAATTATTATAAGAAATTTAATTGATTTAAAAAAGTTTTATTGTAGTATGATAAATAAATAATCATTTCCATATTTTTAAAAAGAATTCTTTCATCATAACTCAAGAAGAAACTAAAAAAAACGCCAATTTCCCACAAACAAACTATTAAATCTGGCAACTGTGTGTTTCATAGGAGTAACATATAATCACATTAAATATTTATTTTTCCACTTTTGAAAACTATTTCTGTTAAATTTAATTAGCAACAGAGGTGATAACTGTTTTAATTCGAATAACAAATTGGAATGTGCTGTGCACTGTGGTAAGGTAAACAAATCGTTGAATGTCTGCAACATAGTTGTCAACTTTGCTTTCCTGCTACTCCTTTTTCGCATTTGTCAAATCTATTTGTCAACAACACAACATATCCGACATTAATGCATAGCACATATGCATAGAATAGGAAAATAGAATTAAAGAGGAATAAAAAAAGTAGAAAAAAAAGCAAAACAAAAATAATAATGTTTTTGCATCAACAATACAAAACAAAAATTGTGTTGCTTGTTCTTCTTCTATTCTTTATACATATACTATATACGTATATGAATATATTATTTATATAGACTTCAATACATAGACACTTTACCAACCCAACACATTCACTCCCCTCCCCCCATAATCACTTCGTGTTGAATATTTATGAAACAACTAATCATTCTTCTCATACATCATCACGCGCGCGCTTTCTTCAAAACACACAAACGCACACACACTCCGATCAACAGACACATCATACACACATCCAAACGTAACGTAAAGTATTTCTTTAAATTTTTCTTCTTGTAGTTGTATTTTTTCGTTGTTGCTTCGCTACTGACTGACTGGCTGCTCTTGCTCTTATTTAATTTTACTGTGAGAAAGCAACAACAATACCCAGAAGAACGATGTTTAAAAACGACCACACGACTAACGAACAAAACAACTACCACGACTACCACAAGTACAGTCTTATAAATTTATTTTTTATGTGTTGTACGTTGTCGTTATATTCCCTGCATTTTTTTGTTTTGTATTGTGGGCTTCAAAAACTACAACATTTTTTTCTTCTTCTATTTTTTTTATATGTACTTTCTCATTAACATACAGAACACAAGAACATAACACAGAGAGAAGAGAAACAATAATAATATAAGAGCAATAATAATAAAAAAACAAAAATATAGAAAATAAAAAATTGAAAATCCATATGAAAACGAAACGAAATTCAAATAAAAACATATTGAATGCAAATGATAGAATTCAAATTCAAAAGAATAGAATTGCAATTGCAGTTGGAGTTTTAGATTACTTACAGATTCACCACTGACTGTGTAGTTTATGTTGGGCGATATTTCCAATACAGACTCGGCGGCACGAGTATTATCAGCAAAACCCCAGGCATAAGGACCAAAACTTTGTGTTGGGTTACTTTGAGCAGCACACATCCTCAAGGCCTTTTAAATTATTTTTCTTTTTACAAAACAACAGACACACGCACGTAAACCACGAACGTATGAATGAAAATTGAAAAAAAAGCAGAAAAAATAATATTGAAACTGAAATGAACGAAACGCGAACTTAAAAACAGAAGAAAAAACTAAACGGATGGCCACAGTAATTTCGTTCTTTTTTTCTCACAACTTTTTTTTAATTTTGCTTCAACTTTTTTCACTCAATTTTCTTCTTTGATTTTTGGGTAGTATTTTAACATTTTTGTGTTTTTGTTTTAATTAACATGTTTTATTTTGTGATAATTATTTACAATTATTATTTAGCAGAATTCTTTTTTATGCCAAAACGTTTTTGTACCAGCGAAAACACAAGAAATATAAAAAAAAGAAAGTCAAGACGTCGCGGGCGCCATTTTTATTTTTTCTTTAGCGTAACTTTTTTCTTCACTTTTTTTCACAGCGTTTTATTTGCTTTTCATTTAAAACACTCGTATTTTAGGCATTTGCTGAAATTCTAAGATTTATTGTTAATTTGAATCGTATTTGTTTGTGTTTAGTTTTATTGTTGTAATTGCATTAAAATATCCACCAATATATAGAATATGAATATAAAAAAATCAACACAATTGAAAAAATTCCTCAATTCCATCACTCTACTGACGTCGCCATTTTAGTTTTTGTATTTCTTCACACAAAAGAGTCTCACAACGCACACGAAAGCAAAATGTATGAATGTGTTGAAAACACAGTTGTGAACACATTGTCTTCATTCAAATACTTCACAATTACTACGCACTAAATGCAACCCAGCCGTGGTGAGTTTTAAATATCACATACAACACTGTTTAGAACAAATTGTTAAAGCAACACTGATTTTTAGTAACTATGATCAATGTTGCCAGGAAATAAAAATTTTTACAAGCAAACTTGAAAAATAAATCACCAAAGAAGGGAAAAAATTCGTTTAGTCCAATAGTTTTTTTTTTTAATAAATTTTTCCTGATGTTAAATTTAGTTCCAATGTTCCTTTCGCACAAAGCACAAAAAATTATAAATTATTTAAAAAATAAATCCCAATTTGTTGCTTTTCTGCAAGCATTTTTAGGTAAATAGATAACAAAAGGCCAATATTTATTTATATTATCCTTTTATATTAAGTTTGCAGCAAAACTTTAGGTTTAGTTGTTAGTCGAAAAGGAAATTTTCTGTTTTCAATCAATCCCTTTCTTTATGTAATAAGTATGTAAACAATTTTAATCAAAAACTTAATTACAAAATATTTAAATATTATATTTTGCGCATTACACATAATTTTCAATTTAAATTTTATTAGATGGGTAAATAAAAAGATTTACTGACCTAAATGGCAACACCACGTGAGTGCACACACATCCCTGTTTCGCACCGCAATTTATATTATGGTAGGTTCGATTTAACCCAATGGGTCCGCTAATGGAAATGAAAATTACTTATCCTAGACACACATTGGTTAATTCACCACTGACAGTACATTGGTATATGGTAATACAGTACCACTTTTGAATAACGGCACTTTGGTGAATTTCAATTTTATTCACCACCCCAGACAAATTCACCACACTTTACAAAAACTCACCACCCTAAAAACTCACCATACATAAAAAATTAATTGGAAACATACCACACAAAAAAGTAGTTAATTTTAGGGAATCTCTCTTCATAAAAATTGAACTCGAAAAAAGAATGTTTGAATTATAAGTACAATTTATTCAACGTCTGTTTTTGAACGAACAAACGAATTTTTCCAACCACCAGTATTGCCAAGAAGGCAAACATTTTGTAATAACTAAAATCGGCAACACTGGTCATGAAAAATAATCACTGTGCATTAAAGGAGAAAAATAAATTAAAAAATGGTGTAAAAAAGTGCTAAAAAAATAAATAAAAAGGATATGCTTCGAAAACGTTGAAAAAAACATGCACAATTAAAAGTGAGTGTCGTGTATATGTAATCTCATTCTCTATAATAATGATAATAAATAAATATAACAAAATTATTATGCAAAATTAGTGACATTTCTGTAGGTGTGTGTGTGTGGGTGTTTAAAACGATGACATAAATACTTTCTTTCCACAAACCCAAACAAAAAAACAACAAAAAAGGGTCAACAATAAATATTGTGGGTTGAAAATTAAAAAAATTCACCTCCTTCGTTGTCATTTGCTTTTTCTCTTTATCATGTGTCTGTGGATGCTTTTTTCACAACGGTAACATTTATGTATGAAGTATGTATTATGTGTGTGTGAGCACAGAGGGAGAGAAAGTGTAAAAATATCATTGTGTGTGTGTGTGTTGGCTTATCCCTGTCGTACACTCAGTTGACTTTAAATTAACTTAAAACCAACTATTTCTCAAGCAGTGGTGGTTGACACTTGGATTACTTTTATATGAAAATGACTGACTATTTTAACATAGCGATGTCCTAGGAAGTAGTCAATTGTCCGACTCTGCATTACTTTTAAATTAATTTAAAGTTAGTTACTTAGCAGTTAACTTAAAGTAAACCTATTTGTAGCTAGCTATAAACTTACTACTTTTAATTAGCTTTAAGCTAGTTTTTTTAAACTGACTATAAGTTAGCTAAATTTCAGTGAATGAAAAGTCAGTTCTTTACACGTTGGCTTTAAACTCACAATAATAAGCTATCATATTAATTATTCGAAATGAAACAGATTTTTAAAATTTATATTTTAATAGAAAACAAAAGTTTTTTCATTTGAAAAGAAAATAAATAAATTAATAAAAAAAATAAATTAATAAATAAAATAAATTCATTTCAATACATCACAAGTAATATTTTGCACATTTGTTGGTAAAAAGAGATAAAAAGAGTTTCTAAATATAACATTTTCAAATATTTTAATTTTTTGATTTGCGTTCTTATTTTTAATGCACTTAGCATGAATACAACGTTTTTTTTATTATTTTTAAGGCGTTATGCAGCTCAGTTTCCACATCCTGAGAGCCGAGTGATCGACAGGCATCTGTTTAAAAAATATGTATATAAATTTTTACATGTTTTAAGACTTGGTTAAAACTTATATTTTCAAATTAGCACTTACCTGTTAAGGCGTCATAAAAAGCAGCAAAGTCTTTTAAATGCTTTTTACCATGAACACCATCCAAGTTTATGTCCATACACAAATTTGGTGACATAATTTCCGTAAGCTTTTTTGGCAAGCGGCCCTTTAATATTATTTCACTTCACTTCAAATAAAAACACTTCAAACCTTGCGAATTTATGTATTTTTTAATTTAGTGTATTTTTTTTAATTATTTTACGCAAACAATAAATTTTTAACCAAAAATATAAAGCGAAAAGATGACACGCGGTTTTGTTTATTAATCAAACGTCTAAGACGTTAGTTATATATATCCAACGGCGTTAAGAATTGGAGTGTTTGTATACACTTTGGTTAATGTAAATTTTGCATTGCGTAGTAGTTAGCTTTAAGTTAGTCGATACAAGCAAACTTAAAGTTAATTTTTTTTTGTAGTTAGCTACTCATTTGACGGCAGGGATTCTCTTCTCACTAGTGTTGCCATAACCTTGAAAAACATTAGCAAAAAAGGTATTGAATATTAAACCCAAAAATTTACATTTTGAAACCTTTTGTTTTTATAAGTTTATTTTTTATACTTACGTTAGAAAAATAAAGAAAAATTTCAACACTCTCCAACAAAAACTATAAATCATTATAATTAAGAAATGAGCACAATGGCAACACTCAGTGTAGGGAGAGAGAATATTCAGATAGTAAGTAGTAATGTATGTGTTGTAAGTAAAAAAATTATGTGCCAAAAATGTATGCCGGTTCTTATTATTAGGAATATGTTATTAATAATATTACAAAAAAATCTAATTTTTTCTTGATCTTGCAATTTATACGACAGACACATTAAAAAGAATTGAAATGTGACTTTTCTATTTTTTATTTACTTCTTTTCTGCTGGCGAATTTCTCAATAATATTGATGTTATTCTGTGTTATTGTGTTTGTGGTTGTCATTGTCCTAGGAACAAACATGCATACAATTTCATTATTGCGCTCTTTTATTATTATCGCTACACTGACTTTGCTTTGGCTTTGTTACTTTTCGTTCAATTTATTTTTTTTTGTTTAGTTCTGTTTGTTGTTTTTGTGAGCTTGTTTTGTTGTAAGTTGGTCGTTCGACTCGCTCACTAGGTAAGTAGTTGACGATTCAAATTGGAATCAATGAACGTACGATGCAAACGAACCTATTGAACGAGTAGCAAGCATTAGCAACAAAAAAGAAATACGAACATTGGCCAAACGAACGAAAGAAACACGAACATTCATTCATACATACATACCTACACACACAAGCAATCACATGAAACTCATAAAGAGACAGACAATCGCACAGACTCTTTCTTGTTTGGTTGGTTTAGATCACTTGAGATTTTTGGCCTAAATCTGTAGGCCTTGAGAAAAACGTACACACAAACCCACACACACATACACGAACACAACAAAAAAAACAACAAAAATATATGAAACACAGTATCATTTGATTGAGGGAAATACTTGCAGCGTTAACAAAGCATGGCAAAGTTGACGTTAGACGGCCGCAACATAATTACACGACGTCGACGTTATATTTTGCAATGCCGTATGCAGCAGCGTCGTGGGCAATAGCAATAGCAACAGCAACATTGTATGAAATGTAAACATTGGTTGAAAAGTAAATTGTTTTTGTTGTTTTGTGTTTTACTGTTTTTGTTTTGTAAGGGTAACCTTATGCATGTAAGTAAGTAAAGAGTGTTTGTTAATGTTATTTCGCTTCTATTACTACTATAAGTGCTGTTTGCTTGTGTGCTTTTTTATTTTATTTTATTTTTCTTCTTATGTGAACCCACCATACAACGACGTCATCATTTAGACATCGCAGGCGTCGTTATCGTTTGCGTTGTCGTATACTTAATATTTGAGATTTTTAGTTGCCTCAACACCATCGCTAGTCAGTGTGTTTTTGTTTTGCGACCATTGCGGATGCGGAATTTGGCGTTTAACTGTTTTTATTCTTACGATTCTTCTAGTTTTTTTTTTCGTTTCGTTTTTTTTTACTGTTGTTGCCTTTATTTTCGTAACGTTATTAATTCTTCATTAGTTTTTTTTTGTTATTGCTGCTGTTGTTCCGAATTTACGTTTACAACATAAAAAAGCAGACAAATAAGAAGTAAAAAAACAGAATTCTCGTGCGTTTGTAACTGATTTTCGTACGCTGGTACTTTTAGTGCGTTCGTAGGCCTGCTAAACAACGCGTCTTGGAGCGCTTATTCTTTTTTGTTTTGTTTTTGTTTTGCATCTAATTTAAGCTGATTGATGCCTTCACACACCGCCTTAAGTAGCAGTAACACTTAAAAAAGGAATAACGAAAGAAAAAAAAAAAACACATACGTCCAAATATTTAAAAAAAAGAACGTGTCGCAATTATAAAATTAAAAATATTACAGAATATTTAATGGAAAAAAAGAAAAATAATAAATACACTAACAATTTAATATAAAAAAAAGGTTTTTAAACAGAAAAAAAACAAAATTTAAAGCCCTATTTTAAGGGTTTTTAAGGTTGATCGATTTTATCTTACGTGTGTAATAATAAAACCAACAAAAGAATAAAAAACAAAATAAAATAAATAAAAAGTGAAATAAAATAAAACGTGAGTGTAAATTTTAATTCTTTTTTGCTTTTAATTTTTATTTATTTATATGACACTAAACGAGCGAACTGACCCAATTAAATTTTATTTCAATTTCAATTGAAATTTTCCTTCTTTTTATTTTCATTTCACCAAAAAAACAAAAACAAAAAAACCAAGAAAAAATCACAATCAAATAGAAATTCTAACTGTTAAAAAGAGAACATTTAGCAAAAGAATATGTGCGTGTATTGCCATACATTCTTACGCATGCATGAATGTGTGTGTGTGAGTGTGTGTGTGTAGTGTAAGATATGAGCACATTTTGTTTGTGTGGTGTGGTGTGGTGGTCAGTGGTTACAAACTGTGTAATCAAAACATCATCAAAATGTTAAAGAAAAAACACACAATTTACCTTAAAAATTCTATAAAAAAAATCGAAATTATTAACCAATAAAATCATCATCAAATTGCAATAATAATTTATTAGTTGGAAATCTAAAAAAACAACAAGAACAATCATCATTTACACTGTATGGGAAATTGTGATGCAATTTTTGTTTTCAAAACCAACCAGAAGAACTGGGTTGCCAGGTGTACTATTTTTAATTGAATATTTATGGCTATGTATAGAGCATTGAAATTTTGTGATTTACATAAATTATAGAGAATACATGTGGTTAAAGTGGATACTATTTTCGAAAAGAGCTGCAATATATGCATACCTATTAGGGGAATTATTTAAAAAAAAAAAGAATTACAAGAGTTCTATAAATACAGGCTCTTCGATAAAAAGTTATAATATGTTCGTGTATTCCTCGCCTTTATTGATTCATTGGAACTCACTATTCTACTGTTTGCTAGAACGGATTGTGCTTTAGCGAAATAAGAAGACTTGTATTCGTCTTTCGCTTGGATCACATTCGTTTGTGGTCGTTTGTCATAATGTATTACACGACTGTGTCGCTACATAGATTGAGCTCTAGTGAAGTAAGGAAACTTATTTTCGGAAATCCCATGCTCTCATAAAGCACGTCTACTCGTAGTCGATTGGCACAGTATTGCACATAGAGAACTTGTTCTTTAGCCGCAGTGTTTGTATGTGAAACTCTTCTCATACAGAATACCTAGATAGATTCATATCTTCCTCTCTTTCTTCTCTTTCTCAACCTATTTTCCTAAATTCCAGAGAACGTACTGCATGAGTAGGGGCCATCCCCTGAGTTTTGGGTGTGTATAGCGAGTGACAAGTCGCCGTGGTCTAGTAGGTAGTGTGTTGGCTTATTAGACGAAAAGCCAGGGTTCGATTCCCAGGCCAGACATTAAGACAAAATACAAAAAGTATTTCTACGGCGACTTCCTCTCAGCAGATTTCTGGCAAAAACTCTGAGAGTAAATAAAATTGCCATGAAAAGTTTCTCAAAAATCTGCCGTTCGGAGTCGACTTTAAACTGTAGGTCCCGCCACTCATGTATAAAATTAACACACACAACATAAGTGGTGTGAGAAACTAGGTCGTAATCTTGACTGAAGGGTTGTAATGACCAATTATGTATGTATGTATGTATGTATGTATGTATAGCGAGTGACAAATTATATCATCTGGAATCCAAATATCCGTGAATCCATGAAAAAACGATTTCTTTTTCCGTTGCTTCATACACGGCATATATTCTCTTCTTTTCTTAAAAGAGGTCTAAACCCCCTGGAAAGCCTTGGTTAGTGTGTTACTTTCACTTATTAAAATCATTTTGGTGTCCGAAGGTGTCGGCTTGTAATCTACAATTTGACACAGGGTATAAGAGCATTGTGATATGTCCTGACTCTTTCGCTGTCATTCTTTAATATGATTATTTACTTCGTATAGTTTTCCATATACTGAGAATGGCTCTTTAAGACATTTGGCATGTTGTCTTTGGAACTGGCGCTTAAGTGTCAATGGTCTTGAGGATTGAGGATACTTTACGCCAGCTTTTTTGGGTCAAATATTTCCTGGCCTCCTTGTATAGGGTTTACGTTCTTCCCTCCAGTTGATTTTGATCAGTTTGAGATCAGTTCACACTGATCTTTCCTATACAAAGATAGATGGTCAACAAATGATTGTCTTGTGCTACGTTTACAACACACTAGAGCACTGTCAGTTAACGTTGCAACCTGTAAAATTGCATTCAAGATTCTTAAGTTTCCCTTGCGACATTTTTTTTTCTCATTTTTTCCATTTTT
Organism: Sarcophaga carnaria; assembly: GCA_958299815.1. Classification (NCBI taxonomy): domain Eukaryota; kingdom Metazoa; phylum Arthropoda; class Insecta; order Diptera; family Sarcophagidae; genus Sarcophaga; species Sarcophaga carnaria. The sequence goes on along the minus strand of OY283153.1, from coordinate 5,021,922 downwards.
TTGAGGGCAGTTTCAAATTACCACACAAAGATCTTTAAATGACTTCTCAACAATTCTCAATTTACTGTGTGTATGTGTGTGTGTGTGTGTGTGTGTTTCTATCTGTTTTGCTTTTCTTGTATTTCTGTTCTGCTACCAAATTGCGAAATCTTGGCTTAAAAATTAACAGCCAACCAACCAACCAAGTATTAAACTGGGTTATTTTATAAGCTGACTTACCTTGTGGGCCGTTCGTTGTTCATTGGTACTCGAAATGTTTAATAAAAAAATAAAAAAACAAGACACAAATAACCATATGAAACTAACATATGCACACACACACAGAACACAGCTACAGAACGACTTTAATGATTTCATTTCATTTGCTGCAGGTGGCTGACTGACTGTTGCAGTTGCTGTTGTCTGCACGGTTGGCAAAAACAAAAAAAAAAAAGAGGAAAAAAAAACTGACAATTAGTCAAACTATTTCACTCACTAAGTAACGACGAACTGACAGTCGTTACTGTTTGTTGTTAGTTTGCCACACATTGCAGTTTCATTCTACATTTCAATTTTTTTTCTTCTTCTTCTGGCTTTTCTTAACGATTTCATTGCTGCTTATCAGTTGTACGTTTGAGTTTTCTTAAGATATGTTCTCGTGTTTTCCAAAGTTTCTTTTTTTTTGTTTTTTTGTTTTTGTTGGTTTCTGTATAAGAAAAACAAAAATTTTTAAAACAAAAACAAAAAAGTTATTCAAGTCTAACACAATAAGTGTTGGGCTTAGAGTGTTGGTTGGTTGCTTGGTATTCAAGTGGGGGAGATTGAAGGGGTGTATTAGCGAAAAAAAAATTATGAAATTGTGACACCAAACTCTACTAAATAAGGAAGGCTACCCAAAGCCAAGATTTGCTTTTCTGTTGCAATCGAAAATTATTTTTTTTTTGTTTTTTTACTTTGTGAGAATGTTGTTTCTAAAATTTTGCAACTGTTGACAAACATTTCAATTGGAATACAATGGTTTTTAAAGGCTATTTCTAAATACATAACAGTCTTAACTCTTAAGCATCATTTGAAGTATCAACAACCTATCCTTGAAAACAATTAGCACTTATAAAAGCAGTTGTTCTAAAAATTAACACTGATTCCATGCCGTTCCAAAATGAAATTTTAGATTAAAAAAGTGTACTTCAAGTTAATGTAGTTTTACTTCCACCACATTTTAACCCACTAAGTTTGTTGCGAAATTCTCCAATATACGAACGTAGTCTCATTAGACTTGATTTATTTAAAGCTATGTTCGCCCTAAATCTCAAAGTATTTCATTTGGCCCACTTCCCTAACTTAAAAACTACGAAATAATTCCAAACATCAAAGCAAACAGAAACAAAAAATAGAAAAAAAAAATTGCAAATAAGAATGAGAAAACAAACCTACAAACATTTAATACAGGTTGGCTTGCTAGTTTTGGATTGGCTTCGTCACTTGGCAATCCATGCAATGAAAGAGAACACCAAAGAACCCAACATCGCAACATTGCAACAAACAAGCGAACCGAACAAAGCCAACCAAATTGAGCTGAACTGAACCGAATCAAAAACATTTGGCAATTGCATGTAGACGGACAGAGGGGCGAAGAGCAAGAGTAGTGGGAAGACCTTAACAGCAAAAGCAAAATTAAAAACACCCCAAAAAAAAAACTGTGTTTGTTTCCGTTGCACTTCCCACCATTCATTCATTCTGAAAGATTTCTCAATTGGACGACTGTCTTCGTTCCTAACCGCACGTTCGTCTAACTGACTCACAAACCAACAACAACAAAAAAAAAAAATACATTTTCATACAATCAATAGACAAGTAAACGAACGAACAAACGACCGAAATCAAGCCAACCAACACAAATGCTTGCACAACTCCCTCAGAGCATTGCAATCGAATGCAATGCCATGTCATTCATGCACACTCAAACGAGACTCAGAAATTTTGCATCCATCATATTTACTCACACATACACACATGTGCACATCGGTTTACAATGTTTTGTTTGTTTATTTGTTTGTTTGACGATCTAATAATCAACTGATCGGAAATAATGAACAACAAAAACAAAAAGTAAAAGAAGAAGCACAAAAAAAAAACATTTCGTTGCACATTCTCAATATAGTTCTCATCGTGACTACAACAGCAACAAAAAAAAGAGTTCATTAAACATGCATTGCAGTGTTGCCAATCTCTGGTGAGTGAAAAATAGCCAAAATAGCAATGAGAGATGTGCTCATTATTGTGTTGTTGTGAGAAATTAGTCCATATTTTATACGATTTAGACCTATTTATACAGAGAACTTTTTTTTGTTCATTTGAAGAAAACAATTAGCTACGTCGCTTAGATCTTTGGTCCCAAGCAACACCCGACCGTAGGAAAACCTTTTTTCGAGATCTTAATACACTGGCTATCAAATTCACTAGGTCATTTGCCCCCCCACAAGCCCATTATTTATCCGATTTAGCCCCATTTATACAGAGCACTTTTTTTGCTCATTTGAAGGAAACAATTAGCTTTGTCGCCCATATCTCCGGTCCCAAGTGAAGCCCGTCCGTAAGCAAACATGTTTTGGAATCCTTAATACCTTAGATATATAGCGAGATACATGGAGCAGGATTGGAAAAGGACATTACAGAGGTAACTTATATATGCATATGGAGTGTAGTACAATAGATCACATGTACGTTGTTATCGAGCACTTCTACGCGATAATGAATGATTATTACAAAGCTATCAATTTCATATAAATATATATGACGAAAAGCTCTTAATTGGCATCACTGTTGATCAATAATTTTCTTATTATTTATTCATTCAATGCTACATATGTATTCAATATTTCAACAATCGTGTTGTAATCTGCTTACACAGCGCTTCTCAGCGTTGGCGGTAGATGTTAAAAGAATAAAAAAAGGAAGGAACAATTTGAAAATTGAGAACATCTAATAAATATCATCTCAAAGCAATAGCAAAAGCAAAATAAAAACAAAAAAAAGGGAAAGAGAACGCGCTAATTATATTACAAGAGATAAGAAAAATTGAACAACAAAAAAGAACGAAAACGAAAAGAAACAGTATCTGGCACACAGATATAGATTAATATGGTATTGCTGCCGCTGTCAGTCATTCAGTCAGCGCGACTACGGGCCATTTAATAAATGAGACGAACGACGACAACGTTTAAAACAGCATTAGCAGTGGCAGCGTTAATGCGAGCCCACTCCAAACCTGTTGACCTAATTTCACTATGTCCGTTCCTAAAACTAATGCGATGACGGCAGTGCTCTCTTTTTTTTTTTTTGCTTTGCTTTGTTTTTGTCTACGACACAATGCTATGCGAGGTGTGTTGAAAAGCAAAAGAATAAAATAAAAAAAAAACAAAAAAATAAAAGTGGTAAAACAGAAAAGAGAGAATGAGAAAAAGTAAAACTAAAAATACTCTACTCGTACAACAAACAATGTTGAAAACCTACCACAGTTTATCATATTTAGCAAACATACAAAATAATCAAGCGAGCAAGCAAGCGAGCTGGCTGGCTGGCAAGCAAACAGCTGCCGTCATGGCCATCGGCATTCCAGAGTCGGTTACACTTCCATACGTCAAACAACTGAAGCTCGCAAAGCTTCAGCTAAGCGAAAATACTATTTTCCGTGGATTATAATAGAAACCAAAACAAACAAACAAAAAAACAGAAGTGGTATGAAAATTTAAAAAAAACGAACGAAAAATATTCTTAACACAGAAGTAATTACAAAAAATAACAACAAAAACCTAAAAAAACAAATAAAAAAAAACTGTGCCAATGTTGAAATATTTTAAAAGAGGATATTTTGAAAATTAAAATTCCCCAAAAAAAAAAATTCCAAATTCTTGTTAAGAAGACATTGTGCATCGATTACATTGAATTGTCAACGTTTTTGGCATTTTCTCCCATCATCAATAATAAAGGATACCATGTGTTGGTGTTGTAATGGTTCTTAAAGCACAAAATAAACAAAAAAAAAATTTCAAGATGTGCACACACACACAGGCACATACAGTTAAATAAAATATAAAAAAAAACAAAATCAAATATTGTGTTGGTTGGACCTAACCTACCACATTTTGAAAATCATCTCCCCCGTTCTATCAATAAACACACAGACTCAAGCTCACACACATGCTTGCATACCAATTTACATGCCTACCCAAACAAAATGAGCACAAAATAAAACAAAACAACAAAAATAACGAACTCGTACTGCTACAGCAAAAAAAGTGACAGCAAAAATATTTGATGAAGAGAAAAATTAGGTCAACAAAACATTCCCCGCTATACACCTGTCGCCCTCTGCTTTTCAATAATAATAATAAAAAAAACACACACACACATATTCATATAACAACGTTGGAACAGCACAGCACAAAATGAATTGAAACAATCATTTTAACACACACTCAAGCTGTTTTACTCTTTCGTATTCATACGCACACATGCATGCATACGTATTTGGTTGGCTCCACAAAGTAAAAAAAAATAAAAGAAAAAAAACTTAAAAGAGTATAAAATTATAAATGGGAGCGTAAAATAAGAGAGAAAAATTGCATACATGAATTTGTTATTGCACTTGATGTAAACACACCAAAATAAAAAAATTGAAATAAAACGAGAACAAAAAAGAAAACAAACCTACTACTGTGCATGCATATACAAGTGCATTCATTAAAAACTTGTGTATGTTTTAACAACAACAACAACACAACAATACAAACAGTATGTGGGAGTAAGCAGCAAAAACATTGGAAGCACAGGAAAATGAGAGAACGAACATGTGTTTTGTTTTTGTTTGTGGCTATTTGTGCAGATCTCTTTATTGTGCATGCAAAGGGAACAAGTTCATAACATCCTATCGTTATTCTTACATATGTACATACCTAAATATTTATATTTGATTGGCTGTGTGTGGGTGCGAGGTGCGAGTGTGTATGTGCAATTATTGTGTGACTTTTTTAATCGTTTTATAAATACCAAAGTTTGACACTACATGAGGAGTAAAAAAGTGTGTTAAATAATTAGGGTTACCAGGTTTTGTATCTCCACCTACCATAAAATTGATATGGGATTGTATATATTTAATTGAACTCTCTTTACTGAAATATTCTATGGCTTCACAAAGAGGCGAATTTAGTGTTTAAAATATTAAAAATGTTTGCTTAAATTTTTCCGTATATTAATTCCTACGCCAATAATTAATGGTATAAAAAACCGTTGTATTTTATTCATTCTGAAATTGTTTTTTTTTGGTGAGATGAGGACATAAGATTTGGATTTGTTCCTTAACTAATAAATTTTTGTACACTTTTTCAAAAGAAATTTGAGAGTTCAGTAGCAAAAACAAATGTTGAGGTCTTCGAATGAGATGGCGAGAATATTTCTGGTGAAAATTAACTTCTTCCATTAAATATTTGATCCTGCTTTTGTACATTTAAAATATTCACATAAAATCCATGACGAATGTTATAATTATTACAGGATTTCGGAGTATACACTGTCTATACACAATTTTTTTTTTTTTTTTTTAGAAATTACTTCTACCTTCTCTGTTTCAATATGAGACCTGTTACTTTACCATAATTGCCATTTCAGCCCTATATTAAAAATTATGACCTAGCTTCTCACATCGCACATGCTATGTGTGTTAATTTTATATGCGACTTGCTAAATTTACAGTTAACCGGTGAATTTGAATGACGCTTCGCGGCAAATTTATTTACTCTCAGAGCTTTTGCCAGAAGATTGCTGAGGGAAGTCGTCGAAAGAAATAATTTTTCGTATGCTTTTTTCAATATCTCAAAGCTATAGTTAGCCAACTGCGGCGACCTCAAAAACCTATTGACATCGAAATTCGTAAAACAAAATAAAGATGGATAGGCCAATAATATATATAGAGTTCCTTTTTATTGGAATTCTCAAAGAATGAGAAGACGAGGCCGACCAAAAGTACCTTGAGATGCAATATGAAGAAGAGATAAATTTACATTCACAGAAAAATTAACTTGTGGCAGTATAAAACTCTTAATATATGTAAATTGAGAAAGAATTTTTGAAAAAAAATACTTTATTAATTATGTCCATACATACAATAAAATTGTCTCTCTAGCATTGATTAGTAGTCTTATCATTTAAAAATTTAGCATTTGTTTAAAATTCTAAAACTATCACAATACATATAATGATCAATTGCAATCAATTGAAAAAATTCTTTCAATTCTTTTACTTGAAAATCACTTAATATTTGGGTTTTGGCAACCCTTACACTTTAAACTCTTGCGCGCTCTCTACTTTGCTTTTTGTTTTTGGTTTTCTTGTAACACAATTCAGTAGGCGCTCTCTATTCACCACCAGTGTTTGTTTTCTTGTAATTACTATTTGCTATGTATTGCTCCATGTGTTCAATTCCACCACTAACACTACTGACACCACCAGCAATAGTACTACCACTAACAGCAACAGCAACAACATTCAAAAGCATAAAGAATGAATATTAGCAAACAATGCCATTAAGTTTGGCCGCATTAGGCACACCGCTGACTTAAGTAATTTGCTCTCATTTTTTATTTGTTGTTGTTGCTGCTGTTATTTTTTTGTGTTTCATAGAAAACATGTGTAATTGTCAGACAGACAGTCTAATAGGCAAATAGACTGAAAAGAAAAATTCTCTTTTACAGAACTTGTCTTTTACAGGCACTGCCACCTTAACGGTGGTGCGACAGTGAGTTGGACGCAGCGACAATATGTCTGATTTGCGGGCGCTTGTTTCGTTTGCTTTGCGTTTATAGTGTGAGTGGCAAGTGTTGGGTTTCGCAATAGCATACACAGAATGAAGAATTGAAATGAAACACAAATCTGCAGCAGGCAGGCAATCAGGCAGCATGAAATCATCGTGCCATAACGTTGGCGTATCAGATTAATCGTTCTTCTTATTTTTTGTTGTTGTTATTTCCACCATTGATGTTGTAGTTGTAGTTGTTGCTTTTCCAGTTGTTTTTTTGTTTTTATTGTTGTTGTTTTGCTTTGGCATTGATGGTGCTTGCCAGCAGAAGCAGTACTTTGTTAAAGTAGGGAAAAGCAAAAAGAGAGTGAGTTAGTGAGTGGTAAAGAGAGGCCGAAGTGGCAGAGGTAATTCCTGTTCCACTTTCTATCTTCGGGAGCCCATAAACACAGAAACAAAACAGAAGTAAGCGAAAAAGCAGCAGAACATGACTCGAACGTGAAACCAGTGGTAACAATAACACAATCAAAGTATGCCATACCGTGGAAAGTGTTTATTTGATTGGTTTTTTTGGTTTTCTTTTATAATTTTCTTCGGCTTCGCTATTGATAGGCATTGGCGTTGACAATTGTGTTTTTTTTTAATTAAAAGCAAACAAATCTATTATTATGAAAATTTTTAACTCCAACAATTTTGGGCGCTTTTTGTACAAAAATTGGCAACATTGTTAGTGTGGGGTCGTCTCTGTTGGTGACGTTGAAAAATTTTTTGCGTTTTTTTTTTTGTTGAAATTGCGTTTACATGGTGTTGGCACATGCCGGTGTATTGTCCATGTGTGTGTGTGTGTGTGTGTGTGTTTGGTAACGCTGGCTGATTCTGTTTCTATTTTCACAACTTATTCATTGTGTATCTAGTTTGTTGCTATTGTTGGTGTTGTTGGCATTTGTGTTATTGTTACAACGAATGTGTAAACTTACATATGTTGTGTGTGTGTGTGTTTTTTTTTTTAAATTTAGACTTTTTGTGGGATTTAGTGCGGTGGCCAACTAATCTTGATGGTTTTTCCCATTTTATATTTTTAAATTCTTTTTTCCGTTTTACTCTCTCTTTTCTTTCTTTTTTTTTTCTTCTTTTGTAGAAAACTTTGTTCTTGCTGTTGTTGTTATTTTTACAGTGTTTACATTTGTTGTTGATGTTTTCTTTCTTTCTGCTTTGCTTTATACCGTTGGCAATTATTATTATTTTTTCTGCGTTCACACACACACACGTAAAAAAATGTAAAGCAAAACAAAAAGAGAAAAGTAAAAACAACAAAATCAAATAAAAACAGGTCATGGTGAAATGACCGCTTAACATTGTTACCTAAAAAACCAACATGCACATAAACAGCAGCAGCAACAGCAACACTATATCTGTGTGTGAGAGTGTGTGCCCACGAGTATGCTTGTAAAAATGAGAGAGTTTTATGTGTTTTGTCGTGTGCGTGTGGTGTATTTTTGTTTGATGTGTTGAAAATTGGGATGAAAAGTGAAATTTTAAAGGGGGTCGATTGCTAAAACGGGTTAAATGGAATGGATTATGTGTGTGGCATTAAATTTGCACTTGTTTGTTGCGTTTTTTATATTTTATTGATTTGTGCCCATTCCTGGGCATTAATTTAAACATTTTTAAGGCCTAACATTGTCAAATGAAGGTACATAACGAAACTGGGTTGGTTGGTGTATGGGAAATAAATAAAGTTTTAGCAGACAATATTTTTTAATGGGTCGTGGATAATTGTAACAAAATGCTGCATTTAAATACGGATCAACTGAGATATCAATGTATCCAATAGGTTTTCAAATATTAACTACACAAGATTCGTTCGTCATGCATTTGATTCATTTTGTTTTTTAAATAAACTATAATTACACAAACGAATTCAAAGTATTGAGTTCATCTTCAACCAGATCTAAAAACAGCTAACCTTCTTAAGTCCTCTCCCATAGTGAGTCACTATGAGCTAGTTTCTGTTTCTGATTTTCTGTTTTATAAATTATTATTATAAAATTAATAAGTTTCAATCGACCACAAATACCTTTTTATTTATATTCCATTAGAAAAAAAAAAATAAGAAGGAAAAGAAAAAAATAAAATAACCACTAACTATTCCTATATGTTGTTGTTATAAAAATATAAATTTTTTTATATATAAGTCATCTAAGAATTTATTATCCCACTTGCACACTTGGCATAGTAAGTATGTTTCATACAGACTTCATACGCCACACACTGTTTGTAGAACATTTTTAGCATACTTATGAAATAGAATAGACTTCAGTACTGTTAAGGTATTCAAACATCTTAATCAAGCAATAATATAGAGAGGAACAAGATCTAGCTTTCATTCAGCAGTGATTCGAACACTTAAGGTTATAGTTGACAATTTTGTAATTGCTTTTGTTTCAATATTGCTTTTGTGCATCTGAAGAAAAGAAGATTATACGCCATATTTAATAGATTATCTTCGAGGTATGTAGGTGCTTAATTGGCTCCTATACCTATACCTGTAATTACAACTCTTGGTTGGCATCTCTCAGCCATGCCGAGAATGTGAATTTTATTGAAATTACCCTTGGATACAATATCTTGGAATGTTTGGATATTCATATGATTTTCATGAATTCATACATTTGCGGGTCTGCCTTAGGTCGTAAGTAGCATGAGCATGCATAAGTGTGCGTGCAAATGTATGTATGTATGTATGTGGTGTAAGTAAATTAGGACTAGTTTCGCTTTTTTCTTAAATTGTTGTTGTTGGTATGGTGTGTGGTGTGTGGTTTTTTTTTTTATTTCATATGCTGTTGTTGGTTGTTGTTAACAAGTGAACCCTATTTTTAGTAGCAAAGCAAAATAAAACTATAATGGATGGGGTGATGGGTGGTAAGTCCCACACATTACAAATCGTAATTCACTACATGCACACCTTGATATATGTAGTCGGATATGCATGCATGGGGTCCTATGGTATTAATAAAACCATACATATGTGCTCATCTCCCATCAAAAGTGCACACACACACATATATACCGTATATTTACATTATTTAAATAGAGTACGTTTTCAGGGCTGCCATTGCACTAGCTCACAAAGCAAATAAAAAGAGAGCAAAAAAATGTCAAACAATTATGCGTGTTTGATTGCGTGTGTGTTAAATTATGTCACACTCCTATTTATTATGGATGATGACGTGCTCCTTTTAGGTTTTTTACAATGTTGCCAACAGGTTAACTTTATTTTAATCGCTTTCTTTAATAAATCCCCATAATTAAGTTGAGCTATATTCAGAACACGCTTTCTCACGTCGGAGAAGTATCTTCGCGAAAACTTAACGAATATTGATTTTATAGATGTGTCTGGATAGACACATCACATGAAGTTACTTTTTCTGGAAACTTATCTTGCAATAAAGCCATCTTGTTGAGACCTAATACCGTTCAGTTAATAATCTTCAATTGGGAGCAAAATCTCTGTCATCAAACGGCCAAAGTGTTTTTGCTATACAGCATTAATTCAGAACATAATGCATATCAGTCAGCCATTTTTTCCGGATGTAGTGCCTTTTCCACAATCACCTCCAAGATCTTTATGCGATAATTCCTCCTGTTGACGTAATCACCGAGTGAAAAATGAGTTTCATAGCTAAAGAAATCCTGTTGATCTACCAGCCAATTAGCGTAGCTACAGTCGGCTTTATTGCTGCCTGAGTTGGTTGGAGGTAAGATTGGCCCAATTGCTGCAAACGCCGTACAACCTAAAACCAATCTCTGTCACCAGTCCCTTGAAATTTCTATGTTATCTTGCTTGCTTGTTTGTAGAGTAGTACCACTATGGCGAACATAGTCACCCCGTCATTGCATTTCTATTGTATTTGAATGTGGTTTTGGGCGTTATTAGTTTTTAAGTTTAAGTTTAAAATTAATAACGTTTTTTACTTAGAAAAAAATCTTTATTTTTGTCTAAAACACCTTCACAGAAAATTAATTATTCATGATCAATATTTACATTTTTATTTAAAACCCGTACAGGAGTTATTTTTGTTATTTTATTTTTCTTTAATAACAGTTTATTAAATATTTAAAACATAAATAAATAAATAAATAAATGAATATCATAAATAATGTATGTATTGAGTTTAAGGTTATAACCTTTTTTTTCTCTTTCTTGCACTTCTTCTTCTTCATCTGGCTGTAAAACACTGTCACGAAATCTAACCTAACCTGCATAGATATTATGTGGGAATAATTAAAAAATTGGCAGCACTGTTATCAATACACAGTTTCCCTTAATGTTTCTATGTGTGTGTATGTTTGTGTTATGTTTTCTAGGTTTTGTTTGATTTTCTTTACGTGCTTATTTCGAGTCTCTTTTATTTTTTTTTTCTATTTTTGTAAGTTATTTATGCCTGTGTGTTGTTGCATTTGTTTTCTTTGTTGCCATAGCATGTGATTAAAAGCATTTTAGATTTAATGTTAATGGGTTTCTTGAATATATGTATGTGTATGTGTTGGTGTGTTGGGTATCATCATCATAAAGTGACCCAGTTGGCCTTAAAAACTTGACCTAATGACTTCGTTAAGATGCGCGCTGTTTATAGTTGCTGTTGAAGTTTTAAATCATTTCTACACACATACACATGCAAATGTATTTGAAATACACGCAAACAAACAATTTTTATAATTTCATACAAAGTTATCCCCATTGAAAAAAAAGAAGACACATGCACACGCACACACACAACATACGTATAAGATGAATCCATTAAAATTTATTTCTTTTAATTTCATTGTGTGTTATTTTGCTTGGCTTCTTTATTTTAACATTTTTTTTACACCACATCATAAACATGAGCACACACACACACACACACACAAACACAAACTTGTGTTAATTGATTAGTGGGTGCTTCTTCTTCTTGGTTTTACACTTTGATTATGTTTTGATTTCTTAGATTTCGTTGTGTTATTGTTGTTGTTTTTTTTTGAATTGTTCGCTTTGATCCAGTTTATCGTACGTATTGTGCACTTCAAAATGCGTGTGTATTATTTTTATTATTGTACTTTTCTTTTTTCTTAATATTACCTCCGTATGTGTATGTTTGTGTGTCTGTTGGTTTCATTCACAATATGAAAAGCAACAACATTAACGAACAAACCATAATGCAATACAATAGAAAACATATTGTTTTTGTTTTAAAGTGTCTTGCTTGTCATTATTTTCGTACCTTAAACCCATAAATCATAACCAATCGTCTGCCATGCCTTTCAATCCATCTGTCTTTGTGGCTTTCTGCCACTATGTCTGTCGTTTATTTCGTAATTTCAAATGCTGGTAGTGTCGTCTTTTGTTTCTGTTTTTTTTCTTTCTTCTTTTTTTTTTGTATTATTTAGAGCGGTTTGGTAGGTTTGTAAAGTTGCTTTGACACAAAATTCAATGTTAATTGGATGTGTTCCAAAAACATAATGAGCACACATTCACACACATAGCCAAACGCATATGCTTTTAGGCACACATATATATATTACATACATGCATACATATGAATATGTATGTATGTGTTTATATACAAAGAAAAATCTGAAAAGATCTGCGCCATATAAATATAATTCAATTACAATGAAAGAAATTAGAACAGGGTGACACAGATTTTGTTATCCTCTAAATTACCGTAACACTTTCATTAGAGCACCCTCTGCCTTTACTATACTCTACAATTCTTGAATACGACTTACGTAGGAAAACATTTTTTAGAAATTTATTATGAACGTCCATTACTAGAGAGTTTCTCTGGCCAGGTTGCATGAAGGAAGGTTTGAAGGACCATTTTATTTCGCAAACCCTGTAAAAGTTTCCGATTTTATTTGGGTAAGTAAACCCCAATACACAAAATGAATACAAAAATCTGCCGGTGCATTATGTATCACACCGCTAGACCTTAAAATGACCACGGATATAATATTAGTTGCTCAGAAATTGGGGCAGAATTCGAAACTTTTAAGAACGTTTACTATACGGAACCGCAGTATGGCTAGTCAGGAAAGTTTAAGAAGGTCATCTCAGATATAGCTTTACAAAGTTCGTCAACGATTTTGAACAGATATTTGATCTTAGTCCAAGGCCAGATGCATTTGTGATGAAGGCTCCTTTTTGGAATCGGTAGGTTAAAATCTCTTAATAAGGCCGTCAGCATTTTTCAGGCGAAATTATAGGTTATACGGATCGCTGGGCCCGATGAACCGATGAAACAACATTTTCTTCTCCTTTTCTTTTAATTTTCAAACACATTCAGATATTCTTTAACAGAAGATGGTGTTGCATTAGCCAAAGCGATAATTTCCGTTATGATATCAACCATGTTCCATGCTATGCTGAGATAACTACACAAACTTGAGGAACTTTCTCTGAAATAAATATTCCTGTCTCTCTTGGCTTTGTACTGAAGGGTTCAGTAGGCGAACCTAAAGAAATCTCTAAGGCTGCTACAATTTCCGGCTTGAGGATACGGTCTACTAACCTAAGCTATCTAACACAGGAGACGTGAAATTGTAGTTTCTCTAACAAAAAGTTAAAAAAAAAAACTTGGAAACCCTAACTTCGATTTCCTCTATAAACCACACACGCATTCTCGTAGTATTCAATTTGCCAAACACGATCGACATTTGTTTTGGGTTGTTGTTCGGTTGGAAATCACTTCTAATGTAGATTTTTATCAATTTGTTGTTGTTGCTGTTGTTATATTTGTTGTCGAGCATGTATGACACATACATGCACGCACACAAAGATTAAGTGTTTGGATAGGAGATGGAAGAAAAAAAATGTTAATTTTGGCAATATGTCCGCCAGGCTGCCTGCTTGTTGGTCTATCTATCTGTTCGTCTGTCAGACAGTCATAAACTAGTTTTTTTTGTAAGATTTCCCAACAACTCAGTAACTTAGATCGAGGGGAGGTGTGTGTTTTGTGTATGACGAACTGAGTGGTTATTTCTTGTTCATAAATATTGGCAACACGATATGCATAGCAGAAGCTGAAGCAAAAAGAAGAAGAAGAAGAAGAAGAAATAAATGTTTCTTTGAACATTGACTCTGTACGTTCTGGTTGTTTTTCTTGTTGTTTGTTTTTGTTTGTTTTTTGTATGCCATCAGGTGGTTACCAAATCCAATATTGTAAAGCTGCGTTAGTGGGTTTCCGGGGCAAACGGAACGCGGCAATGGAGGACTTAAAGAATTTTTATTATATTTTTTTCTTGGCTTATTGTTGTTGTCTAACTGCTTGTCTGTCTGTTGGCATTAAATGCAGTCGTGTGAAGCGCGCGCACTTGTGCATAGAAGTTATTGAACGAACAGATTTTTTTTCTTGTTGTTGTTTCTTTTATTTATTTTAGGTTCGTTCGGTTGTTGTTGTTGTTGTTGTTGTTTTCTTATTGCGAAAATAGACGTGTTTCGAAAATTTAAAAAAACAACATTTGAGTTTCAAAAAAAAAAAGATGTTGTTGTGTTGTGTAGTGTTGTGTAGTGTAGTGGTGTTGCAATCTTTCAAGCCATTTGTTATTATTGCCACTGACGTTGGGGTTTAATGGTATTAAAATAATTGAGTAATCTTTTCGCTTACACACACACACATACACATTCACAAAATTACTCTCACACATGCATGCATACACACATGCACGTTGTATGTTTATTTTCATTTCTTAGTTTTATTATTTGGCTTAAGCTTGGCTTTCTTTATGGGGGGTTTTTGTTGTTGTTGTTTTCTGTTTTTATGGCCATAAAAATTCTTAAGCAGGTTCTTCATGTGGCCAATTGAAGAAACGTTTTTTTTCTTCATTCGCATTGGAAAAATGGAACAAAAATTTCACTCTTCAGCAGCGAACAAACGAACGAACGCACACAGGCACGCACGTACGCACGAACGCACCATCACGTAACATTGACCTCAAAATGCAGCCAGTGAAAGCTCGTCCATCCCCATTTGATGATTTTAAACCGGATCCGGATTTATTGCCTATTAAGACGAGCGCATTCTTTTATTCATTCTCTTCTCTTCTACTATTTTCACTGAATTATTGGGTCAAAAATGAAATTAAAAAAATGTATGTATGTATGTATGTATGTATGTATGTCGTCTCGTAACGTAGAATCATAAAAGTATTGTGAATTGTGTTTTGAATAGTAAAAGCGTTCCAGTTCCAGTTAAAGCGTTAAGAATTTTTATGGTCTTACAAATGCGGTGGGTTTTTGCATGCGCATTTATAATGAATGCCCAATGGCTTAGAGGGAGGAGAGGGGGCGGACGGAAGGGAGGGAAAATTGATGATTTTCAAAACCCCACCTGCTCGAATACATATTTAAGAAGATTTCATACGATCAATCGATTGTCCGAGCATCGCAAACATTACTGAGAGTCTTTCTGATGAGAATAATGTGATGCAGATTACCATGGGGCCCATGGTTTTGTTTGAACAGTTTATGGAATCATTTTTAATCTGAACTTAAAGCCTTGTTTTGTAATTGAAGTTCTTCTTCTCCATTCTCTAGTTGCACAATAAGTTCCCATTAAAGATCCGTATGAACTGCAGCTAATTGAGCAATTGAGCAGCAGTTAAACCATTCACCAGCCATAAAATGTGTTGAAGACTTCCGTCGATTGTGCAAAAATGACTTTTGCAATGCAAATAATTTGGCAAAACATTAATGTTTTACCAGCTACATTTAGAGATGCTACAATCAAATCTAAAAATTTTTTTTTTTTGTCTTCGAATCGAAACATCATAGTGAGCGAGTGAGTGGTTGACGCAATCGCACAGAATAGTTACGACAGCTTCGTAAATGTGAGATGTTCGTAATCAGAACATAAATTGCCTGTAATGACCAAAACAACCAGTCTTAAAAGATGTCCATTAAATAGCAGATTATTCTGCAATGATTGCTACTTGCCAGTAAATGTTAAACCAGCAATGAATGTCAGCCTTTCAAAGATTTTGAATAAATTAACGACTACAGAGAATTACTAAACGATATTGTGTTTTAAAACAACATTTTCAATTCTTTTTTTTCGATTTTCATTTTAGCAAAATGACCGACACAATGAGTTCGGCCGGTCAAATGGACATCTCGTTGAAGGATAATGGACTCATTGTTGATATGTCGACCACAGCCTCTTTATTACATCACAATACTCTGGCATCGCATGCCCATGCTTTGCGCAGCCTCAAGGAACATCATCAACACCAACAGCAACAGCAACAGCACCAGCACCAGCATCAGCATCAACACCATCAGCACCAACACAGTTCCGAAGAACAGTCGTCTTCGTCTTCGGACAATGGTGCAGAAAATAAACCGATTGTTGCACAATTACAAACCACAGCCATCACAGCCAATGTCAGCAGTATATCGCCTACAAATCTATCAACGAATACAACCACATCATCCCCTTCGCTTACAACATTCCGTTGCGAACGCTGTGAAAATTTCGAAACCAGTTCGAGAGCTTCGCTGCTCTTGCATGTCGTTCAGTGTCTGTCGAATACAGCAGCCCGTTTGAAAAACGAAGATGGCGAACCGGAAAATTTACAAACGCCAGCAAGCTCGCTTCCACCATCCGATACACATGCGAGTGCTGTAGTAACCGCCAGCAGTCCGGCAGCAAATTCGTCGAGCTCATCGCAGCCTGCCTCGCGCAAAGTTTTCGAATGTGATGTGTGCAACATGAAGTTTTCGAACGGTGCAAACATGAGGCGCCACAAAATGCGACATACCGGTGTAAAGCCTTACGAATGCAGAGTGTGCCAAAAGAGGTGAGTACCTATTTTACTGAGCATTTAATGAGAATTTCTAGAATTTTTTCATTGCCTCTGACATTTCGTTTTTTTTTTTTTCCTTTGTTTGTTTCTGTTTAAAGATTCTTCCGCAAAGATCATTTGGCTGAGCATTTTACAACGCATACAAAAACATTGCCTTACCATTGTCCCATTTGTAATCGTGGTTTCCAAAGGCAAATAGCCATGAGAGCCCATTTCCAAAATGAGCATGTGGGCCAGCATGATCTTGTCAAAACCTGTCCACTGTGCAGTTATCGAGCAGGTTCAATGAAATCGCTTAGAATACATTTCTTCAACAGGTAAGAGAGGAATTTTGAATTGCTTAACTGACGATAACGAGCGATAACGAGGCTTGTATTTTATTGTTCTCTTTGCGGTTACAAAAACAGACATGGCATAGATTTGGATAAT
Source organism: Sarcophaga carnaria (assembly GCA_958299815.1). Lineage (NCBI taxonomy): Eukaryota > Metazoa > Arthropoda > Insecta > Diptera > Sarcophagidae > Sarcophaga > Sarcophaga carnaria. The sequence goes on along the minus strand of OY283153.1, from coordinate 5,004,875 downwards.
CCGGGACCGGGCGGTTCATCGTCGCTGTTACTCGCTCTGGAGTCACAGGTATCTCAAGTAGCTGCTGCCGCTGCTGCCGGTTTTGTGCCGTCCGGCCTGAATGCGGTAGCAGCAGCGGCTGCAGCTGCTGCTAATGCCGTCAATTCGAATGCCGCCATAGTTTCGGCAGCCGCCAATAGTATGCCGAGCCACCAGAGCGACAGCGGCGAATCGCTACGATCCGTGGAGAATGCTACACCGCCCATGCACTTTCTAACACCTCATGTGGAGATCTCAACCTTGCCCGACAATGGCCTCTCGGACAACGCCATATTCAATGTAAAGCAAACTTCCAATATTAATGATTCTCTTAAGTCTGTAGTAAATTCATTGACTTCCTCTACTTCATTCTATACTCGTTCGTCCGTTGAGAATGTGCTCTTATGCGTTTTGCGTGCGTTTGATTTGCAGGGTCACACCAACAGCAGCAACAATACTGCAGCATCCACAGCCTCCTCATCCACATGCTCGACTTCACCCTCAGCATCCACTACCATGCATACGGTCGCTGGCAGTACCACAAACGAAGGAGGTGGTGGAGGTGGATCGATTAACTGTAGCAAGGATCGTGATGCCATTATGCAGTCGCCGGTACCCTTAACCATAAGCAGCATGCCGCCACAGGAGCATCCTTTAGATTGTAATGCCAAATCGTTGCCTTCAAGCACCAGCAGCAGTGCGAATGGAGCCCTTTGTAGACCTTTGACGTCGGCATCGCCAAAACACCATCATCATGAGAATCATATAACACCCTCCATTAGTTTAATACCCATAAAACAGGCATGTATCCGGAAACAGAAAATTTCAAATTTTTTCCTTTTTTTAATTTCAAAAAATATGTTCAACAGGAGCCACCCAGTGAGGACATTCTTAAGAATTCTCTCAATGGCGATTCCATGAATGGCGGTGATAGCAGTGAATCGGAATTCTCAGCGCCCAATATGAGATTAACATCACTAATTAAGGTAAATTTGGTTTGATAGAGAGAGAGAGAGAGAGAGGAAATTCTAGGCCCATAATATATATATGTACTCGTATATGCTTTCCTTAAAACATTCTTTTTTTCCGAGAATTTTAAACGAAATAGTAGTGACTCGTATAATGAAATCTTTGTTGGAATGGAATGAAAAAAAATTTTGTTTTTGATCTTGAGTAAAGGCATTTTACCTTCCCGCCCCCCTCATTACAGGTATCACCCTTGAAATCACTTTTAAGGGAGGACTTGAAACGACGCATTTGCGCCAAAGCCAATAATCGGATTACACGTAATGCTGCCACTATGGAAAACAACAACAATAACAACAACAATAACAATGTGATACAAAGCAGTCTTACGCCCACTTGTGGAGCGGCTACATCGTCCACGCCCATTTGCAATGGCACCATTACCTCAACGGGTCCCGAAAGTGATTCGATGAACTTGAATCGCAAACAAATATTGACATGCCTCTTCTGTGGCATTGAGTTTCCCGATGAAACGCTCTATTTTCTGCACAAGGGTTGCCACTGTGACAGTAATCCCTGGAAGTGTAATATTTGTGGCGAACAGTTAAATAATGTTTACGAATTCAATGCTCATCTGTTGAGCAAGAGTCACCAATAGCAACCAATGCCCAAAGATTTTGGGCATCGAACAACTACGCAAGGCGATGAGGCAAAATGCTGTTTGTAAGTAAATGGTACACGTACACAGAGGACGAGTAAGAGGAGGAGGAGGAGGAAGATGAGGAGGGCGGCAGTGTGGAAAGGGTAAATGAACAAATTTTATAGTCATTTTGAAACTAAAAATGTAAGTTGGTAAGGCAGTGCTCCTGCAAAATAATACCCCCCCCCCGTTTCTAGAGAGAGAGGCATTTCAATTTAAGAAAGCAAAAGAAGAGGAAGAGAATTTATTTTTTATTTTTGTTGTTTATTTTTTATTTCATTTTAACCCAATTACCAACAAAACAAAACAAAAACAAAAAGATTGTTAAACATTTATTAAGTTTTTTTAGTTTGTAAGTTAAAATTAAAATTTTTAACAAAAAAAAAAACAAAAAAAGTGGGGCAATGGCAATATTTTAAGTAAAAACAAGAAACTTTTATTAACAAAATCTAAATAATAATAATTAAAAAGAAAATTTATTAAAAAAAACAAAACAAAAACAAAAACAAATAACATTGGAGTGTGATAGTTAGTCGTTAGTTTTTAAAACAAAATTCAAGATTTAATTGAAAATTAATTTTTTAACAAAAAAAAAAAAGGAAACAAAAAAAAAACAAAAATAAAATATATTTTAGATTAAAAACAACAAAGCAAAAATAATATTTAAATGAAGAAAAACTAAACAAAAAAACAAAAAAACATACAATATTATAATGAAAAAAAAAAACAAAAAACAAAACCAATAGTTGCACTTATTAAATTTAAAAAAAAAAACAGTTAAAAACTTCAAAAAAAATAAAATACAGAATTAATAACAAAAACAAATAAAATTAAAATATTTTAAAATATTTAAAGAGCGATAATTAAATTAAAAATTGTTATGCAGTGTCAGTATACGTTGATTATTATTATGTTCATTATTATCTTTTCTTTTAAATTTTACAGCATCCTATATGATATTGAAGTAAAGTACACTAATACCCCGGTTTGCGTCGCCTCGTTCTGCGTCTGCTTCGAAGTTACGTCTTTTTAAAATTTCTGTGATTTCGAAGTTGCGTCGTTCTTGTTTCAGTTTGCGTCGCATGTTTCGAAGTTGCGTCGTTAGAGCTTCGATTTGCGTCGTTAATACGAAAATGTTTGTACAAAGCTAAAGCAGAAAAAGGGGATTTCCCGTTTAAGTCTGATGTAAAAAAACATTTTTTATTGAAAAATCTATTTTTTCAGCTAAAATTATGAATCTCGGAACCAATTAAATGAAAGTCAATATAAATGTATGGAAAATTTCGTTAATAGGGCCTGAAGAAACGCGACGCAAACCGGGGTTATAGTGTACAGTGGAATATTTTGAAACATGATTTTTTTTTTTAAATTTTTACAAGGTACCTGAACATCCACCAAAGAAATGAAGACGTTCAATCCATACGAATTAAATAATACGCTGGCATTGAAATTTGTTTAAATAAATCAGCCAGTAATCGCCGTGGTCTATTAGATAGTGTGTTGGCTTATTAGACGAAAAGCCAGGGTTCGAGCCCCAGGCCAGACATCAAAATAAAATACAAAAAGTATTTCTTCGGCGACTTCCTCTCAGCATATTTCTGGCAAAACTCTGGGAGTAAAAAAAAATTGCCATGAAAAAGTTTCTTAAAAATCTGTCGTTCGGAGTCGACTTTAAACTGTAGGTCCCACCACTCAAGTATAAAATTAACACACACAACATAAGTGGTGTGAGAAACTAGGTCGTAATCCTGACTGAAGGGTTGTAATGACCAATTATGTGTGTATAATCAGCCAGTTGTTGTTATTGTTCTTAGTTGAAGCGAATGATTAAATTTTGCTTCCTACATGGGTCTTAAACGGGGTGACCACCCATTCTTTATTTAAATTGTGGGTTGATGTCTTGTGAACACACTGGCAATATATGTATAAAGGCAAAGTGTGTCTAAGACCGATTTGATTATCTAGACAGGGATCTAGATAGAGATAGAAGCGAAAAATATAAGTAAAATGTCTCATATTATTCATAATAAATATTACATAAGACTGGGCAGGCCGTCTGACTCCACAATACCGTGATCTGAGCATTTAAGATCTTTAGAAATCACAAGAAATATTCCAATTTTATCAATTTTTTTAAATAAAATTGTTTCAATATTGCCAAATTCATTATCTCGATCGCTGTAGTCATGCTTACAGGTCATTGTGTAACAGAAAGACACGCGGAAAGAATGCAGCTTCCCTCTAAAGACTTCTGTCGTGGGTGCAGATCCGCTGAGGAAGTGGAGACTGTTATTCAATGCCCATCCGTTGCGAGGTGCAGATATAGGTTATTTGTGTCTCCAATTCTTGTCAGCTTGACGAAGCTATCATCCATTGATGTCAAGGGTATAGCTTCGTTTATCAAACTTTCAGGCTGGTTTTCCAGCGTGGGCTTTAGTCATGCTTTAAATGTGAAGTCATTTGCGCTGTACAACTTCTTCTGCTTCCCTGCTTTGGAGGAACTTGGTCAGTACAGAGACTGCGTTCACCTATGGCGTTACAACGGGCCGCTATGAGTGCTCAAGTGAGCATTTGGTATCAAAGCTAGCCAAATTCGAATACGGCTCTCCGTAACTCAACATACAAAAATCGCGAAATAAGTATGATTCGCGTACGAACACTAAAATACTCACTAGAAGGTTGCTGGTCTACCTTTTTTGCTTATGTGCTTTTTTTCCAAAATTATGAATCTGAATGAGTAGGCTTATGAATCAAACATATTTCGAATGATATGAGCTTGATGTCAACAAGCAAAATTGATTTCAAATATAAAACTAAAATGAGCAATTTTCAAATACCCACTGTATGTTCTATAAATCCTTTGTAGTCAAAGAGAACCAGATTTTGTAAAACGATCATTAATAATGGGTTGATTAAGGACGGCAACTGGAAACCCGTTAGTAGTTGCCGAAATGTTTAAATATTGTGTGCCAGTTGCCGTTTCTTATACCATTTTAGGTGACTGGCAATGCAACTTAGGTTGAGTTGCCATCCATAATCGAGCCATTATAGTAAAAGAAACTTTGAAAGTACCTCAAGAATTTAATTGAAAATGATAAAAAAAATAGTAATTTACGTTACCGTGTATACAAGTAATTGCAAAACAAAATTTTACGTTTATTTTTTGGAAAAGTGAATCAAAATTGAAAAACTTTATAAAAGGAAAAGCAAGCAATAATTATGTAAACTTAGAAATCCTTTGTTCTAAGTAAACAAAAATTTTATTTAAGAAATTTAATCAAAATGTAGCCTCTAGTTAAAGAAATTTAAAAAAAAAATTAAATAAAATTAAAAATAAACAAAAAAAAATATTTTTATAAAACAAAGCTACGTAGATACCTATCTTCCTTAGAAGCGTTAGTAAAAAACAACCAGAAAAATTTATTAAATAAAATATTAATTAAACTAAAACATAAAATAATACTTAATAATAAAATATATTTTCTATTTTGTTTTCTATTATTACAAAAAAAAAATAAAAAAAATTAAAAACATTTTTTGTTTTCTTGTTATTAAAAAAATAAAAATAAATTTTTTGTTAAAATAATTTTAAAAATTTTTAAAAACTTTAAATAAAAAGTAGAAACCCAGTTAACGTTTTTTAACAACAAAATATAAAAACATTTTTAATAAAAAATAAAGAAAAAAAACGAACAGTTTTTAAAAAATAAAAAAAACTGTTGAAGGTTTTTTTTTTTAAAAACATTATTAATTAGTAGTTAGACAAAGTTTGTTATACCATAAATAAATACAATAAATATAGTGAAACAAAAAAATAAATCAAATTTAATTACTTGTTATTGCATTATTATTATAAATATTATACGATGATAGTATAAAAACAAAAAAAAAGAAAAAAATGTTACGAAGAAAAAATAAAACAGAAATCAAATTGTATTATAAATTTATATTGTAATAGAGAAAGATGATACATAAAAATTTTTTTATTAAAAAACAACAACAAAATTAATAATAAAAATTAGATTTTAACATGAAATGATAAGCACATCACTTAAAATGGCCTTTTAAAATGGCTTTAAACAAATTGTTATTATTTTCAGAGTTTATTATAAACAAAATAAAACAATAAAAATATACGTATATTAAAATCAAATCAAATTAATTAATAATAATAAGTATAATAATTAATAAATTAAAAAAAAACAAACAACTACACAAACTACAGTTATTTTCAAAATATTACAGAAAAAAAACTAAACAAAACAAAATCAAGCAAGGAAAATAGTAGAATATCACAATAATTATTACAAAAACAACAAAATATTATATATAAACAAGAACAATAAAAAGAAACCAAATTTAATTAATTTTAAACTTAAAAACTTTTCAAAAAAAACAAAAAAACACAATATTCTGTAAAGAAATCTTTTCGAAACATAATAGCTTGAAGTCGCCGTAGTCTAGTAGGTAGTGTGTTGGCTTATTAGACGCAAAAGCCTGGGTTCGAGCCCCAGGCCAGGCATCAAAAACAAAATACAAAAAGTATTTCTTCGGCGACTTCCTCTCCGTAGATTTCTGGCAAAAAACTCTGAGAGTAAATAAAAATTGCCATGAAAAGTTTCTCAAAAATCTGTTGTTCGGAGTCGACTTTAAACTGTAGGTCCCGCCATTCATATATAAATTTAACACACACAACATAAGCGGTGTGAGAAACTAGGACATTGTACAATGGGTCAATTCGACCTCCGGGTACTGTACTTGTCTTAATTGGCAAGTACACGTCCTCTAACATAACCTAACCTAACATAATAGCTTACAGCGTAAGATTTGAATTAATTTTCTTTCGTATTGAAATACGTAATAACCTCACAGGTTTAAAGCATGTGTTCTAAGGACTCACTAGTTCTCTTCGCCACAGAATCTACATCCTGTTTCCTATCCTTATTCTGAACAAGTATTTTTTTGAAGTCGACGTAGTCTAGAAGGTAGTGTGTTGGCTTATTAGACATAAGGCCACGGTTCAATCTCCAAGTCAGACATCAAATCGAAAATATGAAAAAAATATTACTTCAGCGACTTCCTCTCAGCAGATTTCTGGCAAAAACTCTGAGAGCAAATAAAATTGCCATGAAAAGTTTCTTAAAAATCTGTCGTTCGGAGTCGACTTTAAACTGTAGGGTGCCGCCACTCATGTATAAAATTAACGCACACAACATAAGTGGTATGAGAGGCTAGGCCGTAATCCTGACTGAAGGGTTGTAATGACCAAAAGAAAAAAGTTATGTATTGAAATTCAAACTCACTCTACGCCTTAGAATCTACATGTTGGACTAAAGGCAATCCTTATTCTGAACAAGTGTTCTGTTAAACTAAAGTACCTGCTTAAAAAGCATGTTACTAGGGCCGTATGTCTTTAATAACCAAACGTTATAAACGTCTTCTTCAGTCTCTTTCTAAGAAAACTGCTTTTTGATCTGTCTGGCTCCCATAATCCAAAGGTTCCCCTTCGTAAAGTTCGTCCAAGCCAATGATATTTTCTTGCCACAAACATTTTGTTCTAATTATCATACGTCTCTAGATATTAAGCAAGCTTTGGAGCATGGGTTTACGTACGTGTGTATTCTATGTGTGATAGTTTCTGTTAATTGAAGTCACCTTATTCCAGTAGATAATGTGTTGGCTTATTAGACGTAAGACCGTGATTCAAGTACCAGCTCAGATAGCTCGAATAAAACACAATATAAACGAAATATTTCTTCTGGCGAAAAACAAACTCTGAGATTAAATAAATTTGCCATGAAAAGTAGCTCAAAAATCTGTGGTTCGGAGTCGAGGTCCCGCTACTCATGTATAAAATTAACACACACCTTGAGTTGTGTAAGAAACTAGGTCGTAATCCTGGCTAACGACTAAAGTTTCTGTTAATTTCTGAATACAGAGAATAAAAGCAACTTTGCCTTAGGTAATCTGTTGTAAATTTTTAAGAAAAGTTTTTAAGCTTTAAATTAATTAAAAAAAACATTAAGTAAGACAAAAGAAAAAACTATTACAATAACAGAACTTAAATCATAAAAAAGAAAGAGAAATTCAAATACAATATACTACAGCGCACTTAAACAAAATTATTAACAGAGAAAAGCAATAAGAAAATATATTCAAAAATTTCAATACAAAAAAAAAAGAAAAATATAAATACATAATATTTGATTAATTACTATAAAAATAATAATAATAATAATAATAAACAATATAAAAGAAATAACAAAAATTTATTTAAAATAAAAATATCCGTCCACAAAATCCAAATGATTAAAATATGAAATGAAAGTTTTAAAATAAATTTAACAAAAATGAACGAAAAAAAATTATAATAATAATAATAATAATAACAATCGTTGAAATATTGTTTGTTTATACTCAATCAAATAATATTTGGTAAAATTTTAAGAGAAATAAATTCCTATTTTTATTTTTTTTTTATTATTTGACAGCTGCTGAATGATCACAAAAATCCATTAAACTTTCATGCAGATTACTAAGGACAACGCTTCCTTTTGACGATGATGATAAATAAACAACACTAGAAAGCTTCAATTCAACGATATAGGTTCCCGGTTTTTGGGGCATAGTAAGCCTCTAGGTGCCCGACCAGAGATCAGCAATGAGTATTCAAAAAGATGAATAGAATCGAATCATACTCATAATTTCTGATACTTATACGCATTCATACTTATTTTAATATCATGGAACCTCTACTCATATTTAAAGCTTGAAGTACTCATTGTATTCATACTCAACAACACATATGATGTCGTAGCGGTCGGCTCTCCATAACTCAACATATACACGAAGCATAAAATAAGTATGAATCGCGTACGAAAACTAAAATACTCACTAGAAGGTTGTGAGTTTGCTCTGCTTGCTGCTCTGTCGTTTTTGCTTATGTGTCTTTTTCTGTAAATGCAACAACAACTAAGAAAAATTTTGAGGATTGATTCGAGTCACTCAGTATATTTCTAAAGTTATGAATCTAAACGAGTAGGCTTATGAATCAAACATATTTCGAATGGTATGAGTTTGATGTCAACACGTTGTACTCTTACCCATTGCAACCTGCACTTATAAATCAACGTAGTCTAGTGAGTATGAATGAATCAGAGTACATAGTTAAATTTCAATATTGTTGACACACTTATATTCAAAATTTTATGAGTGCTTATGAGCAAAGAAAAAACGATTCATTGCTGATTTCTGGTGCACATGCCGAGAGATTGGAACTATCTTAAAACACTTTCTGTAGCAACTATAGCAAAGAGCAGACTCCTCAACATCTTCTCTGTTCCTTTCCGAGGTTTGGATGCCTATGATTTCTTGGCACCCAGAACAGAATTTGTTGAACGAATCTGTTTAGGCCGTTTTGCATATTATTCACAACTTGATAAAACTTTCGAAATGGCTGAGAGATGACAAAAAGGCGTTATAAATGTGTGTTGAAATAGTTAATATATGATGTTACAATGAAATCTTATAGGATCCGTGTAAACTATGCCTATTAAGTAACCTAACCTATATACCGTATATAAGATCATATTGTTCGTTTGCATAATCACCACCATCTGATCGCAGCTCCATTTTTCCCTTTCTTTTTTGTGGCCACTTACGGACACTCATAATGTGGAGTTCTCTTCAACATCGTCTTCTGAGGTCTGCTGTTATTCAAGCACTCGGCAAGCCCTATCCATTATAGGCATAAGGCTTTTGCGAGTGTTACTATATCCTCGAAGTCGCCGTAGTCTAGTAGGTAGTGTTTTGGCTTATTAGACGTAAAGCCAGGGTTCGAGCCCCAGGCCAGACATCAAGACAAAATACAAAAAGTATTTCTTCGACGATTTCCTCTCAGCAGATTTCTGGCAAAAACTCTTACAGCAAATAAAATTGCCATGAAAAAGTTTCTCTAAAACCGGTCGTTCGGAGTCGACTTTAAACTGTAGGTCCCACCACTCATGTATAAAATTAACACACACAACATAAGTGGTGTGAGAAACTAGGACGTTGTACAATGGATCAATTCGACCTCCGGCTACTGTACTTGTCTTAATTGACAAGTAAACGTCCTCTAACCTAACCTAACCAACTAACCTCTCCTTCACTCTGTTAACCCTTTGGAACTCAAGTAAATAAAATGTGATACGCCTTTGATATTTGGAAACAACTTACTAAATTTTATTCAAGTTTTTATTGAATGAGATTATGAAAAAAAACAACTTTTTTTCTAAAAATAATTTTAATTTATTATTAAAATAAATTTAATTTATTATTTTCCATTTTTTAAATTTAAAAAACATTCTTACAATTTTACCAAATAATTTTTGACATAAAATTAGTAGACGTACAAACAAACAGAACGATAATATTTAAATAAATTATTAAAAATATAAATAAAAAACAAAATGTAAAACTAATAACAGAAATACTTTCAACAATTTGTTTTTTATTTAAATTAATTTTTAAAATAATTCAATTAAATTAGTATACAATATAAAAAAATATTTAATTGATGATTAATATATTTGTTAAAAAGGAATTTTGTATACATAGTTTTTAATGTTATTTTATTTCTATTTAAATAATAATCTATAATTGTGTTGTTTAAAATAATATTAATTTAATAATTATTAACTTTTAAAAATTTAATTACTTTTCTCGTTAGTAGTTATTGTTTTTTTTTATAATTAATTGGTTTGTTTGTTGTTTTATTTTTTTAATTTTTAAAATAAAAATTTATTTTATTTTCTGTTATTAATTAAATTAATTATTAATTATTATTATTATTGCAAACGAATAATAAACAAAGAAAATCAAACACTGTTAATTGATTGATCTTTATATTAGGAAACAATAATAAAAAATATTTCTTTTAATAAATACAAAAATAAAAATCAATAATAAATCAATCAAATAAACAAAATGAAAGAAAAATGGAGAATATCTTAGAATATAAAAATTGTTAAAAAGAATATCAAAAAAAAGAGTTGTTTTATCTTATACAAAAAATGGGGATTATTTTCTAAGAAAATAACGTAACTTACAGTTGTTATATATTTCCGCCTCCCACTCCCCCTTCCCCATATACTCTCCTTTCATCCTAACCCCTATATTATCCTTCCCTCCTTTAGGACGTTGTAAAATGGGTCAATCCGACCTCCGGGTACTTTACTTGTCCTGATTGACAGGTACACGTCCTCTAACCTAACCTACAGTTGTTAATATCTCCCCATCTTTGCTGTCTTTGTCTAACAGATTGTAGGCGCTTCTTTGTTCCTGAGATGATCCTTTAGTACCCTGTTTCTTATAAAGTCGACTAAGCTCTTTTGCCTGGATATCTCTCGACATCTGTACAGATACGTAAGCACGACGGAGTTCACATCCATTGACAGAAGCCAACTTTGTTCACATCGAGGGTCACCAATATTCGACATTAACTTTTCACGAAGTACGTTACACACTGGCTGCCTCTTGATCGACTTTTTTCTAGGAAACTGGCGTTACTTTCCCTTGGCAATAATGTTAACTCAATTTCAGCTCATAAATAATTGGAACATGAAATTCATTTGCTAATTACCAACTGTCTTCAGTTATTGTTTAGCGCTCAATAATAATGGCGGAATTACCCAAACGTTCGCTGAACTTAATAGAACGTACATTCGTTTTTAGAATATGGAAAGCCATGAGAATGATTATCGAACCGTAATAATATTTGGTAAGAAATTGCATCGCTTTTCATATGTTAGAAATGGACGTACGATCCGTGAACTCTGTAACCTAATTGTTGAAACCCCTAGCTCTCCAAAGAATGGTCTTAATAATGTGGCATTTTTTATTTTCTTTTTATATTTGGATATGGTAACCCTATTTTCTATTGACATTATAAACTACCTTAACCACAATGTTAAAACAGTTAATTATGGTTTGTGCCTTTGATAAATAAAATAAAAAATAAAGCATCGCACTCAAATTAAAATGCTACCAAGTTTTATATTTACAAATATAAATATTTAAACGAAGAGAACGGTAGTTACGAATAATGTTGCCAGATATAAAAAATTTGTCAACCAATGAAGGAAAAATAATAATAAAATTTAATCAATCAAAGCTTTTTTAATCAATTACTTCTGATGTGAAACTTAGATCCGATTCGACATAGAGGTGGCCGGCAACCAATTTGCCACACATATCTTGGTAATTAGATTTTCATCAGTTGCAACAATACCTTACTCGTTCGTTGAGTGTACTTTCTTTTATTCAGTGTTTCACTAATCGAGATTAATTATCCTTAATCCAAACACGAACCACACCGTTAGTAATACAGTGTCTAATGATAACCAAGTATATCGGCGAATGCCCCCGCTAACAGGGACGAAAATTACATATTCTAGACACACACCGTCCATTCACAATATACAGTACATGGATATATAGTAATACTGTACCTTTTCGAATAACGGCGCTTTGGTGAGTTCGATTTTATTCACCACACCGGATAAATTCACCACATTTTGAAAAAACTCACCACAACAGAAAAATTCAGCACACTTAAAAAAAAAATTAAAATAGCTATTTTCCTCCTCCGTCCGTCGATCGTCACCCAAACTCTAACGACAACGAAGAGCGAGTGCAGCTGCAACACAACCACAATTACAACAACAACTACACTCCCCCACCCTGGTCATTTCTCCCTCCTCCCTCCTCTTCTAACTACTACTACTCACTCCACCCACATACCACAAACAGCAGTAGCAAGAACCAAAACCAACAAACACAATAAACACACACACAAACAGCGGAGGCGCCATAAATATTCCTATTAAAACAAACAGGGGCTTAATTTTACTTATATAAACCGGAAACGGAAAAAGAATGTGCGAATTAGTTAAAAAAAACGTTTATTTTTTTGAACGAACAAAAAAGAATTTTTCTAACCACCAGTGTTGGTTGCTAGGGAAGTGTTACTTACCAGGAAGGAAAAAATATTTTAAAAACTAACTCACTGGCCTAATAAAAAAAGGACTGAAAGCGTAGCGGTGGTACTGTGGTATTTTTGAGATGAAAAAGTACTGAAAAAAGTACAAAAGTACTGAATTTCTCAACACTGATGATGCTGACACATTGCTTATGCTCTTTTATTTAGTCGTAGATCAGACTGCGGCGAGTATGAAAATGTTTTTATTAAAATCCAATATCTTATACGTTCTTAAAGGACATTTTAAGGCATTAAAATGATAAGGAAAGGGGAACAGAAACAGAGAAAAGCGCAAAAGAGTATAACGCGTCCATGGGTGGGCACAATTAAATTTCTTAAAATCACTTTTTTCGACTTGGCGACCACAATTTTCAAAAACTATTTGCACGATTTCGCCTAAAATTTGGGACAATGTTCCTCAGACGAGTAGTTTTAGACCAAATTAGGATGTTTTTAAATCCATCAATAATTTTTGTAAACAATTAACGTAGAACAAATAGGCAAAAACGGGGAAAAAATATTCAAAACGATGCCATTTCTTATCCTAATAAATACCCTAGTTGTGGCTTATTACTTTCATGGAATTCCTAACTTATCAAATCATGGTCGGCCACATTTCGAAATAACCCTCTTCAGGCTGCTAGCATGGCTGGACTTTACCAATAATTAAAAAAAAAACAATTTTTATTTACAATTAAATGTTCTTTTTAACATAAATATAAAAAGATTCATTTGTTTTAATAAATTTTTCTTTAAAAACATAGTCGAAAAAATGCTCCCTAGGAAGTATACACTAACCCCTTAAGTATCGATCACATTTTAAGCGAAACTATTTTGACAATGCTCTTGTATTGTATGGCTTATTTCAACCATGGCAAGTATGTATGTATAGGTGTGTTCAAATGTATTCAAAATAATTACCAACAATTCTATTCAAAATTTTTTTGGCAACATATGTCAAAAATGTCAAATTACTTTAGAGCCTAACCCAGAGTATTCATGATATAATACAACACTGATAGACATACATACATTCATACAGTGTGCGTCAATAGAAACTGTACACTATGGATAAAATTGTAAAAATCATCGAATTAAACTTTTGCCGCTTAAGGACAGTGCCCGAAAAAATTTGACAATATTTCGAAATTTTTTGTAATTTTTTTTTTTGTTTCAATTTTAAAAACTGTCAATGAAACAATTTTAATATAAAAATAACGGTAATATATTAATATATATTTTTATGGTATGTACATTTTCTTTTGACGCTCACTGTATGTACTTATGTATACATATGTAATATGTAAGTAAATATCACTGAATTTATTAAATTTAAATGAAATTACATTTCATCTGCTGTTTTAGTGGCTGCATTAATGGCAAAATGTATGTGTGTGTGTTCTTTTGTTTTTGTGTCTCATATTTTTTGCATTATTCCGGCACAGGAAAATCAGTTGCAGAAACACAATGAGGCTTAATACTCGTGTGATAGTGGCTGCAAAATGTTGTAATTAATCTGGCCACGATTCATTGAAGGCAACGATTTCAAACAACAACACTACCACCTTCTAAAAGTTGTAGTGTTAGTGACAACAACACTTATGTATATCAGTGTATAAGCCTCCTCTATATGTAGTAGCATAGTAAGGCAGTGCAGTGGAGCAAAGGAACGCAAAGAGACAGAGGCTGGCTTAAACCCAAAGTGGCAAGTTAAGCAAACACAATTTTTATTGTATAAAATTCAATTAAATTTTATACAAAAAAAAAACCATGTCAACAGCAATATATACATACATGTATACAGCCATTGTACAGAAAATTTGCAATAGCAAGCACCGGCAGTAACAGAGCTTAAACAACAACAAAAAAACTTTGAAAAATGTCAAGTAGAGTAAAAAGAAAAGCAAAAAAAATTGTTTTTTTTTTTAATCTACTACAATGCATTCATTCTGTATATCAAATGTGTCGTATGTACTTCAACATGAGTGTGTTGGTTGGGGTGGTGTAAAAAATGTATGTAATAATTACATTTACACACGTATTTGTGCATACTTGACTTTACATTTAAATGTAAACGGCTTTAAGGCAATGCATAGAAACCAGAGTTATTAAAGAAGTTTTTCGTTTTCAATTTTTATGAAAATAAAATCATGACCACATACATACATGATGCACTTAATTTTGGTTAAAATGTTTGAGATATCAAGGTAATCGAGAGAAGTTAATCCAGATATTATTTATTAAGGAGATGTGACGTAAGGCTGTTATAGGTTAAAGCGTTCATACACAATTGTTTAGATTCTGTTATGATAATGAATAAAAATTGGAATTAATAACTCGAATCTTATAGAAATATTTGCATAAGTGGATGGATGAGTTGTTTTGGAAAGTATGTTGATAGCAACCTAGAGACAAATGTTAATTTTTTTTTAAATTAAGGTTATACCTATAGCCCAGATGGTATTAAATAAATTACGTTGATTAAAATCAATGACATAAGCTTCTGGCTCAGTTATGAATTCATTATTTAAAATGACTGGCAAAAAAAACAGCAACAAAATAAAAACGTAAATCTCATACGGCTGATGATGACGATGATATAATTTTGTTTTTGTTGTAACTGCTACTGTATCCGGGTATATGAATGGATATGTACATATACATATGTGTAGTGGTATGTGTAGTAGCTACATGTAGAAGAAGATTCTCAACTCACTCTCTCTTACATACTCATCATACTCAAGTGATACTTCAAATAATACAAAAAAAAGTTTGCATTTAAAATGAGAGCAGATTGAATAAGTAAATGTCAGACAGAGAGAGAGAGAGAGAGAGAGAGAAAGTGTGTGTGTGTGTTCATTGTATTATCCATAACTAACCAGGCATTCAAACCGTCATCCATTCATACCCAAACCGTTATTCATTTATATCAACGCACTTATGTTCGATTTTTTACCGTTATTTTCTGTTTTTCTGTTTTTCTTTATTGCGAGTGCATGTGCGAGTGTATATATGTGTGTGTGTGTGATATCTGTTGTGGATATTGCAACGCATACAGCAATAGTAAGTGGCAACAATAGCAAACAATGTGATACCAACCTAACTAACAATAGAAAAAAGTAAGAAAAAAAGGAAATTATTGATAGCGTAAGCCATGCTCTCTCTCTCTGTCTTTCACCAACTCTCTTGCTATGTGCCTCTGTAACATGGTTTGAGGGTAAAGCTTTGCAATGACTAGGCAGCATATTACAACAACAACAACGATAACGACAACAACAATAACTAATAATAGCTATTATTGTTATACAACAATTTGTCTAATAGAACAGAATAATTTTGTTGGGCTTCTGTATGGCTTTGTAAGTGCATGAATAAATGTATGTATGTATGCGTGTGTGCGCGTATGTATGCCAAGGGTGGGTGTGTCATATTTTAGATTACAAAGTAACGCCCTGCCTATTTGCCAGTTATTGGAATTTTACATGCTTCTGTTTTCGCTCTATCTCTCTCTCTCTCTATCTCTCTTTTCATTACGATTACCATGTAATGTGAACATTGCCGCATTACATGTGTTGGAATAGTACGGCTATAGGGAAAACAAATCAAATTTCCTACACTTGCAAACATAAACGAATTGTTATGGTGTATTATGGTTGTTGTTGCTGTTGTTGTTGTTCTTATTTAAACGTGCAACAACTTTGATTTCAGTTTCAATTCCATATCCACAAACATACACTCACGCACACACACACATCATTATCATCATCATCATCATTATAACCACCACAAAATAACAAAATCCTGGTTAATTTCAACGTATCGTTGGTAGATGTCTACGAATGGTGTTGGCAGTGCCACCATGAGGCGTGCTTTGAAGTCATACTTAACACCACATGCATACATATATAAATACACACACACATACTCGATATATGTGTAGTAGTCGTTCAATTCCATTCATTCACTTAACGAATGTGCGGGTCTGTTTTGAAGTGCTGCTGAGTGCTGTTTCGGTTCGGTTGTTGACTTAGAAATGAAGTCAGACACTTGAGTTCTCATAATTTTTGTGTGCAACAACGAATGACAGACATTCTATGTTGCAAGTTGTTTTATTTTTTCAGATTTTTAAAATAAATTTTTTTGCTGTTTTTTTTGCAATAATCAAGTGCATTTGAATTTGATTCCGATATTGAAACACATTGAAGTGCATTGTTGGTGGCATTAGTTTTACAACAGCAACAATAATTTATAAAAAAAATAAATTTTTTTTTGGAAAACAAATTTAGATTTAAAAAGTTTTAAAAAGTACGCATAGGTGGTATTCCTATGTGATGGAAGTGAAACTTTAATCTCAAATCGTTGGAATTCAAAACAAAACACAAGATTTAAACAAATTACAGGAGGTGACATTCGATTGAATAAGAATTATAAACCCATTAAAATCGTTATAGAAGTCAATAGAAGTCAATTGTTGTTTTTTTGTGACAGTGTGGTTCTCGCCAGAGATCAACAACGAGTATGTATTCAAAAAGATGAGTAAAATCGAATCATACTCATTAGTTCTGATACTTATATATGCATTCATACTTATTTTAATATCATGGAACCTCTACTCATGTTCAAAGTTTGAAGTACTGATCATACTCATACTTAACAACACGTATGATGATCGATTGATTTCGACTCTCCATAACTCAACATATACACGAATCACAAAATAAGTATGAATCGCGTACGAACAGTAAAATACTTACCAGAAGGTTGTGTGTTTGCTCTGCTTGCTGCTCTGTCTTCTTTGCTTATGTTCTGTTTTCATTTGTTGAAAACGCAACAACAACTAAGGCTGTAAATTTTGATGATCACTGGAATCATTTATAAGTATTATAAGAATTTTTCTAAAGTTATGAATCTAAATGAGTAGACTTATGAATCAAACATATTTCGAATGGCATGAGTTTGATGTCAACGTTGTACGCATACTCATTGGAACCTGTGCTTATAAATCAACGTTGTATTGAGTATGAATGCACCAGAGTACATATGTAGTTAAATTTCAATATTATTGACTCACTTATATTCAAAATTTCATGAGTGCTTATGATTAGCGAAAAAACGATTCATTGCTGATCTCTCATCAACTTAAGATGTCTTAAGGAATCATCATCATTCATTTACAAATTTTATCGAATTTTGTGAAAAAAAAAAACTTTGTAACAAACATGCATTGATTCTAACTACAGGCTCTCTCAAGTTATTGCCGTCACAATAGGCTCTACAATTTACATACATAATTGGAATACGGCCTAGCTTCTCACACCACTTATATTGTGCGCGTTAATTTTATACATGAGTGATGGGACCTACAGTTTTTTTAAAGTCGACTCCGAACGACAGATTTTTGAGAAACTTTTCTGGCCAATTTTATTTAATCTCATAGTTTTTGGCCGAAATCTGCTGGGAGGAAGTCGCTGAAGAAATATTTTTTTCATATTTTCGTTTTGATGTCTGACCTGTGGTTTGAACCGTGGCCTTACGTCTAATAAGCCAACACACTACCTACTAGACTACGGCGACTCATCTGCAATCTATGTTACATACGTCATTGATCACTTACATTCCTTAAGTCAGGTTTACAACTTTACTTCTCAACACCACCCATGTTGGGGGTGTTAATTTTATACATGAGTTGTGGCACCTGCAGTTTGAAAGTCGACTCCGAACAACAGATTTTTGAGAAATTTTTCATTTCAATTTTATTTTCTCTCAGAATTTTTGAGTGAGTATTGTTTCGAATTTAGTTTAGTTGTGTCTGGGGCTGGGGTTTGAATCACGGCTTCAGGTCTAATAAGTCAATACACTACACTACTAGATCACGGCGACTAGGCTGCTACATCATGGGCTGAGAGAGATTCTTGCTTTATTGTGAGACTCACCCTGCTTAAATTGGATAGAAAGCATGCCAATCAACTACTTTAAGTAGATCGTAGCGATATCTCTGTCATTATATCTATTTCAAGGGTCATTGCGTCATGGGTAGGCACGCGAAAAGACTTTTCTTACTTGCAAGTGTATTCTTTTGGGTTGACCACTTTATTTGCCAGGGTTGACGTAGACTTCTTTCATTTGGCTTCCACTACATATGTCGATAGGCTAACGCAGATATCGTTACTAGACAATGGATTGTTTACTAAATTTATTGAATCATCAGGCAGGTTTGGAGCTTGATTCTACAGTAGTCATGATTTAAATGCAAAGCCCTGATGATGTTTGTGCATATCCGGTAAGCAGGACTTGTCTAAGCGTTAAATTATAATGCCGTGGTCATCAACCTTTGAGGCGATCTTGTGCTGTATTTTTCATTAGATAATGTTTTCACATGGTGGATTCCAAGCCTTACTTACAACTCAAATATAAAGTTCACGGGATTGGACTGCGCTGCAGGCATTAGTTAACAAATAGCGGGTGCTAGTATGCCATCCAGGAGGGGCCACGAGGTGGCTGAGGAAGCCCTCAAATGAACTTCAAAGCAAGGATCTTTCTGGAGGCCGCCATATTGTCCACAATCAGGAACTTTAGCTTATTTTGCATATTGAGCCGTCCCATCCTATCCCATTTATCTTGGCTACGTCATTACCAGCAGAAATGTTGTCAGACTGGAGATCAAGCATAGGATAACTCAACATACGTCCTATTGGTCCCAATAGGCAATTGAGTAGTAGAGGCCTTTATCGAACGACTAAACCCCTCTCCGTGCTTCTTTATGGCGCAAAGCATGGTTGCGCAGATGTAGCAACCTTGAGAGTATTTGAGAGGAAAGTCCTACAATTTCCACATCCGGTTCGATAATGAACTGTATGAGCCCCTCAACGACTTGGACGTTGTGCAAAGCATTAATGCAATAATTTTCTGCAATTTTATTCCCATTCGTAAGATTTTAATTTTGTTTAAACGAAACGTTTTAAAATAATTTCAATTTAAATAATGATGATGGAAATAATTGCACAATTTATTGTTAAGCATATATTTAAGCATACATATGTACATCAGCAGCAGAGTAATATTATCCATAATGAGGCTCATTATCAATTTTATGGAATTTATCGTTTGAAATTATTTTTTCAATTTCAATTTCCATCATTTTCCCATCATTAAGAACCAGTGATGACATTAGACAACAACAAACAAAACAAACAAAAAAGAAAAATATTTAAATTGTATCTTTTAATTTTGTTTGTTTTTTATTTTGTTTTTCTCTAAAAGTTAACAACAATTTTTAATGACATGATTATGCCATAAAATATCGCTGCACAGATTATTGCACAACCAGCCAGCCAGCCAGCCAGCTATCCTACCTACTCTATCCCACCCTACTACTCAACTTATATGCTGCAACAATACAAGTGCATAACATTCATACTTCCAGCTCTGGATTTTATAATGAACTCAGGAAAGAAGAGAAAAAATGCCCAGAAGAGGGTGTAGGAGAAGGAGCATGGGAAGTAGTAGGAGAGGGAGTGTAAAGAAAAGACACTAAAAACGCCGATTTGCGTTAACGAATTCAATTGAGAAGAATTCTGTATTTTTTTTTCTTTATTTTTCTGTTTAATTGTCATATTTTTTCCCCCAGTATTTAATGTACACAGGGAATGAATACAATACAATAGCGACAACAACAACAACAGCAACAGTAACAATATAAAAATAACAACAACACTATTATTGTAACAGGAGACTGATTCGTTATATCCCGTTGTATACATTCATCCCCATACCCATAACAAGTACTATTTCTGCTTCTTCTTTTTCTTTCTTTTTTATCGTGCTTGTTTACAACGTGCTTAAACGTATGACATAGCAACGCTTCGCATTGTATCTCGCATCTCTGGCTCCCTTTACTCCCGCTAATGTAAACGAGAATATCAGAAAGTGTGTGTGTATGTGTGTGTGTGTGTGAGGGGGTTTAATGCGAATAGTACAGGATGTGATGTGATATTCTTCATAATGGCGACGACATTTTGTATTCGAATACGTTTTCAAAAATTCATGTTCATGCCATGCCATGCCATGCCAATGGTAGTGATAGATGGATGGATGGGCTGGATGGGCTGGATGGCTGGCTAGCTGGCTGGTAATGACGACAATTGCAATAATACTCGTACGAGAGTACAAATAATGTCAGGTCGTCGTCAGTGATTGTGTTGTTGATTCGTGTTCATGATGAGGTTGACTGGTTGGTTGTTTGGTTGGCTGGTGTGTAGGAAAATTTCGCACACAATACAATACAAAAACACCATAAAGGACAGACGGATAGAGCTACTTTTTGTTGTTGTATGTGCTTGTATTCATTATATTATATTTGGATTTGTTGTTGTTGTTGTTGCTGTTGTTGTATTGTTGCCATTATTGTAACATGTTTCTGTTGTTATTAATAATAATTTTCATTTTTTTTTCTTCTCATATTTTGTTGTTGTTGTTGCTATTGTTGTCGTTGCCATTGCTGTGTATTGCACATGTACAATGTGGCATGATTATTAAATGACACATTATGGTGATTTTTACAAATAGAATTCTCAATACCATTTATACAACAACAACAACAACAACGACACATAGACAAAACAGTGGTTAATAAAATTAATGAAACTACTTTAGTTTTAATATTCAAGAAAATTTCAATAATCAATAATATCTACGACACAATAAAAAATGAAAATCAGTAAGACGATTATGGTTCCCCTAAGTCTCCTTTCTAGATTCAATATGCGCAATATTTTAACATACCAAAACAGCACAAATATCGCCAAAATATCAACGGTACGGCAATTCTTGCAACGGAATCGGTAGATTATTTCAACTAATAGGTCTTACCAATTGACAAGAGAATATGCATGTATTATCAGCCTCTGTAGTCTATAAGTCGCCGTAATCTAGTAGGTACATCGTGTGTTGGCTTATTAGACGAAAGGCCATGGTTCAAACCCCAAATCAGACATCAAAACGAAAGTATCTAAAAAAGTATTTCTTCGGTGACTTCCTAGCAGCAGATTTCTGGCAAGAACTCTGAGAGCAAATAAATTGCCATGAAAGGTTAGGTTAGGTTAGAGGACGTGTGGGTCGAATTGACCCATTGTACAACGTCCTAGTTTCTCACAACACTTATGTGGTGTGCGTTAATTTTATACATGATTGGTGGGACCAGCAGTTTAGAGTCGATTCCGAACGACAGATTTTAGAGAAACATTTTCATGGCAATTTTATTTACTCTCAGAGTTTTTGCCAAAAATCTTTTGAGAGGAAGTCGCCGAAGAAATACTTTTTTTTGTATTTTTTTTGATGTCTGGCCTGGGGCTCGAACCCTGGCTTTACGTCTAATAAGCCAACACACTACCTACTAGACTACGGCGACTACAATGGCCATGAAAAGTTTCTCAATAATCTGTTGTTATGAGTCGACTTTAAACTGTACGTCCCGCCATTTATGTGTAAAATTAACGCACACAGCATAAGTTATGCGAGAAGCTAGGTCGTAATCCTGACTCAAGGGTTGTAATGACTAATTATGTATGTATTAATGTATGCAGTCTGGTAATAAGAGCCCGTAGTTTAATTCCCGGCTCGAATAAAACGAAATATGAAAAAATACTTCTTTGAGCATGAAATAAAAATTGCCATGAACAATTTTCTCAAAAATCTGTCGTTCGAAGTCGACATTAAATAGTAGGTTCCGCCACTCTTGGTTTAAAATTAACACAACACAACATTGGTGGTGTGAGAAGCTGGATTGTGATTCTGATTGAAAGTTTATAATGACCAATTAAGTAAGCAAGTAATTATCCCACAAACGAAACTTTAATTTTAGTTGTGAGTTCAGATGTCATGTCATTTCATGACGTTAAGATAAAATCAGGGTTTATTACGGAGCACTGCGAGATTAGATCGCTGACAAGGATCTGGAACAGATCCTAGCTGGACTATTGAGAGTTGGAGACTATCGAACACCTTCTCTGTAACTTTCCACTTCTTAGTAGGTTGAGGTTGAAGATCCTTGGCAGGGGCTCCTTTGAGGGTTTGAATTCTGTGTCGGGAGCCGACATAAAGTCTCTCCATAGATTCATTATTGGTATGAGCTGGTTGAGAAGTGCTAGGGCTTCAATAGTGCTGTCTTGTGTGTAGTCTCTCTTGTGTGTTTTGTTCGTCTGTGTAATTCCTCTGCTTCCTTTTCTCCTATTCCTACTTCCTCTTCTTTTTTCACTCTCCCCTATTATCCTCTCCCCTTTAGGACGCCGTACAATGGGTCAACTGGACTTCCGGGTACTATATTTGTCACAATTGGCAAGTTCACGTCCTCTAACCTAAGATAAAAACAAATCAGTCACGTCATACTATCGCATTATTGTGGAAGTCATCTGATTTTTTAATTCGGAAATTTGAATTATTGTGTTGAGAATAAGCTTTACCATCGAACTGAGCTTAGTTTTATCCTTATCGTTAATATCTAAGCCATCCATTTTTAAGCAGCAGTACTTATAAATTTATGATACATTCTATGTAAGGGATTGAAGAAAATTATACAAACTTATCCGCCAAACCGAAAGAAATAAGCTTACACCAAATGGAAAGGGCAGAAAACTAAGTGGAAAACATGGCAGTCACCGAAGAAGGCGTTTCTATGCATCGATACTCTGGAGGTCCTAATGTATGTTCCATTCAAAAATTGAAAATTCTATTGGACTGTTGCTTTAATTTTACCACATACTGTTGGAAAACTATTTCATAATACATCTGTAAATTTAATAATACAAGCCCTGTGTACATTGTACGATCCATCAACAAACAGAGGTAATGGTCGGTCGAGCTGATTGGATGATTGGAAATGCTCGTATAATGATGCCAGAATACTCGTACAATGACAACTGAAAACATTTTTCTTAAAAAAGAAAAAAAGAAAATTTAAGGCATTCTGTTATTTTCTATGCGAGCATGTTTATGGCAGATAAATGTCTGCAATTTCCATGTAGACTGTATAACATTTCCTGAAAACATTTGTTCAATTTCAAAGCAAAAAAAAATTAATTTTTTTTAAATTTCAAAAATATTTCTAATAAACATGGCAGCACAGCGTAATACAACATTAGAGAAGAGATAAATTGACAATAAATAGTTGGCAGACGAATGACTGACTGACTGTACGATCTGTACTACACTGTTTGGCTAACAGAAAACATTTCAAATTTGTATTTTTCGGATTTAATTTTTTTTGTTTATCGACAAATGTCAGCCATCCGTTCATTGATTGTACACTTAAACAAAATATTCAATCGTTGAAATCCAACATATTTTTCTTATTTATTTTCAAAATAATTCCCACATTAACTTGGCTTTTAACATAAAAATTGGCCAAAAACTAATTGTCACTGAATGGTATGCACGTTTGTGTGAAGAAACGCTCCATCAAATGTCATGGGAATGAATATTTTCATAGTTTTACGGTGTGTGTGAAAATGTTTGATCACAGGTTGGGAACAAAAAAATCTTCATCAGATTTTAAATGAAAATTTTCGAATTTTCTTTGATGACAAACAAAAAAACAGAAGAAAAACAATAGATTGGGACGCAATAATTTCTTTGTTTGTTAATGGTTTAAGGAAATTGTAGTTATTCCACGTACTTTTTTTTAAACAAGTGTTTGTGGTGCCCTGAGCATTTCCTCCGTATTAGATAAAGAAAGGCAAATATTTGAAATTATTATCGTTAAATACTAAAGAGACTACCGGATAATATTATTTACAGTAATCCTTCGATTTACGTCGCCTCGATTAACGTTGTTTTGGATTGCGTCGTCAAATTTTTTGTTCCCTCCAACTTCAATTTGCGTCGTCATTCGATTTACGTCGACTTTTTTGGAACCAACTGCGACGTAAATCGAGGGATTACTGTAAACCTTGTCTGAGTTATTGAATTATTCTTAGCCGTCGGAAAACGAATTTTTATTTCAAGGAAATCGTTTTATTAGGCCTCACAATACACTACCTGCTAGGCTACGAGGACTATAAGCACCAGAGATCAGCAATGAATCGTTTTTTCGCTACTCATAAGCACTCATGAAATTTTGAATATAAGTGAGTCAACAATATTGAAATTTAACTACGTACTCTGATTCATTCATACTCCCTACACTACGTTAATTTGATAAGTACAGGTTGCAATGAGTATGCGTACAACCTTGACATCAAACTCATGCCATTCGAAATATGTTTGATTCATAAGCCTACTCACTCAGATTCATAGCTTTAGAAAAATACTTATAAAGGACTTGAGTGACTCGAATCATTCATCAAAATTTACAGACTTAGTTGATGTTACATTTACAAAAAAAGGGGAAAGACACATAAGCAAAAAACACAGAGCAGCAAGCAGAGCAAAAACACAACCTTCTAGTGAGTATTTTAGTGGTCGTACTCGAATCATACTTATTTTGTGCTTCGTGTATATGTTGTGTTATGGAGAGTCGAGCGCAACGACATCATACGTGTTGCTAAGTATGAATATGATGAGTACTTCAAACTTGGAATATGAGTAGAGGTTCCATGACATTAAAATAAGTATGAATGCGTATAAGTACCAGAAATAATCTAATATCCAATGCCCAACTCTGGTCAGATACAAACCAGCAACCAATAGAGATAGAAATAAGAAGACGCAAGTGGGGCTGGCTTGGGCACACTCTTCGCAAGCCATTAGATGACATCACAAGGAAAGCCATAGACTGGAACCCCCAGGGAAGCAGGCGCATCGGACGACCATCACACACCTGGAAACGCCAAATCACAATCGAATTATCCAAACTACGTCTACAGTGGAACGAACTCAAACACCGCGCTGACGATCGAGCTCTTTGGAATCAACTTGTTGCGGCCCTATGCTACCTAGGGGTGTAAGAGGAACATATATATCAGATATTATGAGTATGATTCGATTCTACTCATCTTTTTTAATACTCATTGCTGATCTGTAATGGCGTTGATTTTCATCCGAAATATGAAAAAAATTTGTTTCATCGATTTCCTTGCAGCAAAAAAGCAAAAACTCTGCGAGCAAAATAAAATGGCCATGAAATGTTAGGTTAGGTACTTGTCAATTAAGACAACTACAGTACCTGGAGGTCAAATTGACTCATTGTACAACGTCCTAGTTTCTCACACCACTTATGTTGTGTGTGTTAATTTTATACATGAGTGATGGGTCCATCCCAGTTTAAAGTCGACTCCGAACGACAGATTTTTGAGAAACTTTTTCATGGTAATTTTATTTACTCTCAGAGTTTTTGCCAGAAATCTGCTGAGAGGAAGTCGCCGAAGAAATACATTTTTTGTATTTTGTTTTGATGTCTGGTCTGGGGCTCGAACCCTGGCTTTACGTCTAATAAGCCAACACACTGCCTACTAGACTACGGCGACTACAATGGCCATGAAAAGTTTCTCAAGAAAAAAAAAATGTCGTTCTGACTCGATTTTAAACTGTAGATCAGCACCACTTAAGGATAAAATTCACACAGCATGGGTGGTGTGAGAAGCTACATTGTAATATTGACGTTAATAACTAAGTAAGTAAGGATTTGTTAGATTTATCCTTAGCTCAGAGGGGGTTTCCTTTAGAAAACATTTCATGCCTGGATTGGATATTAATTTGTGATAACACAATGGGGCTTAAGGCTGGTGTAAGTGGGACTTTGTTCCACTTGGCGTAGTAGAGTGCGAACCTGGTGGCCTATTTAAAATATTGCAAGCATTTAAAAGAGTTATCAGCAGACAGTATGGCTATTATCGGAGAGTCAAATTAAAGTCTTTAAAGGAAATTTTGTTATACTTTCGTAATGAAATAAAAATCAGGAGATTTACAATTATGGATTCCCTATGTATCAAATTAATGAGCATTTGTATTGAAATTAAATTGTCCAGGTGTAAATGAAATTATTTATTTTGAATGCCACACCACAACATAATCAAGATTTAAATTGTAATTCGAATTGAAAACCAAAAAAATCATTATCGTTCTGTAAAAATCTTTTAAAATTTTTCAAAATTCCATACAAAAGTACAGTTTCAAAACCAGAAAACCAGAGAGATGGTTATCACCGAATGTATCAACTGAAAACGCTTTAAAAAAAAATCCAACAACTACAAGAGTAGTATTCCTGTCATATTCCATGACACGTTTAAGGATGACAAGAGTAGTAGAAATACAAAGAAGAAGAACAAAAAAAAGGTGAGTGAATGTAATTTGAACTCGGCTTCACTGCTATTCAATGAATAGTTAGGATTTCTTTACAATTCTGGCATTGCCAAAATGAAAAATCTACGCTGGCAGTAGTATCAAAAAGTATACACACTCTTGAATACATAGAGGGTACAGAGGGTAAAAATGTATGAATGAATGAATGAATGGTGGTTTGGCTTCGTTCGGTTGGTTCTTCCATTCAATGCATCAATTATGAAAATGATGATGTTTTACTAATGATTTAATGTACAACGAATACTACACGATTCTTTTCAATTGGCAACAACAGTAACAGATTTTTTAATTTCATTATACGACACAATACCCCATAAGAGGCGTAATGGTGTTGCAACCTTCATCATCATCAGCACCATCGTCAATGCCACACAGCCAACAACAACAGCAGAGGCAGTAACATTTGGACAATGGCATGAGAACGAGTGTGAAGAGTTTCCCCAAAAATTTCTATTCAAATAATGATTGTAACTGTAATTGTAATTGTAACTGTAATAGTAACTGTAATTTCATTTTCATAATTTATCCACACTAACCACGTCACAGATAAATACGAATATTCAACTGCACTCTAACGATGCTATGCATGGCATACATACAAAGCCTAACGTATGTGTTCCAGGAGACCCTTAGCTTAAGTTGTAATCACAAGAAGATGTTGATGCTGGAATACATGACTTTTTAAGCATCCCATGGCAAGCTTTGTTGGCAAGGGGAGGTTTTTTAGTAGTTGACTCAGTTGGAAAGAAAGTTATTTTAACATGTAATAACGAGTAAATCATTAACAGAAAATGACAAAGTAAAGGAAAAGTTGCAAAAAAAAAAACATATGAATGTGAACGTGCATAAATGAAGTCATATTTTCAAGAGGACAATACAATGGGCAGGGGAAGGGGGAGTGGTTTGAAATCAACTCAACTATGTACTACTGTAGCAATTCTAAGGGAAATAATCAACATTCACCGCCATTGTCGCTACCATCATATGTATGTATGTATGTGTCATAAAGGGAAAGTTTATTGTTAAAATTCATTAAATATATGAATATATGAACATATGTAAGTATGTACATATCGTGTACATGTTCATGTCTAAAACTGTTTACATACAGTGGTGGCCTTATAATTAGAAACGATATTTCTGGAACAGTGTTCTCTGGAGTGACGAATCTAAGTTTAATTTCTTCCAATCTGATGGAAAAACGTATGTAAAAAGTCCTCCAAAGCCTTTGATCCCAGGTACACAGTGAAAACTGTAAAACAAATTAACAAACATACATACATGTCGCTAAATCGTTTCTAATTATAAGGCCACCACTGTATATATTTACAGCAGTTGTAAAGCGCTAGGAGAAGAGGGGATATTGCCAGCTCGTTGCCTGAAATGATAAAAAAATGATTTTGTATCTTATTTGGCAAGTTTTACGATTAAGTGTGTACTTATCAAGTTTCGAATTTGCTAATTAACGTTCCAGAACTCTGTAATGTCGATGAAAATAAAAAGACGTACAAACATGCACGTAAGGGAACTCTCCTATCCCACCAAGGTTATTCAGAAATCCGTACAGTAGATGAAAGAGTTGAAGCATTTTTTGCAAAGTTGACTGCAACTCGAGAAGCATAAAGCTGTTAACCTTAAGAGTCAACCAAGAAAAAAGAAACTCCAAAGCATTGGAAGTCTATACTCTACTGTATGTTATAATATATTTAAAGTAGGACGATTATACTCGTCTCGGCAGTGCGGGATATCCTCTCAAAGACAAGTATACCCGTCCTTGGCAGCGAATGGGTTAACTCTAATTAAACATGCACAATATAAGTTGTGAAGGAAACAGTAATGAAAAATTGGTAGCACAGTTATTATGCGTCTAGTATTTGCTAGAAAGAGGCTAAGATTTGTGCGGTCTCCACACTTCCATACATCGCCGACATCAAAGCAGATCAAATCATTGACTTTATAAAAGTATCGTGTTGATTCCATCTGTTTCAGATCAAATAAAACTCACAACATCAAACCTTCTTTCGCAGCTGATGGTGGCAAGTGTTGAAAAGTAGGTCACTAACAGAGATCAGCAATGAGTATTCAAAAAGATGAGTGTCGAATCGAATCATACTCATAATTTCTGACACTTATACTTATTCATACTTATTTTAATATCATGGAACCTCTACTCATATTCAAAGTTTGAAGTACTCATCATATTCATACTTAACAACACGTATAATGTTGTTGACTTTGACTCTCCATAACTCAACATATACACGAATCACAAAATAAGTATGAATCGCGTACGAACACTAAAATAGTCACTAGAAAAGTAGGTTGTGTGTTTGCTCTGCTTAGGTTAGGTTAGAGGTCGTGTACTTGTCAAATTAAGACAAGTACAGTACCCGGAGGCCGAATTGACCCATTGTACAACGACCTAGTTTCTCACACCACTTATGTTGTGTGTGTTAATTTTATACATGAGAGGTGGGACCTACAGTTTAAAGTCGACTCCGAACGACAGATTTTTGAGAAACTTTTTCATGGCAATTTTCTTTACGTTCAGAGTTTTTGCCAGAAATCTTTTGAGAGGAAGTCGCCGAAGAAATAATTTTTGTATTTTGTCTTGATGTCTGGCCTGGAGCTCGAACCTTGGCTTTACGTCTAATAAGCCAACACACTACCTACTAGACTACGGCGACTTCTTTGCTCTGCTTGCTGCTCTGTCTATTTTACTTATGTGCCTTTTTTTGCTTTTTTTGTTTTAAATTTTGGAGAATGATTCGAGTGACTCTTTATAAGTATTATAATTGTTTTTCTAAAGTTATGAATCTAAATGATTAGGCTTATGAATCAAACATATTTGGAATGGTATGAGTTTGATGTCAACGTTGTACGCATACTCATTGCAATCTGTTCTTATAAATCAACATACTGTAGTGAGTATGAATGAATCAGAGTACATAGTTCAATTTCAATATTGTTGACGCACTTATATTCAAAATGTGAGTGCTTATGAGTAGAGAAAAAACGATTCATTGCTGATCTCTATGCCTGACGAACCTCTTAGAGTTGCGAAATCATATCTGAAAATTTTTAATATCACGGGTAAGTGACTAAAATTTAATGTTTAATACAGCATCATAAGTGAACCACGAAATTAAGATGTGTTGGCAACCGGGGAAGATAACTGCAGTATCGAACTTACGTTTGAGCAAATGGGACTACTGGGAAATGTATAAATAGGGTCAGCTTTTAAAAGAAAGAAGAGAAAACTACCTTACACAGCGCCTTCGGTGCCAGTGTCCTGCTCTGAACGTATACCAATATGCTTGGAAGACCACTTTCAAGATTTCCGTTTTATTGCAAATCTGGCCTCACTAATATATAATTGAGCGGCTAATCTTTCTATGGATATCACAAGAAGCCCATCTAAGCTCACCTAAATAGATAAAACAGAGCATGTTTCTTTCATTAAACCAGCACAGTTAAGAATTCCTATGCCTTCGCATAAGACAGAAAGAAAAAATTGCGTTTTTAATACTTTTAAACAATGATTGAAAACCAGCATGTGTTGGATTTTTATAATTTTTATTATTAACCCATGTGAACCCATAAGAAATATGAGTACGAGAAGAAACAAATTTTTAAAATTTTTTTTTTTAGAAAACAAGGAGATGAGCTGAAATTGATTGATGATTAATAATCTTTAATTTTAACTTTAATTTTCATTTTAATTTTAATTTTATTTCGTTTTGTTTATTATTTTTTTATTTATTTTTGTTTTGAGCTCCATCTATAAGGAGTAGAGATAATCAGTTTTCTATACTCCACCACAAATAGGTGGTGGTGGTGGTGTTGTCGTTTCATTCACTTCTAACCATTATGACACGGTAAAGAATCAAATTTTTCTTCTCTTTTTTTTAATTTTTTTTTCTAAAATATCAAGCGGATATCAGATTACGTTGATAGATTTTTCTTTTTTTTTTGAGTGTTGCCACTTCCTTATATTTGGAGGGGGGAACCGAAGAAAATCGTTATCAAAGCATACAGCCAAAGAAAGTAGTGAAGCTGCTGTTATCTGCTGATATTATAACAAGAACAAGAACAAGAACAAGCACAAGAACTAAATACTGGGCAATTAATCATGTGAAGTTGAGGCAAGAAACTCGGGTGTTAGAAAAACTTGGCAAAATATTTTAAATTCCTCATGTGATGCAAACGAAGAAGAAAAAAAAATGCAAAAATAACGAGAAACGATATGAGGCCACTGCTGGCTGGCTGGCTATTGATTGGAATTGGAATCGTATAATCATTTCTCAGTATATGTTGTACACGTACATATGTATCTGTGGCCAAGGTATTCAGTTGATTGTATCATTTATGTTAGTGAATGCAAGTGTTGTTGTTGTTGTATAATTTTTTAATTTTTTTTTTAAATAATACGAGTACGAATAGAGTTGAGTTGATTAATACCCATTTAGAGCAAGCAAACGAAAGCATTTGTTTTGATATGACATGTAATTACTGCTGATGTTGATGCTGCCTGGTTGCTGGTTGTTAGATTCCATTCCATTCCATTCTATTCACAGCCAATTCCACATTTATGTTTTTGTTGTTGTTGTTGTCTCTTCCAAATGAAATGCCGTTGGATGCCTGTTTAAATAACTGGCTGATGAACTCGCTGGCTGCCTCTGTTCTAATAATTAATCACTTGTCAGTGTTTAGAGTCTCTTTCTATGCATGTATGTTTGTGTATGTATGTGTGTGTATGTGTCGATGTTGTCTACTCACTGTGTTTTAACACTTCTGGCAAACGCTCTCATATGAATACGAAACAGTCTCAACAGCATTGTGGCATACTGTTGTTGTTGGCTTGTTGGTTGTATGCATGTATGCATGGCTGTGGCAAGAATGTAATGTGGAACTGAACGAAAAACAAAGAAAATTTAGTGAAAAAAAAAACGGAAAAAAACCAAATCTAATTACGGTTCAACAATTTTTCAAGATATTTATCTAATTAATAGCGCTTGTCGGTGTTTGGCGGCACTTTTTTTTTTACCTCGCCTCTCCGTTTTTTAATTTTCATAAACTTGGAATGTATGTACGTACGTACGTACGTATGAATTGATGACAGTGGGCTGGCTGTTCTAATTTTCTCATTCTGTTATAAGGTGCAGTAAAAAGTTTTGTAAACATTATCTAGCTTTGTATACACAAGTGCAATTGGACCACATTGGCTGGATAACAGCATTAGAAAAATGCAGGAAAGTTTCAAGAATTTGGGGTTTTATTTTGGACCTCGAACTCTGCTGCAGAAAAAGTACAATGAAGAGTGTACAGAGAACAACTGCAGCACTGTATAGCTCTAAAAGAGCTGTGGATTTATTTTGGTTAACTGCCAAGGCTAATACAGAACTTGCAATCTCCGTTAAATTAGAGGATAAGTCAGGATTACGATCTAGTTTCTCACACCGCCCATGTTGTCTGTGTTAATTTTATCTATGAGAGGCGCTTTAAGAGAGAGGTTTAAAGTCAACAACGAACCACTCATTTTTGCGAAACTTTTAATGGCATTTTTAATTACGTGCAGAGTTTAAGCCAGAAGACTGATGATAGAAATTCACCGAAAGAAATATTTTTCCATATTTCGTTTTATTTGATGTGTCTGACCTGGTGTTTGAACCGCGGCTTTACATCTAATAAAAGCGAGCGCTCTATCTTCTAGACTACAATGACTTTTAGGTCTTCTGATTGCTTGCTTTAAACTGAAAAGTGTCTTAACGTTTAACGGGCTTGCTTAACTTCGTCAAAAGCATGAAAAAGAGAAGAGGTCCGATTGTATTCTGATTTCATTGTTTTTCATTTAATACCACTGTATTGCAATAACTCTCAGGCAGTGAATGTAAACGTAAATGAAGTGACGTTACCAAATCAAATGAAAAATTTGTTCACGGGGGAAAAAAAGAAACCCAAAAGATCTTAATGACTTGTTGTATGTGGTCACCTTTAATGAGAAGTTAGATGATGATCTCAAGAAAATTAAACTGTTTTTTTTTTTAGCCCCATTCCTTAATCATCGTCATCATTGTCAACGTCACCATCACCATCATCGTCACCGTCATCACCATCGTTTTTTTTCTTCTTCTTCTTTCACATTCACTCTAGTACTCTAGTACCAGCAGCAGAATATTCTGTTTTTTACTCTTTTTTTTTTCTCCCAATTTTATTATTAAAAGGAAGCCAAATACCATGTACTTAAGGCGCACATGCCGTTGAAACAGTGGCAACAACACTCTCTAGAAGTAACAATAGAGAGCTGCAAAATATAAAATATCTACAACAGTAACAGCAACAACAACAACAACGAAATACAATAAATCGTTAGAGGCGTTAAAGGCAATTTGTTTTCCCTGTTTCGTAGCCGGTAAAAATGTATGAAAAAAAACGTCAACGTCAACTGTTAATATCAACAGAACCTTAAAAAAACATTAAAACTGTGGAAAAAATTAAAACAAAAACAATGTCTTCGTAATTATAATTTTTCATAAAGTACCAAGTAAACAACAACAACAAACAACACCAACAACAATAATATGTAATAACAACAATAAAACTAACATTAATAATAACAAGCTTTGGGTATAAAACAAATGGAAAAATATGCAAAACAACAGCAATAACACCCAACTACTACTACCGGTACTATGAAGAAAAAAACACACATAAAATATCAACAGCAGCAGCAACAACAACAACAATATTTATTATCACAAAAAACACACATTTTTATACAAAAGAAAATAAAGACAAAGACAAAGAGAGGGTCAAAGAGAGAGGCAGAAAAAAAAACTAAAGGTATTTGGCGCTTAGTTTGACATTTCATTAGGCGTCATCAGTTTATTTAGTGTTTTTTTCTTCTTCTTGTTGTTGCTGTTGGTGTAGTTGTTTAATGATGATTTGATGGTAACGATCACAACTACTACTACATCTACTACTTATGCTTACATTGTACAACATTGTTGATGAAACGATCATTTTTCTTGTAGTGTTTTTTTTTTGTTTTTGTAATTCATTCGGTTTTTTTTTTGTTCGTTCGTTTTTGTTTAAGTTTATACAGTGGCCATCGTTAGTTAAATTTATCAGTTAGTGTTGAGTAGTGTATGTTTTCTTAAATGCCATTACAATGCAATGTTTTCCTCTCTCTCTCTCTCTCTCTCTGTGCATTCTCTTTCCTACTTCTATGTTGATGGTATTTGTTTTGCATACTTTAATACCCTACATGATCAAAGGAGTTTCGTTTTAGAGCTGGAAGTTCTATATCATACATACATAACATAATTGGCCATTACTACCCTTCAGTCACGATTACGGCCTAGCTTCTCACACCACTGATGTTGTGTGTGTTAATTTTATACATGAGTGGCGGGACTTATAGTTTAAAATCGATTTCGAACGACAGTTTTGAGAAACTTTTG
Organism: Sarcophaga carnaria; assembly: GCA_958299815.1. Taxonomy (NCBI): domain Eukaryota; kingdom Metazoa; phylum Arthropoda; class Insecta; order Diptera; family Sarcophagidae; genus Sarcophaga; species Sarcophaga carnaria. The sequence goes on along the minus strand of OY283153.1, from coordinate 4,970,416 downwards.
GCAATTTTATTTACTCTCAGAGTGGAATTTGCCGAAGAAGTATTTTTTCATATTTCGTTTTAATGTCTGACCTGGGGTTTGAATCGTGGCCTTACGTCTAATAAGCTAACATACTACCTACTAGACTACGGCGAGTTCATATATGGGAGTTCTATACCAGCCCCGTATTAATCAAGGGTTACGGAGTAACTATGGCTGGATATTTGCAAGATTATAAAGAATTTTTAAGACATAAGAAGTTTTATAGACATAGTCAAGTCTGAGCATCAAAGCCATGTACGAGCTTTGGAGAATATCTCTTCTATTAATGTTTGACCTGGGGTTTGATGCGTGGCCTTACGTCTAATAAGCTAACATACTACCTACTAGTCTACGGCGAGTTCATATACGGGAGTTCTATACCAGCAAAGTATTATCCAAGCTTTACGGAGTAACTATGGCAGGATATTGGCAAGATTATAAGGAATTTTTAAGACATTAGAAGCTTTATAGACATAGTCAGGCTTCAGTATCAAAGCCATGTACTAGCTTTGGAGAACATCTCTTCTATTAGTGACAGAATAATTCTTAAAATCCGAATTCCAAGGCGTTTGGCATGCTTCTTACAGCTCTTTATGGCGAATATTGCACTTGGATTTGGGCATTGAAATTCAAAGCCACAGGCTTTCCTCAACCTGTCGCTATTGTGCTATGGATGGCCATGGAGATAACATACATATTATACATAAATGGCCACTAGAGTCTAGCAATATTGCACGTATCCTTTTGTTGTCAACAGGATTGTGTTTCCCCGTAAAACGAGTGGACAGTATTCAAATTAACTGAAGCAATCGGAATATCTAAGACCTGTAACATGCAGGAGCTTGTGATATGTCTATAGCGGCCCTGACCAGTTCATAAGCAATGCAATTTCCTTTGAATTTTATCCCAAATTTCTCACAGAATTCCTCGTCATTCAAGAACGATCGTTGAAGCTACGCTTGTAAGGTTATTAATTGCAGCCTGGCTGTCCAAGTAAATCAAGAGACATGATGATAAATTGAAATTGATTTTAAAATCCATTTCAAACATGTAAGACTCTGTATGCTTTAGCGTAGGGTATCATATAGTGCTCTACTGCCTATTACAAATTTCGTTTCGTTTATTTTTCTAGTTTTTTTTTTTCCTTTAATGGGGCTGTTCTTTCACTTGCCAAAGTCAGCCAGCCAGCCAGCCAGCCAGCCAGCTAGCTAGCCGGTGATTAACAAATTCTCACCGCTGTTTAAACATCATTAAGTTTTGCTTATCATCGATAAAATAGCTCTCGACAATTAATCTTGCAACACCTTAACGTTTTGTTACAAAAAAAAAAAAACAACAACAACAACAATATTGTATAAATAATAGAAAAAAAGAAAATATAAAGAACGTACAACAACATTAATAAGAATACGAGTATTACAACGATTCTATTTAGTTACGTATTCATTATTCATATTCGTTTAAGCCATCATTTAATCAACATAGTCACGTTCGTTAATTTGTTGCAATTGTGTTGCCTGTTGTTTTTAGGGTCCCTTTTTCTTCTTCTTATATTTTCTGTATATTATTGTTTAAAGGCTCTTGGAATATGGTGCTTGGTTTCAGTAGCCTTTCTTTTCTTTCCTTTCCTTTAATCTTGTCAACCTAGGATCAACGATCATACATTATTCACTAGTATCTGATAAAATTCACGAATTCCTAACTACTAGACCAGAGGTCGGCAATGAATCGTTTTTCGCTACTCATAAGCACTCATGAAATTTTGAATATTAGTGAGTCAACAATATTGAAATTTAACTATGTACTCTGATTCATTCGTACTCACTACAACGTTGATTTATAAGTACAGGTTGCAATGAGTATGCGTACAACGTTGACATCAAACTCATACCATTCGAAATATGTTTGATTCATAAGCCTACTCAGATTATTCATCAAAATTTACAGTCTTAGTTATTGTTGTATTTACAACAAAAGAAAACAGACACATAAGCAAACACAGAGCAGCAAGCAGAGCTAACACACAACCTTCTAGTGAGTATTTTAGTGTTCGTACGCGAATCATACTTATTTTGTGATTCGTGTATATGTTGAGTTATGGAGAGCCGATATATACAACATCATACGTGTTGTGGAGTATGAATATGACGGGTACTTCAAACTTTGAATATGAGTAGAGGTTTCATGATATTAAAATAAATATGAATGCGTTTAAATATCAGAAATTATGAGTATGATTCGATTCTATTCATCTTGTTGAATACTCATTGCTGATCTGTGGTGTGTGTTAAGTTTGTCGATGAGTAGCAGGACTTTCTATTTTCAAGCCGACTCCGAGCGACAGATTTTTTGAGCAACTTCTCGGTAATTTCCTTTGCTCGCAGAGCTTTTGCTAGAAGGCAGTGGTGTTGTGCTAATTTTCTTTTACCGGAACGCGTTCCGGACTCCGGTTCACGGTTCGGAAAAACAAGCCGGTTCGTTCCGGTTTTTGTTCCGGTTCGGGTTCGGTTCAAACCCTTGTTTATAGAAATACATATAAAAATTCGTCAATAATTAGAAAAAAATCAGCAATTCTTTTAAATTTTTTTTCAAAACGTCAGCCAATTCTCATTATCAGAAATCATCTTTAGTTCCGCAACGCGTTCCTGTCCAAAAAGGAAGTACCGGAACGACGTTCCGGAGCGTTCCGGCTCGACAACACCACTGCTAGAAGGGTGCTGGGAGGAAGTCACCAAAGAAATATTATTTCCTGTTGTTCGAAATGTCTGAACTGGGTCTTGAACTACAGCCTCAGGTTTAATAAGCCATTATACTGCCTATTAGGCAATGGCTACTTCCAACTAAACCTACTTAGAATAAACTTCCTAAGGAGTATACAATACATACATGCATACATAATTGGTAATTACAACCCTTTAGTGAGGATTACGATCTAGCTTCTCAGACCACTTATGTTGTGTGTGTTAATTTTTATACATGAGTGGTGGGATATACAGTTTAAAGTCGAGTCCGAACGAGAGTTCTTTGAGAAACATTTTGCACAGAAATCTACTGAGGGGAAGTCGCCGAAAAAATATTTTTTCCATATTTTCGTTTTGATGTCTGACCTGGGGTTTGAACAGGTGCCTCATGTCTAACAAGCCAACACGTTACCTACAGCGACTTCAAGGAGTATATAAATGACATCTAAAATTTACGTACGTTTTTGGAGGAGATAGCATTTAAGCTAATGAAAGTTCCTGGACAAAGGAAAGTGAACACATTCCATTGAATTCATTTCCATAGAACATCTGTTCATTTGATGCTAGCAAATCCTGGAGCATCACAGTAATGTTGCAGGGCACTATGGGATTAAAAAATAAATTTTTAAGAATTTAAAAAAAGGAAAATAAAATGAAAAATCTATCCACAGCTTGTCTGTTGTTGGTTGGACTGATGACTGGTGACTGATTACGGCGTTTATTTGTCTTCATAATCCTATTATTTGTTGGCAATACAAAAAAAATAAGCCCTCAAATGAATTAAATTGTTTATTTAATAATAATAATAACAACAACAGCAACAACAGCATCAAATATCTACAATTATTACTTGCAACATAACAACAACAACAACGACAACAACAATAAAAAATATTTACAAAACAGACAAATAAACCCGAATTAAAAAATCCAAAAGCAAAAAGAATTGAACTGAACTGAGAAAAAATTAATTTGATTGACTTGATTTTGGAATGAATGAAGGGAATGAAGGACGGACTGACTGATTGACTGCCAGGCTAGGCTAGGGCTGACTGTGTTTTTTTTTTCCAAACAATTCATAGTTGTTTTGCGTTTTTATAGGCCTGGTGGGTTGGTTTGTTCGTTTGTTTGCTTGTTTGTGAATTTTATTTTAACATGTGTAAACTTTGTCATTTGATTATGCAATCGGTTGACAAATATGAATACATTAAACGAACGAACAACAACAACAACAACAACAATAACGACAACATCTTGGTTAAATAATGAAACAGTTGTTACACACAAATTACAAATAATAAATTTATTATCACACCACCCTCCCTGTCCTCTCACTGCTCCTTTGCTTCTTATCCTGGCATTCTCTGTTTTTTTTTGTGTCTTCTTCATAACAAACCAGCAGGAATGTATAACGAATGAGAAGCTGCAACAAAATAAATAAAAAATATGAAAAAAAAATGAAAAGAAATGAGTTGAGATGTAATGAAACAAATGAAATGAAATTAAATCAGAAATTCAATAATTCAGTTCAGATTTTCCTTCTTCTTCTCTACTCTCTCTCTCTCGCAGAGTCTTTGTAGTTCACTTTATCAACAACAGGGTCTTCTTGTAAAATAAATCTTTTTGTTTTCATTTTCATTAAATATTCATGAAATTTGTTTAAACAAAATCAAATTGACGCATTTAACTGATTACAGCAACAAATATTTGCTTTAAAATTAAATGAAAACAACAACAACAACGGAAATTATGAATTTTAATTAATTTTAACTCAGAGTAGTTATTAATCACACACTAAAAATGCTAAGTAAATAGGCCTCTACGCAGTTTATATTCGACTTCGAAAGACAGACATTTTGAGAAGCTTTTCATGGTAATTTTAATTTACTCTCAGATTTTTTGCCAGAAGACTGCTGAGGGGATCAGATGCTCCATGGTCTCAATAGGCAATTAAGCAGCAGAGGGAGACAGACCTCTCTCGTACGACAAAATTATAATACTCTACAAGGCGCTCATCATTTCCGTTCTTCTTTAAGGCACAAAAGCATTGACGTTATTAAGCATCGATGAGAGAGAAGTGGCCGTAGTCTAGTAGGTAGTGTGTTATTAGACGTGAGGCCAAGGTTCAAACCATAGATCGGAAATTAAAACGAAAATATGGCAACAAATATTTGTTAGGCGACTTCCTCTTTGCACATTTCTGGCCAAAGCTCTGAGAGTAAAACAAAATTGCCATGAAAAGTTTCTCAAAAATCTGTTGTACGGAGTCCCGCCACTCGTGTATAAAATTAACACACACAACATAAGTGGTGGTGAGAAACTAGGTCCCATAATCTTTACTGAAGAGTTGTAATGATTAATTCTGTATGTAATGTATGTATTCTATAGAAAAATCGTACATTACATACGACTTCCGGCTACTGCGTTGACTAGACAGGTACAGTGGTGGCCTTATAATTAGAAACGATGTTTCTGGAACAAAGTTCTCTGGAGTGACAAATCTACGTTTAATTTGTCCCAATCTGATGGAAAAACGTATGTAAGACGTCCTCCAAAGCCTTTGATCCCAGGTACACAGTGAGAACTGTAAAACAAATTAACAAACTTACATGCATGTTGCTAAGTCGTTTCTAATTATAATCCCACCACTGTATTTGGCGCAGGGATTTGTGAATGTCGTCGAATTTTTTTGTAAGTTTAACCTCATGGGCTAATAATCTAAAGGGAAAGAGACTTTTCGAAGGAAACATTAAAATTCTTAAATTCTTCTTTTATAAAGTCGTCTAAGAAGCCCACAGTAAACGATTAATTTTTTTCTTCAATACAAAGCTTCAAGTTATTACCCATTTTCTATACATTTTAGCCAGTAACGAATGCTTTCAGAGAATTTTCAGGTTATTTTTCTATTTTCCGTTTGTTTTTAAAGTAAATTGGAAGTTTTCAAACAAATTCAATGAAGAACGTAGCAAACATACAAATTAATGAATGGATTTCATTCATTCATTCATTCAAAGATAATGTAAGTTTCTCAGTGTTTTATAACAATAATAAGGCGATACAAGATTAAACATGTTTACCCATCGTAGTTAATTTTTAATAAAAATTATTGGTATTCAAGAAAAATTAAAAACTAACTATTCTTGGGGTTACATTTATTGTAACATACAAATGTACATATTTAAATATTACTTTATAACATGACCTTATTTCAAAGAAAATCTTTCCATATGTACAGTAATAGTGATAGCAAAGCAAAGCAAAAAAAACTCCATTCATTTTAATTTAAAATGTTCTGCCATTATGGAAACAAACATTTTTTATTAAATTTTATTTAAACTTTTTGAGAATTTATGATTTCGTACAACAAAAGCACAAATAAAAAGGGACACAATCTATGTCAGTAGATCAAGGAAAATATTGTAAAAAAATGGCAATAGGCGTATAACACAAGAGGGTAAAAAAGGGATATTTTCAAAATAATATTCTAAGAGCTTAATACTACAAAAGTTTCCAATGACCATTACCGAACAGGCTAACAAAAAAGAGAATTTTTTTTAGAAAAATTAAAGTTTAGCTATTGGAGGCCTATTTAAGGAGTATTTGCAAATGCCACAACAAAGTTGACGCACCTGAACAATATAAACAACGGAAATTTAAAAAGAAACACAATCCAATACAATGAAATTGAAAATCAAATCATCTGCTCAGTGGTTTATTTAATGAACAATTTTCTCTTCTCTTCTGCTCTTTTTTTCTTTTTGTTCTTGTAATAATTTTTGTAATAAAATCTTATACGCAAACACACATTCACAACGCTAATAACACAAGAAAAATAAAGACGAGTTGGTTTGTAGTTGTATTTACGAAATTATTTGTTGTAACACAGAGTCAGAGAGAGAGAGAGAGAGTTAAAGAAATTTTGATGAATTTTTTAGCCACAGGCTTTAAAAACAATTAAAATTTAATTGAAATGGTCTCTGGCTTTAATTGAAACTCAATTTACGCAAAAAAGGAACATGTAAACAAGAGATAAAAACCACAACAAAGAGACAACAACAAAAAAACAACAACAACTAGGAAGTGTAAAAAGCAAAGAGTAATAATAACTAATAAAATGATGAAAACGAAGTAATCAAAACCATAATAAAAGTACAACAACAACAACAACAACAACAACAATAAGAATAATACAAACAAGCAAAAGGGTCGGGGTCGGTTTAATAAACTGTAAGAAGTAGAATTAAAAGATGAATGCATGAGTGAAAGAATGGCATGGAATTTTCAATTAAAGAGATTAACCATACCATACATGAAGCAATTTAATGAAAATATGACACAATAACTGTAACTGCAAACAGTAACAGCGACAACATTTCAGGCCAGTATAACAATAACAAAATCATACACAAACACAATCACAATCACAAATAAATTCAAACGTTTTATCACTTTAATTTATGAAAACAAACCATTCACACACACACACATATATACATACCACAGCTACTAACTACTGCTCACACTCCCATAATAACTTTCTATGGGAGAGCATTATAGAATCAAAAAGAGAAGAGATTACTAAAGAAAGGGGTTGACAAGCATACTCATTAGTTTACGCACACACCCAAGCACACACGCACAAACTGTACCTGTTTTAAAAACCGATTGTTTGTTTTGATCTCCTACGAATATATCCTTTGCCCGTTGTTACATATATATGTGTGTGTGTGTGTTTACGTATTAAAGAGTAAATTTCATTATGTTTTTACATGAATATTCATACGCTCAATAAAATTTTTGCCATGGATTTTGTTTCACAATCTTTACACTGCGGCAAGGAATTATTCTTACATAGCAAAGCAAAAAAAAACAATTGGCAGAATATTTTTTTAACATACTGTAAAATCATGAAATAAAGGGTGTTTTTTATAGAGGAATAGAACTTTAATTTGCAATAAAACAATGATGGATTATTCGATTGACATGAATTTTATTTATCCGAAAGATAATCTTGTGGCATTACATTTTAAATATGATTTCTGGCATATGACCGCCACGGCTGGCGCGGATGTAGTCCAATCTGGACGTCCAATTTTCGATGAGTTTTTCCAACATTTGTGGCCGTATATCGGCAATAATACGGCGAATGTTGTCTTCCAAATGGTCAAGCGTTTGTGACTTTACCGCATAGACCAATGACTTTACATAGCCCCACAGAAAGTAGTCTAGCGGTGTTAAATCACAAGATCTTGGAGGCCAATTCACAGGTCCAAAACGTGAAATTAGGCGGTCACCAAACTTGTCTTTCAATAAATCTATTGTGGCACGAGCTGTGTGACATGTTGCGCCGTCTTGTTGAAACCACATCTCCTGGACATCATGGTTATTCAATTCAGGAATGAAAAAGTTTGTAATCATGGCTCTATACCGATCACCATTGACTGTAACGTTCTGGCCACCATCGTTTTTGAAAAAGTACGGCCCAATGATTTCACCAGCCCATAAAGCGCACCAAACAGTCAGTTTTTCTGGATGTAACGGTGTTTCCACATACACTTGAGGATTACCTTCACTCCAAATGCGGCAGTTTTGTTTGTTGACGTAGCCATTCAACCAGAAGTGCGCTTCATCGCTAAACAAAATTCGCTTATGAAAATCGGGAACAACGGTAATCTCGTTTTGGGCCCATTCGACGAATCTACGCCTTATTTGATGATCGTTTGGCTTCAAATCTTGCACGAGTTGGATTTTGTAAGCACACAAACCAAGATCCTTCCGCAAAATCTTCCATAATCTATTCATGATGAATTGCCAAACCAAACTGAGAATAAATCACTTGACAGCTGTTAAATCGGTCGCCATCTTGAAAAGTAATGCCAACTTAAAGTTCTATACCTCTATAAAAAACACCCTTTATATATTCTATATTATAAATGTACGTGTGTTAATATGCCAAATGCTTTCTATTGGTTTGCTGTTGTTTAATTACGGTGCTATTCTGCTTACCCTGCTTATTTTAACGGGCAGTGTGCTCGACTTTTACCTTCCAAATGTTCTAAAATAATGTCAAATGTTTACCAGATTTCATCTTAGGAATCCCATAGCAGTTGTCAGGCTACACTGGTGTCTGCACACTTCCGGAGACTGGAAATACTTCAAAAGTACTTTTGCGGGAGCTGTAACGACCAGGAAGACAATGGGATTTCAGACTATCTTGGGAATCTAAGAAGACTTCTTAGGTACTAAGAATTTATTGCCAGAACATGTTTAGCCAAAGGCGACTGAGTGACTTTACAGGATCGTATGTAGATTGCAAAGTTCTAAGAGCGTTTTTTTTCTGTAACTGTTTCAACGATCATGTTTGACTAGCAGCATGAGGCCCCAAGCAAAATATTGCTATGCTTTGCTGGACTGACTTGGATAAGAAGCGAGAATAATTGTTTTCTTTTCTCGAATTGCATGACCTTCTACATACATACATACATAATTGGTCATTACAACCCTTCAGTCAGGATTACGACCTAGGTTCTCACACCACTTATGTTGTGTGTGTTAATTTTATACATGAGCGGCGGGAGTTTAAAGTCGACTCCGAACGACAGATTTTTGAGAAACTTTTCATGGCAATTTTATTTACTCTCAGAATTTTTGCCAGAAATCTGCTGAGAGAAAGTCGCCGAAGAAATACTTTTTTTGTATTTTGTTTTGATGTCTGGCCTGGGGCTCGAACCCTGGCTTTAGGTCCAATAAGCCAACACACTACCTACTAGACTACGGTGACTTCTGCATGGCCTTCTATCGCACTTAACTCGAAGCATTGTCCACGTGGATAGTGTGCCGATGGACTCAGCATATTCGCGCATGACCTCTACGGGAACTGTAGAGCTGAGGAGAAGAATAGTTTACCTCATGTGATAATGACTTGCTCTAGCCATAAAATGGTCTTCCAATTCCAGTCATCTTCGACTGATATCGTGGTATTTATTTTGGAATTGTGATGATTTGCTACGGATACTGTTTCACAATGTATTGCAATAAGTCTGGTCTAAGGCTTACTTTAAATCATCGTAGTCTAGTATGCGTGAGGCTACGGCTCAAACCCCAGGATATATGAAAAATATTCCCGGCAAAAACTCTGAGAGTGAAACCAAATAAAATTGCTTTGAAAAGTTTCTCAAAAATCTGTTGTTGACCTTAAAAACGCTTAAATAGCTTAAAAGCACTAAATTGACTATAAGGATTATTCACACAATCATACATATGTATGTATATGTATGTGTACGTAGCTAATACATGTACATACACTAAGGACTCACCCATTATTTGTTTAGATTTGGCCTGCGGCATATAAAAAAAATCTCTGCTGTTTCGTTGTTGTTGTTGTTGTTGTTGTCATTGTTGTCTTTGTAGTCCCTTTTGTCCCATTTGGTAATCGAATTTTGCTTGGTTATGTAATCACATTTTAATTTTTTATTGTATTTTTTTTTAGTCTGTTATTGTTGAAGTTTTTCATTTTATTGTAGACTTTATGCGATTTAAGGGATTTTAAGGATGAATTCTAAAGTAAATCAAAATTTAACAAATTCGCATTAAAGAAATAAAAAAACAATTTAAAAATACTTTAGTATCAGGTTCACATGTGAATTTTGTGAAATGATTGAGTCTACTGCTGCAATAAATCGATTTAAAAAATGCTTTAAATTCTCTTCTATCCCATCTTGGTATAATTGATACTCTTGCATTGTTTTAGACAGTTTCATACTGGTTCTTGGGACTCGATAGTATGTAAGGAGTGTTCTCTGAATTCCTTTTTTCTTAAGAAAGTCCAACCTAAATTACTGGAACAAACAACTGGAAATTCGCTTTAGGTAATAAACTTACTTACTTACTTACTTAACGGATTTCGGCCTTCTCTATCCCATCCTTCTAAGCGCCTCTGCTTCTCAGGCACCTCCTTCAGTTGGTCATACCAATCAATGACAGGGCTTCCTCGCTTTGATCTTTCCAACGCAGATACGGTCGTCAATTACGCCGACTTCCGTTAATTCCAGTGGTGTTGTCGAGCCGGAACGCTCCGGAACGTCGTTCCGGTACTTCCTTTTTGGACAGGAACGCGTTGCGGAACTAAAGATGATTTCTGATAACGAGAATTGGCTGACGTTTTGAAAAAAATAAATTAAAAAGAATTGCTGATTTTTTTTTCTAATTTTTGACGAATTTTTATATATATTTTTATAAACAAGGGTTTGAACTGAACCTGAACCGGAACGAACCGGCTTGTTTTTCCGAATCGTGAACCGGACTCCGGAACGCGTTCCGTTAAAAAAAAATTAGCACAACACCACTGCTTAACTCCCGCAACAAATACCCGTCTCGCCGGAGTATTCTTTTCCATTCGAACGACGTGGCCGACCCAACGTAGCCGCTGGATGTTAATTCGCTGAAAAACGTGCATGTGGTTGAGCAGCTCATACAGCTCATTGCTGGATCTGATGCAGAAATCATCACCAACTCACAGTTTGTCGAAAATCCTTACGTAGAACTTTTCTCTTGAATATTCTCGAGGCTCATGCATCGGTGCTTAATAGCGTTCATGTTTCAGCGCCTTAAAAAAAGCACATTGAGGATGAGAGTCTTGTACTGTATTAGCTTTGTGGCAGGAGACAGGTCTCTGCTAATGTTGGCAATATACCGTATGTCTCCTCTTCTAGACAACATATTCATCGTTTTGCCCTCATTTACTGCTTTACTGGAATGCACTCAAGCTTTCAGCAGAACACTCTCTTTGACGTAGTCGAAGAGGCCGAATGATAAGGGATAGCTTTGTCTTAAACCTCAGCGGATCTACAGGAGCGGCTGATGCGCCATTTTGCATAGTTTTCTCAGCTTCGCAGGAATACTGAGCTCAGACATTGAGGGGCGGAAAACACAATTCCTTATGGGGCTTTCGAAGGCTAATTATTGTCGCCGTGGTCTAGTCGGTAGTGTGTTGGCTTATTAGACGTAAATCCAGGGTTCGAGCCCCAGGCCAGACATCAAAACAAAATACAAAAAGTATTTCTTCGGTGACTTCCTCTCAGCAGATTTCTGGCAAAAGCTCTGAGAGTAAATAAAGCTGCCATGAAAAGTTTCTCAAAAATCTGTCATTCGGAGCCGAATGTAAATTGAAGGTCCCACCACTCATGATAAAATTAACACACACAACATAAGTGGTGTGAGAAACTAGGTCGTAATCCTGACTGAAAGGTATGTATGTATGTATGTATGCTATCGAAGGCTGCCTTGTATTCGACAAACAGTTGGTTTGTTCGACTTGATTCTTGATTCAAATGTGAAGCTCTGGTTAATGGTGGACAGCTCTGAATTCGCTTTGATAAGCACCAATCAGCGTTCTGACGAGTGGCTTCAGTTGTTCACACAATATGCTTGTAAAGACCTTACATGCGATAGAAGAAGATCGTGGGGTCTGCCAAGTTAGGTTCCAAGCAGAGATTAGCAAAATGAATCGTTTTTTCGCTACTCATAAGCACTCATGAAATTCTGAATATAAGTGAGTCAACAATATTGAAATTTAACTATGTACTCTGATTCATTCGTACGCACTACACCACGTTGATTTATAAGTACAGGTTGCAATGAGTATGCGTACAACGTTGACATCAAACTCATGCCATTCGAAATATGTTTGATTCATAAGCCTACTCATTTAGATTCATAACTTTAGAAAAATACTTACAAATGATTCGAGTGACTCGAGCGAGTATTTTAGTGTTCGTACGCGAGTCATACTTATTTTGTGCTTCGTGTATATTTTAGGTTATGGAGAGTCGACCGCTACGACATCATGCGTGTTGTTAATAAGTATGAATATGATGAGTACTTCAAACTTTGAATATGAGTAGAGGTTCCATGATATTAAAATAAGTATGAATGCGTATAAGTATCAGAAATTATGAGTATAATTCGATTCTCCGCATCCTTTTGAATACTCATTGCTGATCTCTGGTTCCAAGTTAGTTACTAAACAGTTTGACAGAAGTGTCTTGCCGTGGTTGATGCTATTCAATTCGATTTAGAAAAAAAGGAGAATGGGACGGAATCACTGTGGATGTGATATCATAAGGCATCATTATTTAATTTTTATTTGAGCAGCAATTATTTATTGTGTTACACTCTTACTGCGTATCTGTATCTATTCGTACGTTTGCAACATAAATATTTATGCTGCAACAACTTGAGACAAACGAAAGCATACGTATGTACATACGTATGTCATGGAGTACGAGTATTTCAAAGATTAATTATTAAGTGGGTTTGTTTGTTTGTTTGTTTGTTGTTGTTCTGGTGTCTTTTTTTGTTGTTGTTGTTGTTTTTGTCTGTGAAACATGCAACATCAAGTTAAGAGGATCATTGCATCGCTGCTTAAATGGTTGTCTGTTAAAATTGACCAAGAAAATGACATCAAATGTAGGAAAAAAGAAGTAAAAGAAGAAGAAGCAGAAGAAGAATTAAAAAAAGTGGCAGATCGCACGGTTGCTAATGACTTAATTAAAGTTCATACTTCCAGTTGTTGTATTGTGGCAAAATGGAACAAAGAACCGAAGAGTTCTCAGCTGTAAATGAAATCCATGGAGGACCGTAGACATGGCAAACCTTAATATAAGAAGAAGGACTTTGTAATCAGCGTTCAAAACTTCTTATGACTGCCGTTAAAGGGTTAATTAATGTTAAAGCAAATAAAAATAAGAGGAAAAAAACTTAAATCAAATAAAAATATTTGATTTTCATGTTACTGAGTTAAACGCTTTAGAAGTGGAAGTCACACCATCGTCCACAACAATCCCGTCATATTGCTGCTGACGATGACAAAAGATGATGAAGAGGTTGAATGGTTGGACTAACTAACCTAACCTGACATATTATTTTAGTTGTTGCGTTGCATAAACTAAATCAAGTTCAACCGACAACAACACAAAAAACTACATAACAAAGTAAACTGAAGTGAAGTAAACAGACAAAAAAGAAGCAAAAAAGGCTTCAAAATTATGATCAAAATTTTACAATGTTGATGAAGACGAAGACCTTTTTTTGGTTGCTTTTAAGGAACTTTAATAAGAAAAACAAAAGCAAACAATACGAATAATATTAAAACTATTAAAAAAAACAACAAGAACAAATAATTTGAAAAGAAATGGCCATATGCATATGTGAGTCATTTCACGTTTGAATACATTACAATATGATCAGCTATACAGTAATCCTTCGATTTACGTCGCCTCGATTAACGTTGTTTCGATTTACGTTGTCAAATTTTATGTTCCCTCTAACTTCAATTTGCGTCGTCATTAGATTTACGTCGCCTTTTTTTTGGAACCAACTGCAACTTAAATCGAGGGATTACTGTACATAGCCTGTTTCTGTTTCGAACATGCATTCGATAGCCTTGATGGGAACAAAATTTTATTACAAATCTTATCCTTAGTGCTAGAGAATGGAAGTTTACCAAGATGGATCTGGCAGTACGTGAGACCAACACAAATATAGACGTGTGGTATGTATATTGGATCTGAGATTACGATTTGACAACTTCGAAGTTGTTAGGGAACTTGGATTCCGCCAAGTGCAAGCAAAAATGATCTCAATCTGAAGTATCAAGTTCAAAAACAGGTGTAGTTATGTTCTTTATGGTTAATTAAGTACCATCAGGTTTGCAATCTGTCATGAGCTGAAATCTGTTTTTTCTTTAATGGTGCGCAAAGTGAATTTTTCTTACATCACCTTTGGCTAGACACGTTTTGTCACTAAATAATTCAATCTAATCTTCTTAGATTTCCAAGCGCCGGAAAATGTCAAAGAAAATGTGGTCTCCGCTTCTTCTTCAGAACAGAAGTCGTTATGGGGTATTCCCCGCCTCCTGGTATGAGCACACAAAAGCCAGTGTGCTTTTATCACTGCTATGAGGTCCCTTAGATGGAATCTTAATGGATTCAATGCAAATTCTGTTCCTCATATATGTATCCATATCGTGCCTAATCTGTCTGGTGTCCCTACAAGTGGGTTCAGTAACCCATCTTACGTATGCCAATGAATGGAGTTTTTGTGAAACCATTATGAGGGGTGGTGGTGCCGCCGTGGTCTAGTAGGTAGTGTGTTGGCTTATTAGACGTAAAGCCAGGGTTCGAGCCCCAGGCCAGACATCAAAACAAAATACAAAAAGTATTTCTTTGGCGACTTTCTCTCAGCAGATATCTGGCAAAAACTCTGAGAGTAAATAAAATTGCCATGAAAAAGTTTCTCAAAAATCTGTCGTTCGGAGTCGACTTTAAACTGTAGGCCCCGCCAATCATGTATAAAATTAACACACACAACATAAGTGGTGTGAGAAACTAGGTCGTAATCCTGACTGAAGGGTTGTAATGACCAATTATGTTACGTATGCGTTGTGAGGGGCACCAATCTCATGTAGGAATTCAATTGAATCGTCTGCGGTACGTCAGCCTTGTTGTCCCCATGCCCAGGAGCATAGATGATAACGTATATGGATCTGTTACAATATTTAAATATCTGGGCATCAATACACTTTCACGTTCTCTATCCTAAACTCTTTAGATCATCATTATTTTCGTCAGGAACTGAAGCTGAACTAATTGTGTTGAAATGTTCAGATGAATCAATAACGTTAGATACCCTAGGGTATCATTAAACATTACTTTTCGTTCTTGTTGGCCCTGTAGGCCCTTCAATATAGCCTGCAACATTTCACAACAAACATACTCCATCTACGAGTATGTTCGCCACAAATGTCTCTGGGCCCCAGTTACAATGTCTGAATGTGAAATGACTTGTTAAATGGAAACTGTAGTTTTGTTATTGTTGTTGTGTTGTGTTTGAAACATCAACCGCGCTAAGTAAAGCCGTGAAACCGTGATAAAATGATGAAGATGTTGACGATGCCGCTGCTGGTGCTGCTGTTCATACTGCAGCTCATACTGTTACACACGTCGTATCATGACTGCACAGACGTGGTATGAAATTGTTTTGAATTATGCACCCGTGCGATTGAGCAACGTCACTAGGTTTTCATAAAAAAAACCCATACAAACAACAACAACATCACGAAACAGCAACAATGATCAGTCACCATCAGTCATATTGCGTTAATGGGCGAGATGTTGATTAATATGCGTAATCGTCACGCAAAACTAACAGACGAACACTTGAAACGAACAAAACGTATGAAAAGCAAAACAGAAGACGAAAAGAGGATTTTTTTTGAAGAAGAATCGCATGCCAGCCTACATTTATTTCTTATTCTCCTGCTCAAGTTAACGTCGTGTTGCATGTAGTCGTCATGCTGACTGTTTTTGTTCGTTTGCTTTCCAATTATTCCGTTTGCCTTGTACGAGTATTTGATTTTCTTCCTTCCGTACACCGCATGCAGACGCTATTGTCACCAACTGTTCTGTTCTGGCCGCTGAAATTCCCAACGCCATCAGCTTAAGATTCAAAAGGTGAAAATCAATGGAGTTTTTTTCGTTTTCTTCGGTTTATGCCACCACATACGGATACATACACATACACACATATAGATAGAGATTGAGGATACAGACAGAATGGGGAATTCATATTTTCATACTTTGGTGCGTATGTGTGTCGGTATGTGTGTGTGCAACAGATGAGTTGAAATGATGGGACGGCAACGACAACGACAACGACAACGCTTGAGCATGAATGATTGTGAGCAGCATAATGGATATGATTGTGATGCTGATGCTGATGACAGTGAGCCTTTTAACATGTTCATTTGCGCATGCGTGTTGTAATGCCAAAAAGATGTTTGATCTCGAACAGCAACAAGAACAGCAACAACAAGAACAACAACAACAACAACAACAAAAACAATAAAAATAATAACAGAAACAGAAAACCAGTGGCATTTTTCGTATCGTCTTTTGAACAATTTTATGATTTTGTCGCTTATCACACACAAAAATTTGTTGAAGACACCGGCTAAACGTCCGATCGCTTCACTCCTAACATAGCCCATAAGCAAGGCATGCCTGCCAAATGTTAAAACAATTCATTGGCCAATGCAGACAAATCGGATCAAATACAACACAACGCAAAAGGGATATCGTCTGTATGGTGTGGGATGGGGTGAGTGAGGGCTTATGAAACAAAAATTATGAAATGCATGTCAATATGAAGCGCATTGTTTGAATTCCTTTAAAATAAAGAAAAATTCCCTTTTAAAATACGAAAATGAAACGCAATGAACAAAAACAAAAATTAAAAAATGAAAAAGAAAAATAAAAAAGGGAAGATGAATGCAAACAAACAATTGCCAAATAAAGTAAACGAACCATCTCGGGATGTTTTGTTATGAAATGTTTAAATAATGATGATGAAGACGACGACGACGACGACTATTAATTTTATATTTAGAATATGCACGAAACCATAACACAATATAAGCGACAGAGATCAGCAATGAGTATTCAAAAAGATGAGTAGAATCGAATAATACTCATAATTTGTGATATTTATATGCATTCATACTTATTTTAATATCATGGAACCTCTACTCATATTCAAAGTTTGAAGTACTCATCATATTCATACTTAACAACATGTATGATGTTGTTGATTTCGACTCTCCATAACTCAACATATACACGAAGCACAAAATAAGTATGATTCGTGTACGAACACTAAAATACACACTAGAAGGTTGTATGTTTGCTCTGCTTGCTGCTCTGCCTTTTTTGCTTATGAGTCTGTTTTCTTTTTTTTGTAAATTTTGATGAATGAGACGAGTCACTCGAATCATTTATAAGTATTATAATATTATAGTGTTTTTGTAAAGTTATGAATCTAAATGAGTAGGCTTATGAATCAAACATATTTCGAATGGTATGAGTTTGATGTCAACATTGTACGCATACTCATTGCAACGTGTACTTAGAAATCAACGTAGTGTAGTGAGTATGAATGAATCAGAGTACACAGTGAAATTTCAATATTGTTGACTCACTTATATTTAAAATTTCATGAGTGCTTATGAGTAGCGAAAAAACGATTCACTGCTGATCTCTGTTCCATATACACCCATGAACAATATTTTCGACTGATTGGTGTGTTAGCTGCGTTGTGTTTATTATGTTTATGTTTTATTATGTAGAAAAATCGTGGACTACGACAAATTCAGAAGCGATTGTGGAAAACCCATTTCATCCAAAATATTTTTTTTTTTTTTTTTTTTGTAAAACCAGCACTCAGGGGATGGCCCCTTCTCATGTAGTGCATTGTGCAGGTTTAGGAAAATAGGTTATAGGAAGGTGGAAAGAGGGAGCAGTGTTTGTGGACATTTGATTTAAACTCAAGATGCGAACGGCAAGGAAACGAGTTGCTGCTAGGTTTGGTGCGAATACTAGTCTTAAGGTGTCACGATCTTGGGCGAACGTACCTCAATAGTATTAATTGCTGCAACCAATACAGAGACAATCATACAAATGAATTTTAATTTTGTATCCCTTAATTTAAAGTACTTTTTCTATATAATAGTACGCAAAAGGTACCATAAAAACTATGGCTTGCGTATGTCTTTTCTTTCGAAATGTTGTTAAAAACTAAAACATTTTGGAATAAAAAAGGAAACGAAAAGTATTATATTCGTGGCGATAACAGTTGCCACAAAATTTATTCCCATCTTCTCAATAACAATACGCCGCTCATGAAGTCCACTTAAACAAAAAACAGGGCACCAAAAAAAAAACGGAAAGCAATCGAATGAAACTTTTTAAATGAGTCCTTATGACTATGGAATGTTGAATATTCGCATCATCAAATAATCGTCATTTGTTTTTTTTTTCTCCCTTTTTTCCTTTAGAATGCTGCGGGCCACTATTTTTGTTTCTGTTTCTGTTTTTTCTTTTCTTTTTCCTCAAATGTGTGGACTTTCACAAGAGATTGTTGTTGTTGTTGTTCCCCCTCTTTTTTTGTTGTTAGTTGGGTGAATCACAAACGCCGGCGCATTGACTTGCAATTCAAAGTTTATTTTGGAGACAACAAGTGACGACGACGAGAGATGAGTGCGAATTACTTTAAAAGAGCGGCCAAAAAAACTATTGTGAAGCAAAAATATTGAAAATGTTGCCGCATAAAAATTCCCAAATTTTTATTGAATTTTATTATGAAATATAAGAAGAAGGAATATGAGCACATGCACAGGGTTTTTAGGAACTCTCATACGGGGTTTTAAAGAAGTCATTTATGAATTGTTGATCTTCCAAAGCATATTCTCATGGACATAATGGGAAATTGGACCTGAACATCTCACTCCGGCTGCCGGACTACTGCAGCGTGTTCCAGACAGAGGTAATGGCCATCTGCCGGGCCGCACAGTGGATCCTCGCCTATGGTGTTCCTGTCCCTTTCCCTTATCTCGATCTACTCCGATAGCCAGGCTGCGATAAAGTCTCTGTCGAACGTTGCGGATAATTCCAGGATCGTCAGAGAATGTCGTCGCTGCCTCAATCTCCTTTCTGGGCGCCTCGGCGTCACACTTGTCTGGGTTGCCAGACACTGCGATATTCCGGGAAACTGCAGGGCTGGCGCACTACTTCCGTAATCTTCCTCAACTAACGTGAGAATGCCATTTACCTCGTTCAAACTGGCTATTGCGCGGAAATTCTCCCGGGATGCCAACCGGTCCTGGGTCAATGAGGAGTCCTGCTCCATCGTTAGGCTCACTTGGCCCACAATGGATAGGAGGCGTACCACCAGCTGCTTGGAGTTGGCCGCAATATCATCTCGATCACAGTGGCCATGCTTACAGGCCACTGTGTTATGGGTAGACACGCGCAAGGAATGCGACTCCCATTTAACGACTTCTGCCGTGGCTGCAGATCCGCCGAGGAGGAGGAGACTGTCATCAACTTCCTCTGCCAATGCCCATCTCTTGCGGGATGCAGATATAGGTTATTTGGCTCTCCGACCCTTGTCAGCTTGACGGAGCTATCGTCCATTGATATCAAGGACATAGCCTCGTTTATCAAACTTTCTGGCTGGTTTTCCAGCATGGGGTTGTCGTGCTTTTTGGAAAATGTGCAGCCCTTGCGCTGACCAACTTCCCCCTCCTTGGATCGGAGGAACTTGGTCAGTGCAGAGGCTGCGTTCACCTGTGGCATCACAACGGGACGCTATGCGTGCTCAAGTGAGCTTTTTGGTAAATTAAAGCTACCACGCTAACCTAACCTAACCTAACCTATCCTCTCAATAGTCTTCTGGCAAAAACTTTGCTGTGAAAGGCTTCTCAAAAAATTTGTCGTTTGAAATAGACTTCACACTGCAGATCCTGCCACTCATGTATAAAATTAACACACACACACAACATGGGTGCTGCGAGAAGCTAGGTTGTAATCCTGACTAAAGGATTGAAATGACCAGTTAAGTACGTAAGTAAATTTTTGCCAAGTTAGTGTCGAACCACAGAGTTATCTACGTTTAAAAAATTTGCAGCAATTATTCCGCCTATTGTCGTTGCCTAAAAACAATGTGATGAGCTTTCAAAAAAGTGGTGACTCTGCCTGCTCTTTCTAATATGTTTGCTTTTGAAGTGATCATATCTGGGATTCGGGGATCTGGGCTCTTCATGGATGGCTTATTTTTGAAGGAGAATGATGGAATATATAACTTTAAAGTGATTAATGGTGGAGCACTCTCTAGCCTGTTCAATTCTATACTTGTTTTCCTTTAAACTTGCCTTCATTTATTTCCATTAACTTTGATTACTTTATTACACTCTCTCTCTCTCTATCTCTCTCTCTCTATCTCTCTCCTTTCTTTTGTTAATTTCATTATACAAATAATATTTAATTATAAATGAAAACAGAATAAATCCACAATTAAACCAGCGTTTCTCAGAGATTTGTGGTACTTTTCGCAACTGTTTTGTAACTGCAGCACCCACAACCATCCATCTCAACCCCAAATCCCAGAGAAAAACATTCGAAATACAAGCAGCAGTGGCTGAAAAGGGAGAAAGAAAAAAAAGGAAAAATCGGCAACAAATACACCCTTTAAGCATCCTTGGCTTCCCTATAGACATTCCAACAATAAAAAATTATTAAAATAATGAAGCTTGTGAATCTGTGTCTGTGTCTGTGACTGTGACTGTATCTGTAGCTGTAGTTGGGTTTGTGTCTGTGTTTTTAAGTTGTTCGTAGAAAGATGGTTTTATTCAGTCCAACACGTATGAGCGAAAGAGCAAGTGGCCTCCCCGAGCATCATTAGAATGTACCGACCGTTCCAAACGAATGTATCGCGTCTTTATGAGAAGTGGTAGTGGAACACCATGGCATGACTCTGTTCGCCTCAGCTTTGTGTGCAATGGTTGTGTGGCACATTACGAAACAAAATAAGGGGTGCACCAGAGATTTTTTTTTTTGGTTGCAATACGAAACAGAAATCTCTTCATTCATACAAACAATACCACGTATGTACGTACATACGTACATACATATGTACAATGTATGTGTATGCATACAATTGTATGAATTCATGTACGTACGTACATACAAATGTAGTACATTCAGTCATTCACTTCATTGTTCTTGTTGTTGATGGCTGTGAATGGCTGTGTTCTGGTGAAATGTATTCGAATACTCTCGTATACGACGAGGCAAACATTATATGGGGTCCGGTATAATGCGCAACGCCTTAATGGCAACGTCAAATTTTCTGGTAAAACAGGGTAACGATACCCGACCACTTATAACAGCAGCAACAAGAACAACAACAATAACACGAACCATATAAATGAAGTAAAAGAAACTGTATTCTGTGAAAGTGTGTGTGCTTGTATCAGTGTATGTATGTGTCAGTTCAGCTCATTGCAATGGTGTTGTTGTGCTCGTAAATCATTTATTATCGTTGCTACAATAACGATACATTGTTGATAACAGTGGGCTCGAAAGTGTATTTCACTTAACTTTCATAAGAAATTTCAATTTCAGGCAGGAATTTTAGTTTTTATTCAAATTCGATGTGAATTTTCTTTTATTATTGTACGATAAGACATTAAATTGAAAATGTATTGGGTTGCGCAATATTCAGCAATTCAGTTTCTCTTAATATGAGTCCTTATAAAACTGAGGACTTTTATTTACCGAATAAAAGTCTTCCCTAAGATGTTATACAGTAATCCCTCGATTTAAGTCGCAGTTGGTTCCAAAAAAAGGCAACGTAAATCGAATGACGACGCAAATTGAAGTTAGAGGGAACAAAAAATTTGACGACGTAAATCGAAACAACGTTAATCGAGGCGACGTAAATCGAAGGATTACTGTACAGTAATCTCTCTTTATTTACGTTGCAAATGACTTTAAAAACTGGCAACGTATATCGAAACAACGTAAATCGAATTTCAAATTGCTGTTATGAACTATAGACGCTTACAAAGTCTTCTCGATATTATTTAAGATTAGAATTTACTTTTGTTTTTGCCAACTCATCCCTCTACTCATCTTATTTTATTTCCTGCATGCAATTAAAGGTTTCAGACAGCTTTGTCAACGAAATCTGTGAGTAGTCTCTACGACAGATTTACACAACAAATGTACTGTAAAAAATGCAAGTCATTGACAAATTTACCATAGTAAAAGTAATTTCGTAATTGACGCTTTAATTATCTTACAGGCGGCGGCGACCGTTGATTGTTTCTTTATCAATGGTGCCACTTAAATATTTATTTCAGGTTTTTAATCATTATATTGTATACATCGCATTTGAAAAAAACTTCTATTTCATGCATTTTATTATGTATTAACATTACCACAATAAAATATTGAAATTAGCTTGATGGCGCATACACCCATATACACGCGTACAGCTATTCCATTTTTGATAGATTGCAGCGCAGCATTTAATGCCTCCATTGTGTTTTTGCTAGCATAATATAATTATTTTAATGGTTTTTAATTAAACTACAAACATTTCTTGTGTTGTTGCCCACTGTGTTGTATTTTTTAACTGTGTTGTATTCGTAATCCATTAATGAATTATCAAAAACGAAAAGTAAATAGATCTCGCCCAGCTGAACATAATGTGGCAATAATAATAATACGAAATAGCAACAACAACAACAATAACAGCAACGACATCGGCAAGAACACAACAATAGCAAATGCTACAATAACAATAACGGCAAACGACGAAGGATAATAAAATAAATACAATAAACAAACGCATTCATACACATACATTCATACACACACACACTCGCATCATACAGCTGTGTCTCACTGTTAGTTTAATACATTGACTAAACGACTGTCAAATAAGCTTGAACAGTTAAAAGGAACAGAAAAAAAAACACAAGAAAAATTACAAACGAGTACCAGTAGGTACTCTTTTTCTCTTTTAACGTATTTAAAACGTCAGGCCAACGTCGTCGTTAGTCATATCATCATATTTAATAGCTTTTTTTTCTCTCTTTTATAAAACATACATTGCTATACACACACACACACATGTATATTCATATAGACATACATGCATACCTACTTACAATTGATTATTTACATTCATGCTCTTTCTTATTGTATGATGGTGAGATGATGTTCTTTATTATTGTTGTTATTGTTATTGTTAGTAACGAGAATGAAAATGATACATAGTAAAAGAGACAAAGCGAGAGAGAAGAAACTGTTTTTGTGGCATTTCATCACAGAGAGAGAGAGAGAGAGAGAGAGAGCAGTATAGCTATAAAGTGTACATGTATAATGATTTATTTTTATTTTATTTTGTGTTTGGCTCTTTGGTATATTATACAGCTTGTTAAACGTATTGAATAGTAGGGTAAGTATAAAATATAAATGGCGTCGTGTTAGAAAAAGATAACTGTATTCCACATTTCATATTACATTGTCTGCTTTACGTTTATTTCGTAATGGAAAAGAAAGAGAACACTTTCTAAAGCATTCTCTTGTGGAATTTGTTGCGAAGGCAAGAGTAGCAAAGTAGAGAAAAGAAAAGCAAAACAAAAAAAGTGGAATTATATTAAGAGTTTGACGCCTCCTTTTGTGTGCGTTTGTTTGTTTTGCTATTGTTTTGTTTTGTTGTCTCAAAAACGACGACTGTGTCTCATTCGCATCCATTTCAAAGTACTCAGATCGTATCTGCTATTGGAACGGTGATGAGTTAATTTTAAATTTGAGCGCATCGCATCTCTTAAACATTTCAATCAAAATAAACAACAATTTTCGCTGTCGTGTGTTAAGGAGTAGTGCAAGTGTGTGTGTGTGTTTGTGTGTGTGAGTTTTTGTTTTCATTCTTGCCGTACTGGTTTAATTCGTTTAGTTGGCCGTCGTTATCGATTCGCGCACAATAACGGCGACACCACCACACGGTTTCAATGAAATGTTAATTGCTCCTTTAAATAAACATTTTCACCGATTTTTTTTTCGCGTTTTGATTAATTTACAATAAACGTGGACGTGTATTAAGCTTACATTAACGGTCGTGGTTTCGTTAACAATAACAACAACTATAACCTCAGTTAAAAAAAGAACAAAAAAACATATCGTTTTGTTGTAAAACAAAAAAAAAATTAAAACCAAAAAAATTGTGAAGAGGAAGTATTTTGTTTTTTTTTTGCAACCAGAAAAATAATCATAAAGAATAGAAAGCAAAGCTAAAATAATAATAAAAAAAAAACAAGAATCCAATTCAAAACCCTGCCTCTCGTATGTATGGCGGTTTGACTGGCTAACTGACAGCTACGCTCACTGCAATAGAGGATAGAGATATCGCAACCGTATCAGTAACAAATTCGTAGCATTGCTCATTGGCATTCAGCCACTTGGAGCCATTTAGTTTGTTATTATACCCTGTCTAATACAGAAATCAAAGCGCGTCTTTAATATAAAATCATGGTGAAGCGTTAAATATCTGGCTACTGACTGCCTGACTGTCTGCTACTGCTGCTGCTGCTTGCTCTAGAATTCAAACCAGCCAAATGAGGAATCTTGTGGGGTAGCCTCTTAAGGTTTAAAACAATTTTTGTTTTGTTTTGTGTTTTTTTTTTATAAAAAGAGAATTAAATAAATGGACTGCTAAAATAACATAAAATGGTGAATAAAGTGAAGTGAGTGATGCCCATAATAGAGAGAGAGAGAAACAAAGCCATAATTAGACTTTTTATGGCAACTGAAAAAAACAAAATTGGCAATAATTTAAATCAAGAAAAAATAATTAAAAATTCTTTTTAAATATAAAAAAACCACATTTCTCTAGCACGCCTTATCTAAAGCTTAACATAAAACCTGTGAAGTAAACAACAAAAAATATCCTTTCAAATACCCTTCGCTACTTAAATTATTATTATTTTATGTGTTCGTAAAACAGACGAAAAAAGAAAAAGGAGAAGAAGAAGAAACGAAATTAACGCAGTGAAAAAAAACCGTGTAACAACGCCAATTAAAATTATCGCTGTTCCGTGTATAGTATGCGAATTTGTTCACAGTGGATTCAACGAATAAAATGGCCGTTGGACCGACGGAGGGCAAGCAACAACCTCCAACAGAATCGTTCGCACCCGCACCCGCACATCAAATTATAGCACCCAGTCCAATATTGGCCGTACCGACGCTTGCCTTTTCCGCAGCCCAAGTGGAGATCGTTTGCAAAACATTGGAGGACTCTGGCGATATTGAACGTTTAGCCAGATTTCTCTGGAGTTTACCAGTGGCCTTGCCGAATATGCATGAAATTTTAAATTGTGAAGCTGTCCTCAGGGCTCGGGCCGTTGTGGCATATCATGTTGGAAACTTCAGGTAATTAAATCAGTGTGTGTCTGTGTGTCGAAATAGTTTGAAAAGAATTATTTTAAATGTTTGCTTCAATATTTAAAAAGAAGCAAGAAATTCTTTTAAATTTTCAAAATTTTGTAAAAAAAAAAATAAATTTTTTGTCCGTCGGAAAGGGAAGACGGCGGTGTTACTAGGTATAGAGTTAGAAAAAGACAATTTTGTTGGCTATTATTATAAAGAATATGCTCCTCTAAGCCGTTGGATTAATTACATTAACAAAGTCTGGTCCCCTCTTCCTTTCCAGTTGGGTGGTCCTGAAAATATTATAGGAATACGAAGATTGTGAGAGTGATTTACCCAGAACTTTCAAAATCGCTAAAATTACTACAGAGAACGTTGACAACTTCTGTTTTTTCATTATTATGAAATCCGATGTACAAAATCGCTTCAAATCTGCAAAGCAAACATCATTATCAATGAAAGTCCAATTCTGGAATTTTAATTCAAACATCAGGTCAATTATTTTATAAGATTGTGGGACCTAGAAGGCCAGATAGCCAAAGCTTCAATAGATTGAATTGCATAGAGTAGAGAAAAAGATTGCGGGATTACTTACTTACTTAACTGGCCATTAACAAGCCGATTAACGGATTACGGCCTGACTTAACACATCCTTCCAGGCACCTCTGCTTCTTGCATGCCTAAGCCAGCGCGCCTACGTCAGGCTTCCTCGATCTGGTTCTTCCAACGCAAGCAAAGTCGTCCTCTTTGGTGACTTTCGCAAATCTCCGCATCAAATATCCGTATCGCTGGAGCATTCTCCTCCATTCGAACGAACAAGAAAAAGGGATTAAGGAATTTATAATACGACAAGGGATAAACGAAACTGGAGATCATATATCCAGGACGTATGCTTTTTATAGGAGAGAAAGAATATTACTGCCACCGTCCGCATAAAAATCGCCAGCGGCATCAAGTAATTCAAACCATTAAGCATTAAAGGGAGAAGTTTTAGTGGATTTTGGGTGCTTTACGTGGTGAAACATTGGACCTACTGGTTAAAACAGAAGGTAATATGATGAGGCAAGCTGACCTTAATATCCTCCAGTGCAACTTACCTTAGTTTATTGAGAGAAGTATTGGCCCTGAAGCAAGGATTTCATTTCAACAAGGAGATCCGAAACACACATCCAAAATTGTTAAAAAAAAAAGCAGGGGACGGGCTAAAGGACATAACGAAGTAACTTTGTTAGACGAGATAAAGTCCGTTTTTGAAGATCTATGCACGTCGAGTGCAGGTCGTGTTAGATTCAAAAAATTTTGTGCGGCCCTACGGGTCACCATACCGAAGGGAAACCAATTAATAATAACACTTAATTGGTTTCAATGTTGTTAGCAATTGGACTGTTTGAGGCCCAAGGACCTGGGAGTTAGTTTGAATGCATTCAACCTGCATTTTGTACCAGGAATAAAGTAATTACCTTCTGTTTCATTCTACTGCGCATAGCGATCAGAATTTCTATGAAAGATGTCTAATGAAGTTATTGTCAAAAGGATTAATCTAATCTAGGCACTGTCATGACCATTATTCTTGTGTAGAAGCACCAGACTACAGCAATCAATCTGGGGAGAGTATTCCTACAATGTCTCTTTTTATCCAGTTGTCTTGACAAACTTCAGAATTCTATTTGGAGTGAATATCAGAGTATTGTGGTAATTCGTTCGCCTCAGCACAGTACCTGCAGTGTTACGTATTCTGAACAAGTTTTCTTTGAAAACTACATATTTATGGATGCATGACTTAAATCTTTGTCAAACTAGACTATAGATTGTGCAGCCCTTGCGCTGACCAACTTCTTCCTCTTCCCTGATTTTGGTGGAACTTGGTCAGTACAGGGACTGCGTTCACCCGTGGCATCGCAACGGGCCGCTACGCGTGCTCAAGTGAACTTTGTGAAATCAGAGCTACCACTCAGACCTAACCGAACCTAACTATAGATTGTCTGCAGGCCATTTAGCTTGAGAAGAGTGTTCGACTCTCTTTCTTTTTTATGTAAAAATTACTGGACACTGAATAAACAGCAACCATATGATCTATGAACATTCATTCTTCTCCACAGACCTCGATCAGAAGCCCTTTTAGTATATTCAGACTTCATATGGAAAGTCTGGTTCATATCTCAAATCTCTTTCTATTGACCTTATTCATCAAAAGTTTAAACTCTCTCAAACTTTGAACGCATTCCCTTTTGCCGAGAATATTCTCCCAAACTCCTTCAAACTCAATACAAAGTTTCCGGCCACATCAATGGCATGAGAGTTGCGCCCTCGCAAGATCATTTGCTGCCGCATTGTAATGAACACCCTTAGGACTTGGAATCTACCCTTTTTTCCTAGCGGCCTCAGCTTGCCAAATACGTTACTAACCTAGGAGTTGTGTACTGGAAGGACGACTAGTCTACATATAGTTCTACTGTCCCGTTCTCGGTACCCCATGTCAAAATGAAATTGAGCCCAAACTTCCGCTTGGAACATACACTCAAATCCTCAAGGCGCTAAGCAAAATGCGCAGAATTTTGGGTACAAAATAATAGTTTACGATACGTAGTCTAGAAGTTTTTGATGCTGGATTAGTAGACACAGGTTCGGAGTTCAACCCCAAGCTCAGACATCGAGACCAAAACAAAATATGAAAATAAAATATTTCCTTAGTCAACTTCCTTTCAGAAGTCTTCTAAAAAAATACTGAAAGTAATTAAAAACTGCCACGAAAAGTTTCTCAAATCTGTCATTCGAAGTTGACATTAAACTGTAGGTCTGCTAGGACTAGTCTCCGTAGTCTAGTAGGTAGTATGTTGGCTTATTAGACGTAAAGCCAGGGTTCAAACCTCAGGTCAGACATCAAAAGGAAATACAAAAAGTATTTCTTTGGCGACTCCGCCTCAGCAGATTTCTAGCAAAAACTCGTAGAGTAAATAAAATTGCCATGAAAAAGTTTCTCAAAAATCTGCCGTTCGGAGTCGACTTTAAACTGTAGTTCCCACTACTCATGTATAAAAATGAAAGCCCACAACATAACTGATGTGAGAAACTAGGTCGTATTACTGACTAAAGGGTTTTAATGACCAATTTTGTATGTAAGTATGTCTAGAAGTTAGTGTATTACATGCAAGTCTGAAGTTCAACCCCAAGCTCAGACTTGAAAAAGAAAATATTTCTTCAGGCGACTTCCTCTCAGCAGTCTTGTGGCGAAAACTCTGAGGGTAAATAAAAAATTGACGTGAAAAGTTTCTCAAAAATCTGTCAGCCGGAGTCGACATTAAACTGTAGGTCCCGCCACTCATGTATAAAATTATAATGCACACAACATAAGTGGCGTGAGAAACTAGGTCGTAATCCTGACTGACCAATTATGTACTATGTTATGTATGTATGTCCCACAATTCATGGATAAAATTAACACACTCAACATGGGCGGTGTGTGGAACTAGGTTGTAATCCTGACTTAAGTAAGTAGCCGTATTTGCAGTTCCAATTCAAAAATTAAAAAATCTTTCAGAAAAACCTTTAAGGATGTTATAAATCCTTTTAGCTTTGAAGTTAAGAATTCAGATTCTATACAATGTCTGATAATTTTTTTGAAATGTTGACAAATTCCTTTAAATATTTCCCTTAAATTTGTGCTAAAATATCCCTCCTCCTCCTTTGATTTGATTTGTATTGAGCAAAGGAAAAAAAGTTAAGGTTTGTGTGTTGAATTATAATCACTTTAAGACTTCTTTTCCTATTTAACTGTGCTGGGGAGGGTAACATGATCTTTAATTCTTAAACGATAAATTTGCTATGAAAAGCTAAAAAAAAGAAGAAGACATCATCTGAACTCATTAAGAAGTGGAATTTGCATAATGAGAACACAATAAACAGGGCAAATGACGACATGATGATGATGATGAGGATGATCAGAGTACCATAAATGAAGCTGGTACTGATGCTGCTGTAAACGAATACGTATTGAAATTGAAGCTGAAGTTGGAATTGAAGCTGAAGCTAAAGAATAGAATTTTTGCTAAATTAATAAACAATGTGATTAATTTATCATCAATTAACATTTTGCAAAAAAAAAAAAAGAAGAAAACGCAAGTCGTTGCGTCGCTACGACTATTGTTCCAATTATCATTATAATTTATTATTCATTACAACAACAGCAAAAAAACTAAAATAAAATAAAAAAACACATTAATTTGTATGCTTTGGAACGTATAAATGTGGATAAAATGATTGTGTGGAATGCTGGTCTTTGGCTGTCGCTTGTCATCAGAAAATAACACCGCTTTGGCAGGCCCAACCCAATGTTTTGTTCTTTTTGAAAATGATCAAGACGGAAAGGCTTCCGTTGATTTTTTTTTTTACTTCACTGGTACCTTCTCTGTGCTTCACAACATCATTGTGAAGTGATCAGATTACCATACACTTGAGGAATTTCTTTAAAATCTAAAATCAAAATTAAGTGAATTAAGAAATTTTCAAATATTTATTAAAAGAATGAAGAAAAAACAATAAACAACAGGTATTAGATTACCCAGATTAATAATAAAAAACACTTCAATTTAATTCTATCAGTGCCTTGCTTAATTGCAACCCAGCAAACATATTTTCTTTAATACAACCAACACACATAATATGACACATGCATTGTGTTGGAATTAGGAAAAAAGATGATGGTAGGGTGTAGCGTTTTGGGCACATGATTTGAATTTCTTTTACATTGTAAGTGACAGGAAAAACTTCTGCAGGAAGGGAGTTGCACTTACACTTACATTTACACTTATCTGTAAAGCTCTGCTGGATCCTCTAGCGAATAGTCCACGAAGTAATCTGTGGCCTATGTGGCAGAAGCGATTACTGAGAAGAAGTCCCTTTAACTTCGTCACACACATTCCAATAGAGTTCGCTTTGTAACTGAATTGGTCTCAATATTTGCCCCCTAAAATTATGGTCAATAATCCTATATATGTATGTTTGTGCTGTTCTTAGCTCTATTTTAGTAAGTTTTGCGTTAATGTGATGCTTGCAGAGTTAATCGTCTGTCCAAGTGCAAGCGACGGTACTTAACACGTTGACTGCCGACTACGAGATAACTCGTAGACTGCGATCCCTTCTCGGAAGCCAACTACGAGTTATCTCGTACTCACTAAACCAATTTTTGCCATAAAAAAACATTGAGCATTTTTGCTCAACGTGTTAAACTCTGATCATTTGAATATTATAGCAATTGGAGGGAATATCTCTTGAATATAAAGTATACGTTGTGGGGATTATTCTCCTTTCGTTGAACCTGATTTTTCATGTTTACAGCCATATTTCAATTTCTTCAATCGAATCATGTGATCTTGAATACAGAGAATAATTTTATATAAGAAAAATGTGCCAGGCTTATCGGATTATCTGGTTTATATGTATATCAAGCAGAAACTCAATCATCACGTTTGTAGATAAGTTTCGAAATCGATCACTTAAATAACTATTCAGTAGCGTGTAAATTTTAGCTCAAAGTAACTAAACTTTGGTACAATGGGTCAATTCGATCTCCGGGTACTGTACTTATCTTAATTGACAAGTACACGTCCTCTAACCTAACTAAACTTTGCACAAATAATTAAAAAAGTACGCACACAATAGTTGGTTCATCGTCAATTTGTTCTCTAGCCCTTTGACGGACACTGACGTCTATAGACGTCATAACAAGGGTTTCTGGAGGGATATGACGTGTATACACGTCATAAACTGTTTCCTTCCAAATAACGGAGATACAGCAAGTGTCTCACGGGAAGGACTCCTAAAATGTTGGTGTCCGTTAAAGGGCTAGAGAGTGATTTTTACTTTGTTATCAAAATTAGGAAACGGAATCATCTCCATCGATGGGTACATATTTAGCCTAAGAGCATCGTTTTGTTTCTGTTCTGGCACTTGTCTTCATATTCCGGCCATTCTGCCCTTAGTCAGGACTACAACCTAGCTTCTCACACCATCCTTACTGTGCGTGCTAATTTTATTCATAACTGATGAGACGACCTACAGCTTAAAGGTGACTCTTTATGAGAAATTTTTTGCCAGAAGACTGTACCGAAAGTATTAGCTTCTTCATATATTGCTTTGTTCGAGATGTCTGAGCTAATGGTTGAACAACGGTCTCTCGTCTAATAAGCCAATACACCCACTCACTAGACTACGGCCAGTTTATAGATGCCAGCCAGGAGTTGTTAGGGGTGATAGTGTGTATTATCCCTGTGGATCTGCTGGCAGCGGAGCGGATGGAGATTTATAGGGCGAAATCGACTGGAAGTCACATAATCGCTCATTTCAGGGAAAACACCATTTCAAAATGGCAACAACGATGGAACGAGGAAGATAGAGGAAGATGGACGGCGAGACTTATTCCAGACATAAGACCATGGATTGGTCAGAAATTTGGAGAGGTAAATTACTACGTTACACAGATGCTATCGGATCACGGATATTTTAGGAAATATCTGCCTCCGCTTACTGTCTTTACAAGGAAGGGGAGATAATTAATTGATGACGCAGAGCACACCGTTTTCGAGTGTGCACGCTGGCAGAGCTATCGCTCACGGCCGGTAACATTGTCGGGGTTATGATCGCGAGTAGAGAAAATTGGACCTCAGTGGCGAATTACGTGGAGAGCATTCTAAGACTGAAGAAGAGGGATCTTGAGGCTGCGGAACATGTGGGCACGCTGGAATAGATGAAACAGGCACACGTGTCAGGCGAAATTCGAAGCAGGGACCTGGACGAAAAGAATAGTGGAGACACTTAGATGTCTCTTCAACTTTCGACACGCAATCCGGACGCGGATATGAACACGCAGGGGCCAAAGGGACTCCACTCCGAAGTAATACCACCGTAGTTCCGGAGTGGGCACAACAAGTCCACGAGACGAGGGGGGATTTAGTGGGTGAGGGTCCCACACACGGAGGATGTGACGACCTCCTCTATGGTGCGGTTAGGTATATTTACCCCTCCTCTGCGTAAAAAAAAAACCAGGAGTTGTAATTATTTGACGGCATAGATAATATGGGCGTTAACACAGAATCTATAAGAATGCCTTGTCCATTGAGACGGCTGTAGATTGAAGCTAATCTGACATAACCTAACAAGCATTAAGAAAAACAGAAACAAATTAAAATTAATAAACAGAAATACATCACATTGTTATTATTATTTTAATTAAGTTTTTACAATATAAACAACGCCTATAATTTTTTATTAAAGATTTCCATGGAATGGTGTAATTAAGTCTATAAAGTGATAAAAACTGTTTTTTATTTTCAATTCAATACAATACATGCACATTAATAGTTATTGCAACCCTTCAGTTAGGATTACGACCTAGCTTCTCACACTACTAATGGGAAAGTGAAGCGTTCAAAAGACACCTACTTTTTCACACAGCCAATCCGTTCCAAAAGTCAACTTCACCCTCTGTCCTTCAAGGGCTTGGTGTCCCCTGTCACGCTGATGAGGCTCTGACGACCGACCATGGGCGGTAATACACTTAATACACTTGCACGGCTAAATCGCGGCTAAATGTTGGCAGCCCCAACACCAGGATCGGACACTATAGCCTAATAAGCTGTACGTCTTAAATAACTTTTATTACCGAAACTAATACAAGAAAAAGAAAATAATGAACCCGATATAAAGTTGATGGAATATATAATAAAGGGTCCGCCAAATAACTTTTATTTTTCAAAATGCTTTAAAATAGAAAAACTACTGAATATTTTCTAAAATTTCTTTTTTTATTTGAAAGTACAAACCTTCCGGTTAATAATGGAAAATAATTTCATTCAAATGTCTGCCTCGGCTGGCCATGCAGTAGCCTACACCAGAAGATGTCGATTTTGGCAAAAAATCATATTTTTGATCTTGGCGGGTATGTAAACAAGCAAAATTGTCGCATTTGGGGCACAGAAAACCCTCACGCATACATTGAAGAGCCGACGCACCCAAAACGAGTCACTGTTTGGTGCGGATTTTGGTCCAGAGGCATAATTGGGCCATTTTTCTTCGAAAATGAGCAAGGAGTGGCCGTTACAGTCAATGGCGAACGTTATCGGGCCATGTTGAACGAATTTTTGTTCACAAAAATTGAAGAGGAGGATATTGGCAACATTTGGTTTCAACAGGACGGCGCTACGTGCCACACAGCCGAAGCTACACTCGATGTTTTGCTTCCTGTTTTTGAAGATCGCATTATCAGCCGCAGAGCTGATGTCGTTTGGCCACCTCGGGGCTGCGATTTGACACCGTTGGACTATTATTTGTGAGGTGCCGTCAAAGATAAGTGTTACGCCGACAAGCCAGAGACAATTGACGCTTTAAAGGACAATATTTGTGAAACCATTGGTGAAATACAGCTGCACACAATCGATAATGTGCTTAAAAATTGGACCGATCGTGTAGCCTACTGCATGGCCAGCCGAGGCAGCCATTTGAATGAAATTATTTTCCATTATTAACCGGAAGGATTGTACTTTCAAAAAATAAAAAATTTGGGAAAATATTCAGTAGTTTTTTTTTAAGCATTTTCAAAAAAAAAGTTATTTGGCGGACCCTTTATATTCTCATACCGCTTATGTTGTGTGCGTTAATTTCATACATGAGTGACGGGATCTACAGTCTAAAAGTCTATTCCAAACGACAAATTTTTAAGAAACTTTTTATGGCAATTTTATTTACTCTCAGAGTTTATGCTAGAAACCTGCTGAGAAGTCGCCGATGAAATAATTTTTCATATTTCATTACGTTCGAGATGTTTTACCTGGGATTTGAATCGTGGCCTTACGTCTAATAAGCCAACACAATACCTACTAGACTGCAGCGACTTCATTTTATTAAAATTTTATTTGATTTTTTAATCCAAAAAAACAACAACAAATATTTATTGTAGATTTCTTAATAAATCCCACAAACATTTAAGGTGTACAAATGATTTACAAAATTATTCAATGCAATACGAGTACATATTAATGAAAACCACACAATATTATTGAAATTCCTTTTTCAACAAACAAAACAAAAAAATTTGTTTCAAAATCTGTTATTGACAGGTGAACCTATGAACCTGTAGTTTTGACAGCCAGACACCTTTTTTTATATTTTATTTGTAATCATTGTGATCGTAATTTCAAAGAATAATTTTTTTTCTTGAATATCCCACAGAGTCAGAGTTGGTTGGTTGGTTGTTTGATTGGATTTGATTTTCTTGCCTTTTTTCCAATAATTTTTATTTTAATAAGGGTTCGTAAATTACAATCCAAGAGGAGGGGGGGGGATGTGTGATGTATTATAAGAATTAAACTCAAATCCACTTCAATTTATTGATTCTGTTTACTTTTACTTTTATTTTTTTTTTGATACAATATTAATAATGTTTTTGTGTTAATATTTCATTTTTTATTTTGATTTTATTACAGGGAACTTTATGCAATAATTGAAAATCATAAATTTACTAAAGCCTCGTATGGCAAATTACAGGCCATGTGGCTGGAGGCCCATTATATTGAGGCTGAAAAACTACGAGGACGCTCGTTGGGTAAGTATAAAATTAAACTTTCAATTTCAAAATGTATTATTAAGGATTTCTTATTGAATATTATTGTGTTACCAATTGTTAATGGCCATTGATTTATTGTATACCACATCTGTGAGGGAAATTATAGCATTTGGCAGAGTATATGGAAGGAAATTGTTGAAAAATTTTGATTATATTTACATATAATTAAGGTGTGTACATTAATTTCTCTTTCTATTAGTTTAATTTTGGCACAAGTTATTCCAGACTAGCGAAACCTTAAAGGTCTTCTTCCGTTGCTGGCAATTTTTTCTCGACTTCTTCCAGTTAATCGTAATCGTTGATAAATCAGTCTAAATACGACCCGGCAAAACTGACATACATAATTGGTCATAACAACCCTTCAGTCAGGATTATGGACCTAGTTTCTCATACCACTTATATTATGTACGTTAATTTTATACATGAGTGGTGGGACCTACAGTTTAAAGTCGATTCCGAAGAACAGATTTTTTTTGAGAAAATTTTCATGGCATTTTTGTTTTACTCTCAAACTTTTTGCCAGAAATCTGCTGAGAGGAAGCGGCCTTACGTCCAATAAGCCAACACATTATCTACTAGACTACAGCGACTTGAATGCACATTCCTTGGTCAGCGAAATTTCATTTCTGATAACTTTAGATCGTACACATGATAGTGTGGATCTAGTACCAAGAGAATATCATGCCTTCCGAAATTTTGCGTATAATTTTGAACGCGAACAATTCACCTTAACAGCAGGTTGTGTAAATCGACTGCTTTAGTTTTTGCCAATACAGAGGCTTAATTGAATCACATTGAATAGGGAAGTATGCATGTTATTTAAACGGATTGTCTCCTGCCTTATCGGTATACACCAGAGATCAGCAATAAATCGTTTTTTCGCTACTCATAAGCACTCATGAAATTTTGAATATAAGTGAGTCAACAATATTGAAATTTAACCATGTACTCTGATGCATTCATACTCACTACAACATTGATTTGATAAATACAGGTTGCAAGGAGTATGCATGCAACGTTGACATCAAACTCATACCATTCGAAATATGTTTGATTCAGAAGCGTACCCCTTTAGATTCATAACTTAAATATAACGTAACAAAAATGCTTATAATACCTAAAAAAGATTCAAGTGACTCGAATCAGAAGCGGAGCAAACACACAACCTTCTAGGGAGTATTTTAGTGTTCGTACGCGAACCATACTTATTTTGTGCTTCGTGTACATGTTGATCCATGGAGAGTCAAAATCAACAACATCATACGTGTTATTAAGTATGAATATGATGAGTACTTCAAACGTTGAATATGAGTAGAGGTTCCATGATATTAAAATAATTATCAATACGTATAAGTATCAGAAATTATGAGTATGATTCGAATCTACTCATCTTTTTGAATACTCATTGCTGATCTCTGGTATACACATAAGCCATTGCCTTGATCTGTCGTGCACTCGCTAATGAGAGTTTGACACCAATCACGTTAATTTATAGGAAATCTGTATCGTGTGATTATTTCTTCAATATACTCCTACACGAGTAATGTCTGGTAAAGTTGCATGCTATGTCAGTATGCAACTTAGGCTAAAGACTTATTAACCCGTTCAGCTACGGGTGTCGAGAATATAGGGCAGGCACTTGGTTTATCACAACGGCTGACGTCGTGTAAATACGGCAGTTACTTATTGGTCCACAGAGGCATACGAAATATAATGCATTTTCGTGAATAATGACACAGTACGGTCAGGTGCGCCGTAGCAAAACTGTTAATTTCATGCAAAAATCATAAATTTCCTTACTGAATAGGCCCCTAATCAATAATATCATTTTATTTCCATTGCATTTATGCACTTTATGTAAACTTGAGAGAGACTCTTTTTTCATTTTTAAAATGTTTTTCATTGTTTTTTTCCAGGTCCAGTTGATAAATATCGTGTACGTAAAAAATTCCCGCTACCGCCTACCATCTGGGATGGTGAGCAAAAAACCCATTGCTTTAAGGAACGAACAAGAAGTCTATTGCGTGAATGGTACCTACAGGATCCCTATCCGAATCCAACGAAAAAACGTGAACTGGCGAAAGCGACGGGCCTAAATCCCACACAAGTTGGCAATTGGTTTAAAAATCGACGACAACGAGACAGAGCAGCAGCGGCTAAAAATAGGTGAGTGTACGGGCAATAATAAACAAAAAAATTAAAACATAAAACACCAGATAGACAGACAGACAGACAGACAAGTGTTTCTTAATAATTTTCCTAAATTACAACTGGGGGGATAAGAAAACATATATAAAAGATCGGTTAATAATGAAAATAAAACAAACCGCAGCATAGTTTGTTTGGAATTGTGTGTGGTTTTGGTTTTTGATACTTACTCGGTGATTTTATTTTTTGCAAAAACAAAAAAATTGCAACAACAACAACAACAATAACAATACCGCCGTTGTAAGCCATGTGACAACGGTTTCAATCGATATGCTGTTGTTGTTTTTTTTTTTTCTATTAAAATAGCAACATAGCCTCCTCACTCATATTTACTGCTTAACTTGATTTGATTTGGTTTAGATTATTATTTTATTGTTGTTGTTGTTGTTGTTGTTGTTATTGTTATAAAGTATGTGTTGTTGCTGTTGCTGTAACCGGATATCATTAACGTATAACTATGTAAACTGATACCTTTAGCCAAGTCATTACAACCTCTAAATCAAGTCAAAACGATTTAAAACATTTGCATTTTTCTTCTTATGCACTGCACTCTCTCTCTTCTCTCTTCGCCTCTGTTCTTCTCTCTGCGGTACTCGGCGTATATGCGTGTATGGGTGTGTGTATGTGATAGAAATGAATGATGCATCATGAGTTCATTTTGCATAATGATGCCGCTGGTATTGCGCTGCTGTTGCTTGTGATGTGGTAATGATTCTGTCTTTTAAAGTCTTTCCATTTCATTGATCTTATACGGATGCCGCCGTTTGATAGTGACTACCACCACCACCACCACTAACAGCACCAGAACCACTAACACTGCTAACAACAGCATTGCAATTGCATTTGGATTTATTACCACAATGACGTGGGGCGCATACGCACAATCTATTAAAGATTTTGCTTTACTTCCTCCTCAATTGCATGGATACCTTGCTCTCTCTCTCTCTCTCTCTCTGTGTGTGTGTGTGTCTCATTTCTTGGCCAGTGGTATTACACAAGTTTTTAACACAAGAGTTTACAATTACTACGACGGAAAATTGTGGTCTTTGAGATTCTATTTAAGCCACATGAATAGAAATGACCGCTAGGAATGCCAACTTAATGCCTGTTCGTTGAGTCTACCTCTTGTTGCCTATTCCAAGTATTGCCACTAAAATGCTTGGCCACTTTTTTTTCTTCCTACAAAATTCTCGTTCATTTAATGCTAATGAGAGTGTTAGTTTTTCTTTTAAGAAAAATTTGTTTCGTATGAAATTCATGCCACAGTTTATGGATTTTCTTTGGTATTCTTTGTGATTTAAATTTCATTTGCAAATGGGGGAAAAACTTCACTTGCTTATGCTTCTTGCAACACAATCAGTTTGAAATGCAAGGAAAATTACGAACAAATTTTTTATTGCTTTTCTTCTTTTTATTTTCATTGTTTTTTTAATTGTTTTTTTTTATTTTTTGTGATGAAGAATATCCATTAAGTGTGCAAATGACATGGCATAAAATATTAGTGGTAAATTTCTTCTTCTTCTTCTTCTTCGTTTTCTATGCTTTTGCCAAAATGTTGCAAGTGGCAGTTACTGTGTTGTAAATGCCACAGTGGGCGTTCAAAGTAAAATTCCTTCATAACAACATAAATTTTAACTCCAAAAACTTGGAGAAAAGAAAAGGGCATTGACACATGGAGTGAAAGACAGTCTCCTTCTCATACCCACAGCTACTGCAGAAGTCATTAGACGGAAAGCCGATTCTTTCGGTATGCCTACCAAACGGACAGTGGACTGTAAGAATCTCCACTTCGGGATGGATGGCCTTAGCATGAAGTCGCCGTAGTCTAGTAGGTAGTATGTTAGCTTATTAGACGTGAGGCCACGGTTCGAACTACAGGTCAGACTGCAAAACGAAAATATCAGGAGATTTCTGGCAAAATTCTGAGAGTAAATAAAATTGCCATGAAATGTTTCACAAAAATCTGTCGTTCGGAGTTGATTTTAACCTGTAGGCCCCGCCACTCATGTAAAAAATTAACCCACACAACATAAGTGGTGTGAGGAACTAGGTTCATAATCCTGACTGAAGGATTGTAATGACCAATTGTGTATGTGGCCATATGATTTAAGGACAGAAATGTGTCGGTTCTCTTCTTAGCCCTACGTTTAAATTACGTTCGATAGGTACTTAATTGCAGCCTGACTGTCCGAGAAAAATAGCGAAAATTGTCATGGCCTCTGCTTGGAAAACACTGCCTTAGTTAGGCAGCCTATAAGAAAGTTTAATATCAGATCCCTTAATAAACATAGCACAGTCCACCCACTTACAGTGTAGGTTAGGTTAGGTTAGAGGACGTGTACTTGTCAATTAAGACAAGTACGGTACCCGGAGGTCGAATTGATCAATTGTACAACGTCCTTAAAGAGGGAAGGATAATACAGGGATAAAAAGGAGAGGATGTAGGAAACATTGAAAGATCGCACAATTTTTTTGGAGTATTGCAAGTCTCCGCCAGTCTTTTCATACTACTGGGCTTGCTCCTTGATAGTATGACCGATTCACCTTTATTCCCTGTGTCTGATTCGCTTTAGTATGGGTTCGATTCAAGCCGAATATGCAGATACTGTAATGAGCGACCCAGAATACATATTTTATAAATTGTCATTAATGAAATTTATCGAGTGCTAGACGGGAGCTTGTTTACACCAGAGATCAGCAATGAATTGTTTTTTCGATACTCATAAGCACTCATGAAATTTTGAATATAAGAGAGTCAACAATATTGAAATTTAACTATGTACTCTGATGCATTCGTACTCACTACCCTACGTTGATTTATAAGTACAGGTTACAATGAGTATGCGTACAACGTTGACATCAAACTCATACCATTCGAAATATGTTTTATTCATAAGCCTACTCAGATTAGATTCAGAACTTTACTCGAATTTCGAATCAATCCTCAAAATTTACAGTCTTAGTTATTGTTGCGTTTACAGAAAAAGAAAAAAGACAGAGCACCAAGCAGAGCAAACACACAACCTTTTAGTGAGTATTTTAGTGTTCGTATGCGATTCATACTTATTTTGTGATTCGTGTATATGTTGAGTTATGAAGAGTCGAACATCATACGTGTTGTTAAGTACTCATCATGTACTGAATAGAGGTTCCATGATATTAAAATAAGTATGAATGCTTGTAAGAATCAGAAATTATGAGTATGATTCGATTCTACTCATCTTTTTGAAACCAGAACACATACTTTATACTTTTGGTCGACATTAATGAAATTTATCGAGTGCTAGGCGGGGACAACGAACATCCTTCTGAAGTTTATTAAGGCAACAGAATTGGTAGAGACATTACAGGCATCATTAATTCAATGCTGGTTGTAATGCATTTCGCATATTATGTTCGTGTCTTCAGTTCTGTTAAAAGAAAAAGGTAACACTCTGGCTGCCTTCCAAAATGTATCAATACAAAGTTTGTACGCAGTTATATACTTCGATACTTCGTTCAAACACAAAGCAACTAACATTTTGGAAGGCAGCCCCTCTTGCTGACAGCTATAGTCCTGATTTTGATTAAAAACAATTCTCGAAATGAGCCTACAAATCTGTAAACACAGAACATCTACGATATATTGCCAAAATAATCAAAGAAACCAGACAGTTAAAACAACTTGAACTGCAAGTTTCAATTTTGTTTATTTAGGGCTCTTTCATTAGATGAATTCCATTATTATTATTAAATTTCTAGGAGAATAATTTTCATTTTGAAAAGAAAAACAAAGTAAAACAGATTATAATTTCTTTGGAATGTAACACAAAGCAGAGTTTATTGCAATTGTGATAATGCAGCTCACATGGTTCAATTGGGATTCACTGTGCCTTTCCAGTGATCTGGTCTTAAGCACACGTATCATGGTTTTTAAATAGTGGCATCAAAAAATTGCAACAAAAACAAAAAAAAATTGGAAAGAAAAGAAAAGCACCAACCAACCAACCAACCATTTGAGTCTTAAGCAAAAAAAAAAAAATGCTTTAAAGGGGGCAAAAATAAAAGAAAGAAATTGAAAAAGTTCGCAGAGTAGACTTTGATGTAATGGAAGTGAATGAGTTTTGAAATAAAACGGTACGCGCGTAATAATGAGACGGCATGAATTGGTGTTTATTGAGTTAAAAACGTTTTTCCTTCGACTCATCTTTGGCAGCAATGATGTTGTGTAGACATCGACACAATAACTCATTGATTCCAACGTTAATTTCAAAACAAGGCTTTAACAGAAGCGCTTTCTTACCAATTTTTATTCATTTTTTTTTTTGTTGCTGTTTTGTAGTTTGACTTGGTTTGGTTTGGTTTGGTTTGGTTTCTTCAACAGATCGTGTGTTATTTGAGATGTGAGCTTTACAGTGGTAGTGTGGATCATTAGTCCAGTAATAATTGCGTCTTATAATTTTAATGGCGGTGGCGGCAGTTAGACGCAGTCGTCCAATTTCACTAATGCAACCATTAAAAAGCATTTTTTTCATCAACGTTTTCAGTCTGCATTTAGACTGTGTAGCTTTCGTAGGAATAAAACGCAAATACGATATACGAGAGTACAAGTGTTGTACAACCAACCAACCTGTATGTATGTATAGTTGTCAGTGATTTCATTTCAATTTTCATTTTCGCCTAGTCATGCCACATTGTATTCATTTATTTTTTTTTAATTTTAATTTTTTTAATGTAAAAAGGACAACAATCTCTTTCCCATATCTTATC
Source organism: Sarcophaga carnaria (assembly GCA_958299815.1). Taxonomy (NCBI): domain Eukaryota; kingdom Metazoa; phylum Arthropoda; class Insecta; order Diptera; family Sarcophagidae; genus Sarcophaga; species Sarcophaga carnaria. The sequence goes on along the minus strand of OY283153.1, from coordinate 4,928,249 downwards.
TTATGGTTTTTTTTTTTTTGTATTAAAACTCATGTTCAAGTCAATGATATTCGAAACTCTTTTGATAAATTTTTCTTGTTTTTATTAAGAATTTTAACGTATTTTTTGTTTTCTTAAAAATTGATTTTCATTTGGTTGTATCACATTTATACACTTAAGAATTGTTAACAACCTCGACTGGCTACTGCCTACTTAATGTTCGTTGGCCTCACAAAATCTCGAGTCCATTTCATTCGTATTATAGAGCTTAGCTCAGCTCAGCTGCTTTAGATTTTCTCATGAATTTCATCACACAAAACACTTTTGTTACACATACACACTCTCTCTCTCTGTCTCTCTTCCGTCTATTTGCCAGTTTTGTCTGAACGTCTAGATTCTAGAACGAAGGGAAAGAGTACAAAAAGGGGGTTTTATTAAAGATTTATTTGCGTTTGCCACAGAATGTCAGACAGAGTGAGTATCTTGTCCATCAATTGTTTCATCTGTAGCATCATCCCGTACACCGGTTTAGTGTGCAAACAATTTCCATCTCAAATTTCATGCCAGTTAATCCGTTTGGAAAATATTTAATGAACATCAAAAAAAAAAGGGGTGGATAAAAAGGTTAAATAGATTCCAAATAGGCAGAGAAATATTGAAAAACGAAAAAAGAAAAAGGAGAACATATTGCCACAAACAAATCCAATATTAATCAGAAACTGTTTGGCAATAAACCAATGGGTCAATTCGACCTCCGGGTACTGTACTTGTCTTTATTGACAAGTACATGTCCTCTAACCAAACTTTTCATGCTTCAATTTTGACAAGTTTTAAGGAAACGAAATTCAATATTTTTTCACGGAATTAAAATCTTTATTTAGCTTTGGTTCGATATATTTACGGTATCAAAAAGATGAGTAGAATCGAATCATACTTATAATTTCTGATACTTATACGCATTCATACGTACGTACGTAATTGGTCATTATAACCCTTCAGTCAGGATTACGACCTAGTTTCTCACACCACTTATGTTGTGTGTGTTAATTTTATACATGAGTGGCGGGACTTACGGTTTAAAGTCGACTCCGAACGACAGATTTTTGAGAAACTTTTCATGGCAATTTTATTTACACTCAGAGTTTCTGCCAGAAATCTGCTGAGAGGAAGTTGCCGAAGAAATATTTTTGTATTTTATTTTGATGTCTGGCCTGGGACTCGAACCCTGGCTTTTCGTCTAATAAGCCAACACACTTCCTACTAGACCACGGCGAATTCATATACGCATTCATAATTAATTTAATATCATGGAACCTCTACTCATATTCAAAGTTTGAAGTACTCATCATATTCATACTTAAGCCTACTTTACACGGTCCCACAAATAATATGATCTGTCAAAATTTTGTGTAGAAGAGTACGGATGTGATCGTCTAAACGTACTATGTAATGAAACCATCACACATTGAGAGAAAATACGGATGAAAAGTTTGACAGTCGTATGGCTCCCTTCATTTTTTGAAATGATTCAAAAAACAAGCAAGTCGCATTAGATCAGGGATGTATTTTTATGTAAACACATACAAAAAAGTGTAACAGCTGTTTTCATTTCACTTTGTTATTGTCTTATGCCGATCATGTAAACGCAAAAAATATAAATCATACGACTTTTATTCTCTTTTTTGTCATACGGATGGAATTTCATTTTACTTTTTCATTAGACTTTACTTACGTAAAGTATTACCGTGTGAAGTGGGCTTTAACAACACGTACGATACGTTGCGCTCGACTCTCCATAACTCAACATATACACAAAGCACAAAATAAATATGATTCGCGTACGAACACTGAAATACTCACTAAAAGGTTGTCTGTTTGCTCTACTTGCTGCTCTGTCCCTTTTATGCTTATTTGCCTTTTTTCTTTTGTTGTAAATACAACAACAACTAAGACTGTAAATTTTGACTCGAATCATTTATAAGTATTTCTCTAAAGTTATGAATCTAAATGAGTAGACTTATGAATCAAACATATTTCGAATGGTATGGGTTTGATGTAAACGTTGTACGCATACTCATTGCAACCTGTATTTATAAACTTATATTCAAAATTTCATGAGTGCTTATGAGTAGCGAAAAAACGATTCATTTCTAATCTCTGATACATACCTACCTACCTATTTGGTCATTACAACCCTTTAGTCAGGATTACGATCTAGCTTCTGATAGAGTATCGTCCCTAAAGTTACATGGATATCAAGCTAACGAAAGTTGTTCCTTGACATAAAAAATGTTTCACTGTTTCGATGACTTCACAACATGCCCTGTGTTTAATATTTTCCATCATGCCAATACGCTTAAGGTGTACATGCTTACGCTCATTGGAGTACTTACATGGCCCCTATTCAGTATTTAAATAGCCGTGGTTTTCTTCTCAGAGTATCTTTGTGATTCTACATATATTCAATATTAAGTGGGAATTTTTCGTTTCGCTTTCACGAGTATAGTGGACATAAACAGTTAAGGGGACAATAAAATATCATTGACACTTAGAGGCATTAACAGGCATTATAACATCGTGGTTCTTTTTTTTCTTCGCTTGGAACAAATTAATCGTAATGCGACAAAAAATCAAATGGATATTGATACAAGAGAATACAAAGAAATTTAAAGAAAATGTTTAAATATTTACACAAATATTTAGAAAACAGACAAAAAAAAAAACAAGGACAGAAAGCACTACCATCCGTCAGTCACTCACTCTCTACATACATACATATTTAGATGATAACCATTTACTTAAGAAATGCTTTCAAAAGAGAAATGAAAATCAGAAAATATTTAATGAACTTGAACAATATCAAGTTCAAATTCAAAATTCAAAATTCAAATATAAAAGCAATGAAAAGCTATTGATGTTGAAATAAATTATAAAGGAGAGGGGTGGAGAGGGGAGTAAGAGAAAAAAGGACAACCAATACCCAATTTGTTAAAAATCAAATCAAACAAATTTGTTTAAGAGCCCAACAACAAAAGAAAACGAAAAGGAAGCAGAGAGAAGGGAGAACATTCATTCAAATCCATCACAACAATTTTAAACAGATGACTGAGGAGAATAACTGGCGTTAGGGGATGATTTCTTTCTCTATGGCCACCAACAGAGTGTTTTCTTGCAATATGCATACACACACGCGTTTGTTGACTTAATTTCTTATGCTTCATTTGCTCTACAAAACGTTGAATTGAATATGTAGCAGCCCCAGTAAACGTTTAAATTGTTACAATTTACAATTTACAGTTACAATTTGTATGGCATTCGATTTAACGGTAATGCTAACAATTGTTATTGTTTTAAAGTAAATTTCTTTTCTTTGTCGTTTACATCATCGTATTTATTTATTTATTTAAAGAAAAGCTTTCGTTTTCTAATTCTCTAAGGATCCATTTCATCCATTTCGACTGTCACTAGGTACTAATAATTTGTAAATATGTACGCTTTGGCTACAACACTTGTCGCTTGAACATGTTTTTAACATCCCATATCCGTTTATACTTGTAAGTGTTGTATGTTTTTTTGTTTTGTTGTTGTATTTGTTGTCTCATATGACCCCCCAGCACTTAAAAACATGTTTTTTTTTGCTTTTTACGACGTACTTATGAAGTAACAATCAAACGGTAGTTGGGAAAATCAACAAAAATTATTTGATAAGTACTTGAAAAGGTATAAAACTTATCTTAACGTACAATATGTATTTCGAATATTGGGTAAGGGGAAAAATTTATTCGTTTCATACATATATACACCAGAGATCAGCAATGAGTATTCAAAAAGATAAGTAGGTTCAAATCATACTCATAATTTCTGATACTTATAGGCATTCATACTTATTTTAATATCATTGAACCTCTACTCATATTCAATGCCTGAAGTACTCATCATATTCATACTTAGCAACACGTAAGATGTCGTTGCGCTCGACTCTCCATAACACAACATATACACGAAGCACAAAATAAGTATGATTCGCGTACGAACACTAAAGTACTCGCTAAAAGGTTGTGTGTTTGCTCTGCTGGCTTCTCCGCCTTTTTTGTTTATGTGTCTGTTTTCTTTTTTTGTAAATGCAACAACAACTAAGCCTGTAAATTTTGACTCAAATCATTTATAATCAAACATATTTCGAATGGTATGAGTTTGATGTCGCCGTAGTCTAATAGGTAGTGTGTTGGCTTATTAGACGTAAAGCCAGGGTTCGAGCCCCAGGTCAGACATCAAAATAAAATACAAAAAATATTTCTTCGGCGACTTCCGCTCAGCAGATTTCTGGCAAAAACTCTGGGAGTAAATAAAAAATTGCCATGGAAAAGTTTCTCAAAAATTTGCCGTTCGGAGTCGACTTTAAACTGTAGGTCCCACCACTCATGTATAAAAATTAACGCACACAACATAAGTGGTGTGAGAAACTAGGTCCATAATCCTGACTGAAGGGTGTTTATGACCAATTATGTATGTATGTATGAAACAACAACTAAGACTGTAAAATTTTATTATAAGTATTTTTCTAAAGATATGAATCTCAATGAGTAGGCTTATGAATCAAACATATTTCGAATGGTATGATGATGTCAATGTTGTACGCATACTCATTGCAACCTGTACTAATAAATCAACGTTGCAGTGAGTACGAATGAATCAGATTTAAATTTCAATGTTGTTGACTCACTTATATTCAAAATTTCATGAGTGCCATGAGTAGCGAAAAAACGACGTATTGCTGACCTCTGATACATACATAATTGGTCATTACAACCCTTCAGTCTGGGTTATGACCTAGCTCCTCATACCACTTATGCTGTGGCGGAACCTACAGTATCTACTCTCAGATGGCTGAGATGTGGCGCATATGAAATTCTGTATACAGCCGTAGATCCTCAAGGTGTATTCAAACGAATAGAGAGTCAAGTAAATGTCATTTAACGTGAACCAATTGCACCAATTGTACCCTGCAAGATTCAGATTACTTGACTATCTTTTGGAAATATAATTTGCTACACCTTTTATGATATTCTCAAATGGTATTTTAAGAAATTAGTTTTTCTCTCCACTAATAATAATAATAACGTACCATAACTGATAACCGTTTTATATACAGAAGTCTTTAAATTTTTTTTTTTAATTTCTTGCGTTTTTTTTTTATTCCAAATATTTTGTTATTGTTGTTAAGCAGGGTTATACGAAATTGAAGTACTTTGTATTGCCAGAAGATACAAAAAACCAGTCAATTTAACAGAAGTTGTATTTCATGAACACAATGAATACACAAAAGCGTTTAACTTGACAATGGCTGACTGCTGCTGCTTGTAAATTGATTTTGAATGGCCAACAACCGGACATGGATGGCTAAGATGCGAGTTAAATATTTCAAATAATTATTACAAATACAACAACAACAACAACAATATAATAATTGTACAAAAAACATTTTGACAAATAATACTCCTTAGTACTTGAGTAATTCTCATACGAATCGAACAAGTAAACAATACATATTGACAATTTGATGATTATTTGAAGGCAGTCGTTTTACAAACATCTTTAAACGTTAATATTTGATTTGGACATCATCTTGATGGATCATTCACCTCATTTTGATTACATTTTTTTGCTTTTTTTGCTTTTTTTTGATTATTTTGGTTGGTAGTTTTTTTTTTAATTTTCTCATAAGTTTTGTACGTTTCAGTCATTGAAAACGATTTCTCATCTACTTACTCAAGCAAATGTTTGTACAATTTTCTGTTGATTTCTGTTACAATCTGTTACTCAATTAAATTGCTACTTATGGCTCGTGTTGGCAACACAATTTTTCTTAAATTTTTTTTTATTTTTATTTTTTTTGTCGAAAAATCACGCAACTTTACTGTTCACGAACTGTTCAAATGTTGTCTGGTTTACATATGTACATACAATATTCGTAGAGTGTGTTTTTCAGTAAAAAATATCGTTCGATAGTGGGTTGTAAATGAATGTAACGGACATTTGGATGAATGATGATTGAATGTGCGTGTGAATTACTGTTGCCGCTACTGCTACTGTATCATTGTCGTCATCGCCATCTCCATCACCATAGCCGTGTTGTCGTATTGTCGTGTTGTGTGCTTAAATGATAATCAAGCAAAAGGTGCCGCCTTAAATGGGTTTGTGACGAGGCAGTAGTAATAGTAGCTTTCGGTGGCAGTAGAAGTGCCAGGCCGCAATAGCTGTTTGAGTTCGAGACACCTAATCAGTCATTGGAAAACGTTTTCAATCAGTTTTTGTTGCTGTTGGCTGTTTGGTTTTCTTATACAAATTCAATGTGAATTAACATGCTTCGAAAAAAATACAAGAAAGAAACAAAAAACAAAAAAAACCAAACGAATCAAATTATTCAAAAAATAATTACGATTTTAACAATTCGTTAAACATGATTTAATATGTACATATGAACGTATACATGAAACATTTTGTACAATTTGTTTAACATGCAAATAAAAGATTTATTCGATGGAAAAATTCAGAATACATATGAAATAATTCATCAGAATTTAGTAAAGACCATGAGTTCATTATAATTGGAGAGGATATTGCATTTGTTGATTTACGTTCTCGTTGCCATTACTTTTCCCTTACCCGCTACAGTCCGGACTGTAGTGTGTACGTGTCCCTACGTAATGGGGACAGCCCTCCGCGGTCGGGTGAGAGTGGGTTAGTGTGAGGCCGGGGACGTTCGAAAAAAAAGAGTTCTGCTCCGGCAAAAAAAAAATTGTACAGAAGCTACATGAGAATTACAAAGTGGTCGGATAGGACTCCTTTGCTGCAAAATCAAATTGAAAATATGAAACTCATTAAACAATAAACATTTTAATGTTATTAAAAATCCAAATACGAAACCCGTATTACATTATATTCTTCTCGTAATATATAAGGTACAAGGATACTCTATGCTCTGGAAGACAAAATTGACAAAAAATAAAAAATCAACGAGCTTGACCATAATCACGATACTATTTCGATTGTTTAGCAACTAAACTTTGCCTTAAAACTCCATCCGGAACCCTTGCTTGGTTCATAGATCGAATTTCATCTGCAAATGGCTGATGGATGGAATGATCGAACCACTTCTGAACATTACAGCAGTAAAAAATCATTAACAAGCCAAGTAAAGCGCATACAAGCGGTTGCCAAGCTAGGATTGACGGTCTGAAAGGGATTTGTCGTGTGTTTCGCGGAAATTACAACAGATTACTTACCTAATTGTTCATTACAAGCTTTTAGTCCAGATTACAACCAAGTTTCTCACACCACCCATGTTGCCTGCCTTAATTTTATTCATAAGTGGTGTGACATACATACGACAACTTCAATTTACAACAGATTGTCTGTTGTAATTACGACTCAAACTTATAGTTCAGTACTATGCTGTTGATCATTATATTTTTTACCAAAGAATTAATTGCAAGTGCTGACAACTCGTCTAAGGCTTTGGTGATTACTTGGACTTGCCACAAAATGATTTCCATCTTCTCCTGGCATGCATAGTTTTATTGGAAATAAAAGCATGCCTCAATAGAAGGTGCTATGATAGCATCAGTTAAACTGTTGTCTTAAAAGAATATTCAATTTCCATGGCAAGGATCAATGCTGTGAAATCCAATTTCTTCAATGAAATTTGCAGGAATTTTGGAGGAGAAAGAGACTATTCTTCAGTTCATGTGCTAGTGTCCGGCTATTGCTATGAAGTGGCGAAAGATTCTCTATAAAATATGGCTCAATAAGGGTACGCCACCTAACCAATTTCGATTTGACCATAAAATTTTATGGAAATCTTTGAAATATTCTCTTCAGACACCTTTTTACAATTGAGTTCTGGTGCCTAGAGAAATATTTGGAAGAAAAATTATTCAAAAATTTTGAATTTTCGTTAAAATTTCACAACAAACTTTCCTCTTGTTTAGGTTAATCAAATTTAATTGATTTTAATTATTTAATCAACGAAATTAATTTGAAAAATCAAAGGAATTAAGAATTCATTTACAACTTATTTGAAGTTGATTGAGAAACAAAAACCAAGAAAAAAAAAGTTCGTGTGGCATCAAATTACAAAAACGGACGAGATACTTATTTTACTTCATTCAGTTATCCCTCAGTCTTCTGTTTGTATTTGTTCATTTGGTTGTATTTTTAAAAACTTTATTCTGTTGTTGTTGTTGTTGTTTTCTTGCAATAAATCTCAGTAAAGGAAGGATCGGCAGCAATACGAAACTATCAAAATCATCGTTAAATAACAACAACAAACACCAAAAGTATTATACGCATACGAGAAGCACACATTATACGGGGATTCGTAATATTAATTCACGAACGAATTTAATATGATATCGCATGTATACGATTATACATCCAGCACACATACATGCATACATACATATATGTATACTTCACTGCCTTTTCTTTATATCATACTTATAATATTTTTAATATTGTTTTAATTTTTGTTTTTGTTTTTGTTTTTTGATGTTTATGAAATGAATTCATTTATTTGCTGCTTCATTTCTTTTTCTTTTTGTGTGTTGTTGTTGTTCTCTACTTCTCCGTATATAATATGCCTGACATGAGCCGATTAAGAAAGAATTTTTTCTAAAGCATTGAATTTCAATGGCAAGATGTCATAAAACCAATAATATGAACAACCGTACAACAATAACAACAACAACAATAAATAAGAACCTTTACTTCCACGGGGCATCACATTTAAGCATAATGTCTGTCCATTCATTAGTACATACTCGTATAGCAGAGTGAGTGTGTCCTGCATATATTGTCGTATAATTACGTGTCACTTAAGGTAGGTGCCACTGGATCATATTACAAAAACATACAAATTGTACAAAAAAAAAAAATCATTTCTTTTTAATAAAAAAAAATTTAAAAAAAGAGTTCTGATAAGCCTTGGACTTGGCAGTCCAAAAACAACAGCATAATGTTAAACCAATTGTGTGGAAAATATTAAAAGTTTTCCATTCAAGCGTGCTTTAAGCACAAGAGACAAGTTACTGAAAAAAATTCTTAAAAAAATTCTTAAATAAAAACAAACAATACGTAACAGAAAAAAAATGTCATTCACTTACCATACCTTCACCATACAGGGTACAATATCAATGAATTAAGGCAGAGAGAGAGAAAACAAATCTGAAAAACAGTGAACATATCCTTACTTAAAGAAATTACGGTCGCTTTACTAAATGGTCTTTGAGAAAATTGTATCAATTAAGTCCCACAGTAGCTTTTGCTATTCCAAACACCTTCATTCTAAGTATCCATTGCCTCATAATCACTAGCATAGCGTTTTTGTTTTAGTTTCCCTCACCTAAGAAGCAACAGAGAGCTGTTATGTTTACAGAATCCAGCCTAAGAATTAAAATTGCCAGCGAAAAATTTCTAAAACAAGCTTCCACATCGTTAACGCCCTAGACCTCAGGTTAAAAAAATAAAATAATCACGTCCTCCAGTCCACACGTAGGCCAAGAAACGTGAGGTTAGTAGAAGCTAAGGTCATACATCATATGGAATACATCACAACGAATTCTGCAGAAGCTTTAACGACGCTGATCATGTCACAAAGCTCACTTGAGCACGCATAGCGGCCCGTTGTGATGCCACTGGTAGGAGATCACAGAACGTCTTTGTTTTTGTCGGGCGCTTGATATAACATGTCTAGTCAAAGGTGATTTGAATAGAATTCAAAACTTTGTAAAACACTCGAGATGGCTAAGTAAATGGAAGGAGATAATAACGATGTTACAGCGAAATATTATAAGACCCAAGTAAGCTATGGCCTTTGAGGCGGCTTCCAATTAAATCTAACCTAGGGAATGATGATATTTTTGTTAAACTTGTTGCATATTTGGATTTATCGAAATGCGCTCTATAATTGGATGCTTAGGACATATGAAATCGGCTGCTAGCAATTTTCAATGCTTAGTTCTAAGCTAAGATCCTTAAGTATGCTTCCAAATGGGAACATAAATAATTAACCGAACATACATTTTCACTAAAGCGAATGATTTTTTTGAAATGTCGTGTTTTTTAAGATAAGCTGCCTCATACATACGTACATAATTGGTCATTACAACCCTTTAGTCAGGATTACGACCTAGCTTCTAACACCACTGATGTTGTGTGTGTTAATTTTATACATGAGTGGCGGGACCTACAGTTCAAAGTCGATTCAGGACAACGGATTATTTTTTTGAGAAACTTTCCATGGCAATTTTATTTACTCACAGAGTTTTTGAGAAATCGGCTGAGAGGAAGTCGCCTAAGAAATGTTTTTTCGCTTTGATGTCCGACCTGGGGTTTGAACCGAGGCCATACGTCTAATAATCCAACATACTACCTACTAGACTACGGCGACTTCCATGAGTCGAGAAAAAAACAAACAACTGCCAACAACGTTCGTTAGAAGTTATTTATTGAGACACATTTCGAACAAAAAATAGCGCAAATCAACGTCTCCATTCATATTTATTACAACACCCTGTATTTCGTTAATAAGTTAGAAAACCAAAAAGCCTTAAAGTGTGCTAAATACCAAGTAAACTGAGATGTTACTCAACGAATTAATTTTTTTCCATAAAATTTAACCTTGAATTCAGAAGAAGACGAAGAAAACGAAAAAATAATAATGAAAAGATCAAAAATGGTATCAAATTATTGTTACTCAGAAGAAATCCAAACATTTTATTTAAGCCCTCAGCCTCAACCTCAGTCCAGTACAAAGAAAAAGCGAAAACGTTAGAGAAAGGGCAAATGATTTTATAGGCAACTATTTTGGTGATTTAATCAGAGATGTTATGGGAAAGAAAAAATCAATCAATAAAATTATAAATTACAACAGCATTAAACAACATTTTTTTTGTTGGTTACTTTGGTACTTTCAACAGTAAGCGAAACAAATAAATTCCCAGGCAATTCGACAAATCTTACATTCAAAATTGTAAATGATGATTCACTCACTCACTCTATGTATACACCCAAAAGGAAATCAATGGAAGCTCTTTTGGATATTTATTGGCATTTCGTATTACCAAAGTAATAACGTTTACACATTAGTTATGGCTGGGCCAAAATAAGAAAAGAAAATAAAACATATTTAATGCCTATTTAAGGTAAAATTGGTAAAAGCATAGGCATTACAACATACATACATACATGTATGTATGTATGCACAAGCATACGTACATATGTTGTACTGAAATAATCACTGAATATTAGGCTGTAAGGGAAAAAGTGACGGATGAAATGAATGGGGACGACTGGATTATGAAAAACAACTCAATTTAAAAATTACTACCATTTAGATTATGATATCCAACTAATCTAAGCACAGCTGGAGTAGTCGTGTGATAAATAAACTGTTGTTTACGACTTCAAAATCACACCATTTAGGCATTTTACTCACGATAGTTTCTGTTTGAATTTCTTTTAAGTTTTTTTTTTTTTTTGTTTTTTGTGGCAAAGAAGCTAAACCAACCAACCAACCAGCCAACCAACCGTCCATAATATGTGAACGCTATTAATCACTCAACACGAACATTAAACGCTACCAAGGCGGTAAAAAAAAGGAGAACAAATCAACTCACAACTCACAAGTGAAGAAATGATCGACTCACACACGAGCCTTAAATGTTTTAAAAATGACGAGAAGTTTTAAAAGAATAAAAAACAAAAACAAAAACACAAAATCAACGAAAAAAAACCCGAGAAACTTAAAGTGAATGATGGGATTAGAAGAGGTTTTGTTACCACACGAAACACGCAGATAATTATGACAATGCAAGGAGTCAGCATGAGGCCATCAACAATTAATACTCATACGACAACAACAACGACAACATTATCATCATCATTATCATTATTTTTGTTTAGCAATCCTTACCAGTAGTACAACAAGTATGCATGCACTCGTATACGTTCGTTTGTGTACGAATGTTAGTAGTGTTAGTGCTTGCCTGCCTGCCCCACAGTGCTCGGATAATAAATGAATAACATTAGTAAAGTTCACAGCCTAAAACATCAAAATTATGAACAATTTACTTCAAAAAGTAAAATTTCTGATAAAATTCACCACAAACGAAACGAAACGAAACGAACTGAAATGAAATATTACACGGCCATTGAAAATAGCAACACCCTTGCAATTGAGTTTTTTTTCTTCTTCTTTTTAAAAGTGTCGGCTTCAGCAGCCGTTACCAGTAACAGAAACCGAAATAGACCGGACAGAACAGAGGAGAACAGCAGTCGCTTAATTTTTCTCTTTGATGACTAAATTTTTGCGCGAAAGTGAGACATTCTGCAGACAGACAGACAGACTTAAAGGCTAAAACATTTAACTGGTCATTAGTGCAGCCTTTTTCGGAACGTATTTTGTGATCACAGACGAATACAAGTAATGTTAACGTTTAAATGGGGTTAAAGATACAAGTTGCGGCCAACCATTCATCTATTTATACTCGTGCATTCATTTTAAAAAAGAAGATACTCTTTTATAAAACCTAGTACAAAATGTATAAAAAAACAATGCCAACAATGACTAATTATGCTTAAATTGTTCTTTAAATGAAATGAAAGTTTAAAAGCAAAAAGAGATTAATCATTTAGAATATCTAGCAAAAACACAATGAAAGCGTCAGCTACTGCTAAACCTTTTGAAACATGTCAAAATATTGATTTAATCATTAAAATAAGGTTGATGTGTTAATTTGTTGTTATTTTCCTATTTTTTTTAGATTGCAACATAATCAAAATTCTGGTTTGAGCAGACGTCGTCCGGATGGTGCACCATCGCCTACGCCTTCCGATACCTCGGATTCGGATATTTCATTGGGCACACATTCTCCCGTACCCGGCAGCTTGCATTTACAACACAGTCCCGGCTCTACATCGAACGGAGCCAATGATCGCGACGAGAGCTTAAGCGTCGATGATGATAAACCGCGTGATCTGTCCTCCTCGTTGTCAGCAACCAGTATACCTGCTTACGCCGCATCGGCATTACCAGCCTCCTGTTTGCCTGCATTCAAATTGGATGCGGCCGCCACAAGCCTTTTTAGTGCAGGCTATTTGCAAAGTTTTGCAAATTTCAAAGAAATGACTCAACAGTTTCCCATACAACCCATGGTTATACGGCCACATCCACAATTGCCTCAAGCTTTGGTCAGCCTAAATGGCAATCATTTGCATCCGAATTATGCTGCAACGGCTTATGCTGTCGACTGTACAACACAGGCAGCAGCACAGCCACCCAAAATACGCGTCAATTCACCTGAAAAACTTAATTCGGCAGCCAATTCCATAGCTGCCACACTAACAGCTGTTGCCCATCCCCACCACCATCATGCACAGCATCAGTCGCATCATCATCACAATCACAGTCATCCACCACCGCCCACAACGATACAAGAGCATAGTAGTAGTCCGTCAGCAACATCACCGACCACCAGTTATCACCACAATACACAATTGCTACATCGACCTTTCTCAACATCGCCCGATATTAGCCACAGTGCCACTGAAATAACATGATACCGTACGAGAGTATAGTGAGTAAAAATGAGGCAGAAGTAACGTACGTACGTTTCTTTATTAGATCGTCTATATTGCAAAATAATTAGAAATTTATTATTAAAAAAGAATAAAAACTGAAATATATTAAAAGAGGAAAAGAGGAACAGATTTAAAGCAATCCAATCATTAGACACACCACTGTTAGATAAATGAAATTGAAATTGAAATAAATTTAAAGCAAATAACATGAAAATACACTCGGCGGCTAAAATAGACAAAAATTAAAACGAAGGAAAAAATATTATTTTTTTATAAGATTTCAAAATGGAAGCAGAATGGAATTACAGGCTATTTATTCTCTTTCTCTTTACTAGAACAGTCTAACTTTATTTTAAATTTTTTTAATTTAATTGTGTTTAACGTGTGTGTGCATTAAAATAAATAAAAACGCCTGTGGTTGTAATTGTGTTTTGGAATTTTGAATTTTTTTTCGATAAAAAAAAAATGAGTAATTTAATTATACATTATTTCTTCTTCTTCTTCTTTATAAATATAAAATTTAATACACATATAAATACCTATTTAAGTAACAAACAAATAGTATCTCTTGTACATTACATTTGTCTTTTTTAATTCAAAAGTAGAAGAATAAAAAAAGAAACTTTAAAATATATTTCAAATTATATTGTATTGTATTACTTTTTAATTTTTTTATTAGTTTATATGTAAGTAAGTTTAATAGCACTTTGAAAAAATATTTAAAAACTAAAAAAAAAGATATTTTTATTACCACCTTATTGCCCCAAACCATCCATCCTCACCCTCAGCTAGAAACAATTTTCTTATAATTTATAATTTATTATTCATATTGTTTTTGTTTTTTTTTTATTATAATTATAATAATAATAATAATAATAATAGTATGCACTCAATATTAAAAATATTTAGTTTTTTATTAAACAATTTTAAAATTTTAAATATCACTGGCTTTGGTTTTAAGTTTCAATTCGATTTATTTTTTTTATTTTCTCGAAATTATCAATTTTTTTTCTCTGAGTGTATGATTGTAAATAGTTTGTAAGATTATAAAAATAAAAAAATAAAAAGAACAACAAAAAATATTACAATAGAATAAATAATAGAGAGCTTATAATTAGAATGCTAATACAATTAAAAACAAATAAAAAAATAACAATAAAAACAAAACAACATAATAATTGAGTTAAAGAAAAAAAATTTAAAAATTAAAAATAAAAAATAAAAACTATATATAAATAATAAAACAACAACATATAAATTACAAAAATATATAAATAATCTGGAGTTTTATTGCAAATAAGAAAAGAAAAAAAAAACAACGAAAAATAAATAAATAACGAAAGAAGTAAAACGGCACAGTTAGTTAAGATTGCCCTTCCACTTCTTCTTAATTCAGTCTTCAGCAGCATGCTCCATAGGTTCTAATTGAAAAACGATTCTTCTTTTGCTTCTTTCATATTCAGTCCATAAACTTTGGAAGACGTCCAATCGTACATACCTACATAATTGGTCATTACAATCTTTCAGTCAGGATTATTTTTCTTTGAACGTCCCCGGCCTCACACTAACACACCCTCACCCGATCGCGGAGGGCTCGTCCCC
This sequence comes from Sarcophaga carnaria, assembly GCA_958299815.1. Classification (NCBI taxonomy): domain Eukaryota; kingdom Metazoa; phylum Arthropoda; class Insecta; order Diptera; family Sarcophagidae; genus Sarcophaga; species Sarcophaga carnaria. The sequence goes on along the minus strand of OY283153.1, from coordinate 4,913,027 downwards.
ATTACGTAGGCACACGTACACACTAAATAAAATCAGAATATAAGTTAAAATCATTACATAATCTACGAAAAGGAAAATTACATCCATAGTTCGTTCTATAAAAATCTAAAGAAAGAGGACGATAGTGCCGTGGAAATCTTGCTGGAATACTGAAATTCAGGTTACAAAGCAAAAACTCAGAATCGATATCACCTTTAACCAGATTAAAAACAAAACAAACCCCTAAAACAACCCTTCTACGTTCGAAAGTTGGAAGTTTTATCAAATCTAATCTAGCCTCATATGACGAAAACGCATTGGCACAATCCCATCCTAAGCCACGTAAACAGAATAATAAAAACTGCTTCTGCACAGACTCTATTGAATCACTATGATAACGATAGTATGGATTCCAAATATGGACCAGAGATCAGCAATAAATCGTTTTTCCGCTACTCATAAGCACTCATAAAATTTTGAATATAAGTGAGTCAACAATATTGAAATTTAACTATGTACTCTGATTCATTCATACTCACTAGACTACGTTGATTTATAAGTGCAGGTTGCAATGGGTAAGAGTACAACGTGTTGACATCAAACTCATACCATTCGAAATATGTTTGATTCATAAGCCTACTCGTTCAGATTCATAACTTTGGAAATATACTTATAATACTTATAAATGTCAGACGAATGACTCGAATCATTCATCAAAATTTGTAGTCTTAGTTGTTGTTGTATTTACATCAAAAGAAAAAAGGCGCATAAGCATAAAAGAGACAGAGCAGCAAGCAGAGCAAACACACAACTTTTTAGTGAGTATTTTAGTGTTCGTACGCGAATCATACTTATTTTGTGATTCGTGTATATGTTGAGTCATGGAGATTCGATCTCAACAACATCATACGTGTTGTTAAGTATGAATATGATGAGTACTTCAAACTTTGAATATGAGTAGAGATTCCATGATATTAAAATAAGTATGAATGCGTATAAGTATCAGAAATTATGAGTATCATTCAATTTTACTCATCTTTTTGAATACTTATTGCTGATCTCTGTTATGGACCTAGTTGCCCACACCACTTATGTTGTGTGTGTTAATTTTATACGTTTGAAGCGAGACCTATAGTTTAAAGTCGACTCCAAACGACAGATATTTGAGAAACTTTTCTTAGCAATTTTATTTGCTCTCAAAATTTTTACCAGAAATCTGCTAAGAGGAAGTCAGCGAAGAAATATTTTTTTATATTTATGTTTTGATGTGTGACCTTGAAGTCGCCGTAGTCTAGTAGGTAGTGTAAAGAGTCTGATTGAATTTGTTCGAAAAGCTAGGTAGATAGGTTGAAGAAGAGTAAACCAACCAGTGGTCTCATGGCTACTGGCACACATAAATGATATTATATAGGCTTGTTGTGCTTTCACCAATTAGGAATACCAGCTTACTATCTATAGGAAGTCTGTATCTTGTAAAAAATTCCCTAACTTCTTCCAGTCCACTCCTCTGAGACGAGTTATGTCTGCTTATGCCTGGTAAGGTGTCATCCTCAAAATATTGAAACTCAATTTTACGAAAGCAATGACACAAAAAGTGCTCTATCGTTTCGATGTCTTTACCACATGGCCTGATCTTCAGCTCTCCAGTTATTTTAATTTCCCAACAAATGTTTTATTTGCCTCAAATCCATTTGGTTTGAGAAGCGTCTTTTTCTCTCTTTATATACGTAAAGTCGTATTATGTTATACAGTGGTGGCCTTATAATTAGAAACGATGTTTCTGGAACAGAGTTCTCTGGAGTGACGAATTTAAGTTTAATTTATCCCAATCTGATGGAAAAACGTATGTAAGACGTCCTCCAAACAAAGCCTTTGATCCCAGGTACACAGTGAAAACTGTAAAACAAATTAACAAACATGCATGTTGCTAAGTCGTTTCTAATCATAAGGCAACCACTGTATGTTCCTGCATTCCACAGTACGACATGTGAAAATATTGGCGATTTGTTGAATGTTTATACTGCAGCAAAGGGCCTCTTTCTTAGAAGAGGACAAATCTGTTTGTCTAAAACGAATTAAATTTTAAAACAAAATTTCTGAATAGAAAATATTGAATTAATTCAATAACAAACAGTCTTCTATAAATAAATGTCAAACATACATACATACCACCTTAAAATATCTACAGTTTCATTAAAATCTTGTATCCGACAGACATACAAAACATAAGCAATCTGGTTATTTTTCTTTATTGTTGAACACATTGCTACATACATACGTAAAATATGTACTTGTTTACCTAATGGAACATGGCCCCAATATCGGCTAATACATGTGGGTAATACAAGTGGTGATAATAATACACACAAGCTATCTGAACATTTGAACCAAAATATTTGTCTTCAAATTATTTTATTTTTTTGACAATGAAAATCTCACGGAACGCCACAAGGGGATGTAGCTCAGATGGTAGAGCGCTCGCTTAGCATGTGAGAGGTACGGGGATCGATGCCCCGCATCTCCAGAAATAAAAATTTTTAATATTTTTTTTTTAATTTATTACGAATATATTTACACTTTTGATGTTAAGCATGATGGCAGGAATTTGTTGTTTGGAGGTTAATTATTCTTCAATGGTGTTAGGTCTCTCTATCATATACATTATGTTATGAAGGCAACAGATTATGTCGAAATGCTTTAAAATAACAAAGAAAATATGCCAATTTGATGGGTATTCCAGCAGGATAACAATATCCATGTATTAAAATGGCCCGCAATATTTCCACATCTAAACACGATCGAGAATTTGTGAAATTTCGAAAAAAATTATATCAGAGAAAAGTGTTCCTTCAAACCGTACTAAGTTTTAGGAATTAATTCAGACTATGTGGTATAACGTACCAGATTTAGTTCAACATTCAAATCCTTTCCAATATTATATAGAAATTGTATTAAATTCGGTAATAATTGAATATAAACAAAATAAAAAACACATTTCTGGAGATGCGGGGCATCGATCCCCGTACCTCTCACATGCTAAGCGAGCGCTCTACCATCTGAGCTACATCCCCATATGATATTCGATGTTCGGAAAAATGCCTTATAAACTGAAATCGACAGAAATTTGAATACTTTGCAGAATAAGCATATATTTTGCTGGGGGTCTCACAGACGGCTCAATGGTCTAGGGGTATGATTCTCGCTTTGGGTGCGAGAGGTCCCGGGTTCAAATCCCGGTTGAGCCCGTTTAGTATTTTACCTGTAATAATTTTCTAAATATTCTTTAAGGCATACATTTTTATTAATTTTTAAATAGTTTTAATAGTAAAATAGTAGTTTTAAATAGCAATTCAATAGCATTAAAGTGTGTAAAATATAAAAGAAAGTTTTTTGAAAAAAAAGAAGAATATGGGAACTATTTATTTGAAAAAAAAACTGAAGCTCAAGTTAATAAAAGTTGTGACGCTTTTTTATTATTAAATATTAAGCACGGTTTTATCGAGCGGCTCAATGGTCTAGGGGTATGATTTTCGCTTTGGGTGCGAGAGGTCCCGGGTTCAAATCCCGGTTGAGCCCAATGGTATTCTTTTTTAATTTATATATAAATAATACATATGAGAGAGAGAAGAGAGGAGAATGTTTCTCCTTTTTATAAGAATTGTAAAGATTGAGATACATGGATATGATTACCAAAGTATTTCAGTCTCAGAGCGGAGTTCAAAATTTGTGCCAAACTTGCTAATATAGTCTTCCCCCTCTACCGCAATAGATTGGGCAGCTTGTCATTCACAAGCCGAGTAGTGCCACTTGCTTATATTTATCTTTCCAAGTATTTCCAGTTGCCTTAAGCATCCAATGTAATAGTTCGTTTGCTTTTGTGATCTCTTCTTGGAAATCCTTTAAAAACATTTGCAAAAATTTTTAATTCCATTTTTGTGAGAGTGACTAGAGAGTTCTCAAATTAGGCGCCATCCTTATGGGTAAGAGAACAGATATGTGTATAGGAACAGAATACTTGAAGTCTTAAACATTTTTACTGTGTGTGTTTATTTTGAAAACACTCGAAACGTACAGAACGATACAAAAAAAAATATCAATTTCTGTGTAAACAGTGCAACATCATCTGAATGAATAAAATACCAGCCAAAAAACAAACAAAATCTACTGAAAGAAGTGATCGTCGGATCCAAATGACAACAACAATAATAACAGCAAATATAAAAACAACTTTTCTAATAAAAATAACACCGAACCGAGCAACTGTTGGCCCAATTTTCCTTTAAAAACAAAATGCTGGCGCCAATGATGACACGTCCGGCCGAATGGTGGAACGAACGGCTTTAAGCAAATGTGTTGTATTGTGTTTGTAACTGAAAAGCAACAAAAGAACGAGCAGCGGCAGAGGGAAAAGAGATTAACACACACACACACACACACACACAAGAAATTATGAAAAAAGCGCAACGTCAAGCTGAAGATGTGCTCGCTGATGTCCTACTTGAGTGGTTTATTTAGCTGCCTTATAAAGAAGACGAACAATTCAAACACAATGACAACGACAAACAGCAATAGCAGCGACAATGATTGTTGTTGTTTTGTTATTACAACAGCTTAAAATAATATTTTTAAAGAAAACAAAAATGACTACAACAACAACAACAGCAATATTGGCGGCATTGCCCATAACCGATGTTAAAAATGTAAGAAAAATAAGGAAAATCCTGCCACTAACGAAGAAAAAAGAAAACAAAAATTTTTTAAAGATCATATCGTATGATGCTCATCATCAAGACTAGTATTGCAAATGGCTAAGCAATTTCCAAATTTTTATTCATTTGATGCAAATTGTAAAGGAAGGAACGAGGACGAGGACAAGAAGACTGGTAGATTGACATCATCACCGTCTGTCTGTCTGTCTGTCGGTCTGTTCCCAAAAAAGCGTTACACTACACGTTAGCAATGCATTTAAGAGCCATTATTTTTAAGACACATGAAATATATGAAAAAAAACTGACACGTCACTGTCAATATTTTATTTTTTTTTTTTTTTTTATTCTTCGAACACAAAATATTTTCAGATGAAGAAAACCAAAAATTAATTTTTTTTTTTGTAAATATTTTTTAAAAAATATGAGAATTATTTTCAGAAGGCATTCATTCGTTGTATAGTGTTATACGAATACAACTGATACTTGAGAAATATTTTAACACTAAAAATGTTTGTGAGAGTGTTTAAGAATTTCTTGACTTCGATTACTTCAAATCCAAAAAGTCCTCAAAGGTAATTTCTTACGAAATATCGATAATCAATAAATCGCGATCAGAGATCAGCTATGAATCGTTTTTTCGCTACTCATAAGCACTCATGAAATTTTGAATACAAGTGAGTCAACAATACTGAACTCTGTTTCATTCATACTCACTACACTACGTTGATTTATAAGTACAGGTTGCAATGAGTATGTGTACAACGTTGACATCAAACTCATACCATTCGAAATATGTTTGATTCATAAGCCTACTCATTTAGATTCGTAACTTTAGAAAAAAATTCGAGTGACTCGAATCATTTGTCAAAATTTACAGTCTTAGTTGTTGTTGCATTTACAAAAACAGACGTCTAAGCAAAAAAAAACAGAGCCGCAAGCAGAGCAAACACACAACCTTTTAGTGAGTATTTTAGTGTTCGTACGCGATTCATAAAGGGTCCGCCAAATAACTTTTTTTTTGAAAATGCTTAAAAAAAAAAATACTGAATATTTTCTCAAATTTCTTTCTTTTTTTGAAAGTACAATCCTTTCGGTTAATAATGGAAAATAATTTCATTCAAATGGCTGCCTCGGCTGGTCATGCAGTAGCCTACACGATCGGTCGAATTTTTAAGCACATTATCGATTGTGTGCAGCTGTATTTCACCAATGCCCTCACGAATATTGTCCTTGAAAGCATCAATTGTCTCTGGCTTGTCGGCGTAACACTTATCTTTAAAGGCACCCCACAAATAATAGTCCAACGGTGTCAAATCGCAACTCCGAGGTGACCAAACGACATCAACTCTGCGGCTGATAATGCGATCTTCAAAAAGAGGGCGCAAACCATAGAGTGTAGCTTCGGTTGTGTGGCACGTAGCGCCGTCCCGTTGAAACCAAATGTTGCAAATATACTCCTCTTCAATTTTTGTGAACAAAAATTCGTTCAACATGGCCCGATAACGATCGCCATTGACTGTAATGGCCACTCCTTGCTCATTTTCGAAGAAAAATTGCCCAATTATGCCTCTGGACCAAAATCCGCACCAAACAGTGACTCGTTTTGGGTGCGTCTTCTTTTCAATGTATGCGTGCGGGTTTTCTGTGCCCCAAATGCGAAAATTTTGCTTGTTTACATACCCGCCAAGATCAAAATGAGCTTCATCTGAAAAGATGATTTTTTTTGCCAAAATCGGCATCTTCTGGTGTAGGCTACTGCATGGCCAGCCGAGGCAGCCATTTGAATGAAATTATTTTCCATTATTAACCGGAAGGATTGTACTTTCAAAAAAAGAAAGAAATTTGAGAAAATATTCAGTATGTTTTTCTTTTTAAAGCATTTTCAAAAAAAAAGTTATTTAGCGGACCCTTTACTTATATTGTGATTCATGTAAATGTTGAGTTAAGGAGAGTCGAACATCATACGAGTTGTTAAGTATGAATATGATGAGTACTTCAAACTTTGAATATGAGTAGAGGTTCCATGATATTAAAATAAGTATGAATGCGTATAAGTATCAGAAATTATGAGTATGTTTCGAATCTGCTCATCTTTTTGAATACTCATTGCTAAACTCTGTTATGTATCTCGCGATGCATACCTGCAACTGAAACAAGCTAAGTGGCGTTGGAAAGACAAGGTTTTGAAGTGCTAAAGTAACTTTGTGATTGACTTGAAATGATAGGCAGAATAGAAAATTGTGAAAATCGGTCACAATCGATTTAACTAAGTCAATTGCTTTTAAGCTCCAGTTTGCGGTACTAATAGTGTTAACTCTGACAACAACATCCATTGATATGATGTGTAGGCAGCTTCTGTTTTTATTTTATAAATCTCATTGCTTTTGTTGTTGTAATAGCCTGTTGATGCCGTGTAAAAAGTATTCAATAAGTAGTTGTTGTTTCAGAATAATACTCGTTGTTGAGGTAGTAGTCTGTCTCACTACGATGGATAACATTCAACCAACTGTTGTTGTTGGTATCATACAATATCTCTTGACAATCCAAACAATCTGTAGATGACGATTAGATGAGTTTGCAATCGACAAATAATGATGAGAACAACAAAAAAAAAAACACAACAACAACCGAATAATCGCTCATCATCATATCAGTTAAGACTCGAATAGAATAGAGTAGAACAGATTGGAGATGTTCTGAATGGAAGAGAACAACGAAAACAATTTCAATTTCAATAAAAACAACATTTTATTTGATGTTTAACAATATAATTATTGACTTAAAAACATGGATAATGAATCCATGAATGCATACATATGTACATATGTATGTATAAGCAAACAGATGAATGAATGGATGCATGGGATAACTGGTTGGATGGATGAATCTGATGAGATGGTAATGAATTCGATTTGTTATGGCCAAGCATTTAAGTGCTTTTGTTTACCACCAAATTGCTTCACTGTCTGCTCTTTCTCTCTTTTGAGATTTTTTTTGTTTTTAAATTAAATGCCTGTCTATGTGTGTGTAATTTTGACTTTTTTTTTTTTTGGTGAACAAAATTTGGGTTTCAAATTACAAGGTGAGTTGCATTTCCCTCTCTCTCTCTCTAGGCCCATTTTAAATATTTTTTTTGTTGTTGTTGTTAACATATAGAAAAATAAAAGAAAGAGGCGAAGAAAAAATCGATCTTCCTGTTTTAGTTCTCCACTGACAAGTAATTATTCTGTGATGAATACCAAAACTCCATTATATTCATTCATCCATTTATTGGTTCAGTTATTATTGGTAAAGAGTGAACCATTCTAAGGTTTTAATTTTTATTTTTTCTTATTACTTTATTCAGCAACTTTCAGAAAATTCTAAGAAAATTGTTTCACAAACATTTGTAAATAGACTTCTGACACGATATATGTATACTAATGCCTTTGTCAGGATTCGTCTTAGATCGGCATGTCTATGTTCCTTAGTTCTGAAACATAAGAAAGGATCACTGGCCACTTAAGATTGTTCATTGGCCACCATATCCATCTACTACATTCATCCAATAATAGGGAGTTGACATTGAAGGAGAGTTACAGTTGATACATACATACATTTATTGTAACGTTATAGGGTGAATGGGATGTGAAGAATGAATCCTCTTTTACTATCTTCCTTTACCCCTCTTAAACATGGAGTTGCGTGCTTGCATGCTACGTTCTACACAACAATATGTGTTAATAATATGAGTACCTTGTCTACTCTGCTGGAAATCGCCTCGAGAGGATTGAGTTGCTGATATGATCAAATGGTACTGATGTAAATCCGATTCAAACTCTTCTCTAGGGAGCACTAGGTTCATAATTCCCTACTTCCTAGGTATAATAAAGTGTTGTTATTGTTATTTTTTTTGCGGACTCGAAATTAACAAGGAATTTGAACACTTAGGAGGATATAGCTAAGGCTTCCAGTGCTATTTTTGCCAACTAACGAACCATAGACTAAACCCACAGTCTTGGCTATATACATATGTCTACTAGCTCGCTTGTACTTTAACACGGGGTACTTATTTTATCTCCATCTGCTGAAAGTTTGAATTTTGTTTTCCCAAAACTTACCAAAATTCGAAAGCAAAATCTAAAGAGAATATCGCCTGAAGGTTCATCCTATAGCCACAATCGTCGATACAGACATATTGAAAAAACTTTGAATTTTTTCTTTCTCTCTTATTTTTAAAAATGGTGTCAGTGAACGGCGGCAGCAGGCAATTTTCGGTGCAATTATCATCAAATGAAAGCATCACCATAATCATCAACATCATCATCACTACACACAGTCACCGTCGTCGTCGTCTCGTCATCGCCTCAATACTATTGTCATAATGACGATGAGAAAGATTTTCTGTGTATGCAATTTGATGTTTTCGTTTTGAGAAGAATGAAACGAAAATTGTTTAAACACCAGTCAGTCACATCAATTCGAATGATGTGACACTTTTAAGGTGAGTGAGTTACAATGAGTTTGCGACGCATCAAAAAACTTTCATTAAACGCTCCACGGTTGAGTGGCAAGTTATGGTAGTGTGAGTGTGAGTGTGAGTGAGTGTGAGTGCCGTGGTGGCGTCTTGTCGTATGATGATGAGTTTTATTTAAGGTTTTGCCATTAAAACAAACCAAAAGTTACCAGACACTTGGCGGACAGACGGACGGTGCGACAATGAGAAAAACGGAAAGGAAGAAGAAGAGAAGATATTTTCAAATGGAATTGAAATGAACACATGACAGCTATCTAGTCAAGCAGCCAGTTGTTTCGCATTACATTTTCCATATGGTTTTCCGTTTTTATTTTTGGAATTTTCAAATTTTCATTTCCCCGGTAGTACATGCATGTACATACATTCAGAGTCAAGTTGCCAAATGTTCTTATGGCAACAACATAATCAGTCGTAGTGTTTATATACATACAGCGACGTGGCCCAATTAGCCATTTAAAATAAAAAATAAAAACAAACAAAAACAAAAAAAAATGCTTTCATTGCACTTTCTTTTTGCCTCAACAAACAAAACAGGCGTTATTTATTTGTGTTTCCCCAGGTATACACTGTACGTTGAACGTTGTAAGTTGGATTTCAAATAAAAAACCTCCTTTCAAAATAAAACAGAAACAGAAACAGAAATGAAAATTAATTCCGTTCCCATATGTATGTACGTATGTAAATGTTGTAAATGAGGAACATTGGAGAGAAGGAGGAATTTTATTTATTGTTGTTGTGTAATGCTAAATAATTGATTTCACACTTCAAACAAGAAAAAAAAGAAAAAAAACATTTTCAAAATGACATTTAATCGCTGTAGTTGTCATTGTCATTGCACACACACACACATACACACGCACATTTACACTTTAAATGTAAATAAAAAGCAGATAAAAAATGCTTGCTTATATGTGAGGGGTGAGTATGAGTATTTAAAAACCTCTTGAGATTTGTCAAAACCTTTACAAAAAAAAATTATAAAACGGTAGTCAACACTTGTAAAAAAATAATTAACGTTTCTTTAATTTTTTTCTCACAAAAATGTCGCCATTTTGAAGTTTTAAGACGATCTTAAAGTATTATTTTACGCTGATTCAAACTAAGCTGGCTTAAGAGTACGTTGGATACCCTATTACTGAATACATGTACGTACACAGCTTCCACTCTACGAGAAGAGCCATTCCTTATTTGTTTCTTGAAAGAACCAACAAGATAGGAATGTTAAATAGGCTTGAGCTATCGAAAAAGGTGAATTAAAAACTTTGTATACATTTAGAGCCCGTTTCTGTAAGACAAAAGAGATCTGAATTCGCGAGTATCCATGTATGTATCTAACGTATGTGGATATATGTACATATATATGTATCAGAGATCATATATATATATATTCATCAGAAGATGAATAGAATCGAAACATACTCATAATTCTGATACTTATACGCATTCATACGTATTCTAATGATTTGAAATCGCCGTAGTCTAGTAGGTAGTGTGTTGGCTTATTAGACGTAAAGCCAGAGTTCGAACCCCAGGCCAGACAACAAACCAAAAAAAAAAAAAGTATTTCTTTGGCGACTTCCTCTCAGCAGATTTCTGGCAAAAATTCTGAGAGTAAATAAAATTGCCATGAAAAAGTTTCTCAAAAATCTGTCGTTCGGAGTCGACTTTAAACTGTAGGTCCCACCACTCATGTATAAAATTAACACACACAACATAAGTGGTGTGAGAAACTAGTACGTTGTACAATGGGCGAATTCGAGCTCCGGGTACTGTACTTGTCTTAACCTAACCTAGAGCCTGTTTATGTAAGATAAAATGGCAGAGAAATCTTATACAGAGAGGTCTGAATTCGCGAGTATCCATGTATCTAACGTATGTATGTAGATATACATATGTGTATCAGGAATTAGCAATGAGTATTCAGAAGGATGAGTAGAATCAAATCATACCCATAATTTCTGATACTTATACGCATTCATAATTATTTTAATATCATGGAACCTCTACTCATATTCAAAGTTTGAAGTACTCATCATATTCATTCTTAGCGACACGTATAATGTTGTTGATTTCGACTCTCCATAACTCAACATATACACGAATCACAAAATAAGTATGAATCGCGTACGAACACTAAAATACTCACTAAATAGTTGTGTGTTTGCCTGCTTGCTGCACAGTCTTCTTAGCTTTTTTTTTGTAAATTCAACAACGACTAAGACTGTAAATTTTGATGAATGATTCGAGTCCCTCTAATAATTTGTAAGTATTTTTCTAAAGTTATGAATCTAAATGAGTAGGCTTATGAATCAAACATATTTCGAATGGTATGAGTTTGATGTCAAGGTTGTACTCATACTCATTGCAACCTGTACTTATAAATCAACGTAGTGTATATATTTCTAATGGTATGAGTTTGACAGCAACGTAGTATGCATACTCATTATAGCCTGTACATATAAATCAACGTTGTAGTGAGTACGAATGAATCAGTGTACATATGTAGTTAAATTTCAATATTGCTGACTCACTTATATTCAAGATTTCATGAGTGCTTATGAGTAGCGAAAAAACGATTCATTGTTGACCTCTGGTATCGATATACATACCATCTACCGTATGTATCTCAGCCATACTGTGCCTCAGTCTACTCTGAATAAATAGAAAATTTTTAAATAATTTAAAATCTCTCAAGACGAGCGGAAAGTTCACATCAACAAAAGTGATAAAAAAATGATTCCGAATAGATCTCGAGAAATCCTTGCAATTAAGTAGATAAGAAGAGTCAAAGCCCAGGCATACCCGTGAAATATTTTTTGTTTAAAAGGCCAAAAGTAATTGCTACAACAGCGATACTGTAATAAATGATTATCACATCAGATGAAAGTCAAGATATATTTTAAATGCATTAATTTCAGGTTTCAGCATCAGTGGATCTTCTTTATTTCTCTTTCTGTTTTTTTTTTGTTTGAATTTATAATTTTTGTTTGTATTCGTAGGGCAAACAAAAAAAAACAAGGACTCAATTAGTTTAACCACAAAATACATGAATTTATTCAACCCACTCTTGCCATACCATCCCAGCCAGCCAGCCAGTTCATCCCATTATACACGGCATGAATATACAATAAAAACGTACAAAAAGGTTTAAAAATGAAATTCAATTTATGCACCCCTTGACAAATAAAAAAGAAACACGTTAAAAAAGTTAACCATGAACATAAACTGAAGCGAAGGAAGGAAATTATGATTCAACTTGTGATAGATTTCAAACACTTGTTTTACTTGTAAAATAATAATGTGGTGGTAACAGTGGAACAGAATGATGTAATGCTTGTAAAAATTAGAAAAGGCAAGTGTTTTTGGTTATAAAATCTTAAATACTTAGTACGTTTCAAGTACCCGTATTTTTCTTTTCCTTTCTATCACATTTAATCCTTTAACCCACTGTGTTTGCTTTCATCACGATGATAATTTCATTGTATTGTTGACACAGACAACGAGCGACATTTTTATTTAGTTTTACACCGGCCACACCGAGTTCACTGACTATGTACGATTGCCAGAGTGAAAATTGCCCATCTCTGCCAGCCCATTTTTCTGCCCAAATCCCAAACTGTTGATAATGAATGGAATGACTAGAGCAGCGGCAAAAAGGGCAAAATGAGGATGATGAGACAAACTGTGTAAACCCCCATCATTAAATGAGCAAATCTACTGTAAACAGACAAACGATTTTAATAATTTGAATGATGCGTCTGTCGTTGATGCGAATGATGCGAAATATGTACACAACTGACAACAACAACAATAAAGGAATGGACCAGAAAAGAGTTACACAGGCGATAACAATCAAGCGAATTAATAGTACAAATACAAATACAAATACAAATACGAATACAAACTAACCAATTGACAAATTACGGTCGGTAGCTTCATTATTTATTTACGAAATTGAATTTTTTAAAAGTCGCTTTACAACTGAAAATCTTTATTCCAAAAAAAAAAATTAAAATTAAGGATTAACGGTTAAATTATGGGAATTCATATTAAGTGGATAATTTTATAATTTTAATTTTCTTTTTATTTAATTAAACTTTAATTGCAATTCATTTCCAAACAAATTACTGTGAGAAACTTAAATTTTTCTAGTCTGCCTGCCACTTTCACTTTAAAATGCATTTTGAAAGATAATTTTCATTTCGTTTAAACAGCAGAAAAGGAAAAATCCATTCAAATTCATTTTTATTACAAAATTTTCATTGTTATTGTTTCAGCTTTTAGAGCAAAAACAGGGGGGCCATCATGTTATTCAATTTCGTTTTGGTTTTCTTTTCTGTTTTTTGCTTTTCTTTCGTACACACAATATTTAATATTCAATTTGTAAATTGAAAAACTCATATTGAATTACACTGTCAAACAAATCTAAAGGGACCTAATAGAGATACTCATACATACGTACATACATATAGAATATTTTCAAATTTACAACAACTACACACACATTAACGTAGTCTTTAAAATATTTAAAAAAAAAATATTTACTTACGAAAATCGAAAAAAATGAAAATGAAAATGAGAAGAACAGCAAATAATAGCCGAAAATAGATCATTTCAATGAATTATTCTAACGGGTGATTTTTTTAGCTATTACTATTATCTTTTTGGCAACACTGGTTTAAACAGCTCACGCACGTTTCGTGTGTTGTTTCACTGTCAAACATCTTCAGTTTGGTCTATAATTTAACCATGAATCGTCTTACAAACGAACAACGCTTGCAAATTATTGAATTTTATTATCAAAAATTTTATTATCAAAGTTGGCCCAAGATCCACTTCTTTATCGAAAAATTGTGTCCAGGGACGAAGCTCATTTTTGGCTCAATGGATACGTAAATAAGCAGAATTGTCGATTTTGGAGTGAAGATCAGCCAGAAGCATTGCAAAAGCTACCAATGCATCCAGAAAAAGTCACAGTTTGGTGCGGTTTATGGGCTGGTGGCATCATTGGACCGTACTTCTTCAAAGATGCTGCGAATCGTAACGTAATTGTGAATGGTGAGCGCTACCGTGAGATGATATCCAACTTTTTTTTGCTTGCATGACATGTGGTTTCAACAAGACGGTGCCACATGCCACACAGCACGTGTAACAATGGACTTATTGAGAGGCGAACATTTAATTTCACGTTCGTGACCGTTCAATTGGCCGCCTAGATCGTGCGATTTAACGACTTTAGACTATTTTTTGTAGGGCTATGTTAAAGCTCATGTCTATACAGACATGCCCGCTTCAATTGACGCATTGGAAGACAACATTGAAGCATTTATTCATGAGATACCGACCAAAATGTTGAATGTATGCCAAAATTCGACTAAGCGGATGGACCATTTGAGGCGCGGTCGCGGTCAACATTTGCATGAAATAATCTTCAAACATTAAATTATATGGACCGTACTATCGATTCAAATAAAGATTTCATGCATTTTTCTGAATTTTATGTGTTTTTTTTTTTAATTTTCCTATAGCTCTTAAAAAATCAGCCATTACATATAAAAGCAACCCAGGCAATAACAATCGAAACTGGGACCCTACAGTGTCTTTACAAAATATCGTTCGGTATGTTTAAAATTTGAATAGAAAATTCTTAAGCATTAAGCTTATGAATCAAACATATTTCGAATGGTATGAGTTTGATGTAAACGTTGTACGCATACTCATTGCAACCTGTACTTATAAATCAATAATGTAGTGAGTATGAATGAATCAGAGTACATATGTAGTTAAATTTCAATATTGTTGACTCACTTATATTCAAAATTTCATGAGTGCTTATGAGTAGCAAAAAAAAACGATTCATTGCTGATCTCTGTTACACGATGTGCCATACCACCCTCTATAGAGGGCAATGTATTACAACAAAATCCTACTAACACTGACTCAATTTGTCTGCAGACAGTTATAAGAAACGGGCGGCTGAATGGACAATTTAAAAGTTATTCCAGATTAAATTATGAATTTATGAAAATCTATTTTCATTATATGTATGTAATGCCTGCAGGCAGGTTTTGGATTACATATTCATATTAAAAAAGCAAAAAAAAAACAAGAGAGAACACAAAAAATGTGCGCATAGACAATGATATGTATGATATGATGGCAAAAAAGCAACAAAGAATGCGAATAAAATCAAACAGACAGACAGTGATGAACCTTTTTCAACCGAGTATCCATATATCCATCCATCCCTCGGTTATTGAAATAGTTTTTAGCACAGGCTTCTCTTATAAACCAAAAGTAAAATGTACCCACAGCATATATGTACATATGTATGTATGTGTGTGTGTAGAGCAGTAACAACAGCAAATAATGCCATAATCAAAGGCTTGGTGCCCTCTTTATGCATGCTAGTGTAGTGTGGTGTGGTGTAGTGTTGACGTAACTTTGGCTTTTACGGATTAAATAAATAGAGGAGAGATAAGTCCGTTAGATACGTAATAGAAAAGAAAAACAATATCGAGTTTATTCGTATTAAAACAAAATATTACAAACACACACACACACACAACAAACACACACAACAAACACAAATTTGTATCTGTTGTAATTTGATGAGAGGAATAATGTTGATGAGGATGATGATGATGATCACGGTGATGGTTGAATGAATGCAGGGTTGGGATGAACAAAATGTTTTTCCCTTTTTTTTATATGGTTATTGTAGCTGTTGTTGTTGTTGCTGTTGTTATTATTGATAATGATGTTGATGATGTTTCTTATTGCATTACGATTTTATTGGAATATAATTGACTTTGAAAACCAAAAAAATTCTTTGATAATGTAAATGAAATCAAAACAGCAACAACAACAGCAGCAACAATAAAACAAGCAGATATTCTTTGTATTTGTAACATATTTTTTGAAAGTATAATAAAAAATACGAGGGTTAGCAGCATTGGTATAACGTAAAAATGTTATAAAGGGTCCGCCAAATAACTTTTTTTTTGAAAATGCTTTAAAAAAAAACTACTGAATATTTTCTAAAATTTTTTTCTTTTTTTGAAAGTACAATCCTTCGGGTTAATAATGGAAAATTATTTCATTCAAATGGCTGCCTCGGCTGGCCATGCAGTAGCCTACACGATCGGTCCAATTTTTAAGCACATTATCGATTGTGTGCAGCTGTATTTCACCAATGGCTTCACGAATATTGTCCTTTGAAGCGTCAGTTGTCTCTGGCTTGTCGGCGTAACACTTATCTTTGACGGCACCCCACAAATAATAGTCCAACGGTGTCAAATCGCAGCTCCGAAGTGGCCAAACGACATCAGGGCGCAAAACATCGAGTGTAGCTTCGGCTGTGTGGCATGTAGCGCCGTCCTGTTGAAACCAAATGTTGCCAATATCCTCCTCTTCAATTTTTGTGAACAAAAATTCGTTCAACATGACCCGATAATGATCGCCATTGACTGTAACGGCCACTCCTTGATCATTTTCGAAGAAAAATGGCCCAATTTTTAATGGCAAAAAAAGTTATTTGGCGGACCCTTTAGAAACGATATGTAAAAACCTGTTCCTTTCAGGTTTAGTTATTAAAACTTTCAAGCCTTTCAAGCTTTATTGAAACTTAAAATTTCAATGTATTAAAGATGAAGCTGAGAAAGTGGGCGAAAAACGAACTTCCAATATTGTGGAACAATACTGCAGTATAAAGCAAAGATACGAAGGACAATCAATTATCATGCTTTAGGTAATACCGTGTTCGAGAACTCCCTTGTATTCGTATTTCTTAAAAAAGAAAAACTCTATCAAAACTATGGAATTCATTAAAACAACAATTTTTATTTAATTTTCGTTGCCAAAATCCTATTTGATATGCCTCTTACCTTTCTTTTAACCTGGAAAAGTAAAACGAGAAATAAAAATAAAACAAATTTTGTAATTCAATTCAATCGTATTTTACTTCACAGATTAAGGGCACACAGGAGTGGTGAATGAAAGTGTAGTAGAGTAACCGTTAAAGAGAGAACATGTCAAAAATTGCTGCATAAAGTTCACAAAATGCTACATAAAGAGGGTCTTCCTTATGGAATTCCTTAGAGACTTTTCACAATATTTAACCAGCACAACGTTTCTATATGAGATTCAATAACTCAATGAATGACTGTGAGTGTGATGATGTTGCAAGAGAGATGCTGTAATACGAAACGTTTTAATAAAATGCGTATTTAATGCGTTTCATTGTCTTTAAATAATGCATCACACACAGTCTAACTGTCTATCTCGTCGTCTATTAACAAAAAACATCACAATGTGTCGAGTATTAAATATCCACACATACACACACACACTAATTCTAATCGGATGAAATGAAACTTTCAATCATAATTTCCTAAATATGACACACACACACACAACACACACACACACACACAGTATACTTTCAATGATAAAATTAACACACACAGGGATAGAGTGTCGAATTATTCAAATGTTTTGGGTTAAAAGTCAACAAGTAGAGTAGAAAAGATTTCTTTTTTCTTTTTTTAATAAATTTGTTCAAATTTTGAAGATAATATTTAGAGAATTAGAATATAAGGAAAAGCATTTTAATCCTATTAATAAATAAATGCATGGGTTTTGTAATTTGAGAATAATAAGCAAGGCAAGGAACTAGCATATTTAAAATCGTGCATATAGTATTATATAATAGGCCAACAGGCCAGTTTCTATGGACACTATTAATCAACTATGTAGCAGCTTTGAGAATATTCGAGCGCAAATTCATAGGTAAAGATCTTCGTTGAAATGCGAGTTGTTGATTATTTCCTCATCCGATCTAATAATCAGCTGTATAAGCTTCTCAACGACACAGACGTTGTGGAGACCGTTAAGAAACGGTATTTCATGCCCAGATTAAAGGAAGTCGCCATAGAGGACGCGCAAGAAGCAAAGGCCTTGTAAGTCGCCGTAGTCTAGTAGGTAGTGTGTTGGCTTATTAGACGTAAAGCCAGGATTCGAGTCCCAGACCAGACATCAAAACAAACTACAAAAAGTATTTCTTCGGCGACTTCCTCTCAGCAGATTTCTGGCAAAAATTCTGAGAGTAAATAAAATTGACATGAAAAAGTTTCTCAAAAAATCTGTCGTTCGGAGTCGACTTTAAACTGTAGGTCCCACCACTTCTGTATAAAATTAACACACACAACATAAGGGGTGTGAGAAACTAGGACGTTGTACAGTGGGTCAATTCGACCTCCGGGTACTGTACTTGTCTTAATTGACAAGTATTCGTGCTCTAACCTAACCTAACCTAGCAAAGGCCTTTGGAAGCATGTGTTAAAGCAGGCCGATATGCGATAAACGGGTTGTTAATGGCCCATTAAGTAAGTAATTAAATCCACTTTCGATAATCTTTTAAAACTGGGCTCTGGTAATGCGCTCAGTATTATATATTTGAGATCGTAGATTCGATTCATACTAAAAATCCTGGGGTGCTTGTGACTATTAATTTGTTTATGCATGTCAAGACATGTTAGATAATATTCGGTATGGTTGAAAAACATATCCAGATACATATTAGATTCAGTTGTTTGTACCTGCTTTTAACAGCATGCTATGCTCTCGGCACTAAGCATTGTAACGTTACGATCGGAGTAACAGTGGATTAAAATTTGTTGTGGTCCGCAAAACAATAGAATCTATTTGGAAAGTTCTTAGAATTCAATCCAGGTTTTAGGAATTGATATCGAAAATATTGAAAAGATCAGCTTAAATTTATAGTCCATCGCTTATGCTGGTGTACTACCAGACAGAACTACTACTAGAACTCGAAAGGAACCTGGGATGAATGATATACATTTCAGTTTAATATTAAAAAATTTGATTAACCTTAGAAACTCAGAACCCTTTGTCTTGTTTTATCAATTGTGTATGGCAGAAGGCTTAATCCTTTCCTTTCTTCGTTTAGATAAAGAAACTTTAACAGAAAATATTTGTTTTTATTTAGCAAATACTCGCTCTCTCTCTCTCCCTCTCTGTGCACTTGTATTGTAGCATATGAAGGAACATACGGGAAATGTTTGGCACTTAAACATTGAGTGAGTGAGTGTGCCTTATGCAAATATGTACCAGTTGTTGTATTGTTTAACAACTGCTCTTATTTGCCTTTTTCACTCCTTTCGCATTTATCCTTTGAGCCCATTTAACACCCCTTTTAACCAAAATATACACAACAAATACAAAATGGTTAAAATTATTTATCTCAACTCATCATCATCATCGTCATCATGAACAACATCAACAACAAACAGCAGCAGCAACAGCATTATCACACTTCCCCATTCCACCAGTAAAATGTGCCCAAAAAGAAAGAGAACAACAGCAAGCAACCTGTCCTCATTGTCACAGTTGTGTTGATGTTTGTGTTGCTTGTTTAACATCATTTACATCGCCCCAATGAATTTAAATAGGAAATGAATGAACGAACAAACGGAATACGAAATAGGTTTGGGTTGTTTGAGATGTTGTTGTTGTTGTTCCAAACATATTCAGTTTTAGTCCAACAAAAGATTTTAATACACTTGAGATGAATGAATTCATTTTGGCTATTAGGGAACGAAAAAAAAAAACAAACAAACAAACGAAGAAAAAAACAAGAGAAAAGTACTTCAAACCTTAATGCTGAACGCCTTTTTGGCAAATTCAGTTGCAATGGAAAGTAAAAGAGTTGCTGCTCATTTACAGTTAAAAAAAAAGAGGCAAGTACTTGAACATATTGAGCTATTTTATGGGATAAATTAATTTTGTTAAGAGGCCAGGCAGTAATAGGGTTCTTGAATTATGATCCTTGATAAATGCAGAAACGTATTGGACAAAAAATAAAAAGAAACAAAAATGTAACAAACAAAACAGGTTGTTAATAGCCTTTTTAAACTCTAGGATGTATTTCTGGATGTTACAGTAATCCCTCGATTTACGTCGCAGTTGGTTCCAAAAAAAGGTGATGCAGATCGAATGGCGACGCAAATTGAAGTTAGAGGGAACAAAAAATTTGACGACGTAAATCGTCAACAACGTTAATCGAGGCGACGTAAATCGAAGGATTACTGTATCCCATACGTCAAGTTTATGAAATGATTACCAGCCACGATCTACCAGACCTTCATAAATTTCTGTTGTTTTATTGATGTCTTGTGGTGTTGTTTGCGATGATTTTATCTAAAAATAATAATCGTTTGCAAGCAATCATGAGTGAATAAATTATCAAACATTTTGCGGAATTTCAAATTCACTTCTTCACAAATTGGCCACAAGTTTAGCGTTAACAAATTAAAGGGGCCTCCATTCTATTTTTGAATACAAAATTTTTAATTAAAACTTTACTTCTAGAACAATATATCCCATATGGTCTAGTGGCTAGGATATCTGGCTTTCACCCAGAAGGCCCGGGTTCGATTCCCGGTATGGGAAAGTTTTTTTTTATATAATTTTTAAAAAAATTTCTCAAAATATTTAAATTTTTCATTTGAATTGAAATCAATTGTGCCACAGGTCTTCTATCTTAACTGATTTGAAGCATTTACATATATTTCTTTTTTTAACAGGCTATACCAAAGGGTCCGCCAAAAAACTTTTTTTTGAAAATGCTTTAAAAAGAAAAACTCCTGAATATTTTCTCATATTTCTTTTTTTATTTGGAAGTACAATCCCTCCGGTTAATAATGGAAAATAATTTCATTCAAATGGCTGCCTCGGCTGGCCATGCAATAACCTACACGATCGATCCAATTTTTAAGCACATTATCGATTGTGTGCAGCTGTATTTCACCAATGGTTTCACGAATATTGTCCTTTGAAGCGTCAATTGCCTCTGGCTTGTCGGCGTAACACTTATCTTTGACGGCACCCCACAAATAATAGTCCAACGGTGCAGCTCCGAGGTGGCCAAACGACATCAGCTCTGCGGCTGATAATGCGATCTTCAAAAAGAGGGCGCAAAACTTCCAGTGTAGCTTCGGCTGTGTGGCACGTAGCGCCGTCCTGTTGAAACCAAATCCAATATCCTCCTCTTCAATTTTTGTGAACAAAAATTCGTTCAACATGGCCCGATAACGATCGCCATTGACTGTAACGGCCACCTCTTAATCATTTTCGAAGAAAAATGGCCCAATTATGCGGGTTTTCTTTGCCCCAAATGCGACAATTTTGCTTGTTTACATACCCGCCAAGATCAAAGTGAGCTTCATCTGAAAAGATGATTTTTTTGCCAAAATCGGCATCTTCTGGTGTAGGCTACTGCATGGCCAGTCGAGGCAGCCATTTGAATGAAATTATTTTCCATTATTAACCGGAAGGATTGTACTTTCAAATAAAAAAATAAATTTGAGCAAATATTCAGCATGTTTTTTTTAAAGCATTTTCAAAAAAAAGAAGTTATTTGGCGGATCCTTTACTATAACATTTATACCTTGTAAGAATGCTTATTGGGTAAGCATGTACGATTGAGATGATGTAACCAATTTAAGGTGGTCCGGTCCAGTCAAAAAGAGCAAAAGATCTCTGAATAAAAAATATGTTAATTTTTTAAATATCTTTTCGCTTAATTAATTTGTAACTTGTTATTTCGGTTTATTTATTATTCGTTTACACATTTCAATAAATCTTGAAACCCTTTTGTCCAATGTTGTCAAATCAATTTTGAAAATTAATTTTTTTCTTCTCTTGGTTGTGTGTAGCAACCATTCATTCATTGTTGTTCCGTTTTGTTGTGTTCAGTTCAGAGTTCTCTACTGTAAATTAATGTTTATTTTTCTTTTAATGATTTTGTTGGATTTATTTGTCAACAAAACAAAAGAGAGAGATTCTAAATTCAGTTGCAACACAAGTTTCACTTGGAAATACATTTTCATTGTGAAGAAAGAAAAAAATCCAAAAATCCAAAAACAAATGAAAAGAACAATAAAACTGAATACGAAAGAGAAAAAACTGTTGAAAACTAGAAACGAGCAGCTGGAATAACAAAAATTCGGTAACAATAACCACAAGAAAAAAAATTAAAAATGAAAATAAAATATATTGGAACAACAACAACAATTATAACAGCAATGCTAAAAACAACAAACATGCCAAATAAAAAATTTACGAAATATGTACGTACGATTCTGTTTTATAGAAAACAACAACAACAAGTTGGGGAGGAAACGGAAGTGTAAAATGCGAATACAAAATTAATTCGTTGACAATAAAACAACAACAACAAAAACACAACCAAACGAATGAACTATTTTAAGTGTTTGTTGATATTTATCTCTTCCAATGTATTTTATTTTATGTATTGTTGTTATTTTCGTTGTTGTTGTTGTTGTTGTTGCAGTAAATGGTTTTATAAACTAAAACCCAGTTGACATTTTGAATGGTTTATAATAAAAATGAAAACAACAACAACAAATAAAAATAACAATAAAAAAGGAACTGTAACTGTAACTGCAAGAACGAAAAGGAAAGAGAGTTTGCGAGAGAGAGAGAGAGGGAGAGAAAGCAAACAAAAATGGTTTTAATCATAAAATCCTTATCTTCTCCTTTAAAAACTCCATAATCGAACAAAACAACACATTGTGTTTAGAAATTTGAACAACAAAAAAAATCAAAAATTGAAATTTGAAGTTAGCAACAGTCGCCTCAGTTGAATCCTTACATTACAACATATTTAAAAGCATTGATATTATAATTATAGATAGGATCGATAACACATACCGATTTGATATAAAAATACTAATGGGCTCAACCGGGATTTGAACCCGGGACCTCTCGCACCCAAAGCGAAAATCATACCCCTAGACCATTGAGCCGCCCAACAAAACCCTGCTTAATATTTATTAATAAAAAAGCATCATACTTTTATTAATTTGAGTTTTTTCAAATAAATAATTCCCATATTCTTTTTTTTTCAAAAAATATTTCTTTTATATTTTAAAGACTGTAAAAAAAACTATTGAATTACTACTAAACTATTTAAAACTTAATAAAAAATGTATGCTTAAAAGAATGTTTAGAAAATTATTACAAGTAAAATATTAAACGGGCTCAACCGGGATTTGAACCCGGGACCTCTCGCACCCAAAGCGAGAATCATACCCCTAGACCATTGAGCCGTCTGTGAGACCCTCCACCAAAATATATACTTATACTGCAAAGTATTCAAATTTCAGACGATTTTAGTTTATACAGCATTTTTCCGAACATCGAATATCATATGGGGATGTAGCTCAGATGGTAGAGCGCTCGCTTAGCATGTGAGAGGTACGGGGATCGATGCCCCGCATCTCCAGAAATGTGTTTTATTGTTTTTTTTGAGAAAGTATTGTTTAGTGACAGCCGACCTACCTTTTAAAAAACCATGCTGGAAAGGGGATATTAAAGATCTCGTATTAAAAAAGAGATAATCGGTCACCAGTTTCTCCATCAACTTGGGAATAGCACTGAGTTTGGCAATACACCTGTAATTGGAAATATTGGATTTATTACCCGACTTATGCAAAGGAATTATAAACGAACTCTTCCAAATAGATGGAAAATGACCAGCCCCCAGAAACCCATTGAATATAAAGGTCAAAGGACCACTCAAGACAACAGCGCACTTTCTTAAAATACAGGCCGGTACCCCGTCAGGGCCGGGCAAGTACGTAAGTTTTAGTCCAGACAAACACTCAAGAACAGACTCCTCATCAAATGAATATATATTAGAAATAGAGACACTTCCGACTGAATAAGGATACGAAAAGCCGCTACTCAGATCAGGGCCCGAGTTGTTGAATTAGGTGTCTTTTATCTTAGATGTCGTTTAGGCATAGGTTACACAAGAATTTGATACACTGAATCTAGTATATGCTACCTCTCAGATTGAATTAATCTACAAAGCTTACCACTATTTGTGGAACACTTTCATTTGATTGTTGTTTTCACAATATTCCACAAATTCTCTGTCGGATTTGGATCTGTAAACGATGTGGCCCAGTCAAATACATTGATATTTAATCTTCGAAGAATTTCTTACAGGACTTTGGGAAAAGACTATAACAGACATAACTCATCTCAGAGGAATGAACTGAAAGAAGTTAATGAATTTTGTAAATGATACATACCAGAGATCAGCAATGAATCGTTTTTTTCCCACTCATGAAATTTTGAATATAAGTGAGTCAACAATATTGAAATTTAACTATGTACTCTGATTCATTCGTACTCACTACAACGTAGATTTATAAGTACAGGTTGCAATGGGTAAGAGTACAATGTTGACATCAAACTCATGCCATTCAAAATATGTTTGATTCATAAGCCTACTCATTTAAATTTATAAGTTTAGAAAATACTTATAATACTTATAAATGATTGCAGTGACTCGCCTCAGAAGCACGGGGAGGATGAGAGTCTTGTAGAGGAAGAGTAGAGGAAGAGGTTCTGCTACTCAATACCCTATTGAGACCCTATTTGACTCATAAGCCTACTCATTTAGATTCAGAACTTTAGAAAAAATACTTATAATACGCATAAAAGATTCAAGTCGCCCGATTTATTCATCATAATTTACAGCCTCAGTTGTTGTTGCATTTACAAAAACAAGAAAAAAGACAGAGCAGCAAGCAGAGCAAAATACACAACCTTCTAGTGAGTATGTTAGTGTTCGTACGCGATTCATACTTATTTTGTGATTCGTGTATATGTTGAGTTATGGAGAGTCGAACTCAACAACATCATACGTGTTGCTAAGTATGAATATGATGGTACTTCAAACTTTGTATATGAGTAGAGGCTCCATGATATTAAAATAAGTATGAATGCGTATAATTATCAGAAATTATGAGTATAATTCGATTGTACTCATCTTTTTGAATACTAATTGCTTATCTCTGATACAGACTTCCTATAGAAACTAATGTGATATTCCGAATTGGTGGAAACATAATGATGTGCCCTCGTTTGATCTGCTCTCTTTCAAACTAGGTAGGTACCTACCAACTTACATAAGAGTTAAATTCCTGAACAGATTTCCATATTTAGACGTTACAAACCACAATATTAAGCAATTACAACATTTATTATCATATAGTAGGGTATTAACATTTTACCAACCTTATGAGTAAAAAAAGGGAAATCCTAGTAGAACAATGCCAGAGAGAATATGTAGTTTTAAAGGTAGCAGCCACAGAGAGAAGAGAAAGAGCGTGAAGGGCATTAAATGTACACAGCTACGGTAGATACAAATTGAATGTATAAAGTATGCTGATGGAAAACACTTTTTAATCCGCTTTTTAAAAATCTTTCTGCTTAACATCAAAATCCTTTATAAACCACAAACAACACTGAATACGTATACGGTTTAGCATCCTTATTTTCATTTTCATTTTAAATTTTTTTAAGAGAAAGAGAACCTTTTCCATTTTTGATTTGTATTTACAAAAATTTTAAATATTTTTCTGTAATGAAACAATTTTAATACATTCATGTATGCACTCTTCTCTCTCACATTAAGAAATCAAAAGATTCTTTTAAATTTTTTGTTAATTTCTCTGAATGGCTTTTGTCGACAAGAAATTCATAGAAATTCTTGAAAGAAATGGGAAACTTTTGGTTTGGCATCGTTACTGGAGTGATACTTTGTTGTGGCAGACTTTAAGACAATTTCTATTCGTACTTGGCTTAATGATAATGTCGCTCGCTGGTAGAAAAGGCGTTGCCAGTTTCACCTTTCCGTGCAGCCAATATTGTCCCAGGCAGGGACAGACAAATACTTGCTCTTATTTCAAGAAATAATTCAATCCATGGACAAACGTTATCAATGTACCATTACAGACAGTGTTTCACTGAAGACTATTGTTTTGAATTTGAATCTTCCATTTCCATTTCATTGAGAGGCAGAATGACGATAATATTTCATTGACTTGGCTTTTGTGTGTGTGTAAACCTAAAATATTGAAAAAAAATCTCTTCTTCTACTTTTTTCTTCCTCATTAAATCCCATTAAAAATTTTTATAACAATTGTTTGATAATCAACAGACGTTAATGACATTTTCCCTCAGGATTAAAGTTACAAATTGAAACAAAACTATTCAATCGCTAGGGCAGGCAGGTGTCGTATTGCTTGTCAGTAATTATGGCCAGCCCATGAAAATGTTTGTGATTAGTTTCGTTGTCTTTAAGAGCAATTCAAGTACGGTTAATCCAAAAAAAATATCATTCAATTGCCAGGAATTTGAGTTAATTGTTTACCGTTAGGGCTATTATAATAACATTTCTATGTACATAACCAAAAATGCTTAATGTTAAGAAAGACACTGAATAGGATGATGATTTAAGAAAATATTTAGAAGCTGTTACTTTAATTTACAGATATTGGTCGTAATATAATTAATAATTTCCAGAGCCTATCCAAAATGTAGAGTTTACCAAGAGCTCTTTAAGATCGAGTTTACTTTGGTAAATACAAATTGAAACACATTTTTAATGGAAACTAAAATCATGTTTATTTATAAAGATCCAAGAAGGAGTCAATAAGTTCGTGACTTTAACTTTGGAAAGATAAAGAGACGCAAAAACTCTTCTCAAACCAAATGGCTTAGGAAAATTACAATAACAAAGGATCTGGGTCCTGCCACGGACTATCCAGGAATAACAACCCTTCAGTTAGGATAACGATCTAGCTTCTCACACCACTTATGTTGTGTGCTTTAGTTTTATACATGAGCGGCGGGACCTACAGTTTAAAGTCGACTCCGAACGACAAATGTTTGAGAAACTTTTCATGGCAATTTGATTTACTCTCAGAGTTTGTGCCAGAAATCTGCTGAGAGGAAGTTGACGGAAAAATATTTCATATTTTCGTTTTGATGTCTATTTAATGGGACTTTAACCGTGGCCTTACGTCTAATAAGTCAACACATTACCTACTAGACTATGGCGACTTCTAATTTACAGAACACTTATTCAAAATGGTGGTTATTTCGAACCCAATGTAGAGATTCTGTTATGACGAGAATGAATCGTTAGAAAACCTACTTGTAACCTCACTTTAAAACAAAGCCGAATGAAGCACATGGAGTCATATCAGGAGTTGAGACACCAAGGAGCATCTTAAAGTTTATAAGGGCAATAGAATTGGAGGAGACATTATAAGGATATCCTACAAAATTTTAGGGGAATACAACAGATAGTATAGTCGCAATACATTTGGCACCTTTTAAGCTCTTTAAACTGAGTCCAATGAGTCTCTAGTTTTGCTATTACTTTCAACATACAAGATTTGTAGAAGTCATGTAAATAAATTTGATTGTCAGATCGCACTGTTGAAGCAAAATCACTTTTCCCTTAGGAATATCTACCGTTTCAGAAATAAGATCCCAAAATCGGAGAAATAAAGTGAATAAGAAAGTATTTTGTTGCTTAATGTGGTGGCATTTTTGCAAGAAATTCATTTTTATGCATATCAGGATATAATTTGCTATCAATTGCTGTCAAATACAAACGAAATGAGGCAAACTATTTAAAGCTGTCAACCGATGCTGTTGAGAGCAGTATTACTGTCCTTACGGTTAAGAAAGCGGTGTCAATAAAAGACCCTTAAGAAGTGGACTTAACCCCCTTAACCTTTTTAATCCAGCTTCAGAGAAATTATCAAAATTTTACGAAATTTATGACTTTGGTAGAGAATTTTATATATTTTCACAATTTTAAAGTCTGTTTGAATTCCTTATACCTTAGGTAGGTAGGTAGTCCAAGACAAATGCGCCTCGCATGCGTACCCATAATGCAATGGCCCGTAGTGACACCGACAACTACATTGAGCGCGCCTCTTTGGAGCTTAAGTAGACTCATTGTGCGCCCCTCATCCAGCCTTGGCCAGATTTTACGAGCCGTTCTACCCGTGTCCGAGGCCGCCCACCTGTCGTTGACAGAATCTGCGATCGCATTATCAATTATGAGCTTGCAGGTCCTCATAGGGAAGCCCAGATTCGAGAACTCAGCGGTGAGTTCGATGGTCGTGCCCGCCTGGCAAGTTCATCAGCTCTACAGTTACCCGGAATACCACTGTGTCCCGGCACCCATACGATATGGGTGTCATATCGTTCCGCTATCTCGTCGAGATATCTGCGACAGCCGTACACCGTCTTGGAGTTCATCACATTAAAACTCAGAGCCTTGATAGCCGCCTGGCTATCAGAAAGTATGGCGACGCTCCGCTTGGAGACCCTTCCATCCCCAATAATACTCGCCGCAGCCTGTATGGCTACCACCTCCGCCTGAAAGACACTGACTGAGCTATTCCAACCGATTCTGAAAAAATTCCTCTGCCTACCGCTCCGTTCAGCTTAGAGCCATTGGTGTAGATTTGTACGGAGTCTCTAAACAGGTGGGTCACACCACCCTTACAGGCCCTGTTGTCCGGAACCGATGTCCTGAATCTCCTCGTGAAGTCGTACCGCAGTGTCATGTAGTCACTGTTCCCGGCAGCTCCAACTTCCCTCAGGATCTTTGCGCGGCCTATATCCGAGTCAGTCCAGTCGCCCAGAGACGTTTACTTATTTTAGCAGCCACTCCCCTACAGAAAAGGTCAATCGGATAGAGGCCCAAAATTATCTCCAGTGCCGACGTAGGCGTAGTGCGCAAGGCACCACTAATGACAATACAGGCAGATCTCTGCAGTCGCTGTATTGGCTTTGGAAAGCTATAATAACAAAAGATCTGAGTCATACCACGGACTATCCAGGAATAAACTGAGATGAGTAATTTAGAGCACACTTGTTCAAAATGGTGGTTGTTTCGAACCCAACATAGAGATTTTGCGATGACTAGAATGAATCGTTAGAAAACATTCTAGCATTAATGCAATGCAGAATGGAGCACATGGCGTCATATCAGTCGTTGAGACCCGGAGGAGGGAATAGGATTGGAGAAGACATTGTTATCCTACAAAATTTGAGGGGAATACAACAGATAGTATAGTCACAATACACCTGGCACCTTTAAACTGAGTCCAACGAGTCTCTAGTTTTGTTATTACTTTCAACATACAAGATTTGTAGAAGTCATGTAAATAAATTTGATTGTCAGATCGCACTGTTGAAGCAAAATCTCGTTTCCCTTAGGAATATCTACCCTTTCAGAAATAAGATCCCAAAATCGGAGAAATAAAGTGAATAAGAAAGTATTTTGTTGCTTAATGTGGAGGGATTTTTGCATTTTTGCTATCCATTGCTATCAAATACAAATTAAATGAGGCAAACTATTTAAAGCCGTCAACCGATGCTGTTGAGAGCAGTATTACTGTCCTTACAGTTAAGAACGCGATGTCAAATGTAAAAGACCCTTAAGAAGTGGACTTAACCCCCTTAACTTTTTTAGTCCAGCCTCAGAGAAATTATCAAAATTTTAAGAAATTTATGGTATTGGTAGAGAATTTTATATATTTTCACAATTTTAAAGTCTGTTTGAATTCCTTACACCTTAGATAGGTAGGTAATCCAAGACAAATGCGCCTCGCATGCGTACCCATAATGCAATGGCCCGTAGTGACACCAACAACTACATTGAGCGCGCCTCTTTGGAGCTTAAGTAGACTCATTGTGCGCCCCTTATCCAGCCTTGGCCAGATTTTACAAACCGTTCTACCCGTGTCCGAGGCCGCCCACCTGTCGTTGACAGAATCTGCGATCGCATTATCAATTATGAGCTTGCAGATCCTCATAGGGAAGCCCAGATTCGAGAATTCATCGGAAAGTTCGATGGTCGTGCCCCATCTGTTACCATCAGTTACCCGGAATACCACTGTGCCCCGGTACCCATACGATGTGAATATCATATCGTTCCGCTACCTCATCGAGATATCTGCGACAGCCGTACACCGTCTTGGAGTTCATCACGTTAGAACTTAGGCGGCTATGAACGCCTGGCTATCAGAATGTATGGTGATGTTCCGCTTGGAGACTATCGCCGCAGCCTGTTTTGCCACCACCTCCGCTTGAAAGACACTACAGTGGTCTGGCAGTCTTATAGACTGAGCTATTCCAACCGATTCCGAAAAAATTCTACTGTCAACAGCTCCGTTCAGCTTCAAACCGTCGGTGTAGATTTGTACGGAGTCCCTTACCGGGTGGTTCACACCACCCTTCCAGACCCCGTTGTCCGGAACCGATGTCTTGAATCTCCTCATGAAGTCGTACCGCGGTGTCATGTAGATACTACTCCCGACAGCTCCAACTTCCCTTAGGACCTTTGCGTGGCCGATATCCTAGTCCTGGCACTGTCCAGGCGCCCTTATTCCTTAAAGATACCAAAAATTTTATCTGTGGGAACTTGGGAACTGGCATTTAGTGATTAATAGATTTTATTGATAGAAAATTAGAATTTTTTTTACTTATTTTCCAGCATTATTTTGTTAGTTTTTTAATTTAACATTTTGAATTGCTAACAGAAACAATAATTTTGTTTACCATTTTATTTTTGCTGCTCAACTTTAATTTAAAAAATATTATTTTTTATATTAAAGAAATATTTTGACAAAAAAGAAATTACACCGAATAACAACAATTCAAACGATACGATACTCTAATTTATAACATTCATTAATTACATACTATATACATACATACATACATACATATGTATG
The DNA here is from genome assembly GCA_958299815.1 of Sarcophaga carnaria. Taxonomy (NCBI): domain Eukaryota; kingdom Metazoa; phylum Arthropoda; class Insecta; order Diptera; family Sarcophagidae; genus Sarcophaga; species Sarcophaga carnaria. Next base: position 4,882,158 of record OY283153.1, on the reverse strand, counting down.
TATGTACGTATGCCAGATTATTGCAACAAAAAAGACTAAGGCCTAGTTCACCCACAGGTTTCTGAAACATTTTTGGTTCGGACAAAATTTTTTTTATATGGAGTTTGACGTTTCTCTCAGAGAGCGAGCGAAATTATTTTGTGCGAACAACTCTCAGTGTGAATTAAATTAATTTTAAATTTGGTCCGAACCATTTTAGAAAAGGTTGCCACACCATATGAAATTTATACAATACACAAATATTTGCAGAAGTTCATCGAAAGACCCAGGGTCCATGCGATGAAAATTTATAAATGAATCTACGTCATTTAAACGCATTTCGGAAACTAGTGAGTGAAAATACCTTTTGGCTTCTCTTTGTTTCAAAAGTGGTCTTACACCCGTCCTCTTGTTTATCTTTGATTTTCTTTTTTCATAAATATATTTTGCAAGTAATTTTACTTTGGTCACTTCAATGGTGAACAAGAGTAGCAAATGATTTATATCCATTTTATCCATCGCAGAACAAGATGTTTTTATTCTTACCAAATAATTCACCACAAATACTGTTTATTTTTTGTTATAAATATTAATTTTTTTATTTCTTTATTTTGACACATATATAATTAACTTTCTTAAGTTTATGCAAATATGTATTTACGTCATTTTTAATTAAATATGGCAGCACTGTTTTTACGAACAAAGTTTCTGAAATGGGTGAATCATGTTGCGGAAAACTCTCAGTAAGCAAGAAATTTCTCCGAACCAAAAATGTATCAGAAACTTGTGGGTGAACCCGCCTTAAAAAAATCAAAAAAATTAAGTAGGATGCAGGGTATACATTTTCTTTTTTTCTTAACAAAATCCTAACTAACCTCGAACTCTTTTTTCCTCTCCTTATTTGTTTTTTTTTATTTTTTCTTTTATTAAAAAAGGAAATTTTTTTAATACAAAGTGGAGAAGATACAAATAATGCGCATGTATTGCTTAAAAAAATTGATGAATAACATAGACACCGACAGACAGGGACAGAGAAAGACAAACAGACAGACAGACAGAGAGGGAGAAAGAGTTTAGAGAATTCAAGTGATGATTCCATGGAATCACATTTTCATTCTAAAGAAATCGTTGAGAAAACAGAAATATGTAGACGATAAGGATTTCTCCAACAAACAACAATACATAGCTACAACATTTGCTAAATTACAAAAACAACAAGTTCACTCCCAATTTAAGAAACAAACACGCACAATATGCTACTGTTTCCCAACAGCATCCAAACCCACAAAGCATTCACATTTCGTGTAAATGTACACTGCAAAAACGACAACACAACAACGACAACAACGACAATAATAATAATAATAACTGCTACCAAATATTATATTCTTTCTTCGTACTCGTATTATTTCGTAATAAAAATTGTATACATTTTCATTTTAATAACGCACACACACACACACACAAAACCAACAATGAATAACAGTTTTTCACCCTACCCTTGTTATCCACCAAGATATGAACGAGTACATGTACTTACAAAATTTCCATGAGTTAAAACGAGACAACTACAGAGTATCGGTAGCTTTAAATAAAAGGGGGAGGTTTGTCTTGCAGTAACCCAAAGGGATATGATTCTATAACGGCTTTTTGTGTTGTTGTTGTTGTTGTACTATTTTTATTTTATTTTTTTTTATTTTTTTGTAAATGTAGAAGATTTATACAACTACACATGTACTCGTATTTAGAATATATGTATGGTAAGCAATGGTTGTCTTTATGTATACATAAGCTATGGATACATACAGTATCTATTAGCTAATTAGTAAGAAAGCCCTTTGACTCATTTTCGTATGTTGAAAATTTAAAAAAAGAAAAACTACCTTGTCTGCTTGGAGAGTTCTACTGCAGCATGTTTCAGGCGAAGGTGACGGCAATTTACCGGGCCGCTCAATGGATCCTCGTCAACGGTGCTCCTTTCAATCGCGTCTCGGTCTTTTCTGATAGTCAAGCCGCGATAAGATCTTTATCGTGTTTCGTGAATAACTCTAGGATCGTTAGGGAATGTCGCCGCTTTCTCGACCTTCTTTCTGGGCGCTTCACCAGTGTCTCACTGGTGTGGGTCCCCGGGCACAGTAACATTGCGGGAAACTGTAGGGCCGACGAGCTCGCCAGAGCTGGTGCACTCCTTCCGGAATCCTCTTCAATTGAACTGCGTATGCCACTTGCCTCGGTCAAGTTGGACATTGCGCGCAAATTCTCTCGGGACGCCAACCTATCCTGGGTCAATGAGGAGTCCTGCTCCACCGCTAGACTCACCTGGCCCTTGATGGACAGAAGGCATACCAACCAATTACTTGGTCTTGGTCGTGACGTCATCTCAACCACAGTGGCCGTGCTTACAGGTCATTGCGTTGTGGGTAGACACGCGGAGAGAATGAGGCTCCCATTTAACGACTTCTGCCGTGGATGCAGATACGCTGAGGAAGAGGAGACTGTTATCCACTTTCTTTGTCAGTGCCCGTCTCTTGCTAGGTGTAGATATAGGCTATTTGGCTCTCCATTTCTTGTCAGCTTGACGGAGCTATCATCTATTGATATCAAGGATATAGCTTCGTTCATCAGACTTTCTGGCTGGTTTTCCAGTATGGGGTAGTCGTGCTTTTGATGTGCAGCCCTTGCGCTGACCAACTTCTTCCTCTTCCCTGATTTTGATGGAACTTGGTCAGTACAGGGACTGCGTTCACCCGTTGCATCACAACGGGCCGCTATGCGTGCTCAAGTGAGCTTTGTGAAATCAGAGCTACCACTCAGACCTAACCTAACTTGGAGAGTTGTATTGTAGCTGTTCTTAGGCGAACCCCCTTTAAAAGGTAAGATCCCACTTAGGTCAGCATTTAGGCCTATTGCGATACCACAATCAATACTATCCGGAATTTAGGTATTCCCTAGAGAAAACCACCCCAAATTCAAAATATGTACATATATCTCTCTATTGCAGCAATCTTTATATTAGACGGCTCAGTCAAAGATGTTAGAAATTAGAGATCAGAAGAGTAGTTTCCTCCTTCACCTCATCTCTACAATTTCTGCACAAGTCATTCTTTTTGCTCAAACACTTTGTTACAATCGTAGAGGGCAGTGGATCTCTTTTTTATTTTGTCAAGGATATTTGCATTTCGCTAAAGCTTTCTACATACATAGAATAATAACCAAGAAATCTGTGTGGACGAAAAGCGAACGCTTTTTACCTTCTACTGTAAAGTTCCGCCTTCGCGGTTCCAAGACTAACACCAAACCTCAAGAAGATACCTAGGTTAGGTTAGGTTAGCTTGGTAGCTTTAATTTACCAAAAAGCTCACTTGAGCACGCATAGCGGCCCGTTGTGATGCCACAGGTGAACGCAGCCTCTGTACTGACCAAGTTCCTCCGATCCAAGGAGGGGGAAGTTGGTCAGCGCAAGGGCTGCACATTTTCCAAAAAGCACGCCTACCCCACGCTGGAAAACCAGCCAAAAAGTTTGATAAACGAGGCTATGTCCTTGATATCAATGGACGATAGCTCCGTCAAGCTGACAAGGGTTGGAGAGACAAATAACCTATATCTGCACCCCGCAAGGGATGGGCATTGGCGGAGGAAGTGGATGACAGTCTCCTCCTCCTCGGCAGATCTGCATCCACGGCAGAAGTCGTTAAATGGGAGTCGAATTCTCTCCGCGTGCCTACCCATAACACAGTGGCCTGTAAGCATGGCCACTGTGATCGAGATGATATTACGGCCTAGCAGGACTCTTCATTGATCCAAGACCGGTTGTCATCCCGTGAGAATTTCCGCGCAATGGTGAGTTTGAACGAGGTAAGTGGCATTCCCAAGTTTATTGAGGAAGATTCCGGAAGTAGTGCGCCAGCTCTGACCAGCTGCAGTTTCCCGGAATATTGCAGTGTCCGGGAACCCACACCAGTGTGACACCGAAGCGCCCAGAAAGGAGATTGAGACAGCGGCGACATTCTCTGACGATGCTGGAATTATACGCAACATTCGACAGAGACTTTATCGCAGCCTTGCTATCGGAGTAGATCGAGATACGGGTGACAGGGATAGGAACACCATAGGCAAGGATCCACTTTGCGGCTTGGCAGATGGCCATTACATCCGCCTGGAACACGCTGCAGTAGTCCGGCAGCCGCAGTGAGATGTTCAGGTCCAATTTCCCAGACTATACTCCACAGCCTACCCCGTTATCGAGTTTGGAGCCGTCGGTGTAGACGTCCAGGAGTTCGTGTCGTGTCCCCTATCAAAGCAGTATTCCACAGGGAGATAATCAGTATCAAATGGGGCCACGGGATCGATCCCCAAAATAGAGGAATGACCAGAAGCGACAACAGGCCAACGAGACAGGGCATTGAGTCTTGTCGCCGTGAACTTAGCCACCTGCTTAGCGAGGAGCTCAGAAGGGAGCCAGTTGAGCAAAGAAGATACCTACTTGCTGGCCGTTTAAGAACGATTTTGTCATATAAATTTCCATTTTACTTGTTTAGCTAGAAGCGGTTGAAAAACACTGAACTGTTAACATAATTTCATTCAAACCGATACGTACGTATGTTTAGCCAAAGAGTTGTAATATCTATGTATCGTATAAATATTTATGGATTGATGCTAATTATACATCGCTGGCTGTTTAGTGTTTGTATCATTACATGTATGGGTATCCACACAGATGGGTTATTAATACTTTGTATATGTTTCAGTTGCTTTATACACCATATATTTACGTACATGCACACATACATATATCCAATGGAACATAGATAGATAGATGGATAGCAAGCAGTAGTCTCTCTCGTCTGTCTGTCTGTCCTCCTTTAAGTTAGTGATATCGGTTTTAATATATACATATGTATACAATCATCATTATCACTGACATCGTCGTCATCGTCATCGTCAAAGCTATCGTCATTATCATTCACCACACACAATATTGGCCGCAGCAGAATTGTGTTGTTGCCGTTTTTTTTTCTCGTTTTATCGAAGGCAATCCGTTATTGTCTGTCCGTATACTTTTTTTTATTCTCTCTTTCTGAACTCATTTTGCTTTATTTAATAAAGTTTTTCTCGGAAATCTGTGTGTTCCACCATAAAACCCCACAACCGATGTATGGTACATACATATATACTGGATACATACATACATATGTATGTATGTATGTACATATGCAGACATAGTAGTTGTAAGGCAAAAAGAAAAATACATATTTTTTTATATGTACATATGCATGTATGTATATGTATATGTATGTATGTATATAATACGCTAGTAGAATAGACATGTTGTAGGTATATTGCCTGGCATTTTTCTATACATATACATACATACATGTATATTGTCGTTATACTATGTATATTTACTTGTGTTGTATTTTTTCGTGTCTTTTTTTTTTGTTGTTATTTTCTGTGTATCTCTTTTCATTTGACTTGTGGTTAAATTCATTTAAGTGATGCTATTTAGTCATTTATACTTCATGTTCTTTCTTCATTTATTCCACTCATTCATTTACCATGTTTTCTTTTTCTTTCATTTTTTTATTTAAATTGTGTGTGTGTGTTCTTTTTTTTTAAATTTATTCTGTTCATTCCTTTTAGAGATTTAAAGTTATTACACTGACGGACAAATGCATTCTGTTTTAAGTGAATAAAATGGATTGAATGGTAGAAAATTGAAAGAAAAATAAAATTACATAAGAAATCTTTATTCTCTCTCTCTCTCTCTCTCTCTCTCTCTCTCTCTCTCTGCTAAGTAATATTATTATTGATTGGTAATGATATTTCAATTAAATTGAATTTGCATTGAAACACGACAACAAATTTCTGAATAATTGGTTGAGATTTTCTTTTTTTTTATTGATTACATATTTATTCAGAATTTACAAATATTTGGTTATTGTGGTTCAGTCCAAATAAATGTCGCAGCAATTGAATTTTTAAAAAATAATTTTGCTGGAAAATGTATAACAAAACTTTCTTTTTTGGTTACTTTTGAAAAAGTTAATAAGAAATTATGTTTCGCTTTAAACATACATACATATATTAAAAACTATTTCCGCTCTATTTGAAATCCTGAAATAGTATTCGCATGGGCAGGACATTAAAATCTGTTTGGAAAATTTTACTCAAGGATTTGTATTTAATACTATGCACTCGATAGAGGGCCTACAAAGTTGCTCGTTGTTAAAGGTTTAATTCATTGAATTCAATTTTCATTACTCTATTGTACGATGTTCGATTCGCCACACCAATCGATGACAAGGCTTCCGGAATTTTGTCCTTCCAATGCAAGCGAAGCTAGAGCATCACCTTCATCATCACCTTGGTATGACGCCATACAAAGTCCAATTGGTTCAGAAGTTGAAGCCAATTGGCCATACAATGCGTTTTCGCTTTGCCTGCGATCGACTTACAGAAGAAGCCAATTTTGGCAAAAAAAATCATCTTTTCAGATGAAGCTCATTTTGATCTTGGCGGGTTGGCAAAATTGTCGCATTTGGGGCACAGGAAACCCGCACGCATATATTGAAAAGCCGACGCACCCAAAACGAGTCACTGTTTGGTGCGGATTTTGGTCCAGAGGCATAATTGAGCCATTTTTCTTCAAAAATTAGCAAGGAGTGGCCGTTACAGTCATTGGCGATCGTTACCGGGTCATGTTGAACGAATTTTTGTTCCCAAAAATTAAAGAGGAGGATATTGGCAACATTTGGTTTCAACAGCACGGCGCTACGTGCCACACAGCCGAAGCTACACTCGATGTTTTGCGCCCTGTTTTTGAAGATCGCATTATCAGCCGCAGAGCTGATGTCGTTTGGCTACCTCGGAGCTGCGATTTGACACCGTTGGACTATTATTTGTGGGGTGCCTTTAAAGATAAGTGTTACGCCGACAAGCCAGAGACAATTGACGCTTTAATGGACAATATTCGTGAAGGCATTGGTGAAATACAGCTGCACACAATCGATAATGTGTTTAAAAATTGAACCGATCGTGTAGGCTACTGCATGGCCAGCCGAGGCAGCCATTTGAATGAAATTATTTTCCATTATTAACCGGAAGGATTGTACTTCCAAATAAAAAAAGAAATTTGAGAAAATATTCAGTAGTTTTTCTTTTTAAAGCATTTTCAAAAACAAAGTTATTTGGCGGACCCGATATGTACTCTGATTCATTCATGCTTACTACAACGTTGACATCAAACTCATACCATTCGAAATATGTTTGATTCATAAACCTACTCAGGTTAGATTCATAACTTTAGAAACGCAGAAGCACGGGAAGGATGAGCGTCTTGTAGAGTATCAGTATTGCCGTACGAGAGCGGTCTCTGCTACTCAATTGCCTATTGAGACCATAGCAGCACTTGTTGGGAAGAGTGATACTGCACTTGATTTCCAGACTGACATCATTTTTGGTGGTAACGGCGGAGCCAAGATAAATAAATTCCTTGACTATATTGAAACTATAGTTATCGCCCGTCTACTTGTAGAGGACATATACTTCGTTTTGCCCTCATTTACTGTCAGACCCATCTTAGTAGACTCCCGTTCAATAGCCCTAATGGCATCAGTAACATCTCGCTTGGTGATGTCAATGGCTTCATTGATATTTAAAAATAGTTTTAAATAATTTTACCGTTACCAGCACAATTTATTTTGTCAAATTCTAAAAGTTTTTTTTTTAATCTGTTGAAATGTAAAAGGTGATCCATCCATCCCTGTGATGAAGGTTATAAAATCGAAAATGAAAAACGACTTTAACACCAAGGATGATAATTAAAATTCATTTTACATACCTACATACATACATATGTACATGGATAGATGCATACATACATACATATTGAAATAGATTTGCAGAGGATCTGTTTCTTTTTGTTCTTTTGTTTGGTTTTGGGCATTCAAAATAATGATTCAAAAGAGGTATGCCGGTTCCAAAAACAGTGATCGCCTAATGGGCATATTTATTTATTTGTTTGTATATTTGAAAGGAAAATATTGTATTTTTACTTGAAATGTCTAAATATGTACGTATGTATGTAAGGATTATAGATTAAGAGGATAATGATCCGTAATGCATACAAAACCCCTATTTTTTCCTAAAAACAAAAACAAAACAAAACAAAATCCATGCAAACCATGCGTGCATATTTGCTAGAGAGTGGCATATTGACAAATAATATGTATAATAACGATAATGATGATGATGATAATGATAATAACGATGATGGTGATGATTATCCATATAGACGTTTGATGATGTTGGATGAGAAGTATACAAAACTATCGATGTCGTATTAAAGTGATATTGTTTTAAACAAAATATTGCTTTGCACTTAAATATTGGAAAAAGAAGAAAAACGAAGTAAAAAGAAAGACTACACTGAGCAAAATGTTAAGAATATTAGAAACAAACAATTCAAAAGAAATGGAGTTAAATGGAGTGACAATTTTATGAAAAGTTTCCCAAAAAACTGTTGTTCGGAGTCGACTTTAAACTGTAGGTCCGGCCACTCTTGGATAAAATTAACACTTACAACATGGGTGGTGTGAGGAGCTGGGTTGTAGTCCCAACTAATCTGTTATAATTAAGTAAAATGGTTTTACATTATAAGAAACACATCTAGTATGTATGTTCACTCACGTGATCACAGTGGCCATGCTTACAGGCCACTGTGTTATGGGTAGACACGCGGAAAGAATGCGACTCCCATTTAACGACTTCTACCGTGGATGCAGATCCGTCGAGGAGGAGGCGACTGTCATCCACTTCCTCTGCCAATGCTCATCCCTTGCGGGGTTCAGATATAGGTTATTTGGCTCTCCGACCCTTGTCAGCTTGACGGAGCTATCGTCCATTGATATCAAGGACACAGCCTCGTTTATCAAATATTCTGGTTGGTTTTCCAGCGTGGGGTAGTCGTGCTTTTTGGAAAATGTGCAGCCTTTGCGCTGACCAACTTCCTCCTCCTTGGATCTGAGGAACTTGGTCAGGGCAGAGGCTGCGTTCACCTGTGGCATCACAACGGGCCGCTATGCGTGCTCAAGTGAGCTTTTTGGTAAATTAAAGCTACCACGCTAACCTAACCTATGTATGTTCACTCACTATCACTATATTTTTGTGTCAAATTCGGCATAATGACGAGGATGAATAGGAGACGATATAACATCTTCAGTGTCATTATCTGCCGCTTGATGAATGGGCTTCATACATACAAAATTCATCATTACAACCCTTTTGTCAGGATTACAACCTAGTTTCTCACACCACATATGTTGTGTGTGTTAATTTTATACATGAGTGGCGGGAGCTAAAGTTTTAAAACGATTCCGAACGACAGATTTTTGAGAAACTTTTCATGGCAATTTTATTTCTATCGCAGAGTTTTTGCCAGAAATCTGCTGAGAAGATGTCGCGGCAGAAATATTTTTTCATATTTCGAATTGCTGGAGATGTCTGACCTGGGGTTTGAGCTGTGGCTTTACATCTAGTAAGCCAACACACTACCTACTAGACTTCGGCGACTACAATTCGTGGATAGTCAAATATAATTTAAACAAAATTCAAACTTTCAAAAAGTTATCGGGGCCTAAAAGAATTGCCATTCAGAAGTTGTATTACGGAATATGTAATGTCGGTGTTACAGCAAGCAGGGCCTTATAGGACCCAAGTAAATTACGCCTATTGAGACGACTGCCATTTCAACCTACATACATACATTATTGGTCATTACAACCCTCCAGTCAGGATTACGACCTAGTTTCTCACACCACTTATGTTGTGTGTGTTAATTTTATACATGAGTGGCGGGACCTACAGTTTAAAGTCGAGACCGAACGACAGATTTATGAGAAACTTTTCATGGCAATTTTTTATTTACCCTCAGAGTTTTTGCCAGAAATCTGCTGAGAGAAGAAGTCGCCGAAGAAATACTTTTTGTAGGATTTTGTTTTGATGTCTGGCCTGGGGCTCGAACCCTGGCTTTTCGTCTAATAAGCCAACACACTACCTACTAGACCACGGCGACTTCATTTCAACCTAACCTAACACAATTTTCTCTGTCAGTTATCACTCAGTTGCTCTCTTGTCCAATTAAACGGAGACGAAGAACACTTATGAAGTTTTCTAAAATATTTCTTTAAGTGTACATAAATGTTATTTAGATTTGGATTAAAATCATAAAGGAATATCTCCCTGCCTATGTATGTCATCAGAGAAAAACAACACACTTTTAAACACTCATTATTATTTGTATTTAAAAAAAGTCCTTCTTCGTTATTTGGGTAGCAAATATGTTCGGGGATTAAAATTAAAAGCAAATAATTTTAACCGGTGCGGTGCGGTGGTAGTGCTGATCATAACGGCCTATTATTGTCCAGAGGATTGTGGGCAATTTGTTTTTATGGTGTTTGGGATTTAAGAGATTAAACGCCATAAAGCCAATACGATTGACTGAACAAATCGTCTAAGAACTTAATAATGAAACAATTCCTTCCTTCCATACAAAGACACAAAAAACAAAACAATGACATGGAAACCAAGCGCAACCAATGAACGCAGCAGCAGCAATCAATACAATTTACTTTTACTGGAAACATATTGTTAGGCTATCAGGATATGGTGACAATAATGACTCCTTGTCATTAAACCAAAAATAATGCAACAAATTTAACACTTTATTTGAATGGTTGAATGGTTTATTGGTTGGTTATTAAACGGAAAACAATTTGCCATTAAAACTCTGTGTATTACAAAGCTGTGTTTACTCTAATGCCATAAAAGAAAGGATTTATTTTCATTTCATTTTAATTGTGTCCTCTCATCCATTATACAGACAGACTGTTATACAGACTGTTAGTTTCCATATGGATTTTCCAGTATTTATTTCATTGAGGTGTCAATGCCTTTTAATGATTTTGTTGTCACCAATCAAATTGCCTGCATTTTCAGTCTGTCTGTCTAATGCTGCTGCATTCAATGGCAAACTTACCCTTGTGTATGTATATATTGTTGTGTATACATGTACATGTATGTATGCATGTATTCGGTAAACTATTTATCAGTTTGTATGTATTATGATTACATTTAAAGGATTAACATTGAAATTTATCGAGTAATTTGAGACAAAAATTTTTAGTTTTTTTTTTTAATTCGTCTGCCTGTGTGCCCACCCTTCCTTAAGTCTTGCCAGTCAGTCTTCTCATTTGTATGTCATTGTCACGATTTTTTAGATTGAATTTATAATTGAAAATAATCGGTTTTGGAAAAGCTGAATGAATGTTTTTTTTGTCTTTTTTCATTACAGATTAAAATATCCACACACAAACGAGTACCTTATGGCAGTAGTGTAGAGAGAGTCAGTAGAGTATAAATGAAAAACAAAGGATTATTTTTTAATGGATTAAAAATGTTATATGAGATGAAGGTTTACTTATTTAAATACCCTATACATACATAATACATAGGTATGTATGTATGCATATACAGAATATATAATATAAACATATCAAAAATCCAGCACAGATTATTTATTTATGAAATCATTGTAGGGAAACCTTAACGAACCTTCGCAATTATTTATTTATAAAAAATGTTTTTTTTATAAATAATTAATAAAAAGCTTTTTACATGATAGAATGTTATTTTAAAATTACTTAGTCCCTAGTAGAGGTCAGCAATGAGTATTCAAAAAGATGGGTAAAATCGAATGATGCTTATAATTTCTGATACTTATACGCATTCATACTTATTTTAATATCATGGAACCTCTACACATATTCAAAGTTTGAAGTTCTCATCATATTCATACTTAATAACACGTATGATGTCGTTGCGCTCGACTTTCCATAACTCAACACATACACGAAACACAAAATAAGAATGACTCGCGTACGAACACTAAAATACTCACTAGAAGGTTGCGTGTTTTCTCTGCTTGCTGCTCTGTCGTTTTTGCTTATGTGTCTCTTGTTTTTTTTGTAAATGCGACAACAACTAAAATAAATTTTGAGGATTGATTCGAGTCACTCAGTATATTAGTAGGCTTATGAATCAAACATATTTCGAATCGTATGAGTTTAAAGTCCCCGTAGTCTAGTAGGTAGTGTGTTGGCTTATTAGACGTAAAGCTAGGGTTCGAGTATCAGGCCAGACATCAAAACAAAGATACAAAAAGTATTTCTTCGGCGACTTCCTCTCAGCTGATTTCTGGCAAAAACTCCGAGAGCAAATAAAATTGCCATGAAAAGTTTCTCAAAAATCTGTCGTTCGGTCTCGACTTTAAACCGTAGGTCCCTCCACTGATGTATAAAATTAACACACACAACATAAGTGGCATGAGAAACTAGGTAGTAATCCTGACTGAAGGGTTGTAATGACCAATTATGTTATGTATGAGTTTGATATCAACGTTGTACTCATACTCATTGCAACCTGCACTTATAAATCAACGTAGTGTAGTGAGTATGAATGGATCAGTGTGGAGTTAAATTTCAATATTGTTAACCCACTTACTTATATTTAAAATTTCATGAGTGCTTATGAGTAGCGAAGAAACGATTCATTGCTAATCTCTGTCCCCTAGAGATAAAAATTTGCAACTTCTATCTATCGCAAGTAGGATCGTTTTGCATAACTGCACTCCAAACCCTTTTGCATGTGGTGATAGGCGTGATAAGTACTTCATTATGGCAAAATTGACCACACTACTACCTTCTTTCCTATCTACGACTAATTTAAAATCATTTCAAATTAAATTTTCTAAAAACTTTCGTGCAACTTAATTGTTATTACGAGAACTCTAGCAATTGAAACTGAACTCTAGCAATTGGAATTCTGTCTTACAAATCAAAAAATATTCAAAATGTTGAATTCAATGTCAGTCAAGTAGTTGTTGCAAGGAATTATTTTTCAAGTTAATTAATTTGTCGCACTTCATAAGAGCAGAACGTTACTACACTAAACGAAAGAATGGATGGACGCACAAGTAGCCGGGGAAGAAAGTAAGTGTAAGCAAAGCAAATGACATGCAGACAGACTTTAAGGTATATTCCTTCCATCCATCCGTCTATCATACACTGCTGGGCGGCTCAAATACCATGTGACCTCTCTCTCTCTCTCTCTGCCTACACATAAATGTTGCATGCCTTTGATGATGACGATGATGATGATGATGATGATCAGGTTACACAAGCACGTGGGAGTAATTTTCTTGCAATTAGGATGCGATTACGATAAAGGCGAAATAAAATACCCAACAATACTAACAGACAGACATACAACACACACAACATATCATACCACGTACACAAACATACATATAACGGGTGATTTTTTTTTAAGGTTGGATTTTAAAAATTGAAATAAACACAGAAAATTGAAAAAACGAACAAAATATTTATTTACCTACTTAATTATCCATTAACAACTTGATTCTGTCTTAAAGCATTTTTCCAGGCGTTCCCGGAAACTCGCATACGCCAGTTGGTCACTACAATCGATAACAGGGCTTCCTCGATTTGGTCCTTCCAACTAAGACAACAAGGTTATTCACTACGCCAACTTCTGCTAATCTTCGCATTAAATACCCGTCTTGCCGGAGCATTCTCTTCCATCCGAACGATATAGCCGGACCAGAGCAGCTGCTGGATGTTAATGCGCTACACAATGTCCACATCGTTGAGCACCTCATATACAGCTCATTGCTCATAGGACTTTTCTCTCGAATACTCTCAAGGCTGCAACATCGGTGTTTGAAAGCGTCCTTACTTCTGCGCGATAAGATGAGCACGGGAAGATAAGCAACTTGTAGAGTTGTTTTAGTTTTGTAATACACGAGAGGTCTCTGCTACTCAGTCGCCTATTGAGACCATAATAGCACCTGCTGGCAAAAGAGACCCTAGGCTAGATCGCCAGACTGGCCCCAGTTTTGCTAGTAACAGCAGAGCCAAAACAAAGAAATTCACTGACAACATATAATGTATGATCATTCGGGTATAATCTGGGATCAGATAAGTCGCAAGTCCTAATTACTACTATCAGACTCACATCTGTCAATAGATAGAACTAACGGCACCAATAACATAACGCTAGCTAGGTACGCCGTATGATGTTAAATCTCGTCAGCCACAAAACGCCGCAAAATTAGACTACAAAACCATCAAAATAATCACCCGTTATAGTAGTATGTATACATTGGAGCAAATCTACCGATAAATATACGTTAATATGTATGTATGAATACTCTTTCTCTCCTCTCCCTCGTACTTTATTTGTATTTTGAATGCCCGCTGTATGAAAGGAAGGGTAATTGCAGGAATGGGTTAAAAAAAAAGTGAAATAAGAAGAGAAATTTTTCTTGTTACATGGACATGATGAATGGAGCCAGAAAACCAACAACAGTTCGATGAAATTTAATGTAAAATGGGTGTTGGATGACATGGTGTTGCCACGTGCCGCCTACCAACCTTCCAACCTCTCTACTCCTTCTTCTGCGCTCTTTTGCTGTTTAGCATTTCTTTCTTTTCTTCTCGGTTAGTTAAGCGTGTAATAAGCGTCCTCGTATGGTACTATTTTACATACGGAATCTGTTGTGGTGTGTAGACATTTTAGATGGTGTGTGTGGACAGAAGAATTACACGATTTATGTTGGTTGTGTATGTTGTAGCCTGGTTTGTATGGGGGATCAGACTTGTCATTAAGATTGACTTCACATAGAAGAAGAAATGAAACGGTAAAGATAAGAATGAAGAAATTGTTTTAAAAATTCAAAATTTTTAAAAGAAAAATAACAACAACAAGAGAGAGAGAGAACAACATCAGCAGCAGCCGATAACAATCAAGAAAACTTAAGTGAATCTACTACAAACGTAAACACAGTAGCTTTTATACTTTTTTTTGTAACTTTTGAAGAACTTAAGAAGAAAAGCAGTGCTTAAAAGGAGTGCTTTCATTAATAGCAAGTGATTTATAGGATATTTTAAAGAACTCACTACGATGGGGGACATTGTAGGAGGGTTTAGTGACCTGAATTCGATAGGTGTTTAACGTTAGCAAAAAATCAAATAAGTTACGCGTAATAAATATAAAAATAAAAATCTAAATACTTTACGAAATTTAATAGAATGGAATATTTATTCTCGACTGATGCTTAAAACAAACGTGGACCCTAAGAAAATTACGATACCAGAAGGTTTTAAGGCACAACGAGTATTCAAAAAGATGAGTAGAATCGAATCATACTCATAATCTCTGATACTTATACGCATTCATACCTATTTTAGTATCATGAAACCTCTACTCATATTCAAGGTTTGAAATACTCATCATATTCATACTTAACAACACGTATGATGTTGTAGATTTCGATTTCTCCATAACTCAACGTATACACGAAGCACCAAAATAAGTATGACTCGCGTACGAACACTAAAATACTCGCTCGAGTCACTCGAATCATTTATAAGTATTTTTCGAAAGTTATGAATCTAAATGAGTAGATGAGATGAGTCAAACATATTTCGAATGGTATGAGTTTGATGTCAACGTTGTACGCCTACTCATTGCAACCTGTACTTATAAATCAACGTAGTGTAGTGAGTATGAATGGATCAGTGTGGAGTTAAAATTCAATATTGTTGACTCACTTATTTACAAAATTTCATGAGTGCTTATGAGTAGCGTAAAAACGATTTATTGCTGATCTCTGCTCCACTTCTTATGGTAGCCCGTTTGAAAAATGTTCGAAGAACTTGATTTAGTTTCGAAGACGATGCAAGCAAATATTCGAATGACATAGAAAAAAGACCTATGAAAAGAAGAAGAAGCCTATTTCAATAGAATATCATGATTGAAGAAAAAATGTTCAATCTTCTCTAAAGAAACCTTGTGAAACCTTCAAATTACTAAAGATGAAATCAAAGATGCCAATTAATGATTGCACTCTTTTTAATGCCATGCAATCAGCATGCGTTGAAAATATGTATTAGAGAAGTAAAGAACTCTAAACAAATTATTGTTATTCTTGATACAGTCAGTCTGTCAGTCAACGTGTAATAATCATGAGACATTTAGTCTGTCAGTCACATTGGGCAGCCAAGTTATTTAACCCCCCCAGTCACGGTAGCGGAGGGTTGCTGTTGTAACAGTTACTACTTGATGCCTGGATATCCATGCATACATACATATGTATGCAAGTGCCAAAGAAGGGCGTTATTTTTCATTAAGGAAAACGTAAGAAAGAAAGTATGGATAAAAATCTAAAGGCTTTACATGTAATTTACATTTTCTTTTCTTTCATTCATTCCTTCGTTCTTTCTTATCAAAACTAAATCCCACAACAACAAACCAACCAACAACATACATACGCTTGCTTGCTGCTTGGTTTGCAAAGTAAAAACTGATTGACTTTTTCTTTAATCTTCAGCAACAGCGTTAGAAGCAATTGCTGTTGATGTTGTAAAAGATAAAGGGCGGTGGGGGGAGACTTTAAGGATGAATAATAACACAGAAAGAACAAAAACGGATGTCAAGGATACAGGTTCAACAACAGCAATCGGAAAACAATTCAGATTATAATACGAGCGCAAAATCAAAATACATGCTTCTTATTCTTCATTCTACAATTATATATGTGGGTGGGAGGTTAAGGGTATGGTTGGTGGCATAAGTAAGCAATAACTAACTAGAAAAGAAACTGAAAAGAAATCAAACTTTTTTGTGTTGAAATACAAAATTATAAAAGAAAGAGTAAGTATATCGAGACGATATGCCTGCCAGTGCATAATATTTGTTTCTTCCATTGAATTAATTTGTAACACCGTAATTTATACACTCACCCTACCCAACGCCTTTACTTCTTACTCACTCCCTCCTCACTTCTAAAATTATTAGTAATTTTCTCTTTTAATTCTAATGACAAGGAATTGAATCGTATTTATTTACATGACACGTGATTTACCTCAAATTTATTTGTTTTTTTTTTTATTCGGAAATAAATTTTAGCGCTTTTCTTTACCGTTTACAATTGTTCACTATTCATTCAGTAACAACCAAACCGTGTTTATACCACCCACGCCGTACATTGTGCGCCTTTGGTAATTTAACACTTTTTATGTATCAATTTGCACGACGGCATATCTACGTAATTAAGATGCATCTATCCCTCCATCTATCTATTATCGACAGAGTGGCTGGTTGACATACAATGGAGCTAATAATATAAATAAAACACCAACAAAGTCAGTCTAAAGGTGATAGTATAGCGTAATCATTAAGCACTTCCTATCCTTTAAATTTAAATAAAACAAAGTGTATCTCTTCGAAGTTTTTTTTTTATTCTTTTGATAGACCTGTTTAATGCCATTCTATGTGGAATAATATGTCCAATAATCGCATCTCTGGGAGGGGTGTGTAATCGAAATGTTTCATATTCGAAACCTAAACACGATTTAACGGCTTCTGGAATGAATTAGAATTAGTTCTCAGGACCTTCGAAAAGCCACTGTTCAAACCCCAGGTCAGACAAAACGAAAACAAAAAATAAATTTGTTTGTTATAAAGACAAAAAGGTGTAAGTAAGGTTAGGTAGGTAGGTAGGTAAGAAGTACGTAGGTGTGTGTGTTGTAGTTCGGTCGCCAAACCCAACAAAACTTGTTGGTGGAGTCGCTGCTAGTTTGGATAGAAAAAAAAATATTTTTTTAAATTTGTTTTTTCTTTTGAAGTGTGAAAATTCACCATTTATGGTGAACTTTTTACAAAATGTGGTGAATTTTATCCGGTGTGGTGAATAAAATCGAAATTCATCAAAATGCCGTTATTCGAAATGGATACTGTGTTACCATAAATCCATGTACTGTATATTATGATTTGGATGGTGCGTGTCTAGAAAAAGTAATTTTCACATCTCTTAGTGGAGGCATTCACTGATATGTCTGGTTTCTGCATTAAACAATGATTCACAATTGTAATATGAATGGTGTTTGTCTAAGGTGTATTTAGTACAGGCTAAATGGGAACGGAATTTCTCTCCAATTGGGAATTAAAATTCAAGCCACCTCTCTACTTATTACATACATTAACCACAAATGTGCCTGACTAACCATTGTGTGTGTTTGAAATATAGAGGGCACTGCTCTCATTTGAGGCACAATGCTATCCGTGTCACACACAAAACTTAATGAGAAACACCATGTTTAGCAGGGTGCCTATGACGATTGAAAAGAATTTTGAACAAAAATGCTGCCAAGTCAATTAGTGGTGTGTGTGTAAACTAATTTAGCAAACTAACGTACCGGAAAAAAGATGATTATAACACTAATATCACAGTTGCAATAACGACAAAAACTTTGTATTACAGGGTGGGGTAATATTGAAATTTATTATAGCGGTTGGGGAAGTTGATGGGGAAATTGTTGGGATGGTGTGTCGATAAACTTATTCGTCAAATTTTCATTATAAGAAATTATAACAGAATTGAGTACTTACTATTTGGAAGCAGTGACAACAACCATATTAAAGAATTTTAAATATAGTGGAAAAAATGCAAACGGATCGGATCAGGACTGCCAGGAAACCAAAAATTTTGTAAGTCAACTTTTAAAAAACTCTCATCATGAAAAATTTAGTTTATTTTGTTATTAATTTTTCCTGATGTAAATTTTCGAACAAATTTATTTATAAACCCAATTTTTGCATGTATTTTTAGGCAAATACTGATTTTGTTGTGGCTTCGCTTAATGGAAATGAAAATTAATTAATTATTTTAGACACACACTACTCCCAGTGCATTGATGTATGGTAATACAGCACCTATTTCAAGTAATGGCACTTTGGTGAATAAATTCACCAAACTTCCAAAAAACACATCACACAAAAAGTAAGTGGTGTTCCTTTCGTCCGTCCGTCCATCAAATCCGACCTAATTCCAACGACACACACAACCACTCACACGACGCCAGCCAAACCAACAATCTTACTTACAACAACACGCTACGCAACAACAACCACAGCACAGCAAGACCCCACCACAAACGTTCTCACCGGCAAAGAAATACAACAAACACACACACAACAGCAAATCAGAATAGCCCCAAACAAGCTACACACACACACGCACGCACACGCCACAATATCTTCCTTCTAATTAATTTCTTAATTTTCATTTAAACAAACCTAACACGAATAACGAATGCGCGAATGAATTATTTTCAATGTCTGTTTTTTTTTAAGGAACAAATGAATTTTTACAACCACCAGTGTTGCCAAGAAGGAAAAAATTTTGTTATCACGAAAATAGGAAAGAAAATTACCAAATTGTATTTGAAATTCACAGTTTTTTTTATTTCATTGAACACAAAAAAATATTTTTTAAAAACCGTTCAATATTCATATTTTAAATAATAGGGAAACCCTTTTTTATTTCCGTTACCAGCTTACTTGTATTTCGAGTTTTCTAAAGTTAAAATAAAGAAAACGGCAGGAATGAATACTTTTACGTTAAATATCATGCAGTTGTTCGTTTCGGCTTCCATATTTTACAAAAAATATTTCTTAAATTTTATATTTGGCACTTAACCTCTTTTACCCGTTGAACTAACTGACTAACAATGTTATACCCACCCACCCCCTTTTTTTAGTGTGTGTGTGTGTGTCAGTGTTACGGTGTTTGATAGAACGACAAAATGCTGCTGCCTCAGTACGTTGTCAACGGTTGTACGCGCGTGTTGTAATCAATTTAAAACGTCTGAAGGAATTTCGGTTTATTTTTATAATTTTTTTTTATATAAAAAAGGGAGCATTGCTCGGGACTTGCAAGCAAAAAAAAATTATTAAAAATTTATTCTTAATTTAAAAATTAAATAAATAAATAAAAACACGTACTTTTCTTATAAATAAATAAAAAACAATGTTGAAAAATATGTGGTTAAAATAGCAGTGAATGAAAAAAATTTATTTCATAAAAACAAAAAAATTATTTAAACAACGAATAGAATAGAATAAATGCAGGTGTGTTGGTTGGTTGGTTGTTTTATTTAAGTGATTAAACAGAAAATACTTTTACAGTTTTAAAAAACCATATTTTTAACATTGCATTCATCATCATCATCCATGAAGAAGAATCAACAATTATTTTTAAAGAGCAAAAAAAAATAAGAACATCATGTGAAAAAATTATCCTCTATTGCCCAACATTTTGTCTACTCCATCCACTTCAACGAAAGGATTTTTCATATCGATTTTCCCGCCACATTGTTATACATACACAATACTCCTGCCTCTTTTTCCTTTTCCTTGCTTTATTATATCAGCAGGATTTATACCCACAACCACATCCATAGTCTTCTTTCTTTCTTTCTTTCTTTCTTTACACCATAAAACGGCAACCGATGAAATTTTGTCAGTCTTTGACGCGCAGTGCCGTTTTTAAATAAATTTTCTTGGGTTTCTTTTTATTTTACATTTTACGATTTTTCGGTTTTTTTCTTTTACTATGAATCTCTTTTTATGTCACGAGACGACTTATTTTTTATGGAGGGGAGGGAGGGGAGGTAGGGAAGGAGAATATTTAATCAAATTTAAAACATAATAAATTTGAGAATTTTTACACTGACTGTTTTCGTTCGCTATAGACTTGATTGTAAAGGAAAAGGACGTGGAAGGAAGCACTCCACATAAGAGCGAAATTTTTAATGAGAATTGATTTTAAATGGAAGGAACCAAGGAGCATTATATAAAATATATTTGTTGTAGTTTCCTTCCATAGGAATTAATTAAAAAATATTTCAAAATTCTGATTGTAAATATCCAATACAAAGAAAAAACTGGAAACCTCTTTATACTCGTATCCCTTGGCAAAAAATAT
Organism: Sarcophaga carnaria; assembly: GCA_958299815.1. Taxonomy (NCBI): domain Eukaryota; kingdom Metazoa; phylum Arthropoda; class Insecta; order Diptera; family Sarcophagidae; genus Sarcophaga; species Sarcophaga carnaria. Next base: position 4,861,274 of record OY283153.1, on the reverse strand, counting down.
CAATGATCAATCGATCGGCTATTTAAGGAGTAATAATATTAATATTCCAATAAAAATTTGTATTTTTACTTTATATAAGCCGCTAATGGATCCAGCTGGGTGATTTTTATTTTTGAAATTTTTTGAAATTTAAGCGTGCAGAAAAAATAGGCTCCAGGAAAAGATGAATCAGGGTGCTGAAAATGGACAAATCGTTTACAATTTTGTGTTTTTAGGCGGTTTCAGTAACGTCAACGTTAAAAGTGAGTTCGACCATGAAGGACATACATACACTGAGCGCCAGAAGTGAGTAAACACCACTGAATTAAATAATTTTCTTAGGATAGCGAGAAAAGTAAATGAGGATAGTCGAATAAATTTCCAAAAATAAAAACGTTTATTTATTACCTATAAAATGTTAAAACAAAAACAACAATTCATGATAAAGGAACTTTATTTATACTTAAGAACAAAAGTGTTGACTCACTTATGGCGCTCAGTGTATGTACATAATGCTTAAATTCCCTAGAAGCTGGGCATTATTACACAAAATATCATTTGCAATCAAAAAGTATGTGGTCGTTTTACTACAATGTCATTTGAATTGAAAAAACTCTTTATTCAGATCGATACATTACGACCGCCTGAAGTAAGCATATACACTCAGCCACAAAAGTATACATACGGTCCGATTTCATTGAAAATCTTTATAATTGTCTGACATCTTTCATCGATTTTAAGATGGTCTTGGTTAAAAAATTTCTGAAATTTGTTAACTTTTGCGGGCCTGTGCAGGCCTGTGTAGACACAAAAGTATACATTCGGTTAACAAATTTCAGAAATTTTTTAACCAATCCGTTTTCGTTGAAAATCTTTATAGTTTCTTCGATTTTAAGACGGTCTTTTGCATTGGTTCAGAAATTTGTGAAATTTGTAAATCGGATGCATACCTTTGTGGGCCTGTGCAGGGCCACAATTCAGTTCAATTTCAGAAAATCAAGGAATTTATAAAGATTTTCAACGAAAACGGATTGGTTAAAAAATTTCTGAAATTTGTTAACCGTATGTATACTTTAGTAACTGTGTGTATAACAAGAATGTAAATAAGAAAAGAACGCTGTTTTTATTAGGACAAGTCAGATCAAACACCTCCAAAGTTACCTACCTGAAAATCCGAAAGGTTTTGTTAGATTTGTCTTCATGTTATTGGCAAAAATCTCAAGTGGTATGCATGTAATACGTTTTGAATCTTAAAAAAATGTATTTTAAAGAATAAACGAATAATCGATGATTAGTAAAGTTTTTAAAAGATCTTCTCTTTGAATTCATACTCCTTTTTCTTTCAATTAAAATTTGTTAAGAAATATCCCCCCGGGAAGGGCTTGCATTTAATTGTCCCCTCCAAAACAATGTTCTTTCATCAATCAATTTGTCATCATTGTGCTTAAAGCCAAAATGCGTTTAATTGAAGAATATTTCGATTAATCGCCGTCTTAATGAATTTGTTGATGATTATTAATTATCAACTATTTTGAATAGACGTTGAATATGATATTTCAACATTAATATACAATGTAAGCAAATTAATTAACAATGTTTTAGCAATTAAATGACAAATTGCTGTACAAAATAATTATAAAAGAAAAAAATAATTGTTTCAATTCACGAAGCGAACTAATTGTGCTGGTGAGTGAATGAAAATTGTTGAAAACATTTTTAAGCTGTTAAATGAATGGTATTAAAAGATATTCATTACAAGGACTGTTTTTATTAAAATACAGCATTTTAGTTTATTCATTAAAAACAATTATTGGGTTTGCACATGTGTAAAGTCGCCGTAGTCTAATAGGTAGTGTGTTGGTTTATTAGACGTAAAGCCAGGGTTCGAGCCCCAGGCCAGACATCAAAACAAAATTCAAAAAGTATTTCTTCGACTATTTCCTCTCAGCAGATTTCTGGCAAAAACTTTGAGAGTACATAAAATTCCCATGAAAAGTTTCTCAAAAATCTGTCGTTCGGAGTCGACTTTAAACTGTAGGTCCCAGCACCCATGCATAAAAATTAACACACACAACATAAGTAGTGTGAGAAACAAGGTCGTAATCCTGACTGAAGGGTTGTAATGACCAATTATGTATGTATGTACGTAATGGGGGGTACGTATGAACAATTTAAAATGGCCTGCTAAAATCCATCATTTGCAATTTTTCATGAAAAAAGTTATTCCATGTACCTCTGAGTTCTTATCGGAACTAAATATGTAATGGAGTAGAGTTTCTTCTTTAAATTAAACAAAAAACAACAACCCAACGGCTTTTATTGATCGCTAAACAAATTTATCAATTTTCTGAAGACTTTTTGCTTGGATTTCTGAGAAACTTTTCATAGCAATTTTTATTTTACTCTCAGGGTTTTTGCTAAAGGAGGTTTCATTTGAGCCAGGGGTTGAATCACAGCCTTTCGTCTAATAAGTCAACCCACTACCTACTAGACTACGACACCACTAGTCCAATAATTTCGTGTTCATAATTTACACTTTGTTCGGAAACAGTGCCTGTCTGACAGCAGTAGTTACGCCTTGCTTGTGTTTTTATTTTTATCGAAAAAAACTTGTAAAATTTTGCTCATATTATTTTCTTAGTCCCGCTTTTTGTTAAATGTTCGTTCTTACATTGCCGATTTGAGTCTCTATTGGGCCAGCACTGCCCCCCATTAATCAATAATTAAACGTTTAAACTTATCTTTTAGTAATAAATCCTGTTTTTTTTATGCCAATCATATTTACATAATATTCCGTCAAATACAGGCTAAAAATATCATATATTGACAAACAAAGGGCTTGTATTTGATCCTATAATTGACTGAGATTATTCCAGAGAGACTAATACATATTTCAAACTTAAATTTAAACTTAACTTCAGTTGTTATCATGTTTATATAATTTGTTTTCCTTTGTTTGAAGAAATTTCCCTTTCGAAGATGCACTATCGATTGTAGCAAAAATTAGAGAAATACGAGAGAAAGTGTAACAAAAATCGGTATTTGTAATTGTATGGTACTAACGTGTAAACTGTGTGTGTGTGTGTGTGTGTGTATGTATCTGCGTACAAGTAAGTGTGGCAAATGAACTGATTTGTTTTCTCTAGACTGTGTCTGTCTGTATGTTCTCGAGCGTAAATTGTATTCTGTTTTTTTTTTCTTGATATTTTTGTTTTGTGTATCATTGAATGAGAGAAGCACAGTAAAAAGAATAAACACACAAACATTGTATGTGTATGAAACGAATAATCCTTTTGCATATACACATACGAAAATGTTTGCAGGCATGGATATCTGCCTGTATGGGTTCATGGTAATTTGTTGCTTCATGTAGTTTCTTAACTAAGTAGTGATGAAGTGTGTGACAAAGAGAGAGAGAGAGAGAGAGAGAGAGAGCAAGGTAAATGTCTACGATTGTTGCTTTTACTACTACAAATAATGAATACAACTGTATACATACGTATATATGTATATGTATTGTATAATATGCGAACTAAATATAGTAAAAAAGAAAAAGTGAAAAGAAATTATATCATCCTTTTACACTTTAGTGAACTTCAATGAATTCTATTTTTAAACTAAAAATTAAATTAATTCAGCACAGACTGCGACAAGAAAAATCAATTCAACTCAAAATGTGTGTCGCATTAAATTCTTACATAAGAATACCATGAAAAACTTTAAGAAAACTTTTAGAAACTATGAAGTTTGAACTGAAAATACTACACATTAAAACGCACTGTTTAGTTAAAATTTTGACAATAATTTTAGTTTTGTAGTAATATTTCCAATTTTATTTAAATTCTTTAAAATATTTAAAAAAGAATATAAATGGATCTGCTGTAAAAAGTTTAATTTGCAGAGCTATTGTAGCTCAAAGGGTGGTAGCCTTCTTCTCGGTGAAGGGAGATTTTCTTGTTTCTATTTGATAATAATATCTAGGCTTTCAGAATCGATCAAGTATTCTTTGGATTTTTGCTTTTAGACCCTCCTAATCCCTTAAGTCAAAGTCGCCAGATTATGCGTTGACCCTCTTCAGGCTGCAATACCACCACAAGACTTCACTAATAATTGAAAATTTTTTTATAAACATTCAAATGTTATCTTCGACATGTAAAAAGATTAATTTGCTTAAATAATTTTTTTTTTGAATGTTGAAAAAGACCCTTAGAAAGTATACCAATTCCGGAATTCCTTTACCTTTCCTACGACTCTTTTACCAACTATTTACTACGATGTGAATTTGCTTTATATTTTATAGCAACAAGCCAAACCAGGTTCGTTTTTACATTTCTAGTAAAATCTTAAGCAATTTTTAAATTCTATGTAATAAAATCCTTTTTATGCATAAAGAAAAAAGGAGGTTATAAATCAAATCATTTTGAAATCATACTAGAAATAAAGCAATAAATAATAGAAGGTGAAAGAACTATGTACGTCAACTATTTGCCCCCACTGGAAGATAATAGATTCACTAACTCGCTTAAACGAATAAAATTTTTATGTGATTCAATTGAATGAATGAATATGCCTGCGCCAAACAAAGAAATCAAAATGTACGGGCGCATACATCCCAACACATATGTGAACATTAATGCGGATCCATTGCAATTTAATGTCAAAAAATAAAAAAATAAAAAAAAATGTTGACGATGATATGCCACAACACCACAATAAATGAACAAAAAAAAAATATGTAAATATTTTATAAACTAAGCTGAACTCAATTGTGGCAATTTATATATTTAATAAATAAAACGTTTTAACTAAAATTTGTTTTCTCTTCTATTTTTCTTCACAAGCGATACTTTTAATAATTGTTGTCAGTCGAACACAATATTTTTTATATTGTGAAAGCTTTAATACTACAGATCATTTATTTCTCACTAGAAATATAGAATTTAGCATTTTATTTTAAAAGATTGCCAGGCATATTTAGAAAAATATTTGAAACCAAGTGTTATAAGTAAAAATCTTTGCTACTTGCTTCTATGAATTGTCCACATACTGATCTGATACTGATCCTAAATCCAAGATAGTAAACTGTAAAATCCACTGAGCCAATTATCATTCTAATCGCAATTAACTTCATTAAATATACTTAGAAAAGCTAAGTCCTAGTGTGGGCTTTTAATTTTAGCATTAGCAAAAGTATTTGCTTATGGACGAATAGATCTTTCGAAAGGAAAGACACACCTTAGAGTAAAACGAGAATGGAAAATGAAGTGGGAATGTCAATTTCTTTTTCTTATTTAATCAAATCAAGCAGTTGCTCATATCGTTGATGATAGGTTAGCTTAGGTTAGGTTAGAGGACGTGTATTTGTCAATTAAGACAAGTACAGTACCCGTAAGTCGAATTGACCCATTGTACAACGTACTAGTTTCTCACACCACTTGTGTTGTGTGTGTTAATTTTATACATGAGTGGTGGGACCTACAGTTTAAAGTCGACTCCGAACGACAGATTTTTGAGAAACTTTTTGATGGCAATTTTATTTACACTCAGAGTTTTTGCCAGAAATCTGCTGAGTGGAAGTCGCCGAACAAAATACTTTTTGTATTTTGTCTTGATGTCTGGCCTGGGGCTCGAACTCTGGCCTGCACGTCTAATAAGCCAACACACTACCTACTAGACTACGGCGAATTCAGCTCTAGCATTAGCAAAAGTATTTACCCATGGGCGAATATAACTTCCGAAAGAAAATAGACACCCAATAGTAAAACGACAGAGGAAAGTCAATAATTTATTTTCAATGGGTACGCCAAATTCATATTTAGGAGTTGCCCATATTGTTGATGATCAATTAAATACAATTGTTTTTATTATTTTCATTTTTTTTGAACAACCAACACTCAGCGAATGGCCCCTACTCATGCTATGCATAGTGTAGGATCTTAGAAAATAGGCTGTGAGAGAGGAAAGACCCATTAGTGTTTATGGACGCTGGATTTCAATATACAGTAATCCTTCGATTTACGTCGCATCGCTTAATGTTGTTTCGATTTACGTCGTCAAATTTTTTGTTCCTTCTAACTTAAATTCGCGTCGTCATTCGATTTACGTCGCCTTTTCTTGGAACGAACTGCGACGTAAATCGAGGGATTACTGTAACTTTTTAAGTTCCTTGTTAAAAACATACTATTTTGTCGTATGAGCAATATGAAATTCGATATACGTCGTTTCGATTTAGGTCGCCTTTTTTTGGAACCAACTGCGACGTAAATCGAGGTATTACTGTATTTAGAAAATATAGTAGGAGACATAAAAAACTACTTCTCCACGAAGACAGTTGCACATACAGAGAAAAACGGTTGAAAAACGAGTTTTCTCTGTATGCATTGTTCATTCCACTGGCCAATCGATCATGTACGGATACAGTTTACGGGTCCGTCTAACATTACGTGAAAATATGTGATTTTCTGGCACAAGTCTCTTTATTCCGCTGGTGCACAATCCGTTACAGTAGCGATAGATGTTAAAATGAACCCATGGTCATTAATAAGCATCTTCTGCAGATAAATTTGAACCTATTTACACAGTCTGTTTCGGAATACAGTCGCCTTAGTCTAGTAGGTAGGTAGTGTGCAGATAGCTTGTAAGCATTAATGCTCCATTCCTTGTAGAAATTCCTTTTTAATCGATCGGCATTATTTAATGCGGCTGTTTGGGTATTATTTTTAACTTTTATTCATCCAATACAACACCTACACTATTTACGCTACATTTACATACATTGTAGAGTATAAATATCAAAAGAGTACACACATATTGTATACACATCTATTTTACTGGGCAATTCATCTTAATTGTAAAACATGTTTATGTGACCGAACCATAAAATAATTTAATAAATAAATAAAAACTAGAAAAGAATAAATTATTTTTAATATTTATAAAGAAAAAAAAACAAAAACTAAATGCATTTGCTTCACCCCCAAAACAGATACAGTCTCACTGATACAGCACTCACCACCACTGAAAACATTGAAGCCGGGAGAGGAGATTTACTGGAGAGCACTTAAAGTGTAGGGTATTCATATCAAGAGAGAGAGAGATTCAGAGAGCATTGGAGAGCATTAACGTACAACTGGTGTTTGCCGCAAATATACTGAGACCGTTATCATCATGAGATTAGTTTTCAAAATGCCATCAGTAAGCTTGGCACGTATTAATAGAGGATCGACAATATTTGCAGCGGCTGCAGTTTTATTGATAACATCATCATCGATTGGTTGGGATCTAGTGGCTGCACAAGGCAATCAAGCCCAACAGCAAGTATGTCCCGAGCAAAACGATATTGCTCCCTGTGTCTGTACGGTAAAGAAGAATGGCCTCGATATACTTTGTGAGACTACCGATTTGGTTCATATTACAAAATCCATGGGTACTCTTAAAGGCAAAAGTCCCATTATCTTCTATCTAAAATTGCGTCATAATAATTTACCAAAACTACAAGGTTTCGTATTCCTTGCATTGGATATACGCCATTTAACCATACACAATAGTAGTTTGGCAACAATTGAAGAAAATGCTCTCAGCTCTTTGGGTAAGCGGTTAATGGAATTAAAAAGTGAAAGCATTCACTTTACGTTTCGTCTTTTTTACAGGAAAGGGTTTGACCCAGTTGGATATCTCCTTGAATCAAATGAAAACAGTGCCCTCTCTGCCATTGAAACATCTGTATCATTTATTGATTTTGAATTTGAATCACAACAAGATCACTGTTGTACACAATAATGCATTTGAGGGATTGGAAACTCTGGAAATTCTAACGCTCTACGAAAACAAAATCAATCTCATAGAACCAGAAGCCTTTAGAGGTTTAGAAAAGTAAGTTGAATTGATTTTTATTTACTTTTCTTAACATTCTTCTTTTACAGGCGTCTAAAGCGTTTGAATCTGGGTGGCAATGAATTGACTTCGGTACCCCAAAAATCCTTATCCATCCTGGTCAATTTAAAGAAACTGGAAATACAGGAAAATAAGATTAAAACCATACAAGAAGGAGATTTTGAGGGTATATTACAAATTTTTGATTATGTTCTTCAAACAATTTCTATGATTCTCTGATTATAGGCCTTGAAAATCTGGATTCTCTTATACTGGCTCATAATATGATCAACAGCGTGCCGGCAAATGTATTTTCCCATTTGACGTTATTAAACTCTTTGGAATTGGAAGGCAATAAAATCATCAACATTGATAAAGATGCTTTTAAGGGCCTAGAAGGTTTCTATTGCCGTATTCTATTGAAAATGTTTCAAACTTTGTTTTTTTTTTCTTTGTTTACAGAAAATCTGCAATATTTGCGTTTGGGCGATAATAATATACAGGCAATACCCAGTGATGCTCTCAGACCATTGCATCGTTTACGCCATTTGGATTTGAGAAACAACAATATTACGGTGATCAGTGATGATGCCTTTACTGGCTATGGTGATTCCTTAACATTCCTTAATCTCCAGAAGAATGAGTAAGTCTTCAACTGAATTTTTTTCTAATTGGTTGTCTTTAGGAATCTACTGTGAGTAGAAGAAGTATTTCCAATGAAAATGGTATCAGGTTTCTTTCTTTGTTTCTTTAATTGTTTAGTTTTAATTTTTGATTTAGTAAAACAAGGAAAGACAAGGTATAAAATGATCACACACAATCATTATACATATTTTCTTAAGTATTCAATTATTGATTTTTGCTTCAATACCAGAAAGAAATGAAAATGAAAAAAATGATGCCTAAAAAGTCAGCTTTAGAGAGGCTATCCTGTGAGCTTTCAGTACCTAATACTTACACATTTAAGGAAAACTGAATTTATCAAATAAAATTTATGTCTGCCTTTTTTTAAATCACTGAAATAAAGTTTTCCTTTTGTGGACACTAGGGGTCGTCTAAAAAACAGTGTTGTCAGATCAGGAAACTAATCCCTGTCCCTAGTCGAGGAAGCATAAGTCCAGCGTAAAAGCCTATTATCAAATTTGAAAAGCGATAACCATGATTTATTTATTTATTTATTATTGAGAATACAAAATTCAAATTATATAATAATTTTTACGAACTAAGTAATACAGACCTTATGCCTATGGTGGGAATCGCACCCACGACCCTCACGCTAATAGTCTAGCACACTACCAACTAGACTATCAGGGCACTCAACTTACTTACCTACTTATATGGTATTGCTTATTATAGTCTTTTAGCCAGGATTACGATCTACCTTCTTACATCACCCATGTTGTGTGTGTTACTTTTATTCATGAGTGATGGGAAGACCTTCATTTTTAAATAGACTCTGAATGACAGACTTTTGTAAAACCTTACATGGCAATTTTATTTTCACTCAGAGTTCTTATCAGAAAACTGCTGACAGGAGGTCAGCAGCCGATATTATGTTGTTTTTAATGAAAAAATAAGATGGGAATTATTTAAGGGGATTTTTAGAGAATTTTTTGAGTTGAACATTTCGAAATCAAGTATAAAACGTGTACATAATCTGATAACACTGTATATAAAGACGAAACTTAGTGAAATTTAACGTAAATAACGTGAATTCTGAAAATCATGCTGAAAATAAAAGAAATATTTTCAACTTCAAACAGTTATTGGATCTTTTTTTGTAAATTAATCTTGAATAATTTTTAATTTCACTATTCCATAGTATCCATATAGCATTTGCAGGAAACTTATATCATTTATAAATTTATATTTTGTACAATTTTATTTAGGTAATGAAAAAAATATTTTCATTAAATTTAAAGCATACTCCATAATTAAAACATTATTAAACATTATTAATGATATTCGATATTTTCATATCTCTTCTGAGAAATATATTCCTTTTGATTTATAAAAAAATTTTTATTGTATTGTGACTGCTCTTTTTATTGTATTTCTTATTTCAATATGTTTTTTTATATTGTTTTTTAATCGTCGCAAAATAAAAAAAACATTTTATCAAATGATAAACACAATAAATAATAAACCAAAAACAAAAAATTGAAATTTTCTTTTAGTATCAAGGTATTACCAAGTATGATATTTGAAAATTTAAATTCCCTGGAAACGTTAAACATACAAAATAATAAACTAACCCGCCTGCCTCAAGACATTATGGAGCATATCATCGATACGTTAAGAATAATCGATATAACAGGCAAGTAATAATAGTACATACTCGTACTATAGAAATATCATCATAATTTTTATTTAATTTATTCATTAATTCTGTATGTATTGTTTAGATAATCCATTGCAATGCTCTTGTGAATTGACTTGGTTCCCTAAACTGTTGCAAGATCTGAAGAATAAAGATGATGAAATGGCACAGAAAAAGAAACCCGTTTGTCATATGCCCGTTGAGAATCGTGAATATTATGTCCAAGCTATGCCATTGGAAAAAATGCAGTGTGCCGGTGTATCGGCCAGTGCGGCAAGTGATTTGCTGGATGCAAATGGTGCGTTGTTGTTGTGGCGTTTACTACCAGTAAATATGCTTGTGACGTTTTTGTGTACTTTTTAAAGGAATACTGTGGTGGAGTCAATGGTAAATTTCCAACACAAATACCAACTTTAATATCGCACTCTCTCTCTCACTCTCTCCCACTCTCTCTTGTTCGCTATCGCGCTCGCTTGATAAAGAACGTCTCAAGACGACTTATAAATTGAAAATGCGTACATGTGTGTGTGTGTGTGTGTGATCGGACAAAGGACTAAAACACTAAAAAAAAAAACAAAAGAAAACAATGAAAGAAAGAAAATAAATATTACATATCATAGATACGAGCATTGCTTATTAAAAAACAAAAAAAATACAAACAAACTTTTGTGTGTAAGAATATTTAGAGAGAATTGATATATGTTAAGGAAATTTTAAGAATGTGTATGTTTTTTTTTACATATACTCTATATATATATATATACTATATACACCTACATATATTCTTATTATTATTATTATTTTCTAGGTTATAGGACGAACTCTAACATTTACTTTAATATTTAAGGCAAATGTAATGCAAAACAAAACAGAAACAAAAACAAAAATATGAAGAAATCTGTGTGTATTTTTCGGTGTGTAATAATTTTATTTACTTGTCTCGCATTATTGTAGTAAGCAAAATCCAGCAACAACTACAATTAAACTATGTATAGGGATTTATGGTTGCAAATTATCACACAAAACTTTACAATTTAACTTTTACAAAAAAAAAAAAAACGCAAACTAAGTTTCTCTTTTTAATAAATAATCACCTAAAATTGAAAAACTACAAATAATTACAATACATATCATTAGATATTAAGGCACTATTTTCTCCCCTTCTTTTCAAATTATTAACAATTTTATTAAAAAAATTTTTTATTATGCAAATGCTAAATAAATAAATATTTTAAATATAAGTAAATAAATACTGCTCATAATGCTAAGCGAGATATGTTGACCTTAGCATTATTTAGTAGCAGTATTTAAGTAAATATATTTTGTATGAGAATCATTATAGCATAATTTATTTTTTTAAATTTTTTATACTCTAAATGTCATGTTGTTGTGAGATACAATCATTTTTCGTTAATTTCTTTTTTAAACGTGTTTTTTCGAAAATATTTTTTTTTATTAAACTATAGTGTTAGAAATCGGGTAAAAAATATATAAATGTCTAGTTGTATTTACATATATAACGGTAACATAAATAAATACTTTATTTTTAAAATACATACATGTAGTATAAAAGACAAATTTAAGCAGTTTTAACAAATCATAATAAATTGTTGACAAAATGTTCTTAAAATTTCTAATAAAACTGCTTAAAAATTAATTATTTGTTAACACAAGAGAACTGATTTAAAATAAATGAAAAAAAATTAAATAAAATGAAATAAAAACAAACAATTAAATGAAACAAAAAAACGAAAAGCCACGGCTTTTTAAAATTAAAACGTTATCATACATATCAACTAAAAATTAAATTTTTATCAAATACTATAAAAAAAGAAAAGAATTGAAACGAAACGAAACATATCATCTTAAGTGCCACAAGAAAATTTAATTCCAATAAATTTTAAACGGCTTTTTAAGACAAATTAAACAAAATCCAAAAATCATTACAATTTTATCATTTAAATTCACAAACCGATAACCATCTAAATCATTTGTTCTCTATTAAAAAAAAAGGGTCAGCTATTAAACAATTGAATAAATGATTTAAAAGGTTTTCAATAAGTTAAGTTTTTTTTTTTTAGTACATATTATCGTTACAATTTTATTCATATTCAAATTTCAAATTTCTCAAAGTCAATACATTATTTCACAAAACAAACAAATTTGTTTTGTTTCTATTCGGGCATAACAGATTTGTTTTTTGTACTTAATAAATTGACTTTAAACTATTATTAGTTATTTAAGTTATCATATACATACATATCATATACATACATATGTATATAACGAATATAAAGCAGAAACTAATGATGATTCGTTAAATCATAAAATTTTTTTTATTTTTCAACAAAAGGGTCAGCTTTTTCAGCAATGTTTAACGAGCTTATTAGTTTTTACTTTATATTCATTTGTTAAGTAATATTATCTTTAACTTCTTTTTTGTTCTTAAATTCAAAAGATAAATTCCAAAAAAAAAAAAAATAACGACAAACGATGAAATCAAATAAATGAAATCCAAACTTTTAAGCGGAGTAAAATATGTGTTTTATTTCACATTTATTTATTTCATTTCAAATCAATCGCAATTGAACTTTAGAAGTTTACATCTTCTGATCTACAGGCGAGCTACTTTTTTTACAAGGAGTTGTAAAGAACCACCCATTAAGTATTATGTCAATAGGCCACGCATAGCACTATGCTGAAAACATCGTGTTCGTTACAGTTGTCACTCACTATATAAGTAAAGGGTTCGCCAAATAACTTTTTATTTGAAAATTCTTTAAAAAAAACTACTGAATATTTTCTCAATTTTCTTTTTTATTTGAAAAAACAATCCTTCGGGTTAATAATGGAAAATAATTTCATTCAAATGGCTGCCTCGGCTGGTCATGCAGTAGGCTACACCAGAAGAAAAAAATCATCTTTTCAGATGAAGCTCATTTTGATCTTGGCGAGTATGTAAACAAGCAAAATTGTCGCATTTGGCGCACAGAAAACCCGCACGCATACATTGAAAGCCGACGCACCCAAAACGACTCACTGTTTGATGCGGATTTTGGTCCAGAGGCATAATTGGGCCATGTTTCTTCGAAAATGAGCAAGGAGCGGCCGTTACAGTCAATGGCGACCGTTATCGGGTCATGTTGAACGAATTTTTGTTCACAAAAATTGAAGAGGAGGATATTGGCAACATTTGGTTTCAACAGGACGGCGCTACGTGCCACACAGCCGAAGCTACACTCGATGGTTTGCGTCCTGTTTTTGAAGATCGCATTATCAGCCACAGAGCTAATGTCATTTGGCCACCTCGGAGTTGCGATTTGACACCGTTTGACTATTATTTGTGTTGTGCCGTCAAAGATAAGTGTTACGCCGCCAAGCCAGAGACAATTGACGTTGACTTTTTTTTTTGAAAATGCTTTAAAAAAAACCTACTGAATATTTTCTCAAATTTCTTTTTTTATTTGAAAGTACAATCCTTTCGGTTAATAATGGAAAATAATTTCATTCAAATGGCTGCCACGGCTGGCCATGCAGTAGCCTACACGATCGGTCCAATTTTTAAGCACATTATCGATTGTGTGCAGCTGTATTTAACCAATGGCTTCACGAATATTGTCCTTTAAAGCGTCAATTGTCTCTGGCTTGTCGGCGTAACACTCATTTTCGACGACACCGCACAAATAATAATCCAACGGTGTCAAATCGCAGCTCCGAGGTGGCCAAACGACATCAGCTCTGCGGCTGATAATGCGATCTTCAAAAACAGGGCGCAAAACATCGAGTGTAGCTTCGGCTGTGTGGCACGTAGCGCCGACCTGTTGAAACCAAATGTTGCCAATATCCTCATCTTCAATTTTTGTGAACAGAAATTCGTTCAACATGGCCCGATAACGATCGCCATTGATTGTAACGACCACTCCTTGCTCATTTTCGAAGAAAAATGGTCCAATTATGCCTATGGACCAAAATCCGCACCAAACAGTGACTCGTTTTGGGTGCGTCGGCTTTTCAATGTATGCGTGCGGGTTTTCTGTGCCCCAAGTGCGACAATTTTGCTTGTTTACATACCCGCCAAGATCAAATTGAGCTTCATCTGAAAAGATGATTTTTTTTTGCCCAAAATCGGCATCTTCTATAAGTCGATCGCAGGCCCACTTAGCGAAGCGAAAAAGCATTGGATGGTCCATATTCGTTCAGCGGAAAGATAAAACTAATTATCTGTCAAATCAGACATGAGCTAAGTGTTACCATTCACGAAATAAGCACTAGTTGAAAAAATACGTTAGATGGCGGACCCATTACAAACAAATAAATAAAAAGTTTAATTTGTGTAAGAAAATTAAGTGAATTTTTTATTGTTTTTAGATTTTTCAATATTTGTCAAATTTTCATTTTCTCAAAGTATATGACTTTTGGTAACAAAAATCCATTAAATGGACTGCCAATTGGTACAGTATAAGCGCCCAGATTTGGAAAAGCCAAGAAATCTCCACATTTTAAATCAGGCAATTGTAAATTCTCAGCAATCTATTTATAAACAAAAAAGGAATGTAAAAATGAATTATTTTTTAAAAATAAAAAATTAAAAAAAAAAAAAATTTTAAAGTTAAGCATATAACCCTTTGTTTACAAGGTTCAATTAAGGGCTATTCGATTCAATGTGATACCCTTAAAAATTAATTCAAAACTGTACTAGAGATGATCTTTGAAATATGACTCCATACCCTGAAAGCCAACACACTACACACACTAAACTACGGCGATTTTAAGACCTGAAGTACCGGTATTCAACCTAGCTTTTATTTTTAGCCCCGAACCTTTACTGAAATAACTAGTGAAAGTGTTCAAAGCCTTAAGCGCTATGGGCCTATCCACAAGTTATCAATATCTGCTGCATCCAAGACCAGATCGCACAAATTTTCACTTCTGACATCAGTACTCATTCCTATATTCAACTTCAAGCTATCCCTGAACACTCAGGCAGTTGTTACGTAAACTATTTGCTTTATAGGGCCTATTCTACAACAGCAGTATTATTCCTTTAGGGCAGAGCCTACAATCCAGTAGTTCCGATTGGCAAGTTCATTAACAATCACAGTCGAAAAACTGTAAACAGTTGGTTTCACTAAGTTTTCCCAATATTGCTTTTAACTTAGAACGATTTTGTTATGTTAAATCTGTTGAAAGTTAACCTTACCTTATCCATAGCATCACAAGTGGGACCCCATAGTAATGAATTAAATTTCGGTAAATCCTCAGTTTCATCATCCTTTAGAAGGAATTAAATTAAAATTTTCAAATAATAATAAATCAATGTGTTATTTTGTTTGGAAAAGAAAAAATAAAAATCAAAATAAACGTACCAATAAATGTTCTACGGTAACATGTTGGTGATCATATAGAATGCAATTAAAAGTACCATAGGTACCATCGTTTAAATAGTACATTTTTGTTAGCAAATCACCATTCGGCGATCTGGCCTCACGTTTAGCATGGATTTTGCAAATTAAAGTAAAAGCCGAGGCAACAAAGTATCTACCAGGCTCGGCTATAACATTGATGTTATTATCGGGAAAATGACGTTTCAGCGATTTGTTAACAATTTCAGCAATCTACACAAAGAGAAACTTATCATATAGTAATGGTTGTTGTTGTAAAATTTTTTTGTTTTTTTGACTTACAGAGGCAAATTTCTTATCATCATTACCCGGAAATCCACCGCCTATATCCAGTAAATTCATGTTATAACCTAATAAAGAGCCGAAATCAAAAAGTTTTTTAGCTGTTGCTATGGCACGATCATAGGCGGGTAAATCATTACAGCCCGAACCCACATGAAAACTTGTGCCAATGACCTGTTAGGTAAACAAAAATTATTAAAATATTTAAAAATAATTTAAAGAAAGATATGAAATTACAAATTTACCTTTAAGTTTAAGCTTTTTGCCAGCAACATTAAAGCGGTGGCATCATTTTCAGCATCGCAACCAAATTTATCACCCAAAGGACATTGAGCATCTTGAGCCTCGCAACGAAATCGTATAACCAAGCTAAAAACAAGTCACTATTGTTATATAAAATCGTATACTGTTTAGTAAACCGCATACTAACCTAGATTCTGGATATGTTTTATGGATTTTATAAATCTCAAATTCCGTATCCACGGTACTGGCTAATACGTTGTGCTCTTTGGCATATTCTAGATGAGACACTGGCTTACAGGGATTGGCAAATATAATACGTTCGGGTTCTACACCCAATTCCAAAACTTTTTTAATTTCATTTTTCGAAGCACAATCAAAACTAGTACCCAAATCCACCAATGTTTTTACCACCTTATCGGCATCGTTACACTTGACGGCTTTGGAAGAAAAATAACACAAATTATCACATTTTGAAAAATTTTTGGTAATTAAACAAAAGTTTTTCACCATAATAGGGCTTAATGTTCGGCATATATTTCATCCAGGTTTCGTATTTTTCTTTAATTTTTTCTAAATCGCAAACAAGTAAAGCTTCATCCGTATCTTTTAATTGTTGACTTTTAATCACTTCCTTCAGATTGATATCGTGTTCATAGAAATTTATTTCATTTTCCAAAGACATGTTGCGTCTATCCACAGTGTTTTTCAATTTGAAACTAAAATATCGTAATGTTTTACACCAGACGTTTGGTGGGCTACTGCTGATTCTAATTGTATACAAAACATAAAATGCTATTGAACTAGTAACAGACTTATACTGAAAAAGGTCAAAAGATTATCACTGAAAATATTATTTTTCATTTGTGATTTAAACTTTGCGTCAGTGAGTAAATATTAGAAGCAAATGCTTCTGTGTACCAATTACTGAGTAATTGAATTCAGTTTTCAAAATTGTTGCAATACAATAAGCTAAGAAATGTAATTATAAACAATATAATTGAGTTATAAAATGAGCAATACAATGTAATAATTACGATCATTACAAGGCAGTATACAGCATTTTAATGAAGAGTTTTGCATGGGGTGGACCCTTCCGATCCTATTAATATCGGTTCAGGTATACGACAATAATGTATTCTCTCCCCAGTCATATTTCGCGGTGCTTCAAACGAGTGTGGATTCTACCCTCAACAGGAGCATTCTCCTACACCTAACTATTGGGTCCGCCATCTAACGTTTTTTTTTTCTCAACTAGTGCTTATTTCGTGAATGGTAACACTTAGCTCTTGTCTGATTTGACAGATAATTAGTTTTATCCTTCCGCTGAACGAATATGGTTGTGTATACGCTTGAACAACGCTGGGAAATATTGCAACATTACTTTGAAAATCATGGTAATGTTGCAGAATGCGTGCGAAAATTGCGTACGGATTTTGGAAGAAGACAAGCACCGTCAGCTCCGTATGTTCGTTATCCTGTTAAAAAAAAGTGAAAGAAACTGGCGTCCTCATCGATAAACCAAAGCGTGAAAAGCCAAAAACAGTGCGTACACCCGAGAATATTGCTGCTGTGGCAGAAAGTGTGCGTGAAGCGCCATCAACATCAATTCACCGTCATTTCATCAACAATTGAACATTTCGGAGACATCATTAAGACGAATTTTGCATAAAGACCTTGATAGGACGCCATACAAAGTCCAATTGGTTCAGGAGTTGAAGCCAATTGACAATCCAATGCGTTTTCGCTTCGCTAAGTGGGCCTGCGATCGACTTACAGAAGAAGCCGATTTTGGTAAAAAAAATCATCTTTTCAGATGAAGCTCATTTTGATCTTGGCGGGTATGTAAACAAGCAAAATTGTCGTATTTGGGGCACGAAAAAAAAACCGACGCATCCAAAACGAGTCACTGTTTGGTGCGGATTTTGGTCCAGAGGCATAATTGGGCCATTTTTCTTCGAAAATGAGCAAGGAGTGGCCGTTACAGTCAATGGCGATCGTTATCGGGCCATGTTGAACGAATTTTTGTTCACAAAAATTGAAGAGGAGGATATTGGCAACATTTGGTTTCAACAGGACGGCACTACGTGCCACACAGCCGAAGCTACACTCGATGTTTTGCGCCCTGTTTTTGAAGAACGCATTATCAGCCGCAGAGCCGATGTCGTTTGGCCAGCTCAGAGCTGCGATTTGACACCGTTGGACTATTATTTGTGGGGTGCCGTCAAAGATAAGTGTTACGCCGACAAGCCAGAGATAATTGACGCTTTAAATGACAATATTCGTGAAGCGATTGGTGAAATACAGCTGCACACAATCGATAATGTGCTTAAAAATTGGACCGATCGTGTAGGCTACTGCATGGCCAGCCGAGGCAGCCATTTGAATGAAATTATTTTCCATTATTAACCGGAAGGATTGTGCTTTCAAATAAAAAAAGAAATTTGAGAAAATATTCAGTAGGTTTTTTGTAAAGCATTTTCACAAAAAAAAAGTTATTTGGCGAACCCTTTATTATGGAACATCTAAACAACGCGACTTATGCTGATGATATTGCTTTTATTCCTTCGAGGCGAAACGACGTACAAGACAAATTGAACAGCATTTGTGAAAGAACGCCAACAAAACAAAGACCACGTGGACGAAAAACGCATACAGCAGTTACATCCTTCTTGAGAATAGGCCTGTTGAAGAAGTGCATAGTTTTACTTAGCTCGACAAAAAAATCATTTCAGATGGTGGTGCCAAAAAGGGACATTGAAACTCGAAGCTTGTGAAGGAAAAAGGGGCATTCGCATGTCTCCAAAATTTATGTGTTGCCGACAAGACCAAAATAGCGAAACATGGCTCATACCAGTGGAAACAATAAACAAACTAAAGGCTTTTATTAACTGTTGCGATTCCTCAAACACTCCAAAAATATCACAAGAAATAGAAATATATTTACAAAATAAATTTACAAATAGAACTTCAAAACGAAAGGCAAACAAACAAAATCTGATGACAATTCCCACCAATTGTCCACATACATATACGAGTATGCATGCATGCATGCAATTCGTTCCTTTCACCAAGAATTTAAAACCATAAAACCATTTGCGTGCAGAAGAAATCCTTCACCTGATAATGACTAATGATGGTAGCTTTTGAGGAGCATTTAATTTTATTTGAAACAAATTTAAATATCCGGTTTTTTTTCCAACAAAACATTATAAACCATTTACGCCAAATAAAATCGAAAACAATTAATTTCACATTCAACATTCAAATGTTAGGGAAACAATGCATTTTAAAAAAAGGGAAATCTAAGCATTTAAATTAAAATGGAATAAAAATGTTTTCTGTTTTTTGTTTTTATTTTAAAGGAATTGTCACACATTGGTCACATCACTCACATTCATTGCATTGCTGAACGGTACGTTTCTTTTTTTTCACAATTCGAACATGAAATAAAATTGAAACCATAAAATTTACAATTTCTTTTTCAGTGTATGTAATTTTTAAAAGCATTTGATTTCATTGGCTGTTTCATTTTTTTTTCAATTTAAAAAAAAATAAATTATTATTATAAAGTCCTGCGTAAAAAATTGTATTGTCATATGCAAGTGATCATTCAATACATTTTTGACAGATTCAATATCGAGTGCAAGAAAAACGTTAAAGTATGCCATGAAAGAGTTGTCTTGTCATGATTTGGTCAAACTACAAACAAACAGAATATAAAAGGATAATGACAAATGAATTCTAGATTGATAGGCTATTGATCATCGACTAATAAAAAACTATTGATGGATTAAAAAGGATTTCGAAAATAAACGCTTTTGCCAAGAACCTAAAACTATCACATACAAAAAAAGGAATTTTTAATTGCTTCAAAACGCAACACTCTAACAAATTAAAACGTACTATTGTGTGAGACAATGATTGTTGTCACACGCCTCATTGACGTTCAAGAGTCAAATGCTACATACCGCAATGAAATCTAACACCCTTCCCTGTCCATGTACATACATATGTATGTATGTATGTATAAAATATTAAATTTTAATCAACCTAAAATGCGTTAGTGTTGATGACAATGCCAATGACAATGATGATGTTGATGTTGACATTGGTGGTGATGACTCCGTTTCGAACGGAATGCCCTATCGCCAAGACATACAAATACATTTAGGGGTGGCTAATAAAATTACAATTCCACACTTATAAAGTGGTGAAATTGTTGTTGTTACACTTGTTAAAAATAAAAACAACACAACAAAATTAACATTTTATTAAATTTTTATTTCATAATGAAAATGAAAATGAAAATGTTATTTTCATTATGTATTCATACATGAAATTAAAACATATCCTTATATGCTCTTATCGATACATTAAAATTATTTACAATTGCAAATATTATGCATCGTAAATTAAATTTTTGCCACAATTACAAATTTTTATTACAATTTCGTGTCATTTGCCCTGGAGTGGCGTGATCGTTTTAAATCTTTAAAGGGCGAAATGTGAAAAATTTTAATGTATGTCCTCTGCCTGGCCTGCCTGCCCGTTAACCTTTCAATAGATTTATACGTCGTTAAGTTTTTAATTAGTGAATTGTTTGCCCTATTGCCCATTGTTGTTAGACCATTTTGAAGTACGCAGACCAGATAATTTCATTTAAGGTCACGTTTTTAACATCAATGAATATTTTAAATGTGTTTTTCAGATATTTCTTTAAAACTATTTAATGAATGAAAAAAATACACAGATGTTATCGATTTTATTTTGAAAGGTGCAGAATGCTCCACAAGAGACATCTCGTTAGTTTGCAAAAATATTTAACGATTTCAGTTATTGATAAGACTTTTATCTTATTATTATTGGGTGCTTTCGCTCTATTTAAGAGGCGCCTAGTGCCTTACAAAATTCTTTAAATTTACTTTGTTTTTGAGACAGAGTTTTGATCTGTGTCCAGCTCAGATTATTATCAACACACTTTAACACGTCTAACAAGCTTCTTGGCCGTGGCCGAAGAAGACTCTACAGTCTTCAGGCAAAAGCGATGTGAGTTAAATCAAATTGGTATGAGTTTGTAATCCTGACTAAGGGTTTTTAATGACCAATTAAGTCAGTATGATTTTTAACTATGCATGCTATTCAACTTATAAAAAAAATGTGGAGAATAACTAAATAATAACTAAATAATAATAATGAAATACAGCTGCACACAATCGATAATGTGTTTAAAAATTGAACCGATCGTGTAGGCTACTGCATGGCCAGCCGAGGCAGCCATTTGAATGAAATTATTTTCCATTATTAACCGGAAGGATTGTACTTTCAAATAGAAAAAGAAATTTGAGAAAATATTCAATAGTTTTTTTTAAAGCATTTACAAAAAAAAAAGTTTTTTGGCGGACCCTTTATGTTATATTTCCGTTTATGACAATTGGCAAAAAGACTTAATTTGTTTTAAAATATTTTACGTCAAATGTTAATCATAAAGTCTTAAAAATGCATGGTATTATTTAAAAAAAACTTTAATTGAATTTAAAATACTTGCATTCGCATATAATAACAATCATATCTGATTGATTCAATTAAATTACCCTACAATTATCGCCGCTTGACAATCAAATCCAAATAAAACAAATCCAAATAAAACCAATAAAATTACTGTAGAGTATTCAATAACATTTAAAATGAATGAATGACCTATGACACCACTCGCATACATACATATGTGTTTATGAAAGAAAAATCCCTCACAATAAAAAAATACAACTAACGGTTATTAATATACCAACATCACTTACAAAAATGTTTGAATGAAATTTCCCGCTAGGCTACAATGCCAAATACACAATAAATATATTCCACACACGCATACATACAGTTATGAATGTATGTGTGTATGTAAATATAAACAGCACATTACACAGTTGGTTTGTCTCCTCTCCGTGTTTAGAACGCACACGAAAAACTGTATCCAAATAATCTTTGTAACAGTGCGCCTGTGCTCCACCGATGTTTAAATGTGTGTGTGTGTAACAAACAAGCCGTTCGTTGAAATACGAATAATGTTGCACGTGTATTTCAAAGAAAAGAAAATATTACAACAGAGTATTCGATCATAAAAAATAAAAAGGCATTTACCGAACTGAACAGAATTATGAATCAGAATATAACGCAATATTTGTTATAGTAGTTGTGTCGAGTGCCTTTTTGAAATATTTGCCTTATCTCAGTTGCTTTTTACGCTATAGAACATATACGAACAGAGCGAAATTCATTTTCCTGGAGCTGTAATCAAATATGCGAACAATTTTATACTTCTCAATGCTACTATGTATGTACATATATGTGTTGAACGTTGGTATCGAAAAATATTGCAGATCTTTAAAGGAATGTATTCGTTCAATTAACATTCATAAATTTCAATGACCACAGTACCTCTGATAATACGTACGTAATTGGTCATTATAACTCTTCAGTCAGGATTACGACCTAGTTTCTCTCACCACTTATGTTATGTGTGTTAATTTTACACACGAGTAGCGGGACCTACAGTTTAAAGTCGACTCCGAACGACAGATTTTTGAGAAACTTTTCATGGCAATTTTATTTACTCTCAGAGTTTTTGTCAGAAATCTACTGAGAGGTAATACTGTTTGTATTTTATTTTGATGTCTGACCTGGGGCTCAAACCCTGGCTTTTCGTCTAATAAGCCAACACACTACCTAGACCACGGTGACTTCATGATAGTGCCGGTATGTTTTCTTGAAAAATATGATTCTAGAGTAGAGATGAGCGATCCAGTGATTTTTGAAGAACGTTGTTCTCAGTAAACGTGATTTGTTAATCACTGTGATCACAGTGTAATCACAGTAATGTATAATTGTATGCAATTTCTAAAGTAAGGGAGAGTATGATTAACCTGGTTCAGTCACAGATAACACAGTTGTAGTGAAGTGGCCGTAGTCTAATAGGTAGCATGTGGGTTGCGAGACTGTGGTTCAAAACCCGCAGGTCAGACATCTCGAACAAATCGAAATGTGAAAGAATATTTCTTTGGCGATTTCCTCTTAGTAGTCTTCTGGCGGAGCAAATAAAATTATCACATACTACATGGTGACTAAGGGATTGTAGTAACCAATTAAGTAAATAAGTAATACTATCTGCCTGTTTTTCCTTCAACCATAATTATTTTATTACGTGTTTGAACGCCAATAACATTATAAGAATTCATTCTTTCGCAATACTGCTTTGGCAAAAGCAACAGCAAAATAGCATGAAATGGGTGTTAAGCTGCCAAAAGCTATTGTTATTTTTCTCGTATATCAACTAACACATTTACACAACAACACACATTGACTGCGAAGGGTCTCAACCGACGAACTTTATAAGCCAGTAGTAACAGTAGTAGGCCACTACCAGCAAATGGTGATGCATTCATTTTTAGTTTATTGTGTGTGTTAAACAGAGAATATCATCTACAATACAAATACAATATTTTTCATACCTTTTGGTGGCATTTTTTTTTAATAATTAATAATAATAATTTTATAAACAATAACTAAAAAAAAAGGGAACAACAATTTAAAACAACAAATTAAAGCTGTAATGGCCTTGTTAATATTAAATGGTTTAATGTGACAAATACGACGAAATGTCTCATCTATTAAAGCGTACGAAAAAGTCTTGTATCAAGGTAAAGTCAATTTGTTAAAAAAAAAAAAGTATTTTCTTTACATGTATAAAATATATAGACAGACGGACATATGTATGTATGCATATACACATACACACGTGTTCTAGGGGTCAATTGGTAATTGCTAAATTTATTTAAAACAAAATAAATCAATAATATTGATTAAAACAAAGGGATTATCCTTGTAACGCATTAAAAAAATAAAAGAAATAAAAAAACAAACCCCATCATCAAGTATAAAAACGAATCAGGAAAAAAAAACAACAACAATACAAAAGCAATCATTAGTCAACAATAAAATTATTTTTGACCACAACAATGTTGATGTTGCAATGACAGCCTTCTCGTCACAGGGCTACATATACATACATACATCAAGTATTGGAAGTCTTTGAAGAAATACAAGTACTTTTGATGTCTACTTAACAAAAAACGAAAATAAAAAGGAATTATTTTTTATTGTAAACTATAATTTTTTTCTCAAAGGATATAACTTTTGAATGTAGTTACGCCCTATTGAATTTTAGCCAAAACAAATACACATACACGTGCGTTATTTAACTTCCGAAAAATTTAAAGAATAACAGTGAATATATAATTGTAGTAATTTCTAACATTGCAAATAAAAAAAATTTAATGAATTTAAGAAAATTTAAAAATAAATTAATTAGTACTTCTCTAAATAGGCCACCATATAATTCGTAAATTCGTTTGTCTTCACAAAAAAAACTACATAGAAATACAAGGACACTGTTGCAATACATTCTTACTTACTTAAGTACTCATTACAACCCTTTAGTTAGGACTACGACCTAGCTTCTCGCACCACCTATGCTGTCTGTATTAATTTTATTAATAAGTGATGGGACGGACCGACAGTTTCAAATCGACTCCGAACAACAGATTTTTGGGAATCTCTTCATGGCAATATTATTTACTCTCCGAGTTTTTGCCACAAGTCTGCTAAGAGGAAGTCGCCGAAGAAATAATTTGTCATATTTCGTTTTATTCGATATGTCTGAGCCAGAGGTTGAAACACGGACTCGCCTCTAACAAGCTACCTACTAGAACACGGCAATAGATTCAAGATTCGAAAAAAAAGGAATTTCCCAAGACAATGTATCTGTCAACCTTTCCACAGAGCCAAAAAGACACAAATCAGTTTAATTTTCTCCTAGTGCCATTAGTTCGGTCCAATCATTAAGTGATCTTTTCTAATTATGACAAGTACTGACCAAAGACCGCTAGTCGTCCAATCTGCTATCAGTTTATCTTTTCTATATCCCACTGACAAAAGCATTTTATATATTTAAACATCCACTTTGTATTGTATTATTATTTTTGCTTTTCTTTTTTAGCTTATACGTAAACTGTCGACTAAGCAGATATTTCTTAAACGTTTAGAAGAGGAAGACATCTCCACCGATATAGACCCATCGGTAGAAGCAACCGAAAAGCCGAACAATCAAAACACGAATAACGACACATCACCGCCTAATGCATCATATCATCATGCGCAGCCGGCAAAAGATTCCAAAGAAAGTCCAAAGAATAAACGCGCAAAAAATATAAAATCCTTAAAGCAACTGGATGAAGATGAGGAAGAGGAGACGCATGATACGGCTATTCTGCAGAGTTTAACTTCAAAATTATTTCTTACAGCCGATGGTTATGAATTTCAACGTTTAGAACAATTACGTAGTGATACAGCTTCGGAAATTATTCCCTACGATTCCAATTTTACCAACAACTGCAGGAATAGTAATAATACGCCTTCATTTAACGATGACACAAATCTCGAGGTTGTTTTTGAAAAAGTCAAGTACAAAGAAGATGTACGTTATCTCCGCCATACACCGTCCACAGCTAGTTTAGATAATTATTTTATTAATACGGAACAAGATCATAATCTAGCCAATATTTCCCAATCCATTACCAATAATATTAATTGTAGTAATTGCCAGCGTACTGTTATACATAATCACAATAACAATAACAATAGCAATGCTATCAATTTAAATAATCCGATGATATTAACCAATAGAGGCCTTGAAACTCATCAAAATTATTATAATTCCCAGCATCATCTCAATCATTTGCTTCCAGTTAACGTTAGTTTAGGATGTAAATCCGATGGAAATTATCATCAATTTATAATTGGCCAGGAGAGAGACTATTTTTATAAATTAACTCCAGTTGTTAAATGGGACATTAATGGAAATTCCCTGGACGACGATATGGACAATTTCCACAATTTCAATTTCAATGCAAATAATTCGCCAGCGAAATCAAGTTTACGCTCAAGTTCTACCACTTTGGAGACATGGCTGGAAGATGAATAGAATAGAATAGATTAGTAATGTTTAAGAGACAGCTAAGATCTTGTTGAAAAGATCAATTTGATGAAATTAAATTGAAAAAATAGGCCTTCAAATGCGGCCTTGCAAATATGCCTTTAGTAATTTAAGAAATTTATAAATTTCCCATTCGTAATGAAGGGAGAGAATTTAAAATTTTTTGTAAACTTAAACGATATGAAATGTCGAATAAAATTTCTTTATAGGCCACAAATATTGTTAAAAAATTATGATACTACGAGGATAGGAGCTTGCAAAATACTTCCGCTTGCAAATTATTTCTTTTTTTTGCCTTTAAAAAATATTAAAAAATTTAAGAAAAATTTGTTATTATTTGATGTGATCAATTTTAGCGAATAATAGCACACTTACGTTTATTTATACAATCAGGAATTTATAGGGGTGAACATTGTGTAAAAACTTTACATTACCTTTAAGCTTTTCCCAATGTGCCAATGCTATTTTAATTACGATGACACATCTAAGTTTTGGGCATGCTGGACAACTAGAATGGGATCCAGTTGAAATAATAAACATTAGTTTTTACTACTACTACTACTACTACTACTACTACTACTACTACCACTACTACTACTACTACTACTACTACTACTACTACTAATTCGAAATAGTATTTTCACCTAGATTAACAATGTGGCCTTAAAGCATACATAGTAAAAGGACGGAGCTAGAATTAGCCGATCGTTTCGTTCCACGGAACTTAAAGGAACGTTCAGCTAAGTCTAGCTTTAATCATTATTAAAATAAAATAAAAAAACGGAATTTATTTAAAACACAGTTGTGTTACTGTCTCTATCTCTCGCTAATACCGTTGCTACTCTATTCGCATAACTCTCTTGCAAAGTGTAATTAACTTTTGAAATAAAACAGGAAATAAATAAAAAAAAAAAACAAGAAAATTTTGTATTTATTATTATAAATAACAATCAGGAACAATAAGTTCTTTTCAAAAAATAAAAAAAAGGATACACAAAAAAGATAAAAAGAATTAAAAAGACAAAAAACAAGAAGATGAAGTAAGGCATAATTTAAAAAAGAAAAAACAATTTTAACAATTTCCATTGTTCTGGGGCACGTGGATAGTTAGTTGGAAATCATAAACAAAAAAAATGCATATTTTTGTTACATGTAACCAAACATTAATGGTGTTGTTGCTCTTCTCCACTAACAACAAGAAATAATGAAATTTGAAGTATGTACTTATATGTATGTACATACACTGAGCGCCAAAAGTGAGTAAACACCACTGAAATAATTCATTTTCTTAGGATAGCGAGAAAAGTAAATGAGAGAATAGTCGAATAAATTTCCAAAAATAAAAACGTTTATTTATTTAAAACAAAAACAACAATTCATAATAAAGGAACTTTTTTTATACTTAAGAACAAAAGTGTTGACTCACTTATGCCGCTCACTGTATATATGTATGTACAGTGTACACCCAATATTCAATCTATTTAATACATGTAACGACGTATTGTGTATTGTGGACTACTACATCAAAAGTTTTTAATTCAAACTTATTCTATTTTTTTCTTTTTTTCATTTAATGCATTAAAAAAGGAAAAAAATAAAGTTCATCGTCCAAGCACGTGCCTAACATGCGTGAGAAATGTCTTCGTAGTGCATTTCCCACGTCGTAACTTTCATTCATATACATATTTGGGTGGTTCAAATTTTTATTTAATGTCGCATTAGAGTTTAACATTTGATGTTCCTCTCGTTTCCACAGTTTTTGAGGGTGAGTTTGACATTTTCTTTCTTGTATTGTTTTGTTTCCATTACAAGTATTTTTATTTGGTATTTGGCTCACACGAGAAATATTGTTTGGTGTCCTTTTTCTCAATATTGGTTTCGATTTTTTTTCTCCTTTTTTTTAATATGTAAACAAGCAACAAGATTATTTTAATTAATTACGAACAAAAAAAAAAGAATCTATGTAAACATACTAGGTTAGGTTAGGTTAGCGTGGTAGCTTTAATTTACCAAAAAGCTCACTTGAGCACGCATAGCGGCCCGTTGTGATGCCACAGGTGACCGAAGCCTCTGTACTGACCAAGTTCCTCCGATCCAAGGAGGGAGAAGTTGGTCAGCGCAAAAGGACGACTACCCCACGCTGGAAAACCAGCCAGAAAGTTTGATAAACGAGGCTATGTCCTTGATATCAATGGACGATAGCTCCGTCAAGCTGACAAGGGTCGGAGAGCCAAATAACCTATATCTGCACCCCGCAAGGGATGGGCATTGGCAGTGGAAGTGGATGACAGTCTCCTCCTCCTCGGCGGATCGGCATCCACGGCAGAAGTCGTTAAATGGGAGTCGCATTCTTTCCGCGTGTCTACCCAGAACGCAGTGGCCTGTAAGCATGGCATTCCCAAGTTGATTGAAGAAGATTCCGGAAGTAGTGTGCCAGCCCTGGCCTGCTCGTCGGCCCTGCAGTTTCCCGGAATATCGCAGTGTCCGGGAAGCCAGACAAATGTGACGCCGAGGCGCCCTGTATATATATGGGCGATCTGACGATCCTGGAATTATCCGCAACGTTCGACAGAGACTTTATCGCAGTCTGGCTATCGAAGTAGATCGAGATACGGGTGAAAGTGACAGGAACACCATAGGCGAGGATCCACTCTGCAGCCTGGTAGATGGCCATTACCTCCGCCTGGAACACGCTGTAGTGGTCCGGCAGCCGGAGTGAGATGTTCAGATCCAATTTCCCAGAGTATACTCCACTGCCCACCCCGTTATCGAGTCTGGAGCCGTCGGTGTAGACATCCAGGAGTTCAGATGGAACGGTATGTAAACATACTAACATTTATAATAAAAAACGAACTGCTAATTATTTTCTTTTAATAAAATAAATTTCGCTTAATGAGTATTGGTATTGTAATTACTTTCATGTAAAGGATGTACTTTTTGCAAACGTTGCCATGGCATACTGGTTAAAGAGCTTGAAAGAGCTACAAAGCTTTGTATCGTAATAAAGAAAGCTAGGTTAAACTGGTAGCCGCCTTAATGGTCAGAGCTTACTTGGATCCTAGAAGGTCTTGTTGTAACATCGATATTACTTATTTCGTTTTAATAATAGCTCCACGGTGGTATCTCTCAACCATCCCGAGAGCCTTTTAACCCTTTCATGCCCGAATTTTTTGGGCCAGAGCTAAATTTTTTTTAAGGACATGTGTTTGTTAGTCATGGCCTAAATATGAAGTGATATTAAATTCAGAGTCCTACGTATTTTGGTTTCACACGTTTTTAACCAAGCTTGTTTGCAAAAAAAATCTTTTAAAAAAAATTAAAAATTAGGGAATTTATGAACAAAAATGTACAATGTTGCCTATAGGCAACATCGGGCATGAAAGGGTTAAATAAAAAGTTTTTTTTCAATTATCTTTGGCTAGATATGTTTTGTCGCTAAAATCTGGATGTCCAATAATTCTTCATCTTAGGTCCGCAAACGCCAAACAATGACAGAGAAGATGTTCTATGGTCTCCATTTTTCTTCATAGTTGCAGCTTTTGCAGAAGGCACTATTAGTATTAGCCCAGTCTCTTGGCATGAACACCCGGAAGCCAGTGTCCTGTTATCACTACTATGAGTTTTCCTTGATGGAATTCTAACAGATTCAATGGAAATTCTGTTCTATTTATATATATCCATGTAGAGCCAGATCTGTCTAATGTCTCTCAAAATGGGTTCATTAACCCATTTTATCTCTGCCAATGAACAGAGTTTTTGTTAGACCATTTATTTGCCTTCCTGCAGAGTAGCGTCAATCTCATATGGGTATTCAATTGAAATTTCCTTGGTGCCTTGGTCTCTTTGTTATCATCGGTGTCCTCCTGTTCATGAACCCAATTGAGGGTAACTGTCGAGAAGGTTAGAGGACGTGTACTTGTCAAATGAGACCCGGAGGTCAAATTGGCGCATTATACAACTGTCGAGAAACTATGTAGGTTGTAATACTGACTAAAGGGTTGTAATGAATATTGCTAAATTTCAAAGAAAGGTAAAACCAAAAATCGTTGTTAAACGATAATAAGAACATTGCATTTCATTTATCAATTAAATTTTTAAATACATATTTACAAATATTAAATTAAAGTTCATAAGTTAATGGAAGTGCTAACGAACGCATCAATCAACAAATAATGATTAAATCTAAACGACAATTGTATACTAATTCACCTGTTTTATGACCTACAAAATACAATTCCAAACCGTCGTGTATGCCGTGAGCGTTTCTCCGACAGCCTTGACAATGTCGGACAATGACCTAGAGAATTATGTATATGTGTTTAGATAAACATTTTTGCATATAAAATAATCCAACAGAGCAACAACAGAGCAGAAAAATTGCACTTGTTGGGGGCAACACACGACCAGCATAAGTTCCAGACGCGTGCTCCATATTCATTGACAATCGTCTCTAACAAATTTACAAAAATACTGGCGACAAAACGAACAACGGCTATATGCCGCCTAGAACTTAGTGAGTGGTATAAATAAACAAAAACGTCAACAACGCTTTACAACAATCGATAGATGGCACATACGTACATACATACGTCGTTAACTATTTTCAACAATATTGTCAACAACTATTCTGTGGTAAAAGTTAAAAAACAAACATAAACAAAGAAATAATGAAGCCAGATAATGCAACAAGCATCCTTCTTTCTTTTTTTTGTTTTTTTTGAACAAGTTGAAACATGGATTAGGTAAATACATGCATCTATACACACACGCACATAGGTTGAATACAATCTAAACATAATCACTAAGCTAAAAAACACACAGCAAAACAACAATACATAATACAATGCACTTGCAATGTAAGTACGTACGAAGTTGTTCGTTTCGTGGTCGTTTGTTATGCACAGTGCTTAACGATTCTTTTCGCTCTCTCTCTCTCTCTCTCTCTCTGTCTTTGCTAATTGTATTGATATTCGTTCTTTATTGCTCTTATAGCTCACGAATATAGTGTGATCATAGCGTTACAGAGAATTAACCCTTACAGGATGTGCGTGTAGTAGTTGGTCAGCAAGAACGGGTAGTTTTTTATTCAAGACTTTAGCTTGCTGGCAATGGGGTGGCTTATGAAGTTTAGATTTTATTGGCGAAAGGATGTTAAGATTGCCTGGAGTTTGAGTTGTGGCACATGCTGGTCGTACGTTTTAAAATCAGTCGAACGTCGTTCATACACATGATAAGTCACGTGCTCTTGCACCAGCGCTTTACTAAAAAATACAATATTTTTGAAAATTGTTTTTTAAAAAATTATTTTTAAGAAAACTACTATAAAATATAAAATTAACTGAAATTTATTGTGTTAAAAACAAAGTGCATAGAAAATTAAATTTTTTTAAGGAAAAATAAATTTAAAATTAATTTTTTTTGTAACAAAATGGATCACAATATGCATCATAATAATGCCGCTCTCCATTGGAGCTATGGCGCCGCCGCAGTACCAACTACGCCGCAAAATCATTGGGTGCCACCCCCACAAACTCATAATAGCTTAAAACGTGCCATGTCCGAAAGTGATTGTGAAGAATTATATTCTGAAGAATCTTCCAAAGAACAGTAAGTGTTAATTAAATCCATTAACGAGAAGTTCTAATTAGAAATTTCAATTAGAATTTCAATTTGAAATTATAAATTGATTATAAAGTATCCAATAAGAATAATTTTTCATTTTTAGAATATCTCCCAGTGAAACCAATAGCTGTCAATTAATGAGCCGTAAAAAACGTCGCGGTGTTATAGAAAAAAAACGTCGTGATCGTATTAACTCTTCATTGTCCGAACTAAAACGCTTAGTGCCCTCCGCATACGAGAAACAAGGGTCTTCAAAATTGGAAAAGGCTGAAATTTTACAATTAACGGTGGAACATTTAAAAAATCTACAAAGTAAAGGTAATTAATTATTACAAGAGCATGATTTTAAGCTTAAGGTTAGATTTCTTAATAAAATTTGAATCAGCTTTAATAAATTACACAGCCCTACAAGTTTGGACTTCTTTGTGCAAATAAGATGGCTCCAGATGTTTCCAAAGACATTTTGCGCTCTGAACACGAATCTGGTTTCAAAAACTTTCCATCACGTCAGGTTTTCGAGGTTTATAAAAATTAATCAGATTTACTTGACCGCCATATTGGATCCGCCATTTTGAATTTTTTAAATCTGATTGAAGATCTGTGATCAGCGACCCCAAAAACCCCTGAGTAACAATTTTCAAGTAAATCTGATAAATTTTAAAGGACCTCCGTGTTTCTTTTTCCCTTGGACCCCTTGACATAAACACATCCCCTACTTTAAAGGTGCATGCAAACAATTGCTTTGGGCTCATTTTAAAGAGCAAAGATCAATTGTCAATTTCTGACAATAGCGGTGGTTCTAGCATGTCAGTGTTTAGCACTAAAATTTTTCATATATGGTCAAAAACGCTATTTTTATGGGTTTCAACCCCTTTTCTCGAAAACCTGACCTTCGGAAACACTTGGAGCCATCTTATTTGCAAAACCCATGCAGGGCTGTGCTATCATTTGTCCTATACAGAAGGTGTTGTAAAATAAAATCCATTATTTTGGCATGAAATTCAAGCAGGGTTTCGTTAGATAGCATACATATCTCATATCAATTCGTCACAATATCCAAGAAACCACAGGAACAGATAAGAACCTTTCAATCACATTCTTGTAACTTCAAATGGGCGCTCTCACAGGGTCCTGTTGCTCTTCTTTTTTTACTTTTGACCATTTTTTATCAACAATATTGAGTTAAGTAACCAGAAAGAAGCAACCGGGTGATTTTTTTGCTAGTTTCTCACACTACTTATGTTGTGTGTGTTAATTTTATACATGGGTGGCGGGACATACAGTTTAAAGTCGACTCCGAACGACAGATTTTTGGAGAAACTTTTTCATGGCAATTTTATTTACTATCAGAGTTTTTGGTAGAAATCTGCTGAGAGGAAGTCGCCGAAGAAATATTTTTTGTATTTTATTTTGATGTCTGACCTGGGGCTCGAACCCTGGCTTTTCGTCTAATAAGATAACACACTACCTACTAGACCACGGCGACTTCCATATTTCGCAATACCAAAAATTCTCAGGTTCACGATTTCACCGTGACTGAACTAACAAAAGAGCTGTATGAGTAATGTGTGTATATATCCAGTGCCTCAGTTCATTTTTGCATTATTGCCGAACTACGCGAACGGCAGTTTAGTGAACAAATAATCTCTTGTTGTAATGCAATTTAGCAATCCAACATTGGCCACCAAGAGTATACAAAATTATTCCACTAAACTACATATATTATGACGGGATATGTGAAGTCTTTCCGTTAAATGCACAACAATTCCAGCCCTGGAAGACAACGTTACAGCTGCTATTGGTGTGATATTAATCTAACTGCTGAAATAAGTATGTCTAAATTGGAGTTCATAGCTTAAGTGCTTATAGCTAGCTTAGCCAAAGGCAACATTAACATGAAATAGTCTTGATAAAGTCGCTGCAAATAAATATTTCACACAATTTTGAAAAGCTTGAATTTTTAAAACCTAAACGCTTAAATATTACGCTTTATAACACGAAATATATTGAATCTGTTGCAATAAAATTGTTTTCATTTTGCATTTTATATTTTAATTTGGTTAATTTGCTATTGAATGACAGATCTATCTCTGTCAGAATACTACATATGTACATAGGTACGTGCATAAATACAATTTTAATTGGCACTAAAAGGGTTGTTCTCACCAGGTATCCCATTTGGGTAAACCAGTTATAAATTACTCAAATTGGATTAAAAGTTAATTGGTTTTAAAATTAACTGCAATCTCTCTCTCTCTCTCTCTTGAATTAGATTCCACTATATTTAATACATTGACAACATTTTATCAATTAATATCCTTTAGGATTTGCAAAAAACTTTTAGTCCAACTAATTTTCCAGATTTAAAATTATAATATGACTAAAAATATTCCCACACTTCTAATACCACTATCAATATATCATATTTGAGATAAAATTGGCATGGCTTAACAAAAAAAATTTCAAATTATCCCACGACTATGGCATGGCCAGTGTACCTACCACCCTGTAAATCTCAATGTAAATATGAAAAGAGATTTCATATGCAAGTGGAAAAAACGATTCATAGTGAGAAAGTTGCTTCAAAACAATTCGCAGAGCCATCAAATAACTAATAATATAAACTCTAAAAAAAACACCCCTATCTGTACAAATCCTATAAGAACTTATGTTTTATTGATAAGGACATAAGGGTGGATAGAATTGTAACAATTAATGGGAAACAATTCGTGGGAAAGTATTAAGAATTTTGAATAAAAAAAATTGATAATTGTTTACATTAATTTTGTCCATAAACCATCTTAACTTTTTGAATTGTTTATCTATGTACGTTGTATTGCAGGTGTCGATTCATTGGGCTATGATCCACAGAGATTCGCTATGGACTATCATATTATTGGTTTTCGCGAATGTGCCGCTGAAGTGGCCCGTTATTTAGTGACAATTGAAGGCATGGATATACAGGATCCGTTACGTTTAAGATTAATGTCTCATTTACAGTACTTTGTGCAACAACGTGAAATGTCTAAAGCATGTCCGCCAAGCCCAGGTACGACATGGGCTGCTCATCCAACCGCATCAACAGCAGCAGCTGCCGTTTATCAACCCAACTGTGGTGTGACACCATATCAGACATATCCTTCGGCTACGGCCACGCACGCTTCCGTTAGCAGTTCATCATATGTGCCAAATTTACCAGCAGCATTACATCAATATCCTACCTTAAGCTCTTCACCTAATGCCAGTAATTTGCATACACAACAGCAGCAGCATGGATTGACACAACAGCAACATGCAGTAAGATCAACTTCAGTGGGATCCGCTCAAGATACTTTACCACTAATGAATCATGCCACAGCCCAACAGGTAACAACGCAACAACAGACGCAAGTTACAGCACAACAACAACAACAGCAACAAACGCAAACACAAAATCAACGAGTAACACACTCACAACATACTCCCACTACCTCCCACGAAAGTCATCAACAGCAACAGCAACAATCTCAATTAACGAGTAATCAAGCTGCCCACCACACATACACCCATGAACATGCCCAAGATCATAGCCAACACCAAGGCTCATCCACCTACATTGAATTGACCAGTGTTCAGAGCCATAATAATCATCGCCAATCCACACCTACAGTTCCAACCAGTAGTTTGGGGTACAGCACAATGCCTTCCCAATATCCTGTCACTGCCGGGCAGGAATACAATCATCAAAGTGGTGTATACGTAACAGCTAATGGTTCAAAGCCTTATCGTCCGTGGGGTGCCGAAATGGCCTATTGAAGATAAAACGTTTTATTTTTATTTTTGTAAGCCAGGCAAACTGTTCTACAAAGGATTCTATTAGGTTGTCAACTAAAGCAAGCCATGTGAAGCTACACAAACTAGTCGTGCTCTTAAAGGGTTATTTTATATGGATTAGTTTTAAAAGGTTAGAAGACAGAAAAGTGTGATAAATAAAAAGAAAACAAATACCAAAAAAAAAAATTTTTATTAAAAAAAAAATTCAAAATATTTAAAAAATTATTGGATTCTCGTCCAAATAAACTTGTATACAAAAAGGAAAATTTTGTAATTTTAACAAAACGAATCTAAGTCAATAGTTTTTAAGAAAAAAACATTTTATTCAATTATCTTAAGTATTTATTTTTATACTTTAAAAGAAGAAAACATTAAATAAATTATAAAAAGAAATGCGTTGAAAAAAATATTTCTTAAAAAGGAAATGAGTTTATAAAACACTTTCGTTGTAACTCTCCCATCTCTAGAAGGTATTACCCTAATTGTCATGTGAATATATTTAAACCGTATATATCAAATTTGCTGTGGTCTAGTAGATAGTGTGTTGGCTTATTAGACATGAGGCCTCGGTTCAAACTCCATGCATCTAAAACTGAACGAAATATGAAAAATATTTCTTCGGCGTCTTCCTCTCAGCAGCTTTCTGGCAATAACTCTGAGAAAAGTTTTTGAAAAGTTTCTCAAAAATCTGTCGTTCGGAGTCGACTTTAAACTGTAGGTCCCGCCACTCATGTATACAATTAACACACACAACACAAGTGGTGTGAGAAAGTAGTTCGTAGTCCTGATTAAAGGCTTGTAATGATAAATTATGTATGTCAAGTTTACCAAATTATCACTGGACCAGTTTATACATTCCCTGATCACATGTAGCCATGCTGAAAAAAACCGTATTAGACGGAGGTAAAGTTTGGTTTCTTACTTACTTACTTAATTGGTCATTACAACCATTTAGTCAGGATTTCGATCTAGCTTGTGGTGTGTTTATTTTATCTATAAGTGGCGGGACCTACAGCTGAAACTCGACTCCGAACGATGACGTCTGGTTGAGACTAGTAAGTGCTGTTGTTGATGAGCTAGCGAAATGGTTGCCCATTCAACATTGACAATCGCCAAGGGTTTGCTATATGTTTGGTTGACATGAAATTAAATAATTTTCTCTTAATTTCGATGGACATTGTATGCAATTACATCCTACAAAATAAGTAATCATCAACAAGCAGCTAGCGAACCTTTCACTAATCAATGGCGAATAATTTTGATGGCCAAGAAATACACACAGTTACTAAAGTATACATACGGTTAACAAATTTCAGAAATTTTTTAACCAATCCGTATTCGTTGAAAATCTTTATAGTTTCCTTGATGTTAAGACGGTCTATTGCATTGGTTAAAAAATTTCTGAAATTGAACTGAATTGTGGCCCTGCACAGGCCCACAAAAGTATATATCCGATTAACAAATTTCTGAACCAATACAAAAGACCGTCTTAAAATCGAAGAAAGATGTCAGACAATTATAAAGATTTTCAACGAAAACGGATTGGTTAAAAAATTTCTGAAATTTCTGAGCAGGCCTGTGCAGGCCCACAAAAGTTAACAAATTTCAGTAATTTTTTAACCAAGACCATCTTAAAATCGAGGAATGCTGTCAGACAATTAAAAAGGTTTTCAACGAAAACGGATTGGTTAAAAAATTTCTGAAATTTGTTAACCGTATGTATACTTTTGTGGCTGAGTGTATTATTGAACGTAGTGAATATCGATATTTGAGAGTTTTAAAATGTAAATAAGTTATAATTTAATTGCAATGAATTCCTTTTTACTACACCTTATATTCTTATAATCCTATACATACAGTCAGAGACTAAAGTTTAAATACACATCAAAAATATTTGATATTTTAACCACTTAATATTATTTTTTTTTTGTGTTTTTCAAAACTGATTGATTTACTAATCAATGTGGCCCAAAAAAAAACTGCATACTGGAACTTTAATTTTCTTTGAACCACAAATTTCGAAAGAGTATTTAAACTTTAGTCTCTGACTGTATATTATTCTTATATTCTACATTAACATCTGGATAAGATGTGTAGTTTTCTAATATCAAAAACGTTTGTTGCATATATTGCCTTACTTCTGGTATTAAGTTATCGTCTTTAAAGTAACGGAAAGATGGTAATTTTGGTTTTAGAACCTGTTGATCCACCTTTTCTAATATCATCAATTTACATATGAGAGTTTCATTTGTCCTTAATGAATGACTAATAGAGGCAAACCATGATTAATAGAGGTACAAAAAAAAATTACTGATAGCAGAGATAAAAGCCAATACAGGAATGACAATAGAAAGATATAACGGTTATAACCGTGATTTATATATAAATAGTTCTAATTTTAAAATTCTAATTCGAATTGCTGTCCTCTACTTGAGTTATTACAAAAATTTAGTTCAGTTCTGTTTAAAATACATTTAAAAAGTCTGGAATAACTAAAACTGCATTGCGTTTAAACACACATTTCTGTAAAAAAAATATGTTAATATGTATAATAAAAAAAAATTTTCAATATTTTAAATTAAACACATTTTCCAAATAAAACCGGTCAAAATAAAATCTAGTTTCCGTTAATAATTACAAAAAATTAGAAGGAAAAAACGAGTGCTAACAACCAACCCCCTGTTGAGAGTTGTACTAACGGTAGGCAAAGCAAAAAGGTCTTAAGGGTTAAGGTTTGGTCAATCAGTAACCAACAGTTTGAGGAAAATAGAAACAAAAACAGCAAACAACAAATCCTATACAGCAGCCAGCCAGCCAGCCATGTAGCAAACACCTTGTTTTGCTTGGACAAACGCTTTATAATTAAGCATTACGCGCTAAGCTCAATAACATTAAAAGGAAACAAGAAGTAAAATTTTTGCTCGCGTTTTTAATTATGGAAATTTAAACATTAAAAACTATGGAAAAGAATGTATGTACTCGTATAAGGTTCTTTACATGTCAACAAATAATAATCAAGAACAAAAAGGTTCAGTTGACCACTAAAATGACCACTAGTTTATTTCGAATTTTAATCCAGTTGCTTTAAAGTACCAACATACATACAATAGTATATACATATGTATATTTGAATAATTTATACAGTATGTATGTATTTACATATGTATATTCGCCAATTATCAATATTTTGTGTTTAAGGCTGTGGTCAATAGTAAACCAATGTATTTCAAGATTTTTTTTTTAATTGACGCATGCAGCTTTTACACTTCAATGGTTAAAAGACTGTTAAAGAGCTCCAAATGAATCAATTAGTTTTCGTTTGAAAGCATACATACATACATATGTACATAGACCGCAATTTATAATATTTCCTCACTTATCAACACTTTATTAAGCGTGTTTCTTTCATTATTTATTATTGTTATTATTATTATTTTTTTTTGTATAATTTTTATAATTTTTAATATTGCAATTTACAAAACATATTATTTTTTATTTTAGTAAATTTATTAAAAACCATTAAAAACCTTTTAAGGGTAATTTTTAATGGTTAAAGTTTGAAATAAAAGTAATAACAATAGCACGTGAGAGTTAAAATTGAAATGACTTCCCACGCCGTTTACCATCGACACCACTATGCTTTGATACCGCCAACTCTATCGAAATAAACACCCCTATGCCCAAAAAAAACAAAGCACATAACCGAATAAGATTTTTATTCTTTTCTCCTTTCTATGTAAAAACGTTCGGCGTGCGATATCAAAGAAAATCCTCTTCCCTTATTTACCAGGCAACAATACCTTAATAAAAGTTGCATGTTTCCAATTGGACAGAAACCACAATCATGGCACAGTGATTTTGCGTGAATATTGGTATGAAAATTAAATGCAACATTAAGCGAAGGGTCACCTTAGAACAACAGGTGTAATAATTAAAAATTCACTGTTTTATAATGCTTATATGATTTAATCAAAATCAAAATATTCACCGTTTTGTTTTACAACTTATTGTCATATTAAATGTAATTCTATTATAACTCTTTCATAGAACGCCACTATCATAATTGCAATCAATCGATGCCATTAAAATTAAAAAGAAAATGTACCTGAGCATCGAGCGATAGACCCTGCGTTGTCTTATTGGAATTCATTTCTATTTCTCTCTTCAGAAAGTATGTACAGAAATGAAACAACTCATATCAAACATAAAGCAAGTCATACTTGGTTTGGCTACGGTTTGTGCCTGGCATTGACAATGCTGTCAAAATAGTTTCGATTCCACAAATTAATACCACCTAGCAAATCCAATGCTTTCAGGAAATAACGAATATACATATTTACAACACCTTCTATATTCCCTTTCAAGCAATCTAGTGTGTCCAGAAGTGCTAGTAATAATTTAACATATCATATCCAACTAAAATTCTAATTGAACATCCATTTGAATTAAAAAGTATTCGTTCTGAACCACTGTACAATACCATTCAGCCATGCGATGGTTTCTTATAAACGATTACAATTATTAAAACTGGTACTATCAACAGGCTTCAGTTCGAAAATTCTCACATTACATTCAGACGCAAAAGCAGAAGCAAACAATCAATGTATTTGACCTGGTAGCTTTTCAATCTAATGGGATAAATTATTCTTTCTTTCCATTTAGATTTCACACAGAAATACAATAGAAAACAACAGGGGTGGATTTTATAAATGAATTATTGTAGGTTTGCTTTTTATTTATTATTTTTTTCTTTCGTTATCCCACAAGTACTACAGTAACAACAATAATGTTAAAGGACATTTAATAATCATATGTTGATTATTATGAATACAATACAGTACACATCACAAAATAAACGAAATATAATAAAATAATTTGATTTTTATTGTGGTGACAGTCAATTAAGTGGAAAAGGAATATTCCGTGTTCAACATTTAGTTTTTTATTCATTGCTTTCGATGAATATTCATAATATTGAATACAAAAATTAATGATTCATGAAATTTTCATCAAATAAGAAAACTCAAGAACAGAAAAATCTACATATGAGTTGTACCATTAACAGAAATTATAACACATGTAGCTGCTAATATGTACATTGTACAAATATTACATAAGAATCAATACCCTGATTGCAATTATCATTATAATTTATGAATATTCATAAATTAAAAAGCCTTTTTTTGTTACTTTTATCATTGCTTAAATTCGAATTTCATTTGTAAATTATTTTACACATTCAAATATTGTGAACAGACTTTTATTAAAAAAAATAAGAAATACATTAAAAATAATTGTAGTGGAAATATACATATAAACGTAAACAGACTTACTTCATTCAAAGAACGTAACCATTAAACAGCTTTTTATTTCGTTTTTTGTTTTTTTGTATGAATGTTGTTTATTTTTATATTAACTTCTTAATGCCATGGCACCTGATTGGGATTGCTGATTATGCCCTTTTTGTAGTATTTGGCAGTAGCAGCAGCTGATGTTGTAAAGGTTGGTGAATTAAGCGCAGGCTCATAAGAAGGACCACTGCCTTCAGCTTTCAAGACCGCCGCACACTTCCACTTTCTATTATAATTCACTGCAATATCAAACAAGGAACATAATTAAGATAAAACGTTTGTAGTATTTTTTTTTCGATTTATGCCTGCAAAAAAATACACTTACTTCTCCAAATGCGCACACATCCATCATCACCTGTTGAAATCAGCATTGTTGCCAGCATATTCCAACAAACACGCCAAACAGGACAATTGTGATCTGTATGTTTAACAGTTTGTATGTCCAGTTTGGAATTTCCAGATGCATCACTAAAAGTAAAATTTTTTGAAAAATATAAGAGTTTCAGTAAAAACAAGAAACAAACAAAAAAATATAATTTCGGTGCCATTTTTTCACAACCTTTTCCCCCTTAAATTAACGAATAGCAACTCAATTATAGTAAAAAATATTTATTATTTTTACATTGGGAAAAAACTCAGGCAAACGATTATCTCAACCAATTGACAGAAAAAGGGGGTAATCATTTAGTATCAGGTGTTCAACAAAGTCTAAATTTCTCTCTTATTGGTCCAAGCTGACCTCTTGTGGATGATTATGTACCAAATACATCCTGATATTGCTGATGGTGGCTTTTGGCTTGGCTTAACTACTCTAATCGAAACACTGCTCTCTTAAAGGCTAGTGTCACTGACTTATTTATTCGTTATTTAACGACTTTTTCGAGAATTACACTTCCAAGGCATAATCCAAGACATAATTGATTGATCGAATGTTAGAATCATAACATATCTACATATATATTACAATATTAGTTCTTACAACCCTTTAGTCAGGATTTTATTTACAGTACTCTATTAAAGAAATTATGCATTTTTTACTACACCTTATATAATTCACTAAAATTATTCACTAAAACAGAAAACCGATTGTTACTTCAGTAACATTAATAAAATAAAATTAAAAAATATAAATTTTCTAACATCAGGTGTATTAAAATGTACTTACGTAGTGCCTCTTATGTTTACAATGTATAAGTCTTTGCTTGCCACAGCCAACATATGGAAACTGCGACCAGCATTTGGGGCAAATGCCACATCTGTAACTGGATCAGTAATATCATTGATTGTGTCTAGTTTTACACATTTTCTAGCATTTTCACTATAAGCGAATATAAACACTTTGCCAGTAACTGTAGCTGTTTCATCACTGCCAGCCTGAAAGAAATAATTCTCATTAATGTTTACATACATATGTATACAGTATAAAGAAAAAATGTGTTTTTACTTACTGCCAACAGCTGTGATGACAGCATATAAGTCGATGTATTCCATGACAAACAACTTAAGGGTAATTTATAAGTAATTTCATGTTGCACTGGCCAGTTGCTTAAATTCATTATGTCAGGTGCCTCATATATACGTATAATACCATCCGCTGAAGCAGTTGCCAGCAGAAGACCCAAGTATTTTGGAGCGAATTCAACATCTGTTACACTGGTGCGCGAATCTACCAAAATGCTGCGTTTTACCCAACGTCGAGCTGGTGTCATTGTTGCTGCTACTTTTTCACCCAAAACCTCTTCCCATACCGATGCGGTGCGATCAAAAGAGCACGTGGCTATAACTTGTCCAAATTCTGGATGGGCCCAAGACACACGCCATATTGAACCCGAATGAGCTTTCCAACTGGACGTTACTGACCATTTACCTTGTTCATTTTCGTCCCATATCTAAAAGGAATTAAAACGTATTTTATTTCGGACGCCAGTATATTTAATAGCATCATATTGTTTTCTCACTTTGACAGTCTGGTCACTGGAACAAGTGGCCATGCGACGTCCATAATAATCGAATACAACATCGTGTATGACATCTTTATGGTCAACAATGATTGGTTCGACTTCAAACATTTTTTAATTTTATTAATATAATTTCACGATTTCTTTAAGCACCACACAAATATTATGATTGTAAACAAAAAAACACCGGGAAAATAGAATTTTTCAATTGACACAGGGTTGTTATATAACATATGATTGTAAAATTCAATACAGGGTGTTGCATGTGCAAATTAATCACTTATTGTGGCACCAATAATCCAGACACAAACCGCACAGTTGGTAATACGGTGAAAAATGATAGTGGCTGTATGTCGACAATGCCGTGGGCTTTTGTAGTAACTGCATAGTGGCGAATTTAA
The DNA here is from genome assembly GCA_958299815.1 of Sarcophaga carnaria. NCBI lineage: Eukaryota > Metazoa > Arthropoda > Insecta > Diptera > Sarcophagidae > Sarcophaga > Sarcophaga carnaria. The sequence goes on along the minus strand of OY283153.1, from coordinate 4,817,983 downwards.
TTTTTATTTACCACATCGAACAAACTCACCATTCTTGAACTCGCCACACTGTAGAAAACTCACCGTAGTAAACGTATTCTTTCTTTCCATCCAGTAACGCAAGTGCAAAAACAAACGCACATACACACATTCGCATACCACAAATAAACACAACAGAAAGAAAGAAACTACGCACCAACGCACGCCACAAAATTCATTTTAAACACAAGGGGCTTAATTTTCATTTATACAAACCAAAAAGAACGTTGGAATTAAATTATTTTGTTTCTTTGAGCGAACAAATCAAATTTTCCAACCGCCACCAGTGTTGCCAGTGTTTTGCAACCAACTTCTGAAAAAATTACCAAAACAAGAAAAACACCTAAAACGGTAACATTGTTTATGAATTTTTTTATATACTTTCCAAGGCATATTCATATTCATTCTATGAATTTGCCTTGATACTTTCTTTTTGTGTGAAAAAAGTCCACCACTATTAAAAATAATGTTGCCAGATTAATTATCCTCCTTTGGGGTTCATAATATAACATAATACGGGATAAGATGTTTCTCAAAATAATTTCCAGACGCGAAATGCCAAATTAGTTGGGACATAGTATCACTGTCATCTCGTTATGTCGGAACCCTTTCTTAATCAAATTTCCTTTGTTCTGTCTGCTTTTTGGACTTTATATTCGAATTCTTACGAGTTCCTAGTATATTTAGAAGTGTTGTTAGAGATTGAACTGAGGGAATTTTTTATCTTATCAAAAACCAAAAATGACTAAAAATCAAAGTATTTCATTTTTATCTTTGAGTGTTGGCATCCCTGTATTAACGGTGAGAAATAAGAGAATATTTCTCAAATAACCGCATTTCGCATTACAATAAAGTACATTTACGGAAGTTATTATAAAAGAAAAAGTATAATAAAACAAGAAAAAAATTATTACAAGTATAGCTACCGATTAAAATATAATGGAAATAATTTAAACAAATAGTGTTCAAAATAAGAAAATGTAAAATTGTTTCAAAAGAAAGAAAACTTTTTGACAAGCAAAACAAAAAAGACAAGGGGAGGAGAAAGCAAAAAAGAAAAATTTTTGATGTGTTCATCTTTTATTTCCACAAAAAATTGGATATTAAAAATATAACATAAAAGAAATAAGAAACCATAAGCTAGAAAAGAAATATGGAGACAGGTAAAAACAAAATTTATTTTAATTATTCTAAGGATTTTTATTTAATAATTTTCATTCAATTCATATTTCCGTAAAATATCAGGCCATAAGGCGTCAACATCAGGTGATTTTTTCTGTACTGAGTAATATTTTGTTGTATTGGACGAATGGGAAGAAAACATTGCTTAACAATGAGGGATTATGGAACCCTTCTTATTAGAATTAAAAACATGTTTACCCTTTAGAATCCATGTGAAAAAAAGTGTTGATAAATTGGAAATGTTTAAAGTTTCTTTTACTGTTCTTAACTAATTAATCGGTTGTTCTATATCTCTTATTCCATTGCCTTATTGGTTTTTTCTAGTTTTTTTTGCCGCTTTTGTTTTCCCTTTCTCTACTGCTCTTAAAATTTTCTGTTACATTTTGCTCTTCATGTTAATTTGTTTCTCTCCATAGATTTCTTTATTTTTTTTTTGTTTATGTTTGAAAAATCTCTGAAGAACTGCTCTCATTTTTCTACAACAAAACTATTGCAGTTTATTCATGGTGACCTTGGTTTCCTATTGGATGTAAAATCTCGCGCCATATCTCTGGAAGTGTGTAAAATCTTTTAGCAAAAGACTGTGTTTGTATAGGTTAAGCATGCTTTCATTAAGTGTGGAAGGGGAACTGGAACGAGAACACCGGCTTTAGTTCATATTTCATTAGAGTTACCAGATTTGTTTAGTTTTAGGGTATTCTAGCACTTTTTACAAATTGATGGGCAGTTTAATAAACCAGTAAATAAAAACTTTGATTATTATATAACAATGTATGTATATTTGCGAATCGATGTCGCTTTTACATAATATTTTTATTTAATTTTTAATTGTATTATGTATTATTTATTGTATATTATTCGGTTCCTAATTTTCTTCTAATTAGTTTTTTTTTAGCTAAGCAAGTGACTTGTCTATTACAATTATTATTATGTACATTATATTTTGTTTTGTATTTATTGATAAATAAGTATGTTCTTTACTTCTCTATTTAAAATACCGCAAACACAAATTTGAAAAGAAAACTTTAATTCCTCAAGTAGTTTTCAAAGTTTTTGGATTTATCAATTTAACTGATTTTTTGATTACCGTTATCGCAATTTGGTAGCAATTACTAAAACCTAAAGATTTACAATTGTTTTTAGTTTGTCGTTTTAGTTTAAAAATAAATCAAAATGATGTTTGGCTTTTAAGTGTTTAAAACTACACGAACCTCCCACTCTTCTAATACTATATAATAAGATAATTGACAATCATTATTGTTATCTGTTTCAATACCACGAAAATGGGAAGTGATTGTTATTATTGAAGTATTCAATAATCGTAATCGCATGACATAAGAAAATAGCTCGATTTGTTGATACAGTTATGAGTAAATTTATAGATACATATCTTAACAAAATTTATTGCTAAGAAATTAATTATTTAGAAGGTTGAGATAGGTTATCATAAGAAGTGTGTTAAAAAGATTTTGATATTTTTTTTAAGAACACAATTCAAAATGAAAAAATGCTAGTCATGTTACAGTCAAAATTAAAAATTGTTAGCCATTGCTTTATACAATATTTATAAATAATTTTAAAATCTAATATATAATCTTACCTACATATGTACATATATGCATACACAACAATTAGCTGTAATTAGTTAAACGATATTTTTTAACGTCAACGATATAGACATGTTTCCCATACAAAATTTTATTTTATTTTTTATTTTTACCAAGCGTTTCTCATCTATTCCTGGCACTGTCGAATACTTTACTACTGGAAAAGATTTATAATACTAGTTAGAGGCAATAGACTTTTTTCTCTTTCGTTAAAACGGCTGCACTATGCTATAAGACTTATGGCATATTTTCGAAAGAAATTATGTCCTTTTCATTTTATTATTTTAATTTACTACCATGTTCATCCAAGTGGAAAGTTCTGTCAATGAATTATTTAAATTCGAAAATATGTTTTTTTTACATACTTATAGTATTTTTTCCACTACTGTATGCGTTTTATTGTTTCAAGAGATATTATTATTGCAATATGTATATGTACATATATTTATATTTTTTTAATATTAAAAAGAAATAAAAGGTTTATTATGCTTATTATTAAGTTTCACAAAGATACACATAAATATGTACATATAGTATATTATGTATATATTTTTAAACGTAGGTCAAAAGAAGAAAGTTCATCAATAGATAATTAATTATGTTAAATTCGTTGCTGAGTTTCTTTCAATCCGGTTTAAGCATTTTAGTAAAATGTTTGTTCACCTCTTCTTTATTCAATAAAAAAAAAACATCTTTACATTTTTTTTAAGTTATAAACATTATGAGTTATGACAGATTAATTTACGGATATTATGTGCATGTGCCTATGGAAACAACAGAAACTTTTCACAAAGATTAATACAGGTGAACAAGACGTTCAAAATAATTTTAGCCACTCTGTAATGTTTTAACCTTGACATTCCACATAAAGAAGATTAAATCAGAAAATAAGAGCCTCAATAAGTTATACATAATTATGCAAACTAATAATATATAAACCGTATAAAAACATATAAATTCACTTTATATCACTACTCAAACTGAATAACTGATACGTATGTACTAGAAAAAATTTCAAAAAGATTAAAACCATGAAGATTAATAGGAAATTTTTTTTCTAAATATGTCGTATCACATTCTTATCAAAAATCACCTTCTCAATAAATGTTTAATAAAACAAAAATACTCAATTTTAATAACAATCTAAATTAGAATTGCATGCATGTTAACAGTAGTTTAAAAAAATAATAATATTTCTTTTTATTTTGCAAATATCAAAACACACCATATTATTTATATGTATGTACAATAGATAGTAGGAATATATACATAAATATATACCTATGCATGCATACCCATACATATAATAATTGAAAGTATATTTTAAAAATTTATTAGTTTTTAACTGACAAGCTTTCTTACGACCTGAAAAAAAGATCCAAAATTTTAATCTGAATATTCTAATACATAAACAACCTGTGGCAAATATTATATTGTATTGGTTCCTCTTCTTCTACATTTAAATTAGCTCATGCACACCACATTAATACAGTTAGGCCTAGAAATTTAGTACATCCTAGACTAACAAATTGTAATTCCATTTTTATTTGCAATAACATTTGGATTTTGCACCCACTAAATAGATAATGGAAGATGTCACAGGTCAAAAAACTGGACTTGGTATTTGATAAATATTTGTATTCTCTCATAATATCAAATACCAATACACCATAGCTATAGATGAATGATTGGGTGTCTTTTCTAGAGTTTGGCCTCTATTGCTCGTGCACACAAGTGGGAAAATTTATGTAAATTTTCGCTTTCAGGCCGACATATCTACACTAACCTGTCATGACCATCTTAAAAAAGAGTGTTTTTAAATTTTTAATAAACAAAACAATATTTTTTGGGCCTGTATAATATGTTACATAAAGCTTATAAAGCATAACTTTAAACGCAGAACATTATAAAACAATAAAACTACAAATGTTTTCTAAATTCATTCAATGAGTTCATGAACTTTATTACAATCGAAACTTTTATTTCGCCAGAAACAATTTTTCAAAAGCATGCTAATTTTTTCCCCACATTGGTATTTGAAATGTTTATAATTTTTCTTTATTGTTGCTATTTTTTTTAATAAAACACTTCCATTGGAATTGATAATGGCTTTCGTTGAAGACTCTTGTTTAGTCGCTAGTTAGTTGTCGACATTTTAAGACCATTTAACATTTTTGATCTTTATGATCGGTCTTTTTGTCTGTCGCGTGTTTCAACAACTTAGAAAAGAAAAATTAAAATAAGTTTTTATTTGAATTAAAATAATTTTGTGTGAAAAATACAAATAATATAAGTGATGGTTTTTTCTATAACTTAACAAAATGACAGAGAAATTATAACCTAAAAATAGTGGAAGTTTAAAAATAATAAAATACATAAGAAAAACCAAGTTTCGATTAAAAAAAGTCAAGGTATTGATAATGGACATATTTTTTTAAATAATAAAATAATTATATTAATTTAGCGGTGATTTTAAAATGAAATATGATTTATTTTTATTATCCCTGTGATGTCCTTAAAAAACCAATAAGTTATTTACTAAATGCCTTAAAAACTTCAAGAGGCTTTATACAGTTAAATTGTAATCGTTGTAAAAATTTCGCATTAGTAATAATGTATGTGTATGGGCGATTGTCGTATTAAAATATTTAAATGAATGTCTAAAGCTCGAGGCATAAAATTAAAATAGAAGAAGAAAGTTAAAAATATTAATTTTGCATATGGAAAGGTACCGCTATAATTTGTATTTCCGTGTTTCAAAAATTATTTAAAAGCGGTGTTATGAATGAAAAAATTTCGTTAAACATTAACATATTTAATATGAAATTCTGCAACAAATTAAAAATTTAATAAATACCACTCTAGGGTACTAGGAAAGTGGTTCATAAATAAAACTTACAACATAACACTACTATACTACATTGTTTCAATAGCTAAATATTTTTGCTTAAAGATGGTATCACGATTTTCTAATGGGATTTCATTAAATATAACCAACTTCGTTTTATTTCATTATTAGTTTAACTTTTTTTATTTAAGCAAAGAATAAATATATTAACAATGAAACGAATAAATTAACTAACGAATGAGGTAGAAAAACAAAAACCAGAAGGCATTGACCTGAGACATTATGTTCATATTAATACGAAATAACTTAAAATATTTTGTATAATCTATACTTTAGGCATAGATTTAAAAGACTGACATAAAAATACTTTTCATTTAAATTATAGCTTTTGTTTTCTTCGTTTTTCATTTTTGTTATAAAATTTTGTATTTCGAATAAATAAGCATTTAATTAGCATTGTATAAAGTGAACATTGCACTTCATTAAATTGAAAAAATAATAATAATAATAGTAATCGAAAAAATACGTTCATCAAAGTGTTTTGTCGCTGTGGGCTGTCTTTTTTGAATTCGAAAACATTATTGTTAAAGATTAACCTTTCGTACATATTTAACACATACTATTTATGTATATAAATATTAATTACTCTCTACACGTGCATATATAAACATTCATATGAAATAATTTTTATTTTCTTAATTAAATCTTCAAGTGCTTAGTAAAGGATATTTACTTTTCTTATTTAAAATCTTTTCAACAACAATAATTGATTTTTACCCATTGTTATCATTAAACATACTCTATGCAATATATTTATTTGTACATATATGCATGTATATGTATGTGAGTGCGAATTTAAAATTAATCTTTTCTACTTTCTTATAGCTCATCCCATCAGGTGACCATGCTTATCTCTACTTTGCAAAACTAAGCAAAATCGAACGAAGCAAAAATATAAAAAATAGCAAACAGTTGAACTAATATAATTATTAACAAATCAAACCTAAGCATTCCTTGCATAAATTAACGCCATAAAGTTATATAAACCACGACGTATTAATGACGTTTATTCGTGTTCTTTTTTTTATAATCGTACAACATTGATTCGTCTTTGAACTTGACTTGCATAAACAAGGTCAAGTTGAAACCATTAGTATTTTTAATACTTATTAAAAACAAAAAAGAAAATAATTTTCAATTAAACTTGCACTTTAAAAATTTACCGATGATAGCTACATTGATAGTGTCCATCAGTTTTGTTATAATTTTATTGGCTTTTTTGAGGACTCGCTATCAACCGCCTATAAATAAGGGTATTTTTAAGTAATTAATATAATAATTTATAACATTATTAATCCGTAGTATTTTGTTGTATCTTTTATTTTAGAAAAATCATTAGAGTGTGAGAAAATTCCTTCTAGGAGCTCATCATCGAAAAGTATAAAAAGGGTCCAGTTTTCCAGTGATAGCATTAAGGAGTCTAAGACAATTTGTGATAATTTAAAGAATTGTTTAAATTCAACGGATACTGAACAAGATATTATAGAAACAAACAACAATATGAGTAATTCAAGCAACGATAGACCAAGTTTCTTGGTAAGTATAAACTAGCTTGTGTTAATATCACAGACTATAAACATTTATTTCTCCGTTAATGTAAAACGAAGTCTTCAACATTTATAAAAACCTATTGAACTTATAACAAAAAATTGTGGTTCAATTATGGATGACAACCAACCTTTTAATATTTTTTTGGACAACTGACAACTCAACTAAGATCGGTTGATATATGTACATAATCGACCCTTAAGTTGAGAATAAAGTTTATAAACAAAAAAATGAAAACGGTTCGTCTATCTATAACTAAATGTTGGTTAAGATTTTAAATTCGTTGATTTTCGTTTTACAGTTTATTTGAGAATATAATTTGTAATATAACTTCTGTATCCTAAATGTATAGCATAACATAAAATAGCACATAAATTTATATACTAATTTGTTATCTATCAATATTTTATTCTAAAATCTCTCTCGGCTATAGAATTTTAATAATTTGGAAACAATGGCATGATATTTTATTTCGTCTCGTGCATAACGACCACTAATATCTATAAACAAAATTAACTCTAGTGGCAGTATCTTTTTCTTTAGAGAGTTTTTTCTATGCTGTTGAATGTTGTTTTAATACTCCAAAAGATTTTAACAAAAACTAATTTTTTCTTTGTCTAATCATTTTGTCAAGGGCATACAGAAAATGGGTATGCATTACTAAAGAGTATTTAATATAATTAAAATTTATAACAGTGTCATAAAAAATTTATTGATACATTGTATATTTATGAGATTTTTAATAATAGAATTTCGCAAAAGAAATTTGATTAGAATTTGCAGATTTTTAAGACCCATGAAAAATGATTATTAGCTTCTAATAGGTAAACGGCGAGCTGTTTCAGAATACTGTCATTTAATAAAGTTTAATATTTTTAATTTTCTATTGGAAACTTTCATCTAGTGCAACCTATAACACACTTATAATACAGTTACAACTGTAGTAAATTCAAATATTAAGTTTATTCTTTTAAATAACTTGTCATTTTAATTAATATCTCTTCTCTCTGTTTGAGGTTGCGGGTTACTTCTAAGGAATATTCTTCCTTTAAAATTATTTAAATGTGCTAAATTTCTAACATATGTATACATACATTGCAGGGTGGATTGTTTCACAGATTTTTTTTTGGCCAAAGTAGAGAGGTAGGTTTTTTTGTATCATCCTATAGGTCAACAGATTTAAAGTTGAAATTTATACATTTACATTTTAATTTGTAGCAATAAATGTCTAATATTGATCAAACAAAAGCAATTAAATTAAAATCTTCCTAATTTTAGGTGGGTGATGAAGATGTTATTAACGGCTTGGAGGCAGCGGAATCTGTTGACAACTTTCCTCAAAAGATAGAAAATGAATCACGTCCAAATGGTGATATTAGCGAAAGAAGGAAACGCTTGAGGTATGCGCTATTGTTAATTATTATTTATTTTATTTTATATGGCCACCTTAACTCGTATTTACCGCGATCGCAATAAACAGGTGATATTAAAGAAAGAGAGAAAAATTAAAAAACAACAAAAGAGAAAAATAGTAAATAAAAAATAAACATTATTTTATACATGACTACTACTACTACGTCATCACTTCAGTACCATGTGTATATGGTTTGTTTTGCAAAACCAAACACTCACTGATAAAATCGTAATAAGAAAAAAACACTGAATCAAGAGAAGGCGGCGGCAACGATGCCAGTACGTCAAAAACATCATACGATGTACATATACAAGATATCAAGATATACAGATGGGTTTACTGCTCACTCACACACTTGTGAAATAATTGTGCATATGGGCATGATATTATTATTATCGAATTTGGCCTTAACTTATAATAGGGAAGAATGGACGACACTACGAATGACTTTCTATTATTTTATATTTTTTTATTTGTCCTTAACTTTAAATAGGAAAAATTAAAAACTTTATGAATGATTTTGTATTGTTTTTAAAGTACTTAATTAATTTGAAGAGTACCTTAATAATTCATAATTAAAATTAATAGAATATGAGTATTCTTAATTGGCAGAAAGGGTTATATTTAGACAATAACTTAATTTAAACGATTTAGTTGTAAATTTGCAGTAAAGTGAATATATTTCATACAAATTCTCTGAAGAAACATATAATTTAGTAAGAAATTTCAATATTAATGTTTTATGTTTGACGTTGACAGTTTTTTATTTTATAAATCTTGTAATTACAATTAAATTTTCTTTTACATTAATAATATAATAAATTTTTTCACTTATTCGATATATTAGAGACAAACTTAAGCGGAATTAATGCTCAGAGTGTACCAACGAAGTAGAAGATCAATCATATTTTATATGATAAATTTCCATTTGGACAATTATAATCGTATATTCAATAAATAAAATTCAGAATTGCGAATTTTAATTATTTATTATTTTTATATCGTTCTCGAAAGAAATTTAAAATATTTTTTCTTTTGACCTAACCAAACTTTGTAATATAAATATATATGTATGTTATATGTTGATGGTTATACCATGATAAAACTAGGTAAATAGGCCTTGAATTGAAAAATTAATCGCAGTATTTTAATATTAATTCAAAATATTTTTTGCTTAAGTTCTGCAAAAATTATTCCCCTACCGTTTATCACTATTGTTTACTATTATTAAATTTGCAAAACAACAATAAGTACAAACAGCATGAATGAAATATTATATCTCTCGCAATTCACCTAAAAGAGATTTTCTTATAAAACAAATGCAAAGTGAGAAGAGAAACTCAAGTCTTAACTTTGAAGTTAAACCAAAATTTACTTCTTTTCTACGGTTTTTCTTTTTTTTATTCATTCATATAATGTTCCATCAGACTGGCGGCGACACTTTTAACTTATTCTCATTTAACAATTTGTTGTATGATTGTTTTTTGTATTGTATCTTGGATGATTTTTCAAAAATCTCTCATTTTCTCTCAATGCGCATACAACAATAAACGTGTTTGGTTTCGTTGATGGTATGTTTATATAAAAAAAAACAAATAAAAACAGAATAGACCTTTTACAACATCGTATTTATTAACTTTATTTTATTTTAAGCCTTAGTAGTATTTTTGACGTTGCTGGCTTTACAACGTTTTATATTTTTCATTTCGATTGTTGGTTAAAGAAGGCAAATTAAATAGTTATTTCTTCTTCTTTTTTTATTATTATTATTGTGTTAGTTGCTGTTATTTTACAGAATTTTTGTTGGCGTATATAAAAAAAAATTAAAATATAATTTTCATTCAAGTGTCTGTGTGTATATGTATACTAAATTGTTAAAGTGTTTTTGTTAATTTGTATGTTTTTAGTAGTTGCCACACTACTGTTAACAATTATGCTAAAACGACGTGCCAGTAAACGTTTTGTACTTGTTGAATCCGGTGATCCCCAAGAAGCGACAGGAAGTTCGAGCACATCCAACACCAATACGTTGAGTAATTCATCAAATTATTCGATGGAAAATCACAATAAAAACATGGATCAATCGAAATTGTTGCAAGTGAAAAATAATTCCTTGGGTTCATCTAATACAGGCAGTCTAAAGTAATAATTGAATTAATTATTTAAGTGACCTTTATCGCTTATACTGAATAGTTTTTTTTTTTTTAATAATTAACAACTTGTACACGTAATTCGTATGTGGTGGCTGGCTAAAGCTTATAACGAGAACAAAAACCATGTCATAAGAAAGACAGACGGTAATTTTTGTTGTGACGTATAAAATATAATGTAATATATGTACGTATGCAAATGTAAACATATATAACAGTTAGGCAGGTAGTTGAACAGACGATGACCACAAACGAAAGACATGTATTTGTTTTGGTCATAATTCAAAAGAAGCTTTGTTGCTACTGTAATTATCGATATAAAAGAAGAAATGCGTACACACACATAATTATTTGTTGTTTTGTTTGTTTATATCGGTTTTGTAAAACAGAAATGTATTAATTTTTAAACTTGTTAATGAATCCGACCGACCCATCCTCTTTTTAAACTGCCTAAAATAAGAGAAAGTGTAACGGTTAGACTTGAAAAGATTTTGTAATTCGTGGTAGACTCTATTTGCTACAGTCATACTACAAAGTATGTATATTTTTGAAAGAGTATTTTTTGTTTGCATAAAATGTACTTTTTTTATAAATATTAAATAGACATTTATTTAATGATATTAAATTGTAATTACTTAAAGTATAGAATTATCTACCGTTCTATTTAAAATACAAATTTTCGTTTAACATGTATATTTTTTAACCCTCACATTTTTGAATATACATTTTTCAAACTATTCCTCCTTACATACATACATACATACATAATTGATCGTTACAACCCCCTTCAGTCAGGATTATGGACCTAGTTTCTCCTTAAGCAAATTTAAATGGGAATAACATGCGAACAATTCCACCAACGGTTTAAGAAAATTTTTATTTATTACCGAGCTTAAGATAACGGTTACTAAACGCATCTACTGTAATAATGAATACTTTTTTAATAAAAGTTTTATTACTTTTTAAAATTCATGAATCAAATGGTTAAATAGGCCAAAAAGCCTATAACATGTATGTAAATTCATTGCCTATATACTACATTTTCCGAATTTTTAAAACATTTTTTCTTAATACACTTTAAACTCTTTAATGATAAGAGTATAAGAATTATTAATTTTCAGTAGAAAAAGTACCAACATGAATAACACAGCTGATGCCTCTTAAATTTCGTTCCCTATATGAATTATCTCATTTCTTTATTTCACACGTTATTTGTTTTGAGTTTGTCACACCATCAGCAACAGAAAGAAGCATAATGCAATAAATATTAGACAAAAACAAAGTTTTCATTATATGTACACAGATCGTTTTATTGTTTATTTATTTATATTGTACATAAGTATCGCAAAAATTCAATTTGTTGAAAGAAAATCTTAAGAAAATGAAAATATTTTGTTAGTATTCAATCAAGTAAATAGTAACGATATAAAAGGAACGTGCATTTCTATCGGAAAAAACGAAAAATCGAAAGAATATAGTAAAAAAAAAAAAAAGAAAACGAATGAAACGAAAATTACACAAGATTTGTTTGTTAATGTGCTCGCATTCTAGTGATTAGTAAAAATATATATTTTTTTTTAATATAAAATTAACATTTCCTTCTGTTAAATAATATATTCTTAATGAAATGTGCTGCTGTAAGTATTAAATTTGAATTTAATACTTTGAATTTGAATTTCCAAAATTGTTTTCCATATATTAAGGTAAGATTGTTCTTAACAAATTTCACATCTGCCCGTCATGTCTCCAAGAGTCTTCTACAAATCGAATTACCACAATATGCTACAATACGTGAAAGCCGGCCCGGCTACTATACAAAACGTTTTAGTTTTGTTATTAAGCCTAAATATCTTAAAGAAAGGTATACTTCTCTCATAAATCATAAACTACTATAATATTTCGAAAAAAATGCCATAATTTTTCTTGTTGTATATTTCAATATTAATTATTATTGTTTTAATTTTAATTAATTGGTTATTATTTAAGCTGTTTTTTAATTAAGGAAACTTTGTTAAATGGAATATTATTTTAGTTTTTTATTGAATTTCATTATTTTGCTAAAATTGTTTTTTAAAATACAGATACATCCTATAAATCTACGCAATACATATAAAATTGCTCTAAGCGTACGAATCTAAATAACATGCGATTTTGAAATAAAATCATTTCCTTTTGTCTCTATAGATTTTAAGAGCCTCTTATATCAATTAAGAGTTTTATTTTTTTTAATTTTATTATATGTATGTATACACGGACATTTTAAGACTTTGGCCAGTAAATAAAACATTTTAAATTTTTTTTGAAATTGTGTACATAGCAATTGACCATTATAAACAAAAAAAAAACCTGTTTATTGTTTATATTTTTGTTTTTGTTTAACTTGAATAAAAACGCTTAGTCATTAAATATGAATTCATTTTGTAAAGTTAAAGTTATAATCTCTTACTTGATGTTATTTTTCTTTTTAAAAAAAAGGCCGAGTATGTCTCGCGGTACTGGTCTGGGTCAAGACCGTTATCAAGATCGTGACTTTCATATTGCCACCACTGAGGAGTTTGTTAAGAAATTTGGCGGTACACGTGTTATTAATCGCGTTCTTATTGCTAACAATGGTATTGCGGCCGTTAAGTGTATGCGCTCTATACGGCGTTGGTCTTATGAGATGTTTAAAAATGAACGTGCCGTACGTTTTGTTGTTATGGTAACACCAGAGGATCTGAAGGCAAACGCTGAATATATAAAAATGGCTGACCATTACGTCCCTGTTCCCGGTGGCTCAAATAACAATAATTATGCCAACGTAGAACTCATTGTTGACATTGCTTTACGTACTCAAGTGCAGGTAAATTATTTATTTACATACTTATACTACTAGAACACACATAGAACAAATACGGAATCGTATGATTTCTATTTATATTTAATTAATAATAATATTTTTTCTTTTTTTATACAATTTTGTTTAGGCTGTATGGGCTGGTTGGGGTCATGCATCAGAGAATCCGAAACTACCTGAAATGTTGCATAAAGAAAATTTGGTATTTTTGGGTCCTCCCGAAAGAGCAATGTGGGCCTTGGGTGATAAGGTCGCTTCTTCTATTGTGGCTCAAACTGCTGATATTCCAACATTACCATGGTCCGGTTCGGAGTTGAAAGCCCATTATAATGGGAAGAAAATTAAAATATCCAGTGATCTATTTAATCGCGGTTGTGTTAGTAATGTAGAGGAGGGTCTTGCTGCTGTTAGCAAAATTGGTAAGCCTATGCAAAGAGAATAAAGTGGCCTCGAAGCCCATTATTCAATTATTTTATGTATTCTTGATTGTAATTTGCCATTGTATTTGAACAGGCTACGGCATAAAAAAAATTAAAAACTGTTGTTGTTATGTGATCTAATAAGCAATCATAAATCTTTATTGGTTATCTGTGCTAAAATGTTTTCTCACATTCTTTATTTCAGGCTTTCCCGTTATGATCAAAGCTTCAGAAGGTGGTGGTGGAAAAGGTATTCGTCGTGTCGATACTGCTGAAGAATTCCCAGCCCTCTTCCGTCAAGTACAAGCCGAAGTACCTGGATCTCCGATTTTCGTAATGAAACTTGCACGGGGTGCTCGTCATTTAGAAGTCCAACTTTTGGCTGATATGTATGGTAATGCCATCAGTTTGTTCGGTCGTGATTGTTCTATCCAACGTCGTCATCAAAAAATTATTGAAGAAGCACCAGCAATTGTAGCCCAGCCCGAAGTTTTCGAAGATATGGAAAAAGCTGCTGTACGTTTAGCTAAAATGGTGGGTTATGTTAGTGCTGGTACTGTGGAATATCTGTATGATGCCGAAGGGAAATATTTCTTCCTCGAATTGAATCCACGTCTTCAAGTAGAGCATCCATGTACGGAAATGGTAGCTGATGTAAATTTGCCCGCCTGTCAATTGCAGATTGGCATGGGTATACCATTGTATCGCTTGAAAGACATTCGTTTGCTCTATGGAGAGTCCCCTTGGGGCACTTCCGTAATTGATTTTGAGAATCCTCCAAATAAGCCGCGTCCTTCTGGTCATGTTATTGCTGCTCGTATTACATCAGAAAATCCTGATGAAGGTTTTAAACCCAGTTCAGGTACAGTTCAGGAGCTGAATTTCCGTTCTAGCAAAAACGTTTGGGGTTACTTCAGTGTGGCCGCTTCTGGAGGCCTTCACGAATTTGCTGATTCACAATTCGGTCATTGTTTCTCTTGGGGTGAAAATCGTCAACAAGCACGAGAGAATTTAGTAATCGCTCTTAAAGAACTGTCAATTAGAGGTGATTTCCGTACTACAGTAGAATATCTGATAACATTATTGGAAACCAACAGATTCTTGGACAATAGCATTGATACGGCATGGTTGGATGCTCTGATTGCCGAAAAGGTGCAGTCGGAAAAGCCTGACATCTTATTGGGTGTAATGTGTGGTGCTTTACATATAGCTGATCGTCAAATAAGCGAAACATTCACAAGTTTTCAGACATCTTTGGAAAAGGGTCAAATACAAGCTGCAAACACTTTAACCAATGTTATCGATGTAGAACTGATCAATGACGGCAATCGTTATAAGGTCCAAGCAGCCAAAAGTGGTGCCAACAATTATTTCCTTTTAATGAATAATTCGTTTAAAGAAGTGGAAGTGCATCGTCTATCAGATGGCGGCATGTTGTTGTCATTCGATGGTGCTTCATATACCACATATATGAAGGAGGAAGTTGATAAATATCGTATTGTGATTGGCAACCAGACGTGTGTTTTTGAAATGGAGAACGATCCTTCTTTGTTAAGAAGTCCATCGGCTGGTAAACTGATTAATCTGTTAGTTGAAGATGGCGCTCATGTTGTCAAAGGCCAAGCCTATGCAGAAATTGAAGTAATGAAAATGGTTATGACATTGACCTCTCAGGAATCGGGTACCGTCACATTCGTGAAAAGACCTGGTGCTGTTTTAGATCCAGGTTCTTTACTGGGACATTTAGAACTCGACGATCCTTCGTTAGTTACCAAGGCGCAACCTTATAAAGGACAGTTTCTTCAACCTGAAAATCCCCCTGTGCCAGAAAAACTTAACCGAGTTCATAACACTTACAAATCTATTTTGGAAAACACTTTAGCTGGCTATTGTTTACCGGAACCTTACAATGCTCAGCGTTTAAGAGATACAATTGAGAAATTTATGCAAAGTTTGAGAGATCCGTCTTTGCCTTTACTTGAGTTGCAAGAAGTTATTGCTTCAATATCTGGACGTATACCGATATCAGTGGAAAAGAAAATTCGCAAACTTATGACTCTGTATGAGCGCAATATCACCAGTGTTTTGGCTCAATTCCCTTCGCAACAAATTGCCAGTGTTATTGACTCACATGCTGCCACTTTGCAAAAACGTGCCGATCGTGATAATTTCTTCCTTACCACTCAGGCCATTGTACAGTTGGTGCAACGTTACAGAAATGGTATACGTGGACGTATGAAGGCTGCTGTACACGAGTTATTAAGACAATACTATGATGTCGAATCGCAATTCCAACATGGCCACTACGATAAGTGTGTTGCCTTAGTTAGAGAACGTAACAAGGATGATATGAAGACGGTGGTAAACACGATATTCTCGCATTCCCAAGTAGCCAAGAAGAATCTCTTGGTTACTCTGCTAATCGATCATTTATGGGCAAATGAACCCGGTCTAACTGATGAATTGGCCAACACTTTAAGTGAATTGACATCGCTTCACCGAGCCGAACATTCGCGTGTTGCTTTAAGATCGAGACAAGTGTTAATAGCTGCCCATCAACCAGCATATGAACTAAGACATAATCAAATGGAGTCCATATTCTTGTCGGCAGTAGATATGTATGGTCATGATTTCCATCCTGAGAACTTGCAACGTTTGATTCTATCAGAAACATCTATATTTGATATATTGCATGATTTCTTCTACCATTCAAATCGTGCCGTTTGTAATGCTGCTCTGGAAGTGTATGTAAGAAGAGCTTATACCTCGTATGAGTTGACTTGTTTGCAGCACTTGGAATTGTCTGGAGGTTTGCCATTGGTCCACTTCCAATTCTTGTTACCCACTGCCCATCCGAATAGACTTTTCTTACACTTGGCATGCGAGGGCACTGAGAATGGTGTAGAAAATGTCGGCGGTACATATTTGCGTACCGGTTGCATGTCTGCTTTCGATTCCTTCGAGCACTTTGAAATGTATTCAGACGAGATATTAGATTTGCTTGAAGACTTGGCATCACCTGCCATGGTTAGTGCTAAAGTTCTAGAGGCAGTAGAAGCGGCAGATTCAATAGGTGATGGCCGTTTAAGTACATCCATTAATGTTTCCTTGTCGGATCCCATTACGAGAGCAAATGCTGCTGAAGAGGCCAAGTCCACCGAACCCATTCACATTATCAATGTTGCGGTTCGCGAAACTGGTGAAATGGACGATATACAGATGGCTCAAATATTTGGCAGCTACTGTAAACTGCATCGCGAAGAACTTTTCCAGAGAAGAATACGTCGTATAACTTTTGCTGCTCTAAAGAAGTAAGTATACACAGTTCATAATTCTTTTACTTTCTAACGCAAATATTTTATGATTGTTCTTAGACGTCAATTCCCGAAATTCTTCACTTATCGCGCACGTGACGATTTTGAAGAAGATCGCATTTATCGCCATTTAGAGCCGGCTTGTGCCTTCCAATTGGAATTGAATCGCATGAAAACCTATGATCTCGAAGCATTGCCAACTGCCAATCAAAAAATGCATTTATACCTGGGCAGAGCTAAGGTATCCAAGGGTCAAGAAGTCACCGATTATCGTTTCTTCATACGCTCTATTATACGCCACTCTGATCTGATAACTAAAGAAGCCTCCTTTGAGTATCTACAAAATGAGGGTGAACGAGTTTTACTCGAAGCAATGGATGAACTTGAAGTTGCCTTCTCGCATCCTCAGGCCAAACGCACTGACTGTAATCACATTTTCCTTAACTTTGTGCCCACTGTTATAATGGATCCAGCCAAGATTGAGGAATCCGTTACGAAAATGATAATGCGTTATGGACCCAGATTATGGAAGTTGCGTGTTTTGCAAGCTGAATTGAAAATGTTAATCAGACAAAATACTCAGTCGCCCACACAGACTGTACGTTTATGTATAGCCAATGACTCTGGCTATTTCCTGGACATATCAATGTATACCGAACATACAGACAAGGAAACCGGAGTGGTATGTATTGCGTTTTCATATCTTAAAACATTCATAAACGGCATTAATATATTTACATTTAAATAATTCTTCTCTGTAGATTAAATTCAAAGCTTATGGTGAAAAACAAGGTTCACTGCACGGTTTGCCTATTTCGACACCTTATATGACCAAAGATTTCTTGCAACAAAAACGCTTCCAAGCTCAAAGCAATGGCACCACATATGCTTACGACATTCCTGACATGTTCCGCCAAATGACAGAACGTTTGTGGAGAGAATTCTCGCTAGCACGTCCCACTGTTGATGTACGTACTCCCGAGAAAATCTTACTTGAATGTGTAGAACTCGTTTTAGAGGGAGATAATCTTGTCGAAATGAAACGTTTGCCAGGAGAGAATACGGTAAGAATTAAAAGAGAGTTTATATGTCCAAGAGAATATTTAATGTGTTCTATTTTAATAATTAGTGTGGTATGGTGGCATGGCGTATTGTGTTGGCTACTCCTGAATATCCTGAGGGTCGTGAAATTATTGTCATTGCCAACGATTTGACATTCTTTATTGGTTCCTTTGGCATTCAAGAGGATATTGTATTCCACAAGGCCTCGCAACTAGCCAGAGAACGCAAAGTTCCAAGAGTAAGTTTTCTTTCATAAACTGCACTTATAATAGAGAATTTAGAAGTTTTTACTTTTATTTTTAACTTGTATTTTTCTTTATGATTAGATTTACATTTCAGTTAATAGCGGTGCACGCATTGGTTTGGCTGAAGAGGTGAAAGCCATGTTTAAAGTGGCATGGGAAGATCCGGAAGAACCCGATAAGGGTTTCAAATATTTGTACCTGACAACCGAAGACTACAGCAAAGTGGCCAACTTGAATTCAGTACGTGCCATTCTCATCGAGGACGAAGGAGAGCCTAGATATAAAATAACGGATATTATTGGCAAAACCGAAGGTTTGGGTGTTGAAAACTTACGCTATGCTGGTCTCATAGCTGGTGAAACATCTCAAGCCTATGAAGAAATTGTTACCATTTCTATGGTCACTTGCCGAACCATTGGTATTGGATCCTATTTGGTACGTTTAGGTCAGCGTGTGATTCAGATTGAGAACTCACACATTATTTTAACCGGTTACGCTGCCCTCAACAAATTGTTGGGTCGCAAAGTATATGCTTCGAATAATCAGTTGGGTGGTGTACAAATTATGTACAATAATGGTGTCACACATAAAACAGAGGCTGTGGATTTGAATGGTGTTTACACAATATTAGATTGGTTGTCTTATATACCAGCGTATATTGGTTGTGATTTGCCTATCGTTTTACCAAATGATTCTATCGACAGACCAGTCGATTTTATGCCAACAAAATCACCTTACGATCCACGTTGTATGCTAGCGGGTAGAATTAATCCTGGTAAGACAAATTGGTATTAAAATTAAATTTTATTTATTAACTTTTATTGTTTGTTTTTATATGAAAAGCCAATGCCAATGTGTGGGAGAATGGTTTCTTCGATCGTGACTCTTGGAGTGAAATAATGGCTCCTTGGGCCAAGACTGTTGTTACTGGTCGTGCGCGCTTGGGTGGTATACCTGTAGGCGTTATAGCTGTAGAAACACGTACTGTGGAGGTGGAAATGCCCGCTGATCCTGCTAACTTAGACTCGGAGGCCAAGGTAAGTTTTTATGGCGTACATTTGAAAACAGTGACTTAACTTTAGTTGTTTTAAATCAATTAGACTTTGCAACAAGCTGGTCAAGTTTGGTATCCAGATTCGTCTTACAAAACTGCCCAAGCTATTAAGGACTTTGGTCGTGAAGAGTTGCCTTTAATTGTATTCGCTAACTGGCGTGGTTTCTCCGGTGGCATGAAGGATATGTACGAGCAGATTGTGAAATTTGGCGCCTACATTGTTGATGGTTTGAGAGAATACAAAAAGCCCGTTCTAATTTATTTGCCTCCCAATGCTGAATTGCGTGGTGGTGCCTGGGCTGTATTAGATTCGTTAATTAATCCCCGCTATATGGAATCCTATGCTGATCCCGAAGCCAGAGCTGGCGTTTTAGAACCAGAGGGTATTGTGGAAATCAAGTACAAAGAAAAAGATCTAGTCAAAACAATTCATCGTTTAGATGCCACGACAATAGACGTAAGTGGTTATTTAAACATATAAAAAAAACGAAACGAAACGAACTAGAAAATGTTTATATTTTAATTTAGTTGAAAAAACAAATGGATGAGGCACTTGCCAGTGGTGATAAGGTCAAAGCTGCCCTATTTGACGATAAGATCAAAGAACGTATCAGCGCTTTGGTGCATGTGTACCATACAGTAGCTGTACACTTTGCCGACTTGCATGATACGCCCGAACGAATGCTTGAAAAGGGTTGTATTAATGAAATTGTTCCCTGGCGTACATCCCGTGCCTGGTTATACTGGCGTCTACGTCGTCTATTGCTTGAAGATTCGTTTATTAAAAAGATTGTTAAGGCTCAGGACAATCTGTCTGTGGGTCAAGCTAAAGAAATGTTAAGACGTTGGTTAGTGGAAGATAAGGGAACAACAGAGGTATAAATATAGAATCTAAAAATAGAGGTGCAGGAATATAAAATTCTTTCCATTTCAGTCTTACATCTGGGATAAAAATGAAGAAATGGTTAGTTGGTATTTGGAACAAGGTAAACCAGATTCAACGGTTAACGGCAACATTAATGCGGTACGCAAAGATGCCATCATTTCCACCATAACAAACATGTTACAAGTAAGTTTTGATTATTTTTATATTATATGCCAGTAAATGTGTGCTTTGATGATATTTACATATTAATTATTCTGTTTTTTTTTATAGGATTGTCCCGAAGTCACATTGGACGCTGTGGTGGGTCTATGTCAAAACCTAACACCCGTTAATCGCGGTGTTGTTGTTCGCACCTTAGCCCAGTTACAATTGAATGAAGAGGCTGGCACGACAAATAATCAAGGATGATACAACAGTTCGTCTTCATCAACTTATCCTATATTTTCCTATCATTACCATAATTATTAGATTTAATTACACTCCTTTAAAACATTGAATAACATTTTTTTGTTAACCATCTTTTCATATTGTTTTCTCTTAATTTGTTTTCTTTTTTCACTGTTCTGGAAAAAAACAAACTTCAAAAACTTGTAAAAGAGAACTTCAAACGTCAAATCATTTATAAATAACCACCTACCCACCTACATACTATGTTAATGACTCTTAAATGATCCAGTCGTGTTTTCTAGAACCATTTCTATTTGTAATATTTAAGACATTTTTTTATTATTAATTTTTAGTTTAATTTGCATTTGTTATTTCCTTCTCTTGGATTTTCTACTTTTTTCGTGAATATTGTAATAAAAAAAAACTGAACTGATGCTATAAAAAAAAGAAACATAAAGACGATATTGATCGTCGGTGTTGGTGAAATCAATTTTGCGCACATCTCTTTAAGTTTATATTACTTTTCATAGTTAAAATTATGATTTGGTTAACGAATCTTTAATCTTCTAATGATTTATATTATAATTATTATAAGTTGTACAATTGAGTATAAAATACTTTCCATTAGTATATACATACATAAAGTAGAAGCTAAGCTCTAATGTTAAAATCCCAAAAACTAAAATACTTTTTCAGGTAAAACAAAAAAAATATAAATTTTGTAAAATAGATAATAAAAATGTGAAGAATGTAAAAGACATAAATTTTAATGGGAAAAATTGTTTTTATTATCAAAGTCGAATGTATCTAAGCTTCCCTGTTAATAATTAAACTGTCTAATGAAGCCTAACACCCACAAGCAACGAGTTTTGCCCGTTAGTAGAGGAATTATACGTGTTCCATCAGGGCCCTATCAGTACTATTCTTTAGTATTAGATTAGTATTTCTTTCCCATTATTAATATAAAATCAAATCGGAAGCAACAGTTTATTATTAAAATTTATTTTAAAATTTAGCAAATGATTAGAAGAACACTTATTACAATGAAGAATAATGAAAAGTTGTAAAAGTAAAGTTGTCTACACCGGCTCTTTATTTTAATCAAGTACAATGAAAACTTATACATTTAAGAATTAATTTCATCCAATGTGTGAGCCATCCAGTCTGGTTCAGTGGCAGCGATTTTTTCAATAATCGAATTGACCTGATAGCACAGCGATTGTATTTGACGATCCCATAAGGGTAAAACCTCGCGTTTTTCGAAATGAACAATGCCACTGATTTGATCAATATAACCATTCATACGGCTCTCGGTGATCATTTGCGAGGCAATATTTTCAGCTTTTTCTGCTGGTATCTCTAGCAAAGCGCCTAGTTCAACAAACGTAATATTATTATACAGCTTACTGGCAGATAGTAGATTATGTTCAAATACTGCACGATCCAATATAGAAGAACCATCGACCGTGGCGGCCTTCTGATGAGGTTGTAATAAAGCTTCAAATTCTTGTAATTCAGAACGCCTGATAATACGATCTAAATACATTTTCTCTAAAATCGAATAAGCTGGCAGTTGCTGACAACGTTCATCTTTAAATAGAGTAGCTAACATCCGTGAACGTTGTTGGCCAGCAGAGGCTAAAACAGTGCAAATGAGTGCTTTCTTTAAGGCAGTCAATCGTTCACCCTCATCTACTATGGCGCGATAAGAGAGTTCGTTGTAACGCTGTGCAGCTTCGATAAATTTACGGCGATAATCTAAAACTCGAGCATAGCAAACCTTATAAAGGACCTGAATTGAAAAATATAAAGAAAATCTCTTAAGTAAACACCGAAAGCTGAATAAGGGTTTTTTTTAGATATTCTTATTATATTAATGTAGGTAGTAAAACGTAAATGACATTATCTATACTCAAGTGTATAGATCTGAATTATCTTAATACAATTTAGAAACCCACTTAGGATTTTGTTATTAATATGTATGTACCTGTAATTCTTCACTCCTGGTCTCTGCCTGTAATAGAGATGCCCGATTTATATAAAATTCAGCCTGTACTGAATCATTTTCTTCCAAATACAAACGAGCTATTTTCAAATACGTCTCCAGCTTGTAGTCCACAGTGTACTGTTTTTGACCTGTCTCTAGGGGTATGCCCACTAAAACATTAGCTGCGTCACGCCACTGCTGATTACGTTCGTAAATATCTGCCAGATGTTGACGTATACCGGCAACCTGTTCCTCAAATGAAATTACTCTCGGTTGTACTTTTTCCAAAGTGAAATGGGACACCTGCTTAGACACCTCATCAGGCAATTTGCTTAGTTGAATACCAACATCGTTCAGAATCTGCCGTGATATCACAAGACTAACGTGTTCATTGACAATGGCTTCCACAAACAATTTTAAAGTTTCTATCAGTTCATTGCCATTATTGGTGAGCACCACTTCAAGCAGTTGCCTATACCGGTCGGCTTGTTCTTTGTGTGTTCCCGAAAAGTTAACTAATGCCATAAGTTGGCTACGCAAGTTATTGGATGTTATTACCATGTTTGTTTAATGCTTATAATTAAATATTTTCTTTGCAGTTATGTATTTTTAGACAAAATTCTCTTATTTTTGGACAAAAATCTTAATAAACTTAATCGATGCAATAATTTTCTTCTTCCAAATTGCCGACTGATAATATTAGTGTAAACAAAAGCAAGTGTGTCAAATAGACAACAACTATTCAACCAGAGCAGTGCTGCTAATATACTAAATTGTGCTAAAAAAAATTGCAGCTGTTAGATATCGATATTAGACTGAAGTAGAATACATAAGGTGAGTTCATTGATTTTTTACAGTGTATCTAAATACGGCCATCTGGCAACACGGTAACTACTAATATTTTACACTTGTTACTGTTTATTATTTATTTTTTTGTTTTGCATTGTGCATTAAGTTGAGAAAATTTTATTAATAATATTAATATAAAAAAAGTAAAAACAGCTTGTGAGTTTGTTGGAAAAAAACACCTTGTAAATATGGCTGTTGAGGTCTCAAATTCCTCGAGCGCTCGGCCAGTTCCCCTGTTGGCAGCCCAGAATTCATTGGAACAGACATTTGTGTTTTTTCTAAATACTACACAAAGATTTGTTAATTTGTACTGGATGGACTTTGATGGCAGGCAAGATTTCTTTACTACGCTCAAGCCGGGTGCAGGCGTTAAAGCAAATACATTTGTTACACATCCCTGGATATTTCGTGACACGGAAACAGGTGAACGGATGCAGGTAAAGCACCAGGACATATTTTGGCCACAATTGTATAGAGTACGTGATCCACGGAACCGCTCACAATGGATACCTTGTAGAAAATTAATTGCTATACATCAACCCGTACGTTCACTGCGCGATACATGCCTGTGGAACTATGCCAAACAAATAGCTACATGTCCGATGTTGTCCTTAGAGACGGAAGACATACCATATATTTTGAAACGTGACTTGGATAATATATTAAGATTAATATATAAGCATAGAGCAACAGGGTCCAGAATGAGGTAGTTAAAGTACAAAAACACTACGTAACAGAAGAAACGTCATTCCCTAATGTGAGTTATGAATTTTATAAAATTTAAACATAAAATGTATATAATAAATAAGTAAAATAACTCACAAATCTGTTGGCAAGTATGGATTTCTAAGCTATTGATACATTATAATGAATCTTAATTAAAAAGGCGAGTCTGAAGGGCTGTACTAATAATAAATGAACTCGTATAGATTTAAGTAGTAGTATTTACATTATACGTATATGTATGTATGTATAGGTTTTTGCCTCTATTTAAATTGGCATTGTTTCATCTGATCGTTTTTATTTTCAGCATCAATTCAATCATAATCATATTTTAATAATAATAATAATTGTTATAATTTAAAAATGAATAACAACATTTCTGTACTTTATTCCTTTAACCAATAAGAATTTATTTAGTTTGTTGTTATTTTCCTTCTAGTTTCAATCTGTTCTTCCTTAAAAGAAATATGAACTCATGATGATATAAAAACATTAGAAATATTAAGTGAAATGCATAGGTTTGGTTTGTAATGAGTATTGAAAAAATGGTAAGTTTTACGCGAAAAGTTTGCTTTAATTTTAAATACAAAACGAGTCTAATTTAGTCTCAAGTTTATATTTATATTTTTTGTTGTGTTATTGTAATTCAGTAATAAGTTAAACAACAAACTAAATAAAAATCCTTTCAGTTTGATATTTATTTTGGCATGTCTCTCTTTTTTTTTCTTTTTCATTCTTCTCTAGCTATTATGATTTTTGTTTTTTAATGTTAACGCTTCTGCTTCTATCCGAGATTGGTTAAGAACAAATCAAAAGAACCAGTTTATAGAACTTGTTAATGATTTGTGCTAAAAGTTTTGTTATAAGAAAGTTAAAAAAAAACAAAAAGACAACTTTCAAAACTTGTATTCAAAGTTTTCCATCATAAGAAAAATTTGGCTTAGTTTTGTATTGGAATGTGAGATCTGTTGACTGTTTCCATATAAAATGCCTAACTGTACGCAAATCCATATTGGGATCTACAACCTGTGAAGTACAAATGATTTAAGGTGATTAAAAAATTATTGTTTTCGACGAACGTTCCGATACAACTTACCACATCGTTGCACCACAGTTCAATGCGATCTTCAGCAGGAACTTGAGAGCCTTCTGAATTGGCATCGCTTTGACTGTTTTGCGAAGAACTAGACGCATTACCGCCACTCGGCGTTGTTTCAGCTCCCAGCACTTTATCCAAAACATGTTCGCACACTTTACGACATTGTATAAATTCATTGGCGACTAAGCGATCCTGAAAGTACAGTACTTTTCTATGTTTCACAAATTAAATGTTAAATTTTTTTACAAAACCCACCTTTTTAGTTCTTTCAGGTTTACCCATTTGTGGATGCGGTGTTAGGAAAAATGGTATTTTTAAGAATTTCGGTGTGGCTTTTTCAATTACCACATCGGTAACCCATTGCGGCACAGTTTCGTGAAGCAAAGTACTTTCGCTTTCTCCCGCAGCATCTCTGACCAATAAACGGCAAACCGTACGACCTCCAACCTCGCTAGTTGTAAACAAAATAACATTTCTCTTAAAAATCAATTGCACTTAAATGCTTTTAAATACCTAAAAATGACGGGTGTATGTTTGGGTACTTGAAAAAATCCATTGCCTCTTATATCCTGTTCCATTTCATTTGGAGGTAAACTATGAGGCGGTGTCCAGTATTCCAATAAAGCTTCTAATAACAATTTGCCATAATTTATCTAAATAAATAATAAATTTTATATTTCTTTTTTCACTTTTAAGAGAAGGCATTTGAAAGACCTTAATTTCAGACTGAGGCTCGGAACATTCGGGAAGACCAGCTTCTATTGACACCCAGGCAGAAAAGCAATCCACTTCATCTTGTCCTAAGACGATGGTAGGCATCTGTTTTCAAAATTTTACAGCAATTACCAAAGATTTGTAATATGTATGTATATAATAATTGAACTGCTTACGCCTGTTTTTAAATCGACTGTGAACCAGTTAGGAATGTACACTTGCTTATTGCGTTTCTTGATTTCTTCTTCGAAATCAACCTTGCCCAATTCTTCTTTTTTCACAACACGCAAAGCATCATATATAGCCACATTATCTTCCGTATCTCTTGTAACAATGTGGCGTTTGTCATTTAACACAACACATTTTTTTATAGCAGCACCACCTAAAATGCAAAATGAGAACAATGAACAAATGAACTAGAAATACAGTCTATAAATTCGTTTGATATTTTACCTTTAATGCACGCCAATTCAGTGCCTGTATTTGTCCATTGGGCATCCATACCTCCACTAGAGTTCAAGGTACATTTGTCAAAAAGCGGCAACTTCCAACAGCGTATATCGGAATTCCACGTTGTCGCCCATACACCCGTTTTATCAATGTTAAAACATAAACTTAATACTGGAGCCTTTTCTTCGCACACCACCACTGAATTACTTGGATTTCTTAACTCTGTTAAAACTATATTACGGTCTCGACTGCCCGATATTATATATTGAAAATTTTCGGTCATGAGTAAACTCCAAACTCCCTCCTTATGGACGTGTATAGTTTGGACACAGCGTTGTTGCCCTAAATTCCATATTTTTATAGTACCATCTGAACTACCAGATACAACCTGATTGCCGTCCGCTGAAACTACCAGTGCTCGAACATTCTCCGTGTGACCACGTAATTTCATGTTGCGTATACAGGTACGGGGATCCCATACACGTAGTATATTCTCTGTAGAGCCACTAACAATTACTGTGCCGGCTGGATTCATGGCTAAACTATATATGGAATCCTTTGAACCATTAAGACTAGAGGCTATTAAAAAAGGAATTCGTAAATGAAGTTTTACAAATTCTATCATCAATTAAAAATAAAAAACCAAGGCAAAATGAATCATACTACAAGTACTTTTTTAGTTGGTTAAACGATAAATTAATTAATCAAGAGGTCTAGTCTAGAGATAACGAATGAGATTTTAATTAAAAAATCAGGCAAATTTCTGTCATTTTAAAAGAATTCTCTTTCTAAATACTTTTTGGATCAACAATCTAATATAATAGTGTAAGATATCACTTGGTGAGATATTAATTAAGAGCATAATACTTACTGGTGACTGTGTTATTACTGGCAGTTAAAGCTGTAAGTGTGTTTACGTCCCACAGGAAGATTGCTTTATCCAAGCCGGCACTGGCCACTTGCTCCCGGTCTTTGGCGTAGGCCAAAGCCTGTACATAATCACGATGTGTTCTTAAAGTTGACATACAAAAACCTTTATGAGCATTCCACACTTTAACAGTGGTATCACAGCTAGCACTTATCACTATTGAAAATAAAGAAAAATGGTGAATAATGTCACTATGGCTACCGAGTAATAAATCTCAGACTGCCACTTACGATTTCGACCATTGCAGCACAAAACAATGTCATTGACCCAGTCGTTGTGATGCTCCATTGATTGTATATATTTTTCATTCGATTCTGTGCGTGAATTCCATACACGTATGATGGCATCTCTGCCGGCTGAATATAATTTTCCATTATTCGGATCCAATTGCATGGCATTGATACCATTTCGATGTTGTTTTTCTTCGGCATCTCGTATTACATAGGAGACCTTAAATATATGTGAAATAGATTTTGAACAGCCAATTATCCATGATGCTTGTGCCCTTTACGAACCTGCATTTTCTTGCGTCCTCCTTGACAACTTTTATGTGTCAACATTATTTGGCAAGAGCCGTCAAGTTGGAAGAAATCTTTCGTGAGTTTTTCTCCTCCAATCCCTTGGGTGTTTCTGCTTCTCCGTGTCGTTTACGTTAAGGCACTATAACTTAAGGTATAGCTGTACGGATTGGTGGACTCTTTAAATAAAACATTCGTTTTCTTTATCTTTATAAAACACTAAAAAGCTTAACAAAAAAAAAACTAAATTACGATAGTCTGTATTTTTTCCTCTTGAAATCCTATTAAAAAATGTTCGATACTATTTTATTTTTGCACAGCCCTGATATAATTCGTACGTATCTCTACTACTTTCAAATACAACGCTGCCGGTATAGTTAGTTACTACTTTTCTATTTTGTCATCACTAGTTTAGCGCCAAATTCGGTAACGGTAAACTGTGTGCGTTGTGCTGGCTAAAATAAATGTAATTCGGGAAAAGTTAGAAATTAAATGAAGAAAATAAAGTGAAGTGCAATAAAATGAAAGTATAAAAAGTGTGTATGATGAAAAGTGATCAAATTGTGGTGCATTAAACAAATTGTAGTGAAATGAGCGAATGGAAAAAAAGAAAAAAAAGCAGTGAGTAGATGCATTCATACATAAATAATTTTCCTCTATATAGAAACAAACATACATACATTTTCACATTATGGCGGAGTGATATCAAGGGCACGCCAGGAAGTACAAACTTTTTGTGTCTGTAGTTTGGTTGCTAATATCTCTTGTATTAATAATACTGGATACATTCAACTTTGATCGTTCCAAAGCCGGTATATGGATAATATGATTGGTTTATCATTTGCCGCAGTCAACGCAAATCTTACAATAGACACTAATTCTATGTATGTGCTTAGAATTAAATATGGTCTATGGCCTAGTTGGAGGTGATTTTGCTTTGTAAAGAGCCTTGCGATAAGTAGGTAGGTTTCAGCTATGGAATTCTGCATTCATCTATTCCCTTGTTAGAAATCTTTAATCGTTTGTGAGATCATTCAATTAATGGGTAAAGGATTGAAGTATACCGCTCATTGGCTTGGTGTGATTTGTTCTAACACACTCTGCAGCCTAGAACTTTCTATGTTGATGCTTAAACATCACATCTAAGTGAGTAATTAAAGGTATTATCTCAACTTTTTAATCATCATGTATAATATTCAAGTTTTCAATTTTCGTATCGATTAGAACTTGCCATAGGGGTGCCTGCGAATTATGTATAGTAAAAAAAGAAACACATTTTGATTTGATTTAATTTTTTTGTTTTTATTTGGGTGAAAATACTTGTATTTTGCTTTCATTATTTACTTCTGTAGCTTATTTTTTTATTTTGTTTTTATGCATCTATTTTTTTTTCTTTTTATTTTGAACACAAGAGTATAAATTTGTAAGCGATAATAAAAAAATATACATATGTTACGATTGCTATCCGGAATCCGGCGATAGTAAATTTGATTTATTGATTGTAGGAGCATTTTGGTCGTCCATACTTTGGAGATTATGTGCGGAGCTTACCTAAAGAAAAAAAAACCAATAGATGATCAATAGATTGAATAATTTTTTTCGAAGCATAAAATTATATCAACTAACAGGACTAATAGGTGTTATAACTATTGCAGTACGTGTTGGTCGGTGTAATAAGGCGGTATCTTCCGTTGTTTCATCACAGTCGCCTTCAGCATCTGCATCGACTACGGCATCGCTGTCAATTTCCCACGATGGATATTGATCGAATTCTTCTTCGCAATTGAGATCTTCTTCTTCTAAATCTTCATATTCATCTATTAGTATTACTGCAATCAAAACAAATATTTTCTTATTATTATGAACAATTTTTCAAAGATGAAACATACTTGAACTTTCCGGCCTTTGTCCGGGACTAGAACCTAATGATTGTGTTTCTATATTTGGTATTGTTATCGCTACTTCATCCGCTCGACTATCTTTTTCATACGGTTGTGATATTGATCTATTAACAATAACATGATGTACAGTAACAGAAGAAAATTTTATTAAAGTTTTCAAAAATAATAAATTACCTTAAGGTTACTCTCTTTTTAGTTCTACTGTCTATATCGGCTATGAAGCCGTCACTACTACGCTGTTGATAAACACGCGCCGGTCTAATATCGGCTGATAAGGGATATGAACAGGTATCGGAAGACTAGAAACACAAATACGTTTGTAAGTAAAATTTGGATTATGTTACATTTGATGTGTTAAGGGCAAACCTTTGTATATTCATTGGTCCCCGGAGAGGGGCACAGCCCTGCTGTGGTCGTTGATGCATCCAAAGATGTTGTGGCTGCTATAGCATCATTTGTTTTCGCTGTGCGATTTTGCCATTCAACAGCTTGATTATTATTACTAGAGTTATTAAGACCACAGTGGCCATAGTTGGGGAGGTGATTGTTGTTGGAATGTTTAGAGACCTGAGGATTGAGGGGAAGAGACTGAAACCGTTGTCGGTCCTCCATGTAAGCTTTAAATAAAATATCTAATTTTTCTTCTATATCGGCCACCTGCACATAGTACATACATAAAATAAAACATAAACTTGTAATAAAATAACGCCTTCCAGTAAACGGTATGTATATATATGTATATGTGTTTACCTGTCTTTCGACTTTGACCACTCTGGATGCTAAGCTTATTTTAGAAGCATAAGCGTCTTTTGATTTGGAACCTTGTTTTCCTAATATTTGGTCCAATCTGTATATACGCATGTACGTATGGATATAAATATTTAAATAAATTGTGATATTAATTGTTAGCCTTATGTGAAGAAATTAATAAAAAAAGAATCATTTACCTGGCATGAACATTTTTAACTCGTCCCAATAAATCTACATGACCAGCGGCATATTGTTCCATAACATCTTTAACATCATACGGTTTGAGGGCTTCTTTAAATTTACGCCGGGCAACAAAATATTTTAACTGAAAAATATTCGTACAAATGGAAATTTTTTATAAAAA
This sequence comes from Sarcophaga carnaria, assembly GCA_958299815.1. Classification (NCBI taxonomy): domain Eukaryota; kingdom Metazoa; phylum Arthropoda; class Insecta; order Diptera; family Sarcophagidae; genus Sarcophaga; species Sarcophaga carnaria. Next base: position 4,786,670 of record OY283153.1, on the reverse strand, counting down.
ATGCTTAACAATTCAAAATGCTGTGTACAATTTGCGAATTAAATTTCATTTTAAACCAAAATCCCAAATACGTAATCGAATTTTATAAGCTAAACTAAAAACTTAACGTCACCCAATTCAAAAAGCTTAATCGAAAGCTGTATCGTAATCAATTTCCTATTGAGTTTAATGAGCCCGCAAATACAATTAATTGCTCATTGCAGGATGATTGGAACGATATGTTGTGGTCACACGATGTTATTGCATTGCTTAAATCCCACAATCCTTCTTCCTCATTGTTGAGGGAAAAAATGTCTTCAAAACTCTAATCTAGACTCATATATACTAACCTTTCATTAATTATTAAGACTATTATGTAAATATGTATGTACGTAGATACGATATTAAAGTGTTAGGAGGGTGCATATAAAGATCGTTTTTTGTAGCTTGAATTGGGTATAGAAAGCGTGTTTTATAAGTACAAAAAAAACTGTTAAATATGTTTAAAAAATTCGAAAATTTCTCATTATTTTATTGATAAAGAATTGGGTGACTTTTCTGATCTGATTGTACATTATTAGTAAGCGATCTTATTATAGTGAAATAGTAATAATATTTAAAAAGTGTTCAGTGTTACAGGTTTTTTTCAAGTTCGAGTTTCCTTTTCTATAATATTTTTTGCTTTTGGCAGGAGAAGTCCGCGTGTTGAGATATTGGAAAAGTTTTGAGACGTACCGGACATTTGTTGAATGCAGCTTTAAAAAAGGAAAGACAAATGAATACACAAGTTGGCTTGTGTATGGACATGGAAATATGAAAATGGAAATATTATTTTCACTCAGAGTTTTTGCCAGAAATCTGCTGAGAGGAAGCCTTCGAAGAAATATTTTTTCATATTTTCGTTTTGATGTGTGACCTGGGGCTTGAACCGTGGCCTTTACGGCTGATAAGCCAACACACTACCTATTAGACTACGGCGATTTCATTACGGTTGGGTAATCGTTCTAATTGCCTTTCCGTTCTGTGAAAAGTCGGCTAATTCTAGCCTAAAATATCTTACACAACCCACGAAATGGTAAGTTTATTGTAAACAAAATTTCTGGGAAGAATAATTCTCCAAAGTGTGAATCAATTTCGAAAGCTAGACAGTTGCAGAGGAGGTGTTCGATAGTCTCCAACTCCTCGTCACAACATACCATGCTATAGCAATTTCCTTTTGAAAAAAATTAAAAAAAAACACTCGAACTTGAAATATTCTGCATGTTGAATGTCGTATAAAAATAAATGTTTTGCTTACCTTTCTAATAAATCTTATGGCAGTCTTATGCTGATTTGTTAATTGGGTGCAGCGTGGTTCATCATCTTCATCTGTTTTGAATCAATTGAAGAGAAGAATACAAGAAAATATAAACAATTTTAATTATTAGTAAAGCTTTAGCAAAATGTTAAACTTATTTGTACATAAAGAACCATTCAGAGATCACTTTAACATACATATACATATTTATATAGATATACATACATAGTACTACTACAGACACATTCAAAAATCATTGTAAATTGTAATAAAACGATAGAAAAATTATTATGTAGTACTACATGATATACATATGTATGTATGTATGTATGTATGCATGGTATACGTACATACTTATGGTACATGTACATATAATACACAATGGACTACTACTTGCATATCAAAAACTACACAATTTATGTACGAGTATGTAAATCTAGATTGACACACATACACACATACACAATTTAAATATTGAAATCATAGAAAAAAAAGATTTTTTTTGTTTGCATTTTAAGGATTCTAAAATACCGAACGTGCCATTAGAAGTGCTATTTTACGCAAAACTAACTGAGGTTAATTGAAAATTTTGTGTGCATGCGATAGATAGTAGATATGGATGTGTGTTGATTTTTCAAAAATTTCTATGCGAACATCTCTGCCCCCGTTGAGGTATTTACAGACTTGCAATAATTTGTACCCCTCTCTCTCTCTCTCTCACTCTCTCTGTTAAGGGGGTCTGAGTCATATGTTCTCTTTTAAATTGTCTAAGTAGGGTGGTGGGTGATGGTGTTGGTGGCAGTGGTGGTGGTGGTGGTGGTGGTTGTGTAAGGTCGTGTTAATGCGTGTAAAAGTGATTAGAAGGGGTGGACTGCATTTAGCATCATTGGGTTACATTTTCAATACCAGCAAATTTGTTGTACTAACTGACCGATTGATTGTTTGACTAACAACATGATCTAGATAAGCAGACAAATTCGTTTGCCAAAATACAATTATTCATACATTGATTTGTATACTTTTTAAACGAGGGGGTGGTTAGGGATTTGGACACCGGGTTTATCAAGTGGTTTGGTTTTTTCAACACAGATGACATTTCATTGAGATAATTTATAAGGTTTTTTTTTTGTTTTTTTTTTTTTATAAAAATAGACACCAGATCTGTTTTCAAAGTTATATAGTTTAACGAGTAGGCATAATAAGAATAATAATAAAAGAATACACGTTTATACGTTTATATTACATGGATAATCAAATACAATATGGTATGGAACAAGTTTTAAGGAAAAAAAAAATAGTGGAGTGGTGTACATTATTTAGCAATTGCACTGTTTGGTTTAATTTTGTTTTCTAAAAGGTATCATTTACGCACTGCCTTCATCTAATGGACCTGTTTGATTATCATTATTGTTTTCATTATCGTCACCGACGCCATTAAAGTATAATTTTCGACCCTGGCGTCCCTGCTGTTGCTGTTGTTGTTGCTGCTGTTGTTGTTTGGCATAGAGCTGTGCTTCACCGCCCGGTGAATTGTTATCACAAACCGTTGGTGTTTCCCGGGCCATGGCGAATATATCGCTCTGTAGCATGCCACAAAGTACAATAGGTATTGAGGTGACATTGCTGAATATTAATTTCGATCGATTGCCATTATTGCTGTTGCTGTTGACTTCATTCGATTTCATTATTGCTGTCCTGTTATATCCGTCACAGATGTCATTGTCATCCTCTTGTATACTAAACGTACTAGGCTGTAGGCTCTCCCCATTAGAAGTTGCTAAATTTCCCAATGATACAGAACTGTGTCTGCGTTTAGGGGCCAAGAAGCGTGGATTAAATGCTGCTGTTATATACAATATATAAAATGTGGAATTTTTGTTTTGAGTTAAAATTTTGAAAATTTATACAATATTGCAAACATTTTATCTGTGTTTTCTATTTTTTGTTTGTTTGTTTGTTGAGTTTCTTAAATATTTTTTTGCATAAATATTTAAAATACATAAAATAGTATGATTTTTCTTTTAGCAAACAATCGCTTGATATAATCACATAAAGGAGGATACTTTTCTACTAATCACAGGAATTCGATAAAGATATTACAGCCATGTTTTTCAGTTCCCTTGTAAAATTGTTTTTTATTTCCACCACAAATTAAAAAAAGTTAATAATTTCGTTTTTCTATCTTTTTTCAGAGATTTTCACGCTTCCAACGTCTTAAATGCAAGCTCTTTGATGGTAAGTACAAAAGAAAAACTTGTTTAATCACTTTATTGAAAATGTAAACATTGATAAATTTCTTAATTTATATTTATTTGTGTATATAATTAAGAAAGTTTTTCAAAAGCATAAGGTATAGTTAAAAGAAATCCATATCTTTTCCTAAAGCTAGAATTAGCCGAACGTACATACCATACGAAAATAATGCAAATGTTTGCCAAAATTCCAGTAGGATTGGGTAATCGTTTTACGAATTAGTAAAAGAGTTATCGAACAAAACGTTCTTTTTTTGGAATTGTTGTTAGCTAAAGAAAGCCTTTAATTTGATTTCTTTCAACGATATCTTATGAAATTTTCTTATCAAATAAAGGAAAATTTATTAAAATATAAAAAAAATATTATGGAGCCCCTCAGCCTCTAAATTATCATTGTAACCATAATGGACCTGTTATTGTTTTCAAATCAAGACCTAATAATTTAGATAGCCCCTTAAAAAAGAAAACAAAATAAGAACAAGAAAAATTGCAAAGTAAAAAACAAAAAAGAAATTATGCACATTGTGTTCACCTAAGAGAATTTTTACTACACATACTACACATAGGAAGTAGATAATAACCACCGATATACATAGTACCAGTACGAGTACGAGTTACGTTGTCGCTATTATTGTTATCGTAGTCAATCATTTAAATATTTAAGATTATTATTATTGTTATTGTATGATAATTAATCGGTTATCGTTTACATTCTGAATACAACATTTAAAACAACATCCATTTGACAACTTTGAATTAATTGTTATTAAAAAAAGTTACTTGTTTTTTGTATTGTTTGGTTTTTAATAGAGGCGTGCATAAACTTACCATCGGAATTCTTTTTCAATAAAGTGGTATCTGCGACAGAGTCTTCGCTAAAACTTGGATTTAACGATCTTCCATTTTGTACCACTTCTGAAATGCAATAAATTTGGCAAAATAAACCAAAAAACTAGTTTTTAGCAATAATTCGTATTTTGTTGTTGTTTTTTTATGCATTTTTTGTTTTTTTTTTAGCAGTTTTTTGATTTTATTTCGTCTAAAAACGCCTAAAGCAGCTCCCATTTAAATTTTGTTAACATGTTTTATCCATAATTTAATTTCTCAATTTATTAATTTAATATTGTACATTCAAACATTCATACAGATTGACAGGATAAGGAAAAAGAGAAAAAGAAAGAATTAAAATACTAAACATAAAAACATAAAAGATACACTCACTAGCACTGTTAGAGTGTCTAAACAATTGACAAAATTTTTAGTTTAACTTCCTTTTTTTTGTATTGTCAACCCCCTACTCTCTATTAGTTTGTACCTAAAATTGTATCACTATCTCACAAAATATTAAAATTTTATTGTTAAACTATGCCAGCGAATAAAGTTTTTAAAATATTTTTTGAAAAGCCGCTTAAATAAAGCACGACTTTGTTTAAAACAAACATTGTTCAAAGAGTAACGCGACTTTATGATGTATTCGGATATCTGCAGACAATTCTCTTTCATGTCTCTTTAATGTTTGTCACGAAAAGAGTCCCATTAGTCTGTATTACGACCTAGTTTCTCACACTAGTCATATTGTGTATGTTAATTTTAGCCATGAGTGGCGGGACCTACAGTTTAACGTCGTCTCCGAATGTTTGAGAAACTATTGTAAACTTTATAGCCTGAAGGCTATAAGTGGTAGTACATTACAAAAAAAAAAAGAAACTATTGTTGTATAAATGAATGCATAATTAAAACAGCCACCTTATTTCTTGTACAACCCTCGTAAAATACAAATGAGTCCCTTGATAATGTGACTATGGTCATATATTTTGGGAAGAAAATTTGTTTAACAATCTATCCTACATGAGATCTATGATTTAATTTTAATGGTTTTTAACTTTTAATTGTTCACAAATATTGTGTTCTTAACTGTTTTTAATTCTTTTTTTTAATGATTTTGTGGATGCAACAAAAAGAAATGAAATCTCTCCTTTAACTCCTTTGTGTATACAGGATCTAATAGGTTTGAGTTTCTCCTTAAATAGGAAATTATTTCTTTTAATAGCTTTTCATTTTGTAAATTATTATTAAAATATAAACAAAAGAATTAAATATTTGAGTAACTTGCTAATCTGCGAGTGTGGAGCTTCTTGTGGACTTATAAAAAAATTATATTAATAAAAATAGAAAACGATAACGTAAGATATTACCAACGATTCTTAGCCCATTGGTGATGATCCGAGAATGGATCAATAATCAGCAACACTGCTCCTATCTGCAGACGCTTGGCAGTTGCCTTCTATCTTAATTAAAATAAGTTGTGTAAGTTTGTATGTGTTTAGTGTATCTTTAATATCTCCGATACCGCGGAGAAAACGAAAAATAGTAAATTCCGTAATAAAAACCTTAAAAAAATCCTAGTACTAGTCAGCGAATTGCTTCCCTATCCACCCTATTCTCCGGATTAACCTGGGCAATAGAAACCTGTTGTACAGAGGCGCCGGAGGTTACAAAGGGAGATAAATCTGACTCAAAATTCATTGTTATCTGACAAAGCGAGTGTCCCACAGGTCCCTTCTCGAGAGAGAAGATGAATAGAGACGGAGATTCTCCTCAATCCATATGGGTTTAAGACAATCTAAGTTGTTGTTGTTTAATTACAATAAGAAGAGTTTTGATCATGAGCCTACTTAAATATACTTATTCTGTGTAGGAATCGCCTCCAATGCAATATATGTATAGATTCTGTGATAAGGATAATGAATTATCCTGTTTGGAGTTAATGCATATCAGAAGAAAACACCTGGTCGTGTATCATGTCCAAATATATTGTCCAAACAACATTTTTTATATGCAGTTTGATAGCTCTCTTCTTGAGAGAGAGAGAGAGAAAATATTTTTTTATCAATAAGTCTCAGCATGAATTGGTTTAATTTTATGTTTTGTCCGGACAAACTTGAACAGAGCTGTCAATATGTAATATTATACATACAGACTCGAATTGATTTGCTTACATAAGATAAAATTTGAATTTGTGTCCTCTTGAGCCACAATTGTATTGAAAAATGTACGTGTGTAACATTTGTCATTCACAGCCTGTATGTAATTTCTATTCAAAATACGTACTTAATTTGCATTTAAAAAAGAAACTCGAACTTTAAAGACCCTGTATACTGAATCGTGATTTTGGGAAATAAAATTGCAACAATCAATCAATCATTTGTTGCTATGAATGAAAATTTTACAAAAATAAAAAATGTGAAATAAATGTCAGTCATTCACATTTTTTTTTTGTAAATAAAAACGATTTCTCAATTGTAAGTAAATATCGCATAATCGTTGCATCTCATTTATTTAAATTTTGTATTTAAAATTAATAAATTATATGCTAAACATCAATATTATTATAAAATTTATGGTGATTAAAAAAAAATTCAATAAAACATTAAAAATAAAAAAAAAAATAAAAAAATAAATCGAAAATTAAAAAGAAATTTGAAATTCACATGCTTGGAACTGCGTTACACTGAACGAACAACAACATTTAGTTAAAAAAATATATGTTTTTTAAGCATAATTTATTTATTATTTATTCATTTCTTTTTTAATTATTTTTTTTAATTATTTATTATTTTTTTAAATTATTTTATATAACTGGGAATTTAATTTGAATAGAAATGAAGGTTATTTAGTAATTTTATTTTCTTTATTTGCATTTGTTTAATATGTTTAATATTATTGTTAAACTCTTTTATTTTTAAATTTAATTTCATTTAATTAAGTGATGAAGAAATCTCTAATAATAGTTATTTTTTGTTTTTATATAGTATATATATATATATATGTAGTATATAATATATATAGTAAGAGTATACATATTATTATTATATTTTCTTTTTTTGGATATATAAAACCAACATTTACTGTGAAAATCGGTGAGAGAATAAATACAAAAGTATTTCATACATTAATTCATAGATTATTATAAGAAAAATAACAAAAAAAAAAACAAAAAAACCAAAGGAAATGTTAAGGAAACTGGTTACTTTGATTATATAGAATTCGAAAAAGGAAGAGTTCAAGAAAAACGCAAAAAAGAAAAACAATTTTAAACTTCAACAGAAACTTACATTCATAAACAATTCCCCTCTTTTATTCCTCAGAGGCGCAGCTCTATAAGTGTTGGTGGGGGGGAGGGAGGTTTTGAAGTTTGAATTCTTTTAAATATTATTCAAATATTTCAAATTGGTGCAAATCGCTAATAATATTTCATTGTATTTGTTTTGTTTTCGTTTGTTATTGTTTTAAATTTATTTCGTTTTCTTTAATGTAAATCTTTTTTTTTAATATTTTTTTAATTTTTTTTTCTGTTTCAATAAAATATGTGTTCCATGTTTTTGTATAAATAATTTATATTCTTTTAAATAAAACTCATGCAAAAAAATCCCTTTAAATTTCCTAAAGCAAAAAACCCCTATACATGAGGCGTGTAATAAATATATTTTTGGTATCCTAACTTTATTTTTTTGTTTTGTTTTTTATAAAAATAAGTCTGTTGTAATATTTTTTTTTATTCTGTTTTTTTTTGTTTTATATACAAGTATAAATAAATATGTACTAAAAACCAAAAATATTTGGCTCGATTACGTATGTACGTACGTAATTGGTCATTACAACCCTTCAGTCAGGATTACGACCTAGCTTCTCACACCACTTGTGTTGCATGTTTAAAGTTTAAAGTCGATTCCGAACAACAAATTTTTGAGAAACTTTTTCATGGCAATTTTATTTACTCTCAGAGTTTTTGTCAGAAATCTGTTGAGAGGAAGTCGCCGAAGAAATATTTTTTCAATTTTCGTGTTGATGTCTGACCTGGGGTTTGAACCATGGCCAACACACTACCTACTAGACTGTGGCGACTTCATTTGGCTCGATTAAGAAGCCTAAAATTCAGTATTTTATCGGATGACGTTATAATTTTTTATAAATTTTATAAAGTTATTGGCAAAGAATAATAAGTGAGATAGAGTGATAATCGTATCATACATACATAATTGGTCATTACAACCTTCAGTCAGGGATACGACCTAGTTTCTCACACCACTTATGTTGTGTGTGTTAATTTTATACATGAGTGGCGGGACCTACAGTTTAAAGTCGACTCCGAACGACAGATTTTTGAGAAACTTTTCATGGCAATTTTATTTGCTCTCCGAGTTTTTGCCAGAAATCTGCTGAGAGGAAGTCGCCGAAGAAATACTTTTTGCATTTTGTTTTGATGTCTGGCCTGGGGCTCAAACCCTGGCTTTTCGTCTAATAAGCCAACACACTACCTACTAGACCACAGCGACATAATCGTATCAGTTTATTTAAAAGTCTAGAAATTATTTCTAAACTGATTGAAAGTTAAAAGATTGTGAACAACAAATATGCGTTGCTGCTTAGCTTGTATAGACGTATGTAGATGGAATAGTTTTTGAGAATGTTAATACGTTCACGCCGGCCCTGTAATTCATGCTTGTCGCCCACTAGCGGCTGTACTTAGTGCTTTTCGCTCTATCGGATGGCAGCTATTATGCAGCATAGGCAATCCAACAATGCAACGGTATCGTGTAAAGTTTTGCGTGAATTTTGTGCGAATTCTTCGTGAATTTGACTCATCCTCACTAAATATTCTGAGTTTTTGCCGTGGAAATAGAACAGCTTTTAATAGAGCCTGGCTCTCAAGTATTCGTTTTCGGCAGCAGAAGTGTTAAAGATCTAAATATTTGGTGTCACGTACCGTCTAATAGCATAATCAAATGCGTACCACCGGTAGTATACGTCACCCGATGTGGCAGTCCAGTGCGGGCCACCGGTAGTACGCGCCGCCCAATAAGGCAGTCTATTGCGGGCTACTAGTGGTACGTGTTAAAGTATATTATCTTCCATTCATGATTTTGCCTGCATTTCAAGGAGTCATTTATAGATTCTCTACGAGTAGCAAACTATAAAATCTCCTTTAATCGTATGCGCCCAGTATAATCGAGCTTCAACACATCGAATGTATTTGAAATCAATTCAATTTGAAGGACCGATTAACTGATAGCATTTCGTGTTCGTATACAAATTCGTAATCATTCGTAATCGAGCCAAAAAATATAAATTCAAATAAAAAAAAATCGTTAAAGGAAAATTATTTAAGCACAACCTACACAACCAGTTGGCCTAATTTCAACAGATATATATGTATTTATGTAAGTATATATACAGAAACGAATACATATAAGTACCATGATTTCTTTTTTTCATTGTAAAACATTCATTACTTTCAAAATCTTTAACACGTCTATATAGCGCTAACTGGTGTGTGTAGGGGGTCTTCAAATGTTGGTAGTTGAGATAAATTTAAAATAAATTTTTTTTAATTTCTTATTTTTTTTTTGGGTAAAAATGTAAAGCGTTTTTAAAATTAAAAAATAGAAGAAAGTAAGCGAGATCGAAAAATAACATGCACGTACGCTATAAATTCATTATATTGGCAAATGGAAATAGAAATTTTGAACATTTTATACTCACCAAGATTTTCCACCGATTGATTCATTTCACGTATGTTGCGCGTATACCTGGATATCCGATTGGTGGCAACAGTTTTGATGCCATCACCGCCTGGCGATTGCATTGTTTGAGGCTTGTGACGTCTTATGGTTGGTAGGCGGGCCACGAACGATGCATTATGCTTAAAACTAGATGATGCTCTTCTGCGAATTGGGTGTGTGTGTGTTTTTTTTAATTGAATTGATGAATATCACAAAAAAAAATATGAAAAATTATGAAGGAAAGTTTGAAATGTTTGATTAGTAGATATTTTTGTGTGTTTCTGTAAAAGTAGCAAAAACAAAACACCATGTATTTCCAAAATCAATAACGAATTTTTAAAGTTTTTTTTTTTTATTCTTCTACAAACCTAAAAAAATCCTTTAATATTGGAAATGATGTTTTGTTTTGCTTCTTAAATCTCTAGCATATTTAAAAAGCAAATATTTTATGGTAATTATATTAAAAAATAAATAAATAAATTAGTATAGAAAAGACCAAACATTTTGAGATACAATAGAAAGAAATATGTACGAGATAATCTAACAAAGTTTACGAATATTAAATACCAACACCAATTAATTATTATAAATTAGCGTTTAATTCTTTAATATTCTGCCATTGAATGTTTAATATTCCACACATTAATTTTGTAGAATTAGAACCAACTAAGTACTTCGAATTTTAACGATAAAATATTTTGGAAAAAGGAATTTTTTAATACAAGGTGTAGTAAAAAGAAGTCTTTGTTTAGGGTTGTTAGAATGGTTTTTTTATAATAAATTACACATGGTCGACCAAGTTTTGACGCAGACTTATACTATACTATACTATACTATACTATACTATACTATACTATACTATACTATACTATACTATACTATACTATACTATACTATACTATACTATACTATACTATACTATACTATACTATACTATACTATACTATACTATACTATACTATACTATACTATACTATACTATACTATACTATACTATACTATACTATACTATACTATACTATACTATACTATACTATACTATACTATACTATACTATACTATACTATACTATAACTGTGTATGCTATCTAAAGCATCTTTTGCTAGACATTTTCTGCTAATAAATTCTGCGTGCCATAGAATACCTTGTCTTAAGTCCCCAAGTATCGTAAAATAGCAGAAGAAGAAGTTGGTATGAGTTACTCTCATTTTTCGGGTGCGTACACTCAGCCACAAAAGTATACATACGGTTAACAAATTTCAGAAATTTTTTAACCAATCCGTTTTCGTTGAAAATCTTTATAATTGCCTGACATCTTTCTTCGATTTTAAGACGGTCTTTTGCATTGGTTCAGAAATTTGTGAAATTTGTTAATTGGATGTATACTTTTGTGGGCCTGTGCAGGGAAATTTTTTAACGAATGCAAAAGACCATCTTAAAATCGGGGAAACTATAAAGATTTTCAACGAAAACGGATTGGTTAAAAAATGTCTGAAATTTGTTAACCGTATGTATACTTTAGTAACTGTATATATAGCGGTCAGTGTTCCTTTAACGTAAATTTTGTTCTACATACATCCGTAGCAAGCCAGATTTGTCTGTCCTCTAAGTAAGTGGATCCCATTCCTTTCAATTCCATTCCAAACAATACTGAGTAAACATTTTTCTAATCTCTCCAAGCGTTGAACAAGCTCACAAGATATATATAAATATAAAGATAGGCCATCTTTAGAAAAATAATGCTAATAGTAGAATTTATTTTACTACACCTTATACTTTTTTATTCTTGCTTGTCAACCAATAGCATATTTACTCGATTTCTATAGCATTTGATAAACATATGGGAATATTTTATTTTTAATAAGTTATACACAGAATAGCTTTAAAATTAAACACAAACAAAGCAAAACTTTGTACAATATTCAATTGATTGATTGATTGAACTTGTACATGTACGTATACATTTGTATGACAGTGTCTAATGTTGTTATAGAAAGCTTTACCAATGAGTATGAATGCGTATTAAATGTAGAAAAAAGGAAATGAAACATGGAAATGCCTTAACATCGAAATGATCTTTATTAAATACTAACCAAAATGTTTTGAAAATAAAAATGCAAAACGAAATACAAATCTACTTGACTCCTCAATAGATCAGATTCATTAAATATTAATTAAAAAAATATAATACGATTTATAAAATCTCACATTGAAAGCTTAAAATTTGAATTGCCAAACAACACATTGCAAAAGAATAAGAAGAAGTAGAAGAAGGCTTTTATATAGGAAATTATATTGAAATACATAGACATCAAGTAAATATGTATGTACTAATGATAAGGCTTATGAATTATGATCGTGTTTTTTATAGGTTTTTCAATTTTATATGTAAAATGTTGCTGTTGCTTGTTTAGAAAATTTTAAAAGTTTAATTTCCTCTGGTGCATTATACAGTGTAGGTAGGTGGGTGGGTGTACACACATATGGTAAATATAGATTGATTTACAGTAAAAAAAAAGTATTACGTTTAAAAGTAATTTAAGCCAAAAAGTATAGATTAGAAGTTGTAGAAGAAATACTTTAATTTTAGCCTTTAAATTCTATTACAAAATCCACCATTTGCGAAAAAAAACGTTAAAATATTCGATAAGGATGAGTTTTTTTGTTAGTGAACCTAATAACATTTTATTTCAGCTGACAAAAGCTAGCAGAGTATATTGTATAATCCGATAATAATGTAACAATAATAACAATAATTTTCGAAAAAAGAGGTGAATGCGAGAAAAATAGACTGACAATAATAATACGTGGAGGTAGGTGTTTGTTTAATAAATACGATTTATTTTAAGGATGCGTTTTGAATTGGTTTTGATGGTTTTATTAATGCAGTATTTTTTTTTCTTTTTACCTAGTTTCAATTAAATTTTTAAACAGTCTATCCCAATACTCAGAACTGAAAATATTTAAAAAACCAAAACAGTTTAAAAAATTATTTTTTTTGACTTTTATTTTGTCGAAAAATATTAAAAAAAAATTGTTTTTTCTTTGGAAATTTCTATTTTCCCATGCAGTTTTGATTTTATTTTTTAAACAAAATGCTTTGGGAGTAATGGAGGATGCAGGCGGGGTTGAAAAACCTTTAGAGACTTGAATTTGTTTTTATGGAACTATAGTTTTAGAAGTGATTTAGTTTCCATAGTGTTTGCTCAGCTTTGGAAAGCAGTTTGTATTGTCGTATCAATCGTATAGATTTTAAATTTTTTATAAAAATAAAATTTGAAAAAAAAATTTTAGTATCGAAAATAGTCGTTATTAGAAGCCTATCATGGCATTAAAACAGACTTCATCACTTTCTAAAAAGTTTAGTTACCATTCAACTGTACAAGTCTAAAACATTTTCGTTTGAAACAAAACTCACAAACAGTATATCTCTCTCTCTCTCGGGTAAACAATAACCATTGATTTGTTAAGTTAATGCAACAATTAAATGATTTCGTAACAATGATTAAACATTGAACACACAAACAATTATTTTTTTTTATATTTTATACAATCTATCTTAGTAACACAATGACAATATAAAAAAAAAAAACGTTGTTGTGAACCATACAATAGGAGAATAAGAAAACATCGGTTTTTACTACTTACGAGGCAGGAGGACTGGGTAGTGCTACTTGATGAATTTTCCATGTGGCTACAGATATTGAATGTTCATCGGCTGCATAACAACGCCAAAGAGCCTGTATTAGAGATGCTGCTGGCTGACGACGTCGTATCATGTGTTTTTGACGTTGCTGCTGTTGAACCTTTAAGGCAAAACCACTACCCAAGATACCCTTTAAATAAGAAATAAATATTTGATTTGAAAATTTTTTTTTTACAATTTGATAAAGATTTTCCTTTCATTAAATACTTACCGCTGGCAAAGCGAAAAATGAAATACCTAATAAAGCACAAAATGAAGCTATTAATTTACCCTGCCACGTTTCAGGAACCATATCGCCATAGCCAACTGTGCACAGGGTTATCTGGAAAGTAAAATAACGAAAATTACTATTATAGTACACTTTCAAATTTAAATACAATCAAAGTATTTTAATAAAAACAAAAAATCATATTGTAGGACATCGATTATCCGCGATTGTGGGCCCCAGAAGCGTTGAGTTTACACGTAAATATTTGTTTTTTCTTAATCAAGATATACACTAACAAAATATAAGAATGGGTGATTTTTTAAGAGCTATAGGAAAATTTTTCAAAAAAAAACATAAAATTCGATAGTACGGTCGGATAATGTTTGAAGATTATTTCATGCAAATGTTGACCGCGACTGCGCCTCAAATGGTCCATCCGCTTAGTCCAATTTTGGCATACTCTTTCTAACATTTCGGCCGGTATCTCACGAATAAATGCTTCAATGTTGTCTTCCAATGCGTCAATTGAATCGGGCTTGTCTGTATAGACATGAGCTTTAACATAGCCCCACAAAAAATAGTCTAAAGTCGTTAAATCGCACGATCTAGGCGGCCAATTTTACGAACGTGAAATAAAAAGTTCACCGAACTCGCCTCTCAATAAGTCCATTGTTACGCGTGCTGTGTGGCATGTGGCACCGTCTTGTTGAAACCACATGTCATGCAAGTCAAGCTCTTGCATTTTGGGCAAAAAAAGTTTGGATATCATTTAACGGTAGCGCTCACCATTCACAGATACGCACAGCCCATAAACCGCACCAAACTGTGACTTTTTCTGAATGCATTGGTAGCTTTTGCAATGCTTCTGGCTGATCTTCACTCCAAAATCGACAATTCTGCTTATTTAGATATCCATTGAGCCAAAAATGAGCTTCGTCGCTGAACACAATTTTTCGATAAAGAAGTGGATCTTCGGCCAACTTTCCAAGAGCCCATTCACCAAAAATTCTGCGTTGCGGTAGGTCGTTCGGCTTCAATTCTTCACACCTAAGTCCTTCCGCAAAATTTTCCACGTTGTTGAGTAACAGAGGCCCAATTGCTGCGAACGGCGACGAATCGATAATTTGTGGTCATCATTAACACTGGCCGATACAGCTGCGATATTTTCTTCAGTTCGCACTCTACGTAAGCGTGTTGGTGGTTTAATGTCCAACAATGTAAATTTTGTGCGAAATTTAGTCACAATAGCCCGAATAGCCGCTTCAGTGGGTCGATTAAACTGACCATAAAATGGAAAAAGCGCGCGATGAACTTTCTTAACAGAGAACGCATTTTGATAATAAAATTCAATGATTTGCAAGCGTTGTTCGTTTGTAAGACGATTCATGGTTAAATTATAGACCAAACTGAAGATGTTTGATAGTGAAACAAAACACGAAACGTGCGTGAGCTGTTTAAACCAGTGTTGCCAAAAAGATAATTGCTAAAAAATCACCCGTTTCAAATACAATTTTTATTATGACATGTAATTATTAAAAAAAATCATTTAATGTGTTTGGTTTTTTAACCTGATTTCAATCAAAATTGCGAACCCAAATTCCGGACTGTTTAATTTTCAAACGCAATTAAACGTCAAAACAAAAACCGTCAAAACAAAGGCTTTCCCCCATTGCGCTTTACAAACATACACATTTAGTTTCGCTAACATTTTTAAAGCATATGAATGTATATCGTTTACAATCCCAGATAACTGAGATTATCACGATTAATCGTTTAATGTTTTCTGTTTTTGAAATTCCAAAATATTCTACAGAATACTATCCGAAGTGATATCCCAGTTTTTCGTTTAACAATAGCTTGCATATAATTTTACTTTAATGGAAATAAATCAAGAATTTAAAAAAAATAACTTACCACACCCCACCACAGGGCTTGAGCAAAATTACTAAATTTTTCATTGACATCTTTTTCCATTAAATACACCAGGAATGATGCAAATATAAGGCCTAGGAATCCAATATACATTGTAGTTATCAGTTCCTTGAAAATAGAACAAAAAAAAACAACAAATAAAATTTAAATTTAATAATGAAGTTTTCTTCAATATCGCCAACTTACTTGTCTATGTGCGTATACTACACTGCCCAGTAGTTTCCAAGTGCCACCACGTCGATCCATACGTACCATACGTAGAATTTGGAAAAACCGTAAGCCTCTTAAAGCACTTGTGGCAAATACCTGGCCAGATGTGCCCATGCCTAATACAACTACGGAAGCAACTATAGTAATAATATCTAAAACAAAACATATCTCATTTAATTTTAAAACGTTTATTTGATGATTTGTTATCTATTTTCTATTTTTTTTTTGTTTTCAATTTCATTTACCTATAATACAAAATGGCCGTTTTATAAATTTAATACGACCAACGCATCCTTGGTATCGCGAACGACAACCGGATGACCACAGCCTGTAATGATTTCATATTCAATGGAGCATATTTCTATGTTGTAAGCATAAAACAAAATGTCTAAACATACCGCAAGAAAAACTCCATAGTAAACCAAATTACAACTAAGATTTCCATCCTAAATAATATATACAGTGCGTCTTTCTCATACGCGTCTATGGTTGAGAAGACACTTAAAACAAGGCAGGTAAAGACCATTAAAAATCTAAAATGAAATGAAATGAAAAATTCAAAAAAAAAATATTCAATTAAATTAAGTTAAATTTAAACAAATAAAGTCTAGATTAATAAATAAATTAGGCTTTATTTACACTTAGTCGACGTAAAATACTTAAACGATTGTATTTCGCTTTACATGTACACCTCAACCGTATTGGCCGTATTGGAGCACTTTTTGTGCCATTGCCCAGCTTTTGTAAGCTTGAGATCTCAATGTTTTGGTGATGATGCTATGCCAGACATAACTCATCTTAGAGAAATGGATTGGAAGAATTTAAGGAAGTTTGTACACACCAGAGATCAGCAATCTCAAGAGATAGCTACTTATAAGCACTCATGAAATTTTGAATATATGTAAATGAGTCAACAATATTGACTCTGATTCTTTCACACATACATACATAATTGGTCATTACAACCCTTTAGCCAGGATTACGACCTAGTTTCTCACACCACTTATGTTGTGTGTGTTCATTTCATGCATGAGTGATGGGACCTACAGTTTAAAGTTGACTCCGAACGACAGATTTTTGAGAAACTTTTCATGGCAATTTTATTTACTCAGAGTTTTTGCCAGAAATCTGCTGAGAGGAAGTCGCCGAAGAAATACTTTTTGTATTTTGTTTTGATGTCTGGCCTGGGACTCGAACCCTGGCTTTTCGTCTAATAAGCCAACACACTATCTACTAGACTACGGCGACTTCTACGCTACTTATAAGCACTCATGGAAATTTTGAATATAAGTGAGTCAACAATATTGAAATTTAACCATGTACTCTGATTCATTCGTACTCACTACAACGTTGATTTGATAACTACAGGTTGCAATGAGTATGCGTACAACATTGACATCAAACTCATACCATTCGAAATATGTTTGAGTCATCTCATCTACTCATTTAGATTAATAACTTTAGAAAAATACTCTTATAATACTGTTACGTTTTTACATTTTTAAAAACGTTTAAATATGAGTTCGTTAATTGCAAACAAAGTAAAAATAAATATGTGGTTAATTTCATTTCAGTTACACTCTTTATTCTTTACACTACTTTTGTGTGCCACCGTATACAACTTAACGATACAATAATAATCTGTTTATTCACTTTACTAGTTCACACAAGTATTCACTGGATCTTTACAACCACGACTTATTTTGTTCACACGCAACTTCACACAAGGCTGACTGAATTAACTCTGACTGCTGCCTGCTTTGTCCAGCCCTTTTATAGTCCGACACAATCAGTCTAACGAACATTCTTGAAGTGTAAGGTTCGTGATCTCGCCTTCTCGAGAGCTCTGTTGCGAATACATTGTTGTTTGTGTACTTTGCTTATGTTGCCGTTCGTACCAGGCGCAACCAGGTTCGTCGTTCATATGTGTGTGTGCAGCTTTAGATAATCCACACGTTCATTGTATTCCTTGTGTTAGTGTGTATTTGTATCGTGTGGCTTTTGTTGGTGTAGCTGGTAGCTTTTGTTTATCGTTTGTATTGTTAAACGATATTAGGTCGTTTCGATTTATGTAACATTACTTATAAAAGATTCGAGTGACTCTAAAAAGCCAGAGCAGCAGGCAGAGCAAACACACAATCTTTTAGTGAGTATTTTAGTGTTCGTACGCGAATCATACTTATTTTGTGATTCGTGTATATGTTGAGTTATGGAGAATCGAAATCAACAACATCATACGTGTTGTTAAGTATGAATATGATGAGTACTTCAAACTTTGAATATGAGTAGAGGTTCCATGATATTCAAATAAGTATGAATGCGTATAAGTATTAGAAATTATGAGTATAATTCGATTTTACTCATCTTTTTGAATACTCATTGCTGATCTCTTCTGGTACACACTTCCTATAGAATGTATGGTTGACATTCCTAATGCTTAGGTGTAAGTAAATTGGCATGAGACCCATGTATGGTCTCCCTTCTCTACTTCAATCTGACTAACTGTTTATGAGCATACTATACGATTAAAAAGTGCCTATCGTAACCGAAAAAAACAAAAAAATTTTTTTTATTAAATTTAGGGATTGTTTTTTGTTTAATAAATTATGTTTTTAGTTTTCTTGTTATTATTAAATATTTTATTATCTCTCACCTTTTCTTTAAATTATGACATTCAGTTTATTTGTCATTTTATGACACACTTTTGTTGTTATTAGATTTTATTTGTAAATAATTTTTTGTTTTTTTTTTGTTTTTTATGACTTTAAAGTATATATCTGTCACAGGTCTTATCTTTAAATCAAATAAAAGATAATAAGACGACGTTCGCTCCCATTAATAAGAATATGTTTTATTGGTTTCAAAATTTTGATTATCTATACGCCTTAAGATTCAATTGTAAAGGAATTATGATTGACAAGTAAAAAATATTATAAATTAAAAAAATATTGTTTTATAAATTAGTACATTTTGATATTTTTATTTAAACCTAGTAGGCGTATAAGAGAATTATCTTTCCAAATTTTGGTTTCAAATATTTTCCATCACTATAAAGCTCTGTTGAAAATTGCCTTTCAGAGTAACCTAGACTAACATTCGATAATATTTGGAACAAACCATTTAATTATTTCCCATTTAGATGCATTAAAATACAATTATTGTTCAATAATTGATTAAAATGTTTGTGGTATATTTCGAATTCTTGTTACCCACTAGCAAAACGTACTAATTGTTCATATCAGTTCCATAAAACTTTTATTTTCGAAAATCAATTATTAATTTATTGAACTCGAAAAGTAATAATAAATTAGACGGATAAGTGAGTCTGTAGGTTGTCATAATTGGTATTATTAATGAAACTACTTCGACAGTTTTGTGATTTTTTCACTCAGCAACATATGTAGTGTCCTAGTTTCGTTTGGTGTATGCAATGATTCGATGCGATAATTGAGCAGGAAGCTTTTGCACATGGAATCTCTTACTATGAATTCCTTTCCATATCAAATTCTTAATTATCAACCTTGAAGAGATAACTTTGGCCGTAGCAAAGGATTTGATTTCAGGCTATACATATCAGGTGATGTTAACCCATTAATGCCCGAATTACTTTTTTTCTAATGGTTACCGTTTTGTTTTTTACACTCAATTTCCTCTCAGAGCATAAAAACTAAGGCAACCTCTGTTGGCAACTTAAGTTGCCACTGGGCACTAATGAGTTAACAGAGCAAATTTAACTTTTTAACAAAGGCAACAAGTACATTAGTCATTAGGGTTCGAGGGATCGAGGAGGCAATTATCTCAAGTTCTAAAATTAATCCAGGGATCCCACTACCATGGTGGTCTCCGGTCCACCATTTGTATATTGTGGGGTAGGTGTACCAAATCTCTAGTCTTCTAAAATGGCCCCTAATCACTATTCTTTTTAAGATTTTTCAAACATTTTTCACTAAAAATTGATTTTTTTGAGTTCAAATTTCTCGAGTTCCATAATTATCCCAGATATCCCACTACCACAGTTCGAAAGAGGACTGTTCGGACCACAATATAGTGGAACATGTGTACCAAGTCCCATTTGTTTTCCAAATTAATTTCCAAAAATTCTGGAGTGATATTTGGTATAATTTTGATAGAATCATATAGGAGCTCATAAGAACAATTTTTATAACTTTAGATATACACTCAGCCACAAAAGTATACATACGGATAACAAAATTCAGAAATTTTTTAACTAATCCGTTTTCGTTGAAAATCTTTGTAATTGTCTGACAACTTTCCTCGATTTTAAGACGGTCTTGGTTAAAAAATTTCTGAAATTTGTTAACTTTTGTGGGCCTGGTGTGCACTTTTGTGGGCCTGCACAGCCGACAAAAGTTAACAAATTTCAGAAATTTTTTAAACAATCCGTTTTCGTTGAAAATCTTTGTAATTGTCTGACTTCTTTCTTCGATTTTAAGACGGTCTTTTGCATTGGTTCAGAAATTTGTGAAATTTGTTAATCGGATGTATACTTTTGTGGGCCTATGCAGGGCCACAATTCAGTTCAATTTCAGAAATTTTTTAACCAATGCAAAAGACCGTCTTAAAATCGAAGAAAGAAGTCAGACAATTACAAAGATTTTCAACGAAAACGGATTGGTTAAAAAATTTCTGAAATTTGTTATCCGTATGTATGCTTTTGTGGCTGAGTGTACATATACATATTCTTGGATCCAATTTCCTATATACATGCTGTTAACTATTTTACATTACTCTGTAAACATGAAGATTTGCTCTGTGCTAAAAATTGTGGTTTGCGTCTTTGCTTTTTAAATTCGAATTTATCTTCACACACATAAATGTTTTTATTATTATTTTTATTTTATTTTATTTTTTTTATTTTATTTTATTATTTGGTTGAAAATAATTTATTGTTATTGTTAGTTAAGTAATAAGCACGTACATATTCTGAACATAAGGTTGCCGTTTATTATTTACATTTAATTAACCGCGAAAATTTTTAATTTTTTTACGTGCATTGAATTTCAAAATATGATTATAAATGTAATGAGAAAAGAAAAGGAAATTGTACTTACACTGCCACATGATATAATATAGCTGGCAGTCCTCTTGGCCTCTCCAGAAAATTATATACACGACTCTGAAGTCTTCGATAACGTACATCACGGCGATTGCCGCGATTATAGTTTAAAGGCTTCCCCAGTAGTGACATTCGCGGTTGAGCTAAACGATCGGGTGGACGTGAAATGAGCTTACATTTCCTAAAAAAGCAAATGGAAGAATAATAATGTAAGATTAATTTTAAAATACCATAAACACACACACACACACAGATTTTATAATTTAAATGTGAATACATTTCATTTGAAAATTTCTTTCTATTACAATTACTTCTTAATTTTTAAAGAGGATCATCAGCAGAGTAGTATGGTAAGCAATTGAAAATAAAAACGTATCATGAGATTAAATTTTTATTAAAAAATATTTTTTTCTTCTTATAATTTTATAAGTCAAGATTTGTACACTTTTTTTATTTTGCACACACTGTTTAACTTGAACTTGCCTTAATTTAAAAGTTTTTTCATAAAATATTATCGGATCATTATCGGGATCCATTGCGAAAGGATTATTGAAAGCACTGCTTTGGCTAAATAAGCGATATTTTTCTTTAATTCGAATATTCTAAATTGCTATTGCCAAAGTATATAAAGTTTAAGCGTGCAGCGCATTTGAATTTCAATTTAACACTCTTCACTGGCCGTTAAGTATTACACTGGAAGACCTTTTTTAATTGCGCGATTATTTTTGTTTGGTTTCTGAAGTTAAGTACTTTTTCAAGACTATCGAGTTGAAACACACCTCGCATATAAAATGCTTTTTATATATTTATGACAAGACTGTCTGTTTCAAGCCAAACCAAATAATACAAATACAATAATAATAACAACAATACTATTGTATATATAGACGGGTCTAACTAAAAACTCTTCGTAACCAAACCCATGAAAATGATTTTTCTTTTTTTTCCCTTAAAAAAAAAAGCGTTTAAATAGCGAAACTGTATATTCAGATGTTTAAGGGCAATTAATATTTCAGAGGCAGCCGCCAAAGTGCTAATTAATCGGTTTTTTTTTTTCTTGGATTTGTTTTTTAACGATATTTTGATTAATTAACGTTTAAGGAATTTTTTTTTTTTTGGTTTGCAAACAACACAACAACAAGCTTGCTTTACTATTTACTTAATGACTGCGACTATCTTCTTTAAAATACTGATCGTTCTTGTTTGTTTGTATTTCAATTTTTTTTATTTTTTTCTGCTTTAATTTGTATTTTTTCTTTCCCATTTCCCTTGCCTCTAGGTATTGCATTTCGAAAAGATGATAAGGATTGTGACGAAAAACTTGAAAAAAACTCACTTGCCCAGCAAAATATTAAAAAAAAAAAATTATGAAAAATTAAAACAAATAACGATAAATAATCATTCATTATGAAAAATTGTCACGAATCGTAATGTTTATGCGTTTGCATGTACATTGTTGACATTGTCAACATAATTGAGAGTGAAGTCTACATTGTAATCGCTTAAAAGTTAAACGAAACAGTAAATACGAACTACTAACCAATATAATACATTGTATACACACGTTTTAAACCGTTAAAGAGAGCAGAGGTTTATCATACGAAAGCGATCGCATTTAAAAAATTACACTCGCAAATTATAGTCTGTGAATAATTTTTTGTTCATAACAAATATTGAACAGGGTTTACAGGGGTAAATAAGTTAATTATTTCGAAATTTCTTAATAAGTACGGAAGTTTATAAAATGTTACGCAAGAATTAGGAGGAGAATATATCATTACAGCAGATTTCTGGCAAAAACTCTGAGAGTAAATAAAATTGCCATGAAAAGTTTCTCAAAAATCTGTCGTTCGGAGTCGACTTTAAACTGTAGGTCCCATCACTCATGTATAAAATTAACACACACAACATGAGTGGTGTGAGAAACTAGGTCGTAATCCTGTTTGAAGGAGGGTTGTAATGACCAATTGTGGATGTATGTATATATCATTACATTGATGTTTTCAGTAAGGTATTGGACCAAAATGCTCCTCCATGCTTCTTAGCTGTTGTTTTCGTGATAATAACATTCGTTTTAGGCAGTGATTAATCCAATCTCCATCCCTTAATCCAGTCAAAAATCTTAGAAAATAATTAAAAAAATTGATTTGCAAGCAAAATAATGAAAACAAATTTCAGTTGCAGCAGACTTGACATAAAGTTATTGCATCTACGACCAATATGTTGGTCGACCAAATAAATATATCTAAGGGAGCCATATAACATACATATTTTACTTGTGAGCAGAATATGCCATTATTTCAATTTTCAGAGTCCACTAATATACTTGAAGTCGCCGTAGTGTAGTAGGTAGACGCAAAAGCCTGGGTTCGAGCCCCAGGCCAGTCATCAAAGACAAAATACAAAAAGTATTTTTTCGGCGACTTCCTCTCAGCAGATTTCTGGCAAAAACTCTGAGAGTAAATAAAATTGCCATGAAAAAGTTTCTCAAAAATCTGTCGTTCGGAGTCGACTTTAAACTGTAGGTCCCACCAATCATGTATAAAATTAACACACACAACATAATTGGTGTGAGAAACTAGGACGTTGTACAATGGGTCAATTCGACCTCCGGGTACTGTACTTGTCCTAATTGACAAGTACACGTCCTCTAACCTAACCTAACCTAACCTAATCTACTCATATTTGTGGCGATTTGCTCTGCCAATTGAAGTATAGGCTGCCTTCCAAAATGTTAGTTGCATTGTGTTTGAACAAAGTATCGTGTTTCATTATGCCGCTGTACAAAATATATACAATGTCTTCTATTTCAAAACGGCGTCAATGAGTAACGCAGTCAAAAAGCAATCAGGCATCGGATTTATACTTGATGCATTGTTTGGTTACTTTGCATATCTACATAGTTTATGTACAGTAGTAGAACTGCATACAAACTTTGTATTGATACATTTTGGAAGGCAGCCATACTGACATCATAACGTTCACTGAACGTATGTTCGTTTTTAGAATATGAAAAGCAATGAGAGCGTTTACCGAACTGTAATGTAATTTCGGTTGCGTTGCTTTTCATGTGCTAATGTATGTTACGTTACGTTAACGTTTGGCTACTTCTACCTTTGGAATAGTAAAGAATATTAATTAGGATAGGAGGAAGTGGCTACTTTGTTAAATCAAAGCTCACTTGAGCACACATGGCTTTCCGTTGTGATGGCGAAAAAAAATCGATGCCTCATACACTAACTGAAAAGTCTTGATTAACAGAGGTTGACAATCAGCATTAGAGCTTGGCAAGTACGACTGCCTTAGAATCAAATTGAAAACTAGCCTTATAGTTTAATAGTTTTGTTTATTGGTGTCCGGTACGAGCGTGCTTGCGCAAGTAACTTCATCAGCTAAACACTACTTGGGGCATTCCTAAGTGCATGAACCCACATGCGATTGACATAAACCTACTTAGAGACACAATTCTATAAGAGATTGGCTATTCTATAGATTTCATAATTTTTAAAGTATCTGCTTCTAAAATAAAACCCTTAAGATAACATATTCTCGTCACTTTTAATTAATTTTTCTTGCGTTAAATTGTTTCGTAATAATAAAGATAAAAACGGAATTATTATCACATCATTGGTACAAAGTTTTTTTTGTTTGTTCTATTTTTGTTTGTTCATGTGATAACTTAAATTTTATAAATGTCAACTAAAAAAACAATAATTTAATCAATATGTTACGTATTTACTAATTAGTTTATTAATACAAGCATATAATTAGTATTTAAACTAAAAAAAAAAAAACAAAACAACAAGAACAATAATAATTAAAAAAATAAATAAATAAATCTAATAAAGCAAATATTTTGTTCTTATTTGGTAAATAATGAAAGTGAATGTATGCATACAAACGTTTCACATGACTCATTGTACTTATTACAAGGTGGCTCAAAAGTAATGTTATAATGTGGATATATATGTTAAGATTTTATTTGTATTTCGAAAATTCTTAAGAAAGAAACACGGAAATAATTTACAGTACATCAACAGAAAAATGATCGACTTAAGAATACAGTAGCTGTAAAATAGGTATCAGAGATCAGCAATGAGTATTCAAAAAGATGAGTAGAATCGAAACATACTCATAATTTCTGATACTTATACGCATTCAAGTCGCCGTAGTCTAGTAGGTAGTGTGTTCGCTTATTAGACGTAAAGCCAGGGTTCGAGCCCCAGGCCAGACATCTAAATAAAATACAAAAAGTATTTCTTCGGCGACTTTCTCTCAGCAGATTTCTGGCAAAAACTCGGAGAGCAAATAAAATTGCCATGAAAAGTTTCTCAAAAATCTGTCGTTCGGAGTCGACTTTAAACTGTAGGCCCCACCACTCATGCATAAAATTAACACACACAACATGAGTGGTGTGAGAAGCTAGGTCGTAATCCTGACTGAAGGGATGTAATGACCAATTATGTATGTATACGCATTCATACTTCTTTTACTGTCATGGAGAATCTACTCATATTCGTTGTTTGAAGTACTTATCGTATTCATACTTAACAACACGTATGATGTTGTTGATTTCGACTCTCCGACAACATATACACGAAGCACAAAATACGTATGATTCACTAAAAGATTGTATGTTTGCTCTGCTTGGTGTTCTGTCTTTTTTGCTTATGTGTCTTTTTTCTTGTTTTTGTAAATGCAACAACAACTAGGACTGTAAATTTTGGTGAATGATTCGAGTCCCCCTAATCATTTATAAGCATTTTTCTAAAGTTCTGAATCTAAATGAGTAGGCTTATGAATCAAACATATTTCGAATGGTATGAGTTTGATGTCAACGTTGTACGCACACTCATTGCAACCTGTACTTATAAATCAACGTAGTGTAGTGAGTACGAATGAATCAGAGTACATAGTTAAATTTCAATATTGTTGACTCACTTATATTCAAACTTTCATGAGTGCTTATGAGTAGCGATAAAACGATTCATTGCTGATCTCTGATGGATATGTTATAGCTATAAAGTAGATACATTGGATTTGTTGGAATTTTTATAGCGTTTTTTTATTTGATTTTTGTTTGTGTAGAAATTGTATTGTTTTACCGTTTCGCTTTGTTATCCATATCCTGCAAAACTGTGATTCTGTTTGTTGTATCTGAAATACCAATGAATTCTTGTCAGTAGGTAAAGTTTGAAGAAAAAAGGCATCGACTTTTCTACATACATACATATCTAGCAATACACTTTATATTTGTACTTTGATTTGTTTTTTTTTTCAAATTCTATCTATGATTACAATGAGGCGAGTAATTCAATGATTTTTTTCCAAAATTACATGGGGATTTTCGATTTTAGAGCAGGCGAATCAGTTTTAATTTGTAAAGTTTTATTCTTATTAATGGTGGGGCAATTTTAATGTATAAATATAGCCCATAATCTGGTCTAAAGGATTGCACTGGCCAATAATGTAGGATGTAGTAGATACAAACAGTTACTAAAGTATACGTACGGTTAAAAAATTTCAGAATTTTTTTAACTAATCCGTTTTCGTTGAAAATCTTTATAGTTTCCTTGATGTTAAGACGGTCTTTTGTGTTGGTTAAAAAATTTCTGAAATTGAACTGAATTGTGGCCCTGCACAGGCCAAATTTCACAATTTTCTGAACCAATGCAAAAGACCGTCTTAAAATCGAAGAAAGATGTCAGACAATTATAAAGATTTTCAACGAAAACGGATTGGTTAAAAAATTTCTGAAATTTGTTATCCGTATGAATACTTTTGTGGCTATGTGTATATATGTATAAGCACTTTATTTTTTTCTAATTCTCAATCGGTTTTCCATTATCACATTGGGTGTAAAAAATTAAACTGAAAGATCCATAAATATTCCCAGTGTAAAAAATAATTTCTTAGCACCTCCACAAAGCATGGACATATACCCCTGAATGATCTAGGTTAAGTTCGAATGGTAGCGGAGTTCCGAAACGGGCCATTCAAAAAAGTGGTATAAACCGAAAACAAAGACAATAAATAACATTCGATAAGAAAAAGGGAAGTGATAGAAATAGATTATGAAGGAAAGTAGAATGAAGAGAAACCAGCTAATACCAAAGATGATATCTTCAATGTTTGAAATTCTAGCATAGACTAAATCACTAAGCCCATTAGGTACATTCCCGCCAAGAATCTTGAGTTTTCACCTCTGCTCATTGGGGCACATATACAGAACCCGTTCAACAGACTTCAACTCCCTCATATTGCAATAAATCCTGCAGTAAGAAGGGGTGCTCTTATCCCGAATAATAGTCCACCAGTCCTATGGCAATCCTATCTTGATAAATAATTTCCAGAACCCATTGCGTTCTTCCCATGGAAGATATAACGATATGACCGTGTCAACAGAAGACCCCAGAAGTGGGAAGTAAGAGATTTTCTCATCTTCCTGCCTCCTTCAATATTTATCGGACTAAATAACTAGTTTTTAATATTTTTTTACTTCCTTAATATTTAATCACCCTTATTCTGGTTGTCGTCGTCGTCGTCGTTTTTGAGTCAACATCGTTTTCTATCGTCGTCGACATCACGTCGACACTGTTTTGGTATTCTGTAACAGTACCGTGTCGACGTCGACTGTTTATCGAAAATTGTAATAACACAAAACACACATCTCTAATATTTAAGTCAGCCGATTCATTTTATGGTTTATTAAGAAAAAAAAAAAAAAAAAAGTTTTTTATATTCAGGCCTGTTAAAATAAGCGATGTATTGATCCATGTCCAGGAATATGTGGCCGTTTTGCGCTTTGCAATTGTGTAAACCAAAGTCCGTTCTGTACTTGTATTCAAAACTATACAGGAAATCCATTTGTTCAGTGCCAAGGAATGAGTAAGTTTGATAGGATGACAATTGCTGCGAAGACTTAGCTATTAATACGATTTTTAATGGTTGTTGTTGAACCTCAAAAGGATGTTGTTGCTTCGCATCCTTGTCAACCTTCACCGTGTGGTCCAAATAGCATCTGTAATGCTATAGGGACAACACCTTCATGTACTTGCTTACCAGAGTATACAGGACAACCACCTAATTGCCGCCTTGAATGCGTTACAAACTCTGAATGTCCCTCGCAACAAACTTGTATTAATCAGAAATGTAAGGATCCCTGCTCAGGCCAAAGTGCAGTTTGTCGTGTTAATAGCCACACTGAGTCTGGCTATACTGGTAATCCATTTGTGCTATATCAAGGCGATCCATATCGCTATTGTGTTAAGGAAGAAAAACGTAAGACAATAAAAATTCACCACAAGAGTTAATTTTTTAATGCTTGTCGTTACCAAAAATGATGACAAAATCAGAGTCGACACAACACAATATCGACTGAGTATTGACTTACAGAATACAAAATGTGTGTCGACAGTCATCGATAACTGTCAATAACGACAAACAGAATACCAATTTTAAATTGTCGACGCGTCTTGCGTTCACCCAACCAGAATAAGGGTGAATATGTTTAACCATTGTCTTTTTCAAATGACAAAGAAATTTTTTAATATATTTTTTAATATAATTGCGTTTTATTTGTTAAATTTTGTTTTTGTAATATTCATTATCATTATCATCATCATTAGTTTGTATTATGTACTCAAGTTAAAGTTATTTTAACATTTTTATATTATATTTACATACTATGCGTTATTTATATGTATGTATGTATGTATTGGATGTACAATAC
Source organism: Sarcophaga carnaria (assembly GCA_958299815.1). Lineage (NCBI taxonomy): Eukaryota > Metazoa > Arthropoda > Insecta > Diptera > Sarcophagidae > Sarcophaga > Sarcophaga carnaria. Next base: position 4,757,714 of record OY283153.1, on the reverse strand, counting down.
ATACATAGTGTATAGAGGGGGTTAGTATAGTTAACATACATACGTATGTACTTATACGATTACATACATATATATGCAGTAGAGTTTAAAAGTTTTGTTACATTATTTACACACGTTTTACAGGGTATAGGCTTTATACGATAATTGAAAGTTATTAAGTTATTAATAATTTAAAAGCTACATTACATTACATTACCAATATAGAAAATATACAATACAATACAATAGAATACATAAGAAATTGATTATAATTTTTTGTTTGTTTGTTTTTGTTATTTTCATATAAAAACAAAATAAAAAATGGAAAAAAGGAAACTTAAAACCAAAAACCTATTTACTTTAATTAGTTGAATTATGAATTACATATGAAAAGAATCATCACAAGAATACGTGTATTTTCATTTCTTGACATCGACGATAATCTCATCACCGGGCTGTATGTTATAACTGTACAAGAACTTATTTGGGAAGCGCATTTCTTCGGGACCAAATTCTTTATAGTCTTGATCCACATAATACAAACGCATTTTGTTGGCCGGCAGGCCGAAAATCTTTTCCAATTTCCCTTTAAGATCTGCAACAGTACGATAGACATCGACGAGACGTGGTTCTGTTTTATCCTGATAGTTGAGCAATATTTTGACACGCTTGTCAGGCTTAAGGTTAACATTGACCAGAGGATCTAGTTGACCGTGTTTAGCTACCAGTTCGGTATAACGTCGTGGTCTTTCGTGTTCCGGCTTATCCATGTAGTGACGTATAAAGGCTCTTTCGGCATCTTCGCGTTCATCGGCAGTGATAATACCGCCGCCATTTAAAATGGCAACGTTAGGCAAGCGGGCAATAAGCAATTGGCGGCGTTCATGTTCAGTGCACTCCAAACGTTCCCAGAGTGGCCAGTTCTTAACTCTTAGGTTTTTAAGCTTAGGAAACGTAGCCAAACGATCGATATCATCCCAGGTATCAATAGAGGCATAGCTGAGATTAAGAAATAGTAAATTGGGAAAATGCCGTTGGGGTGAATCCTCCACAGGAACATTTTCATTATCGTTATCGTTATCATTAGCGTTGTTTGTTTCATTCTTGTCGGAGGTTATGGTAGTGGCGGTGGTATTGGTATTGGTAGTGGTATTTTCGTTGCTGGTAGTGGTGGTGGTGGTGGTGGTGGTGCTGGCGTTGTTGTCGTTAAACTCTATAGCTCTTATGGGACAATCGGCCAACACTAAATTTTCCATTTGTGGAAATATTCTGCCCAAACGACAAATTTCCGGCCATTTCTCGACGGGATTACCCGTAAAATGCAATGTTTTTAAAGCCCTGTGAGGCGAAATCTTTTTATATTTCTTCGTATTAGACGTACAACAACAATTCTTCGAATCATCTTGATCACAGTTTTTTCCATTAAGATGGCAACAGCAGGCACTTTCTTGTTGTGTGGGTAAAAAATCATTAGTATCTAATAGCACCTCTTCATAGTCATTTAAGCTTAAATGTAATTCCTCTAAGACAGGCAGATTTTCCAGCAGGACATCTATGCTGTCCCAGTTAAGGTAAGTGCCATTTAACACAATGCCCTTTAGATTAGTAATGGGTGGTATGGTCAGCTTGCTTAATGGCTGGGACAGAGTATTTTTACTTAAATTAAGAAACTCTATGCGTGGCATATGTTCCACTATGTGGAAGACCTCTTGCCAGTCTTGTAGTTTGTTTTGGGCCAAATCCAGTTCGCGTACACGTTTGCATTTGTCTTTAATTGTGTCGAAATCGCCCGCACAATCAATGTCACAGTCGTTTAGCACCAATAGCTCTGGCACACACAGCAGAGGCGGCAGCCTTGGTATGAAAATGGAAATTAAACGTTCCCCTGACGCTGACGACGCCGATGAAGTCGACGATGTCGATGGTGACGTGGTCGTAGAAGTAGAATCTTTGTCTTTGCCACTTAAGGCAATTTCTTTGTGGGTTTCCGCATCAAAATCACAATCAGAGAAATATTTACGTTCTATAGCTTCCAATAGAGATGGCATAATGTAGCTGTACTGGTACTGCTGTGCAGTCAGCGAGTGTGGTTGCAAAAATAAGTGTGGTTACGACGACGGTCCTTGTCAATTTGTGGTTATTTGACTTGACTTCCGATTGTTAGTTTAATTACCTTTTAATTATTTTTTATTTTTTTTATTGTTGTTGAAGTTGAAGTTAATGATTTCCTTGTTGCGTTTTTCTTCACTTCTTTTTTCTTTTGTTTTGTTTTTAATTAATTTGTAATGATGGTTTTGTCTGCTTAATTTTAGTTTTACATTGAAACAAACAACAACAACAAAAATGTCTTTGTTTAACGGTTGATTAATTCTTTAGAAGAACATGCACTGGAAAATCGATAATTGCTTTCAATTACATTCTCTCTGCTTTGTTTTGCTAACGAGCTTCGTTGTTTTCTTTTCTTCTCTTCTGTAGACTTTCGTTTATTTCTGTCGTGAAAAGTAAAGTTTAGCACAAGTTTGCGTTGGATTTTTTTCTTTAGTTGTTGTTGCTTATGTTTATGTTTTCCTTTGTTTTGTTACGAAGTTTTGCTGAGAGAGAGAATAAGGCAAACAAAGGTTTCTAAACAAGCCAAGTGTTTGGTTAGCATTGATGTGATGGGTTGTTGAGAGAGTGGGGAGCACTCAGGTGAGCGTAATGGTTTGAAAAAGAATAAAAAAAGAAAACAATTAAAGTTGCGTATGTGTGCGTGCTTATTTGCAATATTTTGAAACACAATATGGGGTCACTTCAAAGAAAAGCTGATTGATGATGCTTTACAGCTGCTAACATATGATAATTTTCTGTTAACACTGCTGCTACTGCTACTGCACTGTTAGTGATGACAAATTTAAAAATTTCCGTTGCTTTGTTATTTCCACCAAAACAAACAGGGGCTGTCTTCAACAACACTTGTCACTAGCACTGTGATTATTGTTTTACGTTATTCTTGTTCTCTTCACCCTCGCACTAACTATTTCAAACACTTCTCCTTCCTTACCCTCACCACTTCTTGGCTGCTGCTGCGTTTGCTACTGCTCACCGCGTTTCTTTCTCCTGGTAAGAGTGCATTTAATATTTCGCTGTTGTTTTACTTTCATATACAGCTGTGATAGAGTGATGTAATTTTTGCAATTTTTCAATTGCACTTTTATATTATTGTTCACGTTCCCGTTGCTGTTTTCGTTTTTATTTTTATATTGAAGAGATATTTTTCAATTGTTTTCAATTAAATCCTATTGCATCGATATATTTATTAATCGAAGAAATAACGTCTTACTTATTTTTTTCTTGCTGCTGCTGCTTAATGTTTGCAATTTATCGTTTAATTGCGCACTAAAATAATAGACAACGTTTTTCAAATATTAAAACCGACAAAAAAACGAATTTTTTTCCAACAGTTCGAACAAAGAAAACAAATTTTCAAATTAAAATCAGCTTTTTTTTGTTTTTTTTCTAAATATTTGACTACTACGACGTCCGTACGTTAAAAATGAAACGTTTTGCTACGTGTATTTCGTTGTTAGTGGTTGCCAGTGGTCTGTCTGGTTGGGTCTCTGGTCTCGTAGTTTGCCAGTGTCAGTGAATATCTCTGGTTGTTTCTACTCTATTCTCAATAAATTTTTCAATTTCGCTGTGCTCAATGGCTATATATTATGTGTTGTTGTTATTGCTGTTATTGTTACCGATGTGCTTTAACTGATACATTTTGTTGTTATTCGCTAACATTGTAAAGTGCGCACTTCTCTCTGGGAGAACTGAGCACAGAGTAATTGAACCAAAATATTTTTATTTATTTTTTTTTTTTTTGTTTATTGAGAACACATGTTAAAAAACTGTATGTGTAATTTGACGTTTTGTGTAGGTCGTGTCGTACAATGGATGATGCAGAGTCGTTACAAAGAGGTGTATTGTGCATGGGGCCTTTTAATAAAGTTGTTTAAGTTTTTGTGATATTAACTATAACTACTCCAGTCTAATGTAAAACTTAAACTATTTTTTTTAATCAATTATAATATTAACCTATATAGCAGAGGAGGAAAATATTGAATAAAAAAATTGTATTGAAATTAAAAACGTGAAAAAAATTACGTTCTTTTTTTTAATATAAAACATTTTCATTTACAATTTTCGACTGGACTTTTAATATTGTTTTAATGTACTAACGTTGAATAATTATTTACTCCAATAGTGTTGTTATCTGTTGAACTTTTCTTTAAATTAGTTTTTGTTTTGAAGCATGCAGAAATCCATGAATGGAAGTTTGCATTTCATTCAGATTAGATTACTAATAGGTTAAGGTTGCTTTTAATTCTTTATTGAAGAAATTTAATTATTTTTTTCGCTTGAAACACATAAATTTTTACCTGATCTTCATTGTCAATCATGGCTAATAAGAAAAAAATATGTGTGTACGTATAGTATACATATATTTAAAATGTAAGGCCCCTTTTTTACATGTAAACATCAACCTTCACAATAATTCGTTCACATCACTCAAACACCCCGCTGGTTTATATTGTAAAAAAGCGAAAAAAAAAATTAAAAATGATTTAAAATAAATACAATTTTGGCTGACTTTATCAAAAAATTTTTTGTTTGTTTTTAATTTCTGTTGCAGAGAATGTTGGTAACGACCTTCAGCCAAAAATAATTTATTCAAATACTTTTTCAGAATTCATTTGATTCTATTCTGTGTAAATGCCCGTCACGCTTTACGGACTAGACAGAGGAATAAAGAGATAGACCGTAAAAGTTTCAGTTGGTGTTTTTTTTTGTTTAATTGAGTACTTTATTCATTGAGGTTAGTGTTACATGAGTTCGTTGGCTATGACCTTTGTTTGGCAAAGGCAAACAAACACTACAACTGGCCCAGATAATTTTTAAATTTAGCCATTAAAGAAAAACCATTTCGATGCGCGAATAGATATTTAGAATGATTATATAGAATTTCTTTTATTGATGTTCTGTAATTATGATGTATTAAATCATCATTTCTTTTAGATTGTAGCATTATTTATGGGATTATTTCAATATATTGCAAAATAGATCAAAGTTCAGTAAGTTTTTCTACAAGTTTTTAAAAATTTGAATATAGAATCATTATATTTGAGGTAATTGGTAATATTTTCCCTTTAGTATGACAGCAAAAATAGGCTTGTATGAGGACTATACATATACATATAATTTTCCGATTGAATCTGAACAAGACATAAAGCTGTGGATTGATACATGTACACTTATTCCGTTTTATTAAAAAGTAATAGGCGTGTGGTAAAAAATATGATTTAAGCAATTAACACATTAGACGCAACATTTGCCGCACAGCAATTTTTCAATTGTCGTTTCAGGCAATTAGCATGCGCTTCATTATTTTAAAGGCAGCTGCGCAAAGTAAAAGTAAAACAAGTAAAAAATATTTAAGTTGGAACTGCAGGTCATTAAAAATTTATCAATGTAATGCGTTTTTAAAACCTCTATTTCATGCATGCTATTGTATTGACAGCATTAAATCTTCCCAGAGCCTGTAGTTGGAAGCAACAATTTAAAATAATCATTTGTTTATACACCCATGTATTCCATTTTTGACAGATTGCCGCGCCGCAAGTGTTGCGTTTAATGTTTTTATTTTGTCAATAAAAATTAAACTCGTTATGCACGGTATTATCGAAAGTTAAATTTTCTCAATTTATTTTAATGGATAACCATCCAAGTTAATTAATTTCCCTAAAGAAAGTTAATAAAGGCCCCCGTTAAGTTGCAACAATATTTGAAGTCAATTTCAACAGTTGTTGTGAAATTCAAACCTTTATTAGTCATACTAACAGTTTTGAGTTGTTCCTGCACAACTGGTTTTTCACAGTGAGAGAGTAAGAGACAGAGAGAGATGTAAAAAATATTGGGAGAGCAAATTTTAATGAGAGGAAAAGCCTAAAGAAAAAACAAAAGAAGAAAATTAAAATTATAATAAAATCACGATTTCATATCGAAAGCTTGTGTAAACTTTAACAAATAAACTCCTTAACTTAAAACATTTAAATAAAAACGCATTTAAAAATTTATATCTTAATGCCTTTGCATTAATATTAATACAACCAACAATAACAAAGATAATAAACAAGTATACTTGTTGAATACTTGTTGTTTAAAAAAAAATTAAACAACTTTTGTTTATTTTTTTTTATTTCATATTTATTAAGTGCTAATAAACGTTAATTTAAATCTGTTGCTCTCTGAAAAAATCTGTCTCTCCCTCTCTCTCTTTGTTATATTTTTTCTCTGACAGTTTTATATGAGCAAATGCGCTTTGTTGAAAAATAAAGAAAAGCTTTTTCAAAAAGAACATAAACAAACATTTCCTAAAGCTTTTTCCTCAATTGTTGTTGTTGGTTTGCTGTTTGATTGCAAACAGCTGATTGAACAAGAAAAACAATTGCTTTGGCTCCAGGGTCTCAATATTATGAATTATGTTGTAGGCTTTTAATGTTTGAGAGTGGTTGTGTGTGTGTGTGTAAATGAACAAACGAATGAGTGTATCAATAAACGACGAAAGAAACGATTCAATGGTTAAAATGGTTTCAGTTGTCGGTTATTTACGTACATACATATGCATGTGTATGTACATACGTTTGATTGAATGTGCTCTGTCAGTTTGTTTTACTAATGATATCTACCACCATCAGCCCTTTCATTTTCATTATTCTTGTTGTTGTTTAAAGTGTAGAATATGTTGATACACAACCATCAATCTACATTGACCGACTTATTTTTCACGCTCGCACATACATATTGTGCTTACATACATTTATGTTCGCATATGTACATATACTAACATACCTGCACTCATTTGCATACAAATAAACCAAAGTCATTTAAAATTGCATGGGTTTATTTGATTGCCAGTTTATGAGTGCAAACATTTACATTCACATTCACCCTGAGCAAAACTATGAAAATGTTTGCTTGCATTGAAAAATAAAAAAAAAAAACAAAATAAAATAAAGAAAATAAAAACGAAGAAAATGAAAACGAAAATGCAATAAAAAGAGGAGGTTCTTAATTTGATGTTCTCTCGTTAGTTATTGTTGTCGTTGTTGTTGTTGTTGCTTGCCAGAGTTTTGAAAATATTTCTTTTTCACTTTTTTATTTGTAATGCAGTCAAGAGTATCGTATCTACGGTATTGTCAAGTGTTGTGAAATGTCAAAGGTCAAGTGAAATGTAGATGGGAATTTATTAAAATATCATAATGAGTACGGGTATCATTAATATTCTAATAAAGATGTTTTAATGACACTGTATTCGATGGTTAAAAGAGACCCCAGATTGTTTTTCTTTTCTCTTCTAAAATACTATGTGGGTCAAGGTCGTTTATTTTAAAATCCTGGAATAATGTCAAATCAATTTATATTGTAAATTATCGTGCATAGACAACATCCATGTTATGCGTATTAATTTTGAGTATTTCATCGAGTATGAAGGTACTCTTTATGAGGATTTTATCGTTTATCGAACAGCTATCGACTCTACAAAGAGAGAGAAAGAATACTTCTTAGGCGTTTGGGTCCGCTGAAGATTATAATGCGGGTCGTGGGTTCAATTTCTACCAGACACTCTGTTCTGTTACTCTAATCGAAGTCCCTATGATGCAATTAAAGATGTCCCTACAATGTAATTAAGAAATTCACCGTAACCTCTCAGCAGCTTTCTAACAAGAAACGCTGCGAGTAAATAAAATTCCCATGAAAAGTTATTCAAAAATCTGGTCTTCGGAGCTGCTTATGGATAAAATTAACACACACAACATAGGTGGTGTGAAAAGCTAGGTCGCAATTTTGGCCTAAGGTTTGCAATGACCAATTAAGTAAGTCAGTAAGTTGCCTAACAGACGTCGTAACTGAGATGTATGTACTTGCACTCATGGGTGAATGACAGAGGATTTAAATGTTAACAGTTTGAGATCCCTTATTCAGGATCAGTTCCCATGCGTGGCCATTATTGCGGCATGAAATGCGAAGTCTGCGAGCTTCGAGAACTCACTTTAAAGAATTTTATACCTAAAGTTGAACAAAGAAAACCCAACAGAAAATCTATAGTTTTGGCACGTAAATGTATCGCTTTATTTACATCGTTATACGATGCTAGTGTGAACGTATACATTTAAAGCTTTGCGAGAGCTTTTCATAAAGTTCTATTAACAAGATTTATATGACTTTTCTGAAGTGAAATATTATATGTGAACTCTCAGCCAAGAAATACAAAATATTTCTCACTACATAGCTCAATGAAATAGGCTCGAAAACGCTAATTTAACAACTTTTGATTTTAAATATCGCGTAATGCAGTATTTTATAGAATAAAGAGGCAGGCCTATACAAAGAATGTTTTATTGGCAATTGTATTCCTTGATTTATTGAGTTGAATTTTTTTACTTGGAAAAAACAAAGAAAAAAGAAATAAATATTACATGTCATTCATATATACGAGGGTGGTTCAATAAATCCGTGAACATTTGAAGTGCTCGCCCTATAGTTCAGAGCACAACTCTACTTCCACGAGCTGACTTCTGTGAATGGAGTTCAAAGACAGCTGTTTGACAGTCTTTGACAGAAGATTGCCGCGTTATGTAGGAAGAAAGTGGAAAAAAGTGAAACGTTAGACTAAATGTATAAAGTTTTTTCCTTTTGTTGATTCAACCGTATGTTCTATAGGTAGGTACTCGAATTAAAAACTCATAATAGCCTTTAAACGAAGCAGTGGATTATCAAAATTTTTTATAACATGTAGACAGGAATAACGCTGACTTCATTGTCTTGAATTTTTCTAAAGTAACGACTGCTGGTTTTTTGTCTCAGTACGAGTAAATTTTTCAGTTAAGTCGGAGTGGTAGCTCTGATATCACAAAGCTCACTTGAGCACGCATAGCGGCCTGTTAGGATAAAATTTTTCAATTAATAGAACTGAACTTTGAGTAAAAATCTAAGCCCTTTACTTACCTAATTTGTCATTACAAACATATAGTCAGGGTTACGACCTGGCTTCTGATAGCAATCATGTTGTGTGTGTTAATTTTATCCTAGAGCTTAAAGTCGACTTCGAAAGACTAATTTCTGAAAATGTTTATTTATTTTCAAAGTTTTTGCCAGAAGACTTCTGAGAGGAATACGCCGAAAGAAATATTTTTTCATACTTTGTTTTGTTCAGGATATCTGGACTGGGATTCGAACCACGGCCTCATGTCTAATATGCCAACGAACTACCTACTAGAGTACGGCGACTTCATGAGTTCAGAGGCACATACATACATTCATTCTGAGTCAAAAGATTTGAACAAATTTTTTGTATTGTTTACGTACTCGGGAAATGAAGAATACCGTTTGAAATGAAAGATTTTGATTTTTTTATAGACACTCTTGTTAGTGGTTAGTTTTCATATCATTTTCGTTTCTACGTCGATGTTCAGTTTTAATTCGAGTTCAAAAAAAAAATAGGAAATCAATTTGGTTGCAAAAATTTTCCGTTCCATTTATACAACTCGCGATATATTTTGAAATATAATGTTTCTTTTGTTTATTACTGTTTATTTTTATTACACTCTATATTTTTAATTACAAAACGGCAACAAATTTGGGTTAAAATGGTCAAATGTTGGTAATCGTGCAACAAGGATTGCGTGTTCAATGTGTTGAATGTGATTGTCATAAAGGGGTCACTTAAATCACGGCTTTTGATGATGAGTTCCAATAAATAAAACAAAAAAAAACTCTGCAACACAAAACATGCAGAGCACTAGTCACGAATCACAACCGAGAACAATTAAAAATGTATCAAAAGAAAGTTCAAAGTGCCTTCATTATTTATCATGTTTAAAGCATTTGACACTCCTGTCGTGAAAATCATAAGAGCGAAGGAATTCATTCATACTTTTGTATTGCAATGCATGGGATTTTTTCCTTGTTCTCTTTTACAATATTTTGCATCTTACAGCACCAGGCTTCATTATTATTAATGACAGGCAGTGGTGGAAAATCCATACGGCATTATTCATTTAAGAAATAAAAACAAAAACCAACAAAAAAAAAAAACTACTTGAACATGTTTCTGTGGTTGTGTTTACAACAACCAAACACTTGTTATTTTGTGTAAAACATTGTTGTTGTTTTAGTTGCTGCTGTAAAAATGTGTGGTAATTATAGCATTAACATTGGCTTGCTATAAATGCCACCACACACACACATTAATGGCCAACAAACGAAGAGAGCTGGCAACAAAGACCTGAAGAAAGAACACGGACTACCCATTGAGCGACGAATGTTGAATAAAATAATTTCGACAAAAAAAAAAGAAACTAAAACGTATAACATAAAATGGCAATAAACACATACATACATACATATATACAGAGACATACATTGTATGTATGCACAAGTCGTCTACACCTACACTGCATACAGGGATCATCACTGCTAGAGGAACCTGTCTACACAAGTTGTGGCAGCACAATTAAAAAATTTTAACAAAATTGTTCTTGAATAGCTTGGCAAAGGCAAGTTCTTGTATCAGAGACTACAACCTTCACAAAAACTTCACCAGTCAATGCCCTATGCATGGTTACAATCGAATAAATTCGCGAAAACTACGTTATTTAAAGAAAAATTAACTTTATCCAAGAGGGCAGTTCAATCTCCACTGGTTTAGACAAGAATTGTGGAAATTATTTTAAGAGATTTCAGAAAAACATTGTTATCCAGTGTAGACTGGGTATAAAACCTACAGGCTTTGACCTTATGATGTTCAACTAATAGAACGAAAATCATGAAGCTCAGTGAAGAAACTTTTTAACTTGTGTTCAAGGTCAAGTATTTAATTCTAAATTAAATGGAAGCCAAAATGCGCCTGCTGCGAACGGATCTCATATTTTGGACGTACACTGACACATTGAAATCCGTTTTCAAATAAAAATGAACGAAATGTAAATACAGTGGTGGCCTTATAATTAGAAACGACTTAACAACATGTATGTATGTTTGTTAAATTGTTTTACAGTTTTCACTGTGTACTTGGGATCAAAGGCTTTGTTTGGAGGACGTCTTATATACGTTTTTCAATCAGATTGGGACAAATTAAACTTAGATTCGTCACTCCAGAAAACTCCGTTACAGAAACATCGTTTCTAATTATAAGGCCACCACCTCAAATCCTGCATGCATGTATCAACCAATGGCAGCAATGGATACAATGATCACGATTGAATGATTGTTGCTTCTAAAGTCAGGCAGCCGACTTATCCTCGATTATATTGGATTCCAGGCAATACAAAAGTCTACAAACATATTTCGAAGGGAATTAAACCATCCTACCAGAGGCATTAAGAGCTCCTTATTAAGTAGATAGTGAGTTGACTTATTAGACGTGAGGCCATGGTTCAAACCTCAGCTCAGATTTCTGGCAAAAACTCCTCGAGTAAACAAAATTGCCTTGAAAAGTTTCTCAAAAATTTGTCGTTCGGAGTCGACATTAAACTGTAGGGCCTGCCACTCATGTATGAAATTGACATGCACAACATAAGTGGTGTTAGAAACTAGGTCGTAATCCTGACAGAAAGGTTGTAATGATTAATTGTGGATGTATGTATGTATCAAAGTGTGTAAAAGCTCTCTTACAGGATAACATTCTTAATCAACAGCTAACATTCTTAATTGGTGCGCTTTGCAAGCGCCGATCCCTGTATTAATGAAAATGTTTATAAGTTTCTATGTGTTGTGAGTGTTTATGTGTGTGTGCTTGTGTAAAAGAGTTTGTACTAAATAACAAAATAGTTTAATTTAGTATGTCTTTACCATGTTGTACTTAAAAAAAAAAAATGAAAAAAAATGCAAAAAAAATAAAACATGTGGCATGTGTTGCAATACCAGCGGTAGTAAATCGAGTGTAACTGTATAACGATTTTGTTGATGATGATGACGATGATGCATGTGCTACTCGGCCCCTTTTGTGTCATTCTTTGATGGTGTATAACGAAAAAAATATTTTCATATAAAATAACATCAAGTTTATGGCAATTTCATGTTCTAAATTAAATTAAAAAAAAATAAAAAAAATTCCAAAAAAAAATGTGAAACAAAATTCGTTTGCTAAAGTGCAAACAGCCAACCAACCCGCCAGCCAGCCAACCAACGGTGTTGATGAGAATGATGATGGAAACAAGTGTTGTTTGTCGGTTTTTTTGATTTGATTTTGGTGTTGCTGTTATTGTTGTTGGTTTTTATTTTTCAAAAGAAGTCTTCTTTTCATAACAATTTTCATTTCATTTTCATTTTTCCATTGTTTTCAACGTTTATAATTTTACTTTCATTCTTATCGTGTTATAGGATTTCTGTTTTATATTTTCGCCAAGTACCATTGGCGTTGGTTATAATAAGTACCACTATCATCATCAAATACATACATACATACATACATACTAATATAGAGAAGTACATACATATGTATATATCTGTATAGATAGTATGTATGTATGTCTGTATGTACTTAATATAACTGAAAAACCAACCTTCACCTTATGGCTGGGATATAAATGAAATAATAAAGCGTATAAAATGAAAATGGAAACAAGAAATAAAAACAAAAATAATAAAAATGAAGCAAATAAAAAAAAATAAACTTTTGAATTGCACTAAAATAAAGCGAGAGAGAGAGAGGGAGAGAGAGAGAGATAGATTGGGAGAGAAAAAAGGGAAGTAAAGAAAATATTGCTGCACCATCTGCGTCATTTGTTGTAAGAAGTAACATTTTGAATTTCAAATAAAGTGTAAGAGTTGCCATAAAAACCACGATAAAACAATTTTTTCAGTTGCTTATAATAAATAAATGAGACTCATTGCCCCACAAGTGATCAGTTTAATTTGATGTTTGATGACGCTATTCAGGATCAGAGATCAGCAATGAATCGTTTTTCCGCTACTCATAAGCACTCATGAAATTTTGAATATAAGTGATTCAACAATATTGAAATTTAAAAACTCTGATCCATTCGTACTCACTACACTACGTTGATTTATAAGTACTGGTTCTAACGTTGACATCAAACTCATACCATTCGAAATAGGTTTGATTCATAAGCCTACTCATTTAGATTCATAACTTTAGAAAAATACTTATAAATGATTCGAGTGACTCGAATCAAAATTTCCAGTCTTAGTTATTGTTGCATTTACAACAAAAGAAAAAAGACACATAAGCAAAAAAGCCAGAGCGGCAAGCAGAGCAAACTCACAAGCTTTTAGTGAGTGTTTTAGTTTTCGTATGCAATTCATACTTATTTTGTGATTCTTGTATATCTTGAGTTATGGAGAGTCGAAATCAACCACAACATCATACGTGTTGCTAAGTATGAATATGATGAGTACTTCAAACTTGGAATATGAGTAGAGGTTCCATGATATTAAAATAAGTATGAATGCATATAAATATCAGAAATTATGAGTATGATTCGATTCGATACTCATCTTTTTAAATATTCATTGCTGATCCCTGTTCAGGATCTTTGATCTTGCAGCACATCCCTTTCAATTGGCAGTGAATCAGCCTTTCGTCTTGAAGTCGCCGTAGTCTAGTAGGTAGTGTGTTGGCTTATTAGACGCAAAAGCCAGGGTTCGAGCCCCAGGCCAGACATCAAAACGACAAAATACAAAAAGTATTCTTCGGCGACTTCCTCTCAGCAGATTTCTGGCAAAAACTCTGAGTGAAAATAAAATTGCCATGAAAAAGTTTCTCAAAAATCAGTCGACTTTAAATTGTAGGTCCCACCATTCATGTATAAAATTAACACACACAACATAAGTGGTGTGAGAAACAAGGACGTTGTACAATGGGTCAACTCGACCTCCGGGTACTGTACTTGTCTTAATTAACAAGTACACGTCCTCTAACCTAACCTAACCTAGCCTTTCGTCTTCCTTTTTCCTGTCACTTGCACTGTATGAGTATAGATCATCCTTCGAGTATTGGTTGTAAATAAAAATAAATTTTGGTCCTTTTTTTTTTATAAAATATATTAAAATTTCTTTTAATTGTCATTGTTTTAAAAAGCCTATTCACCAATTACTTTAACGTTGTGTTTTGGAATACAATTTTAATGAATTGATAAATTGTTTAAAGAAAAATTCACTTTTTCTTATCCCTTATTATATTTAATTCTTGCATTTTGGCAACCCTGTATCCGGTTTTCCTTTTTTTGGCAACTATTCGATACAGATTTCTTTCTTATCAAAGTATTCTCAAGTACCCTCCAACAATATTTCCTTCCAAGAAAAACGAAACGAATACGAATATGAACAGGAGGACTTACAATCTAAAGGACAATAATAAAATGTGAACGTGATGTGTTGCGATGCGATGCGATGCGATGTGATGCATTGAACTTCTTCTCTCAATGGACTGCTCTTTCTTTGTCACAGACACACATGCACACACGGTTGCAAATCGTTATCAAAGCTACAATATCATCATTTAATATGTTTTTTTGAGTACACGTTCGATAACTCGATATACGATTTGATTCGATTGAAGCGAGTGTAAATGTATCAATCAATATCAGTCATTGACAAGGTATTAATCAATCTGATTGACTTTTTGCATTTTAAACGATTCACGTTTTGCAATTTCCTAATACATACATACTATTCGATAAATGGATGAATGGATAGATGGAATGGATGGTCTTTTCTAATTTCTCTAAATAGCATTCGTGCATTGATTGTTGGAAAATATCGAAAAAATTAAAGGAAAATCTTTGCAATTGTTGCAGAAAATTTAATCTCAATTCAATTGTGTGGAGAGTGTTTGTTCTATTTTGAAAAATCATTCATAATTGCTTCGATTTAATATTTTATCGTTTTGTTTTGTTCTTTTTTTTTGTAATTTTTTGAGTGATGAAATCAATCAATTTAAATACAGAAAAAAACCAGACAAATAGAAATTTGAAAAATGAAATCAATATTATTTTTATTTATAAGACAAGTATTGTTTTTTATTTTTGTTTTAATTAATCTGTTGATTGTTACAATTAAACACTTGATAACATTATTAATCGCTTTCAATTGTTGAGGAAATATGCTGATCAAGATAAGAGGAAACGTTAATTCATTTCTGTTTTGCTTACATTATTAATAATGACCAGAATGACATGACATGAATGAATGAGTGAAATGAATGACTGAATGAATGGCTGAATGAATGAAATGAATTAATAATCATTTACGATTACAGTATTCTATTGGGTGTTATACAAAGCGTATGTAACTATTTCGTTATTAAATGATATTAGTGTGCTCAAAGAGGGGTTTAAAAAGGTGAAATGTTAAGTACATATACTGTGAGGCAACGCTAAATGCATTACTGGTTAGTTCGATACTGAAAAAGTAGATGAAGTTTTGTAACCGGTAGAGGAAGAGCCATATAAATAGCTGCGTCTCGAAACTTTAACGAGCTGATAATTCGAACTCATTTAAAAACTGCTGGCTATTTATCGAAATGAATAAACAAAAAAAACACAGTTTTTAAAACAGATTATTGGTCAAAGACTGATTATACTCCTCAATAATACTTTAAACTTGAATTGTTGACAATTCATCCATCACTCACAACTATTAGAAATAAAACTATTTCTCGTATTTGTATTAAACAATTTATTAATTGATTAGAAAAGGCAAAAGTGAAAAAATAATTTGAAGTGTAACACAACGAGTTCTAGAATAATCTGATTATGAATTTATTGTCTGTGTTTATGTGATTTGAATACTCAAAATAATTTTCAACAACAACACGTTTTTATAAAACCAAGTAGTCGAGAGTTTGATCCCTAATCCTGTTGCTTTGGCAAACTTTAGGATGCTGTTCGGTGTATCAGTAAGAAGAATTTCTTGTCTAGTACTACATAAGCAACCAAGTGCTTTCTTTCGAGGTGCAGTAATGCTTCACAGAATCTATAAATTCTAAAGGATCCTTTCCCTGTTGAATTTGAAGTAATCTCTGTTACGACCAAGTGTTTTTTGGGCCTGTAGTGTCTTCAAACTAAGCCTGATACATACATACCAGAGATCAGCAATTAATCGCTTTTTCGCTACTCATAAGTACTCATGAAATTCTGAGTATGAGTGAGTCAACAATATTGAAATCCAACTACTCTGATTCATTCGTACTCAATACAACATTGATTTATAAGTACTAGTTGCAATGAGTAAGAGTCCAAGATTGACATCAAACTCATAACATTCGAAATATGTTTGATTCACAAGCCTACTCATTTAGATTCATAACTTTAGAAAAATACTTATAATACTCATAAATGATTCGAGTGATTCGAATCATTTGTCAAAATTTACAGAAAGAAGAAAGAGCAAACACACAACCTTCTTTTGAGTATGTAGTGTTCGTACGCGAATCATACTATTGATATATTTGTGATTCGTGTATACGATGAGTCATGGAGAGTCGAAATCAATAAATCATGCGTATTGTTAAGTAAGAGTACCATGAGTATTTCAAACTTTGAACATGAGTAGTATGAGTTGGACATTAAAATAAGTATGAATGAGTATAAGTATCAGAAATTATGAGTATGATTCGAATCTACTCATCGTTTTTAATACTCATTGCTGACCTCTGATACATACATACACAATTGGTCACTACAATCCTTCAGTCAGGATTACGACCTAGTTTCGCATACCACTTATATTGTGTGTGCTAATTTTATACATTAAAACCCCACTTAACGCTGCTCCCCTTAACGCAGTTTCAGTATTACGCGGTAGTATTGGGATTCCCCTAAATCGCACGCTGTATTGATACTTATATGTGTGCAAATGAAACGGCCATGCACCAACCAACTATGTATCTTTTTCAACTCTCTCTTGTTAGTTTGTCCGGAATAAAGATTCCAACTGTATTTTCCGACGTCGCAATCACAGTACGAACGCTGTTTCGTTTAGCGCTGGAACTTATTGGAACGTATCCCCAGCGTTAACATGAGTTGTGGGACCTACAGCTTAAAGTTGTAGTCGCCGTAGTCTAGTAGGTAGTGTGTTGGCTTATTAGACGCAAAAGCCTGGGTTCGAGCCCCAGACCAGGCATCAAAGACAAAATACAAAAAGTATTTCTTCGGCGACTACCTCTCAGCAGATTTCTGGCAAAAACTCTGAGATTAAATAAAAATTGCCATGAAAAGTTTCTCAAAAATCTGTCGTTCGGAGTCGACTTTAAACTGTAGGTCCCACCATTCATGTATAAAATTAACACACACAACATAAGTGGTGTGAGAAACTAGGACGTTGTACAATGGATCAATTCGACCTCCGGGTACTGTACTTGTCTTAATTGACAAGTACACGTCCTCTAACCTAACCTAACCTAACCTACAGCTTAAAGTCGTCTCCGAACGACAGATATTTTTGAGAAACTTTTCAGGACAATTTTATTTACTCAGAGGTTTTGCCAGAAATATTTTTTCATTTTGATGTCTGACTTGGGGTTTCAACCGTGGTCTGACGTCTAATAAGCCAATACACTACCTACTAGACTATGGCGATTTCAACCTAATCCATTACGCAAATAATGTAATGACCCAACAACCCTTTTGGCTTGAGAGGCTTATATGTATATCAACACTTCGTAGGAACTATGAGAGAGGTCACCTTGTGCTACTTTCGAACACTTTACAAGCGTATTTCATCAGCAGCAATCCTCAGTACTAAAGGTGGTTGTATCACACAGAAACAATATTTCCAACAAAAAAAAATTGAAATGTTTAAAACAAATCTTATTGATTTTGAATTCGTTTTTATTGTTTTTATTTTTGAAAATAATAAACTAAAGAAATACAATTTCTTGAGTAATTAATTTTATTTTCTTGGAACAATGAATGAGCAAAAGAAAGAATAAACCGTGTGTGTCACTGTGCTTCAATTTATAGTGTGTAGCCTACCGTTTCATTTCATTTTGATTCTTTGTTAAAGGCGTAGAAATCTAAATAATAAATGAATTTAAAATAAATTCCATGAATTAACAAATAAATTAATGTATTTCAATTATTATTTTTATTAAAATTGATTTACAAATTAAAAGGGGGGCTCTGTGTGTGTGTATGCCATTCCATAATATAATGAAATAATTGCCGAACATTTTGATGGCAGAGCTCTGAAGCAACATGTGTAAATAAGGAGTCTACCTACACCTTTTGCTACCTCTCTTAATTGCAACATTTTCAGGCAATTTACCATTAGGTTGGCCTATTAATAGATCGTCCCCTGGCGCCCATAATTGTTATGTAGCGGTCAGTTTATCTGTTTGTCTATTAGTGGGTGGGTAGATGGTTAGTTGGTTGGTTTGTAGGTTGGCTGGCTGTATGGTTTTGGTTGTAATGGTTTAACAATGTAAACAGTTTAGTATATTTTTGTATTGATGTTGTTGTTGTTGTTCTTTATTTTAATATTTTCTTTTATATTTCGATGCCACGGTTCTACTACCTCCGCGCCTCCATATCTCTGTGATTTCATTGAATATCAACGATATTGTCTATTTAGACAGCAAATTATCGAAATAAAAACAAAAACAACAGAAAAACAGAAGAAAGAAAAAAACCGAAGGAAGGAAAATAAACTATGAAACAATATGTTGCAAACAAATAAAAATTAACAAGAAATTCAATAGGAAAACAAAAAAAAAAAATAAACTTTCTTTCTACCTGGTAATCACCCTCGTTCGTCTACATCATAATGATGATGACGGTGGTGATGATGATGATGATGATTTTATTTCCTAGTTTATGTGCCTGCCTGCCTGTCTATTTATCGGTCTATTGGCCAGTGATGGTTTTTATGACTAATTAAATTGTCCATTAAATTTTTATGTTTATTTTCTTCCATTTAAATTCTGTTGTTGTTTTATTCTATTGTTTGTTTTGCCATCTATTTTTCGCTTTCGCTTGTGGCAAGCAGTATCAATCCGTCGTTCAGACGCAGGCCGGGGCTGAATTCAGGCATTTAAAATTGTTTGCAAAATCGAAGGCTGGACGGCGGTTTATTTGTATATCATTAGCGAAATACTAAAAATTGTATTTTTATTTGCAAAATGTTTTCTTTTAATATTTTTAATTTTTATTTTTAGGTTTGATTTGATTGATTATTATCTGTTTCTGTTTGTCTGTTGTTGTTGTTTTGTTAAATATTTTCCTTTTGTTTTAATTAAACAACAAACATAAATACATATTGGAATTGGACAACAAAAAATACAAAAAAAAAATGAAAACTTTAAATAAAAATAAATGCATTGTGAACATTTAATGTATATTCTAAACATTGTTTAACTTAATTAAACGTTCTGAAACAGGTACACAGGTTAAAATATGTATGCTGGTGGTCTTTTCGAAAATGCAATGCATGAAACAGTTTCAGATTTCATTTCAATTCGCTTTGAGGTTACAATTTTTATGCAAAAAATGTATCTAAATATGTATGTCTACATCCATTGAAATAAGTACGTCCCTATTAATATTAAAATATGCTTAGAATAGGTGGCGTTACCACACTTTAAAACTCGTAAGATATTATTTTATGCCAATATGTACCAGAGATCAGAAATGTGTATTCAAAAAGATGAGTAGAATCGAATCATACTCATAATTTCTGATACTTATACGCATTCATACTTATTTTAATATCATGGAACCTCTACTCATATTCAAAGTTTGAAGTACTCATCATATTCATACTTAACAACACGAATCACAAAATAAGTATGAATCACGTACGAACACTTAAATACTTACTAGAAGGTTGTATGGTTGCTCTGCTTGCTGATTTGTCTTTTACCTTTTTCTGTAAAGGCAACAACAACTAAGACTGTAAATTTTGATGAATGATTCGAGTCACTGGAATCATTTATAAGTATTAGAAGCATTTTTCCAAAGTTATGAATCTAAATGAGTAGATAAGATGAATCAAACATATTTCGAATGGTATGAGTTTGATGTCAGCGTTGTACTCATACTCATTGCAATCTGTACTTATAAATCAACGTAGTAGTGATTGCGAATGTATCGTTAGAAGTCGCCATAGTCTAGTAGATAGTGTGTTGGCTTATTATACGTAAAGCCAAGGTTCGAGCCACAGGCCAGACATCAAGATAAAATACAAAAAGTATTTCTTCGGCGACTTCCTCTCAGCAGATTTCTGGCAAAAACTCTTGAGAGTAAATAAAATTGCCAAGATAAGTTTCTAAAAAATCTGTCGTTCGGAGTCGACTTTAAACTGTAGGTGCCGCCACTCACGTATGAAATAAACATACACAAAATAAGTGGTGTGAGAAACTAGGACTTTGTACAATGGGTCAATTCGACCTCCAGGTACTGTACTTGTCTTAATTGACAAGTACACGTCCTCTAACCTAACCTAACCTACGTATCGTTATTGCCACAAATTCTCCTCGACTAGTGCCAATTTACAAACTTCTTCATCTTCTTCAAATTAGTTTGCTTGTGAAACTATTACTAAGTAAACCTGAAGTTAAGGGAAAATAACTTTAATAGGGCATGGCATATACAATAAAGAGTAACCATATGAGATCATATACTATCTACGAAGATACCACAGGTAGGATCTGTGAATATTTTGGAAACTCTTTTAATATTTAATAAGTTTTAAGAGCACAGTAATAGGTATACCATTTCCATGAAAAGTTTTAGGTATTAAACGTTAAAACAAGTTAGGTTAAGATGGATTAGTTTAGGTTAAGAAAAGAGATGTCCACCCAGAGATCGAAAACAAATCCATTCGAAATCTAGCGTAGGTAACCAAAAAATATGCGAAAAGACGGAGGAGAACGAAAGTAAAATTCCATAATCTGCAGAAAATGTGTCTAGCCATTGCACTTGCAGCACAATCTATAGTAAGAAATCCTAGACAGGTAGTCGTCTAGGCTAGAAATTCACTCCATTAGACATTCTGCCTGGCAGTCCATATATGAGGAGCTATTATCGTTAATTTTAAATAATAAAGAATTGCATTCGTTTACATAGCCTTGTAACTATTTTATAGTAGTCCGGGTACTGTACTTGTCTTAATCGACAAGTACACGTCCTCTAACCTAACTATTTTATTCGAATTTTTCTAAAAATATTTCGTGTTGGTATACTTTCAAAACACACTGTAATTATATTTAATAAATAAATATTTATTTAGTGTATATAATACAACTAATGGTACAAACAAGATGAAGAAAACAATCTTCTAAAAAAAGAGAAAAATGAAAGAAAACATCTTCCTGCTAAAATAACAAAAAATAAAATAAGGAAAAAGGAAAATACATATTTTTTTTGATCAAATATTTACACATTAAATAAATACAATACTCGTGCCACTTCACTAATCTGGGCTTGGGATGGACCTGACTAAAGCACCAAAACAATAGAAAAGAAAAATTGCAAGTCAGAAGAAAATTATTGTCGGTCAAGTATGACCATATGTTTTCCCTACAAGAAAATTCACTTGGAAGTAGCGAATTATTATATTGTATTATGGTGTAGGGTATAAAAACACTGTGATGTATGTTAATCTTTGTCTTGCTTTTTTGATTTGTCGCTTTTTTGCTTTTTGCTTTTTTTTTTTATCAAATTCAACGCTTTTTTGCTTAACAGTTTGTCCTTTTTTATGTATTTTTTTCTGTCGCAACACTCTCATCGAGAATCACAAAAAAGAAGAAGAAGAAAAATAAAATGGAACACGACAACATCAACATTGATAAGTTGTGAACAGTCAGGATAAACTACATTAATATGCTTGTTATAGTCATTTCCAGTGTGTCGTTGTTGTTATTATTGTTTTTTTTTTGCTTTGTTTTGTTTGTTTATATCGTTAACAGAATGATGAGTTTTTCCCTCCTATTTTTGTTTTGTTTATTTCAAACATTGATGTTGTTGCTGTTGTTGTTGATTTTTGCTTGCTGTAAAATGGTTTGTTGTTTTAAATTGGTTTTTAGATTCAGATTTTGGTGTGGCCGCGTGTTGATTATTTTGTAATAAAACTTGTACCATAAAAACGCTACCGTTGAGGTATAAACAAAAATTGTTTTTCCTCGTTTTTTTTGTGGGGTTTTTAAAATTCAAATGCGTTTAACACTGATTTGTTTAGATTTTGAATGAATTGTTATTGTTGTTGTTTTAGAAGAAAAGATAAAACAGCATTTTATTATTACAAATTCATTAAAAAAAAATAGAAACAAAATTGCATTTAAAAAAAATCACACTGAATTTAAGATAATTAATCACATTGATGCCCAACGGTTGCAACGTTTTAACGCGTGTATTTCAAATATCAAACTAAATTGATTGCAACGCATTCAAATCGAATTTGATTGAAAATTAATTCTTTGTAGAATTGCTTTCGATTTTATAATTCCTTATAATCAGTTTAATGATCTTCCCAAAAGCAAATCTTGTTTTGTGGCTCACTAATGATGATTTACATTCCAATCTGGCCAAACGGAGAACTGAACGGTCAACTGCTTTGATATTTACAAGATATTTAATCGTTTTAAAATGTATAAATTTGCATTTTTAATTAATTTTTTTTTAATTAAATTTGTTTCCAGTTGTTTAAATATTTTAATCGTGTTTAATACTTTAAAATAAATTTTAAAAAATTAGAAAAATTAAAAACAAAAGATTTACGATTCATAAATCCCCGTTTGAGGTGGCCAACATATTGTGAAAAAAAATTCTATTTTTATATTCTTAGTTAAGTTGCGGTTAATTGACCTTGGTTAGCTTATTAAAAGCCTCAAGATAAAATTTTACTGATAATTTATGTATAATTCGAATGAAACATACAAGATTGAAACACATATCGCCAGCAGTAAGTCGCAATTAATGACAATTTATTTCGACTTGAAGTTGTTTTTTTTCCTTGTATGTATTATAAAAAAATATTTTATAATTATGTATTCTGTGCTTAAAAGCCCACTTAATTCCCAGCCATAGTCTTGGTTTTGTGACTGAGTAATATAGGGTCGAAGACTACCAAGTCATATGGCTACAAATATGTTAAAAAGGTAGCGATCACAATAAATGTATTGGAGCAATTGGTAATATAGTTGAGAATAAACAAAGACTACGCCATGGACGGATTTTAAACGATTAATACCGTGTACCAATATTCGTCAAATTATCGTCGATATACTGAAGTGGCCATAGTCTAGTAGGTAGTGTGTTGGCTTATTAGGCGAAATGCCTCGGTTCAAATCCCAGGCCAAGCATCAAAACGAAAAATATGAAAAAAATATTTCTTCGGCGACTTCCTCTCAGCAGATTTCTGGCAAAAACTCTGGGAGTAATTAAAAATGCCACGCAAATATCTGTCGTTCGGAGTCGACTTTAAACACTCATGTATAAAACTAACGCACACAACATTTGTGGTGTGAGTAACAATGTAGTAATCCTGACTGAAGGATTGTAATGACCAGTTATGTACATACATATGTATTTATAGCACCCGAAGTGAGCAAATGTGAGAGATTGGTCGAACATTACCTTAAAAGATTCGATTACTACAAGCAATCTAGAAGGTTTCATCGAAATCATGTGTGTTTATGTCTATTTTATCTTGGCTCCACTGTTATCACCAAAACGGATGACAGTCTGGAGATCAAGCGCAGGATCACTCTTGCCAACAGGTGCTGTTATGGTCTCAATAGGCAATTGAGTAGCAGAGACCTCTCTCGTACGACAAAACTAATGCACTACAAGACGCTCACCCTCCCCGTGCTTCTTTAAGGCGCAGAGGCATGGACTCTATTAAGCACAGATGCAGCAGTCTTAAGAGTATTCGAGAGAAAAGTCCTACGTAAGATCTTCGGTCCAGTGAGAGTTGGCGATGATTTCTGCATCCAATACAACAGTGAGCTGCATGAGCTCCTCAACGACATAGACGTTGTGCAGTGTATTAACATCCAGTTTCTGCGCTGGCACGGCCATGTGGTTCGAATGGCGGAGGATGCTCCGGCGAGACGGGTATTTGATGCGGGGATCTGCCGAAGTCGGCCAAGAGGATGGCCTTGTTTGCATTCGAAGGACTAAATCGAGGAAGCCTTGTCATCGATTGGTGTGACCAACTAGCCTAGACACGCAAGAAGCAGAGGCGCCTGGAAGAATGTGTTAAGGCAGGCCGAAATCCGGGTTGTTAATGGCCAATTAAGTAAGTAATTTATGTCTATTTTATTTAACTTTAAATTTTCAGTATACATTGTTGTGATTTTCTGTGACTTAAAAGAATCAGAAAAATTGTTCTCAAATATTCCTAAAAGTTTATTCTTTTAAAGCCCTGCTTACTTTCTAATTGATCTGAAATTTATTGTCAATTTTATTTGATTTTTATTACAACAACCATTTAATGGAAATTTATTGAAAATTGCAATCACCTTTCAAGGCCTCATCACCGGAATTGGACAATTTTTTTTTTATAAATTGTTATTATTTTTTAAATGTTCGTAACTTATTATGTTTTTTTAAATAATTTGTTTGTATTTTTTCAGTAACTGGTTATTGATTTCCAAATCAAATGAATATTTTTCTTATCAATAATTTGACGTCATTTCAGTTTAGTTTGATAAAAAATTCACTTCTTTTTGTTTTGCTTTGTTTGCTTTTCATATTCGTTTTTAAACACTTTTTAGACGTTTATACCAGAGGGGCTTATTTTTTTTTATTTAGTTTAAGAGCACAGTTTATTTTTTTTTCTATTCATTATGTGCTTGAGTGTTCGTTCATAAGTAATAATTTAATAAATTATATATCCCTGCTACTTAAGATTGTTGTTGTTGTTGTTATTATTGTAGTCGTTAACTAAGTAAACTGTAAACAGTGAGCGTCAAATGAATGTGAACGTGCCATTTTATTTATTACAAAATTTACAATTTATTATGGGGTGTAGTATAATATATCATAATTTTCAGTTAATTTAGAGCCATAGAATTAGGATAGAAATCTTCTTTTCCCTCAGGCAATGCGAAAAGAAGGACAAAAACGCTAAATCCTAATTGCTAAATAATAATTGTATCCAGTGATCAGCAATGAATCGTTTTTTGTGCTATTCGTAAGCACTCGTGAAATTTTGAATATAAGTGAGTCAACAATATTGAAATTTAACTATGTACTCTGATTTATTCATACTCACTACAACGTTGATTTAATGGGTGATTTTTTAAGAGCTATAGGAAAATATTTCAAAAAAAAACACATACAATTCAGAAGAATGCATGAAATCTTTATTTGAATCGATAGTACGGTCCTTATAATTTAATATTTGAAGGTTATTTCATGCAAATGTTGACCGCTACTGCGCCTCAAATGGTCCATCCGCTTAGTCCAATTTTGGCATACTCTTTCTAACATTTTGGTCGGTATCTCACGAATAAATGCTTCAATGTTGTCTTCCAATGCGTCAATTGAAGCGGGCTTGTCTGTATAGACATGAGCTTTAACATAGCCCCACAAAAAATAGTCTAAAGTCGTTAAATCGCACGATCTAGGCGGCCAATTGACCGGTTACGAATGTGAAATAAAATGTTCACCGAACTCGCCTCTCAATAAGTCCATTGTTACGCGTGCTGTGTGGCATGTGGCACCGTCTTGTTGAAACCACATGTCATGCAAGTCAAGCTCTTGCATTTTGGGCCGAACAAAATTGGATATCATCTCACGGTAACGCTCACCATTCACAGTTACGTTACGATTCGCAGCATCTTTGAAGAAGTACGGTCCAATGATGCCACCAGCCCATAAACCGTACCAAACTGTGACTTTTTCTGGATGCATTGGTAGCTTTTGCAATGCTTCTGGCTGATCTTCACTCCAAAATCGACAATTCTGCTTGTTTACGTATCCATTGAGCCAAAAATGAGCTTCGTCACTGATCACAATTTTTCGATAAAGAAGTTTCTTAACAGAGCACGCATTTTGATAATAAAATTCAATGATTTGCAAGCGTTGTTCGTTTGTAAGACGATTCATGGTTAAATTATAGTCCAAACTGAAGATGTTTGACAGTGAAATAACACACGAAACGTGCGTGAGCAGTACAGTCCAAGAAAAAAGACAAATAAACAAACACCCAACCTTCTAGTGAGTATTTTAGTGTTCGTACTCGAATCATACTTATTTTGGGATTCTTGTAAATGTTGAGTTATGAAGAGTCGAAATCAATAACATCATACGTGTTGATAAGTATGAATATGATGATTACTTCAAACTTTGAATATAAGTAGAGTTTCCATAGTATAATATAATAATTAAAATAATTAAAATAAGTATGAATGCGTATAAAAGTATCAGAAATTATGAGCATGATTCGAATCTACTCATCTTTTTTAATACGCATTGCTGATCTCTGATTATTCATCTTATCTTTATAAAAAAAAAGTCGAAAAAGAACCCTTATCCCCTTAAAAGCTACAGTAATGTTTGAAAAAGTCGCCGTAGTCTAGTAGGTAGTGTGTTGGCTTATTAGACGTAAAGTCAGGGTCGAGCCCCAGGCGAGACATCAAATACAAAATACAAAAAGTATTTCTTCGGCGACTTCCTTTCAGCAGATTTCTGGCAAAAACTCTGAGAGTAAATAAAAATTG
Source organism: Sarcophaga carnaria (assembly GCA_958299815.1). Classification (NCBI taxonomy): domain Eukaryota; kingdom Metazoa; phylum Arthropoda; class Insecta; order Diptera; family Sarcophagidae; genus Sarcophaga; species Sarcophaga carnaria. The sequence continues at coordinate 4,731,022 of OY283153.1, read as the reverse complement.
CCTTGAAAAGTTTCTCAAAAATCTGTCGTTCGGAGTCGACTTTAAACTGTAGGTCCCACCACTCATGTATAAAATTAACACACACAACATAAGTGGTGTGAGAAACTAGGTCGTAATCCTGACTGAAGGGTTGTAATGACCAATCATGTATGAATGTTCAAAAAAATTTACAATAAATTACAAAATACTGTTGCTTATGGTTCTTTATTTTTATGAATATAATCCACACATTTTTCAAATAATCTGAGGTGTTTACTTTTATTTGACGCTCACTGTACATACCTACATGTGTATGTGCTTAATGGTTGATATTTTTTTCTCTCTTATATTTTTTGTACGTATTTTTCTATATTATTTTATTTTTTTTTTTTTTTTGCTAATTTTTAGTTAACACCCCTGACACCGCCTAAATGAGGTGATTAGAGTGCTTAAATGCGTTTGTTACAGTGTTTTTGTTTCTTTTTTTGTTCTTCCAATATTGTAAAGGTTTTTTTTTTAGCAAAATAAATGGCAATTAGAAACTATTTATAGAATAAAATATCGTATGTACGAATATTTTTTAGGCATGTTTTTCTGTTTTTCAAATAGAAATAATTTTTTTTTTTTGCAAATTGTTGTTTATATGTAGTTTAGTATAGAATATGGCATTGGCTTTGGTAATATAGAAAAAAATATTTTTAAGAATTTTGTATTTCGCCAAAGCAACTTACCAAAGGCTGTTATTAATATTTTTTTATTAAAACAATTTAAAAATGTTTAAAACTTTTTCTCCACTAATTTAGTAAAATTTTTAAAATGTTTACAATTCTTGACTTTTAACTTCACGGACTATTTCATAACTATTTGGTGGAAATCTTTAAAGTTTTTATTAAACCTCTTATGAATACTGAATATTCAACATCTGAAGATTATGAATAATTTTCTAGTAGCGTTACACAAAAATCCATAAACTTCTGAATTTATTACTTGGCAAACAGCTTACCAATGCTTAAACTATGCTTTGGTTTCAGTTTTTTTTTTTATTTTCAAACCTGCAAAGCAAAAACCTTTTCCAAATTTCATTCTAAATATTCTATTAAAAATACAAAAAAAAAGAAAAGAAAAAGAAACTGATTTAAAATTCTTAACCATCTCTTAAAAGTCAGGCTAAAAATAAATAAAAAATAAAATAAAATAAATGCCAACAATAAAAAAATATAACAATCAGACAAAAAACAAATACATATAATACCTGACACATTAACGTATGATTTTTATCGTGCTTAAAGAAATGAATGCCATTTAATACCCCGACACTTACAATTTCACTTAAAGAAAAATCTTATCAAGATACTATACATACATATGTACATACACACATACGGAGTGCTTGGTGGGCGAATAGCAAATGACATTTGCAATACATACTATATACATACATACATATAAATTGTACAAAAAACAATAACAATTATCATTAAATTGCTAACCTTAAGTGTATAATAATAAAACAAAATATTTTAAAATGTAACACATGCTCTATTTTTCATTAGGTTAGGTTAGGTGAAGTCGCCCTAGTCTAGTAGGTAGTGTGTTGGCTTATTAGAAGTACGGCCACGGTTCAAACCATAGGTCAGCCGTCAAAACGAAAATATGAAAAAAAAAGAATATTTCTTCGGCAACTTCCTCTCAGCACTTTTCTGGCAAAAACTCTGCGAAAGAAATAAAATTGCCATGAAAAGTTTCTCAAAAAATCTGTCGCACGGAGTCGACTTTAAATTTGTAGGTCCCGCCACTCATGTATAAAATTGCCACACACAACATAAGTGTTGTGAGAAACTAGCTCCATAATCCTGACTGAAGGGTTGTAATGACCAATTAAGTTATGTATGTAGGTTAGGTTAAGATAATCTGGTCCCCTTGTAACACCATTATTACCTATTCCGTCATATAATTATAGCTTGTAGTTGGTATCTTTCAACCATCTCGAGAGAGGTATGCCGCCTTTTGCTAGACATGTGTTGTCACTTAATTCTAGGTGCCCAAGAATTCTAGTCCTCAGGTTCTCAAGCGCTGGCCAATGTACAGAGCAAATGTTCTGTGGTCTCCTTTTCTTTTTCATTGTTTCGACTTCTGCAGTCTCTTTGGCAAGGACACCCAAAGGCTAATATGCGGTCACCACTGCTTTGATGGAATCCTGACATTACTTACTTACTTAATTGGCCATTAACAACCCATTTAACGGATTTCGGCCTGCCGTAATACGTCCTTCCAAGCGCCTCTGCTGCTTGCTCACCTACGCCAGTTGGTCACACCAATCGATGACAGGGCTTCCTCGATTTGGTCCTTCCAATGCAAACAAGGTCATCCTCTTCGCCTACTTCCGTAGATTCCCGCATCAAATACTCGTCTCGCTGGAGCATCCTCCTTCATTCAAACGACATGGCCGAGCCAGCGTATGTTAATACGCTGCATAATGTCTATGTCGTTGAGGAGCTCATGCAGCTCACTGTTGGATTGGATGCGGAAATCAGCGCCAACTCGCACTAGACCGAAGATCTTACGTAGGACTTTTCTCTTGAATACTCTTAAGACTGCTGCATCTGTGCTTAATAGACTCCATGCCTCTGCACCATAAAGAAGCACGAGGAGGATGAGCGTATTGTAGAGTAATAGCTTTTTCGTACGAGAGAAGTCTCTGCTACTCAATTGCCTATTCAGACCATAGCAGCACCCGTTGGCAAGCGTGATCCTGCGCTTGATCTCCAGACTGTCATCCGTTTTGGTGGTAACAGTGGAACCAAGATAAAATAGACATAAACACACATGATTTCGATGAAACCTTCTGGATTGCTTGTAGTAATCGAATCTTTTAAAGTAGTGTTCGACCAATCTCTAACATTTGCTCACTTCGGGTGGTATACATACACACATAACTGGTCATTACAATCCTTCAGTCAGGATTACGACCTAGTTTCTCCCACCACAAATGTTGTGTGCGTTAGTTTTATACATGAGTGGCGGGACCTACTTGTTGGCAAGAGTGATCCTGCGCTTGATCTCCAGACTGACAACATTTTTGGTGGTAAATGGCGAAGCTAAGACATCTTCAATGGAAATTCTGTTCTGCATATATCCATATCGGGCCAGATCTGTCTGGTGTTTCTAAAATTGGGTTCATTATTCCATCTTTCCTTTGCAAATGAATGAAGTTTTTGTAAAACGATGTTTGCCTCGCTATATAAGAGTGCCTATCTTGTGTAGGAATTCATTTGAATTTTCCATGTTGCCAGTTTTAGCAAGAGATAAGGTCCTGTTGTTTAGAAAACCAAATGCGGGTAACAGTCGTATGTCTGCAAGATGCTCTTTTTGGACAGCTTCAAATGGGATGACTGTATAGCTGGATATGAATTTTTTTACACAAAATAAAATGAAGCGAAACTTTCCTTTTTTAAATACAAACACAATCTAAGTTTATGTTGTATATTTAATTTAAATGATCTCTTTAACCTTTGACATTTCACATGCCTTTTAAAAGATATAATTTCCAATGACTTTTTATTTATTTTGTATCATTTCATTTCATTTCATTTATTTTTTTTTGCTGATAAACTCCTGCTGACATTTTATTTCAGCTATAAAATGAATATTTATTTCTATTTAGAAATTCTGTAAATTTGCAAAAAACAAACACAACAACAGCAACAACAAAAATCCATAAAAAAAAAGGAAAAAATCTTCGGTTAAAGTCCAATTCCCTAAGAAGTGTTACATTTTCTTTTCTTCTTCATACTCATTGGCTTTCTCAGAATTTTATTAGCCATTCAAGAGGAAAAAAGAAGGTCATTTTCTCTTCTAACTGTATTTATTTCCTTGGTCCGTTATTATGTGAGTGCGTGTCTGTGTGTTTTTCTCTTTTTATTTTTTCATTTACAGTTTTAAAGAGTCGAACGTACATCACTAAAATATTTATTATTTTTATTATGGTAGTTGTTGTCATTATTATGTGTGTGTCCTTACATGTTGTGTACATATGTACATACATCTTTAGTATATATTTTACGTTTATGCGTTGTAGTTAGATGAATGAATGAAGTTGTTGTTGTTGTTGCGTTTGTTGTACAATGTCTTAAAAGGAATTTCGAGTACAACAACAACAAATGGGTGGTATTAATAAAATACAAGTATTTTATATAAGAAAAGTTCCCCTTAGGACTTGTGTCGTTTAGTTGATGGTGACCATTAATTAGACCTGTTCAGCACTGTTTCAGCTTAAGTATGACCTCACATTGTCATCTGTGGTCATATATGTATGTGTGGTGTGCACATATGTGTGTGTGTGTGTTTGTGAGAATGCATGTAAAATTATTTTCTACTCACAAAACGAAACGCACATGGATTTTAACCTGGGGGAAGTGATATTTTCCTTTTTTTGTGTTTAAACAGGCCGGCCATAATACCGTAGTAGTATTTCATTTTGGCGCCTTAAGGCTTCTTAAGCCCTTCTACAGCAAAATTTATAGTGAAAAATTCTAATCGATATCCAGGGTATTTGTGGTTAATAAATTATTAAAAAGCAAAGCAAAAAATAAAAAATAAGTTTCCTACTGCATTACCACCCTAATTACTTACACTTACCCTTACCCTTACACTTGTACTAATGGACACAGTCTTAACTCTTGTTAAATTGGCTGAACATACTCAATGCAACACCATATGCTCTCTCTCTGTAGGTAGTAAGTGTTTAAAGTTAAATACTTGTATACTCTTTCTCTCTCTCTCTCTCTCTCTCTCTAGCTGTAATAGTTACTCACATAGAAATGTTTCTATTTTTGTATTTAATATAAATGACATTATTTTCATAACTTGACATTTTTGACATAAATTATTACGATAATTTTTTTTTATTTTTTATTTTATCCACTCTTTAGCTTCGCCAGGTTGTTGTTTTAAACTTGTTATCGTTTTTTTTTTGTTTTGTTAATTTTATTTTCTGCGGCAAAATGAAAAACAAAACAAAAACAAAAAACAAAACCAAGGCAAAGTATTATCCTTTTTTTTTGGTCAAGTTAACCATGACAAGACATTTCATGTATGACAACGATAATGATGTCGACAACGATGGCCGATGTTCTTATAATTCATTATACAATGCAGCGCATAAAAAAAAAAGAAAATAAAAAATATATTTCAACAACGACCCAAACTGCTGGCAGTAAATAAATGAATTCCATGGAGATTTTATGGAACATAATTTTTTTTTTGAAATGTCAAGCAAAAATTTATGAATTCTAGTGGATGCAGTTTAATTTGCAAAAGAATAATAATACTGGGCGTCACAAAAGTTATGTCATAATGAAAATATGCATCAAAGTCATTAAAAGTCCAAAACAACAGATGCAAAACGCTTTTAACTCCCTCACTGGTTACAATAATTGTTAGCTTACGTTCTGTGTATGAAAATACAATGCAATGTTAGCCGTGGAGCCCGCATATTTATAAAGTGAGGAAAGAAGCATTCAATTGTCTTGTGACGATGCAAGAAATACTTCAGTCCATCTGATGTCCTTATCATTGACATGACTTATGTGCATGTGATCGAAAGTAGAATGAAACTCTGTTGTGTGATCTGTTCGTTGTCTGTGCTATGTGTAATTGTAGGATGTTCAATTCTAATGATTCATTGCAACACTGTTGTTAACACTTTCTTCTATAAAACTCGGTTTTCTGATAGAGTACGTAAACTTGTGGGGAATTGACCAGTGGAACGCATAATATATTACCGGGAAAAGTTTTTCTTCAAAACTGCTGACCTTCTGGCGTTGATAACTTACATTTACGTTCTGTTAAATTATGTAAAAGAAGGCCATGCCTTTGCATCTTAAAGCATAATGACAAACGCAGCAAATTACAAACCTAGAAATAAATCTCGTAACAGCCAAAAAAGTTTCCAAAAATGCTTTCAATTTATTTCAAATAATCCATCTAAGAAGTCCACTTGGACTTGGCATTATAGGCAAGCTTTTTAACTCCAAGTTGCGGGCGTTATCAGTCAACTTGCTTTCACAGGTATTGTTAGGAATTTTTTTATTGCGATTTCTATTTATTAAAGCAAAGAATTTAAAAACAAAATTTGTTTATGCTACAAGCTTTGAAAACACAATTTATCAAACACTGTAAATGGCTACAAATTTTCTTGAAGCCGCCGTAGTCTAGTAGGTAGTGTGTTGGATTATTAGACGTAAAGCCAGGGTTCGAGCCCCAGGCCAGACATCAAAATAAAATACAAAAAGTATTTCTACGGCGACTTCCTCTCAGCAGATTTCTGGCAAAAACTCAGAGAGCAAATAAAATTGCCATGTAAAGTTTCTCAAAAATCTGTCGTTCGGAGTCGACTTTAAACTGTATGTCCCACCACTCATGTATAAGTGGTGTGAGAAACTAGAACGTTGTACAATGGGTCAATTCGACCTCCTGGTACTGTACTTGTCTTAATTGGCAAGTACACGTCCTCTAACCTAACCTAACCTAAAAATTTTCTTGAATTGGAGTCGCCATAGTCTATTAGGTAGTGTGAGCCTGTGGTTCAATGCCTGACTCAGACATCTCGTAAAAAACGAAATAAAAAACAATATTTCTTCGACAAACTCCTCTCAGAAGTTCGCTCTGAAAGTAAAAAAAATGCCATGAAAACCTTCTCAAAAACTTTAAAATGTAGGTCCCGCCACTCTTAGATAAAAATGGATGGGTTGCAATCCTAACTAAAGAGTTGTTCTAACCAATTGCGTAATTAAGTTTATATTAATAAAAAAAAGAGTATTTTTTTAAGAATTGATTCTTTTCAGTCTCTGCAAATTTTAGTTGCCATTTCTGTTTCAAATATTAAACTTGTTTGTTTTTAATTAATATTTTAGTTGAAAATAATAATAATAAAACGGGAGAGTACGTAAAAAGGGAAAGAAGTGCAAATAAAATGAAATAAAATACGAAATAAAATATGGAAAATATTGTTGTTGTATTCCTTTTGCAAATACTCTTGTAAAACAGACACCAATACATGCATACATTTCAGCAGAGCAAAACTTTTAAAATGTTTGTTTGAATGCCTTCATATTTTTACATGGACGTACTAATATCATACTGAAGGAGAGAGAGAATGTGAGAGAGAGAGAGAGTGAAAGAGAATATTGAGTTTACATATATTTGAATAGCAACACATGTAAGGAATACTATGTAGAACAAAAAAGAAAAAACAAAAAAAAAACAAGAAGAAGAAGAATAATATCAATATCAATGACTGACTACTACATGCATACATGTTTCGTACAAATAAATATAAAATAAATATTGGAAGTATTACTCAGTATTAGAATAACCGGATATTTGCTTATAATACTTTAAAACGAAACGATTTTCCAGGTTCAATAGGTATTCGGTTAATTATATTCAGTTATTTTTTTTTTTAGGGAACCGCCTCTCATGGATACAATTAATGCATACATTATGAGTGGTATGACAAGCCAGACTTTGATCCTGCCTGAAGGCTTGTAATAGTCAATAATGCATATGGGATTTTAAAATTATTTTAGATTCACAATCGTTTTTATGCCCCATTTACTGAAGTAGTATTTTCTCAGGGCTTTGCGAAACGGTTTCAACTATCTGCTCCATGGTGTTCAGCATGAACAACTCTTTTTATACGACTACTTGGCAAAGGGAATGATTGTTAAATAATGAAAATATCGCTGAAAAAGATATTACCATTCTTTCTAACAGCCAGGCGGGTGTCAGACCACTGGGCAGGGCTCACAACGAAATGGCAGGCAGGTACACATAAGAGCTTAGCAATGAGTATTCAAAAAGATGAGTAAAATTGAATCATACTCATAATTTCTGATACTTCTACGCATTCATACTTATTTTACTATCATGGAACCTCTATTCATATTCAAAGTTTGATGTACTCGTCATATTCATATTTAACAACAGGTATGAGTAGTTGATTTCGACTCTCCCCATAACTCAACATATACACGAATAACAAAATAAGTACGAATCGCGTACGAACACTCAAATATTCACAAGGAGCTTGTGTGTTTGCTCTGCCTTTTGCTCCGTCTTTTTTGCTTATGTGTCTTTTTTCTTTTTACTTGTAAATGCAGCAACAACTACGATTTTAAATTTTGGAGAATAATTCGAATCATTTATAAGTATTATAAGAGTATTTTTCTAAAGTTATGAATCTAATCTGAATAGGCTTATGAATCAAACATATTTCGAATGGTATGAGTTTGATGTCAACACGTTGTACGCATACTCATTGCAACCTGTACTTATAAATCAACGTTGTAGTGAGCATGAATGAATCAGAGTTCATAGTTAAATTTCAATATTGTTGACTCACTGATATTCAAACTTTCATGAGTGCTTATGAGCAGCGAAAGGAATCGTAACATTGTGGGCATTTCGGTAAAATTCAAAGCGGATGAATTGGCGGGATAGTGTGCAATCTTTGAATATTTTCTGGTGTACATTGTCAATACCATTGAGAATCTGAATTCATAAAACAATTATAGATTCTATTAGGTTAGGTTAGGTTAGAGGACGTGTACTTGTCAATTAAGACAACTACAGTACCCGGAGGTCGAATTGACCCATTGTACAACGTCCTAGTTTCTCACACCACTTATGTTGTGTGTGTTAATTTTATACATGAGTGGTGGGCCTACAGTTTAATGTCGAAACCGAACGACAGATTTTTGAGAAACTTTTCATGGCAATTTTTATTTACTCTCAGAGTTATTGCCAGAAATCTGCTGAGAGGAAGTCGCCGAAGAAATACTTTTTGTATTTTGGCTTGTTGTCTGGCCTGGGGCTCGAACCCTGGCTTTACGTCTAATAAGCCAACACACTACCTGCTAGACTATGACGACTTCATGGATTCTATTAACGCTACATAAATAGTTTCGTATCCCAGCAAGATAACGCATCATATTCAGTCAAGACTAGGAAAAGGGCATACGTAAAGTCTTCTCAAACTTCAAAAGAGCAAGCTTAGCGTAGTTGTCGCATTTATTACTGGATATTGTATTACAGAGTGCAGAGCGAATCTGTCTTTCATCTATTGCGTACATGCCCAAACTTATTATCCCACTGAGCTCTCAAGAATAGACATACATACATACATAATTGGCCATTACAACCCTTCAGTCAGGATTACGGCCTAGCTTCTCACACCACTCATGTTGTGTGCGTTAATTTTATACGTGAGTGGCGGGACCTACAGTTTAAAGTCGACTCCGAACGACAGAATTTTGAGAAACTTTTTCATGGCAATTTTTATTTACTCTCAGAGTTATTGCCAGAAATCTGCTGAGAGGAAGTCGCCGAAGAAATATTTTTTTTTTCATATTTCATTTTTGATGTCTGACCTGGGATACGAACCCGGGTTTTACGAATAGTAAGCCAACACACTACCTACTACACCACGGCGACTTCATTCATAGACATTGTGAATCCAAATGGCATCATGAGAAGGTACAGAGATAGTTACAGTGGGCTGCAAAAGGCCTAAGAGTGTCTATTCTCTTGGGTTCACCACTGGATTTAAACCGTGTCTTCATTAAAACATGATCAACTGTTTTCTTAGTTGCTTTTCTTGTTTAATTGCAATTTAAAAATACCACTCATTTTAATGGAAGCGATAGTTTTCTTTTGTCTTCGTTATTGCAAAACCGGTTATTTATTTTCTTTTTAATTTCGCTCTACTCACCGCTTATCAAGTTGCTGCTGCTGCTGCTGCTGTTGCTGCCAATGTTGTTGTTATTATAACTTGCTGTAGTGCTTGCGCGTATTAGTGTGGTGGTGGTAGTTGTCGAAAGTATAAGTATTTCTAGAGGATTTCAATTGCTTAGGCCGTTTATTTCCTTGTTTCCTGTGTTTGTTACTTACGTACGTACGTATGTACGCCTGCCTGTCTGTCTCTCTGTCTGCCTTTAATGGTTTGATTGTCTATCAGTTGTTGTTTTGTCTCTCGTTCTGTTACTAAACTTTTTTTGTTTCTGTAGTTATTGCCTTACTTCTTTGACTTTAAGTTTTTTTTGTGTGTTGTAGTTATAGTTGCTGTTGCTCTTCTAATATACATACACACACGCAAAAGAAACGGTTGTAATATTTCCTTATTATATTTGTTGTTGTCAATCAGTTTTGATTTAAAAAAAAGCAGAAGCACAAGCAGAAGGATTTTATATTTGCTTTTGATATTGTTGCCGTTATTATTATTGTTGTTTGGTAGGAATATGGCGAATTTTGTTTGAATAGGAGTGTGTGTGTGTGGTATTATTTTAATGTCGCTTTTCTTTGGCTTTGTATTTGTTTCTCTTTGATATAGAGAAGATAGACGTCAATGTAGTATGCCTGATTTGTTTTAGCTTTTGTTTACGGCTCAGTTATTATTGCTTTTGTTATGTGTGTGTGTGTATTTCTGAATATGTGCGCGTATGTATTATTATTTTTTTATTTTTATTTTTGTCCTTACTATATAGTTTGTTTTTTCTTCTTTATTTTAATATTAAAAAAGAATATTTTAAAATGCTATAAATTTTGCTATTATAAACAGAATAACTGTAATATTTTGTAACTGTTTCTCGCCTGTTTTTTTTCGGCTCTTTGCTATTTTATTGTAATAATATGTTTATTTTGTTTTTTTAGTTTTTTATTTATTTATAAGTTTATAAGAGTAGAACACGCAATAAATCGAATTTCAGTGTCCGTTCGTAACATCGTAACGTTCCGTACACTTGCAAAAGGGCGCTTTTACTACTGCCAAGTCATTTGTTTTGCCATTTTACCCGTCTTCTTACTAAACTTACTAACTCTTGTCTTTATTTATTTGTTTTTGTTTTCGTTATATGTTGTTGTTGTTGTTGTTGTTGTTGTTATTATTATTTTTGCAATAGTTATGTTTGTTTGTATATCTATCCATCTACATACATATAATACCATATTTACCGTTAGTTGGTTATTTTAGTTATGATTGTTTTGTTATTCTTGTTGTTATTATTTATATAAACACATACATACATATTCATACAAGCTTACTTAAACATACGCATGCAAACATGTGAAAGTGTGTCTGTATGTGTATTTGTCTGTGTATTTTGAAAATGTGAATGAATATTAAGACGCTTGAATGGATGAATGGTTCGTTATTTGCTGGACTATTTATTGGTAAAGAATAATTTTATGTATAGATTTCTTCTATTCTGGTTCTCCTTCTTTCTTTTCTTTGCTTATATAGTATATTTTTTTAAAAATATTTTTTTAAAAATTCCTTTTTCTTCGTTACTCTATCCTTAAATAAACAAAATGTTAACATGTTTAACAAATTTGTTGCATACTTTAGGGCTGCACCGAATGTAAATTGTATTGTATTACAGCGAGACCGGAATGAGAAATTGTGTTTCGAAACTGAAAGATACCTTAATGGGTTTTGCCGTCACGTATGAGAAATATGAATTCTCTTTTTGTATCCTCCGTATGTGATAAAATAATTTCCCATATACACAAGAGAATATGTCCAATTCGTAAATTGACAAGGACTTATTAAAGTTTTCTATTTGAAGGCTGAACATATAAAATTTTTTTATTTTTTTCAAGACACAAAGAGCGTAATAGGTTTTGGTATTTATGCTGATATTATAATGTTTTACTGCTCTTAAACCCAGCTTTTGTTTAAGGAAAAAAGGTTTAATACAATCCTTTAATCATGACTACAGACCGGCCTTTGGCGCCAACCATGTTACATGTGTTAATTTTATTCAGAAATTGAACGTCAAGTACAAACGACAAATTTTTGAAGCTTTTTCATGGCACTTATGATAGTTACTCTCAGACTTTTTTATAGATGGAGCTTCAGAATTGGATTCTGTTAACACTGTATATTTGGTTTCGAATCTGGACAAGAAAATGCTTCATATTCAGCCAAAACTAGGAGCAGAGCAAACACAAAATCTTCTTAAACTTCAAAAGAGAATGCTTGGTGTAGTTGCTCATTACTGGACATTGCTTTGCAGACGCCAATTATATACTAGCCCACTGTTATTATCCCACTGATCTCCCAAGGATGGGCATTGGGAATCAAATTGCTTTTTTCAAAAACTGTGGAGAGTTCTAATGAGTCTAAACGTGGCCTAAAAGAGTCTATCCACAGTGACAGTCTATTTTACCCAATTTATGTAATTTTTAAACTGGCTCTTCTTTATTTATGCCCATATGTACGTATGTATCTCCATATACTTAGCTGTCTATAAATATTTGACACCAATTAATAAGATTTTAATCATAAGATTTGAATAAAATTGAATTAAAATTTCCTCAAAATTAAATCACTTTTACGTTTACACGTTCATCAACATCAAATTACCCAGAGGAGTTGTTTTAATTAATCGGTGATTAATGGCCGCCACATTTGCAAAGAAAATAAGGGCGGAACATAGAACAGAAATAAAAAAAAACAGGTTGACTGAACTAATAACAGCAAATGTCAACTACACACCAAAGGTTTTAAGTAAAGCAGACACTGTGAAGCCAAATGTGTGGATAACAATTAAAAAATCATGACCAGGAAACAGTACGCCGCCAACGCTAATAAGCACAAAAACAACTTCATCAACGTTAACGTTTTTATTCTTTTTTTTTTTTTTTTGTTGGATGACACCATCAGCATCGTTCGTTCAGCAGAGAGAATGTATGCTCTGGCAACAAGTAATTGGCTAATCAATCATCACTCATGTGGAACAGTTTAGGAAAGCTGAATAAACGACAGTATTTTGTAGCAAAAATCAATAACGAATGAGCCGTTACATTGGCCCGCATCCCTCCCCCCTTATTTAAATAAAAAACAAAAGAAGGCAATCTTTCCATATACACCAGAGAGTTGAAATATTTTTTTTTACAAGCAGGATATAAAATTTCAATACAAGAAAAAAAAAATCAATCAAGTATCACCTTTATTGTCGTGACAAGCATGATGAGAACCATCACCATCAACATCAGCATCAGCATCACTTTTAACGTCACCTCCAGCATCAGCATTAGCATGACCAGCAGAATTGCTCCTTTTCCATTAAAAGAGGAGACATTTTGTTGTTCTTTTTATTTTTGATGAGAACTAAACAATTGGAAATAATTGTTCTGTTTTTGTTTTGCCATAAAATGTAAATGATAGCGTCAATTTTTAAATGGAGACGAGACTATCATTCCAATAATTGTTGCAGACATAATTTGCTTAATTTGGCTAAAATATGCTGGTAATGTGATACCACATATATATGTACATATGTATGTATATAGCCTTATAGGAGTGATTGATTAGTTTGTTAAAGTTTTTTTTATAGCATCACAAGTACTTGGCCTTGCTTATTAATTCCAGCGACAAAATTATGCCGGCATTGGCTTTTAATACACTTCGAACACACAGTTCACAGATTGGGGAACAAGGAAGTTATTTCCTTTTAATAGAACTTGGCACGAAAATATGCTTTTTTTTAGAAATGCTGCAGTACTTAACCTTTTTTTTATTATAAGAAATTCATTTCTATCATAAAAATTTTGGAAATTTTTCTTAGATCATCTGTTTTCCAAAAGCAGAAAGTATATGAATGTCACTTATGCGTATCCGTTCATAAAATTCTTCATAACAGAAGTCATAATTCGTTTGAATGCTTTTTATATTGCTAAACTAAAGGAGAATTGTAAGGGTGCGAACAGATTGAGCGCTGAAAGCCGAGCCGAGATTGTCAGTGCGATAAAACTGATTACATACTAGTCAATAGAAATAAGTTTGTGTATAACACAGTGAACGCCGACAAGAGCAGAGATCAAAGCCGATGAGTGCGAGAAAACAAGTTCAAAGCATTTTGCGCGCTTGTTTGCATTGTTGATGTTTACTTTTAAGTCTGCAGTCGTGTTCATTCGGGTATATTTTCTTAAATCATTATATAAATGATGAAATTCACCAAATTCTTTCCTTTTTAGAGTAATTGGATGTTTTCCAAATTCTTTTGTGTTAATAATTGCAGTAATCACACCAGGGGAAGCAAAATACTCTTCATCAGAGGAATCCATTACAGTGTACAGCAATTTTATAAACACAAATGAACAAAATGACTAAATGACATAAAACCAAAACACATGCAATAAACAGAATTTCAGCGCTGATTCTCGCATTCACTGTGTTATGTACAAATTTTCTTCTCGCATGAAAATAAGCGTCAATAAGCTCGTCTCGGCTCCGCTCGGCATCAGCGTTCACTCTGTTCGCACCCTAAGGGGCGTAGTGCATTAGTTCTTGGAAATTTACGTTGTCCAACGCAGCGTATGAGTATTATTATTTGAAAAATATCACTCATACGTCATTGGCAAGCAAATACTAGGGTTTTAAGCTGGAACCAGAAATCAGCAATGAGTATTCAAAAAGATGACTATCGAATGGAATCATACTCATTATTTCTGATACTTATACGCATTCATACTTATTTTAATATCATGGAACCTCTACTCATATTCAAAGTTTGAAGTACTCATCATATTCATACTTAACAACACGTATGAAGACTCTCCATAACTCAACTTATACACGAAGCACATAATAAGTATGATTCGCGTACGAACACTAAAATACTCACTAGAAGGATGTGTGTTTTCTGTGCTTACTGATCCGTCTTTTTTGCTTATGGGTCTTTTTTTTTTTTTTTTTCTTTTTGTAAGTTCCTAACAACGAAGACTGAAAATTTTGTTGAATGCTTGGAGCCACTCCACTATAAATCGAAGTTGTAGTCAGTACGAATGAATCAGAGTACATAGTTAAATTTCAATATTGTTGACTCACTTATATTCGAAAATTCATGAGTGCTTATGAGCAGCGAAAAAACGATTCATTGCTGATCTCTGATTCGAATTGTTTTTATATTGATTCACTAAAGCAGAATTGTACGGAGCGTAGTGCATTATTTCTTGGAAATTTACTTTGTCCACTACAGCGTATGAGTATTGTTATTTCAAAAAAATCACTCATACGTGATTGGCAAGCAAATGATCGGGTTTTAGGCTGGAATACAAAGAACGCGAAATTTTTGGAAAAGAAGAAATACAACTAAAAATTCTTTTCAAATTATATCTTCAAAGTACTGGTAGATTTACTAAAAAAAAAACATCCAACGATGTGATTACGTAAAAAAGTATAATTTCCCTGCTCCATGAATATTTGTTACAGTAGGACCTTGATTATCCGAGATTCGATTATCCGGCAACATCAATTATCCGGGATGGAAAACGAAAATTTTTGCATCGACTTAATTTTATTTTGTATCGACTTAAATTTTGCTGCATCGTTTAACCGTGATTACCTCTATTATCCCTGATTCTAAGCAAACATTTTTTTCTATTATTTTGTACAAACAAGCGAAAAAGGGGAATTCCCTCTTTAGCATACGATGAGTCAGAAGCATACATTTAAACGTGTTTAGTTTAATTTAGAAATTTGAGAAGTTCGGTTTTTTATATGTTTGAAACATGTATGTATATAAAATCCTTGAATTGTTTAGTTTTTATATAAATATGTACATATTCATTTAGTAATTAATAAAAATATCTATTAAAAAACTAGCCAAAATTGGTTCTCAATTAACCAGGAAAATCGAATATCCAGAATGCTTCCGCTCCCGACCATAACGGATAATCAAGGTCCTACTGTACCTGAGTATCCCTGCATGTTGTTCTATTCTATTGTCTATTTCCTGTTTCCATTTATTTGATGGCCATTAGAACTCTTAAGTCATTATTACAACCTAGCTTCTCACACCACCCATGCCGTGTGTGCTAATTTTATGCATGAAAGCCATGTATCAAGACGACGTCGAGCGACAAATTTTCACAATTTAAAATGCTGCTGAGAAGAAGTCGCCGAGGAAATACAATATGTTTCCCCATATTTTGCTTTGTTTAAGATGCCTGAGCTAAGTGTTAAACCACAGGCTCTCGTGTAATAAGCCAACATACTACCTTCTCGACTACGGCGAGTATCTTATCCATAAATTCTTTAATAATTCGATTATAAGTTCCTATTGCCTAGTGTAGCGTCTTACTTGTTCGTTTTATTCCACGTGTCTTTCTTAATTTTTTTTCTTGTACTTTTTTATATTAATTTTTTGTTTTACTTTGCTTTGTTTTTTTTTCGATTATTTTTCTATGACTGTTGCAATATTTTCACATGTTTATACGTCTGTCTGTCGTCTTTACTCGTATTATAGTTTTAAAATAAACACTTTGTAGCGCAAAACACAAAAAAAAGAAGAAAAAAATTGCAAGGAAAAAATGGTAAACGAATCGATAATATCGATTTCACGTTCGTTATTTACCGTTATTTTCTTGTGTTTATTATTGAAAGATGATAGCCGGAGCAGTAGAAATGTTAAATATACATATGTATACATGCTGTTGTTGTTGTCGGTGTTGTTGTTGTAGTAGAGAGGCATGTGTAACCACTTAGGGATAATAATTCTTTACATTTTTGTTTACAATTGCAGCGAAATTGGTTACGGTTTTTTGCTGTTTAAGATAATTTTAAAGAATATTTCTGTCTTTATGTCGTTGAATACACAAATATAAACTCTTACGGAGGATAGAAAATCCTATGTAAACCAATAGGACCACGTTAGTTCCTCTAATAAGTCTGTCAGCTAATAAATGAAGGATTCACAAGCAGTGTTATTTAGTTAGTGAAAGATTTTTTTTTGTGAAGCTATGTTTAAGATCGTACATATGTGAACAATCCCCTAATATTGCAGCATTTGAAAACCAACGACCATCAAATGCGTTTTCGCTTCGCTAAGCGGGCCTGCGATCGACTTACAGAAGATGCCGATTTTGGCAAAAAAAAAAACATCTTCTTTTCAGATGAAGCTCATTTTGATCTTGGCGGGTATGTAAACAAGCAAAATTGTCGCATTTGGGGCACAGAAAACCCGCACGCATACATTGAAAAGCCGACGCACCCAAAACGAGTCATTGTTTGGTGCGGATTTTGGTCCAGAGGCATAATTGGGCCATTTTTCTTCGAAACTGAGCAAGGAGTGGCCGTTACAGTCAATGGCGATCGTTATCGGACCATGTGGAACGTATTTTTGTTCAAAAAAATTTAAGAGGAGGATATTGGCAACATTTGGTTTCAACAGGACGGCACACAGCCGAAACTACACTCGATGTTTTGCGCATTGTTTTTGAAGATCGCATTATCAGCCGCAGAGCTGATGTCGTTTGGCCACCTCGTAGCTGCGATTTGACACCGTTTGACTATTATTTGTGGGGTGCCGTCAAAGATAAGTTTTACGCCGACAAGCCAGAGACAATTGACGCTTTAAAGGACAATATTCGTGAAGCCATTGGTGAAATACAGCTGCACACAATCGATAATGTGCTTAAAAATTGGACCGATCGTGTAGGTTACTGCATGGCCAGCCGAGGTAGCCATTTGAATGAAATTATTTTTCATTATTAACCGGAAGGATTGTACTTTCAAATAAAAAAAGAAATTTGAGAAAATTTTCAGTAGTTTTTCTTTTTAAAGCATTTTCAAAAAAAAAATGTTATTTGGCGGACCCTTTATTTCATTGAAATTGTAGTAAATTTTTTTAAATCATTTTTGAAACCGAAAAATGCAAAACTTATTGAAAACCACAATTAGCCGATTTGCAGTTTCAATTGCGATTTTTGAACACTCGATTGCTATAAGCATGTATACGTGTCCCCAGTGTTTATGGCTTGGTTAGATTTTTAAACGGTTTTCGTTGCCAATTTAAAATTATACAACAACAAATGACAAAATCATTGTAAAACAAATTGTTTATGATTATGCCCCACCAACCTGCAGCAGTACTTGCAACGCACAATGTGAGCAGAGGACGGTGTTATACGAGTGATTACGTTTTTTTCTTTTGATTTTCTTTTGCATTCAATGGTTTTTTGTCTAGACTTTGAGCCATAAGACAAAAACAACAAAAAAAAAACAAAAAAAATATTCAAAACCAAAATTCTTGTAACAAAAAAAAATTTTAATTTTTCTAAAATATAAATATTTATGATTGTTGTTGTAAAACAGTTTTTCTTTTCGACATACATATGCGTCTGCCTATTTAGACGATTTGCATGTTACATAGAGTGCTTTAGCCATATTTATTTAGGCCATGTTTTATAATGTATTTATGCATTTTCGTTTTCGTTTTTTTTTTTTGTCGCTAAAGCCTTTTTTTAGAATAATGGTTGGATGTTTAAGTGAAACTGTGCCACAGTGTAAATGCAAAAAAAAAACAGAAGAAAAACTATTTAAAACTACAATAACAATACGATGACAAAACAATACTGAGAGAAGAAATGTTTTATGAAAACATTTTTAAAAAAATAAAAAAATTATGAACGAGTAAAGCTAAAACGGGAAACTATTACAGTTTCTGTTCTTCAACATACACACACACACACACTTTAATAGAACCACAGGCAACCATGCTAAATCTCTTCATACATCTATTAATAGAGTAGCCTTTTCTGCTGGCCAAACTTACATACTTATTCACTGTTATACTTTACTTTGTATTTCGTCTCTTTAGAGAGCCTAACATACATATTATATGGTCTTTCGTCCTGTGCCTTACTCTCTCTCTCTCTCTCTTCTATGCCTTTCATAAGTTTTTCTTTTAATATTTTGTTTCATGTGTTGCTTTGTTTTGTGTATTGTTTTGCTCTTGTTGTAGTTCTTGTTTGCTGGCCATTGCTGTTAGTATAATTGTTGTTGTTGTTGTTGTTATTATTATTGTTGTAATTTATGGTAAAAACTAAAAACATTTCCTGTACTAATTACTGAAACAACAAGCAAAGCCAACAACAAAATGTAGGCAAAACGAACTTACAAAGAATCGCAAACATACACACGCACACAAACACACAAACATGTAAACACTTAGCATAACAAATGTTACAAAAACAAAAATTGAAAAAAGAAAGAAAAAAAAATGAAAACAAATTATAATAATAACTGTTGAATAAAGAGAGAATGAGAGTGAGAGTGAGAGTAAACAGGACAGAAGGAAAGCAGGAATCACATTATATTGTAAGAGTATAAGTGTCAAGTCAGCAAGCATATGAGGAATTTTTTATGTGTCAATAAAGTTACAAAATAGACTCTTTTTTCTTTCTTCTGTGCGGTTGCTTACACATGCTCTAAATAAACAAACTGTCAATTACAGTTGTGTGTGTGTGTGTGTATGCGTACGCATGTACGTTTAAAGTAAGCGTTTAAATTTATACACTCAAAAAAAAAAAAGAAAGCAAAGATGAGTTGCATTTAAAATTTTTAACTACAAATTACTCTGAAAAGAGTTTTCTCCGAGGAGAAGTTAAAATTTTCTTTTTAATTTATAATGAACGTAGACTATCATAAATTAATTGTAATTTTATAAAGTTTGTTTTTTAACCGAAAAAGGGTTACGCATAATTTAAATATTAAATAATTCTCATTATTTAAAAGTTCAAGAGATAACCCCCTTACAGTAAATAAGGAACACAATAGAAGGACCTTTCATTATTGACAGTACATGACCTACATTATCGCTTTAATCGAGCAAAAAAACATACGAGACTATTTTGTTTTGTGAAGTTATAGTGACGAAGTTATTTGGACTCAATCTACACAACACAGCAGCCTGCTTTAATAGTACTATTGTAAAGGGTGTTTTTTTATAGAGGTATAGAACTTTAAGTTGCAATAAAACAACGATGGATTATTCGATTAACATGAATTTTATTTATCCGAAAGATAATCTTGTGGCATTACATTTTAAATATGATTTCCGGCATATGACCGCCACGGCTGGCGCGGATGTAGTCCAATCTGGACGTCCAATTTTCGATGACTTTTTCTAACATTTGTGGCCGTATATCGGCAATAATACGGCGAATGTTGTCTTCCAAATGGTCAAGCGTTTGTGGCTTTACCGCATAGACCAATGACTTTACATAGCCTCACAGAAAGTAGTATAGCGGTGTTAAATCACAAGATCTTGGAGGCCAATTCACAGGTCCAAAACGTGAAATTACGCGGTCACCAAACGTGTCTTTCAATAAATCTATTGTGGCACGAGCTGTGTGACATGTTGCGCCGTCTTGTTGAAACCACATCTCCTGGACATCATGGTTATTCAATTCAGGAATGAAAAATTTAGTAATCATGGCTCTATACCGATCACCATTGACTGTAACGTTCTGGCCACCATCGTTTTCGAAAAGGAACGGCCCAATGATTTCACCAGCCCATAAAGCGCACCAAACAGTCAGTTTTTCTGGATGTAACGGTGTTTCCACATACACTTGAGGATTACCTTCACTCCAAATGCGGCAGTTTTGTTTGTTGACGTAGCCATTCAACCAGAAGTGCGCTTCATCGCTAAACAAAATTCGCTTATGAAAATCGGGAACAACGGTAATCTCGTTTTGGGCCCATTCGACGAATCTACGCCTTACTTGATGATCGTTTGGCTTCAAATCTTGCACGAGTTGGATATTGTAAGCACGCAAACCACGATCCTTCCGCAAAATCTTCCATAAAGTGGATGGACACAGATACAATTCCTGTGCTCGATGGCGGATGGACTCATTCGGGTGTTCCTCAATGCTACGCTCTACAGCAGCAATAGCTTCTTCTGTACGCACCGTACAGCGTCTCTGGGGATGCGAGTTATCAATAAGAGAAAACGTGGTGCGAAAACGTTCCATGGTTAATCGAATTAACTGCTCTGATGGACGATTTTGTCGACGATAAAATGGACGTAGTGCGCGATACGTTTTCCGCACAGAACCATTATTTTCGAAATAAAATTGCACTATTTGCAAGCGTTGTTCAGGCGTGAGTCTATTCATGATGAATTGCCAAACCAAACTGAGAATAAATCACACTTGACAGCTGTTAAATCGGTCGCCATCTTGAAAATTAATGCCAACTTAAAGTTCTCTACCTCTATAAAAAACACCCTTTATTAACATAATGTACTCCGGGGAAGTAAAACAAAATCTATATAAAATTCAAATCAAACAGAGCTCATGACTTATTTACTTCATCAGATCTTCAGTCAGAATTACAACCAAGCTTTTCACATCACCCCGTGTAGTGTGTGTAAATTTTATCCATGAGTGGCGGGCCCTAAAGTTTAAAGTCGTCTCTGAACTACAAATTTTTCGTAGAACTGAGTTATTTGTTGCTCCCTTTATTAGCTCGTTATGGAGCTCGTATTGGCAGCAGACTTAATTGCTGCTTAACTTCCAATGTGAATGCCCCTAATGTTGTTGTATTTATTAGCTAAGTTGCCAATAATTAACGATTAATCATCATTAAATTAAATGCAAATAAATCATTTTTGCTTATTTATTATTTTATTTATGCATTTTACATAAATTGCAATACAAGTTTAAACACAAAACTAAGCAAAAAAAAAAAAAAAAAAAAAAAAAACAAGAAAACTTTAGAGGAGGAGTGAAATGAAAAATACTTTCACTTGATTTAATTAAGCCGGTCGCTTTTGTCTGGGTTTTATTAAATCTGCCATAAATAAAACCCAAGGAATTTAACTTAAATAAAAAGGACTTTAAGGCTTTAAAGCCAATTGAAATCAACGGAAGCGAAAAATAAAACAAAATCGATACTAAAAAGCATTTCATAGGCAACGAAACGAAGGAAATAACAATTCCCTGGTTACCCAAAAAAAATTCAAACAACTTAAGTAACCACAAAACAATTCTCATTTAAAAAACATCAAAGCAGAAAAATTCAATGCAAAAACCTAAAGAAAGTTTAATAATGGGCTTGAAAAAGATAGAAAAAAAAAACCTTTAAATTATGGCCTACAAAATCCCCATTTTCAAAGCTGTCCCGACCATAGGGTCTTATTACGGCCTAGCCGTAATAAATATCCCCGTATTACGTATACGTAATACGTTTACATTGAAACGCAAACCCATGATTATTTATTTAAAAATAAAAATAAAAAGAATGGAATAAAAGAGAAAGAATCCAAAATATTTTACTTTCATATTATCATCATCATTATCATCACCATCATTATTATCCTGGTGGAGGGGTAAAGTAAACGTTAGTTTTGAAATATAAACTTGGAATATTTTCTTGGATTTTTTTTTGTCGGCATTTACAGTTGGACGGTTTTTTTTTTTTTTTTTTTTTTTTTGTTTGGCCTGGCAAAAACGGACATGAGCCAATTAAATCTCTTACCATTCAAAAAAAAAAAAAAAAAGGAAGCAAAAAAGAACAGGAAAACGTAAACTGAAAACGAAAACAGACAAACAAATTTTTAAAAGTTTTCCGCCTAGAAAATTGCCATTGAAAGTAATACGAGTAGCCTCCCCCCCCACACACTTGAGCACACAAAAATTTAACAAAAAAAAAAAAAAAGACAAAAAAATCATTTTAATTGCGAAAAATGGCAAAGAAACTATAAAAATTTTAAAAGAATTTCAAAAAGTACACTCGAAGACAAAAAAAAAGACAAAAAAAAAAAAACGAAAAACACAAGGAAAGAATCCAATTAAATTAAAAGGCAATTTAATTAAATGGCAATACAATGACAACAGGAAGCACTCAATAACAATTTTAAAGTTATTCACTCAGCTGAATAAACCCACAGAGATGGAGAGAGAGAGAGAGTGCGAGAGAGAGAGAGAACAGCATTATTGGCAAATGTGAATTCCTATTCAAACGTTATAAGCGGAGGTACAACTTAACGTGCATGGAATATTAATTTATTTTAAGTACCATTGTTGGATATCTTTGCAGAATGATTATGCATAAGGAGGCGTTTGATAATGCATGCAGAATAAGGTCTGTAATCTAAACTGGATCTGGTAGGAGGTTAGACTGTGCCTTACTTCCACTGTTTGGCTTTACAGTCAGTGATAAGAACCTTTACTTACTCTACTTACTTAATTGTTCACTGCGACACATTTGTCACGATTACAATCTAGTTTTTCACAACACTCAAGTTAAGCGGTTTAACCCCAGTGGTGTTGTGCTAATTTTTTTTTACCGGAACGCGTATATATAATTATATAGACAGGGCCGATCCTGGGTAGGCGACCGCTCTGTGCGGTCTCATGTCCCAAATTTAACGAAGGGGATGATTTTCCATGATAATCCTGGCGGCGGCGTTTTTATTTAGGTCTCGTCCCAAATTTGACGACGGGGGGAAGGAGATTTCCCCTAATTTTTATAAAAATCCATATAAAAATTCGTCAAAAAGTAGAAAAAAAAATCAGCAATTCTTTTTAATTTGTTTCTCAAAACGTCAGCCAATTCTCGTTATCAGAAATCATCTTTAGTTCCGGAACGCGTTCCTGTCCAAAAAGGAAGTACCGGAACGACGTTCCGGAGCGTTCCGGCTCGACAACACCACTGTTTAACCCTCAGTTTAAAGTCGATTTCAAACGACAAATTTTCTTGTGAGTAACTTTTCATTGCAATTTTATTTACACACACAGAGTTACAAGAAGTCGCCGTAGTCTAGTAGTTAGTGTGTCGGCTTATTAGACGCAAGGTCACGTTTTAAACCCCAGGTCAGACATCAAAACGAAAATATGAAGAAAAAAATATTTCTTCGGCAACTTCCTCTCAGCAGATTCCTGGCAAAAACTCTGAGAAAGAAATAAAATTGTCATGAACAGTTTCTCCCAAAAACTCTGTCGTACGGAGTCGACTTTAAACTGTAGGTCCCGCTACTCATGTATAAAATTGACACACACAACATACATAAGTGGTGTGAGAAGCTAGGTCGTAATCCTGACTAAAGGATTGTAATGACCAATTATGTACGTGTATAGTATGTCCCACAAGGTTAAGAAGACTAAATTCGGTTCTGTTTGGATAAATCTGACCACCATACGTCTCTTTAGGGCAAGCGTTCTCTGTTTGACCTGGTACAACAAGGAATACGAAGAGAAGAAAAATCAACTCATACAGCAGCGAGTAAGAGCTTGACAACCCACAATATATAGGAACGATGAAGTAGATGGTCGATTTCCAATTAATTTTGATTCGTACCTTCCATAAGTAAGCGCAGAATGGATCACTACAATGCCTTGAGTGTAAATCGACAATACATATGAAATGTTTTATAGTGAATGTTTAGCAAATCAAGTTTTCAAGGATTTTTTGAATTTAAAAATCACAAAATTTGTGTTTAAATTTCTTTTTAAACTTCAGTTATCTATACAAGAGAGGAGTATGTCATGCTTAACCCTTATCTTTACAATCATCGTAAGAGAAAGTACTGTTATACACTTAATTTTCTTTTAAAGTAGTATTAAAAACTGTTAATACTTAAGCACATGTATTTATAACACCCCCCCCCCCCCCCTCCCACTCTATATGAACGTGTGTGGCATACAAGCATGTGTATACGTGTGCTACTTATCAAAAATTTATTCAAAACACATTCTCATTCTACCTTTTGACTGCTTGCCTTTCACTATCTCTCTCTCTCTCTCTCTCTGTGTTCGACTCTCTGTTCACGGCAATTAATAATCTTTGCAAAATTTTCCTTAAAAATGTACAAGAACGACAACTTAACAGCAGCATAAAATTTTAATTGAGGCTTTCGATCAATACGGTTGGGAAAGGCAGATTACTTACCCCTCCTCCCCATCAATTTCTTCAAAAGAAAAGGTTTAATAATGATGCCGGCAATAAATTCTATACCGATGAATATTTTCCTAACAATGATGGCAACGTTTGTTTATTTATCGATAACACCCATTATTTTAAGGAGCCAAAAAGGTTGTGTGTGCCTAATGAGAAACAATTATTACACAGAGGGTGGTCCATATATGTGTGTGTGAGTGTATATGCGAGTTAAAGAGAGAGAAACTGTTTTAAATTCTCATTTTAAGAATTTTGTTTGTTTGTTTGTTACACACTTTAAATGTTTACAAATTTAATATAAATGAGTGAGAAAACCAAAAACAACAACAACAACAACAACACCAATGATAACAATAACCTCATCAACGACATGAGTACCAAAATAATAACAAAAAAAGGAGAAAAACAACAACAACAACAAAGTAACAACTTTTATAGTTAATTTTCTAACATTTTTCACTTGGAATTCCTTTTAAAAGCTTAAATCGACCACATCCACATTAAAGTAGATGTGACTGAGTGTGTGTATGTGTAAGTGTCTTTTTCTATTTTGGTTTTTATGTGTCAGTGTGTATGTGTATTTCTATCCTTCTATGTTGTGTGTAAGCTTGCTTGCTTGCTTGCTTGTTGTGTGTCATGTTCTTTGTTATCCTTATATTTTGTTGTAGTAGCTGCTCATCCATTAAGGTATGGGTGGGTCTGGTTTCTTTCATCATCTTCTGTTTTTTTGTTCCTCTTCTTTTATGAGTTTTTTTTTTGTTTTTTTATTGTCTCCTCTATTGTTTCGCTCTCTGGTATGTACTCGTCGTACGATAAGTGTTTGTTTGTTTGTTTGCTTGTCGGCTGCTTCCCTAACGGAACAGCATACTTTAGATGTTAATCATGAAAGGAGCCTACGTAAGGGCCTTTTCCGCAAAAAAAAATGTTTGAAAATATGGTAGAAAATATTCTCCAGCATAAATTTAATTGAAATTAAACATAAAAATAATCGACATTTTACAGCCAATCAAGAAAAACTTCAATCTTTTCTTTTAAAACAAATCTTTAAAACAATTGTATTGAGCTGTGTAAAAAGGAGTTCCATGAAAAAGAGCATAGAAACTTAACTTGACCACAATTAAGGCTCTGCATTCTTTCAACATGAATGCAATATTAAGGATGATTGAAAGGAATATTGATTTACTTTTGAAATTAATTTGAATGCGTTGAATTGGTTTGCTTCCATGACAACTCGGTTTGTTCTATTGCGCAGAAAGCGTGATGTAAACCGAAAGCAGCGGAATTAAATGTCTTGACAGAGAAGCAATTCCTACTTGTTCGATAGGCAATGTTAACAGAGCATTTGTCGAAGCATTAAAGTAAGCTTACTGTCACCATATTTCAAAATAGCGGCACGTGCGAAAGTTGAGCAGCTAATTTAATGGCTAGTAAGCAGTGTGCCATTAGCACCCCTTCAAAGTTAGGCCTTTGAAAGGGCCCATTTTCTCCTTTTTAGTTTTCTCAATCCACTTGCATTGAGTATGTACCCTGAGTACGTATGGTGGGGGGGGCGTACGCAGCGATAAATGCCAAGAGCGACAGTGGGAGAAAAATCTCTTATAAAAATTGAAAGTATTTTCACTTCTTGAATGTCTTGTGTGAGACAACCAACAACGAACGAACGAAGCTTCTCTATGAAACTGTTACAACAAATTTAATTTCATTTATTTGGTACGCAAATCACACACACACACACACACCCACTCACATACACAACGCCAACTTATTCCAGCCAGTTATCCCGTTTGTTGTAGCTCTATTGTCTATTTATTAGTGGAGTAACGTAACGTAAGTTACCGTATCGAATCGTGAGTTGTTGAGAATGCTTTTGAAGCTGTGCTAATGGGAATGTGATTGTAAAAAGCGTTCGTCATGGCTGTGGTTAAAACGTTTAAACGCTAAGCGTAGGCATGACTGAGTGAATGAATGAATTCGCTTGAAAACATTTATTGAAAATGGAAAATTCGGTTTGCCACTGCTCAGGAGCATTATAGTAAAAGATTTTGTGGTTTTTATTTCGATTTTTGTTGCTATTGTTGTTGTTGGTGTTAGCTTTTCATGTTGAGCATTAAAATTTATAAGACTAATAACAATTTACTAAATAAGCTTTAATGAGAAAGAGAGAGAGACAGAGAGAGAGAGAGAGAAAGAGTAAAAACAACAACAACAATGAAATCAATAAATTGCAATTGCAATTGAAATTACAATTAAAGCGTTAACGTCGCTATTAAAATTATTAATGAATTTATTATTATGTGTGTGAAGATAAATTCAAATTAGAAAATCCGAAACGCAATCCATAATTCTCGGAGTTTTTGCCAAAAGACTGCTGAAAGCAAGTTTCCAAAAGAAATATTTGTTCATATTTCGGTTTTGTTCGAGATGTCAGCCAATACACTGCCTACTAGACCACGGCGACTTTACAGCAGCAGAGCTAGATAAGACGGAGATAGTCTATGCCTAGTATTGTGGTGTCTTTAAGTCGAGACATGCAAAGCAAATATTTTTTGAACTAAAGACCTTAAATTAATATTTCTTTTAATGGCTTCAAATGTTAAAAAATGTGTGTATTTCCACAAATGTTTTCTACAATTTAAAGGGTCCGCCAAATAACTTTTTTTTTTTGAAAATGCTTTAAAAAAAAACCTACTGAATATTTTCTCAAATTTCTTTTTTTATTTGAAAGTACAATCCTTCCGGTTAATAATGGAAAATAATTTCATTCAAATGGCTGCCTCGGCTGGCCATGCAGTAGCCTACACCAGAAGATGCTGATTTTGGCAAAAAAAAAAATCTTTTCAGATGAAGCTCATTTTGATCTTGGCGGGTATGTAAACAAGCAAAATTGTCGCATTTGGGGCACAGAGAACCCGCATGCATACATTGAAAAGCCGACGCGCCCAAAACGAGTCACTGTTTGATGCGGATTTTGTTCCAGAGGCATAATTGGGCCATTTTTCTTCGAAAATGAGCAAGGAGTGGCCGTTACAGTCAATGGCGATCGTTATCGGACCATGTTGAACGAATTTCTGTTCACAAAAATTGAAGAGGAGGATATTGGCAACGTTTGGTTTCAACAGGACGGCGCTACGTGCCACACAGCCGAAGCTACAATCGATGTTTTGCGTCCTGTTTTTGAAGATCACATTATCAGCCGCACAGCTGATGTCGTTTGGCCACCTCGGAGCTGCGATTTGACACCGTTGGACTATTATTTGTGGGCTGCCGTCAAAGGTAAGTGTTACTCCGACAAGCCAGAGACAATTGACGCTTTAAAGGACAATATTCGTGAAGCCATTGGTGAAATACAGCTGCACACAATCGATAATGTGCTAAAAATTGCACCGATCGTGTAGGCTACTGCATGGCCAGCCGAGGCAGCCATTTGAATGAAATTATTTTCCATTATTAACCGG
Source organism: Sarcophaga carnaria (assembly GCA_958299815.1). Taxonomy (NCBI): domain Eukaryota; kingdom Metazoa; phylum Arthropoda; class Insecta; order Diptera; family Sarcophagidae; genus Sarcophaga; species Sarcophaga carnaria. The sequence goes on along the minus strand of OY283153.1, from coordinate 4,702,837 downwards.
AAGGATTGTACTTTCAAGTGAAAAAAAAGAAATTTGAGAAAATATTCAGTAGGTTTTTTTTAAAGCATTTTCAAAAAAAAAAAGTTATTTGGCGGACCCATTATTTCCCTTTAAAAATGTTTTTATCCTGCACGGAGATAAAGCAAATCTACTTATATTATTTAAATATCACTTCTATATTCCGAATTCAAATGAAAACCGATTTTCTTCTTTAGCAGTTTAATTTTTAAGGCTCATCAGCTTGTCGCTGGCATTCTGTTCTGTCACGTATGCAAATTAAATTTAAATTTCAAACAATTTTTGGAGCGGAAAATTGGCAACGAATGGAACAAATGGAAAAAAGTTCAATAAATTTCAATGTTCGATGGGAGAAATATAAAGTTATTCAAAGGAACAACATGTCAATTCAATTATGATGATGAACTCTCTCTCATACTCACTCATACATACAAGAAAAAAACAAAACAGAAGGAAACAATTTTTTGCTTTCTCTGTTCTTAAATCGATCAAACTTTTTTTAAGGCTTTTAAGATTTGTTTTCGTGGGGTAGGTGTTTGAGTCGTAGGGCATACGAATGTAGCCGATATAATTTTCATCTTTTAATATGCATGATTGTGTTTTATTTATTTTTTGTTGTTTTTTTTGTTGTTAGTATTTTTTATAGACAGACTCTAACATGTTTTTGTATATTTAAACAGACAATATTGTTTGTAATTTTCTGTCTAGAAATAAAGTGTAGAATAAACAGACGTTTGTTTGGTTGGATTGGTTTGGCTGGCCGTGCGAACGTCGGGCGAGTATATTTTTGAAATGAGTGGGCAGTAATGGAGAGATTTATTTTCATTTAATATGTACACAAATAGAAATTGAGATATTTTCATTTCATTTTATTTAATTTTTTTTTTTGACGTCATATCTCTCTTTAAACTATTTGCCCAACACGAATTTCAATTTAATTTTTTTGTATTAAAAAAAAAATTGGAAAAAATTCTCCAGTCATCTGCTTATAATCTTTTGACACGAAAAAACTTTTTTTTTTTAAATTCATTTCAGTCAAGGTAATTTTGTTTTTGTTTAATGATTTTTTAAATTTGATTTGATTTAAAATTTTGAATCATTTGGTATGATGAAAACGATGAAAATTATAAGACTGTCTGCGTCTAGTTCATAGACCTTTAACGACGTACATGATATACATACATATGTACATATATGCTCATGATATCTGTATATGCGTAGAGATATTCATACTACTATTCTATTTAAAAGAAATGTTTTTAAAAAGTTTTCATTTCTTAATTATGAAGATAAAGACATCACTTCTTTCAGATTTCTAAACATATTTCATAGTCTAGTAGGTAATGTGTTGGCCCATTGTTTAAACCAGAGATCTGCAACGAGTATTCAAAAAGATGACGAATCGAAACTTACTCATAATATCTAATGCTTATACGCATTTATGAAGTCGCCGTAGTCTAGTAGGTAGTGTGTTGGCTTATTAGACGTAAAGCCCGGGTTACAGCCCCAGGCCAGACATCAAAACAAAATACAAAAAGTATTTCTTCGGCGGGTAAATAAAATTGCCATGAAAAATTTCTCAAAAAATCTGTCGTTCGGAGTCGACTTTAAACTGTAGGTCCCGCCACTCATGTATAAAATTAACACACACAACATAAGTGATGTGAGAAACTAGGTCGTAATCCTGACTGAAGAGTTGTAATGACCAATTATGTATGTAGTATGTATGTATACGCATTCATACTTCTTTTAATGTTATGGAACCTCTACTAATATTCAAAGCTTGAAGTACTCATCATATTCATACTTAACAACACGTATGATGTTATTGGTATCGACTATCCATAACTCACGAAGCACAAAATAAGTATGATTCGCATACGAACACTAAAATACTCACTAAAAGGTTGTGTGCTTGCTCTGCTTGCTATTCTGTCTTTTTTGCTTATGTGTCTTTATTCTTTTTGTTGTAAATGCAAGAACAACTATGACTGTGATTTGAATCATTTATAAGTATTATAAGTATTGTTTTAAAGTTATGAATTGAAATGAGTAGGCTTATGAATCAAACATATTTCGAATGGTATGAGTTTGATGTCAACGTTGTACACATACACATTGCAACCTGTACTTATAAATCAACGTAGTGTAGTGAGTACGAATGAATCAGAGTACATAGTTCAATTTCAATATTGTTGACTCACTTATATTCAAAATTTCATGAGTGCTTATAAGTAACGTAGAAGTCGCCGTAGTCTAGTAGATAGTGTGTTGTCTTATTAAGCGAAAAGCCAGGGTTGGAGCCCCAGGCCGGACACAAAATTAAAATACAAAAAATATTTCTACTGCGACATCTTCTCAGCAGATTTCTGGCAAAAAACCTGAGGGTAAAATAAAGATTGCCCTGAAAAGTTTTTCAAACATCCTCATTTTAATGTAAAAAGTTTGTTTTCTGTTCTTGTAATTTTTCTTGTAGTACTTTTTGCTTCAGATTAACTTTTCGATTAAAAGTTGAAAAAAAATTATTTTTTTTTGATTCTTATGCGTATGCATATGCATAATATGTGCAGTGTAAAGAAGAAAATCCATTTTAATTTGTTGGGGGTGATAAATTTTTCCAAAAACACTTCTTAACCTTCACATTCATTAACATGAGCAAATCATTGTTTATAAAATTCCAAAACATGAACGTGACGTGACGACTCCACAAATATGCAAACAAGCTGCGTAGAAATTCTAATACAAAATAAAATAACGTATGTACGTACATAATGCATGCGTGCGTGCGTGCATGTTGCAAAGATTCTTTTAAAATGCAATTTCCAATTTAAAATATAACACCAGCACCAGTTCAACAGCTTCAGCGCAATTATTTGTGTTTGAGTTACTGCTGCTGCTGCAGCAAAACAACTGGAATTTTGCGGATTTCAATGGCAAACAACTTCGAACGAAGCCATGAACCATGCTGCCACCACAAACTGGAATTTTATAGAAAATCTAATTCCATAACAACTTCAGTGCAGTGTCTCCTCTCATTCATTAAAAACATGATAACAACATTATAAATTGAAAATTTAATTAATTTTTGTTTTTGTACACTACATATGTATGTACATTAGGGTGGCCCCGTTTGTATGGAGAAAAAATTAGGTATAGATGTTCCCAACTAAAATGAAAGTTTGATTCATTCTAAGACTACGTTTCTCAATTTTTTGGTCCTGGCGTCAATATTTGGTGAGCTGAATCAAAGGATAAAAGGTCCTTTTTTGAGGTTTTTTGGATTTTTTCATATTTCTTCCAAAGGAACTATATATAAATTTGGTATCATATGAAAGGTCTTTAAGAGGCGCTTTCAATAGGTGATCAGAAAATAAAAAAAAAATTGAAAATTCAAAAATTTTGAAAATTTCGGACAAAATTTTTGTTTTTTTTAATTTTTTCATAGAATTTACTTAACTAAATTGTTGAAATTTCTTGATTATAAAGACCATGTAATTCAACCAAAATGGTTTTTTCCGTTTTTCTAAATTCAATCTAGTTCAATTTTTATTAAAAATTTTTTTAACCTAATTTCTTCTCTATCTGACAACCTCTGTTAACTCAATTCACATATGTAATGGGCATCAAAATAACGCAAATTTTATAAGCTTTCCATTGATGTATAATTTCTTATACTTTTATTTTGTTATACAACGAGTATTTCAATTTAAACCAAAACATTTGCGATACATCTCGCTATAATGTAATTTTCTTGTTATTCCGTAATAATAATAATTTGTTTAATATTGTTGTTTTTTGTTGTTTATTTTTAAAGTAATGAAGAAATTGTATTAAACCAATAATAACTAGTAAAATTTAAAGCCAAAAAATTTCTCTTTTATTTTTGACAAAAAAAATTCTTACTATTTTGATGCCCATATATGAATTGAATTAACAGAGGTTGTCAGATAGAGAAGAAATTAGGTTAAAAAAAATTTTAATAAAAATTTAACTAGATCGAATTTTGGAAAACGGAAAAAACCATTTTGGTTGAATTATATGGTCTTTATAATCAAGAAATTTCAACAATTTAGTTAAGTAAATTCTATGAAAAAATTAAAAAAAACAAAAATTTTGTGCGAAATTTTCAAAATTATTGAATTTTCAAAATTTTTTTTAAAATTTCTGATAACCTATTGAAAGCGCCTCTTAAAGACCTTTCATATGATACCAAATTTATATATAGTTGCTTTGGAAGAAATATGAAAAAAATCCAAAAAACCTCAAAAAAGGACCTTTTTATCCTTTGATCCAGCTCACCAAATATTGACCCCAGGACAAAAATTTTGAGAAACGTAGTCTTAGAATGAATCAAACTTTCATTTTAGTCGGGAACATTCGCAACTTTTATTTTGGGGCCACCCTAATGTACATATGTATGAGAAATATGCAACAGTTAAGGGTTATCCATTTAGTGGTTTCAAAACAAACGGTCTAACTAGGCTATTGGCTGAACTGCTGTCACTCTATTAGTGACAAAGGTTTGTCAGTTACGAAAATGGGTCGTTTACCAGAAGAACACGTAGAAAATAAAACTGACTGCCAGAGTGGCACTTTACGTGTGTTGCAACGTGATTATGTTCGTTAAAATCACCTTAGTGTCCGCAGAATTAGCAAAGATTATAAAAATATTTGTAGGAATTGGAATTGTGTGAATCTGAACAATATTTTCACTGCCGAAGATATGACTTCTGTTAGAGGAAGTGTCACTGTTAATCCAAACTTATCTGTTCCATAGCGATTTACGCGATTACGAACTAGACGATATTCAGTTTCAATAAAACGATTTCACCAGACCGACAATTTGGTTTGAATTTTGGCTTTATTGCATGAGACGTTTACAGAAGGAGTACTCTCACGTTAAGGCGACATCAATTCGGTTTATTTCTGTGGGGATAAGTCAGAGGCCACATTTGAAAACTAAAATTTGTTCGGTTATCGCTGAGATAATGCCCAATATGTACGAAAAAGTAGTCAAAACCTTTTTCAAAGTGATTGGTTGCTGGTTATTTCGCATATAATGCCTGGGTCCAAGTGATAAAGGGTCTGGCAAATAACTTTTTTTTTTTGGAAAATGTTTTAAAAGAAAAACTACTGAATATTTTCTCAAATTTCTTTTGTTTTTATTTGAAAGTACAATCCTTCCGGTTAATAATGGAAAATAATTTCATTCAAATGGCTGCTTCGGCTGGCCATGCAGTAGCCTACATTGTCGATTGTGTGCAGCTGTATTTCACCAATGGCCCCACGAATATTGTCCTTTAAAGCGTCAATTGTCTCTGGCTTGTCGGCGTAATACTTATCTTTGACGGCACCCCACAAATAATAGTCCAACGGTGTCAAATCGCAGCTCCGAGGTGGCCAAACGACATCAGCTCTGCGGCTGATAATGCGATCTTCAAAAACAGGCAGCAAAACATCGAGTGTCGGTTCGGCTGTGTGGCACGTAGCGCCGTCCTGTTGAAACCAAATGTTGCCAATATCCTCCTCTTCAATTTTTGTGAACATAAATTCGTTCAACATGACCCGATAACGATCGCCATTGACTGTAACGGCCACTCCTTACTCATTTTCGAAGAAAAATGGCGCAATTATGCCTCTGGACCAAAATCCGCATCAAACAGTGACTCATTTTGGGTGCGTCGGCTTTGCAACGTATGCGCGCGGGTTTTCTGTGCCCCAAATGCGACAATTTTGCTTGTTTACATAGCCGCCAAGATCAAAATGAGCTTGCACCTGAAAAGATGATTTTTTTTACCAAAATCGAGATCTTCTGGTGTAGGCTACTGCAGCCATTTGAATGAAATTATTTTCCATTATTAACCGAAAGGATTGTACTTTCAAATAAAAAAAAAAGAAATTTGAGAAAATATTCAGTAGTTTTTCTTTTAAAGCACTTTTAAAAAAAAAAAGTTATTTGGCGGACCCTTTATAATAAAAGTGTGCGTGTGTCTTGAGGTGGCCGTGGTCTAATAAGTAGTGTGTCGGCTTATTAAACGTGAGGCATTGGTTCCAACTAAACGAATTATTTCTTCGGCGACTTCCTCTCAGCAGATTTCTGGCAAAAATTCTGAGAGTAAATAAAATTGCAATAAAAAGTTTCTCAAAAATCTGTCGTTCGTAGTGGACTTTTAGCTCTAAGTCCCGTCAGTCATGTATAAAATTAACACACACAACATAAGTGGTGTGATAAACTAGGTCGTAATGCTGTCTAAAGGGTTGTAATGACCAAGTATGTGCCATAAAGGGCTATAATTATGGCATTAAACATTATAAACTTGAAACGAAAAAATCTAAATAAAATGCTTACTAATGAACGGAATGAGATTTCCAAATTTCTAAATGAAATTCAAATTCTGTTTTCCACTTTTTTGGTCACTTGGGTAAAATATAATTTTTGATTTTTTAATTCTTTTCTTGTTTTTTACACTTCGCAGCAAAAAAAAAAAGAGAAAAAGTAAAAACAAAAGCAAATAATTTTTATCAACACATTTAAAATGTTAATGAGCTAAAGATTATTACTGACCTACACACACGCTTATATTGTACTTCGACAGATTTATTAGCTCAATGTGATGATGACGTGTTTGTAGATAAAAATTCCTTTTTTTTTTTTTTTTTTTTTTTTTGTAAAACAATAAAAACCGCACACAGAACAAAAATACTACAATATAATGTGTAGTAAAAAGAAATCTATATGTATGTACTTAAGTATATGGCCCTAATAGAGTGTTATACGTGTTGTATACATAAGTGTGATTGAATCACGATGGTTGTATTTCCTTTTTTGTTACTTGATTAAACAAAAGGTGGATATTAGCAAGGAGATACTACACACAGTTACTAAATTATACGCACGGTTAAAAAATTGCCGAAATTTTTTAAACAATCCGTTTTCGTTGAAAATCTTTATAGTTTCCTCGATTTTAAGACGGTCTTTTGCATTGGTTAAAAAATTTCTGAAATTGAACTGAATTGTGGCCCTGCACAAGCCCACAAAAGTATACATCCGATTAACAAATTTCACAAATTTCTGAACCAAAGCAAAAGACCGTCTTAAAATCGAAGAAAGATGCCGGACAATTATAAAGATTTTCAACGAAAACGGATTGTTTAAAAAATTTCTGAAATTTGTTATCCGTATGTATACTTCTGTGGCTGAGTGTACGTTATGTTCTATAGTTTTGCATTAATAAAGGCAAAAAGCAAGTCTGTTAGAGCTGTATAAATATTTGTAAGGCCTTGCATAGAAATACAAATCGTTGCATTTGATCAACATCTGAATTCTGGTTTAATTACCAAACCACAGAAGTTCGAATACAAACTGAAGTTCAACGTACAAGTCCCCCACACACTACTTTTGCCTGGCCACTCTGTATAAAATCCTCACAGAAATGGCAGTTTTTATAACAAATTTTTTTTAATTGATTTAATTATTTTCGAATTTCACTTCTTCAATGAAAATCTAAAACATGTTCGGTTTTCTTTGATCATAAACTGAAGAAAATTTTCCCATGACCAGAAGATTATTTTCTATTTTTGCATTTATCAACCAAATGAGTTTCGTTCTTTTTTTTGTTTCTTTTAATATTTAATATGTATTGTTGTTGTATTTTTTAGCGTGACATATTTTGTTTTTATTTTTCTTTTTAATTTTTAAATTAAAATTTTGCACATGTTTGGTGGCCCTATTAACGAAATTCTTTTGTTTTTATGAATCACTTCTGCAGAAATAACTAAAAACATGAACAACAAATCCCTTCAAAAAAAAAAACACAAAATCTTGTCAAATTCTTTTCGCAGAAAAAAAAAAAAACGAAAACAGACTCCGCAACAAAAACAACAAAAAAATTCCATTAAAAAATATTTTCACGTTTCTTGTTTTCGCAGGCGATTTCAAATCAATTTTTTTTCTTTTTTTTTTTTGGTTTTCATTTTACTTTTAAGCAGTATTTGCCGTCATCTGTAGCCTGTCGTTTTAATTAGAAATTTGCCGTTAGTGGTGGTGGTTACGAGGGCGCAAGGGGGGGATAAGCCATAAGAAAAAGAATCAACAATTGCGTGTGGGTGTTTGTCTAGATAGTAATTGAACGAGAGAGAGAGAGAGAGAGAGATTTTTAATGTCCTATGCTACATTGTTTTCTATAATTTATGAGAAAGGGTCGTTCAAAATTGGATTTTATTTTTTTTTTTAGCCTAAGACTTGCATGAGTTCGCCAAAGATCCATTGTTGAATGTTGTTAAGTTGCTCTGCCACTTCTTTCTAATGAATGCACTAAGGAATCTGTTAGACGCCATAATCTAGTAGGTATGGTGTTGGCTTATTAGACGTAAAGCCAGGGTTCGAGCCCCAGGCTAGACATAAAAACAAAATACAACAAGTATTTCTTCGGCGACTTTCTCTCAGCAGATTTCTGGCAATAACTCTGAGTGTCAAAATAAAAATCGTCATGAAAAGTTCCTCAAAAAAAAAAATCTGTCGTTCGGAGTCGACTTTAATTTGTAGGTCCCACCACTCACGATAAAAAATTAACACACACAACATGAGTGGTGTGAGAAACTAGGTCGTAATCCTGACTGAAGGGTTGTAATGACCAATTATGTACATATGTATTGTGTTGGCTTATTAGACGCAAAGCCGTGCTTCAATCCCTGCCGCAAACGTTTCAAACAAAGCAAAATATGAAAAAATATTTCTTCGGCGACACTCTCTCTCTCAGCAGCCCTCCGGCAAAAGCTTTGAGCTTCCCAAAATATGTCGTTCGGAGTTGCCTTTAAAATGTGGCTTCTGCCTTTTATGGATAAATTTAATACACACCTAATGGGTGGTATGAGAAATTCGGTCATAATCCTGACTAAAGGACTACAATAAGTAGTAATGGCACTAGGAAAATAGCTACTAGCCTGGAAGGAGCTTTGTAGTAAGATGCAAAGCATACCCTACCACCCGAATCTACACACAGTTACTAAAGTATACATACGGTTAAAAAATTGCCGAAATTTTTTAACCAATCCGTTTTCGTTGAAAATCTTTATAGTTTCCTTGATGTTAAGACGGTCTTTTGCATTGGTTAAAAAATTTCTGAAATTAAACTGAATTGTGGCCCTGCATAGGCCCACAAAGGTATACATCCGATTTACAAATTTCACAAATTTCTGAACCAATGAAAAAGACCGTCTTAAAATCGAAGAAAGATGTCAGACAATTAAAAAACTTCTGAAATTTGTTATCCGTATGTATACTTTTGTGGCTGAGTGTACATCAAAGCCTAGTATTCTTAGCTCCAATGTAGCAGCTCTGTGTTGTGTAGAATCGGAAGTGATCGATCAACTGTGAATTATGCCTGATGGCCTAAGCGAAACTGTACTAAAAAAAGTTATTTTATTTGAGCAAATAGCTCCACGATATTGATCAGTATGAGGTGAGATCAGAAGTGTCCCATCTACTGAAAGATATAAAATGTCTTTAACCGTAGAATGGTATTGCAAAATACAGCGCTTATCGTTAAAAAAATTTTCCATTTAATTTCCTGGTGAAAATGAAACTTAAATTTGCCAGAATCTGTTTTCAAAACTTTCTGCATGAATTTATTTTCTATCAATTTAAATACCGTTGTCTGTGAACGGATGAGAAGAGGGGGAGGGAATGTGAATGAATGCATTTCTACAAAAAAAATAGAAATTAGTTTTGTTTTGCTGTTCTCTTACCCTTAAGATTAAGAATAATTTAAATTTATCACAATTGTTGTTGTTGATGTATGCTGTTGTTGATGATGCTGCTTATGTTGCTGTTGCTGCTGCTGCTGTTGTTTGTTTTGTTGTAGTTGTAATTGTTGTTTCGTTGTTGTTACAGGACTTATTACAGATGTTATGTTTGTTGCTAATGTTAATGAATAATTATTATTATTGTTGTAATTGTTGTTTAAACCAGTTAGCATTATGATGTTGTTGTTGTTGTTGTAATTGTAGTTGTGTAGTTGAATGACGCCGCCCGCTTGTGTTTGAATAACAACGGTTGGCGCCAGCATCTCCGCCGCCTTAGGGCGCGCAACTCAAAACACACTTAGTTTTACAGAAAAGATTTCTTTTGTTTTTTCCTCTTTTTGCTTTTGTTATTAATCTGTCTAGTTGTTGTTTTTATAAAATAATTGTTTAATTTCTGTTTAATTTCTTTTTTTTATGTTTAATTTTTTGTTTTTAATTTACTTTGTTTTAATATTCTTTTGGTATTTCACTTTAGCTTGGGTTTTTTCTTTTTTTTTTTCTTTCCTTTCACTTGAAACTGTAAATTTTATTGATATTTCTCTTCTTGCCCATTATAAGATAATAAATATTGACACATAAACACTCTACCATATACCCCACACATTTGAGAGCGACGCATATACTTTTGATTTTAATTTGCTCTTCGTATGGTATATGTATGTATGTGGGTTTTTAAATATTGCCTGCCTGTGTGTATGTGTGTGTGTATTTATGCCTATAAAGGTGTCACTTAATATAATATTTTATGTGTGTGTGTGTGTGTTATTATTATTATTATTATTGAATTGTATTCTCCTACTTTGTAGAAGAGCACATATTTCTTATATTTTGTTTTGCGTTAGTTATTGTTGTTATTTCTTTTATTATTATTCTATGCTCTTATATGAACTAAATATTATTGACTTTGTTACTGCTGTGCTGGTGCTCTCGCTCTCCTTTAATATAACGGGGATTTAATAAAACACGTTTTTCTGCTTTGAATTTTATTTCTTTGTTTATTTTTGAATTTGTTTTAGGAATTCTTTTGACTTTTTTTCTTATTTTAACAACATAAACTATTTGATTTTGTTAATTATTTTTTTCCTTCTTCTATTTATTATTTTAAAGGAACACTTTTTGATTTTCTTTATTTTTTATTGTTTAACATTAAAACCATAAAATCGAAATTAAATGCAAAAAAAAAAACGAAAAAAAAACAAGAAAAATTATAATGAATTAAGACGGTGTGTGTAATTGTTAATAAAATTGTAGTTCGAAAACCGTACCGTCGTGCTCTTCGTTTGACAATGTGCTTATTTGCTATGCTGGTTCTATAGCAGTTTCTTGTTTGCTTTTGGTTTTTTCTTCTTCTTCTTGTTATTTGCTTTTTTTTCCTTATTTTTGCTGACTTTCTTGCTTTTGTTGTTGTTTGTGTCTTTGGTTTTAATTTTTAGTTTATTTTGTTGTTGTTGTTGTTGTTGTTTTCTTTGTGTTTGTTATTGTTATTGTTGTACTTTTACTTTTATTATTGTTTATAAGGGTATTTCTTTCTTTGTTTTATTTGTTTGTTTTTGTTGGTGCTCTTGGTCTGTTCCCAGTTGTTGTTTAAGTATGAAGTATGAGTATGATGACTTGAAATGTAGTCCGCGATTGTAAATGTTGGCTCTAATCAAAGAAGTTGGTTCTGGTGCTTGTATCAAACACTCTGCCCTCATCTCATCTCATGTCATTGTTGTATAAATAGGATTTTACTTTAGCAATTACTTTGAATTTTTAATACACTCTCTCTCTCTGCTTGACTTTATGAATTATTCTTTATTTCATTTCATTTCGTTTTATTTACTTATTTTTTTTTTTCTTTAACAAACCATCGTTTTGGTTTTGTTTTGTTTTCATATTTCTTTGTTTTTTTGTTTTTGTTGTATTTTAAAATAAAATGTCATGTAAACACAATAATTTTTGATTTCTTCTCTAAATTCATTACTTTATCACTTTAACTTTAATTTAATTGTAGCATGTAGCATGTAAATAAAAGCCGCCTTTTAATTTAATTTTCTATTTTCTTTCTTATTTTATGGCAAAAAAGCAAACGCATTATTTATTCTTAATTTATTTTTTGTTTTGTTTAATAAAAATATTTCTTGTATGTATAAAAAAAATAACGCAACAACAATAAAATATATTTTGTATATATGCAAATATTTTATAAAATAAAAACAAAAAAAAAATTATTTTTTTTTATCAGCTTAATTTTCTATGCGAAACGAAAAATATGCGAACACTAATCGTTGTACACACTCGTCCACAACACCGGTTGTTTCAGTACTAAAAACACGCCAACGAAGTGTTTGTTTGCGACAGTCGTCAGTATTCGCAAGGCACTCACTGTGATGTTTTGCAATGCTGCCACTTGTTTTTAAGTGCAAATGAGAGTATGTTCTGTAGGAAATCGGCCAGAACCAAAACAATGCGAGAACAGTAGTGTTAACAACAACAGCTAACAACAACTCAAGCAATTGTATTAGTGAGAGAGTAAATGTAAGAAAAGTATTGTAAAACAAAAGTACACACTCTATAACATAAACCGCAAGCGCTTTAAATTTAAACAATAAAAAAGGGAAAGTAAAATAAAAGGAAAAAACCTTTGCAAATTATTGTTGTTTGTTTTGAAGAGGAAACACTTTGAATGTTTCAAATTAAAGTTGAAATTGCAGAAATGTTCGACAAAAAAAAATGAACAACAAAGTTTGTTTCTAAGGCTCCACGCTTCATAAGGTGTTTTGATGAAATTCACAAAAGAATAACGAAAATATAAGAGTCAGATGTTTCTTTAACTACTATTTCGATTGCTGAAACGCTAAACAAAGCATAACTGGCCGTTAAGAATCATTTCAATAAATCGGTATACAAAAAAATGATCGAGTATTACACGACAAAACCTAAGATAAACCAAGTCTATATGTTCTAAACATATCCTTTAATTGGCAGACTGCATAGAACGGTAGTCAAGCAAAAATTGTTCGTTAGAAAAGTTTTGTTGTACATTTACTCTCAATTTGAATCTGTGCTGTCAATAATGAGGTTGTTTGAAACAATTTGAAACAGCCGCCATATGGGCAACGTTAGTGTATAAAACATGAATGGCATTCCAATAGTTGATCAGCTGGTCGTTTGCATCGTAGCCTGATACTCCGGGTGCTTAAGGATATACATACAGTTAGGGCCATAAGTGAGTCAACACCCACTATAATTTTAAATTTTCTATTATGGAAATTTATTCGACTATTCTCATTTACTTTTCTCGCTATCCTAAGAAAATGAATTATTTTAGTGGTGTTTACTCACTTTTGACGCTCACTGTACATTCAGCTTGTAATTTAGTTGTGGCACCCATTACCAACTGGTAAGAAATGAAAACATCTGAAAACCAACTCTTCCAGTGAACACTTTAACTATATCAAATAAATTTCTATAAATCCATAAACCGCATTTCAATTATTTCCTTCTAAATAATTCAATAAAAAATAAAATTTTTTATTTAATTTCTGTTTAAACAAAATATTTTAACAATTAGAAACTGAAATTAATATGTCCTTGCACTGTAATTTGATTGTAATTGTGAGAAAATTACAGAAATTAAAATGACCTTTTAAAACTATTCACGAAAACTTGTTATTTTTGTCGACGCAGTTCTATGTATCAGACGTATGGCATCACCTCGTTTATTTGCATGAACTCAGAAGAATGATTACAGAAACAAAAACACACATAAAATAAAGGAAAACGTTACCTTTTCTTGTTTTCGCTCTAAAGAGTAGAGTCTCTTGTATGTGTTGTGCTGTGCACATGTGTAAGTGTTGTGTACTTCTTTCTGCCATGTTGGGCCAGAAAATGTTGGCCCTTGTGACGTATGTGCAATATATACATCCGTTCTCATACACATCCATTCTCTCGCTCTCTCTCTCTCTCTCCCTGACTGTAACTCACGTTTACATGCACACACGTTTAAAGGTTGCTAATAAACAAGTATTTCGTACACATGCTGTGCCTGTTGTTTATGTTTACATATGCATACCACATACACATGCATATGTAGATGTACGTATAGTTGTAATGAAGAAGTGTGTATTTCATACACATGCTGTGCATGCGAGTTTTAATTTTTATTGTTGTAGGAAGTGTGCGTGTGTTGTTGCTCTTTAGTGTGGAATATCACAGTTTTATAAAGGATTTTGAGGAGGCTTAAAGAATTTGTTTTTCGTATTAGAAAAGGATTTTATTTTCTTATTTTTTTTTTGATCATAAATGGGTTCTAAAAGAGAATTAAAATGTTTTTCTCCTTATTTTTTGGATGATTACGAATATTATTGGATAATACACTTCCTAAGATAAGTAAAGACTTTCTTAGGATTTTGAAAAAAGTACAAATTAGTTAATTAATCATAATCATTCGATATTTAGATTAATTTAATTATCTCCAAATTTGTTTGAATTTTAATCAGTTAAGCAAGGGCAATAGGGTCTGCTGTATATCAAGTCTTGAGGGAATTTAAGGCAATAAGCAAACAATTGATCTTGCGTGCAGGAGAGCTTCCTTATCGCCAAATAAGGGTGGAGTGGTAAGAGATGTTTGGAAGGAAAGATGTAGAGGGTCTCAGAATCTTTCCTGAGCTAATTTTTTGTTGGGTAATCCCTTAATGAAGTCGCCGTGGTCTAGTAGGTAGTGTGTTGGCTTATTAGACGAAAAGCCAGGGTTCGAGCCCCAGGCCAGACATCAAATAAAAAAATAAAAAGTATTTGTCCGGCGACTTCCTCTCAGCAGATTTCTGGCAAAAACTCTGGGAGTAAATAAAATTACCACTCAACGACTTCCCTTCAGCAGTCTGTCTTCTGGCAAAAAATCTTGAGAGTAAATAAAACTGCCATGAAAAGTTACACAAAAACCTGTCGTTCGGAGTCGTCTTTAAACTGTAGGTCCCGCCACTCATGTATAAAATTAACACACACAACATAAGTGGTGTGAGAAACTAGGTCGTAATCCTGACTGAAGGGTTGTAATGACCAATTATGTATGGAATCCCTTTTGAGCGAACACTGGGAACTCAAACAATACTTGTTCAATATGTGGATTCAGTAATGAGACGAATGAAGCAGTAAATTACATATTTATAGCCTCTGCGACATTAACACATCACAGAAGGAAACATCTATTGGCGTATCTAGTGCTATACAGATATATTTAACCTTACCGTACGTCCTGAAGCCAACAAATTCGGAAGACATATTATAAGGATGCCTATACCCTACCCGATATACTCTGTACACACAGAGTATATATTAGGATAACCCTATATCTCTACAAAACCCTATAAAATATGAGGACAGTACAGTGGATCGTATGGTGACACTTTTATGACACGTCCACACACTATTAATTATAATACTGCGGCTTTAATTGGGGCCCTTAGGCTTCTTCTGAGTCTTTCACACTTAACGTATAACCATGATGTCTGAATTGAGTGAACTTATAGCTTTATATGGTTATTAAGATTCCCTCCAGTTTCAAACATATTTGCAAAACTGCTTAAAAGCGATGTGTACACTTCAGTTTGAAATAGTTATGTATGTACCCACATCTGCTAAAAATAAAGAACTTAAATCCGTTTCTGGAAATAAAATCAGTTTTTTCCAAGTCAAAAGTTAAAAGACCTTTCTATTTAAATTGTTTTCGTCATTATTCGTAGCCGCTCTACCGTTTCTTTTTTTATATACACATGTTATTGAACATTTTGTACAGGGTATTTCCGTTTAATTTTAGTTAATAGGGGGGAATAATGTCTTGAAAAAATTTCATTTTTTTTTTTTCATTTGCTAAACCACAACAACATCCATAATTATTAAGTAAATCAATTGTTTTATTGTTGTAAATAGCAATTGTAACAATGAAGTGATAAGTAATTATAGCTGAAGTGTTGCTACTTCAAGTATTCCTACTATACAGTGGCAAACAAAATAAAATGCATTTAAAAACGAAACATTTTTTAAATATTGCCTGTTCACTCGTATTAGAAACTTTGAACGTTTCGTTTTACTCTCTACTGTACTATACTACTTACAAATAAAATATTTATTTACAGTTACTACCGTTTAACATACATAATTAACACAATTTGTATTTATTTTAAGTGCCCAATAACTAGGCATTACATTACAATTACAGATTATAACTGTAAATAGTATGTGTTTAATACAATACAATAAATTAATAAATTCTCTCTCTCTTGCTCACTTTCAATTGTTACGCACACTTACACACTGCCACTCTCCCTTTTGAGAAGCTTGTCTCACACTCTATTGTACTGGTAAAGTTGTTAGGGGATCGTTTTTGTAAGACACAACACAAGACAAACGATTTTGTACGAAGTCTTTTTGTTCGTGTTGTTATTATTATTTATTTCTATTATTATTCTCCAATTACTGGTTTTTAGTGTGACGACAATTATTTGTAAACAGCGAAACAAAAATTCCCAAAGAAAGAAAAAACCGTATTAAAGAGAGTGAGTAAGTAAGAAAGAGAGGGTGAGAGGGGGGTGTAACAATAATAACTGCTTACACAATGGAAATGATTAATAAATAGTTGAACTGTATTTACACTTTATTCGAATAACAAAAACAAATGAAAACAAGCAAACAGGCGTTTAAAGTTTACTTTAGAAACTTAATAAAGTTACCAGATGTTTGTGCTTTGTTTTGCTGTGCTATGATGTGTGTTGACATTATCATTTATTTGTTTTGATTGTTGTACTTACAATGTGATTCATTGTTTATAACAAAACAATTAATATTTTGGTTTTTTATTTTTATTTGATTTTTTTTTTGTGTACACATAGTATACATATAATGTAACTGGCTTTGTGTATGAGATAGTGCACATACCATAAGCAACATTATAATTAAATATCATGCAATTAGCTACTTTATACTGAGGCCTTTTTGACTTGTTCTAAGATACACTGGCGAACAAAATAAAATATGAAATATTTAGAAATTTGTTTTAAACTATTTTTATTTAAACAAATAATTAAATACGAGAAAAACACATTTATGATGTGCTCGTCTGAATTCATTGTATTATTTTGTGTTTTTTCTCTTCGTTTCATATTGTTTAAGGGAATAGGAAAATTCTATCTTAATCCTATGGCCGTAATGTAACTAAAATCCTGAAAAAATAAATGTTTTCTTTTGAAAATTAGGAAGTAACGTTTTTTCTTATAAAAACTCCTAAAAAGTTTTACAAAATATTTACAAAAAAAAATTGTAATTTATTTCGATCTTATGATTTTTACAATTTATTTTGTTCAACACTGTAGTTTTGCATAGGTTTTAATGGCCAAGCAAAAATCTTTTATGAAAATAATAATAAGCAGTACAGTTCTAATACAATTTTTATTTTTAATTAAATACCATGTGTGTGTGTAAGTTTAGTGCAATTGCCGGGGATTTATTTACTTTTCTTTTATATGTAGATTTTAAGAAAATTATTTTCTTAATTTATTGGCGAATTCTCAAAATAGTTTCTCTTATTTTTGCAATTTCAACCAAAGAAAAAAAAGAAAAAAAAAACTAAATTTATTATGTCTTGTTGTTTTCTTTTTAAACACTAGACAAAAGTATCATGTCTTTAATATGAGAAAAAAAAGAAAAAAATCGAAATAAAACAAGTAAATTGTTTAATTTGACCATGAATTTATTTACTATCAACTTTGATTTGTTTACCCCTTAGATACATAAAAAACAACATTTTTTTGAGAACATTTTTAAAACAATTCACATACACACAATACAAACCAATTAATTTCTAAACAGCAGCTATTCTTCTAAAGGTTTTACTTGCCTTTCCTTTTTTTTCTTTTTTTTTGTTTTCTTCTTAATTATTCAAATTCTGAAGTCAATAAGTCAATAGTTTTTTACTGCATCATTAAAAGAGCTGGAGAGAGAAGCCACGGTAATAATAATGAAAAAAAAAACAAAAAAAATAACATCAAGAACAAGAAAAAATAATTACAAACACGAACTACCGCTGCTAGACATAAAAAGCTATAATAATGCCTCTTTAAATGTAAACAAAAGCACACAACAATATGAAACAGCAACAGCAACAACAACAATTATTACAAAATCTTATTTGCATGAATTTGTTGTTTTTTTTTTGCCTTTGTATCTTCATGTGTTTGTTTATATTTAATCTGGTTGTGCATATAAAGTGTTAGTAGATGTTAAACATAAACAAATAAAAATACAAAAAGCGCTATAACGTTATAATAAAATTATTTTATTGAGTTAAACAATAACAAAAAAAAAAAAAAAAAACTCGACATGAAATAAGTAAACAAAATATACCCCTTATAACACCCTCTGTTATATTCTGTTGTTGTTTTTTTTTTATACATGACTGGCAATTACTCTCTCCCACATGCATACAACTAAAATGACTGTCTTTGGAACTTGCTTGATGCTCTTACACTGTGTCTGTGTGTTTGTGTGTGTGAATTCTAACAAAATTTGTTTACATAAATTACCTTAAGAAACACACAAATACATACATACATGTGATATAACAGCTACATAGGCAAACATATAATCTTGGTGCATAACAACACAAGGCACATACAGTCAACTACAATAAAATGTTTACGCTACAACATGGTGTACTGATGTTCAATGATTTCTGATGCTTGTATTTCATTGAAAAGTTTACAGAAAAGAAAAAAAATAACCTACAAAATGTTCATTAAATGGTAATGTACGTCTGAGGATTTCATATACAAATGGTTTGCATTAAGCATCGAAAGTAATTTCTTATTTGTAACTGAAATCATGTTACAATGCAATGCGATGTGTTAAAATTATGTACTACACTGTACATATGTGTTTATTTTTTCCATGCCATTCATAATGTAATACTCTTAACAGCCATAGTAACAACAACATCAACTGCATTTCCTTCAATAAGGCAGAGACAGAGACAGAGACAGAATGAAAGGGAGAGTATGTGGGAGAACGAGAGCATTAAATAAAAATCCACTCAAGTGGAATATAAACGTAAGAACAACAACAAGCACTTAATTAAGAACCCACTCAAGAATCAACAGCTTCTTTTCATAAATTATTATTTGTTGTATTATTTGCTTTTTTTTTTTTGTTTTTGTTATTGCTATTTCTGATGATGATGGCGATTTTGTTGTCAACATGGAAAAGGACCGTTTTATACAACAACAACAGACCAACTAATTAAACATAAAAATGATGTTACTGTTGTTGTAGCATTAAGAAGGGATTTATTTCTTCGTCATCGTATTATTTCGTAACAAGAACGAGAGAACCAGTGTGTGTTTAAGAAGAAGAAGAGAGTTCAATTATTTATTTATTGTTGTTAGTAGTTAACCCATCTTGGTTTTGTAAATTGAGGTTAAGTACATAACTTATAAATGGCAAACGGACAATTTTACATACATTTTAAATGATAAGGTCAAAATGTAAATCCCAAAGGGACTAAGTTACAATAACCAAGACTCATTTATTTATAAAGGGTTCTGCTATTTGCTATGTTTACATAAAGAAATTTTCTATGAAAATTTTTTATAAAATTTTGAATGAAATTAAACTCATTAGAGAACTATACTGAAACATAAATTCCGTTTTGTCAGAAAATGTGTAAACAAAATTGAATTTTCATTAGAATTTGCCTTCGAAATTTTTTGGTTATGAAATAAACAGAAAGCAATTAATCTTCTTAAGTCTTCTCTTAGAGAAAGAGTGGCGTTTAATGTCCGTCCCTAAAAATTTATTTTGAAAACAAATCTATTTTAATTGCTGGCTTTGTTTTTTTATCATAATTAAACCAAATTATTTTAATAAAATTTCCATAAAAAAATTCATTAAAAGCGTTAAAAAAATTTGTCATTTATAAACATAAAAAATATTTAAGAATTGTGGCTATGAAAAATAAAATTCGAAATTTTTTTCAAATTAACCCAACCTTTGAATACTTTAAGAGAGTATACGTAATATTTTCAATTATAGATTTAGTATACGCTCCTTGTTGCCTGGAATGAGAACAACCCAGCGGTAAAAATACCCATTATGTACTCGCTTATCTAAGCAATATTTCGCAGCTGTCAGTGGTGATGTTTTCACTTAGTTTCCCACTTAGATTTAACATAAAAGTGTCATAGGCTGCCACATCGATGTGCTCTCGCTTAGAATATAAGCCACAATATCATTAAGCTCTATTAACATTTCACTTACATAATATGTGGAGTTCTAAGCGATGTTGATGAGAAGCCTATATAGACTTGCAAATTAGAAAGTATTGTATGTAGATTACAGTGCTACTTGCATTTGTAAGTTAAAATACCAGCAAATAGGATTTTTTATTAAAAGAAAAATATTTTTTATTAATACAAAAATTAAATTAAATAAATACGAACTATTAAACATAATAATTTAATGATGTGTATACATCTTTATGCAATATTCTGTCAAAATTTTTTTCTAAGCCTCTATTCTAAGCTCTCTATTTTTGGAATCTGGAATAAGAAATATATTTATAGATTAATGGTTTTTGTTATTTGATTTTAAGAACTTACATATGATTCTGGATCTTCAGAAATTAGGCTGTTAACTCTTTCTATGTCTTCATCATTTAAAATAGGAAAATCGGAATCTTTTCCCCCATATACGTTTTTTTACAAGTTGTTTAATTATTGTAGTGGCTTGTATTTGATCAACTGAAATAATTAATATTTATGTATTTAAAAATTAATAATTCTCCCTAAAATAAAAACGTTCTAACTCTTTATATATGTTAATAACAAGATTTAAAAAATTAACTGCAAAAAAGCAGCTAAAATGTAAAATTTCAAAAAATTATGAAAATTGTATATAAGTATAAAAATCTAAAATGCGATTAGAAATATTACAGCCGTTTTAATATTTCTGTGAAAGTATGTAAATGTGAGTTATGACGTTTTGGGTTATCTCTTTCTGTTATTAGCTATGTATAATATATTTGCTTTAATTACATACCTTTTAATTTATCCAGTTCATTTTCAATTTTTTCCATCTTTTCTAAAAAGGTTTCTTGATTATTTATAATATTATTATAAACATATATTTCACAGACTGTTTTTCACAAAAAAGGTTCTTTATTATTTTTCTTTAAATAAAAACAAAACATAACATAAAAATATCATTATATGTTGGATTACGCATAGATTATACTCTAAGTACTTAGATCGCTCGCTTAGAATATCATACCTACGTTATCGCATATTGTCTAAGTACTTAGTTGTATTTACCGCTGGGAATATGTGTTGATAAACGTGAACACTCTCTGTTTGTACTGTTGAGAGGATAGGAAAAGTTGCCACATCGGCACACATATGAAAATCTATACATACGATTATACATACATACATACATAATTGGTCATTACAACCCTTCAGTCAGGATTACGACCTAGTTTCTCACACCACTCATGTTGTGAGTGTTAATTTTATACATGAGTGGTGGGACGTACAGTTTAAAGTCGACTCCGAACGACAGATTTTTGAGAAACTTTTTCATGGCAATTTTATTTACTCTCCGGGTTTTTGCCAAAAATCTGATGAGAAGAAGTTGCCGAAGAAATATTTTCTTCATATTTTCGTTCTAATGTCTGACCTGGGGGTTTGAAGCGTCGCCTTACGTCTTATAAGTCAACACACTATCTACTACACCACGGGAACTTCCATACGATGATGAATAAGCGAAAATCAATTGTTCTTTCAAAATGCTCGAAAGCGAATTGTTGATCATAAAAGTTCTGCAGAAGTCGTCGTCATTCCCAGTCTGCTGGCGTGAATACCCAGAAGTCAGAAGTCCTGGTATCACTGCTTTGAGGTTCCTTAGATGAGATCCTCAAGGATTCAATTGTAATTCTGTTCTGCATATATCTATAACGGGCTAGATCCATCTGGTGTTTCTACAAGTGGGTTCATTAATTTATCGTACTTTTGCCAATGAATGAAGCTTTTCAGAGATCATTTGTTTGCCTCGCTGTAGAGGAGCGCCTATCTCATGTAGCAATTCCATTGAATTATCGGTACTATCTGTTTTAGCAAGCGGGCTGGCCTCGTATTACCTTCGATGTCTCCACGTACAGGAACCCGTAGATTCTTAAA
This sequence comes from Sarcophaga carnaria, assembly GCA_958299815.1. Lineage (NCBI taxonomy): Eukaryota > Metazoa > Arthropoda > Insecta > Diptera > Sarcophagidae > Sarcophaga > Sarcophaga carnaria. The sequence goes on along the minus strand of OY283153.1, from coordinate 4,680,812 downwards.
TAGTACAGAGAAGTGCCGAGTGGAATAATGTACCAGCGTAACAGGCCATTAAAGTTCAGTGCGACAAGTGCCGCATGTTATGTGGCATATAACCTGTATAGAAACCAGAGTTCAGCAATGAGTCGTTTTTTTCGCCACTCATGAGTGAGTCAACAATATTGAAATTGAACTATGTACTCTGATTCATTCATACTCACTACAACGTTGGTTTATAAGTACAGGTTGCAAGGAGTATGCGTACAATGTTGACATCAAAACTCATACCATTCGAAAAATGTTTGATTCATAAGCCTACTCATTTAGATTCATAACTTTAGAAAAATACTTATAAATGATTCGAGTGTTTCGTTGTTAGGCATTTAAAAAAAGACAAAAAGTCAGAGCAGCAATCAGAGCAATTTTAGAAGTCGCCGTAGTCTAGTAGGTAGTGTGTTGGCTTATTAGACGCAAAAGCCTGGGTTTGAGCCCGAAGCCAGGCATCAAAGACAAAATACAAAAAGTATTTTTTCGGTGACTTCCTCTCAGTAGATTTCTGGCAAAAACTCTGAGAGTAAATAAAAATTGCCATGAAAAGTTTCTCAATAAATAAAAATCTGTCGTTCGGAGCCGACTTTAAACTGTAGGTCCCACCACTCATGTATAAAATTAACACACACAACATAAGTGGTTTGAGAAACTAGGACGTTGTACAATGGGTCAATTCGACCTCCGGGTACTGTAGTTGTTTTAATTGACAAGTACACGTCCTCTAACCTAACCTAAACTAATCAGAGCAAACACATAACCTTCTAGTAAGTATTTTAGTGTTCGTACGCGAATCATACTTATTTCGTGATTCTGTGTAGAGTCGAAATCAACAACATCATACGTATTGTTAAGTATGAATATGATGAGTACCTCAAACTTTGAATATGAGTAGAGGTTCCATGATATTAAAAGAAGTATGAATCAGTACGTACGTAATTGGTCATTACAACCCTTCAGTCAGGATTACGACCTAGTTTCTATGAATCGGTATGAGTCAGAAATTATGAGTATGATTCGATTCTACTCATGTTTTTGAATATTCATTGCTGCCCTCTGATCCGTAGTGTCTGTTTTAGCAAGTGCGCTGGCCTTGTGTTCAATGTCCCCATGAGCCAGGAACCTAAATAAGGGTAAGAGTCTGGAGATTCTTAAATAGTATAGAGAAGTATCCAGTGGGAATAATATACCAGCGTAACAGGTTATTATTATAATCTGATGGAAACCAGAAGATAATTATGACTCAATATCATACAAAATATCAATGAGAGTTCATAATTAAAAAAAAAAACAAAAAACATTTTAACTTAATTAAACATTTTCATTTTCATTTAATAATTATTTTTTCTTTACGTATTTTATAAACTATTTCTAATAACTACTTATTGTTGTAATTTAAAATTAAAATTAATTGTTTTAATTTTACTTCCTTTGTGATGATAATGACGAAAACAACTTTCACTTGATTGTAATTATCATTATAAATACCGTTATGATTAACATTAACATTAACATTGTCTTTCTATTGGTCTTTCATCCTGTCATATTTTTTATTTTTTATTGTAATTGTTTGGTTTTCTTTCAATATATTGCACTTAATTAATGTTAAATAAAAAAATAACAAAAACAATAAATAAATTGTAATTATTTGTTGTTGTTGTTGTTGCTGTTGTCTCATATAAATGGATGTCTGGTTCTTCGTTTCTTTTTGGGATAATCGTAACCCTCAAAATCTTCTTCAATTTCCTGTTCTTCACTTTGTTTCTTTTTATATTCCTCATGATGATGTTTCTTAGGCTCCTTCACTGGCACCGGTATTGGCAACGGTACTTTTTTCACCAATGTTTTCGTATGGACATGCGTATGATGTTTAACCGGTATATGGATACGTATTCTATGAATGAAAGAACGTTTCTCCTGTTTTAGTAAAAGTATTGAAATCAAGAAAATAATACTGCGTTCCATACTTACTTGAGATTTTCTTTCGATGGATAGGCTGAGGTCAGTGCTAGGATTAGGGTGGTAATGTACAGGAATGTAAAGACCTGTTTAAAGAAAGCAGAAATATTTTTTAAAGGTACTGTTAACAAAGTTGTTAAAAACACTTTTTTTTTTGGTTTCTTTTTTTTAACAAAAGAATACTTTACAGAAAGCTTTTGCTGTAGAATAAAACTTTTTGTTTTTTGGTATAAAACTTAACGTACAATATGGTAACACTGGTATAAAAGAAGCTTTTCATTAAATTTTAAGTAATAAAAAAATTTAAAAATAAAAATAAAACGGAAAAAAGACAACAACGATCATGCAGGACGAATAGAATTTACAATTTAAAAAGTAAGCTTTAAAAAGGGGTAGTAAAAAGAAATTCTTATGTTATGCAAACTTGAAATTACAATTATCCATCTTGTAAGGTGGTTTAAAAGCCTGATCTGATCACGAAAGTTGGCATTAGCAAGTGTTCTGTGGTATTCTAGGCTTGTTGAAATAGGTATTGCTTGAGAAAGTATCAACAGGAGATATTACGTCATACTTTACAGTTTTTCTATGATTGTAGACAGAAGGAGAAGACGGCAATTGGAATAATTAAATAAATTTCTATACAGCTAGGTCTAGAGTGGAAGATATCTTTGATAAACAAATTTCTACAATAACTAAACTTTACAGAGCCCTATAAACTTTCAAATAATGCAAATATTGCTATCATCTGCAAAAGAGTAGATAGGTTTAACATAGTGGATAGATAGATGAAGTCGACGTAGTCTAGTAGGTAGTGTGTTGGCTTATTAGACGCAAAAGCCTGGGTTGGAGCCCCAGGCCAGGCATCAAAGACAAAATACAAAAAGTATTTCTACGGCGACTTCCTCTCAGCAGATTTCTGGCAAAAACTCTGCGAAAGAAATAAAAATTGCCATGAAAAGTTTCTCAATAAACAAAAATCTGTCGTTCGGAGTCGACTTTAAACTGTAGGTCTCGCCCCACTCATGTATAAAATTAACACACACAACATAAGTGGTGTGAGAAACTAGGACGTTGTACAATGGGTCAATTCGACCTCCGGGTACTGTACTTGTCTTAATTGACAAGTACACGTCCTCTAACCTAACCTAACATAGTAGATAGATTAAGGCACGACGAATACATTTGTTGGAGAAAATTGAAGCAAAACTTCATGCCAATACAATACATCCATACATACCTAATTGGTCATTACAACCCTTTAGTCAGGATTACGACCTAGTTTCTTACACCATTTACAGTCACACAGATAATTATACGTACCCCTCCCCTAAAAATAATTTTTTCAAAAAGTAATGAACTTCTAATCTAAAATTTCTTTACATTAGCGTCTGTAACGACACATTTACTTAAATAAAGAAATAAGATTCCCAAAATCTATGAATTTGTGACTGCAGTTTGCTTAAAACCAATATGGCACCGCTGAAAAATATACGTACGACGTATATTTCGTATAAAATTTCCCACCAAGGGTAGCCCGGTATATAAAAGGTATTGTGGATAAAAATCCTAGGACTACAGCCGTAGAAATACGAAATACCTCGGAAAGTGATCACAATATATTGTATATATATTGTGCATTCCGAAACAGTTCAAAGTGTTTTGAGAAAGAACGGTTTCCGCAGCCGGGTGCCAAGAAAAAAAGCCACGATTGGAATTTGCCCAATAATATATGGACAAGTCAACTGATTTTTGGGTGAATGTAATATTTAGTGATGAGAACAAAGCCGAACAAACTGGCTGTGACGGAAAACATAAAATTTGTCGCAAAAATCAGTTGACTTGTCCATATATTAGAAGTCGCCGCAGTCTTGTAGGTAGTGTGTTGGCTTATTAGAAGTAAAGCCATGGTTCGAGCCCCCGGCCAGACATCAATCAGATGTCATCATCATCAGAGAGTATATAAAATTGCCATGAAAAAGTTTTTCAAAAATCTGTCGTTCGTAGTCGACTTTAAACTGTAGATGCCGCCACTCATGTATAAAATTAACACACAACATAAGTGGTGTGAGAAAGTAGGACGTTGTACAATGGGTCAATTCGACCTCCGGGTACTGTACTTGTCTTAATTGACAAGTATACGTCCTCTAACCTAACCTAACCTGTCCATATATTATCATTTTAAAAAAATGATTTTTAGGGGGAGTACGTATAATTATGTGTGTGACTGTATGTTGTGTGCTTTAATTTTTTTATACATCAGTGCCAGGCCCTATAGTTTAAAGTCGACTCTGAGCGACAGATTTTTGAGAAACTTTTCATGGCAATTTTATTTCTTTCGCAGAGTTTTTGCCAGAAATCTGTTGAGAGAAAGTCACCGAAGAAATATTTTTTTATATTTTCGTTTTGATGTCTGACCTGGGGTTTGAACCATGGCCTTACGTCTAATAAGCCAACGCACTAACTACTAGACTACGGCGAGTTCAATACCGCAATAATAATACAGAGAACAACTCTTCTTTGCTTCAAATTCTAATGTGAAATCTCCTGCTTGGACTGGGTTCAAACGAGATATGATCAAATACGAGTCTGTGATATTAAAGCTATCACATGTCTGAATTTCTTTTTTTTTAATTTGTCATTTATTTAGCAGCTAAGATTGCTTCAGATTGTTTAAATTTGTTTCCTCTCTTATTCATTTATTTTGTCCTGTATTTTTAGAGCACTAACAAAAGTTTCTTTTCAATCTTTTTCAATCGCTTTTTTAAACATTTCCAGGCAGTTGCACTTCACCAATTTTCAATATTTTTTTACACACAATTTTTGTTGACACTTTCTTATCATTTTTTATTTTAAATTTGAATTTAACACTTACTCCTCTTGGAAAATACATTTTTTCTTTTTTGTTGTAAGATTTTCTATTATTTTTCTGTTTATTTTTATTGAAAATGAAAAAAACAACAACAATTTTTATTGTATTTCCGTATCACGTTTGTGCGACAACCTTGTAAGACGGCAAGTACCGTTATTATTATCAGTGGATTAAAGCTGTTACAGGCATTTAAATATGAATTGAAAGAGACTTTAACGACCAGCTTCAAAACAAGTTTCAAGGCGCTGTTCATACAATTCATGGCTGCAACTTGTTGCAACTTGTTATGTTGCATTTGTTATTAAAGAAAAAAGGCAAAAAAAAATGGAAAAATACATTACAATATAACAACAATAATAATAATTTACAAGATTTTACCCGGCCCGGTGCCAATGAGGGAAACAAAACGAAAACAAAAGAAATAAAAAAAGAAATCTTTTTTCAAGTTTTAAACGCAAAACATTTTTGCGGTTCACTGCAGACATTCACAAACATTTGCGATTGCATTTGATTGTTGCAAACTATTGCTGCCACATATCACTGCCAACCATTAGTATGTTTTATACAGGCATTCAACAACATAATCAACAGCGGCGTAATGGATGGAGTCTACTGTGCTAATTATGTTTCATAAAGAATTTTGGTTACCCTACTTGGAATAAAAAAGGGAAAATTTGCAAAATTTTTGGGCTTTTTATGTCCCTGTATTACATGGTTTAAAAAGGTACTTTTTGCATTCAAAAGGTACTTTTTATTTCTAAAAGTTTAGTATACTTTCAAATTTAAATTTTTTTCACGGTTTTAATTACTTTAGAGCCATAGAATTAACATAGAAATCTTCGTTTCCCTCAAATGATACGTAAAGATGGAGAAAAAAGGTACTATTTTGCTATAAGTCCTCGTAGGCATTTTTAAAAGCATTTTTTTTTAATCAATTTTTTCGATCTGGCAACCATGTTTTAGCAAACACTACTTGACTTATGCGTACCCTTCTTACCCGTGGTTATAGAGTAGAAAAACTGGAATGCCGGCCGCTAGACAAGTTTTGCACGCACAGAGTTTTTGCCAGAAATCTGCGGAGAGGAAGTTAACAAATAAATATTTTTAGGCTGTGGATTGAACCACGGCCTCACGTGTAATAAGTCAACACAACTACATATATATTATACTACGGCGACTTCAGCAGATAATCCGCTTCTGCTTTATAAACAGTCTGTCTGTCTAACAGTGTTAGGAAGTATAATTGTTTCATGAATGGATTAATATTCAAAAGGAGTGTGCCTTCCCTAGCTAAAGAACTAGCTAGAAGACCTTTAATTAGACTGATACCAAAAAGACCACGAGAGACAATCAAGGCAGCCGTAGCATATTCCAATCAACTTATATATAAAGACTCAATTCGAAATGGTATGCCTGCAGGCTATACCTGCTCCAGCAGGTTTATAGACGACGCAATTTCCCGGGAATCCCTGTGACCAGGAAGCGATATGAGATGGACACAAAATGGAATTGTTTTACTAATCCGCTTAGAGTTTAAAGTTGGATCTGAAAGCGAACTAAATGCTGGTTTACTGTCGGAGAAGATAGAGATACTGCTCGCCTCGACTTAAGACAAACTAAATTAGTCTGGAAAGTGAAGAGGAGGTATCTGTAAATCAAGCTTTCCTGTGTAACGTCCATAGTCTACATTGTTCTCCAGTAAAAAAAAATACATGAGCCTTGTTATTATTGTCGTGTAGGGCAACGCAGAGTATCATAAGTTCCAAATATTTCACTCTGGAATAGAACATCATGTAGAGATGGCCTTCTACGGGCGTATTTCAAATGTTACATTTCAAATACCAAACGTTGTGTATTTCCTTTCTGTAGCCGGTAGGCAAAATATTTTTCTATACAATGGAACCCCGGTAAAATTAAAACAAAAAATTTTTGTTGTACAGCAAGCGTGGACCATGAAGCAATTTTTTTCTTTCTGAAATGACAGTCTGTCTGTCTGTCTATTTGTTGGCAAACAAACAAAAAAAAACCCAAAATGTTCAATTTGAAGACAGTTTTTCTTACGAATGTCATGGTTATGAGAGCCTGAAAACATTTGAAATTAAATTTGTAAGATTTTTTGAAAAAAAAAAATTTAATTGAAGTTGAAGTCGAAATACAAAAAAGAAAATGAAAACGTTAAAAGAGAAGAACATGACAGGATGGATGCCTTAAGTGCAGTCATAAAATTGTTTTTTTTTTCTTTATTATGACATCAACCCATATTGGAATTAAATGTAATAAAGTTTTTTTATTACTTCTTTTTTTTCTTTTGTAGATGCAATATTATTAATAATTGTTAATTGTTTAATAAAAAGTGTGTGGCTAAGTGAGCGGTTTTACTTGCAGCCAATACATGTGATTTCAAAACAGCATTGGCTTTCTATTCATTCTTGTCTTCGTTATCAACTAACCCTAGCTGTTCACTCTGGGGCCTATCTAAATATAAAGTTTTTCTTCTCTTTTTTTTTTTAGTATGGAACCTGCACGCAAGGTTCTAGGATGAAAGCTGAGAATATAAATGTTCTCAACTGCAATAAAATCAGAAAAAAAGTATTCTTCAAAGACAGGCAAGGGGAGTGTATAAATTCCATTTCGTCAACCTCCTGCAATTGTCGTTATTAAAAGCTACCCTGTGTTCAGGCTGAAGTCGCCGTAGTCTTGGAAAACAATTAAATGCCATTCGACTTATTGAACACTATAATCGTTGAAATAGAATTCATGAGGATATCGAATACAGGCTATTATATATAGTCGACTGAAGTCGCCGTAGTCTAGTAGGTAGTGCGTTGGCTTATTAGACGTAAGGCCACGTTTCAAACCCCAGGCCAAACATCGAAAATATGAAAAAATCAGCAGATTTCTGGCAAAAACTCTTGGAGTAAATAAAATTGCCATGAAAAGTTTCTCAAAAATCTGTCGTTCAGAGTCGACTTTAAACTGTAGGTCCCAATACCCATGTATAAAATTAGCAAACACAACATAAGTGATGTGAAAAGCTAGGTCGTAATCCTGACTAAAGGGTTGTAATGACCAATTATATATGTATGTGTGTCTAGGCTTTCAGACAAGTTGTAAAACACTTTAAAGTGTCAGTCCGATTGCTAAAATTATTCTATTTGGAGGCCATCTCTACAGTGCAGTAGTCTCTGTATGATTATCGTTTTCACGAAATGAACGTCTGAACAACTGTTTCAACGACAATGAAACTCCACTTACTGCAGCACTTTGAATTCTCTCTTCTCTCTTTACGTTAAGTCGGCGCAAAACTAGATCGGCGGATCTCAGTAATTAAATCATCATCAATTGACCTTTAAAAAAAACTACTTTCCATGCACGACTTTTCCCCCCTGAATTTGTCGCATTCTAGAGTTGCATGTTCTAATGTTTCAATTTCATCCGAACCGTTTTAATAAGCGGTAGGGACTGATAGTTAACTTCAATCGTTGCCGGTATTGCCATAAGCAAGCATGATCAGACAGAATCTTTATGAAGCAATAATATGTGTGTGAAGAGAAATTCGAATTTAAAAACCAAAGACGCAAACCCATACTTTTAGCAGCGCCACTTCCTGCCTCTAACAGGGTAAACTTTGCTATTAACAGAGCACTGGTAACTGTTTAACAGTGGCAATAAGTAGATTAGCCTTCTACATTGCAATTATTGCAGACTATCGATATAAAATTTAATTCTCATTCTGATCATTATTATTTGCTAACAAAAGTAATAAAATGTAAAGGACGGTTGACTGGGATGGAGGGCGGAAATTTTCTCAACTCTCAAAATTATTGCAGCTATCCCACTACCACAGTTCGAAAGAGGACCATCTGGACTACCATTTGCATATCGCCTGTATGCCATGTGTTCCAAAATGGCCACTGATCTTCTAGAGAATTTCCAAGCAAAACATTGATATTTTCAAAGTCAATTTTCTCAATGCCATACCACTTTACATGTGACTATGTTGCTGATTATATTAAGAGGCCTTGGAACCTTCCTTAGCATATAGTATGGTACTCGTAGACCTACAGTATTTTCTAAAATTAGCTCCTAAACAAGTGTTAAATAGTTAACAATGCTCTGTTAAGGGTAAATTTTGTTCTCCTAAGAGGAAATTTTGCTCTGTTAATGTCAAATGTGGCGCTCCTAAAATGTATGGATTGCGTCTTGGATTTTCAAATTCGAATTTATCTTCACACACATAGCAATAATACAGTGAAATCAAAATGTGAGTGTCCTTCTTCAAACTAAATAACAGTGACGTGTGATACAAACGTGATTTTAAAGACCAGAAATGTTGACAACATTGTTCGCTGGCGTTTTGAGTAAATAATTTAAGTTCAGTAATCAGGTGTGCATTAGTTTTTCTCGATTATTATTGGTAAGAGACAAAGAAACTGAAACTAGTAAACCAGCCCCCAAAGAAATTTTCAAATCTTTGTTTCATGTTTCATGGAATCAGCAACACAAACAACTTGAAACAGTTGAGGAAAAACTTCCTCATTTTTAAAAAAAAAAAAGCTAATGATGGAGATGATTGCGATGGTCGTTGCAAGCTAGTCAGAGCCACTGCTGCTACTTGCTACTACTATTGCGGCTGCTGTTGCTGCTTATGCTGTCAACAACAGGTAATTTTTGATTATAATTTTTATTTTTTCTTTTCTTGTATTTTTTGTCTTTGCAAATCTGTTACTTCCGCTTGAATTTGAAATCAAAGCAAAGAAAAAAAAGAAGAAAATTTAAATAAAAATTCAATTCAATTTGAATTTAATTAGAATGAATGCGTAAAATTCCCTATGGATGTAAGGGAGGCAAAGTATAATGTGTATGTATATTAAGTCACTCGTAATTGTTCTAATTTAGTCCCGACCGGAAATACCTGGCATTCAAATAAAAGGAAATAAAGGAAAGAGAGCGAGAAAAAAAATAAAAACAACGCAAACATACAATATCCGGTTGTAATAAATTTCATTTCAGCCTCTTGTTTCAAGTTGTTTTACTTCATTACGTTGCTTGTAAACAAAAACAAAAGAAAATAAAAGGAAAATCAAAGAAAATTACTGGCTTATTCACAGCTAATGTATGTTAGTCATACACTGTCATACATTAATGCTGCTGCTGCTGCCAATGTCGTTTTAGCCATTTGCATGGCTACATTACATAATTCGTTAATAAATTAACAACAAAAAAAAAAACAATAAAAAAATTATTGTTTAAAACACGAGTATCGTATACCCCCATAAATATTTCAAATCTGCCAATATATTGTATATATTGTATGTATATAAGTAAGCAAAGCCAATTACACTCTTTTTTTATTTCTCGCTAAACGCTCCTCAATCCATATTTTCGTTAAAATCATGAAAAATATTTGTTTTTTGTTTTTCGTTTTTATTTTTTATTTCCAGTTTAAACGTTACATTTAAACCAAGTTTTGCTTGCTTGCCTGTATACGCTTAGCAAGCCTCACGTTCAATGGGTTGCCTGACCATTGAACAAAAATTACTCTTCACCAACGAACGAAGTTCAGGGTTCGTCACACGTAAATAATGTATAACAAGTGGAAACAAACTCATGGAAAAACCAAATCAAGCCAGTTCGTGTGTTGTTTCTGGGGAAACGAATATCGCAAAAGAGCGTTAAATATTGTATTTTGCTAAATGGTTGAAAGGCCTAATTATTATGCTTATAAGGGTAATACTGTTGGATATTTATTAACAATAAAATCCTATAATAATATGTATAAGGTGTAGTAAAAAGGGCCATTATTTTTGATGTGTGCGAAGATAAATTTGAATTTGAAAATCTAAGGCTCAATCCATAAATTTTAGCAGCGCCACATTTGGCGTAACGGAACAAAATTTTCCCTTAACAGAGCACTGTTAGGTGCTTAACAGTATACATCTGAACAAGCCCACTTGTTTAGGAGCTAATTTTAGGAAATACTCTAGGTCTACGAGTACCATACTATATGCAAAGGAAGGTTCCAAGGCCTCTTAATATAATCAGCAACATAGTCACATGTAAAGTGATATGGTATTGAGAAAATCGGCTTTGAAAATATCAATTTTTTGCTTGAAAATTCTCTAGAAGATCAGTGGCCATTTTGGAACATACTATAAGAAATAGTACTTTGAAGTCGCCGTAGTCTAGTAGGTAGTGTGTTGGCTTATTAGACGCAAAAGCCTGGGTTCGAGCCCCAGGCCAGGCATCAAAGACAAAATACAAAAAGTAGATTTCTGGCAAAAACTCTGAGAGTAAATAAAAATTGCCATGAAAAGTTTCTCAAAAAATAAAAATCTGTCGTTCGGAGTCGACTTTAAACTGTAGGTCCCGCCACTCATGTATAAAATTAACACACACAAAATAAGTGGTGTGAGAAACTAGGACGTTGTACAATGGGTCAATTCGACCTCCGGGTACTGTACTTGTCTTAATTGAGAAGTACACGTCCTCTAACCTAACCTAACCTAACCTATAAGAAATAGTACACCATGCAGACTATATGCAAGTGGTTGTCAAGAGGGTCCTCTTGTCCGTGATAGTGGGATAGCTGGAATAATTTTAGAATTTGAGAAAATTTGTCCCCTCCACCCTCACCAACCATCCTTTACATTTCAACACTTTTGTTCACATAATGAATAATGATCATAATGAGAATCATGTTTTATCTCAATAGTCTGCAGTAATGGCAAAGTAGAACACTAATCCACTATTGCCACTGTTCAGCAGTTAACAGTGCTCTGTTAATAGCAAAGTTTACCCTGTTAGAGGCAAGAAGTGTCGCTGCTAAAAGTGTGGGCTTGCATCTTTGGTTTTTAAATTCGAATTTATCTTCACACACACATAAAAATATTTCGTTGCGCAAACCGGCAGCGGTTATTGATACTGAGGTGCCAAATGGCCAGAAGGACTCCACTCCGAAGTAATACTACAGTAGTTCGGGAGTGGGCATAGTAGAGGAGGAGAGCGGGATTTAGTAACTGAGGTCCCCACACACGCAGGACAGTGCGTTGGGTACATTTGCTGCGCCTCTACGGAGAAAAAATTGCCTTATAGTGCTCTAAAGGTCAGCCAAGCTGAGAAAGTGAGTGGAAATGTCACATCAACTATATTAAGGTATAACCATGCGATAGAAAGAATTACAAACAAACTTTGAGGAGCGAACCATGAGTTTTTTAAAACTAAATAAGAGCAATCTGAGGAAGCTAATAAGCGTACACTCCGTTGTACATGTACTCCTGACCGTTTTGGCATGGTGAAAAATAATGAATACAAGGCAAGTAGTGAAGATATCGAAACAATGGAATAATTTTTGTGTTATTGCCTAGGTTAGGTTTCATAAGATCAAGTTGGAAATATATTGGGGATGACACTACAGCAGACATAACTCATCCCAGAGGAGTGGACTGGAAGAAGTTAAGTTAAGTTTATACAAGAAATAGGCTTTCTATAGCAAATTACGGTTGGTATTCCTAATGGTGAGTGCATAACAAGCCTGACATGATGGCTTGTTGTGTACTGGTTATGTGTGGATTGGTTTCCTCTTCTTCCGCCTACCAGTTAACATTTATTGTTGATTTATTGTTGATAAACCCCACGATTCAAAATATGTTTTTAATACGTATGTATTTGAAACAAACAAACTGACAGACATACATTCACTTTTGTTTATATTGTGACATGAAGTTTTTATCACAAATAGTTAAAAAAAATTATTAATTTTTTGTTTTATTTTTTGTTTAATTTCTCATAAAAGAAAGCGCATAAAATCACAAATACAAACAATAATAATTACGACAACAACAAGTAAAACAATTTTAAATGGGGCCACAACAATGTTGTTGGACGCGCCATGGTAAACCAGCCACAAATTTGTCGCTAATGATGTTGTCGTCAGTTACACACCGGGAAATGTCTGTGGCCATAATAATAAGAAGAATTTAATTTCCGGTGGTACAGTTTTTAGTCCACATGAAAATCTAATAGTCATACCAATACAATAATGCACTAACACCAGTGTACCACATTCATTGTACCAGTTGCCATATTGAAAAAATGGGTGTTTTTGTATTGATTTTGGTTGGTGGTTTTACTTTTACTGAAGCAGGCAGGCAGGCATAAGAGATCGAAATTTAATGCGATTAAAACAGAAAGAGAGTGGGTCAGTTTATCATTATTATTGAATGATTGAGTATATAAAATTAGTGACATGTGGCTGGCTAAACTATAAAAAAAACACACTTACACACATATATATACGTGTGTATATATTCTCATTCATTGTCAAAACAAAAATGCAAATAAAAAATGTTTTTTGTTTAGCCGCCATTTAAGGGGTGGGGTTAGTATCAGAGATCAGCAATGAATCGTTTTTTCGCTACTCATAAACACTCATGAAATTTTGAATACACGCGTGAGTCAACAATATTGAAATTGAACTATGTACCCTGATGCATTCATACTCACTACAACGTTGATTTATAAGTACAGGTTGCAATGAGTATGCGTACAACGTGTTGACATCAAACTCATACCATTCGAAATATGTTTGATTCTCAGATTAGGTTCATAACTTTAGAAAAATACTTATAATGCTTGTCTTAGCTGTTGTTGCATTTACAATAAAAGAAAAAAACATAAGCAAAAAAGACCGAGCATCAAACAGAGCAAACACACAACTTTTCAGTGAGTATTTTAGTGTTCATACGCGAATAATACTTATTTTGTGCTTCGTGTATATGTTGAGTTATGGGGAGAGTCGAAATCAACCACAACATCATACGTGTTGTTAAGTATGAATATAATGAGCACATCAAACTTCGAGTATGAGTAGAGGTTCCATGATATAAAAATAAGTATGAATGCGTATAAGTATCAGAAATTATGAGTATGTTCCGATTCTACTCATCTCTTTAAATACTCATAGTGTTTGTGATTTCGATACTGTCGCAGCTAATCAGAAGTCGTCATAGTGTAGTAGATAATTTAATGGCTTATTAGACTTGAGTCTGTGGTTCAAACCCCAAGCCAGGCATTTCGAGCAAAATGAAATATTGAAAGAAAGTATTTCGTTGCGCAAACTGGAAGCGGTTATTGATGCAGAGGGACCAAATGGCCAGAAGGACTCCACTCCGAAGAAAGTCGCCGTGGTCTAGTAGGTAGTGTGTTGGCTTATTAGACGAAAAGTATTTCTTCAGCGGCTTTCTCTCAGCAGATTTCTGGCAAAAACTCTCAGAGTAAATAAAATTGCCATGAAAAGTTTCTCAAAAATCTGTCGTTCGGAGACTTTAAACTGTAGGTCCCGCCACTCATGTATAAAATTAACACAAACAACATAAGTGGTGTGAGAAACTAGGTCGTAATCCTGACTGAAGGGTTGTAATGACCAATTATGTTATGTATGTACTCCACTCCGAAGTAATGCTACAGTAGTTCCGGAGTGGGCACAAAGAGTCCATAGTAGAGGAGAGCTGGATTTAGTAACTGAGGTCCCCACAAACGCAGGACAGTGCGGTTAGGTACATTTGTTCCTCCTCTTTTATCGACTTTCTTTTTTTAAAGTTAAATTTCAATTAAACAAATGAATCTTTTTATATGTTAAAGAGGTTTTTGGATTGTTATTAAGATAGGGAGGATCATCTCAAACCCAATCGATCATGATTAGAGCTATGTTATGAGTGTCTGAAAGCCGAAATCGAAATGTTTTCTTTGCAGAATATGTTATTGACAGAATTTTGCAGAATATGATATGTGCAGCCTAAGTTAGGTTATTTTGAAAAACGTCAAAAATAACAAAATGGCGGTGTTTTGAATTTTTTGTTTTGGTCTTGTAACTTAATTGCTTAATAAAATTATTAATTATTAACGGATCAGATATATCCAATTAGTTTAGGCTAAAACTACTCATCTTAAGAGTATTGTCTCAAAATTTCAGCGAAATCGGTCAAGTAGTTTTGGCTAAATCCTGATGATTTCGAGAGAAAGTTTTGCATTTTTCTCCTCTTTTTCATATTGTTTGAGAAGAAGAAAAAGAAGATTTCTATCTGGTGACTGTGAAAAAGAAAATTGATTTTTTTGACAACTAGAAAGTATACTAACCCCTTAAATGATTATAATCATAATATGTGATGATGGCCATCATCCTATCACGTTTTATGCAATTTCCATGACCACAGACATGAACATGAGCATGGAAATGAAAATAAAATTGTTGAAATGTTTGGAGAAAGAAAACAAAAATCAAACACTGACCGGTTGGTTGACATATTTTGCAGTTGTTGTTAATAAATCCTGCCTGCCTAAACACATTTTATTTCAATTACAAGTTTGCCTTCACTTTCCTTTTTTGCTTTTTCTCTCTCCTCCGCTTTTCAATATTTTATTGTTTTTGTTTTATATTATTGGCTACATACATATATAATCTAACAAATATATGAAAACGTTTTAATGTGGGGCCATAAAATTTTATTATCTTTGAATGTGTTTTTGGGTCGTCAACTAGTCCATGATTATTATGGGCCTCTTGTGAATGAATGCGAAAGTTCATCATCAGCATCACCATCACCATCATTATCATCATCATCATCATCATCATCATCATTATTATGAAAGTTAACATTGATTTGAAACATTTAATGTTAATTAATGAAAATCTCTGACTGTTTTCATAAACGAGCACATTTTGTTGTTATTATTTGCTTGTTTTTATTGAATAATTTTATTAATTGCAGGAGACTATGATGGCCAGCGTGATGATGATGTCATGGTCAGACGCGATGTTGTAACATTTTTTTTATATCCGGCAATAAAACAGTTTTTTCCCCACTAAGGCTTTAAGAAACTTCACTGAATAGGCCTTCGATTTCGATAATATTTTAAAAGTTTTCCTTTTCTTTTTTTTTTTCGATGTTGTATAAATCAATAAAGTCGCTGCTGTATACTAAGTAGTGTGTTTGCTTATTAGACATAAGCAGCCTAGACATCTCGAACAAAATATTGAAAACGTAGTTCTTCAACGACATCAAAATAAAATACAAAAAGTATTTCTTCGGCGACTTCCTCTCAGCAGATTTCTGGCAAAAACTCTGAGAGTCAAATAAAATTTACCATGAAAACTTTCTCAAAAATCTGTCGTTCGGAGTCGACTTTAAACTGTAGGTCCCGCCAATCATGTGTAAAATTAACACACACAGCATAAGTGGTGTGAGAAGCTAGATTGCAATCCTGGCTACAGGATTGTAATGACCAATTAAGTAATTAAGTTAAGTATAGGAACCCATCCAGATTTTGTCATAAGTATTGCCGTTTTGAGAACATTAGTCGAGGACGGTAGAATATAAGAAGTAAAGAACCTTTGCCTATTCATAGCAATAGCCTGACACTGGCATATGAGGTAAAAAAATAGCCTCTTCCGTCCTTCTGATATTTACAGCAATGGAAGAAGCTGAGAACCGCAATAGTCTGATGAATAACTGTCCTATTCAGGGAATGAAAACAAACAGTCCTGTTTTTAACCATATCAGGTCTGGTAGAGCCTAGCAATTTTGCTAAATATGCTGCCTATAAAGTTAAATCGTTGTGTAAAATCACCCTGTTCAACTGAGACAATCGGAACTCGAAAGTTGGTTTTATTTATAACTTAACAGTCACTGTTAACCTAACATTCACTGTAAAAAAGAAATAGCTTTCGTAGCTAACTTCATAAACATCTGAAACTGTCATTTGAACCTGAACACCTGAAGTAAATTTGGAGATAAAACAGAACATTTTGGTATACATACATACATACGTAATTGGTCATTACAACCCTTCAGTCAAGATTACGAACTAGTTTCTCACACCACTTATGTTGTGTGTGTTAATTTTATACATGAGTGGCGGGACCTACAGTTTAAAGTCGACTCCGAACGACAGATTTTTGAGAAACATTTCAAGGCAATTTTTATTTACTCTCAGAGTTTTTGCCAGAAATCTGCTGAGAGGAAGTCGCCGAAGAAATACTTTTTGTATTTTGTGTTTGATGTCTCGCCTGGGGCTCGAACCCTGGCTTTTCGTCTAATAAGCCAACACACTACCTACTAGACCACGGCGACCAAGGATACCTTTTGGTATCCTTGAATTTAAACTAAACTTGTTCAATGTGATCCCCATTAGTCTTTACAATGTGTGTGAAGATAAATTCGAAGACGCAAACCCACAATTTTATCAGCGCCACTTCTTGCCTCTAACAGGGTAAACTTTGCTATTAACAGAGCCGTAGTAGATTAGTTTTCTACTTTGCTATTATAGCAGACTATCGCTATAAAATTTAATTCTCATTCTGATCATTATTATTTGCGAACAAAAGTAATAAAATGTAAAGGACGGCTGACTGGGATAAGAGGACGGAAATTTTCTCAACTTTCAAAATTATTACAGCTATCCCACTACCATAGATCGAAAGAGAACCCTCTGGGCTACCATTTACATACATATAGCCAGTATGGTGTACTATTTCTTATATGTTCCAAAATGTCCACTGATCTTCTAGAGAATTTTCAAGCAAAAAATTAATATCTTCGAAACTGATTTTCTCAATACCATATCACTTCATATGTAACTATGTTGCTAATTATATTAAGAGGCCTTGGAACCTTCCTTTGCATATAGTATGGTACTCGTAGACCTAGAGTATTTCCTAAAATTAGCTCCTAAACAAGTGGGTTTGTTCAAATGGGGACTGTTAAATAGCTAACAGTGCTCTGTTAAGGGCAAATTTTGTTCTGCTAAGAGGAAATTTTGCTCTGTTAACGCCAAATGTGACGCTGCTAAAATGTATAGATTGCGTCTTGGATTTTCAAATTCAAATTTATCTTCACACACATAGCAATAATACTGTGAAATCAAAACGTGAGTGTCCTTCTTCAAACTAAATAACAGTGACGTGTGATACAAATGTGATTTTAAAGACCAGAAATGTTGACAACATTGTTTGCTGGCGAGTTGAGTAAATAATTTAAGTTCAATAATCAGGTGTACATTAATTTTTCTCGATTATTATTGGCATAAGACAAAGAAACTGAAACTAGTAAACCAGCCCCCAAAGAAATTTTCAAATCTTTGCAGTTTCATGGAAGCGGCAACACAAACAACTTGAAACAGTTGAGGAAAAACTTCCTCATTTTAAAAAAAGCTAATGATGGAGATGATTGCGATGGTCGTCGCAAGCTAGTCAGAGCCACAGACCTAGAATATTTCCTAAAATTATCTCCTAAACAAGTGGGCTTGTTCAGAAGGGTACTGTTAAATAGTTAACAGCGCTCTGTTAAGGGCAAATCCTGTTCTGTTAAGAGGAGATTTTGCTCTGTTAATGCCAAATATGGCGCTGCTAAAATTTATGGATTGCGTCTTGGATTTTCAAATTTGAATTTATCTTCACACACATGTCTTTACATAGGGCTTGTAGTTGCGAATTCAAGAACTTTTTTGGTTGTTTTTTGAATTTGTCTCCTATTAAAGAAAGAAAGAAACAACAAGTCCTTGTTTTTACATGATGTTTTTTGTTGTTTTTATTTTAATTATTTTTTATTTTTTTGTTTCATTTTTTTTTGTTTTGTTTTAAATTTTATTTCTTTTTTGTTATTTTCAGATACATTTTATTGTTTAAGAATAAATTGAATTCATTTTTTGTTATGGTTTTGTTTTTTTGTTTTGTTTGTTTGTTAATGTTGGTTTTTTTATATTTTTTTATGTTTTTAATATTTTAAATATGTTTGTTTGTTTTTGTTTTTTTTTTTCTTTAATTGTAATGTGTATGTTTTGTTGTATTATGATAATATCTGTGTGTATGTATAATAATATAAATTGATTTATCTAAAAAACAATTTATAATCATAATAATTAAAATAAAATTTAATTATTATTAAATTATTTAATTATTGTAATTAACAAAACACAAACAAAAAAAAAACCTAATTTTCCTATTTAAAACAAAAACACACGTTTTTTTAGTTTTGTTTTCTACGATTTAAATGCCAGAGCCATGGGTGTATAATAAGAGCATAGAAATGATGGGGTGTGTGTGGGTATGGTTGTGTTTGTGCATGAAACAAAGAAATGCAATGTGAATGCGCTATCTTGTATTCTTTGTTTCATGGTGTTTGTGTATGTGTATGGTAAGAGAGCAAGGATAGAAAGAATGTGTATGCATTACAAGATATTTGTGTGATTCAGTGTATGAAATATAACAGTGGTACTAAAGGTATATGAATTTTGTTAAAAATATTAAAAAAAAAATTTTTTTTAGTTTTTTATAGTTTTTTTTTTTTATAAATTACAAATATTATTGCTTATATTTTTTTGTTGTTGTAGTTGTTGTCTGCCTGACCTATTATTTTTACGGATATTTTTCTTATGAATTTGTTAGTTTTCTTTCTCTTTTTTTTTTAATCATACAAAAGCACTTTTAGTAATGAAATAGGATTGTTTGTTTAACAATGAAATTAAATTAAAATTTTTAACAAATTTTAATAACAAAATAATAAAGTTTTAATAGAAAAAATATATTCAACACAATATTTAATTGTTTTTAAATTAGTTTTACAATGTCTAGCGTTTATTAATGTAGTGTACTGTAGAGTAGTGTAAAACAAATTTAGTTTTAAAACTTAATCAAGACGAACTCAAATACCATGTGTTACTATTGGAACTAATTAGAGGACTACCATTTAAAGTTTTACTTTTGAAAAGTAAAAAAGCTTAAGTTGTTCATTTTCCAAATCTAGTTAAATATGTAAAATTTTTCTTTTCAATACATTCATGTCAAGTAGAATCCGAAAAATGTTTTCATTCTACTTGAGAAAAGTAAGAAAAAAATTAAATTTCACATAATTGTGGATATGTTTTCATCGTTGCAATCGTCCAACAAAGGCTGGATTAAAACTGCATCTCAACGCTTCTCATTTCCATATGTGCATACATACATAATTGGTCATAACAACCCTTCAGTAAGGATTACGACCTAGTTTCTCACACCACTTATGTTGTGTGTGTTAATTTTATACATGAGTGGCGGGACCTACAGTTTAAAGGCGACTCCGAACAACACATTTTTGAGAAACTTTTTCATGGCAATTTTATTTCTTTCGCAGAGTTTTTGCCAAAAATCTGCTGAGAGGAACACGCCGAAGAAATACTTTTTTGTATTTTATTTTGATGTCTGGCCTGGGGCTCGAACTCTGGCTTTTCGTCTAATAAGCCAACACAATACCTACTAGACCACGGCAACTTCTTCCATATGTAAGGATATTTAACACGTTCATCGCCATGTCAGTCATATGTGTCTGACGTACGCGATTTGGTAAATCACAAATGTCCGACGCAAACGAGGCTGTGTTCAAAACATCAGGTGAATACTTGTTGTATCTTGTTTGGATGCTTCAGACATATAAGACTGACACGGCTTGTAGAAAAAAAGTTTAAATATAGGGCCATGTCAGTCATATATGTCTGACATAAAAAATTGGGTTTTTCCGGGAATTTTGGCAAAAAAAAATTTCTGTGATACATTAAGTTTCCTTGATACATTTTTAACTAAATTATCTAATAAAGTTACCGTGGCCCATGTGAAAATGTTTCTGATATTATCGTGGCGATGAACGTGTTAAATAAATCAAATTGTACTCTTGTTAGAGTTTGTTCATGAAGATTCTGTGATAAAGATAATGCATTAGCAGAAGATATGTTTAAAACCTATGCTGTAGAGAGAACACCAGAGTGCTTATCCAGGAAGCTACCTCGCTACCTTTGTAAACACCTGACAGCATTCTAAGGTTTGTCTGTGCATTAAAATTGGAGGAGATATTATAGGGAAATTTGGTATAAGTCGTGATCAGTACAACATATCGTTTGGCCACAGGCCTTTAGTGCCTTTACACAGCAATGCAACACAATACTGTTCGTAAAGCATTGTGGTTTGATCATGTAATTGGAGATTTTTTAGCTTTGAAAAGATAGATAAGTAGGCCATCAAGTAGTTATGCGTTCAGCATTATGGAATATCAACCAAGCCTTCTATAGAAAATCTATTTCTAGTACAAACTTACTTAACTTCTTCCAGTTCAGGCGCACAACAAACCTTTATGATGGTGTATGCCAGAAGGCATGGGACCCTTTATTGGTCTGCTGTCCTTCAGTGTGCCGACTTAAAATTACGTTTTGAAGAGTTTTAAAAATTAATTTAAAAATTAATTAAAAAAAGTTATTTTTCTCTTCAAACTGAACTATTTTTCCTAAAACTGTTTATAATGCAAACTAGGCTGCCTTCCAAAATGTTAGTTGCTTTGTGTTCGAACAAAGAATCGTGTTGCATAATGCCGCTGTACAAAATATATACAATGTATTCTATTTCAAAATACCGTCAACGTGTATTTTTAACGCAGTCAAAAAGCAATCAGGCATGGGATTTATACTTGATGCATTTTTTGGTTACTTTCCATATCTACATAGTTTATATACAGTAGTAGAACTGGATACAAACTTTGTATTGATACATTCTGAAAGGCAGCCCTACTGTGCTTCTTATAACTTTTGTGAAACAACTGACTATTAGTAACCGTGGTAACTCTGTACGGTAGTCACTCATATTGCATATTTTATATGCAAGTCTGTACGTTAGAAAAGAGAGAGAGAGAGAAAGGAGAGAGATTTTGTTTTGTGTAAATGTTTTGCTTATTATTATAGGTTAAGTAAAGTAAAGTAAAGCTAATAAAGCTTAGAACACAATACATAGTGCTGAAAATATTACACTTTTATAGTTTTTTTTATTATAAATATTGTTAACAAACAAAAAATATATTCAAGTAATTATTGTTTTATTTACTTTTATTTAAAAAAATTGTTTTTTATATTAAAAAAAAATTATTTTAAATAAAAAAAGTGAAAGTCAGTGTTGTATTGTTTAAATCCTTTAAACGGAAATTATAATTTACTGAGAGTAAGAGAGAGACAGAGAGAGAGATTAACAAAAAAGGAATAAAAAAGAAACAAAATAATTGAAATTGTTTAGTTTGGTTGCTGTTTAACTGCTATTATTGTTGTTTTTTTAACAATATAACTGTTTGCATTAGTTTTTGTTGTTGTTTGTTTTAAGGGGAAGTTTATAACGGGTTACTTAATTTATTTTTTATATTTTTTGTTCTTCCTTTATATCCTTTTTTCTTGTATTGTAGCTTTTGGTTATTATTATTTATTGTTTATTCTGTTATAGAAAAAGAAGAAGAAGAAGAATAAAAAAATATTTAAGTTTTACGCGTATGCAGAACAATGTTTTGTATTGGTGTAAGAGCGTGTGTGTGTGGATTTGAGTAATGAGCGTATGTATGCATGTATGTGTTACTATAGGTTGGTTTGGTGATGTTTGTTTTTGCTGTTGTTATTGTTTGTTGTAATAATAATAAAAGGCAAAATATTGTTTTTTGTTTTTATTTTTGTTTTCGTGAATTTTTTCTTCCTTTTTCTTGTTTTGTTTTAATTATTATTGAAAAAATTGTTTTTTTTTTTTTGTTTTCGGGGTTTTATTTTAATATTCTTCTTTATAAATCTGAATAAAATTCAGCGTGCAATTTATTTATTGAACTTTATTTTTATTTTTTATTTATTTTTTCTTAATTTTTTTTTATTATATTAGATTTTCTGTGTTTTTTTTTTCATGTTATACCTTCAACTCCTATTACCTACTGCTACTACCGTTATTTATTTGTTTTGTTTTCTCTTAATTTATAATGTTCTGTATAACATAATATTCTTTAATAAATCTGTTTGTTTTTTTATTATAATTTTTGTTTTGTTTTTCTTGTATGTATAATAATAATAATAATAATAATAATTGTAGTATAATTATAATAATAATATAATATAATAATAATAATAATAATAATAATAATGCTAATTAAAAAAGTATTAACCATTTCATTTTTTCATTTTTCATTTTGTTTTTTCATTTTCTTCAATATTAATTTTTACTAAAAACTTAAAAATAGATTTTTAACAATAATATATATTTTTCTTATTTTGTTTAATTAATTAATTTATTTATAATTCTTTAAATATTTTTCTTAACTTTTCTTATTACCATTTTTATGTTTTCATTCTTCCTTTACTTAATTTCGCTCTTTTTTTCATTTGTTTTCTTTTCTCTTGGTTTGTAGAATATAATGTTGCATATGATAGAGAGAGATAGAGAGAGATGTTTAAATAACGTAATCATTGCGAATGTATGTGTATGAGATTTTTCAAATTAATGCTCTGTATTCATGAATGTATGTATGTGTTGTGTACTGGTACGTTGTCTATGAGTTTTACATGTGAAAGTAAGCGAGAAAGAGAGTATAAGGCAGTCGTGTCTAAACTGTAAATGTAAACAAAACCTTAAACAACATGGCTACACATCAAGCTAACGGTTCAAAATCATTTTTTTGTAATTGTTTAAGTAAAAACTACTCACACATGATGTTTGAAGGTATAATTTTAATGTGTTGCTGTATTAAGCAAAATAAGAAGATAAATACTACCAATACATACATAAACTTGATCAGTTGAACTTGATGTGTAGCCATGCTGCTTTAAAATTGTGTGATGTAAACGTAACATATCGCTTCTTTGCGTATGCCAAACAGGAAATTGAATCCTTATTAAACAAATTAAAGGTAAAACCATATAGAAGACATTGTTTTTGAAAAATATTTAAATACATGGGTAGATTTTTAGTCCACATAGACATGTTAATATATTTCAAATACTTTTTAATTGTTTTTCTCATAGTCAGGTGTTGTTTTGGTAGAACATAATTCCTTGCTTATGGAAATTAGAAATTCTATTTTGTAAGCATGAATTAGATGGTATTTGTGTAATGATGTCCCTATTATTTCAAACGACAAACAAAATATGATACGTTATTAAATGAGATAAAAAAAATTCAAGGATTTAAACTTATGGTAAACTGTTGTTTTTTTTTTGTTTTTTCTTCTAAAGTTATAAACAAAAAGTTTAATTTGAACACAGTTCTCCTTGGTGGCTTACTAAAAGTTTGAACCTTTTTTAAACTTAGAAAAATTAACCATTTCAGTAGATTTATACATACACTGAGCTTCAAAAGTGAGTAAACACCACTGAAATAATTCATTTTCTTAGGATAGCGAGAAAAGTAAACGAGAATAGTCGAATAAATTTCCAAAAATAAAAACGTTTATTTATTACTTGTAAAATGTTCAAACAAAAACAACAATTCATGATAAAGGAACTTTTTTTATATTTAAGAACAAAAGTGTTGACTCACTTATGGCGCTCAGTGTATGTTAATTATAAAAATTAATTTAACAAAATTTCAAAAAAAAAATGCATTCCTTACAACACATGAAGTATTAAAAATTTTATTTATTACAAAATATAACTTTAAGGTGTTAGTATACTTCCTAAGGGTATTTTTTCGACTTTGTTTTGGATTTAATTTACTTAAATGCGTTTTTCTCCTACTTTAAGTATCGTTTCAGGGAAAAGAAGATGGCTTTAAAGTAACTAGATTGGTAAAAAAAAAGAAATAAATTTTTTGAAAATTAGAAAGTTTTCCAATATAGCGCACTAATGGCTATATGTATGTGTGAACACCAACTCAATTAAGGAGTTAATTGACTCAAATATAATTTTGTATGTGAACATGCTATTATTTATTACTCGCTCTCAATTTGCCTTTCCATAAGCACTCTTATGCCTGTGTGTGGGGTAATTCTTGATCAATGATTTCCTCATCTCAAAAACATTCATTCATTATTTGTGGCAACATTATTATTCATTGAATTGCATTTCAATTATACATTCATTTCATTGAATTATTATTTTCTTTAGTTTATTATTAAACAATAACATTAATAATATAATGTATTCTTTTTCTTTCTTTAATTTTCTTTTTTTTTTTCTTTACATATACATTGTAAATGTAAATATATGTATGTATTGTATTGTGTGTATATATATATAATAATAATATTAATTTAAATATATATATATATAGATTTTTTTTTCATTTTTTTAAATTGTTTTATTAATAAATTTGATTTAAACTAATCTTGTTTTTTTTTTTCTTTGTTGTTGCATTAAGGCCAAAAATGTAATAGAAAACATTGTTAAAAAAAAAAACAGAAAACAACTTAAAAAAGTACAAAACGAAGGTTTTCCTTTTTTTTTTTGTTTAATAAAAAAATTTGTTTTTGTTTTTAATTCTAAATTTTAAATTGTTTTTTTTTTCATGTTTTTGTATCCCTTTTTTTATTTAATAATTTTACTTAAATTTTAAAAATAAATGTCGGTTTTATTTATTGTTGGTTGTTGGTTGTTGTAAATGTATGGAGTGTTTCTGCAGTATGCAATATGTTGTGGTTGTGTGTGAGTGGATGTGTGTAAGAGTTATTGGACTTTTAACATGCATTTGATTGTATGAGTGTGTATGGATTCATGTTGATTTTTTTACCGTTTATGTAGAATATCCCGTTTAAAACGTCATTTAAATTTTTATTTAAATTCCTTGCAATTCACAAGTATATGTTGAAAAATTTCTAACCGTATTTGAGATTTTTGAAAAGAATTTTTTTAAATCAGAAAAGTAACGTATTTTTTATATTCATTAATGCATTTTGAAATCAATTGAAAAAGTTATTTTATTTTGTTTTTAATTTCACAGAATTTTTTAATATTTTAGAACACAATATTATACACAATAAAAACTAAATAAATGGGAGAAAATACTTTTTTAATAATAATCTGACAAAAAGAATTTTTTAAAGCAAAATGACAATGACTTAGTGTATGTACCAGAGATCGGCAATGAATCGTTTTTTCGTTACTCATAAGCACTCATGAAATTTTGAATACACGTGTAAGTGAGTCAACAATAATGAAATTTAACTATGTACTCTGATTCATTCGTACTCACTACACTACGTTGATTTATAAGTGCAGGTTGCAATGAGTATGCGTACAACGTTGAAATCAAACTCATACCATTCGAAATATGTTTGATTCATAAGTCTACTCATTTAGATTCGTAACTTTAGAAAAATACGTGTTATACTGCTTATAAATGATACGAGTGACTCGAATCAGTCATCAAAATTTACAGTCTTAGTTGTTGTTGCATTTACAAAGAAAGTAAGAAGACAGAGCAGCAAGCAGAGCAAACACACAACCTTTTAGTGAGTATTTTAGTGTTCGTATGCGAATCATACTTATTTTGTGCTTCGTGAGTTATGGAGAGTCGATATCAACAACATCATACGTGTTGTTAAGTATGAATATGATGAGTACTTCAAATTTTGAATATGAGTAGAGGTTCCCTGATATTAAAATAAGTATTAATGTGTATGAATATCAGAAATTATGAGTACGATTCGACTCTACTCCTCTTTTTAAATACTCATTGCTGGTCTCTGGTATGTACAGTGAGCGTCAAATGAAAGTAAACACGCAATTTTATTTAATATAAATATATATATAAAACAATGTTACTCGATTCTAATGAAGGTACCCGATTACAATGAATTACAAAATATACATACAGTCACACAGATAATTATACGTAACCCCCCTAAAAATCATTTTTTTAAAAGTAATAAACTTCTAATCTAAAATTTCTTTACATTAGCGTCTGCAACGACACATTTACTTAAATAAAGAAAAAAGATTCCCAAAATCTATGAATTTGTGACTGCAGTTTGCTTAAAATCAATATGGCACCACAGAAAATTATACGTACGACATATATTTCGTATAAAATTTCTCCAAGGGTAGCCCGGTATGTGAAAGGTATTGTGGATAAAAATCCTAGGACTACAGCCGTAGAAATACGAAATACCTCGGAAAGTGATCACAATATTATTGTGCATTCCGAAACAGTTCAAAGTGTTTTGAGAATGAACGGTTTCCGCAGCCGGGTGCCAAGAAAAAAAGCCACGATTGGAATTTGCCCCATAATATATGGACAAGTCGCCGGATTTTTTGGGCCAATGTAATATTTAGTGATGAGAACAAATATAATTTGTTCGGCTGTGACGGAAAACAAAAAATTTGGGTCAAAAATCAGTTGACTTGTCCATATATTATCATTTAAAAAAAAAATGATTTTTAGGGGGGGGTACGTATAATTATCTGTGTGACTGTATATTGTATCAGTATTTTTCAAATAATGTAAGATGTTTACTTTCATTTGAAGCTCAATGTGTATTATAGGTTCTACTGTTCAAAAGAAAAATAAATTTCAAATTTTTTTTAAAAAATCTAAATAAATTTAAAGAAAAAAAAATACCTTTGCATACATAACTGAGTTAAACGTTTTTAAATATTTAAAACGTTGTGAAATTAAGTTTTACAGTGTAACTCTTTAATAATTTTAAAGGTTTTTCTATAAAGTTTTACAATTAATTTGCATTCAACACAGTATTTCCGAAATATTTTTTATTAGACTGCTGAATATAGTTCATAGTTCAATCACTTTGTAATTAAAAACTCTTTTTCTTTAATAGTATTAATAATGTTAGTTTATAAGCAAATATTATTGTAATAGAATATTGATTGAATTTCAATTGCATGTATGTTGCATTTTTTTTTATCATATTTTCAACATATTTAAAGTTTAGATTTAAATTAAGTACATGGTTTTTTGTGTTGTATTAATTCATATAATTTTATATCA
The DNA here is from genome assembly GCA_958299815.1 of Sarcophaga carnaria. NCBI lineage: Eukaryota > Metazoa > Arthropoda > Insecta > Diptera > Sarcophagidae > Sarcophaga > Sarcophaga carnaria. The sequence continues at coordinate 4,653,204 of OY283153.1, read as the reverse complement.
ATTTTCTTTTCAGAAATATTCTTGGCAAATGTGAATCGAATTTAAGGCTTAACGAAATCATCTCGAAAAAAAATAAACAACGTCAACAATTTTCTTTTTAAAGCAACTGCAAGCTACGTTATCATGCTTTTCAAGAATTACAGGTAAGCGAAAAATCATGTTTTTTTTTAAATTTTTTATTAATAAGAGCGAACCATAGCTTCCTTCTAACATTATTGGAACTGGTATTGGTCGTTTGTCAGTCATATTTCCTTTCATACTTCGTTTTATTTGCAAAATTAACTCTGATGGGTTATGAAATGAGAAAACTCATTTCAATTTTACACTGTAAAGTGTTGTGTTTCGAACATTTTTCTTTCGAATTGAAATACATGGTAGGCCCTGCCTGCTATGTGTTGTAAATACTCAATTGGGTGTCTGTAATGAACAATTTTTTAAAGGACCACAATTGCTAACGTCTGTTGAATTAATTTTTTTTAATGAAATGCGCGTGGCGTACACCATAATTTATACTGCATCGCAACAATTTAATCCATAATTGAAAATATAGCCTTTAAAAATCAATCATCAATCAATCAATCAGTCTTTTTTATACGTTTGTGTAGTATCGTTAAACAAAAATTTATTTTAAAAATATTTTAAATTTTAATTCCTAGAGGCTTTAACTTTTAACACGAATACAGATAACAAACAAATTTTGAACTTCTCTGACTCTTTGCGGGATTACCAAAATTTGATTTCTTTTTTTTTTTATCAAAGCAGTTCTTAGTTGATACCGTAAAGGTAACGTGTCGTTCCGGTACGTAGAACCGACTGCTGTAGGAACGTGAAATATTTGTAGAGCAGTGAAGCAAATTTTTAATTGATATTTACAAGCTTTTAGTTAAAATTATAACCTAGCTTCTCACAGCACCCATGTTGAGTGTGCTAATTTTACCTACAGTTCCCTCTAAACGACAGATTTTGAATAAGTTTTCTTTACAGACTCAGAGTTTTTGCAGAAGACTACTGAGAGTAAGTCGCCGAAGATGAATTTTTTCCTTTTTTATTTCGTTTTGTTCGAGTTAGGGTTTGGAACCATGGCCTCACCTCAAATAGCCACCTACCTATTAAAATACGGTAACGTACGTACGTAATTGGTCATTGCAACCCTTCCGTCAGGATTACGACCTAGTTTCTCACACCACTTATGTTGTGTGTGTTAATTTTATACATGAGTGGCGGGACCTACAGTTTAAAGTCGACTCCGAACGACAGATTTTTATTTATTGAGAAACTTTTCATAGCAATTTTTATTTACCGTCCGAGTTTTTGCCAGAAATCTACTGAGAGGAAGTCGCCAAAGAAATACTTTTTGTATTTTTGTCTTTGATGCCTGGCCTGGGGTTCGAACCCAGGCTTTTGCGTCTAATAAGCCAACACACTACCTACTAGACTACGGCGACTTCTAATCAATCTCTAACTGCTCAAACATAGTTGACGGGAATTGTGCCACACTTGCATATTTTTTTGTATGGCAAAAGGAGAATATTTAACGTGAAGTTGAATATATTTTTTATTTCAATTGCCAAAGGCTTGGCATCTTAATAATCGGAAACCAATTCTTATGTAATATACTGTGAATATACTGTGGTCTTGATTTGTGTATCTGGTTGACATTTTTCTTTTCTCAATAATCCCCACAATTTAACAAAATGTGATCGACAACTATCCGTCTCAGATTAGCAAGTTTTTCTATTATGCGTCTGGACTCTAACTTACTATTTGTGCAGAGTATAGCAGATCAGAGGTTGCCTTCCTATCTCGCAGAGAAACCTTGTTCATTCGCCTGCATTTACGAGCAGCAGAAAGTCTTACATGATGGCAAATACACTGTTTTTGTCTTCTCTTATTGTTCTAAACGCTTGGTTTTTAGGTCACAAATATCGCGTGCTAAATACATAAAAAAAGAAAATAGATCGCACGTAGTTACGCAATATGTGGAACATATTCTCCGCAATAAAAAATTTGACTTCAAACCAGTACAGTAAGAGAAGGTCACCAGAGCTTACTGTTGGAAGCTGATAGCGAACAGTATTCTAAAGTTCATCAGGGTACAGGACTGGATGTAAGGGGTTGCACAATGGAATACTTCCCCGCTGAGTTGAAAACGTAGGTTTTTATTTGGTATACATATGTTCGATACTCTAACACAAAAAACTTATTAAACAAAAAGGGGCTGCCTTCCAAAATGTTAGTTGCTTTGTGTTCGAACAAAGTATAGTATTTCATAATGCCGCTGTACAAAATATATACAATGTATATCTATTTCAAAACGCCGTCAATGTGTATTTTTAACGCAGTCAAAAAGCAATCAGGCATCGGATTTATAGTTGCTGCATTGTTTGGTTACTTTGCATATCTACATACATAGTTTACATACAGTAGTAGAACTGCATACAAACTTTGTATTGATACATTTTGGAAGGCAGCCAAACTGTCTGTCATTCTGCTTGTTTTTCCTTTAAGATAAGAAATCCTCTTTCTTTTATTTTAAGCAAGTTTTTAACGCCAGGAAAGCGTCTTGTTTTCAAAAAAAAAAAAAAATTTATTTTTTTGCGCAAATTTTATCAAAAAAAAAAGATTCTAAAAGAAAAAAAAACCGTTTTTTATGTAATTTTTAAAACTATTTCATTAAGAAAAACATAAGTTTATTTAATAATAATAATAATAATAATAATCATAAAAAGAAAAACATACAAAATAAAAAAATTTTACACAATTTCAACTAAAAAAAAACAAAAATATGCTTTGTTTTGTTTAAAAATAAAATAAATTTGTTTTGTTTTTTGTTTTTTTGTTTTTTAAATCAGTTAATCAGTTTTGCCTTAACATAATAAAAATAATATTCGAATAATTATTGTTTTTCTTTGTTTTATATAACTTATAAAAATAAAAAATAAAAATTAAATGACCTTTAAGCCCAAAAAATCTAAAACTAAAACTAATTGAAAGCGTCTGTTTTTTTTTGTTTTCTGATTTCCTTTAGACGATTTCGTTCCTTAAAAGCTCTGTTGATTATGTTTAAAAATTTTATAATTTTTGTTTTCTTGTTTTCTGTTATTGTTATTGTTTCTTTACGGTATAGAATGATGATTCTAGATGATAATGATGATGATAATGATAATGCAGGTTTTCTATGCATTTGAAATGATTGATTTCTGATTGGTTAAGTGAGGATTTCTTTTTTGCTTTTTAACGCTGTATTTGTATGTGTATGTGTGTGTGTGTTTGTTTGTGTTTTTTCTTTAATTTAAATATTATTTTTTATTTTGTTTTTCTTTTTTATTTTTGTTTTTGTTTTTTTTTGTTGTTACTTTTACTGTATAATTATAAGTCTTAATCACTCTGTTATTTAAATAGTGAGTGAAATGCAAGGAGTAGAAGGGGGGGGTAAAGGAGGGAGTGTTTAAAAAAGAAAAGGGATTATGTTTGTCTGTTTGTTTGTTTGTTTGTTTGAAAAATGAAACGCTACCATATTATTAAGAAGCTATATTAACCAACGCTTCGGTCCAATCTGTTACTGTGTGTTTGAGTCCTTTCATTACAACACTACTACACCTCATTTCATCAAATCAAATTTCTATTTTACATGGTAACTAATAAGGATGATCCTATTGAGCGGTAGTATTTTTTGTTTTTTGTTTTAATTTGGCTGCACTTTTTAGATTTTATACCAAAAAAATTTGAAAAAAAAAATTCAAAAGCCTTGAACAGGAATTCTTTGATTTGTTGTTTTTGTTGTTGTTGTTGTTGCTTTAAATCTATGATGTTAAGGTTGTGATTGTGCCAGTTATTGTATGGTGTTGTTGTGGTTGTTGTTGTTGTTGTTGTTCATTATTTAATGATGTTTGAGGGATTTCTACTAAAGCTGTTGTAGCAGCAGTAGTTGTAGATGCCGCTGCTGCTGCTGCTGCTGCTACTGTTGCTGCTGTTGCGTTAGCATTAGCTGATGATGACAATGACGAAGATGTTGCTGTTGGTGTTGCAGTCTCAACCGGTAAATCGGTTGTAGTGGTGGTATCATCATACACCGTTTGCTGTTATGTGAGATCCTGTGGTGAGTCTATGGAAAATAGTTCCTTATACAGGGCAGGGAATACCACATTTGGATGCTGTTGTTTGAATTTACTCAACGACTCCATATGCATAATCGAGATGTCACTGTAAGAACACCAAAAAAAATTTATAAAATATTTCCATATATATATGTGTGTGTGTGGGTGTGTGTGTGTGTTGAATTTGTAATTACCGGAAGTTGGGAATATTATTGAGTAACGTATCAAGTACCGTTACATCGCCTTTTAATGGTGCATGATTGGCCTCCAGTTCCTGCCTTATTGCGTTCATACTTAAGTTGAAAAGCCTCTGGATTTCCGTATTACCACGTACACCATTACGTTCTAAAAAAAAACAAGAAAAACGAAAAAAAAAAGAAAAAAAAATTTTACAATGAACGATTGATTGGCACTTGGCAGGCATTTGATATTATTACCTGGCCATAATAGAACCAAACTTTGATACAGAGCCAATTCAGTTTCAGTCAATTTAAGTTCGGCTATTGATTTAGCCGTTTGAAAGATACGCGACACCAGTCGCATTTCTTCCGAGTCGGATGTGTAAAAGGCTTCCTGCGGCAGCATAACATCACCATACAGTACCGCATTCTGCGAGAGATCCAACAAACGTGACATCCGTACAATCGCCAGCTCAAATGAACCAGTCTTTAGCAAGAGGATCTATTAAGACGCACAGAAAACAATTTTTTTTCTTGATAAGGAAACAGAAAACAAATGTGAATCTTCTTACCTGATCATCCTGACTTAGACGCATAAAACCGGGTATTAATTTGGCAAATTCGATTATATTTTGAATCATTTGAGTCAACTTTTCCGCACAGTCCAGCCACAGTTCCTGTTGGCCCAGATTCTTGTAAAAAAGTATTCTTGAGATATCCTTTAAAACGGAAACAATTAAATTATTTAAGAATACAACAACAAAAATATTGTTTTTCAACATACTTGGGGTTTTCTAAACATTTCATGCACCACCTCCAATTTGGTATTTGTATTGGCATGGGCTTCCGCCAGAGTCTTTATGAGAACATCGTTTATGTCACCATCTGCTAATTTTGGGATAAGAATCGAAAAATCAATTAAAATTTAAACAAATTCAAGGGACAACAGAATAAAACAATAAAATTAAATGATTTTTGTTCTTGTTCGTTCGTTTTGACAATCTTACGATTGCTTTTTGTATGTTTTTTTTTATGATGATGATTTGTTTGATGTTGTCTAGGGAGGATGAGGTGTTTGTGTATGTATTTTTTTTTTGTTTTTGGTTTAATATGGGATATCTTGTGAACTTTATGGCAAAAAAAAAATAAAAAAAAATTATTATTAAAATGATACGCTTGATTGATTGATTGATTGATTGATTGTGATTCTGATTGATTGTGATTGATGAGATACGTTTTGGTTCTTGAATACTACCATGACTTATAAATTCGGGATCCATAATTGTACTTCGTGGCTCGTATGTGGTACTGTCGACATAATCGGCTGATATATCGTAGGCCATCGTCTGTTGCGGTGTCACCGATGCTGAATAGCCATATGGACTGTTATAACCGACATCATTACTTGCATAGCCATAGCTAAAGGATAGAAAATTGTTAAAAAAGGAAAATTAATGGAAATGAAAAATCTTGGCAAATCTAACAAAACAATTTCAATTTAAAATCGATTTGAATGCTTTTATATTTCATAACAACGGGGTTGCTTCGTATAATGTTTACATCTCCTTTATTTTTTATAAAAATAACAAAAAACGAGTTGCAGTAGGCCCCAGGTGTATGGTCAGGGTATGTGACTTCAATAATCTGTTTTCGTTGATTTTTTTTATCGATAGAAAGCAGTGGCAATCATGCAATCCTTCCGGATGGCTTGAATAAGGAGGATGGAACACAGCCAGTTGAAGACATAAAGGTGTACTATAGGCCCTCTGTTGAGTGCAATGTATTCCAGCCAGCAAAGCTAAATTGGGGCGGGGAATGCAGTGGTTTTCTATGTATTCTATGAATCAGTTCGTAGGAAAGTCCTCACGAGGCGTCTGAACAGACAAAAGATCTTTCTGGATTGTGTTCCAAGGCATTGCAAAATGAGGCTGCGGATGAACTTGTAAGAGAAGGCTCTGCGAAGATCGAGAACGTGGCAGATAAGTCGGTTAGAACTTCTCTAGTGCATTAGAATATGAGGCTGCTGATGAACTTGCAAAAGAAGGCTCGGCGAAGGTCGTGAACCTGGTAGATCAGTCGATTAGAACTTCTCTGGGACACTTCTTGATCAGGTGAATCCACGAAGAGTGAATTCTTCGTGATGGAACAAGGAACATTGCATGATATCCGATATCCAGGCTGCTAAGGTCCATGTTGAATAGTGTTAGAAGGGAATAGGCTCCGAAACTGAGCAGGGAAGCTATTAGAATATCGTCTTTTTACAGCTCAACTCGACTTGAGGGTAAAGACTAGTAAGTGTAACAGAGGTACCATTTGCTTAGTTGAGCACATTCTGTGTATCTAACCTGGCGCTTAAAACCCAAGACTCAAGATTTTTAGCCGAGGCTTCTTCAATGGCCTTGGAAAGATAGACTCCGTTAGGAGTTGTGAAACTGAGGTCTTAACTTCTTGCTTTATTCTGCACATTGAGATTACACATCATTTGTACAGCATGTTCATCCTATCATCTCTGATTATTGGTTGAATAGCGCAAAATGGATTTGAAGGACTTTCGAGCAGAGAGTATACAATCGGCAATAATTTATGATGCAACTCTCATTTACTTCGATCACAGTTTATGTAAACGGTAAATGTTGATTTACCGTTCGTTTTAATAAATGCCACAAACATTTTTTAAACCCCCAACATATTGCTTTTCTTAATATTAACGCTCAAAAAGTGTATATAGATACTCACCCATTATAACTATGATGCAGTTGATCACTACTAGACGGCGTTTGCGTATCGAATACGGAACTGTCGGGTGCCGCATTACTTTGGGCACGCATTTGCGCCTGATGAAATTTCACCTCGTTTTCGACTTTTTCTCTTTGTTTCTTCGACATTCTACCGAATTTTACAGCTACAAATAGAATTTGAAAAACAAAGAAAAAAAAAACACACAATCCATGTTTGTTAGAATAATTTTGAAGTTATGGGCCAAAACGGTATATTTTCATTTGTACACAATAACAACAACAATAATAATTACAAAAAAAAAAAAAAAAACAATTGTACATAGTTAAGTAGAAAGAGAAGGAAAAAAATTGGAAAACTTACCATCTCGGCTCATTCCCAATTTGAGGCACTTTTGCAGTCTACAATATTGACACCGATTACGGTTAACACGATCGACAACGCACTGCTTGTTACGTGGACACTGATAATTAACGACCGAACTTTGTGATCTTCGAAAGAAACCTTTGCAGCCTTCACAGGTTATGACGCCATAATGTACACCCGATGATTTATCACCACATACTTTGCATGGTATGATTTCAATTTGAGCTGTAATAACAAAAAGAAGAAGAATAAAAAAGATTTTTTAATTTCAAAGTCATTTCAAGGTCATTTATTATTAATTCTAATCATTTTCGGGGAAAATATTTTCAATCCTTTAGCAAAGTTGCCATAAAACTCGTTTTAATGACGCATTAAAAGTGTAAAATTTCCCGGCAATTAAGAAAATTTCATTACATTTCATAGTCCTTTTCCAACACTTACTTTCCTTGTGCAGAAATCCATTGTTTTTTTTACAAGGAAGCGAGTAATATTTTATTACAACGTCTACCCAGTGAACATTTTCATTAAAAGGACTTTATTTAATTTTCTTATGTTTCAATCGATTGGTCCGAATGTTGTTAGTGGTCACTCAAAGGTATATTTTATATAAAATCCTTACAATATATCATTTTTTTATAATAGTTTACTTCTTACGCTGTCAGTTTTTTTTTGCAATTAAAGAAAGTATTATTGGATTATACTGCCTAACCAGTGAACATGTTCTCTTGGCATGTCCGTTGATAGGCGAGTATAAGACAATTAATTGTTTCTAATTTTTCTGTTTTTTATTAGAATAATTTTTTTTTAGAATCTATAATCTGCCTTTAGTTAACAAATTTATTAGCAGACTGACTGAATGAATTCTGACAACGGTTTTCATAAGCAAATGTTTAGTGGGTAAGCAACCAATAACCCATACACTTACACCAACACACCCACTCTGCCTATTGCTTACTCTGGCTCTCTTTCTCTCTCTCTCACTCTCTGTTGTTCGTTCATACATTCATCACTTACACATCATTAATATGAAATAAAAACAACAAGAACAACACCAACAAAATCCACACGTACATTTTTACAATCTTAGCCGAAATCATAATAAAAAAAAGGAAGAAAAAAACAATAAGCCAGAAGAACAAGAGAAGAAGCAGTAATAAATACAATAAAAATAAATATTTCGTAAATAAAAACAGCAGCAATATCAACAATAAGCAGAAGGAGAAGAAGAAGAAGAAAAATCCAAAATAAGTAAAGAAAGGAAAAGAAATTTGTTTCGTTTTGGTGTAAACGTGACAGATGATGACGACGGCGATGAGTGTGTGTGCTTGCAAGTGTCAATGAACTTTTACTCGGCATAATATCCATATCATCGCTAAATAAATAAAAACAAAAACAACTATTATTGCTAACGCTGCTACAACAGCTCTGCTGTGACGTTGCTGTTAGTGCTCTCAAAGAAAAAGAACATATTATTTTACTGTTAAGTACTGTTCGGTTCTGTTCTGTTCTGTTCGGTTGTTGGCGTATAGGCAAGGAAAACCCTCAACCAAAGAAAGTTTACATTTCTCTGCTTGTGTTTTTTGTTGCTCTCTTTAGCATATACTCTTTATTGTTGCTGTATTAAAGATAAATAACAGAGTAGGTGTTTCAATTGAATGCAGTTTGAAGAGATATTTACTCTCTTTATTCACTGTAATGTAAAGCTTTAAGAGTGTTGCTAACGCAGTGCTTATTTGGCATTAATTATTTACGAAATAAGGGAACTTAAGAACTACTGGAAGACCGCGCTTAACGCGGGGGATATGTTCCAATAAGTTCCAACTAATAAATCAACTGTGACGCAGGAAAGATGCGTTCGCACTGTGATTGCGACTTGGGAAAATACTGTGGGAATCTATTCTGGATAGACTAACAAAAGAGCGTTGAAAAAGATACATAGTATACACCGTCGCTATATAGTGCACCGCTTTTGTACTACCGCGTAATACTGAAACAGCATTAAGCGGAGCAGCGTTAAGCGGGGTCTTACTGTACTAAAGTTGCATGCAAATAATTGAAATAAAAATCCCATATTCAATACAAAGCACATAAACTTCATTATACGAATTTTTCAATCATGAATAGGTATTAAATTTTGATATTCTACGTCTAGGCTTTTATATATTGCCAATTGCATCTTTGGTATCGTAGTATTTCGTACAAGTTGGTCTCAACAAGCACCCAATAATTAATTTCCAAGCAGAAAATATTTTTGACTGCCTACTAACGCATGTTTTTCCTTAAAAAATATATTTTTGGCAATACCTCCACAAATTGCAGAAAAGCTTTCTTCATCATGTTAAAAATATCCAAATGGCAACACTTACATATACCTGCTACAGTTTACAGCTTTTCCTGATTTTATAACATTTATGTACTCTTAGGAATTGAACTTTGGCTCTTTTAAAGTAAAATTCTCGTATAAAGGATGTATATTATAAGAGTACATAACTGTAAAAACACTCTTATTATGTTCTCCTACACTGTTTAAATGTATACTCTTCATATATAAAGTAATTAAGTAATTAAGAGAAAATCATTGAATGATTGATGGTGTTTGTTTATCTTTTTTGTTTTTCGTATGTTTAAGGAAGAGCCTCTCACAGCCATAAAATAATGATAATGATGATGATGATGATGTTGTTGTTTATGATGTTAATGATAATGATCTGTAGACAGAGAAGTTTGTGTAAAACTACAAAAAATTCTTCATTTACCGCTAGAAGACTTATTATTTTTTTTTACTTGTTGTTCTTATTATTGTTGCCTGAAGATACAAACGCAAAAAAAAATTGTCTTCATTGCTGAAATATTATGGTTGTTGCTGTTGTTGTTTTAATTTTAATTAGAAAAAGAAAATGAAGACAAGAAATAGAAGACGATTTTTTTCTTGTTTTCTTTTTATGGTTTCTTGGTAATCATTGTTGCTGTTGCTGTTGTTTCTGTTTTTATTTTTCTAGTCTTCCTAACTGCACAATTTGTTTTCCCGTTATTCTGTTCTATTCTGCAGTGGGTTAATGCAACTTTAAACAGTTATGCTGGATTAACAATAATTTCTCCAATACGGTTGTATGCAAGAAATTAAATTAAGAAAGAAAAATAATACGTATGTATCTTCTGAATGTGTTTCAAAATGGTTTTAAAAATAATTAGAAAATATTCATTATAAACAGAGTAACACACTTTAATCACGTTTGGTTCTAAGATTGGAACCAAATGAAACTTTTGATGGAGGCAGTTTCACTCCCAATGTACATACATATGTTGCCTGCCTTTCCTTTAACAAAACTTTGGGCGTATACATAATATCTATATAAGAACAGCTACCTTTTCGTGTCTATGGCTTCTGTAGAAGCCATTTGGAAAGGACCAAAGCATGAATGCAATGTCTAGTGCAAAACCCGGCAACTACTGCAAGCATGCTCGTTTGCAATTTAAGCAGATTTTCCCAGCGTTCTACATCTATCGTTAGATATTTTTATTGCCACCAATAGAGCGTTAACATAATCCATTAAAATGTTATAAATTTTGAACTTCCAAGTTCCCAATACGCTGGGCCATAACTTGGAAATTCCTTTGCTCTGCAGTTTCTCAGAATGCCGCTATGTCTCAGGAGATATATGATGGACAAAATCGTACCACTTTGCCACAGTTTTAAGCGCCCTAGAGGGCGTTATGTTAGAACTCTTGCCCTGGCGGTGGCCTAGCTATCAGAATATATGGTAATTGCATCTACACAGATGTTGTCAATCTAAATTTAAGGCTCTTCTGTGTAAAATTCGATGCCAATTGATTACAAATGTCAACAACTAAATTCAAATTCGAAAGATCCTGTACTATTAAAGTCTATAAACCTAGCGTACGTCTTTCAGACGTATCGTTATCTTTTCAGTACAAAAAAATAACGTTATCTAACCAGGGTTAATAAAAATTTATTTGCCTATGGCCGTATACTAAAGTAAAGTAATGCCAATTCGACACACAATTTGCCTACACTGTACCATTCATTACTTCCTTTCCGTTTTAATATGAATTCCACAAATTCCCTGAATTGGTTTATAATTTAATCCTTTTGTATGAATTTCTACAGATTTACAAGAGAGATACAGAGAAAAAATAAAAATAAAAACAAAATCAAACAAAAAAAAAAAACACGAAGACGAAAAAGAAGAAGAACAACAAATACCCACTGCAATGCATTAAAATGCGAGAACTACAATTAAAATTTCAATCAGACGCTCGCACAGTTAAAAATTAAATAAAAAAAAAATCGTGACACAATTTTTGTGAGTGTATGACCAAAATAATAAGGAAAACCAACCAAAACAACAAAAAAAAATTTCTCTTTTTTTCATGCTCTTTATTTAGAGCAAATGATTGTTATTGCATTTTCGCCAAGAAACCCACAAAAACACAAACAATTACATAGACATGACTGTATGTATGTATAGTATATGTGTGTGTTTCAAATTTTGTTTATTTTTGTTTTTAAGTACTTGTTGTTTTTATTTTCATTTTTATTATTTTTTATTTAAGAGTAGTAACCTAGAGTAGAGCAAAGCAAAACAGAGCAGAGCAATGCAGTGCAGTGTAGTGTGGTGTAGTGTTATGCAGTGCAGTGCAGTGCTGTTGTAGTGGTGGAGTACTAAAATATGGGTCAAATTGTCTAAGAACTTTACTTAGTGGAAATGAAGCCACAACAACAACAACACCACCACCACCAAGTCTAAAGTACTCTATCCATTCAAGCAATATCAGCAACGACAACAACAACAACAACAATAACCACAAATACAAATATTGTTTGTTTTTGCTAAACATTGACTTGCATTACAAAGCAAACATGCACATGCACTCATACTGTGTAAACAAAAAATGCCGCTATGCCTACTCACACATGCACAGTCTAAAGAACAAGTTGTTTTGTGTTTTGTTGCTTTTCTTGTTTTTCATTTACTAAAGCAAATACAAAAATAATGGAATACGCACATTTTCTAAACAACAACAACAACGACGACGACGACGCATTAAACGAACGAACTAATGACAAGGGAAGTTAGGAATGAATAGACGAACGTTCTGTGAACGTTTGGCTAACCGAAGCTTTAGAATCGTTCTCATTATTGCCTGCAACAAATGCAGTTTCATTCACTTAGCTACGCTGATGCATATTTATGGATAGCAAGGAATGTTGTTGTTGCTGTGTTTGTCTTCTCTTTATTAATTTCTATCTTTGCTTTACGAAATTTAAAGCGATAAACTAAGTGAAAAGAAAATAATCCACAGTGCTTGAGAACAAAAAAAGAAAAATTAAAATTCTTCAACATTTTAAATAATTAATGTCTCGTTTTCGTATGGCAATTGAATTTTAGTTGGTTTGTTAGTTGCTTAAAGTGTCACTTGTTAAGTATTTTTCATCTGAGTAGTTTTTCTTTAAAGATCGAATATCGATGTTTTATCAACCTCAACGCCCAGGTACTTTTCGTAAAGAATGTAAAAAACATTGTCGGATAATTATGGTCGTTATAAAAGACTTGGTATGCAAGGATCTGTCAGGATTAAGTAGATTTCAATGAGATGGTTCTGTGAGCGGCACAACACAATCTATTTTGAATTTGATTACTTGAGTAATTTCCAGAAAGATTAACTTCAACTGTCGATGACGTAACATTGCATCATTAGAAAACTTATTTTAGTTATCTGAAAAGAATCGTGTGCTGCAACCAATTCATTAGCGGTCATTTGAATGACATTGTATTTCGTACATAAAGCCAAAGTTCAATACATTGTAATGAAATAAAAGTTGCATTATAATCATTACTTAATGCGTGTTTTATTTAATTCTACTTTTGACACCCAAGACCGGATAATCCTCTACCAACTTTTCATCATATAAACTTTAAAACAAAGTGCATATGGTTTTATTTGCATAAATAATTAATCATTGTACTGTTTATACTCATTAATTAAGTCATAAACATTAAATTTAAGAACATAATAAAAAAATCATATTCATTTATGATTATAATCAACAAAAATTTTTTAATCGAAAAGAGTGTGCAGCAGAATACTAAAAAAATTTGGCAGCGAAATTTAAAGAAACAAGATAAAAAGGAACGATACCAGCAGCAGACTGACATTACAGGACAAATGATTATAAAATCGACAAAAAATTATCATAAGAATATTTATAGATTCCGCACACACCCATGCACCTATACCCATCTGCAGACGTACATGCATAAATGCATTTGTACTTACATACATACATACATATATGCATGCATGTAATGCATTCATTCAATATTAATGCACAATTGCATACAAAAAGCAATAAAAACAACAACATCAACGTTAAAACAGAGAGAATAACTCTCCGAATGCCTATAAAAAGTGTTTGCATGTTTGATAATATTTACAAACAAATACTCTCTCACACATATGTATGTACATATGTATATGCACGCATAACAGATTTGAAAACGATCGGTTTTTTTGTTTTGTTTTGTTTTCATATGACTCGGCTTAACTACAAATAATTGTGCGAACGTTTATGAGTTTTAAAGTTTTATTGCAAATGTTTCTGCTTGATTGTGTGAGTGTGTTTGAGTGCGAATTTGTTAAGTTCTACCTACCAGTGTATTGGAAAACTACAAAAAACCGAACGCAAAAAAAAGCACATAATGATTGCACAAGTAAGTTGTATGTACTAAACAACAACAACAACAAAACAATATTAAAAACAAGAACAGCAACAGCACCAGAGACAGCATTACTAGTGTATGAGCACAGTCAACGATTCATCAAAACCACTTCGGTTATATTCGCAAAAACAACATCGTAAGTGGGTCAACGCGAAGTGGGGTCATTGCACCAACTAACAACCAGGCAGGCAACAACTAAATGTACTTACACTCATGCATCCAAATATTGTATAAACATGCATAAGAAAAATGAGCAAAACCAACCAGCATGTAAGAAATGAGTAGCAGCAAAATAACGAAGTGCTTTGTACGAGCATTATTAAATACATACGTATGCGAGAGAGCGAGTGCGAGAGAGACTTGTCTGTTGCGTTGCTGTCTAAGCGACGTTTACGACTACTACTGCTGCTGCTCAGTTACTTGATTTTTCTTTTAGTTTATGCATGTTCTTGCCTTTCATTAATAGAGTTTGTTTTTCTTTCTGATTAAAAAAAACAGAAAAAGACGATTTGTTTTGCTCAAATAACAAAGAGTGTGCGAGCGAAGTTCTTTTGTGTGCTCTTAACTGCATTTACAAGAGCTTTTGAGTTAAATACTCTTTTTTTTTAATATCAGTTGTTCTTCATTTTTTTATTTCTTTCTTGTGCTGCAAAATGATTTTTCTTCTTCTTCTTTTTGTCTTGCAAGTGTGTTTGGTATTATTTAACGGCATATTGTCATTTGTCAGTTGATGATGATGATGATGATGGTGTTGTTCACCGTTGTGTGTGCGTAAGTGTGTGTATGTGTGTGTCTGTTCTAATATTATGAAACGTTAACTGGGATAAACTGGCATTTTCATGTCATCGGTCTTTATATTTTTTTTTTATTATTTGTTCAGTGCTTCTTTATTTTTCTTTTTTATTTGTTTAGTATTCAAGTAGCCATAATGAAAATGTTGGCCAACTGTTTCTTTCGTTCTTTCTCCTGTTCTTTCTTAGAAGCCGTTATTTTTGTGTATTATTCTCCATAAATCATTAAACGAAAGAACGAAAGAATATTGGCAAAGAAAAGAATTGTTTTTCTTCTTACACTGACCGGTTTTGGTTCATACCGTAGCGGTATTTATTTTATTTTTCTCATTTGTGCAAAAATTCCACTCCCTAGAACAAACGACTCTGATCGCACTACAAAGCTGCAGAAATTTAACGGCGTTACATTTTATTTAAACAAATCTAATGAACTGACATTCATTTTGTTTAAATTAAAATAAAAATTGTATGACTGAGTTCAAGGCATAGTTCGTTGTTGAATTTGCAGGACATTTCAAGTTTAAATTTATTTTTCAACAATGTTTTCTTCAACAATGTCCTCCATACAGTTATAACACCTCATAGCAGTCATAACAGAACAGTGGCACCAGGCTAAAGCCACTCGAAAGCTGGAAATAACCTTGTAATGAGGGATTTTAAAAGTTTGCACTTCTTGAGAACTGTAAACGGTACAATTTTGATACCAAAGAAAGGAAAATAAATCCAGGGAGTGAATTTCATTGTAGTTTCCTATTGAAAAACAAACAAAACTCTTCAATATTTTTTAGGCTACAGGCACAAATAATATTCCCGATTTTAACTAGAAGGTGAGCTCTCTTTCAACTAACAATTATCGATTAAAAAAATGGTGAGATTGACCCAAATTTTATTTTTTTTGAGGTTAAAGTGGTGTGGTGGGTACTCCACCAACTATTGTTTTACTTATGTATGCTGGTAGTAGTGGGTACAATAAACATGGTTAATCTTGATCGTTTGAAAAAGAAGCATAAAAATCTCGCCAATTAATACAAGGTTTATTAGGCAATTATTGAGAGAGTAAGTGCAAGAGGGAGAGAGAAAGATTGCGCAAGAGAATTACACACACACACACACATACAATTTCATAATGTCGACTGCTTTAAGAAGGTTTGCATGTGTTGTAAAGCTCACACACTATTTGCAGCAACAAAAATTGCATACAAATTGCGAAAAACCAATAAATATGTGTGAAGATCGTTTGTTACCCACAAACGAACACACGCACTTAAAAAACACACTCTTTGCCATCAATGACAGACAAGAGGTTCAAAGACAACAACTTTAAACAAAATTCAACCATTTTTGTCCGCATTAACAGACAGACACACAGGCATTCAGTCAGTTAAGTAATACCAAGTATTTCTAATGATTGTTTAATGATTTTTCCTTTTTCTTTTTTATTATTTTTGTTGCCTCTATACATCCTTCTCTTTACCACTTGTTTGTTGTTATATTTTATTTTATTATCTTTTTTATTAGAAATCAAATAAAAATTTATTTCGCATTTTAAAATATTCGAAAATGAAAAAAAAAAAAGAATCGAAAATCGAAAAAACAAAAACGAATTTTAAATTAAAAAATCATTTTGCAAAGCTTTACAAGTTCGAGGTACAATTTGATTAATAGTTTGCCTGAATGGCAGTCAAAGGTTTCGTTTTCTCTCTCGCTCCTCCATCTCTCACTCTCTGCAAAGCTATTACATTAACACAACACTCACAGGCACAGGCACAGGCACATGCATATGCATGCACCAACAACAACGGACATGCATTAATAAGACACTGTTAACATGTGTATGTTGATTGTTTTTAGCAGCTTACAAAAAAAAAAAAAAAAAAACAGAAATTCAAACAAGAATTAATATTTGAACACCAAACAACACCAACAAAAATTTTAAATGAAATTCGTTGTTGTTGTTCTTTCTGTTGTTATTGACTGCAATTTGTGGAAATTTGAAAAGAATAAAATACAAAAAACTTACAAACACATACAGCTGTAAACGTATGTAAGTACGTGTGCATACAAATGAAAAAAAAAAAACTTGTTTTTCCCCATAAAGAGTTTCTACAGACAGTCAGACAGTGTTGTAAACATATGCAGTATTCAAATGGATTAACTGAACAATTTGTTTGATTTCAGAAGGTAAAGTCTGATCTGTTTGCAGTAGTTGATCCTTTCGAGTCAGTGTTCAATTGCATTTTCGTATATTTCCAGCGTTATATCGACTATAATGTGAAAAAATTACGAATGTTTTGAAATCATATGATCTTTGCAAGCGATAAACACAGTTTATCCCCACATTTTCTCTAACAGTAGATATACATTGCGATGATGGTTATGACAGCTGGTAACGTTTTCAGTTTCTTCAAATTTTTTTTTATTCTTCCAACTATAATTACGTTTTA
The DNA here is from genome assembly GCA_958299815.1 of Sarcophaga carnaria. Classification (NCBI taxonomy): domain Eukaryota; kingdom Metazoa; phylum Arthropoda; class Insecta; order Diptera; family Sarcophagidae; genus Sarcophaga; species Sarcophaga carnaria. The sequence continues at coordinate 4,635,848 of OY283153.1, read as the reverse complement.
GTGCTGGAAAAGTGGCAACGCTTGAATCCCTCCTTCTATAATCAGTTTTTTATACTACCTTTAAAAGCAATTTGGTTGATATGCAATCCATATTTGTAAATGTTAAACCTTTCATTAAATCTCGATGGCTTTTCATGTGAAAGATATTTAAAACCAGACAACCTTGCCAAATCGGCGGTTTTGAAACCACTAAAAGGATAACCCCACAATACATATTTAAAATCCTCATTTATTGTATTTTTATAAAAGCGAAAATTATTTTTCATAATTCCCAGTTCTATTCTTGAATGAAAAACATCCGTCATTTAATTCCTTTACACACTGGCCATTGACTCTAATAACTCACTTGATAACGTTTCAGGGTTGTATTTCTTAATAAATATTTTTAAGCTATTGTTGTTATTGCCGCTGTTGTTGTTGTTTTTGTTTTTAAGTTTTCACGAATATTGTTATATTTGTTAGCGTTCTTGTTGATGTTGTAGTTGTTGTATTACAGCTTATAAAATTGTAGAAATTTTAAAGACAATAACAGGCATTGCAATTAAATTCTTAAAAATAAAAACAAAAACATAAAAATAATGAAAAAGAACAACAACAGCAACAGCAGTCACAAATATAGCAAAAAAAAAAAAACATGGAATGAAAATAAAACTTAAAATAATGGTTCTAAAGAAGTAACAACAACAACAACAAAATTTTAAATATAGACAACACTGTTAGAAAACAAAACAAACGAAAAAAAATTACGAACACAGACACTCTTCATAACACAGACGCATTTTCTGTTAGAGAACAAAAAAAAAAGGAAAAACAAAAACTCTTACAAAGTAATGCGCTGGCAGAAAAACAAAACTACAACAACAACAACACCAATAAGAAAAACGAAAAAACCCGCAACAACGACTACGGCAACAGCAACAGTAAATGAAAAAAAAAGAGAGAAACACACAAAATATAAAAATTATATGATTAGCCGCCACGCCACACTGACAAACACAGGCAGGCCACAAAACTGCATCAACATCAACATCACCATCAACAAAAATAGCAACAGCAATAGCAATAGCAACAACAAAATACATTGTATTTCCATTTTGCCGTTTTCTTATTGTAGTTGTTGTTTGTGTTTGTTTTTATTACTATTTTTTTTGCTGTTTTTTTTTCTTGATTTTATTTTAAATTTTTTTCCTCTATTTTTCTATCTGGTATCCGTCCTTGGCTCGTCTGTTCAACTTTGTCCTACTTTTTCATTAGTTGGCTCTAACAAATTTACAACAACAATAATATTAAAAGCAAAATACATACACATTCCCACACACACATACACTCTACCAAATCTATATAAATGCATGAGGATGTAATTGTATGTGCATGTGTAAGCATTTAGTGTTGAGTTGTTTGCCTGACTATTTGCTTTGCTGCCTGCTTGCATGCACTAACATGCCATGCACAAATATACAAAGATACGCACGAAGAATCGCAAAAAATGAAAATCAAAACAAAACGAATATGAATCTACGACGACCACGACAACACTCGGAGTCGTTAGAAAACATTAAAACTTGTATAGAAAAATTACTCACCCATGCATACATATAGGCACACACACAGCGGTTAGACCAAAACTTACTTATGCAAAAAAGCTAAACAACAATAACAGCAACAGCAACAGTATAATCATAATAATAATGAAACGAATAGAATTGAAATGCATTCCGCCATCGTTCAGACGAGGCAAGTATTTTTTTTTTTTCATTTTTATCTTCTGCAAATTTGTTTATGAGTTAGAGACCGTGAGTATATGTGTGTGTGTTTGTGTGCATGTTATTGCATGTGTAGGCATTTAAAATAGAATAGAATTTTTTAGAGGAAATTGTTTAGAGGAAGATTTTTCATAAAATTTAATCGACAATAGAACACAGTTTATTAAGTTGTTATTGTTGTTTGGTTTGTTTTGTTTTTTTATTAATTGTACTGCTGCTCTACATTACAGAGCATTGGTTAAAAAAAAGAAAATAAAATAAAAAATGAAACGAAACGAAACGAAAATAAAAATAAGCAGGCAGATGATTATTGTTTTAGATTTGGGAAAAACAATGCATTTTTAATCATTTTGGGAAAATAAAAAGAACCAAAAGAATAGTTTTTTCTTTTTTCTTTTGTTTTTTATTTTTATTCTTCAAGGAAAACCTATTTTAGTTAAAAACAATTGTTAAAAAAAAAATTACACAATAGAGCAATAAAAGAATTTTCCAAAGTTTTTATTGTTCAAAACAATAGAACACTAATTCCCAAACGATTTTTTTATAACGACTCATATTGCAACACACAGTTGCAGAAACTGTAGGCCAAATTTGTCTTAAAATCGTATTAATTTATAATAAATTATTTGGGAAACATGATTTCCTTGAGAAGCTAGGCTGTAATCCTACTCTAAGAAAAAGAAAAAAATCTTAGGTTTAAGCTATAAAGAATTTCAGTTTGCTTTATTACAATTGAGGCGTTTTAATTAATCTTTTCATAAAAATTATTCTTTGTTTTTAAGCTGCTTTAGCAAATCCAAGCCTTATAAATAATTTTTATTTCAATTTATTTAAATTCTGCATTTTTTTTTTCTTTCTTATAAATACTGTGTCAAATATTTCTGCCATATTCTTAACGTTGCTTTAATTAACATGCGCCTAACAGAAGAGTCATATGAAAATGGGATTTTCTTGTTCATTATTATTTAAACGAACAAAAAAAAAACAGAAAAAAAAACACTTGTTTTGGTCGTATAATTCCATAAACTGACAATAAAAAAATAAAATAAACAACAACCAATGCAACCAACATGTTTAAAGTCATGTAGTCACGACAAATAATTAAATTTTTTTTAATGGCTTTGAATGCAACGCATTTATTATATTGTGCGTAGAAAACAAAACAAACAAAAAAAAAATCTGGCAAGTGTCCATTAAATTACAAAAAAGAAATAACAAATACATACATACATACATACATACATATGTACATATTCATACACAAGCATATAAACAAAATAAATTAATAGAAAAACAAAACCCATGAAACTTGCAAATAATAATCGATGAAGACATTTTCAACGCACAATACACAACATTGTTCAGAGAAGTGTTTTCAGAGAATGCATGCGTTTGTTGAGGTTAAAAAAGGTTACACATCTTTAAACGGTAAATAATATGTGTGTGTGTGTGTGTGGGTATGTATGTGTACAAAAAAATGCACTTGTTAATATTGGCACGCATATGCAGAAATATAGCAAAGCATAGGCTTTGATCTATTTTTTTTTTAATTTTTGCGCTTAAAAGGACAAAACAAAACCCACACAGCCACACACATACACAGTGGTGGATTGTGGACTTGGATATAAAAATCACTCAAATGAGCAATGCAAACACCAATACATTTAAAAGCTTTAGGGGGATTTAGCATATGCGAGCATTGCTAGCTAAACTGTAAAGTGCAGGAATTTGTCATTTATTTAACCTTTGTATAGCAGCTCATTTCGGCCGAAATCTTTTAACATTTTAAACATTATAATCATAGGTTTTCAATACTCTATGTTTGTAACAGTATTCGCTCTAATTTTGAAATGAAAAACGGTTTTATTCTGTTAAAGGAATTTAAGTGTTACAATAAAATTGATTTATAAAAAGAAGAAAGCAATTTTACAAAGCTGTCACATTAAACAAAAATACTCATCCATACTTATTCTAGTTAAGTGTATTTTATCTTAAGTTTATTTTATTTTATTTTAAGTTTATCTTAAAAACAATTTGCCGTTTAAACTACTTGAAAAAAAACTTTAAAGTAGGCATCATTGTGTTGGTGTACAGAATTCTCACCTTTGATCGACAGAATGAACAAGCCACCCTCTCTTATTTCAAAAAGAAAAAAAGCATTGCCAGCCTACTCATGCTCTTAAACATTTAATTATTGAATTATTTCTAGATTTTCCCATAGGCTCCCCAATATTATTACTCATTAACTGAAATTTCAGAGAAGAGTAGGGTATACAGCAACAATACAAAAACAAAAAAAAATGAAATCAATTTGTTTGGTTTTTTTGTGTGTGCACGTGTGCCTATGCGTGAGAGTTTTTATTCTCCCGTACAGAGACCCCCAAAACAAAAGAAATGAATTTCATAGGAAAAGAACACAAAAACTCACACACAAAATAACTAAAGAAATTAAACTGAGAGGAAAAAACCAAGCAGAGGCGAAGAGAGCAGTAGCAGCTGATATACAATCATAGCGATTACGTAGCGCCTATTTAGCGGTTGCGATGAGGGTTCAATGACCGCCGAAAATAATTCTTTTCGTGTTTTTTTTTTGTTCTCTTTTTGACGATTTTAGACTTTTACTATGTGTGCTGATGATGACTACGAATAAATAAAATATTAACAATACAATACAAAAAAAAAAAACACAAAAAAGAATTGAGCCAAACAGCACTGTAATCAAACAATCTGAGAGTATGAGAGAGTGTAAAAGTGATAGAGTAAGAGCGAGTGTGTATATTTGTGCGTGTACATTTTTATTATTATTATTGTTGTTGTTATTGTTCTTATAAAAGTTTGATTATGTGCTTTGCACTTCGATTCCTCTTCTATCATATGATAATCATTATCGTTTTTATTGTTATTATTGTTGTTATAGTTGTTGCTACTGCTTATTCCTGGTCTATTGAATTTAAATTTGAATTTCTATAGATTTTTTACTCATCTTTTATGCTTTTTTTTCATTTTTCTTTTGATTGCCTTATAAATGCGTGTACCAGCGTATAATAAATGCGTATATTTGGATGTTCTTGTTGTTGTTTTTGATGTAATATGTAATAATAACTGTTGTTGCCGCCATAGCTTTGAAACCTTCATGTATTTTTTCGTTTCTTTTTTTGTGGTTTAATGGTGGCTTTTTTTTGTTTTTTTGTAGTTGTTAGATTTCTCATGTACTCTCATACCGTTTGTTACTATCGTTCCTTACTCTTTTTCTATTTATTCACGAAGTTGTTTTGTTTGCTCGTCTGTTTTATTTGGGTTTTTTTTATTAAAGAGTCAAATTTAAAGAGCGTGAGTGTGCAGAGTAAGTGGTGGCGTTTGTTTGTGCGTGTATTTCAGTTTCTGAAAGCTTATGCGTGTGCTTGAGTTAAGAGTGTGCAAAACGCACTGAAAACAGCGTTGGCAACAACAATATCAATTTTAAACAGAAATATCAACAGAGCACAGTGAAACACAAGCTCATAATTGTGCGTAAGAATATGTGTGTATTTTATTTTTAACATTTAAAAGTTATATTTTTGTATACGAATTTCAAAATATTGTATAATGAATTCAATCGCTAAATAAACAGTTATGATTCAGACATTTTGTTTAAATTTTAAATACAAAGAATTGAAGCCTGCCAGTTTATAGCTTCGGTTTGTGGTCTCAAATTTTTCTTTATGACCGTACATGTGTGTGAATATTACATTAAATTTTTTTGGATTTTATGTCTCATCCCTGTTGAACTATAATTAAGAATTTTATAAATTTTTTATTATATGGAATATCTTAGAATATAAAATCCAGTAAACGTTTTTTAGTTTTCAAACCACTGTGCACTGTTTGTCATATTTTAACCGCGCTGGCGAACTCAGATTTGCTTGTTTTTTCTTAATATTTCTATAAATTTGAGCATGTTTTAAAACATTTGCACTCTTCCCATTTATTTTATATCGACACTCTCAAACCCGAAATTCCCCGTAATTTTTATTGGGGAAACAATTTGCTGTTGCTCAGGTTTCATATAATTTTTCTTTTTCGGTCATTGTATGGGCATTATTTTGTATTTTTGGTATTTCTTTTGTTTTTTTTTTTCTTCCTTTTTGTAAATTTTTTTTTGTTAATTCCTTGCCCGTACAACAATTAAAAGTTTCTTTGAACCTATAAATGGTTTTTTTTTCGTTTGCTTTAATATTGATGTTGTGTTGTTGTTGTTCTTGTAAAAGTTTGTTTGTATGTCTTCCTTAATCATTTTCTTTTCTTGTGAAAAGAAATAAAAGAAATTTTGTTTGTTTCATTTTGTATTTTATTTTTAAGCATTTTGTTTCTGTGCTTTCTTTCTTTTTCCCTTTTCTTTTTTTTTTTGGTAATTTCTTTGAACTTTTACTTACTTGACGACGGACTAACAATGAGCGTGTTTTATATGCGGCCGCTGTCGACGCCAACGTCAAGCAACCATCCCGAATCATTGTTGTCGCAATCGTCATCGTGTACCATCGCCACGACCACCACCACCATCATCGCTTATGACAACAAATAAGTGCGTGAATGGGCATGAATAACGGTATATCATGTATTTAGTCACATTGTTGTTGTTGTTGTTATGATTGCCTTGTTGCTGCCGCAGTTGTTGTTAAATGTACGTGTCAGGCATAAGAAAACTTTCCAAACAATGTTGGAGTTTCTTTTATAATCAATTAACCAGCATACATACATACATATATGGAATAAAAACCAGCAATAACAACAAGAACAAACTGTTAAAATTTGAACAGAATTGTTTTCTTTAAAACCCAGCCAGAATTAACAGAAAATGTAAGCTTTTTAAGTGCACCTCATAAGCACACACACAGTCTTAATCGCATTAAATTCTATTTGCATTTCTTTTGTTTTTTTTATTTCGACTCGATTACAAAATATTTCTTTATTTGACACACTCCAACAACAACAACAATAAAAAAGAAGATAATTTTGTAACACTGTGTCTATGTGTGTATGCAGACACACACACCCCCTTACATGAATGTTGTTGTTACTGTTTGTTTCTTTAATTTCCCTATTCAACAAGAAAAAAGTAAGAGTTAGAGTTACAGAGAGAGAGAGGGAGAGATAATATAAGAAATGAGTGAGTGATATGGTGTTACTACACACAAATGCTTCTGCATGTGCTTGTGTGTTTAATAACCGTTATACGCGATATACAGTGCTATGGATAATTATAAAAACATGTGATTTTATTTTTAATCTTTAAGGAAATAGTGTAGGTTCGTCCTCAAAATTCAATTCCATTCAAATTCCATTTTATTCTTCAAATTTTGTGCTGGTTTATGATTATAATCTGCCGTAAGACTTTATATTTGTCGACAATATTTACAAAACTTGCAATAAGTTTCGATTTTAAGATTCTTGCTAAAGCCTTACTTCTAATAAGCACAGTCTCGCTTCTAATAAGCCAATATACTACCTACAAGCCTGTGTACTATTTACTAAAAAGGGTTGAATTTTGCACGTGAAATACGCAAAAATAATAAAAATCTACAGAACACTTGATGGTTTTGTGATACCCACACCTATATATGTACATTTAAATCTTAGCTGTTGCTTTTTAAATATCCACCACTGTAATACAGTTTGAATGAAGCGTCTGCATGTGGAAGTTTCAAAATATTAACAAATAAAACAAAACCCAACAACAATAAAATAACAATCAAAGAGAGAAATTATTATGACTTTCACTACTTTTATTTCAGTATACATACATACATACATACATGTATTTCTGTTGTTGCAGACACACAAAGGCAAATTAAATTTAACAACACTTTAAAAACGTTATTTAAATATTTTTTTTTTTAATATTTTTTTGTTTATTTCTTTCTTTATTCTTTTTTATATTTTTTTTTTGTAGTTTCTGCAGTATTTTTTTTTTAAATTTTTTTTATTAAAAATTTTTTTACAATAAGCAAAGTGTGATTCAAAATGGCAAAAGGAAAAAAAAAGTTGTTGGCAATAATTATTATGTGTGTTGGCAATACAATTAAAAAATTGCCAACGTTGTTAAAAACAAAACAAAACAATACAAAAAAAAAAGCAGAAAAATGGACAATCGAAAACGACCCACCCTTAGATTTTATACGAACATACATATGTAAGAGCAACAACAACAATAATAACAAAAAATAAATTAAATATTTTATAATAAATTATTTACAAAATATTTTTGTGTACAGCAAGAAAAGAAAAGAAAGGAAAAAAATGTTTCACCTTTTAGTAACAGTTTCAGTAAAAGTTTAATTAAAAATAAAAAGGGAAAAGAAAAGCAAAAATATTTCAAACATTTTAATATCTTTCCATTGTTCATATTGATTTCATAATAATTTTGAGAAAAAAGAAAAAAAATATTGTCTTCGAACATTAGGTTTGCATCGGTGGCCGTTTGAAGAGATGCAGGAAACAGTAGCTTAAGAACAGTGTTCCACGTAGGCACAATGTAACTACAGAATGACTTTTCGAAAGTTAATCGAACTCAAATGAATGTTGCCTATGAGAAACACATACAGACATTGCCTAGTTCCTCATTAGGGATTACACTCTATTGTCCATAACGAATGTTTTAGCCATGTTTCGAAGTGCCAAAGTTTTATGATTACATTCCTTTAGTCAGGATTTTTTTATTTTTTTTGTATTTTTTATTTTTCGAACGTTCCCGGCCTCACACTAACCCACCCTCAACCGACCGCGGAGGGCTCGTACCCATTACGTAGGCACTCGTACACACTACAGTCCGGACTATAGCGGGTAAGGGAAAAGTAATGCCAACGAGAACATAAAACAGCTACAGAACTTAATCACAAGCTGAATAAAGTTACAATAAACATGAAAACTACCTATGACAAGAACGATAATACATTTTTATAAAGGGTGTTTTTTATAGAGGTATAGAACTTTAAGTTGGCATTACTTTTCAAGATGGCGACCGATTTAACAGCTGTCAAGTGATTTATTCTCAGTTTGGTTTGGCAATTCATCATGAATAGACTCACGCCTGAACAACGCTTGCAAATAGTTCAATTTTATTTCGAAAATAATGGTTCTGTTCGGAAAACGTATCGCGCACTACGTTCATTTTGTCGTCGACAAAATCGTCCATCAGAGCAGTTAATTCGATTAACCATGGAACCACGTTTACTCTTATTGATAACTCGCATCCCCAGAGACGCTGTACGGTGCGTACAGAAGAAGCTATTGCTGCTGTAGAGCGTAGCATTGAGGAAGACCCGAATGAGTCCATCCGCCATCGAGCACAGGAATTGGATCTGTGTCCATCCACTTTATGGAAGATTTTGCGGAAGGATCGTGGTTTGCGTGCTTACAATATCCAACTCGTGCAAGATTTGAAGCCAAACGATCATCAAGTAAGGCGTAGATTCGTCGAATGGGCCCAAAACGAGATTACCGTTGTTCCCGATTTTCATAAGCGAATTTTGTTTAGCGATGAAGCGCACTTCTGGTTGAATGGCTACGTCAACAAACAAAACTGCCGCATTTGGAGTGAAGGTAATCCTCAAGTGTATGTGGAAACACCGTTACATCCAGAAAAACTGACTGTTAGGTGCGCTTTATGGGCTGGTGGTGGAATCATTGGTCCGTACTTTTTCAAAAGCGATGGTGGACAGAACGTTACAGTCAATGGTGATCGGTATAGAGCCATGATTACTAACTTTTTCATTCCTGAATTGAATAACCATGATGTCCAGGAGATGTGGTTTCAACAAGACGGCGCAACATGTCACACAGCTCGTGCCACAATAGATTTATTGAAAGACCGCCTGATTTCACGTTTTGGACCTGTGAATTGGCCTCCAAGATCTTGTGATTTAACACCGCTGGACTACTTTTTGTGGAGCTATGTAAAGTCATTGTTCTATGCGTTAAAGCCACAACCGCTTGACCATTTGGCAGACAACATTCGCCGTATTATTGCCGATATACGGCCCCAAATGTTGGAAAAAGTCATCGAAAATTGGACGTCCAGATCGGACTATTTCCGCGCCAGCCGTGGCGGTCATATGCCAGAAATCATATTTAAAATGTAATGCCACAAGATTATCTTTCGGATAAATAAAATTCATGTCAATCGAATAATCCATCGTTGTTTTATTGCAACTTAAAGTTCTGTACCTCTATAAAAAAACACCCATTATAATAATTTACAAATTAATGCCAGCATATAAGCTACGTTTTATATTACAAACACTACTATATTAAAATCAATAAAATTGTAATATAAGTTAAAATCATTACATAACATCTACGAAAAGGAAAATTACATCCATAGTTCGTTCGTTCTATAAAAATCTAAAGAAAGAGGACGATAGTGCCGTGAAAATCTTGCTGGAATACTGAAATTCAGGTTATAAAGCAAAAACTCAGAATCGATATCACCTTTAATCAGATTAAAAACAAAACAAACCCCCTAAAACAGTCCTTCTACGTTCCCAAGTTGGAAGTTTTATCAAACCTAATCTCCTAGCCTCATATGACGGAAACCCATTGGCATAATCCCATCCTAAGCCACGTAAACAGAATAATAAAAACTGCTTCTGCACAGACTCTATTGAATCACTATGACAACGATAGACGCATACTCCAAAATAGGCCAAACAAGTGAAATGTATAGCAGTCTCGTTATATATAAGGATCAATGAATTCCCTAGCCCATCTTTTCACAAAACCAAGAACAGCCCCCGAGCCTTGCCAACCAATCATACGAATATGATCAGTAAAAGACAATTTCATATCCAATAATACTCCCAAAGTACTCAAGAAATGTAGTCACAGTTTCCAAGGGGCAAGAATCAATCACATAAGTGGACGAAATTATGCTGCCGCGAGAGAAAACCATGCATTTACATTTCTTCAGGTTAAGATCCATTAAATTAATTCTGAAGAACAGCCGCCTGACCATGATCATCATCAAAAGTATAAAATAATTTAACGTCGTCAGCATACATGAGAATATTACAATCAGAAATAGCACAAGGAAGATCATTAAGAAACAATAAGAACAGTAAAGGACCCAAATGGCTACCCTGCGGAACACCAGAAGTAACATATGCTGTCTTAATACCCTCTGAGTCCTAAGGGAGAGGTAGGAGTCTAGCCAACGATTAATAATATCAGGAATACCGATTACGACCTAGCCTCTCACACCAGCAATGTTGTGTGTGTTAATTTTATGCATGAACGGCGGCCACCTACAGTTTTAAACTCAAATCCGAACGACAAATTATTTGAGAAAATTTAAAAAAAATTTTTTACTCAGAATTTTTGCCAGACCTTTGCTGAAAGGGCGGCCCTATGCTCCCTAGAGGAGTAAGAGGAAAATATATTTGCTGAAAGGAATGGAAGCAGAGTAACGATTCATACTTATTTTGTAATTCTTGTATACAAATGTTGAGTTATGGAGAGTTGATATGAATACAACATCATACAGTGATGTTTAGTATGAATATGATGAGTACTTCAAACTTTAAATATGAGTAGAGGTTCCATGATATTAAAATAAGTATGAATGCGTATAAGTATCAGAAATAATGCGAATGATTCGATTCTACTCATCGTTTTGAATACTTATTGCTGATCTCTGAATAGAATAACAACACAATGGCTGCTTGGTTTAGTTAGGTTAGGTTAGGTTATGTTAGAGGAGGTCGAATTGACCCATTGTACAACGTCCTAGTTTCTCACACCACTTATGTTGTGTGTGTTAATTTTATACATGAGTGGTAGGACCTTCAGTTTAAAGTCGACTCCGAACGACAGATTTTTTATGAACTTTTTTATGGCAATTTTATTTCTTTCGCAGAGTTTTTGCCAAAAATCTGCTGAGAGAAAGTCGCCGAAGAAATACTTTTTTGTATTTTGTCTTGATGTCTGGCTTGGGGCTCGAACCCTGGCTTTACGTCTAATAAGCCAACACACTACCTACTGTATTATTAGACTACGGCGACTTCTTGGTTTAGTTAAATTAAACAATTAATTGCTATAAGACTAGTAAACAATTGTTGGTTTTATTTCTTAATATTTCTTAAGTTTTTTTTATTAACATTATTCACGATTCATTATTCATTTTTCTTTTTAAATGTTGGGGGTTTTCAGATAAGTTTCGTTTGATGTTTTTTGTTTTTACCTTTTATTGATCCACTTGAATTGTTTTGTCCTGGCGATTGTACGTTACTCTGTCCCAATGTATTGGCGTGTGCTTCCAATTTGGATGTAACGCTGTTCCACATATCAAACATGCGTTGCGTATACATTTTCTTTTCTGCTCTTCCTACTTCTGCTTCTGTTTCTTCTTCTTCTTCGTTTTTGTCTTTCTTATTAATTTTTATTGAAATTAATAATATTTTCTTAATTTTTTTTTTATTTAAAAAAACTTTTTTTTGTTTTTAAGTAATTAATTAAAAAAAAAATTAAATTGTTTAACGTTTGTTTTAATTGTTGTTGTTATTAATAATAGAATATACATATATGCTTGCTTGTATGAAAAACGTTAATGTTTTTTTTTTATTGTTAATATATATATATATGTGTGTGTGTATGTATATTTTTTTAAAGATTTTATTATAATATTCACAATATTTTTTTTGTTTTTGTTTTTTTTTTCTATTATTTTTTAATTTTAAGGCATATATAAGTTTTTGTAAAAAAAATGAAATTTTTTTGGTTCTTTTTTTTTATAACAAATCGTATTTGTTGTATAAAATAAATAAATGCTAAGTTTTTAAGTTTGTTTTTTGTGTTTAATTATGAAACATTTGATGTTTTCTTTAATAAATTTAACTAATTTTAGTTTTATTTTTTATTTTTTATTTTTTATTATTAAATTTTCTTTTTAAAGGCCTTTTTTCTTTTAAGTTAAAGGCCTTGCATTGCACTTGTTTGTTGTTTTGTATTGTGGGGGTGAGGAGGAGGATTTGAGGGTTAATTTGTTTTTATTAAATGCCAATTGTTTATAAATTTGTTGCGTTTCATTAATAATTAATAAATTTTATTTTATTTTTTTTTACTTTATATTTTTCTAATGAATTTGATGTGAAATACTAGTATCACAGTCCACTATTTTTTATTTCTTAATTTTGTTAATATATAAATTTTGCTTTTTTATATTATATTTATTTATTTATTTTTTTCTTAAGACGTTGTATATATAATTGTATTAAATTATTTTAAATTTTTTATTGTTTTATAATTTTAACTAATTTTTTATATTTATTTTTGTTTCAATTAAATTATTTATAATTTTTGTTTTGTTTAATATGAAGTGATAGGTACAAATTTGGTTTGAATTTTATTTTTTAATTCTATTATTATTAATTAATTAATTTATTTAAATTTTATTGTTGCTGTTGTTGTTATATAAGGGATTATTTAATTTTTTTTTTCTTATTTTAATTATATTTTATTATTATTATTATTTTTTGTAATTAAGACACTTGTTCTGATTTTTTTACTTTTTATTTATTTTTTTAATATAAAATTTTTATTATTAACTTTTCTATAAAATTTTCTTTTTTTTTAATTTTAAAGCCTTTTGGTTTTTAGTTGAAAATATTTTTCTTTTTTTGTTTTGTTTAAAAATCACTTTTTTCCAATAAATTTTCACACCTCCCTGAGAAGAGGGTGTTCTTGGTTTCTTTCTTTCTTTTTTTTATATTCCTCTAAATTTTATAAATATTTCTTCTTCTTTGTTATTAAGAAATAAATTTCAAAAAAAAACACACACACGAAAAACAGTTCAAAAGTTGAGCTCAACTTAGAAAGTTTCAGCTGAATTTGTTAAAAATTTCCAATTGTTTTGTATGGTTTGTTTTTGTTGTTGATGATGTTGTTTTTGTTGTTATATTGCTTTTATAATTGTTATTATTATTGTTGTTGTTGTTGTTGTTATTATTTATACTGTTACGACGTTTATTATTATTTAATTTTGAATTTTTGCACTTGATCACTTTCACTGTTTCAGTTTCAGTTTCAGCGTCAGCCTTACTAGCTGTTGCTGTTGCTGTTGCCGTTTGCGTTTGTATTTGTGTTTGTGTTTCAGCTATAGTTTCTACCGCCAAAGATGACGGCGTCACTGTATTGTGTAGCGGTGAGCACGTTGATGTTAACGTTACTAAAGTTGAGCTTGACGGCTTTAACGATACAGAAGCTATCGAAGAAGAAGCAGGCTCTGAGGTTGTACCACAGCTGTTATGACTCTTACTTGTGTTAGAGTTTAAACTAATTTGACTATTGCTGCTGCCGCTCGTACTGCTGCTGCTGCTACTAGTATTGCTGTTGCTTATATTATTGTTGCTATTTGTTATACTGTTATTATTATTGTTGTTGTTATTGTTATTATCATTAATTTGTCGATTTCTCCGTTTCGTTTGATTCCAAATCAAAATATCCAAAAACACGAAAATTTCACGACTATTTATTCCGGAAGACATTTGGTGGAATTGGATTTCTTTTGTTGCCTTTTTTTTCTTGTTTCTTTTCCTTCTTCACACTTCACACTCTCTTTAGAAAATCGTTAAAGCAACGCGTTACAAAAACACACAAAAAAACGAAACGAAAATGTTATTTGCGGCCCTTTTAATAGCACGCCCTTAAAGGCTGCCCCATTATAATGAAATTGTTCTTAAACGCGTTTGCCTTAAAAGTTTCTAAATGTTTCAGTATGAACAACATAATGCGGCATAAAGCTTTGTAAAAATACGCATAAATTTCATAAAAAAAAAAACAATGGAAATACAAAACTTTCTATAAATGTTCCTAAAAAAATTTAAAAAAAAAAGAAATAAGAATTAAAAATTATGGAAATTTTTTTTTTAGAAATTTTCCATGAAACTGCTATAAAACTTTGAGAAGAAAATTATTTTTCAAACACAAATTCCGCGTTTTAAACAAAATAACAGAAAAATAAAATTAAAAAAAAAATAAAATTAAATTACAATTCTTTGAATTGCTTTTCGCGAATACTAAACGAAAACATGTGTTGACTAAAAAAACAAAAAATACTATTATGGGCTAAAGAAGGAATTTTAAACTTTCCAAGTTTAGAAACCTTTCTAACGTAAGGTAGAATTTTAAGAAGAAAAATATCATTTTTATTGAAATATTCTCTTAAACATTATGGTTTTCGTTCTAAAACAATTTTGAATAGATTTTCTTGTTTTAAAAATTATTTTATAATGGGTTTTGACATTAAAAAATATTTTCTTTAATTAATCTACGCTTTAAAGGGGTTATTATATTTTCTAAGTCTCATAAAATCGATCTGTTTCATGGTTTTATTTATTTTAGAGCCGTTTAATTAAGTTAATAATATTCTTTTCCCTTCTTTTGATACAAAAATTAAGCGAAAATAGAGTACAACGCGTCTAGCTACGCGGAACTTAAGGCATATTCTCGAAATTACCATTTTTTCCACCTGACGACCCCGATTTACCAAAAACTACTTGACCGATTTTGCTTTAATTTTGGAACAACATTCCTATGAATAGCAGTTTTACCCCGAACCGGTATAATTTTTATCCGTCAATAATTAATAATTTTATTAAACCATTAAGGTAGAAGTAGTAGACAGAAAAATTTGCAATCATTGCCATCTTATTATTTTTGATCTTTTATTTTGTAAACAATCAAATGTCATGTTTAAAATACATAAAAATAATCATTTATTTATATAAATTTATTTAAAATTCATTTATTTATATAAATTTATTTAAAAAATTAAACAAGACCCCCTATGAAGTATACTAACCCCTTAAGAAAGCCATTGTAATTCAAATTCATTTTCAATCTCCTGTATTCCTCTTATTTAAAGCATAGAATTGTTTAAAGCCTTTTTTAAAACACTGCATATATCCTTTTTTAATGTCTTAATAAATTTCTCATTAATTTGTTTAATTTCAATTTTTTTCCCCCTTTTTCCCATTTTTCTTATTTTTTTTTATTTAAAACATGTGCGAGTGGGTGTTGAAAAGCCTCAAACTTTCCTTTTATGATTCTGTTTCAACCTAAAAAAAAATCGATACGGGGAAAAGCAACAACAACAACAATAGCAACAACCAACAGCTATAATAACCAGAATAAAAAAATTGTCATTTTAATATTGTATACACACAACAGTACATACATACATATTTGAAAGCAAAAAAAAAGGGGTTGGTTACCATGTCTCGTGTCCCGCAAAGCATTGCACCACTCCGCAATTGTCCCTAAACCAGTAAAAAAAACACCACATCATCCCCAAATTCATAGGAAAAAAAATGTAGGAAAAGAGTAGAAAACACCAACAACAACAACAACAAGAAGAAGTACTAAAAAGAAATTTGTTGCAATGGGTGGTGAATATAAAAAAGTTCTATGACCCAGTGGCTTAACATCGTCTCATTTATTTATATTCATTTTTTTTTTGTTGTTTTTCCTGTTTCATTGTGGAAAAAACGATTATTATGCCACATGCGACACATGGCACAGTGTAACGAATTTTGAAAATAATTTTCAAAAAAGAAAATATAAAACATTTTTGCTTATTTAATTGCTCAAAAATCCATGTCGTTCGGAGTTGTCTTTCAACTATAGGTTCCACCACTTATGGAACAAAATGAACACGCTCAAAATGGTCGTAATCCTGACTAAAGGGCTGTTGACGAAATATCTCTATTTTGTTGGCTCCTGGCATTTATTTTATTAAACTGAGAGGGAATAGAAATAGCATTCTGTCGTTTACATAGAAAATTTAACAGGCAATATAATTTGAAATTTTTGAAACATGTGTAGAAAATGTTAAAAAGCCTCATAAACATTTCTGTTTCGATTTTTTCCCATACTTGCTCTTTGTGTAAATTTATAAATACGACTCAACTGGTATATTCAGCCTCAGAGGACTCTTGCCTCGTATCCAGTTAGCTGACAAAAAAATAAAATAACACACATAGGCTGTGTTATTGATTTGTTTTCGATTTTCCCTCCAAACCTTTTTTAATGGCAATTTAAAAATTCGTATCATTAAATATGCATTAAAAATATGCAACATTTTAATAATTTGTCACAATTTGTTGCAAAACGCATTATTTTTTTTTGTTTTTGTAGGTACAAACAAAGGAAACAAATGCAATGCATGTGTACACATGCATATTCCTTTACAACTACAACAACTGCGGTATTAGCAGCCACTGACTGATGCATAATTTATAAGCATTTCTTTTCTTTCTCTCTTTTATTTTTGTTTCCTTTTTTTTGTTTGTTTATTTTTGTTGCAATTGTAAAACTGTTGTTTTGATTTTTCTTGTTGTTTTTTTTTTGCTTATGACCCCGTAACACTGTGAACCGCATTGCATACCGGTATCCCCATACACATAAACAAATTCATACACTCTCTTGCGCACACACAAACAAATTAAAGAAAGAAAAAAAAAACAAATATAAACGGCATGATTTTTTTCCCCCGTTTTAATCGCATGTAGTAAGGAAATCTACATAAAAAGCTACAAAAACAAGAAGAAGAAGAAGAAAAAGTATTTGCCCCACAACGCATGTATACGTCATCATTGATTTTTTTATGTGGCACACTCACTGACACATGCATACATATGTAAGTATGTTTATGCCAGTGAAACATGTAATAAAACAACAATAAAACATACAAACAACCACCAAAATTATAAAAGAGAGTGAGTGAGAGAAAGAGAGAGTATAAGTGATAGCAGAGGGAGCCTTTGCAAACCAAGAGAAAGCCATATAAAGAGAAACAGAGTATGAGAGCCGGAGAATGCCATGCCTGCATAAAAACCAAAAAACACATGAACATTTAAATGATTTATTTATTATTGCTGCTGTAAGGCATACATACTACATACATGCATGGATGCAAAGCCCCGTTGTGTGGGTAAAAAAGTACACACACACATATACATAGTAAGCATTCAATGGTCTGCACAAGTAAAAGAGTAAAACCGTTAGAAAGCCATGTAAACCCACTGGCATGAAAAAGCTAAACTAAACTAAAAACAACAACAACTAAAATATTATTGTTGATTTTGTTTTTATTTCTTTTCTTTGATACACACACTCACACATACGCTACCATATGTACACGGGCTCACTAGCTGTTTCTATTGGGAAAAGTGCAGTGAAAGAAATTTTACAGGGAATTGGAAAGAAATGTTGGTTCAGTTTCTCGGTTTTCTTTTTAATTTACTTAATTCTCTCAATTTAATTTCTCAATTATAACCAAAACTATTGATCTAAAAGTTATCCTTTAATCGTTTAGTAAAGTAAAAGTAAAATAATTTTCTTCGGATCATAAATCTTTGAAAATCTGAACTTGCTGCCAATATGACCTAGATAGCCACATAGATACCTATAGACTTTGTACATTTGATTGTCATAGAAATTGATTTTGAATAGTTTTTCTGTAGCATTGTTGGACATGTAAACCAAATAATATTTTTCTCAGTGTACATAACTCTCTCAGTCATATAACGGAAAAATCTGTCTATAATAAATGTTTCATTTTTGTTTTGTTTTGTTGCTTTTTTCTTTCTTTATCACTTTATCCTTGTTCGTTTTCTCTTCCTCTTCGTTGATGTTGACTGTTTGCAAAACAAAAACAAAAACAAAAAAATTCTATAGCCAAGCCAAACCAAGCCAGTCAAGTCTTCTCTTCTCAAAAGCATCTGACCAACTTATAAGTAACAAATGCAACAACAACAGCAACAACAGCGCCCAAACAAAAATATGATTTGTTTTCAAATGCATAACAATGCAGAAAATCTTGCATTTGTTGTTGCTGTTGCTGTTGTTGTTGCATTCATAAAAAATGCTGTTAACTTAGCGGATAATAAATGAGTAAGGAAGAGAGTAAGAAAAGAAGGAAAGAAGAAGAAAGACAATTTGGTCATTTAGAGAAAACAACAGCAGAAAAAAATCTCATAAAAGCAAACAACAGTATTAACAGCAACAACAACAACAACAACAACAATATCTGTGTCTGTGGAAAAACTAGCAGAAAGGAAAACAAGAAAAATCGTTGCTCCACTGAACTTTTGTATGACGACGGCATGTGGTAGAAAACAACAACAAAAAAACATATAAAAACAGAAAAAAAATAACACAAACAACATGAAGCCGCAATTTTCCCGTTAGAAAATGCGCTTGCGCTTTAAACAACTGGTTTTCCTCTTCTTTCTTTTCTTTCTTTCTTGCCTTCTTTCTCTGTATAAAAATTGTTATTGTTTTTGTTACACAAAGCCCACGTCTACACAAACAGAGGCAACAAACGGCATTACAGGCGGCAGCAATGACGTTGGCAGAAAAAACTTCTGTTAAAGCTTTCAATTTAACACGTTCATACATACATAGTATACTATACATGGGTGTGTGTGTGTTTGTGTGCGTATATACATACGTGAGTGTAAATGTTTGTTTGAGTACCGATAGTCGTTCGTTGACGCCGAAAAAGACCAATGACCTATGCTGTGCTGAGTTAAGGTACTTGTTCTACTAATAAACGGTATAGAATAAAATAGAGAAAGAAAAAAATCAGAAGAAGAAGAAAAAGCAGAATATGTTCAACGAAATATTAAACGAACGAACCAACACTCACAAACACACACACATTTACACTCAGCTGGGGAGAGTGGGAGAGGGTGTATAAGAAAACAAAAAAAAAATTAAAAACTGTGGGGAAGAGATAAAAAAAAACAATTGAAGTTTGTTTGCTTGTCCGTCTGTTCGTTCGTCCGTCCGTCTATCTAACGTGATTGTTTGTTTGTTTGTAAATTTGTTTAAATGTTTGTTTTTTATGTTGCCCACTGTTCACATTATTTATGGCTAGAACAAGAAAGAGAGAGAGAGAGCGAGAGCGAGAGAGAAGAAATAGAAACAAAGTGTGGGGCGTGTGGGGTACTCTCATGCTCAACATGCATACATACAGGGTTTACTAAAGAGTAAAACACAACGGGGGAATTTCATAATTTCTTTTCTAAAGCAAAAGCTAGAGAGAAAGAGAGAGAGAGAGACAGAGGGAGAGATATTCAAATACAAGAACACAATTTAATAGAAAATTTGTTTGACTCTTTAAACAACTACAACTACAACGACAATAACAACGAAACAAATAATGAATGCTTTGACAGGCAACTCTTTTTAAAGAAATTCTCACATTCTTTTTTTTGTTTTTTGTTTTTATTTATTTAAAGAGAGGATTTTTTTTTTGATTCATTTTACCGGATTTTTTCTGTGATTTTTCCTTTAAGTGGGTGACATTTTTTACACTTTAAGAAAATGAAACAAAAAAATTTCATGTAGTTGCAGTTTTTAGTTTTCAGTTGTTTTTTTTTTGTTTTTTTTATTGAAATTGACAAAAATTGCCGACTTCTATAAATAGCGGTTTTTTTGGTTAAAAATAACTGTATTTTGCTTTATCTTTTATTTGCTTACATATAGACAGCCAGTGTTAAACATGAAATAAAAACTCAACCATTAATTCTTTATCTATTCGAAACGGAGGGGGGGTTCAATGACCCCCGCATAATTTTCGGCATTTGTCTACAAGCGACAACGACTAGGAAGACGATGAGAACTTTTATTTCTACGACAAACAAATACTGAACAATTATAATGTATTACAGGGAATTTTGTTTTTAATTTAACATAATAATTTTAATTCTTTTGTTTATAAACAACGAATGGAATTTAGTTTTGTTTTTTAAAAGATTCCATAAAGTATTATGGAATGCTTTCTCCATAAAGTATTTATTATAACCGAATACGATATCGCAACTGTTGTTATCCTAACTTAAAAGTGCAAAAACACGATTTTAGACTTTATTCGAGGGGATATTACGTCACATGTATTTTCTACTCTTAGATTGGATATCTCGAAAACATTGAGTGATGGAGCGATTCGGATATAGTGATCTGGGCCTGTTGGCCTGTGTTATTGTTCACTCAAGCTATAGATCCAGCTAAGTGGAACTGTATTGATAAGAATTTAGTATAAAAAGAACTCTTTTTGACAGATTTGTAAACAATTTACTTAGTATTGTTTGAGTATTAAAAACAGAGGACACTAGCTAGGAGTAAATACACCACAGATGTGAGCTAATCAAAGGCAATTTGTGTTGTGTTAAATTCGTTTCGTTAATTTTGATATGAAAACCCAATGAAATGATGTCGCCATAGCCTTGTAGGTAGAGTAATGTCTTATTAGACGTAAGGCCACGGTTCAAAACTTAGGTCAGACATCTCGAATAAAACGAAATATGACAAATTATTTCTTCGGCGATTTTCTCTCAGCAGATTTCTGACAAAAACTCTGAAAGTAAATAAAATTACCATAAAAAGCTTCTCTAAAATCTGATGTCGGAGTCGACTTTAGACTGTAGCTCCCAATACTTATGAATAAATTTATCACACACAACAGAAGTAGTGTTAGAGGCGGCAGCTAGGTCGCAATTCCTGACTGATCAATTAAATAAGTAGGTTAAGTAAGCCCGGCAATGAAATATTAAATGCCCTTTATGGGGCTTTAAGATATGTATACCAGATGGAAACAGTTGAGTCCTTATTGTTACCGAGCAGGATTCTGAACTTATGTTTATTTCGAATAGAATAATAGACCGTACTTTAGCGACCATTTAGGTAAGCCATGTCAATTGGCCAAATTTTTAAAAGAAAATTTCATTTTCTAATCTGCACAGGATCAATTCACTTCTGAAGCATATTATAAAAATTAATTTAATTTTTAATTTCTGTTTATAAAGAACAAAACATAAAATTTTGTTTAAATTTTATGAAATATTTTTCAAAAATTTTCAATTTTTCAATAAGCTTCCTTGGAAATCCCACAGCAGATGTTTTTTAATTTAAAAAAAATTTGTTTTTATTGTTGCTTGTTTAAGTATAAAAATAATTTCAAATTTATTTTATTTGTTTTAAGCCAATAAAATTTAAAACATTAGAAAAAAAATATAAAATTTTTTCACTCCCTGGTGCAGATCCTTAACAGATGTTTTCTTCAAATCGAATGTTTTTTTTTGCTCTTCTTTCTTTTGTCGTGTTCTCTAACTACTCGGTGGTGTATCAGCGCACTGTTTTATTAAATTCATGATTGAGTAGAAAATTCACAACATTTTTCTGATTTTTTCATGTTTTTTTTTTTTTTTGTTATTATTTGTTTGAAGTCAATATTTTCTTATCTTTCACAATTTGTATATAAGCACGTGTGTGTGTGTGTGCGTGTGTGTCTGAGTGACTAAATGCGTGTACATATGTATGTATGTGCGAGCAATGAGTTCATTGACCAAAAGATTTCTGTGATGTTAATTAGAAAAAGAATTAGAAAATCACATACGAAATGGGTTTCAAATGGGCAGTACAACACATACGAGTATATTTTTTTTTTTTGAAAAATTATGATTAGAAACACTGCTCTGTTCTGTGCTCTGTGCACTGTTCTGATCTATATTTAGAAACGGCTACAAACGATTGTGTGTGAATTTTATTTGTTTTCTTCTGTTATTTTTTTTTTATTTATTTCCAACACTTGTCATCTTTATTTGATTTGAAATGCAAACAATTGCAGCCAGGAAAACATTACCAAATTTTATGAAATTTCACTTGAAATTGCAAGTTCAGCTTTGCTAATCTGCGATTTGGATAATCAGCGTAGATTCAATAAGAATTTCATTTTATTGTTACTTCCCCTTATCTCTAGTTTTAGTTCATTGAACCTCAACACAGATTCTCTACGAATTGGAATTTCCTTTGCATTCCTTCTCATTAAGGTTGGCAATAATTTTCGTAGAAGCCAGGCAGTGTTGCAATAAATTAAAATCTGAGTGGATTGAAGTGGATATTTAATATTTACACATAGTATTGACTATTTTTCTAAAAAAAAATATAAAAAGTCTTTATAAAGACTTTTTAGATTGCAAAATATGTGTTTGAATAACATTTTTTAAGCTGCTGAGAAAAAACTTTCTATTGGAGATCGATTTTATAAAAATAGTCTCAGAAATTAAAATGGACAAGTTAGATAATAGAGCAAAAGGTTCACCTAGAAGACGGTGATTAGGTGGCAACTTCAAAAGGATGACAATTGAAGATGACAGACTTCAAAAGCCTAAATGTACGTACAAATGGCTGGAGAAAAATTAAGACAAAGAAAGATGAACGGGAAAATGTTATATAGAATGCTAAGTGTGAATTGTAGCAGAGCCGGAAGACTCTCTGTTCTTATATAAATCTTTACAAACTAGCTCTATCTCCAAGATAGAGATCATATATAATGAATATAGTTCTACAAGGGCATCAAAAATCTTCAAACCATACAAAGTGTTTTCAATTGAGGAAGGAACTCTCAGGCTAATGTAAATTTGTTCCCTTTTTATAGTTAAAACCCATTTTGTAGCCTTTGCGCTGACCAACTTCTACCCTAGTTTGGTGGAACTCGATCAGTACAGGAGCTAGGTTTAACTGTGGCATCACAATGGGCCGCTATGCGCGCTCATGTGTGCTTTTGCTACCACTCCAACCTACCTATAGTTCAAAACCAAACCAAACAAAACCACTATAGTGGACTACAGTTACAAATATAGATCCACTAGATGTCAAACCCGAATCAAGAAATTTCTAAACATTTTCTATTTGAAAATTTCTAAGTTTCTTAATTTTTTTTAATTTCCTTTCATAGTACTTCACTTTAAAAGTTTTAATTTGATTTACGATTTTGGTTTTGTGTTTGAAAAAAAATATTTCTTTAGTTTTATAGCAGTTTCAAGGACAATAAATTGTTTTAATTTTTGTTTTAATTTTTGTTTTAAATAAAGAATTTTTAATAGATCAAGGATTTCATTTTGTTATACTTTAAGATTGGAAATTTAATAAAATAAAAATTTTAAATAAATTTTTAAAATAAATTTCAAAAATCTTTCAATTCTTTTAAGAATAAGGAATGAAATTTAATTAAATTCTTTTTTTAACCCTTTCATGCCCGATGTTGCCTATAGGCAACATTGTACATTTTTGTTCATAAATTCCGTAATTTTTAATTTTTTTAAAAGATTTTTTTTTTTGCAAACAAGCTTGGTTAAAAACGGGTAAAACCAGAATACGTAGGACTGTGAATTTAATATCACTTCATATTTAGGCCATGACTAACAAACACATGTCCTTATAAAACTTTTAGCTCTGGCCCAAAAAATTCGGGCATGAAAGGGTTAATTAATATATGAAAAAATAATTTTTCATTTAAAAAAGTTAAAATATAATATTAAAAGAATTTTAATGATTTTTTAATAACAAAAATTAATATTTAATAAAATCAATTAATACAAATTTAGATTTATATTTTTTCTTTAATATTTAACAAAAAAAATTTTTTTATAATTTTTTTTTAATAAAAAAGAAAAACAATATTTTTTAAGAAATATTTTTTATAAAAATTACTGAGTATATAGAATTGAAAACAATAAAGTCTTAGAAAAAAAAAACGTTAAATAAAAAAGCTTAAAAATATATAAAAAATTATTTTTTTTTAACAAAATTTTAATTTATTAAATTTTTTTTATCGTTTTACAAAATAAAATCCTTGATTATGCAGTAAGAGAATAATTTTGTTTGTGGAATTTAAACGTCCTTTTTAGTTTTATTTCTTTATATATTTTATAAAGATTTTTTCTAATTTTTATTTTATTAATTTGCGTTTATTTATTTTATTTAGTTTTTTATATTTTTATTTTATTTTTAAAAAAATTATTATTAAATTTTTGTATTTAACTTATTAGGAAATTTCACTATGCCTTTATTATCCCATATTTTTAATAGACAATGATTTTTAAATTTTGAATTTATTTTCCACATCCATCCATATCACATACTTTTTTATTTTTATATTGCATGTCACTTTATTTTTAACACTTTTTTAAATTTTATTTAATAAATTTTTTATGTTTTTCTATTTTTATTTTTTCTATTTTTTTATCCATCAATTTGAAAACTTGACTTTATTTTTTTTTTAATTTTGTTGTAGAGCTTAAAGATTTTCTTTTTTTTTAATTTATTGCTTTATAACAAATACATCTTGCTTTTCTTTAAATTTTTTATTATAAAAAATTGTAATTCGTTAAATAAAACTTGAATATTGAAGAAACATTCTGGGAAAACTTGAAAAAAAATTTTAAAATTATTGTCCGAAAACTTTTAAAGGAGTAAACTTTAATAATGTCACACAAAATCTGATTATTTTAATTAAATTTATTTATTATTTCATAAAATAATAGCACTTTAGGGGCAAATACGTTATAATTCATGGAAAAGATCAATTCAAATCAATTTCTTTCCCTAAGCATCAGCTATAAAGGTAGAGAATTTTGTAAACATAATTCAAATCCGCTGCCAAACAAATGGTTCAAGGCAAGCCTCACTATAATTATTCAACTAAGGCTGGTATAAACAAGGAAATCGAATACTTTGAAACCACTGGCTGGCGTATTAAATAGCAATTAAAAAGAGATCCATGGGGTGGCGTTGAGCCTATCTGTAGGCACTACTGTTACTTTATTTTGTTCCTTTATAAGCACAGGACATCCTCTATTATTTAATATTCCCTTGATTTGATTCAGTTGGATTGATCAAACTTTTCCACTCATATCTACACATGCATACATAGTACATAATTGGTCATTGCAACCCTATAGTCAGGACTACGACCTAGTTTCTCGCACCGTTAATGTTCTGTGTGTTAATTTTATCTATAAGTGGTGGGACCTACAGTTTAAAGTCGACTCCGAACGACAGATTTTTGAGAAACTTTTCATGGCAATTTTATTTACTCTCAGAGTTCTTGCCAGAAATCTGCTGAGAGGAAGTCACCGAAGAAATATTTTTTGCATATTTTCGCTTTGATGTTTGACCTGGGGTATGAACCTCGGCCTTACGTCTAATAAGCCAACACACTACCTACTAGACCACGGCGACTTCAAACTTCCACTCATTTCTACTTGCCTACAAATAATGTTCATTGTAAATTGCTTTGGATGTAGAAGTAGAGAAACTTTGCTCAATAAGTTCAGCTATTTGATAAGACGTGGTGCTGATTAATTATATTGTGATCGTTATAGATATTGTACTCTATTTAGAGTGTAAGGGGCCTCCCAAAACGGATATTACATTCTCCGGGGGTTTGAAAACTGCTATGAAATTTTTTTTCATTTTTTTCTCTGTAATTTGTTTGCCAACGTATCCAATTTTAATCCTCAGGAATACATACATACATAATTGGTCATTACAATCTTCAGTCAGGATTACGACTTAGTTTCTCACACCTCTTATGTTGTGTGTGTTAATTGTATACATGAGTGGTGGGGTCTACAGTTTAAAGTGGACCCTGAACGACAGATTTTTGAGAAACTTTTCATGGCAATTTTTATTTACTCTCCGAGTTTTTGCCAGAAATCTGCTGAGATGAAGTCGCCGAAGAAATACTTTTTGTATTTTCGTTTTGATGTCTGGCCTGGGGCTCGAACCCTAGCTTTACGTCTAATAAGCCAACACACTACCTACTAGACTACGCCGACTCAGGAATATTTCCCGAAAGAAATTTTAAAATTGCTGAAGTAGAACTTTATCACGCATTAAATATTTCCATCAGTTTATTTGCGTATGAAAGATTCATTAGCCAACCAGACCATTAACCAGAGGATTTCAGAGAAACAAAAAGGAAAAGGTGGCAATGTTGAGGATGTTGATGAGATATACAGAAGGCTTTATATACAGAAAGATAATGAGAAACAGTTGCAGATAAATTGATCCTTTAAAGGATATGTGTGGGTATTAATTTGCATTTCAAAAACAACAAATTTCGGGTTGTTTTTATAATTTTTGGATTATAATTTCCTTTATAATTGTTTTCTTTTTAATCACAATAATCTTTAATTAATAATAAATGCAAAAAATAATCCTTTAGTTTTTGTAAGAAAGGAAGAAATTTCGATAAAAGTTTCCTTAATTCAAATTATGATTGGAATTGATCTGATTTGAATCCTTGTAAATTCTTATGTCGTTCAAACACTTGTACTGATATTCTTATTCTGATATTAAAAATTTTTTTTTTATTTATTTGTTATTTTGTTTCTTATAATTTTTAATTTAATTTGTTATTTTATTTTGAAATTTGTTAATTTAATTAAAATTTATTTATGTTTAGTGCCTTTAATTTTTATTTATTGATTCCTTAATTGTTTTTCTTTCTGAATATAATTTTAATAATTTTTTAATTAAAAAGTTTAATAATAATTTCCATTAAGCCGTTTCTTTTTTTAAATAATTTAGGTTTAAATTAATGTTTTTGAAATTTCTTAAATCATTCAAATATTTATTAAAGTTTTCTTTATGATTTTTAAACATTTTCGATAAACTTAAAAAAAACATAAAATTCTAATTCCATTGTTTTCTAATTTTCCTTCTTTTATTCAAGTTTTATTAAAAATGAATGCATTTTTTTTAATAATTTAATAATTATTTTTATTTAATACTTCACTTTTATTTTATTTTTAATTTTTTATTATTTTTACTGCATACATGCAATTAAATTAAAAAAATTTTCCTTTGTTTTCTTAAATTCAAATGAAGAGCCTTTAAATTTCTTCCTTTTTTCCATTTTATTCTTTCCTTTTCATTTGCTTTTTCCATTTTTCCTTAATTTTTCTTTCACATTTTTCTGAATTCATTCATAATAATAATAAAAAAAAACAAAATCTGGGGGAAGGAAAAATTACGTCACTTCCGTCATGCACTCCATATTTCTTTTTCTATTTTTATTCATTTTTTTTTTCTATGTTTTGCTCGTTTTTTTTTTACAGGGTGTTACAATTTCCAAATGCACTTTTTTTTGGTTTGCTTTTTTTAACGTTTAAATTCCACAATTTTTTTTTATTTTATTCCATTTCTGTTTCAAATAAGTAAAAGAAAAACTAACCGTAATATTTTATATTTTATTTTATTTAATTTTTGTTTGTTAATTAAATTATATATTTTTTAATTAATTTATGTTTTTTTTAATATTTTTATTATAAAACGTCCGCTCCGTTCGTGTTGTACTCTTTTGTAGTTGTTTGTAATGAACCGAGATATTTTTTAAGTTTGACAAGCGTTAGAATTTGTTTAAAACATAAAAAAATAAACTTTTTTTCTTCTTCTTCTTCTTTTTTACAACAACATTTGGAAAACAACAAAAATTGTTTAAGTTTCTTAAGCTTTAAAAAAAATTTGTTTCTTTTTTTTGTGAGCATGCATGTATGTGTGTATTGTTGTTCGTTTAATGCAGCATTAAATGAAAAACGCTTCGCTCTTTAATTTTGTTTTTTGTTTTTTCGTTTTTTGTTTAAATATGATTGTAAATATTGTTGCTGTTGTTGCAGTTGTTATATTATCATGCTGAATGACGATTACGAAGTTGTTATTTGTTTTTTTTTTATATTGTTGTTGTTGTTGTTGTTGTTAATGATGATGATGTTGTTGATAGAATGTTATTGCTGTTGTTCTTGGCGATGGTGTTGAACCGATGATGGCGATGACGATGACGACGTCGAGTAACAATAACGCGGTAGAAACGATACGCAAAACCAAAACAACATACCCGCGATACGCTCTATACGAAGTGTAGCCAAAGACTGCCTCAAAATGTTATCGAGTTCGCTGTATTCCATCCATCCAACCAACAACCATCCGTCGTCTATCCAAATCCAAATAGTAGCCAACGTACCAGCGTACCAAGTAGTCAGCCAGTCGTTCAGCCAAACAGCCGCTTGCTTGCTCGCTTGCTTGTTCGCTCATTCAAAAAACAATACGAAAAAAAAACATTCATTCATTCGTTCAGTCAGTCATTCAGTCGACGGTGAGTCGGCCACAGAGTCATTCTTCATCCATCTATCCATCCATCCATCCATCCATCCTCAACAATAATACTTTGGCTGTTAAAGTTGCGGATTTGTTGTCTTTGCATGCTCATGCTCGTCGCTCTTTCGTTTGCTGTTTCAGCGCTGCTGTCAACGTTGTTGATTCAGTTAAACGTGCATACACATCTCCACATTTAGACGCTGACGTCAACGTTATTGTCTTACGATAGCGTTTCCCCAATACGTAAGCAGAAGGAGAACAAGAAATAAATAATAAATATGTATGTACATTACATACATACATGCATATATGAGTGTGTGTAGCAAAAGCCAATGCTCTTTAACTTGTACAAGCATTTATAATTGTTATTATTATTGTTGTAATTGCAAAACCCCCCCAAAATGAAAAGAGAATCAATACGCATAGAGACCGCGACAGAGAGAGAGAGAGAGTATAAAATGTTTGTTATTTAATAGAAAAAGCACAATTTTTTATTTCTCTATTTTATGCTCATTTTATACGACTAAACACAAAAGCTTCTACAACAATAATCACTTCACTTCATTAGATAAAGTAACAACAACAACATCATAATCTACACACACTCATACATGTACATGTGTATGGCGTGTAGCACTTAAAAACATTAAGCATACACATGAACACATTTCGCATGAACACATGCTTATTAATGTATTACAACATATGATGAGTGTATGTACGTTGGTGTTCACATTGCTCTCACCGATAAAAGACTTTCTCTTAAAGAAAAACTTTCTTCGCTGTTGAGCAAGTGCTTTTGATAAATTTGTTTTTTTTTTAAATTTAAACGCAGATAGAGCGAGAGCCAGAGAAAAATATGTTAAAAGAAAATTTTTAAGAGTAATGCAGCCCAAATTATTAACATGGTGGTAAATTATCACTACCAGTGCTGCCAATTTTAGAATAAAAACGCTGAAGAGTATTTCAAAAAGTTTCTTAGCAAATTGAAAACACATTTTAATTGGAATTTTATTTGTTATTTGTTTTTGAATAACAAATGACATTTGGCGTTTGTTGCTTATAACAAGGCTTGCTAAATTTCTTCTCCAATAAAATCAAATCATTGTTTGAATTGTAAATCTTAAGAATTATTTCCCTAAAACACTTGAAAATACGCTCAACTGGGTACATTAAATGGTACTTTTATCACAAGCATTCATGCTGCTCTTATTCATTCTGCTTACAATATATGTAAATAAAACTACGCTCTTTAACTGTTTTAACAACAGCAAAACAAACTGTCACTGACAAACTTTACTCTTTACATGTTCTCTTACAGAGTCATATATACGTTGTAAGAGTGTTGTAAGCTAATCTCTTTAGATTTTCAAGTATTTTTGTTGCATTGTATTGTGTTGGTCGATACTCGCGTGTAGCATGAATTTTTTATGAAAATTTCTCTTTACAGTAGTTTTGTTGTCTTGTAAGTTGTGTTGTTCATTTGTTCGTTTGTCGTGTGTTTTATGGTCATCGTTTTATTACTTCGTTTTACACTCATTTGTTCGTTTTATAAATTCGCTGACTGGGTATATGTGTCTCTGTGTCGATTTGTTTTTTTTTTCCTTTTCTTTTCCTTTTTAATTTTCTTAAATTGTTCGTGTTTTTTTTATTGTTTTCATTTGCAATGTTGGATTTATTTTGTAATGTTTTGTTTTTCCTTTTTTAATCAACGTTACCGTTGTTGTTGTTGCCGTATTTTCTCTGTTCCTTAATTTCG
Source organism: Sarcophaga carnaria (assembly GCA_958299815.1). Classification (NCBI taxonomy): domain Eukaryota; kingdom Metazoa; phylum Arthropoda; class Insecta; order Diptera; family Sarcophagidae; genus Sarcophaga; species Sarcophaga carnaria. The sequence goes on along the minus strand of OY283153.1, from coordinate 4,605,350 downwards.
GTATTGATACTCTTTGCCGCAGTGGCAAATGTTGTTGTTGTTTTTCTTTTTGTTTTTTTTTTTGTTTTTTGTTTTACTTAAGCAAAAACAGCTGTTTTCTGGCTATTGTATGGAGAATAAGAGCATTCAAGTAGTTGTGTTTACCTTTTTTCTTATAATTGTTGTTGTTGCTATAAGGTGAATAACTTTCTGTATGAGAGGGAAATGGTAAAATCTAAATAAAGCTGAGAATTTTTTTCGTTTTTAAGAATAACTTTAAATACATACATATGTAAATAATATGTATGCGTGTATGAGTGTGTAGTTGTTGTTACTCTTTTTTTTGTTATTATTATTATTTACTCTCTTTATACCTATTGAGTAGAGGAACGAACACATAATTTGTAAATGATTTAAGAGATGCTGTTTTATGATAGTGATGAAAAGTTTTTGTTGTTGTTTTTCTTTTTCCATAAACACACTTGTTTAACACACTATTACAATACAGCTTGAAAGTGCAGTGATAAATAATGCACATACTTAAAGTAGTACAGTGGGCCAAAACTGTTAATTTTAGGTGAAATATGTTCTGCATTAGAAATGTTTGTTTTATACGGAGAATGCATACAAGGTATTGAACAAATTAATTCATTGCTTTGATCTAAAAGTGGCGGCTTTATTTAGCATATTTCGAATGTTTTAGATTTAGGGCAAACGTCCACCTTTTTCTTCAATAACTGCGAAGTCATTTCGCATGGAATTCCATTATGCTTCTTTCTTATGGATTTCGGACAAGTACGCTGGCCTACTTGCCCCAGCACTGCAATGTTTTCCAAGCGAAGGTCATAGCCATATTGAAAGCTACGCAATGCTTGTTGGGTGATCTGATTTTCCCTGCAAATCTCTTAATTTACTCGTACAACCAGTCTATGATTAAGTCCCTCACGTAAGTCATTTTGACACCCGCCATCTATAACGAAAGTCGGGGATTCAGCATGGAAATTTCGAATCATTTAAAGGCAACTCTTTAATGGATTCCAGAACGTAGAGATATCGGCGAAAACTACATTGTAAATGAACTGTGCATGGTTGATAAAAAGCTCATAATCTCTAACATGCTGCAGGGTATACGTGTACGGATATTCTCTGGCCCTTTTAGAAGGAGTCTCAAAGGAGGAAGACAAATTGTTTTGTTTTCGTAAACTGCATGGCATTTTATTGCATTTTTGAGGATCTCACTTTGTTTAGGGGTTATTATAGGTAAGTGAAGTCGCCGTAGTCTAGTAGGTAGTGTGTTGGCTTATTAGACGTAAAGCCAGGGTTCGAGCCCCAGGCCAGACATCAAAACAAAATACAAAAAGTATTTCTTCGGCGACTTCCTTTCAGCAGATTTCTGGCAAAAACTCTGAGAGTAAATAAAGTTACTATGAAAAGTTTCTCAAAAATCTGTCGTTCGGAGTCGACTTTAAACTGTAGGTCCCACCACTCATGTATAAAAATTAACACACACAACATAAGTGGTGTAAGAAACTAGGTCGTAATCCTGACTGAAGCGTTGTAATGACAAATTATGTTTGTATGTATAGGTACTAAGGGCCCCTTTTTAAATAAGTTGGTGCTTTGTGCGTTGTTTCTCCCTTTTTTTCGTATCGTTTAAGGGAAAAGAAGATTTTTAGCTAAATTCTACAAAAAATAATTAAAACGAGAAGAAAAACGATTTTTTTTGGCAATTTAAGAAGTAGGTATACTGACCTCTTAATAAAATGCTGCCAACTCTGTAAAAAGGCCCCTGTTTAATGGACTATAAAATCAAAATGGCTTGAGTTTTGTAAACATAAATTTCTTAATTTTTAAACATTTTTTTCTTTTTAATTTTAATTAAAATCCCCTTAGAAAAATGAAAAAAAAAGAAAACGTTTTAAAAAGGCGAATCAATATTTCATTATAAACACGGTTATCGCCATCACTGGCAAATTGTGAATAATGACCCCCCTTGGAACCGTTTAAAATTAGTCGATTGCTACGTACGTAATACATTAATTAAATATTTGTAAAATTTAAAAATTTAAAAAAACAATCATAATTTCCAACACACAAACACACAAACAAACAAACAAACAGAAAACGTAACAAAATAGACAAAAAAACAGTTTGTTATACAGTTTGTGCTGCTGCTTGTAATGGATGATTTGGCCGGGTTTGTTTGTACATGTGGCCCTGAACGTGGTCGTTGGTCTTGGCGAATAATTTTTTAATTTTTTTCTCAATTTTTCTTTTTGTTGTTTCGGTTTTGTTTTTTTTGGTTGTTTCACAATTTTTTTTTTTTTTTGGTTTATTACAAAAGTTGCTATTTGCTATTGTTGTTAACGAAGTGGTTATTGTTGTTGTATTTTTTGCACTATCACCTCTTTTTTGAAGAAAAAAAAAACAACAAAACATTTTTTTTATTACCTCTTTTGTTTTATTTGCGTTATTCGGTTAATAGAGTGTGTGTGTGTGTGTGTGTGTTTCTTTAGGTGGCACTAACACTCACTTAATATTGGTTAGACAAACATTGTGGCAAAGCATCAGAGTTATACGAGGGTAACTGAAATCGTTCGTCATACAAAAACATGCCTTTACATATGTATCAGAAAGTTTCCATTGAACTCTAGCAGATTGTAGAGTGTACATATTTCTTTCTTTCTTTCTTTCTTTCTATTTTTTTGCATTTTTATTTTCAATTTTTTACCTTTAAATCTGCCGATGTATCCGAAAAACAGATTTCATAATATTTTTAATATGCAAAATTAATTCAAAAATTAAAAATTAAAAAATAAAATAAAAATAAAACAAGACAAGATACAAGAAACAAAATAAAATGAAGAGAGGAAAAAAAATTGAAAAAAAAAATAACAAAAGAAGAGACGAAGAAAATATGTTTGCAATTCCATACAAAACGGATGGTAAATGGACAAACAGACATACATACATACTATTATATTGTATGTATGTATGCATATGCATATTCCATTTCAAACATGCGAACATTCATTTAATCATCAAAAAAAATCAAAAAAATACAAAAAAATCGAAACAAACCTTAGATAATTGCCTTATGATTTCATAAATGTTTTATTGTTGTTGTTGTTGTTGTTTTTATATATATGTAGATAATCATACAAATTAGATAATATTAGAGATTAACATACATGATGTGTACGTATGTATGTGCTCGTTAAATTTAAACATTGTTATTATTGTTGTTGAAAACGTGCATAACGATGCTGATCTCTCAATGCTGATGCATATGAAGATGATGAAGGAAATTTTGCTTGTACAAGACATTCGTTGGACTTGGCCTGAACATAAGTACGAAGAGGAAAATCCTGAGAATATAACCCCAGAAATTATGCACTGCATGCATATCATGATGGTCAGACCAATAGTAGTGACCTTGAAGGGTCAGGAGCAGAAGATTTTAATGCCAGAATGATACCATGAATGAAACTATTGAAGAAGTATTCAATTTAACTTGGATAGAAGCTACAAAGAACTGGACAAATCAAAGTCAAATTAAAAATAGTATGAGACTTTCGGGGAAAGCTGAACCAGGTTAGGTTAGGTTAGAGGACGTGTACCTCTCAATCAAGACAAGTACGGTACCCGAAGGTCGGGTGGACCCATTGTACAACGTTCTAAAGGAGGGAAGGATAATATAGGGGATAGGATGAAAGGAAGGTATATGGGAAAGAAAGGGAGTGGGAAGCGGAGTAATCACACATACCAGACACAGCAAAAGGGTGAGAGAGCGCGATTACACCGATAAAGTCTTAGCACCTCTCAACCAGCCAAAGCCACTAATGAATCTGTGGAGAGCCTTGATGTCGACTCTCGACACTGAATTCAAGCTCCCAAAGAAGGCTCTGCTAAGGGTCCTCAATCTCAATCTACCAAGGGCTGGGCAGTTACAGAGGAGGTGTTCGATAGTCGCCAACTCCTCCTCATCGCAACACGCCCTGCAATAGTCCGGCTGGGATCTGTTCCAGATCCCCGTCAGTGACTTAATCTCGCAGTGCCCCGTGATAAAACCGACAAACAACCTTAAGCTGGCCTTATCCAAGCCCGGCAGGCAACCTGTTCTCTTACTGTTTACAGCAGGCCATAGACACTTAGAAACAAACAAAAAGCTGAACCAGCTAAGTAGAAAAATTAGAGCTACCCTCTGCTGGATCCCAGGTCATGTAGAAATTCATGAACACAGCTAAATGTAATACAAGTGCTGGTTGCGGAATTGTTAACACCGAACAGCGTTCTGAAATTTGTGAGCCGAATAGGCTTGGAGGAGATATTATTATACCCTACAGAGTTTGAGGGGGGTCAATACAATGATCGTATTGTCGCAATACTAAGATACTTCTTCACAATAATAATACTGATATCGAATAACAACAAATGAGCAAGGAGTGACCGTTACAGTCAATGGCGATCGTTATCGGGCCATGTTGAACGAATTTTTGTTCACAAAAATTAAAGAGGAGGATATTGGCAACATTTGGTTTCAACAGGACGGCGCTACGTGCCACACAGCCGAAGCTAGACTCGATGTTTTGCGCCCTGTTTTTGACTTTCGCATTATCAGCCGCAGAGCTGATGTCGTTTGGCCACCTCGGAGCTGCGATTTGACATCGTTGGACTATTATTTGTGGGGTGCCGTCAAAGATAAGTGTTACGCCGACAAGCCATTTAAAGGACAATATTCGTGAAGCCATTGGTGAAATACAGCTCCACACAATCGATAATGTGCTTAAAAATTGAACCGATCATGTAGGCTACTGCATGGCCAGCCGAGGCAGCCATTTGAATGAAATTATTTTCCATTATTAACCGAAAGGATTGTACTTTCAAATAAAGAAAGAAATTTGAGAAAATATTCTGTAGTTTTTCTTTTAAAGCATTTTCAAAAAAAAAAAGTTATTTGGCGGACCCTTTAATTCTAAATCATAAAACAAAGAAAATTAAAGTTTTTTCTTTGAAATTACAAGCAGGTCTACTTATAGATGTATAAAAGCCTTGGAAAAACGTATGGCCAGTAAGGCCATAGAAAATATGAAAATCCATGATTATTTTTCACACAATAAACCCGGGTACCCTTTTAGTTTACTGGGTGGTGTGCTAGCGTGAGGGTCTTGGGTTCAATTCGCACCAGATAAACGCATAAATAAATAAATATTTTAAAATCTGAAAGCATAATTAGACTGTAATAGGCAAATGCAAATTATTTTTGGGTTTTCAAAACTATTTATGGACATATAAAAATAGAAAAAAATAATTTTTAACATTTCAATTTCAATTCAACACAAAAATGGCACGTGAAGTTTATTAAAAATTTCATGAATAATTTGTTAGTTTGAAAAAACTTAATCAAAATTTATTGTTTTAGAAAGTTAAAAAAATTAAAAAAAATACAATCATTAACATTTAAAAGGACATCCGTTTAATAATTAAGCAAATAAAATGCAATTTTTTTCCAAAACAAAAAAAACTTTGATTTTTGAAATTCATCTTCAGTTTATTTTGCAAATTTTTTTTTTGCAAAAAACGTACATAATTTTGTGCAAAAATAATAATTTATTTGACCTGATGATCGACACGCTCGGTCAATCGATTTGCATTGTTTTAAGTTCAAAGTTGCACAAACATGTTTAAGTAAGTTTGGCGTATAAATAGTTTGCAAAAAATTAAAACAAAACGTATAATAAAATGGAAAAAATAAAATAGAAACCCCATAAATAGTAACAAATATGTAAATCGGGTTTCAAAAATATAAAAACATAAAAAGTTAAAAATAAAATTTAAATTTAAATTTAAACACCAGCTACACTTCTTTCACTTCTTTAGTCAATAGATGTTCAAGGTCTTTATCTCTACCACCAACAGCATCATCATCATCATAATCATCGTCACCAGCACCAGCACCAGCAGCATCAGCATCATTAAGCCAAGAAAATTTCGTAAGAAATTGATTAAAGTCTTTAAGTCTACCTTCATTTCATTTCATTTCATTCATTTCGGTGTTACATCATGTGTTTTTGTGCAGAAAGAAGAAAAAAACGCAAAAAAAAAATTCCATAAATTAACTTTCTGGAGTTTTGTCTGCCCCTTTCATTTTGCATTCAGTTTGCTTTAATAATTCCGCTGATTTACTAACGCTGCCAAAATTCACAACAATTTTTAGATCGATTCGAAATTATTAATTTATTCTCTCCTCTCCACAATTTGTTTCATTTCGTTTGCAAATCATTTGAAATTTAAATGCAACCGCGTTTCACAATAGATTTTCACTTTTCAATTTATTTTTGCGCATTTTTTGTATGGATTTTGATCTTTTTTTCACTTCTTTTCTTTTAATGACGAGGGTTGGCCGGTCATTCAAATACTTTCTAATCGGAGTTAGATTTCAAAAAAAAATTGTCTTTTAAAATCAATAGACTCTGAATTTACTTTTCAGTTAATGGCCTATTTACTTAGGTAATGTATCGAACACAAGTCAGCTATCTCGAACAAAACGAAAACTCTCGACAGTAAATAAAAAAAATTGCCGTTAAGAAAGCTCCTCAAAAAGCTGTCGTTCACAGTCGACATTAAATTGTATTTTCTGCCACTCATGGATAAAATTGTTACACACACTGCATGAGACTGGTGTGAGAAGCTAGATGGCAATCCTGACTAAATGGTTGCCAATGTCCAATTAATTAAGTAAATGAGACTTGCCAACCGTAATTTGTATTTCGCTCTGTGAGTTGTAAGCCTTTCATTCCAATTTCCAGCAATAATCACACCGGACTTGGTGTAAAAATTCTCATGTATTAGTACACTAAAGCAACACAAATTTTTGCGGAGAGAAAAGCCTATTTATAATGGTTTCATGTATTGAATTGCAATTACGGTTCTATTTAGGCAATCGTCTACACACATACTCAGTTGTGTAGGCGATCCTTTTCTGTTTGTACAAGTGGTTCGTTGTCCAAATACAACAACAAAAATCACTTTAGTGGTCAACACTTGACCACCATCATGTTGAATTTTTGAAAATTTCTTTTAAGTTCCATTCGGTTATACGAACTCTTTCGTCATGAACATTGTGTTTTTGCTTGTTGTTGTAGGTTGGTTATGAAAGAGTATGATTTCTTTCTAAATAGAAAACAAGCGCACACATACATACATACATATTTTCTATGCAAGTCAAGTCATATTCATTCAATTCCATCATACCTGCTTTACTAGAATTTTGACGTAATTTCTTAAGCAAAACTAGAGACAGTTACGAGAGGATCGCACACATTAAAAGAAAAAAACAAAAAGAATGCCTGGGATTCCGTGCAGTTTCTCGGGTAGTTAGTCACACAGAGAGAGAGAGCGAACGGTAGTAATGATGTTGATGACGATGTTGGAGTTATTGATGACGAAGAGAGTCAAACAGAGAATTGTTGTGGCGTAACAGGGTTCTGTTATTTCTTTAAGTCAGTCGGTCAGTCAGTCATATAGTCATACTTACGTTCGGTTTGTTTAAGCCGCAAGGCATTTATGTTCTCAAATGTGTGATTAGAAACTCTTCTTTTTCTTCTTCGTTTCTATTTTTTCTTCTTTTTTTTCGTTTGTTTGTTTGAATTTTTTTTTTTGCTAATGTTCTTTGTTGGTTTGTTTATTGCCGATATTTTTTTTATTTTTTTTATTCTGTTCTGTTCTGTTCGGTTGGAAAGTGGGACGTTTATAAGCACAGTATGCAAAAGGTGAATAGCCTATAAATAGTTGTGGAAGTTATTTTTTGCTGTTGTTGTTCGCACTCATAGAACACTATACATGCATACATACATGCATATGGTATTGTAAAGCGGTCTTCAGTTATTTCAAGTTGTTGCGATTTTTATGCTTGTTTTTATTGTTTTTTTATTTTTTGTCTATTTTTTCGGTATTTCTAAGCATTTTAGTGGCTAATGTTCTTGCTGTTTGGCTAATGCGGTAATAAAAGAAGTATTGATAAGCAAGTATGTATAGGAAGACGTAATTCTTTTAATTTTTTTTTCCAATTTTTCGATTTTATAGACATCTAAGGAGGGAGTTTTGTAACGTATATACATACGCAACATAAAAATTTATTAATCCAACGTTTAACATAATAAGCGTTAATAAAGTATAACCCCATCACTAATTTTCAAAGATAATTTTTGCTTTTGCAAATTTTTTGTTTTATTTTTAAATTATTTACCTTGACTTTGTTAAAAAAAAAAACGAATTAAACTGTTAAGTTTTGTTGAAAAACGTTTTTTTTTTTGGTGTTTCTTTAGTCATTAAAACTTTCTTTAGAGATCTAATCGTCTTATCGATTATAGCGGTAGTTTTGATTGACTTATTGGTGTCTTCTTTTTTTTTGTTTTTTTCATTTTGCTCTTTTGCTATTGAGCTTAAGTTGTTGGCAGAATTTTTTCTGTTTACAGCCAAAAACTTATCGTATTTCAAGAAATGTGACTTACATAATGACACCAGGCTTACTGCTGCCAAAACTTATACGTGATCCCTAGAACATAGAAGAAATATACCCCCTAAGCGTTTGGCGATCGCATCGAAATGCCGAAGTGCATTAGACTAGCTTCCCTATAGAGTGGGTCATTTGTGACTTATTTGAACGGAAGTGACAATAGTTGTAATGTGTACAGCCCGTGCAGTAAGACATCATTTGTACGCCCAATGACATGGTGCCCAGTAATTATACCCGTAAAGAACCTCATTGGCGTCAATGGCGTAAATAGCCCCTTGGAAAATAGTGCAGTCATCTAGCAGTCTGACAGATAGCGAAAGCTTTGGATCCTGTACTATTGTCTGATTCATAGCTCAATAAAGATGAATTCATGAGGATCTGTAGGACACATTTAACAGCACAATGTGCTCCGGAAGTTATTCTAATCTCTCACAGTAGGTGTCACATAATCTACTCAACTCCGTAAGATCGGATCGTTAATGCGGTCCCACCTTACTCGCTTAATGAATGTAACTTCTGTGGTTTTCTAAATAAACAACAATACATCCTTATTTCTGTATTGATGTTGCCACGCCCATCTGAATTTTATGAATTTTTAGGCACCTTTAAAAGGGACTTCATGAAGGCATAAGAAGATGTTGCCGAAGCAAAAAATAACGAATTACGATAGAAAAAACATATTAAAAGCCGGCCTATTAATTTTTTTTTGGAAACCCTTTAGAAACAAATTCTAGAAACCCTTAAAAATTCTCAAACAATTCCAAAGCCGTAACAGTAAAAAGCCAAATTTGTTTCGTCTTCTTCTTCTGCTTCTTCTTCTTCTGCTTCAAAAAAGATAAACATTACATTGCAGGCACATAACATTGGCTGACAAGCAAGCAGACAGTGTAACTGTGTTAGTAGTGGTTGTTTGGCCAAAGAACGTTGCCATCCATGTTGTAAATACGATTTTGCAATTTCTATACTATTTACCGTTTTTATTTCGGTTTTATATGTGCGAGTGTGTGTGTGTGTTGTGTGTGTGTCTCAGTTTGAGGCAAAACAAACGGTTGGTTTGCATGACTAGCAGACTAACTGACTGGCTGTCGATGTATTTACTGCTGCTGCTGCTGATGGTGGTAAGTCAGGCTTATCACATACAGAATATCAAAGAACTTGTTGCTGTTGCTGTTCTTAGTTTCTTTTTTTGTTTGCTTTTGTTGTTCTTATTCGTTGTGTTACTGTTTGTTACTCGTGTGTGTGTGTGTGTGTGTTCTGTGTAACGTTTTTTAAGCTGAAGGCTTATGTTGCTTCTTTTGCTTGGTCTTCTTCTTCTTGTTCGTTGACTTTAGTAAGAGTTTTTTTGTTGTTATTGTTGCAGTTGGTAACGACATAACGTTTTGGCCAATAGATATAAAACACACACACACGCACACATACTTACTCACATTTATTTTGTATACATTCCGTTTTACCGTATTACGAACCATAGCGGTAAAAACGTCAACTACAAATTATACCGTTATAGAATGTTGTACAAGTTTGTTAAGAACGAACGAACAAGTAATACAAGTAGTATGCCGTAGTAGTAGTTGTAGTGTGGTTGTTGTGGCAGTAGTAGTAGTGTGTAGTGAGTGTATGATTACATTACGTTTACGTTTGTATATGTATGTTATACACACAACAAGAATGTTGTGCAAGAACAAGAATTATTTTCAATAAAAAAAAAAAACGGAAAAAAAAACAACACAGTCAATATAAAAAAAGTTGGTGGTTTGTGAGTAAAGGAAAAAAAACAGCAGAGGGGGGGGGGGGTAAAGAACACTGACAGAAAACCAGTAGTTGTTTAGGAACACATGTACAAACACATGTGTTCTGTAAAGAACAACAAACGGCCTAAACGTTCAATATTTTTTTTTTTTTTTTTTTTTTTTTTGTAAAATAAATGAAGAACTATCATCCATCCATAAGGCAATACCATACACCTCTCCAACACCCCAAAAACGTGCAATTCTTAACCATAACCGTACTTTAAAACTCATACACAAACGATCAATGGTTTATGGATTATTTCTTCTTCTTCATTTTTTCTGCTTATAATTCTGGTGATCTAATGGCAAACTATGAGGCAGACAGATAGACGTACGTACATACATATGTACATATAGTGTTGAGGTTTTAATTGAAATGCTATTTTATTATCAATTTTTGTGTTTCTTTTTTTTTGTTTTTAATTTTATGTTGTTGTTGTTGTTTCTTTAAAGTTTTACACTTTATTACAGAACGACCGCAATTGCCAAAAAAAGCAAAAAAGAAACCCAACAGAAATTGGTTGTATTGGTTTTGTTTTTTTCGTTTTTTTTGGTTTTTTTTTTTCGTTGCGGTTGTATATTTCAGGTGTTGCAATAATCAATTTTAAATACATTTTATATGTAATTGACCTTGACTAAGTATTTTTTTTTTTTTGGCCATAATTATGATACCAGCAAAATCGTAGAAAAAACGCTTAAACTTTGCTTAAGCCAGGCACATGAGTGTAAAGCTGTCGAAAATTTTTATCTTTTTTAAATTATTATTTCCAACAATTAATTTCAATATTGAAGAACAAGAAACAAAAAAAACATATTTAAACACAAATACAAATACAAATAAATGGTTATTGAACTTTTAACCTCATTTTAACTTTAACAATAAAATCAACAGCATTTAGCAGCTAAAGATGATGGGTTCTTTGCCTAAGAAAGTTGGCTAAAGTCAAATGAAAAGTAATTAAAAAAACATGAATAACGGTTTGTTTTTGAGATATTTAAGCATATCGTTATCTTAAATCTAAAGTAATGTAAAGACATCAATACATGTACGAAAAAAAAAATGGCACTACAATTGCATCGATGGCAACGATTGTCGAAGTGTTAGGTTAGGTTAGGTCGGCGTGGTAGCTCTGATATCACAAAGCTCACTTGAGCACGCATAGCGGCCCGTTGTGATGCCACGGGTGAACACAGTCCCTGTACTAACCAAGTTCCACCAAAATCAGGGCAAAGGAAGAAGTTGGTCAAAGCAAGGGCTGCACTGTCGGAGTGTTACTTTATTTAGAGATAAAGAAACGTAACGAGGGCAGCCGATTATTTTATATCGAATATTAACAATTAGTATTGTAGGTGCAGATGACCATCATTCCAAACGGAATGTTCCATACCTAATTGTTATACACCTCAGCCAAGATACCAACCACTTCAGTGAGGGCAGAATGCATTGTAAACGTTTCAGTTTCAGAGCTGTTTTGTGAGATTAAATGGGCATTAGTGGCATCGAAATTGGGTCCAGGGTCGCCCTGGGATAAGGCGTATCTGTACAGCAGAGATCAGCAATGAGTATTCAAAAAGATGGGTACAAACAAAGAAAATAAAGTATAAAGAATGCGCATTTTAACATTTTTTGGAATATTTTTCAAAAATATTTCATGACGCGGGGGGAAAGATAGAAGGGAAGGTTACAGAAACCAAGAGCGTAACAATGCGTTGTTCTCTTCGTGCGTTTTTGTTGTTTGACCACTTTTTATTTATTTTTCTAGTGTTAAAAACCAATGTCCCTCAGGGGAAGAACATCTTCGGCTTTTTTAACACATAGGACATGAACATCAAGAATGTTCGTTAAAAAGAGCGTAAAAATCTTGTCAGTTTTTAAAGAAAGAAGGTTCATGTCGCTTTTTTCAGACTTCAATTATACGCCCAAAGAAATATCACAGTAGTATTCACTAATATCAATGAGAAATGATTTCGATTTTTGGAAGAATACTTGCCAAGTTAAATACGGTGTCTTTAGGGACTTAGCGCAGTACAATTTTTCTATATTTTCCGATCACATATACATATCATTGGGTAGATATCATAAGTAGACTTGACATTATTACTAACAATTTTCCTCTAGGTTAACACATGCCTATGGTTATGGATTTGTGAGTAAGAGAGAGAAAATTTTACTTCTACATGATGCGTATTCTTTATATCCATATTCTTTGGCACAATCGAATCATACTCATAATTTCTGATACTTGAGATACGCATTCAGACTTATTCTAATATCATGGAACCTCTACTCATATTCAAAGTTTGAAGTACTCATCATTTTCATACTTAACAACATGTATGATATTTTTGATTTCGATTCTCCATTACTCAACATTTACACGAAGCACAAAATAAGTATGAATCTCATACGAACACTAAAATACTTACTAGAAGGTTGTGTATTTACTCTGCTTGCTGCTCCGCCTTTTTTGCTTATGTGTCTTTTTTGCAAATGCAACAACAACTAAGACTGTAAATTTTGATGAATGATTCGAGTCACTTGAGTAGGCTTATGAATCAAACATATTTCGAATGGTATAAGTTTGATGACAACCTGTACATATAAATTAACGTTGTAGTGAGTTCGAATGAACCAGAGTAGCTAAATTTCGATATTGTTCACTCACCTACAGTGGTGGCCTTATAATTAGAAACGACTTAGCAACATGTATGTTTGTTAATTTGTTTTAGAGTTTTCACTGTGTACCTGGGATCAAAGGCTTTGTTTGGAGGACGCCTTACATACATTTTTCCATCAGATTGGGACAAATTAAACTTAGATTCGGCACTCCAGAGAACTCTATTCCAGAAACATCGTTTCTAATTATAAGGCCACCACTGTATATACAAAATTTCATGAGTGCTTATGAGTAGCGAAAAAACGATTCATTTCTGATCTCTGGCATACACCTCAGCCAAGATACCAACCATTCTGGCCAGAGCAGAATCCGTGATATATGTACGAGTAGATTACAACTCCTAAAATGCTGGTCTTGTTTGAAAATAGCTTAGAAGACATTATCTGTAACATGTTGACAAGAACCAGATTGGAGAGTAAAAGATACTGTTTGAACATGACTTTCGTCTTGTCCGAATCTATTTGGGAAACAATAAAGTGGGATGGTATCCACGTAATAGTTGCTTAGACATTGCAAAGTATAGGGTAAGAATATTCAGGGTATTGATCACAATATCTCTTTTGGCCCAAAGGCATGACCGATTTAAATACTATGTTTAGCTAAACTGTTTCGATGAATCTGCAGCAGCATTCCTACAAATCTATCCTGGTCATTGTCCAGATTATTAACACAAAATTTTACTTTTTGAACCTCCTTAATTGATAAAATTTCATGATTAATTCAATTCCTGAATGTGATCAATTTTGAAAGCGTAATTAATTGATCATCACACTTCTTTTGCTAAGTTTTTGTTTGAAAAACTTTTTTTTGTTTTGTTTTTAAATTAGAAACTAACCTGTCATGGCACCACTTGTGCTCGGTCCCGTATATTGTTCCCTGGATGTTGAAGCAGCTGATGTTACTGTGGCCACCCCAGTCGCCTTTGTAGCTGTTGATGTCGTTGTTGCCAAACTCGAAGCTGATGCAGAGGCGGCTGCTGCAATTGTCACCGCCGCAGAAGTGGACGTTGAAGATGCTGATGCTGTAGATGACAACGATGTTGTGTGACTATTGCTGAGTTTGCTTAGACTATGATGGCGTTTAATCACAATTTCTGTTGGTATATCGATGGTCATTGATTCTGCCGTTGTTATCGTCGAGCTTTTATTATTGTTGTTGTTATTGCCGTTGCTTGACAGAGTCGTTACCGGTTCGAAGCAAACATCCAAAAGTGTTGCACCAGAAGCTGTTTGCAAGCCAGCAATATCCTTGAGATCAATCCAACTGGCACCCACTTTATCGCTATCGGTTAGAGGCAAACTAAGCACGCGTGTATCGTTTTCATCGAGTATATGAAATGCCTGCGTTGGTTCGATTTTCACTATAATGGGTTGGTTCGATATAATATGTGGCTGTTGTTGTTGGCCATAGTTTTGATTCGTCGTCTGCTGTTGCTGTTGCTGTGGCGAAACTTCTTCCAATTCTTCAAGATCTTGGCTGTCGAATTTGACAGCATTAGCAGGAATCATAAGCGTGGTTTCCGTCGACGAAGGCGACATTGAGGCGGCAATAACGGCATTATTTGTGGTCGAAGTGGATGTTGAAGTGGTCGCTGTGGTAGAGTGTGTAGCCTTACGTACCACATCGAATTTTAAAATGGTACACTTGTCAGTCTGCTGGTATTGATGTTGTTGCTGTGGTCTTTGTTGCAATACCAAACTGGGCACACTTCTTACCAGAGTGGCAGTCTTAGCGCTTGCAGTCGAAGTTATAAAAGTCAGTGGTGGTGAAGTGGCCTTATTGGCCGTTGAAATTGTACGTACCGTGGTGTTGGACGGCAAGGGAAATATTGAAATTGAGGGAACTTTTGCATTAAGGACCGCAGCATTTGATGCTGTCGTTAAGGTTTCACAATGGGCCGCCGCCGTTGTAAAGGTCGTTGTTACGTGACTGTCATCTCTCAATGCTGCCGCTGATGCTGCTGTTGTCCTACGCGGCCCTATAGGCTGCTGGATCAAAACCAAATTTGTTTTCTCCGTCGTGGCTTTGGCGTCGACAAATGGGCGTTCGTGTAGTGAAATGCTAGTAGGCTCGTCGCTATTCGTTGCTTTACGTTTAAGCAGGCGTTTAAAATTTATTACTGGTGGCGTGTTTAGGCATTTAGGCGATGACGACGGCGATGAGGCCGATGCTGTTGATGATGTCGGCGATGGCGATGGCGATGGCGATGGCGATGGAAAAGGCGATGTTGTTGGCGAAAGCGAGGGTGATGGGCAAAATGATTGTTCACTTTCAGTGCTTGTTGACTCCACTTTGTAGATTGTTTTTTGAATTCTTTTTTTTATTTAAAATTTTGTTTTTTTTTTTTTTTTTTTGTTTAAAACAATTGAGTCTTAAGATTTGTGCGTTTAAATTATTTACTTTTTTTTATCCCTCGTTTACGTTGTTGGATAATTTGTGTGTTTTACATTTTTCTAATTTTTTTTTTAATTTTTTATTGTTTTTCGTTTTTTTTTTATTTTATTTTTTTAATTAAACTTTTGAAATTATTTTTTTAAAAAATATTTCAAATTTTCGTTCATTTTTCAAGTGTCTTTTAAGATTTTTTGTAACGTTTGTAGGCGATATGAAGGAATATATAATATTCAGAGGCCAAAATACACGAATTTAACGAAGATATTGACGACTCTTCTATTGATTAATGACTGATTGATTGACAGATTGACAGATTGGTTAATTAATAGAGTGGGTTATCGTGATTATTGTATGTGTATGTGTATGTATGTAACATGTACCGCCTGTAAACCTTAAAATTTATGCTTCATAAGTCCTCTTAATTAAACACCTTAGATGTTGAAGCATAAATATTTACAAGGTTTGCGAGTGTGACGTCTTAATTCAAAAGACGAATGCGATTGATAATGCCTGTCCCCATAAGGGATGCAATCCAAGCAACCCAGCAAATCAGAAATTTTGTAATGATTAATAGTCGTATCATTTTTGAGTCAATTTTGTGAATATTTTAGACGTGAGTTTGGCAGATAATATGAGAATCTATGACGGATATGACATTGAACTGCAAGAGTACAAAACTGTTAAGGACTATGCATATACATATGATTAGGTCACTTGAGTTTTCATAAACGAAATACTATTATTATATTGGCAAGGTAAGGTTAAGTTAGCTAATGTGCTAGACACCCTTAAAGGAAGAGGTCCCACTTAACCATTGTGATCTATCCGAGCACATCAGACATTCCCTAAAGTAAACTATTATTCGAAGAAGACTTTAAACTGTGCAGGACCCGCCACTTATGGTTACAACTAACACATGTACAGCATATGTGATGTAAAAAGCTAGGTCGTAATGCTCGCCGAAAGTTTATAATGAGCCATTAAGTAAGTAAATAACAGGAAACAGTGTTCCACTTACGAATAGTGCGTCCGAAGAACGAATTTTTTCCTGCAATGCATAGTGCGTTTCACTGGCCAATCTACAGCTCAAAGCTCTTCAATGATACATACATACATAATTGGTCATTACAACACTTCAATCAGGATTACGACCTAGTTTCTCACACCACTTATGTTGTGTGTGTTAATTTTATGCATGAATGGCGGGACGTACAGTTTAAAGTCGACTCCGAACGACAGATTTTTGAGAAACTTTTTCTTGGCAATTTTATTTCTTTCGCAGAGTTTTTGCCAAAAATCTGCTGAGAGGAAGTCGCCGAAGAAATATTTTTTGTATTTTGTTTTGATGTCTGGCCTGGGGCTCGAACCCTGGCTTTTCGTCTTATAAGCCAACACATTACCTACTAGACCACGGCGACTTTAATGATCGAAAAGAAATATACAAAAGGATATAGAAAGTTGGAGCACTATAAGGCAGCTTATGAGCTATTGCTTGCTACAAATTGTTCAATTTGTCAATTCCAGAGATTTCAATGTAGGCTTCGCCACATTGGCTCACCAAAATATCTCAACGATCGTTATAGATGCGCTTTCCTAATGGAAAGTCAGTGCACTTTGTTTCCTTTGACCTGTATTGAAGTGATTTCAAAACGTTATTTTTAACTTTCACTCTTCGCATTACTTTATTGAAATTTTGGCAATGGAAACAATGAAACCGAAATTCTGCATAATTGGCTGCTAAAATAGTACAATTTTCAAGAGTCGTCTAGTTAAAGTTGTCTTGTCCTCTTTATGCAGTCCACTCAGAGTCCACGTAAAAAATTAAAGAAGTCTTCTCCTTTCAAACGTTGATTTCAATTTAATATGACACGTTTTTTTTGGTTTGCTGGGTATTTAAGAAAAACGTGTACACACTCTCCAGCATACACAAACATAAAAAGGAATGAAGTGTATGTATGTGTGTGTGTATGTACGATAGATAGTGTGAGTGTGTGTGTGAAAAATACACTGTGACTGTCGCACTTACATTCTGTTAATGAATACGTACGTATGTTTCGATTAATATTGTGTGGTTTTACTTTGTTTACGACGATTATTAATTTAGTTTTTGTTTTTAAAAAGTTTATTTTTAATAAAACTTAGAATCACAACGTTTAAATAATTATTTCGAGTTAAAAAAAAATACGTTTCTTAAATTTTTTAAGATTTTCAAAAAAGAAAACAAAACTGTTTTAATATTTTCGCGTTTTTTTTTTTTGGTTTTGGTTTTAAAAAAGAATTGTTTGTTTTGTTTTTGTTTTTGTTGTCGTTAAATATTTTTAATTTAATTTTGTTTGTTTTTTTGTAAAACTTAATAATAAAAGAGATGGGTTTTACGTTTTTTATTTTGTTGTAATAAAAAAAAATCAGCCTTTTAAGTGCACTTATAAAAAACGTTTAATTTTTTTTGTTTTTGTTTTTAATTTAAGTTTAATTTTGTTTCAAAATAAATTGCTTTTAAAAATAATTACGAATTGCTTTTAATTCTCCGTTTTTGTTTCTTTTTTTTAACGTTTTTTGTCTTTTTTCTTTCTTTCGCGTTACAATTTAACGAAAGTGAATCTCTATTATTTTGATTCTTCTTGTTGCTGTTGTCATTTTTGTTGTTGTTGTTGCTTTGTGTTGTATAGAGAGCATTAATTTAAAAGGAAGAAAATTCACATATGTACGTAAACTGAGAGAAAATTTCTTATTAAAAATCCATTTTTTATTTTTTGTTTTTGCATTTGTTTGTTAAACACGCCACAAAACAAATGTTTTTTAATTAATTTCATTCGTACATTCCATTGAAAGTGATGATTTGTTTACAAATAATTTCCATTTGTTGCTATTGTTGCTGTTGTTATGTTTAAATCCTTAAATTATCATTTTTAATGCCTTTTTTTCGATTTTAATTTTAATTTTTTCTTTTTATTTTTCATTTTCATTTTTTTAAGTACTTAGTTTTGTTCACACAGTTTTGCCTGTATTTCTTCATTGAAATGCAATTCTAAACTTTTCTGTATTGCACAAACACTAACAGAGAGACTGGATGGTTGGATGGATGGATGACTGCCTTGATTGTAGATTTTTCTTGTGCTTTCGCTAATTCTGCTTCTTCTTTTTCTTCTTCGTTTGCTTTTCTATCAGTGAGAATATGTATCCTGACTGCAACAACAATCCTGGTGATTATAAAAATGCATCAGCGTGTGCGCACTCTTCATATTTAGGACGAGAGAAGAAACCAACGGGGGTTTTTGCACAAAATAAAAACACCCAAACACACACACACACACACTCACTCATACATGAAAAGCACAGAGAGTTAGAAAAAGCAGTAGTACACTTTCCTCTCCTCTCCTCTCTCTCTCTTTGTTTTATTCCGTTTTTAATTTTTTTTTTATTGTTTTTGTTGGTAATGCCTTTAATAATGTCAAAGTAATTGGAAGTGTGTCGTTTCAAAATAAAAACATTGAAAAAGAAAAAAGCACAGAAACACTCTCAAAAAGGCAACACGAACAATGTTTTTCTCTCACTCGTTTTAGTTTTACTGTTCCTAGTGCCAACCATGCCCCTTGTGTTTGAGAAATTACCGTTAGAATATAAATAAAACGAAAAATCAATAATTTTTTTTTAATTTTAATTAAGTGTTGCCATATTTTCTTCTCAATATTATTGTTTATTGTTATTTATTCATTTTATTAACACATGTTGTTTAATTTTTTTCCTTCTTTCTTAAAATTGTTGTTGTTGTTGTTCCTTTTTATTTTGGGGCTTGTGAGAATATTTTTTGTTGTTGCTTTATTTGAATATTTTGTTGTATTAACAGCGTTAAATACTTCTCTTCGTCAAGTCAAATCACAACAGAATGCAGCAGAGTATGTTTTTTATACATTTTATTTGTTGTCATTGTTGTTGTAGTTTTTTTTTTGTTTGTTTTCATTTCGGTATATCCAGCAAGGACACGAAAATTCTTCCAGTTTTTCATAACGTTCCAGGATTGCGTATAAAAAACATGCTATAAATTGTTATGCTATGCAAACAGAACCTTAAATCAATGAATTCATTTTAAGGAATAGTTCGGAAGGCAATACTTTACGTAATAAAATTAGAAAGAAAACAATTCAAAACGTTTACACAGTTGACGAAGAACCGAAACAAAATATAATGAAAATATTTTTGTTTATTGTGTTCTTTTCATGTCACAATTTATTTATTTTAACTATTCACTGCCGTTGTACTTTAGATATTTTATATCTTTACAGAAGAATGCATCGCTGATCTAATAAAATGCAATGGTTTTGGAAAAACTGTCATCCTATAAGGTTTACACAATATTTTCCGTTCTCTTCCACACAAAAATTTTAAATATTGTACGATATTTAATAGGTATTGCCGTGTAAACCCCGATGTTATAGCCAAACATTTATATAATTTCGAATACATAAACATTTTTCTCCATGTTTAACGAATTCATTCTTTACAACTCTGCCTTAACACTTATATGCTGTGTTATGCTGGTATAGAACATTTTACACTCCCTCCTTATTTTTCAAATTGCACACTGAACACCTTTTTTTGTTGTTGTTGTTGTTGGTTAAGTGTGTCAGAGAGTGCGTATGTTTGTTTGTTTGTTGGCTTATGTGTGTTAATAAAATAAAAACTTTCACAAGCATATATTTTCACTTTCCACTTAACCCTTATTTATTCTTCTATTTCTCTATTTTTATGTTGTTCTTTTTTTTCTCTATTTTCAAACCAAACAGTAGAAAAACTAACACATGCATACACAGGCCAACAGAACACTGACACAACAGAAGCAAAACACAAGCAATCCCTTTAGTCTGCCTGCCTGCCTTGGTTTCATTTCGTTTCGTTTCTTTTGTTTATTGAAGAATCTCCTTTTTTTTCACGGAGAGTACGAGTATTAATGAGAGCATTAAAAAAGCTAAGAGCGTGTGAGAGAGGGTGGGGGAGCCATGTTATAAATGCATGCCTGCATGCATGTTTCTTTCCATTTCGTTGTTTATTTTGTTTTATTTCCTTAAAATCAAAGTTACTCTCACGCATACATACATACTTACATTTAGGCACTCGTAACAAAAAATAAAATACAACAACACTGTGAAAAATAGGACTCGTCACTGGAATATAGGAAAATAGGGTTAGTAGGCATAATGCCAAGTGCATTGACTGGAAGTGTATATGTAAACTTTAATTTGTGCCATTAAAATCATCCCCTAAAAACAGTGGCGTACTTTCAATACGGCAATGTGTGCATATTTTTGGAATTTTGGAGATTTGAAAACAAGAACAAAAACGTGGTGGTATGGCATGAAGACAGAACTTGATTTGGTACTTTCTTCATATTGCAAGAAAACGATGTTTTAGTACCGTGGAAATGCTGGTATCTAAATAAATAGTTTTTTAATTTCTCCAAAAACGGTATTGCCATTAGAAGTAAACTTTTTATGTCATAATAAAAATGAAAAAAAGAAATATTTTAAGTTTCTTAAGTATGTTAATTGATAAAAATTACCTGTTGCCTGTATACATACAGTATGATGTGCATGGAGTTATAATTTTTAAAATGGAGTTTTAAGGTAAAATTTAATGAATTTCCAACTGGTTTCCATTGTTTTGAAAGAGAACAATTTTTGAATTAGAATTTATGCAACAACGGCAACAATTTTTCCCATGAATTACTCGCTATGCTTGCTATACCATTCATAGTACAAGTGAAATAATTAAAAAAATAATGTTTAAACATTTTCTTTAACAATTTTATTGTGTTAATTTCCGTATATACAACATATAACCTTTTTAAGGTTAGAAAATTTAAATAAAATGAATGTATTCAAGATTATTTTCAGATGTATATTGTATTTAAAAAGTAATCGTAAAACTTTTCATAATTATTCTAAGAGCGTAAAACTAACTAAAAAATTAAAAGCCTGTAAAAAGATCATTTAAACATTTCTTTTATAACACTGTGCAACGATTTGTTAAAGAAATGGAGAAAATAAAACATATTTTTCTTAATAATTTTAAATATAAAATCTGTAACCCTCTGCTAAAGACTATCCTTCATCCTTCGTTAGAATTTATATACTGCTTCGTGTGATAACATATGGTAAATAAGTTAGTGTTTGTAGTTGTTCAGGCTTTATTATAATTGAAAAATAGATTTGAAAACTCCCCTGACTCTAAATAGATTATGCAATTTTCAGCAAAAAACCTTCCCTTTTTGCACAGAACTTTAATCGTAGAGGTCATACATACATGTTACTGTTTCTATCTTTTTCGGAGCTCAATCATTATACCTATCTCTTGAGGATACATTCATTATTTAATTCATTCATTAAGATTTATGTAACTGGCCTGTAGTTAATTTATTGTGCTTATGTTATGCACAATACTGTCTGTGTACCAATTTCTATGTAGTAAAGAAGCCAATTATATGGGTATGTAAATAGTACTCATCTTTATTACCCTCTTTCTCTTACAAAATTCTTACACAAACAGCAATTACTTACTGTTTTTTGCATTGTCTTCTCTTCCAGCTCTCTCTCTGCTCTAAGTAAGAAAATCAAACATGATTCTTGTATACGGAAAAACAATAACAAAATAAGTCCCGTAATAAAGTCCCAGTTAGTGTAAGGTAAACATGTATTTTTTTTTTTAATATGGAAACCTGTTAGTTACGCACACATGCACATGTCCAGGCCTAAATTCAAATGTGTTGTGCACGTCGCATGTAAGTTAATGTTTATACGAAAATCATTTCGTACATCAAACATCGTTATAAATGAAGAAGGCGAAGTAGATAGAAAAACACTCATATTTACACATAAAATTTGTTGTTACTGTGGTGTTAATGTTGCTGTTGTTTGGTGCTGATAGTGGTGGTAGTGGTAGTGTTAGTAGTTGTGTGTCAGCTTTAGTAATATTTATTTTTAATTCTATATATTGCGCAACTGTGTTGCAATCTCATAACAAACAACACACCACCAATAAAAAAAAAAAACGCTAAATAATGTGCAAACATTTCTCAAAACAAACCCAGACGGGTTTGCGGCTAAAATATGTACGTAAAATGTGTTGTTTGTTGCTACAACAACAAACGAACAAACAAGTTTTTCATTCGTTCGGTCGTTCGTTCATTGTTTGGGTTGCAAGTTGTGTGTCTCGTTATTGAGCACGTTTGAGAAGTCCAACACAATAACAGTAGTTGTGAACTCTAATGTACGTTTACAACCAAAAATGTACGATAAGAAAACTGAAAACAACAACAAGTACAACAACAATAAAAAATGGGTAAAAAAAAATTATGACAACAATAAGTGTGTGGTCAAGTTCAATTTATGTTTTTTTTTTCGTGTGTGTGTATGTGCCCCAAAAATAATAGAAGGTGGCAACCGCATGTTGTTGTTATTGTTTTGATTCACAACAAAATTAGTGCATGCTCACTAACATACACACACAGTCACAAATTCTTCACATTTTTGTTTTAATGCAGGAGAAGAGAATTTTAAATGAAATAAGAGAGAGTCTAAGACTTTTTGAGTGTAATTTTTGGACTCCCTGAAATGGCGAGACTTAAAATATTCCTTACGGGCTGTTACAGAATACAATTAAGTTGTTAGAATTTAAATCTAACATGGATAGGAAATATTTCAGCATTACGAATGCCGCATTTGACATTTGACCTCTCATTAAACCAGATTTAACCTTAGCTAACGTTATTTTTTTTTCAAGTTTAATTCTCTCCCAAAATATATGGTTCTGAATTGTATCACTACAATCTAGGATTAGAATATGAATGAAATGTTGTGGAGGGAAAATAAATAGGAATGTTTTTATCATTTGACTTACCTCTTATAGTGCTGGGCATTATATTTTTTGTTGTATTTGCTGTTGATGTTGTTGTTGTTGTTGTTGATTAGTAATCATATATTTTGTAAATTTCAAAATCGAATCTTTGAAAAATCGCTTGAAAATTGCTTTAATTGGCATTACACATAATGTAACTGTTATTTTTACACACATGCTCTCTATTCTCGTCTACTACTCTCTCTCGCTATTACACTTTATTTATACTCTCTGTTGTTTTTTTCACTCACACACAATTGTATTCACATCCATGTTAACACGACTACATGCATGCATGACATGCATCGAAATTTTGTTTTCAATTCCTAGGACAACCAACACATGCTTTCATTTCATTTTAAAAATAGATCAGAGGAGCAAATTGTAACGGTTTTTATGTCTTTGCTCTGTGGCGTGTATGTGAAGGCAATAGCCTTTTAATCATAAACATGTTACGGAAGCCATTATTTTTTAACATTTTAGCGTTTAAGCGCTAAACTCTTTTATTTTATTTTTGAAGTGTATTTTAAATATTTTCGGTTTTGTTAATTTAAATTGTATTATTTTTTTTTTTGTTCAAAAATTTATTTCATTTTAAATAAACAAATGAAAAAGTGAACAACTTTTTTTTGTAAAAAAAAATTTGACTTCCTCGGCTGGACAAACGGTTACACACTGAAAAACCTTTCTTTACAATTGTTGGCCAAAAGATGCCTGTTGTTGCCTGTTGGCCTGCCAGCATTCTTTGCCTTTGTAAAAATTCAAAAAGAAATAAATAAAAATGAAGTAAAAGAAGATGCAGAAGATGGGAAATGAAAATACAAAACATAACAACAACAACAACAAAAACAATTTTGTATGTGTCTGTGATTGTTTTTGTTTTTTTTATTTAAAACAACGAAAACTTGCCTTACCATGAATGCTTTTTCCAATGTTCACTTTGCTTTAAAGCCAGACTTTTTTAAATTCGTTGTTGTTGCTGCTGTTGTTGTTGTCGTGTTCCTTTTTTGTGTAAGACACCAGAGCAAACAGCTAACGGTTTATTTCGTTGTATACACCATAATCAGCCTGTTGGTGAGTCTACCAGCAACCAGCTTAAACATCTTTATCTTGGCCTGCTGCACATATGCATTCGTACACCTTCGTTTTGCCTGTGTTAATAACGCTTTAAACGCTCTAATGCTGTTTCCTTTTCAGCTCTCACAAGCGATTGACTTAAGAAAACAAAGTTTAATACAGGATTAACGAAACAAAAAATGGAAATATTTTGTCAAATTAAATTAAATTGTATTTATTAATTATAAACGATTAACGGTGATCATTGGAAGAAAATTTTTCTCTACCAATATTCCATGTACAACTATCCCGCGCTATAAAACCAAGAGACAACCACACTAGTTGCTGTATTATAATACGTATGTGCTATGTGTGTATGGTTGTGGGTTCTTTAATGTCAGTTTTTTTTTTTTTTCAATGAAATTAATCTTTTGTCTACATTACTGATGGCAATCTGACTCCAATTATGGCCAAATAAATGTTGTAGAACTGAAGAGTTAAAGTTTTACATCCAATCACTGTAAACTCGCGTTCAAGTGACAAATTCCGATACTTTTTAATTGTTTTCCTTACAAAGATGATCATTTCAATTGATTGACTTTAGAGAGTAAGCACTAGCGATTTTGTGCCTTGCAACGAGCCAATCGTTTTCGCTTTTCCATTAACTTTTTATAGCCAGAACACTGGGTTTTTCCATCATGACTTCTAGAAGGGTAGACCTGTCTGTTGCGAGTCTCTAAACGAGATAGCATCATATGGTTACCAGGGTATAGTGATATGCGTGATTAATGGACCTGACGTGATACGACTACTACCTTCAGCTACTGCAAAGTTAGGTTTGACAATGGAGTCATAGATTCGATTTACGCCACGTGTACGGCTGCGAAAGCGGGCAAGATAATACAGTAAATTTGTTAAAGATTAGATAAAGGGTGCGATAAGCATTAGCCCTGGCCATATGGCCAATTACTACTGTAAGAGCTCTAGCCAAGACTAGGGAAAACGAAGGACTGTTGTAACGCAATAGGTGTTTCAATCCTCTTTGGTCGACAGCACTTCCACCTACCTACCTATTTTAGATTGATTCTCTTACTCCCATCTCAGCTGGACGACGATTTTGTTAAACCAAACTTTTCTCAATTTTGCGAAATCATGTTTTCACAGTACCTGACAATACTGGTGATGAATTTTTATTATTTTCATACGAATATCCTTAAATCTCACACTAGCAGGTTAGTTCACTATCCGCAAAACTACCGCAGCTGCATGATCTTATAATTCATTGAACATTTTCTAATTAGTTTTCTTCTTATTGTTATTATTTCCATAGATTTTTATTTATTATTAAAAACAAATATAAATTATTATTAAATTAATACATACATACACACATACATACACACAATACACTTTTTTATACTGAAATATTCGTTTATGGAATAAAATGTAAACAAAAATGCGCGTCATTGGCATTACTGTTGCTTGCTATTTATAATAAATGTTATCGCATCTTTGCAAATGCGTTTGCTTTGTTGTTGTTGTTGTTTAATGGGGATGTGCTTTGTTTCAATATTTTTTTTTTTGCTCACACGCATTTCATAAAAAGAAATAAAAGAAGAAAGAGTTACAGGAGTATTGGTACGGTACTCTTGCGTAATATTTGTTGTTTTTTTTTTTCATATCATACAAGTAAAGTAAAGAGTGTGAATGCAAAAGTAAATACAATAAAACACACAAACAAACAAATCGTTAATGCAACAACAATGACTGAAATATGGGAATGAAACAAAAGGGATGGGATGGGATGTTAAACATCTGAAGATGACAGGTTTCAATAACAATTTGTTGTTAAAATTGTACAGCCAAGGGCGACCAATAAAGAACGCTATAAAACTGAAAATGATATCGGTACTCGGGGGTGTAAAATAAAATTTAAAATGTGAGTACTATACGTACGTAGATTTATAAGAAATTTTCGAAAATTTTTTCGAAATACTTTTGTTTCTAAGAACCAAACAAGAAATCACTTGACAAAATTGAATTTCTTTTTTTTTCTCTCTCTAAATTGCCATTCAGGCATTCAAGTACATCAGTCAGCCAACGATCATGATAATTTATTTATTATCGTAACGAAAATGATGATAATGATGATGATGATGTACAAGTTGTTATTGTAATTGTTTTAAGTGCATGGTACGGTATGTTGCGTTGGAGTTTGGCGGCAAAAGTTTTGTTATTGTCGTTGGTTGTACATCTTTCACGTTAAGAAAAACAAGTTTTCGAAGTACCGCTATTCGACTGACTCAGCAATGTTGTAAACAACGACAGCCGCAACAGCAAGAGAAGCGATATTAAAAAATAAAAAAAATAAAGATTCTATGAAAATATACACAAACGAACACACTGACAGTGGTCACAAAAAATAAACAACACCACGATTCGCATTATAATTGTCATGAAGAGGTGTCAAAGTATTGCGACTATACGATCTATTGTTGTACCTTCAATCTAGAACTATGTCTATAGAGTATCCTTATAAAATGTCTCTAAAGCTATTGCCTTGACGAACTTTAGTGTACTGCTCGGTATCAACAAGGACAATTTCCTGCATAACACCTGATATGCATCAACATACATACAAACATAGGTGTTTCGTTCTGGATTGCATTAATGCTTCTCAATATGTTCTGATGATTCATTCTGATCTCTTTGTCATTTACTAGGAAAAGTAAAGGTTTTGGCCCCACTATTGGGGCCAATTCTATTCATCAATTCAAAGAAAAAAAAAATCGAAACTTTAAAGTAAAAAGAATTTAAAAAATTTGTTGTACAAAGTTGCTAATAAAAAATTAACGCATTTTTTTTTGCCCACTGTACATACACTTAGATCCTCCCAGATATAAACACGCTCGTTCAATTACTACTACCACTGCTGTTGCTATAAAGGCAAAGCAAAGTAAAAAAAAAACATCATAATTTTTGTATTTATTATTGTTTTTGTTTTCTTTTGCATTTTTCTGCTTTTTTTTTCTGTGTATTAACGAACGATCATTGTACTAAGCCAAGCAACTTGGGGTCATCGAACGTTCTTTACATCAGTGTGCTAAAGAATATGGGAATCAAAACAATAACGTGAAAACAAAAACAAAAAAAAAAGAACACATACGAATAATAAGAAGTAAACAGAAAAAGCAACAGAGTAAAAGAACGGGATTATTTTTATACACACACACATACACGCTCATTTGTATGCATAAAAATTCTCTCTCATAAATATCAGGTTTATGGGATTTTAATTATGCGATGAACAAAAAAAAAGAAAAAACAAGAAAGAAATAAAAAATTCTTTTTACATTAAGAGAGAGCGGATTTAAGAATGTTTTAAGAGAAATTTCTTCGGAAGAGAAGAAGAAGAATAAGCTGTTTAATCACATTGTAATTATTCTCTTAGTGTGTAGGTATGTGTGTGTTGTTATTTGTTAAATGGTGACGGTTATGAAATTGATATTAATTTGTCAGGCCCGTTAGAAGAAAATGTTAAATTTTCTGTTAAATGACTTTTATGGGAACGTTTTTCTTTTCTTTTCTTTGCATTTCTTTTTTTTGTTTTGTGTGCGTGTGTGTGTGTGTAATGATGTTGCAAAAAAATTTTCCATTTTAACCAGTTTTTTTTTTTTTAAGAAGAAAAAACAGTAATTTGTGCTAATTTAAGTAAATAATTGCTACTGTTTAATTAACTGTAATAATTGGCAACACATTACAAGAGAAAAATACCAAATTGTTCCATTTTCAAAATTTAGAATATTTACTTACTTACATATGTACATTGGTACATACATATGTATGTACATTTTAGTTGTCAAACTCTTTTGAAATACCTATAGAAGTTTTTTGTAGTTGTTGTATTTTAGATAGGCAGCTAGGTTCTGTGAAATGGTAGGAATGGTAAACCTATACTCTGAACAAATTGGAAAGTTAAGAATGTTGCTATAGGTACCTATTCAATGAACTATTGCTTTGAAACTCATACCCATTCAATAATATTGATTCAATACTCAATTAACAATGCAATCCACTTGCCTTATCCATAAGAAAATTATATTACTGGACCTGACCAGCCGTGAATTATTTACTTACAGTAGATGACATATTAGGGCATAGGTATGAGCTAATCTAGTTGTCCACCACTGTATACAATAACAGCCCAGCTTAAGACAGCTGATTGTACACAAATATTTCGTAACACTTTTGTTCGTACATACATATTTTAATAAAACAAAAATTTAATAAATTTTTTTTCTTCCAAAAATTTCTTTTTTCTTCCTATTATTTAATATGCGTTTATTCGTTCTGTATATTATTTATGAGCTGGTAATCGGCTGTAAAGAATTCCAAAGGTGTGGTGGATACGATTATTAATTTCCCATCTTTAGTATTTAAAACTCTCTTGTTTTTGTTTTGTTTTTGCATTTTTTTGAGGGTTTTTGCTCTTTCAGAGCCCAGAGCAAAAAACCTAAAAAGAAAAAATGTAAGAAAGTGAGTGTAAAAGTATTTTTTTGGGGAATTTTATTTGTTATTTTTGTTATTGCTTTCATTGTGTGTATGTTTATGAATGTGTTTTGCATGTGTGTGTGTGAGTATTTTTCATAAATAAGCACTTTTTAGTTTCATTAAATAAAATTAAGTTTATTTTACTGTTGCCTGGCTGTATGCTGTTGTTGTTGTTGTTGCTGTTTTTATAGAATCCCATAATGTGTATAGCGGTATATTCTTACGAAATACCGTAGAGCCCGGTAAGCAAAGCTCAATGACCTCTCAGACACAGTCAGCCAAAATATAAATAAAAATAAAGTAGGAAAACAAAAACAACAATAATAATAATGAAACAAAAAAAAAAACAAAAAAAAAACACGCTAAAATAATACTACACAGTCATACTTAAAAATGTTAATTTGGTTGTTGTTGTTGTTTCTTCTTCTTTTTTATTTATTCAGAATTGTGACTGTTATTGTTGTTGTTGTTGCTGTTGGTGTTGTATTAAAAGTATTTAAAAATTTATTCTTATTGACATACTGACGAACGTGATTCTTTTTAAATATTTAAACAACAGCAACAAGCAACCGCAGCAACAACAATTTATTGTTAATATCTGTTTCATACACTATACAATACATTATTCTAATTGTTGTTGTTGTTGCTGTTGTTGTTGTTGTTGCTGTTATTAATGTTTAACAAATATTTCTAAAAATGTGTACAAGTGTGTGAATTTTTTTGGGCTCGTTGCCGATTTTTATAATAAAAACAACGACAACAAATAGAAACGTTTAAAAGAGCAAAAAAAAACTACAAATTGATGACTGACTGACTGGAATGACTGTTATTTTACTGACAACGAACCGTTATGTTATTCATATATTTTTAATTTCACGACTTTTTTACTCACTTACAGTCTTTTTTATTTGAATTTTAATACCTTTTTTTGTTTATTGTTTTCTTTTTTTTTTTGTTGTTTAACAATTTCATAATATTATGACACAGCAACAACAAGAAGAACGACTTGGTATTTAACAAATGATTCTGGCTTCTGTTACAAATTGTCTTTGGTTTTATGTACCGTTTTTTTTTCTTTTTAGCAACAATTAATATGTATTTAAGAATGTTTTTCAATAATTGTTATCGATAATAGGCATGGATTTTTTACTGTATTTTTTTGTTGAAAACCATTAAAATGTATGGATATGTACATTGTTTCACACTAAATGAAATGCAAGGCGGCAAGATAGGTAGTGTGTTGTCTTATTAGACGTAAGGCCAGGGTTCAAACGACAAAACGAAATATGAGAAAATATTTCTTCTGCGACTACTCAGCAGATTTCTGGCAAAAACTCTGAGAGTCAATAAAAAATTGCCATAAAAAAGTTTCTAATAAATCTGTCGTTTAGAATCGACTTTAAACTGTAGATCCCGCCACTCATGTATAAAATTAACACACAGAACATTAACGGTGTGAGAAACTAGTTCGTAATCCTGACTAAAGGGTTGTAATGACCAATTGTGTTTGTATGTATGTATGTATGTGAAATGCAAGGCTCTCTCTATGAATAAACCAATGCCGATTTAAGCGAGGTGGTACAGAGTACATGATTCCATTTCCTTCTTTCGAGAATTTTAAAGGAGGTATAACAAGTTTTACTGCGAATAAAATTGCAAATCACGACTATTGAAGACTCTTTCATAAAGGAAAAGATAAATTAAACCTCGTTACAGGAAAAATAAAAAGAATACAAGAAATGCCAAACAATAACATGGGACCCTACGCATACTGATTTAGGAAGTTTCTATTCAAAAAATACAGAAACTTCAATATCAGTTGTGAAGATCATATCGAAACTGTGTACCTATTACACCAAATACACCTTCCAACTTGCTGCTATGAACTACCCGACTCTAATTTAATGTCTATCAGAGGTAGGTAGGTGGCTGTCCACCCAAGACAGTCACAAAGGGCCCATTGTAATACCACGGTTTTCCATTATCCTCTGGGCCCGGCATCGCTCGGAGCTTCTGATGAAGTGACTCGGGCTGCCAATGTCAATGCTTGACAGTTCCTCTCGCTTAACCTTGTAGTAGGCATCAAAATGCCTATTTCTCCTTTGACATAATGCCGAGCATGTTCCCAGCAAATGAAGAACATTCTCCCCTTTTTTCTCATCTCTGCCGTTTCTACAGAAAACATTTGGAAGATGCCCTACACCGTACTACTCGTATAACAGTTTTATTAAATCAATCTTTGCTAATCGCCTTATGGTTGGTAAAAATTTTATTTCGTGTATTTTAACAATTCTTGGCTATTTAAAGTTGTCCCAACGACAATTTACGGCCAACTTAATTAGTAAAAAATGTCACAATAAATTTATGCTCCACACAAGAAAAATAAGCAACAAAAGAAATGAGATTATTTGGTTACGCAAACACATACGCACACACACTTACGACACAATTACAATTACACACACACAGGCATTATTCTAGAGTTTCTATTTCTCTTTAAAATAACATTTACAAAGTTTGTGCTGTCTTTCCATTGGCCAACGAAAACTACGGCAAACAAACAAAACCAACTAAACAAAAAATAAAACTTATTCCACACAGTTGTTATCCCTGGTATGAATTCTAGCAATGTATTGTATGCATGTGTGTATGTGTACAATGTTTATGTGTTTCTTTATGTCTGTATTGTATATCATCCCTTCTTTCTTTTAATTTTAGAGCATTTGTTGTTGTTGTTGTTGTTGATGTTTCCTTGTATACGATGTTGTTTCAGCCAGCCAATGAAATTGTTTCGGGATATTTTGCAGGGGGAACAAAAAAAGAAAAGGATTTTACAGTGGTCAACAGCAGCAGCTATAAAAAGGATTGCTTAACCGCCACTAGTGTTCAGTTTCAATTCGATTGTAAATAGTTTTCCTAGTGATTTAGGGTGTTTAAATAAACAATTCTAATCAATTGTGTTTTTTAAAAATTAAAAATTTTAAAAAAATAAATTTAAAATGTAAGAACTTTTCAACAAAATAATTCAAGAAATTATATTCAAATTTATTTAATTTATTGTAAAAAGATTTTCCAAATTGTTTTCGTTTTTTCTTTTATTTTATTCACGGGAATATAATTTCACAGTTGTAAGACCATGTTTGTTCTAAATTCTGGGCTGTTTTGGTGACAATACGATCTATTGTACTGCCCTCCGCCTATATACACAGGATCTCCTCCGAACCTACTGGTCTAACAAACTTCAGAATGCTGCTCGGTGTCAATGAGGCCAAGACCCTGCACAGCATCTCATATGCACCCAGAAGTTTCCTTTTAATGCCTCACAGTATTCAAATATGTGTTCTGTTGATTCATTCCCATCTTCACAGCAATTTCATGTTGGTTTTGCGACGATTTCCATTCTCAACAAGTGTACAGTGTGAGTCTACAATGCCGTATCAAAATATCAGTTACTGAACTCAGTTTGTTCCTGGAAATTCTGTTTCTTAACATAAATCCCCTCTTATTGTAATTTCGTAAATAAAAGTTATGAATGCCTGCAATCAATTTGGTTTGAGAAGAGTTTTTGCTTTTCTTTATCCTCTCGTTTGTTGAGTCTACGCTTCCAAATATCTGCTTCCGCTTAACAGAAAGGTCGTATGCCTATCTACCTGCTTATATCTGCGAATTCGCACATGATCTGGGACCCAGTAGGGAGTAACCCTATTTTCCATACCATTTTCCCATAGACAGTCTCAGTGACGGTTTGACTGTCAGATAGTATTGTTAAGTCTCACGAGCAGTAGCTATTTCATTCTGGGACCGCTGCTGTCCCAGTAGCTGTTCTCAATCCGTCTTTATCAGAGATCAGCAATGAGTATTCAAAACGAAGAGTCACTCGAATCATTTATAAGTATTTTTCTAAAGTTATGAATCTAAATGAGTAGGCTTATGAATCAAACATATTTCGATTGGTATGAATTTGATATCAACGTTGTACTCATACTCATTGCAACCTGTACTTATAAATCAACGTTGTAGTGAGTAAGAATGAGTCGGAGTACATAGTTAAATTTCAATATTGTTGTTATTGTTATATTCAAAATTTCATGAGTGCTTATGAGTAGCGAAAAAACGATTCATTGCTGATCTCTGATCTGTATACGACACAATATTCCTTTTTTTGAAGCATGTAGCTTACAGATTACTCCATTAATTTTTGTTACTAAGTCTCGTTGCCAAGCATTTCTCAAAATCATAGAGTGAACTGGTTCTGTCCCGGACACAGACAGTTAAGGAGGGAGCTGTCAGCCACTCGATTATTTCACGAAATTCTCTAATGACTCTCATGTTAGATCCTCTCCTCCCATCATCCTCATATTCAATATCGTGTCCAGTGGACTTAAATTCAACAGAGCTTCCAGTGCTGCTGTAGAACAGGTCTCCATTGCCTTTGTTATACGGATATATGTTGGTCGTCTATGTATTTTGTGCTACAGATACAGAATTCGTTAAATCGGTTTCTGGGAAAATTAATTTGTACAGGATTTTTTTTACCAATTGAGACAAAAATCTGCTACCAAATGGAATTGAATGGATTTTGAAGAAGAGCAAAAAAAAAGTTTGAGAAACTAATTGCTACGGATAAGTCTTTCAAATCTATCATTCGAAGTCGACATTTCACCAAAGTTCAGTTTGTGAAAGTTGGTCGATAAGTTATTGAAGTGCCTGATATGGAGCCTGTATTAAGTTAGAATTAGCCGAACGTTCATGGAATTGTACGTTAGTTTTTAGCATAAGAAAAGCAATGCTAATGCTTACCGAAATTACATTATCGTACGGTAATTGCTCTCGTTGATTTTCGCATGCTAAAGACGGTAAGAAGTTGCCGTGGTCTAGTAGGTAGCGTGTTGGCTTATTAGACGTAAAGCCAGGATTCAAACCCCAGGTCAAACATCAAAACGAAATACAAAAAAGTATTTCTTCGGCGACTTCCTCTCAGCAGATTTCTGGCAAAAAAAAACTCTGAGGGTAAATGAATAAATTGGAATGAAAAGTTTCTCAAAAAAATCTGTCGTTCGGAGTCGACTTTAAACTGTACGTCCCGCCACTTATAGATAAAATTAACACACATAATATACATAAGTGGTGTAAGAAACTTGGTCGTAATCCTGACTGAAGGGTTGTAATGACCAATTATGTATGTATGTACAGTGGTGGCCTTATAATTAGAAACGTTTTACAATTTTCACTGTGTACCTGTGGTCAAAGGCTTTGTTTGGAGGACGTCTTACATACGTTTTTCCATCATTGGGACAAATTAAACTTAGATTCGTCACTCCAGAGAACTCTGTTCCAGAAACATCGTTTCTAATTATAAGGCCACCACTGTATGTAGTTATCGGAAATAACACTTGAAGCTATCGATTGCTTGTAAGCATACACTTGAGGTGTATAAAATTTAAAATTCATTCACAAATTGTAGACCATCAAGTGGACATAAAAAGAACGCCACATTTTCATACAAATTTTTACAATTAATTTTCATTTACAAAAAGAAACTGACTGCCGCCAAATGCTTACAAATAAATTTCTAAGAAAAATCAAATGCCATTTTCAAATTGACAGAATTCTACAAATTCTCAATGTAATTTCCTTTATTTTGTTTGTTTTTTGTTCATTTTTTTATTGTGACATTTGTTTGCAAGAAAAAAAAATAAGAAAATAAAACACTTCATCCCCATGCCCTTAGTTAAACATGATTTCGAATACACTTTCTAAACCATAGGCATAAAAGGTCTTAAGTATGCCCATATTCGCATTGTGACTTGCTTGTCTAGTTATCGAAAATGCAAACGATGAAGCCCTACAATTACAACAAAAAAAAAGAAAAAACGATTTTTTCAATACTTTTCATATGAAAATCGTTCAGTACAATTTCATCATTTCGAACGAACTGCTCAGGTCTTTTAGAGCCCCTAGTTCCATTAAAAAGAACAGTGAAGCATAGAAAGACAGAAAGAAAGAAGACAAAAAACGAAAAGAGTAACAAATCCCGAGTTAAGCCAACCTCCCACCATCACCACTCCCAAGCAGTTAGTAAAATTACAAATTATTTCCTGATAAAAATTATTCTACAATATCAACGAGTGGCAAAAATATTTACATATGTTAACTGTAAACGGATTTAAGCCAAAAAAATGCAAAAAAAAAAAAGAAAAAAAAAAGCGAACGAACAAGTGAATGTAAAGAGGAGACCATTACGTACGAATAAAGAAGTGAAAAGTTAAAAATAAAATAAATACAGGCTTTACCTAATTTATTGTGAATACTTTGAAATAACACCACCTTCCCTCCCCTCCTCCCCTCCATGCTACTGCAACTACTGCTACTTTTACTACATAGTACGAGTGTTTAACCCAATTCTTTGGTTTTTTCTTTTTTTCTTTTTTTTTTTGTTGTATTTTCATGCCATTTTACACTTACTTTTCTAGCTTTGAGCAGCCTAATCAACTGAACTGAACCCGGGACTGCAGCCAACCATTACCCCCAACCAGTGAACCCATATTTAAAGTCAAGCCAAGCCACCCACACACCCTCAGCCTACACTCTCAACCAGCAGTCATTATGGATTTCACAGAATACCGTCAAAGGGGTAAGTGACACAAAGTCACAAAGTGACATATAATTACAATAACAACAACTGATGACACATACTGCGTATGTGTGTGTCTAAACAGCTTAAATTGATTCTGGCCATAGATTTTTATTTATTTTTGCAACTTCTAAAGCCTTCTTCATTGTTATTATTATTTCCATCCATTCGTCCATTGTATGTACATATGTATGCATTTGCAAAGCCCATAAAACAAACAACAACAACAACTCCCTTTAAATTTAATTTAAAATTTATTTGACTATTTATGACCCTTGTTAGGGGGGATTGGTCCATATGTCCATATGTCTGTATGTATGTCTGTAAGTTGGGTTGATTTCTATTTCCATTTTAATACACGTTTTATTTGTATTTTAGCAGAGAAAAGAAAGAAGGAAACAAAATATAAAACTTTTAAAGCCAATTACTTGGCAAAGAACGCATGAAAACTTTCTCTTTATCTTTCATTATGAAATGAAAAAAAAGTTTTTGGTTTTTTATTTATTGTTTTATAAACTGTTTTAACAGCAAATGATTCATGTTAAGATGACTTCATCTAAACTATTCGGTTACTTTTTTAACGGTTTCTTATGGATGGAACTTCATCAAATGAGTTCAGAGCAGATATCAGCAGCAATGAGTATTCAAAACGAAGAGTAGAATCGAATCATACTCATAATTTCTGATACTTATACGCATTCATACTTCTTTTACTAACATGGAGTCTCTACTCATATTTAAGGCTTGAAGTACTCATCATATTCATACTAAACATCACTGTATGATGTTGTTGATTTCGACTTTCCATAACTCAACATATACACGAATCACAAAATACGTTTGGATGGACTCACTTAGGCCGCATTGGGCCCATTGTACTACCACAGTCATCCGTTATCCCCTAGTCTCGAAACCATTCGGAGCTCCTGATGAAGCGATTCAGGCTGCCAATGTCAATCCCTGACAGTTCCTCCAGATCATCCATGTAGTAAGTACCCAAGTACTTCCTTCTCCTTTGGCATAGAGCCGGGCATGTACTCAGCAGATGAGGGACAGTCTCCTCTTCTTCCTCATTTCTGCAGCTTCTGCAGAAGTCGTTAGCAAGGTGTCCAAGACCAATGCGCCTCGCATGCGTACCCATAATGCAATGCCCCGTAATGACACCGACAACTACACTGAGCGCGCCTCTTTGGAGTTTAAGTAGACTCATTGTGCGCCCCTCATCCAGCCTTGGCCAGTTTTTACGAGCCGTTCTACTCGTTTCCGAGGCCGCCCACCTGTCGTTAACGGAATCGACGATCGCATTATCAATTATGAGCTTGCAGGTCCTCATAGGTATGCCCAGATTCGAGAACTCATCGGTGAGTTCGATGGTCGTGCCCCGCCTGGCAAGTTCATTAGCTCTACAGTTACCCGGAATACCACTGTGCCCCGGTACCCATACGATATGGATGTCATATCGTTCCGCTATCTCGTCGAGATATCTGCGACAGCCGTACACCGTCTTGGAGTTCATCACATTTGAACTCAGAGCCTTGATAGCCTCCTGGCTATCAGAAAGTATGGTGATGCTCCGCTGGGAGACCCTTCAGTTCCCAATAATACTCGCCGCAGCCTGTATGGCCTCCACCTTCGCCTGAAAAACACTGCAGTGGTCTGGTAGTCTTATAGACTGAGCTATTCCAACCGATTCCGAAAAAATTCCACTGCCAACCGCGTCGTTCAGCTTAGAACCATCGGTGTAGATTTGTACGGAGTAGACTTATGAATCAAACATATTTCGAATGGTATGAGTTTGATGTCAACGCTGTACTCATACTCATTGAGTATGAATGAATCAGAGTACATAGTTAAATTTCAATATTGTTGACTCACTTATATTCAAAATTTCATGAATGCTTATGTGTAGCGAAAAAACGATTCATTGCTGATATCTGGTTCTGAGGTACCACAATTCTCTGTTCTGCCTTCAAAAGCATTGCATTACTTCGATTTCTTAAGACGGTACAAGAAATATTTCACTCTACCCGTTCCAATCTAGTGGATAGTATGTTGACTCATTAGATGTGAGGTCGCGGTTCCAAACCTTAGCCCAGACATTTCGAACGAAACGAAATATGAAAAAATATTTCTTTCGGTGACTTCCTCTCGACAGTCTTTTGGCAAAAACTCTAAGAGTAAAACAAAAGTTGCCATTAAGAAAGTTTCGTAAAAATCTGTCATTTGGAGTCCACTTTAAACTGTAGGTCCTGCCACTCATGGATAAAATTAATACACAAAACATGGGTGATGGGAGAAGCTAGATTGTAATACTGACTGAAGAGTTGCAGTGAGTAATTAGTAGGTAAGTGTATCCGTCCGCCAATGGAATACAATTCTCATGTATGGACTGCTCCCTCGAAGTCTATTTTGAAGTTTTCTTGATCGCTTTCAGAAAAGGGCAAAATATTAACTGGCTATGGAATAATAGTGCAACAGGTAGTGGACTTCGCTAAGCAATTTACGCAGCACAGCCTGATTTAAGTTTTGATTAAGAAAAGTTCTCATATCCACTTTAGAAAACAAAGGCTTTGAGCTGCTAAAAATAAATAAATTTTCGTATTAAATAGATATGAAATTCCAGGACTTATCAGACGTACCTTGTAGAATCCATTTAATTATTTTAAAGTCTTAATATTTTAATTGAATTTTCGTTCTCCTTTTTCGTTTCTCCTCTCTTTGTAGGCAAAGAAATGGTCGACTACATTGCCGATTATTTGGAAAACATACGAGATCGTCGTGTATATCCCGATGTTAAGCCGGGCTATATGAAAAACTTATTACCAGACTCGGCACCAATTGAAGGTGAAAATTGGGATACGATCTTCAGCGATGTGAATCGTGTTATTATGCCCGGCATAACCCATTGGCAGAGTCCACATATGCATGCATATTTTCCCGCTTTAAATTCATTTCCCTCTTTATTGGGTGATATGTTAGCCGATGCCATTAACTGTCTGGGTTTCACCTGGGCCAGTTCGCCAGCCTGTACAGAATTAGAGATCATTGTTATGAATTGGTTGGGCAAAATGATTAACTTACCTGATGAGTTTTTACACCTGAATAGTACGAGTCGTGGTGGCGGTGTTGTACAAACAACGGCCAGCGAAGCAACACTCGTGTGTTTATTGGCTGGTAGAACACGAGCCATACAACGGTT
Source organism: Sarcophaga carnaria (assembly GCA_958299815.1). Taxonomy (NCBI): domain Eukaryota; kingdom Metazoa; phylum Arthropoda; class Insecta; order Diptera; family Sarcophagidae; genus Sarcophaga; species Sarcophaga carnaria. The sequence continues at coordinate 4,566,661 of OY283153.1, read as the reverse complement.
TCATGAAAAGCGACCGGGCTATCAAGATGCAGAAATAAATGCCCGTTTAGTGGCCTATTGTTCGGATCAGGCACATTCAAGCGTTGAAAAGGCCGCCCTAATAGGTAGGCTTGACTTCATAATTGTGTTTTAAAAATGAATTTTTTTGCACTTCAATTGATATTTTTAGGTCTGGTACGTATGCGTTACATAGAAGCTGATGAAAATTTATCTATGCGTGGCCAACTTTTAAGGGAAGCTATTGAGGATGATATACGCCAGGGCTTAGTGCCGTTTTGGGTAAGTTTTTCCCCAAGTGATGATCATGTTTTAAGTGAAAATTTATTTAGTTTTTGGTACCTTAAGTAAAAAAAGCAAACCACAGTCGTCTGTACCTTCCTTAACGACAGAGAAGGACTTTACCTAAGTAGTGTAGTCACCGTAGTTTAGTTTGTAGTATGTTGGCTTACTAAACGAGAGCTCATGAGTTCAATCGTTAGCTCTGACATCTTGCAAAAAAAGAAATTTGAGAAAATATTTCTTTCGGAGATTTCCTTTCAGTAGTTTTTTGACAAAAAACTATGAGACTACAAATCCATATGTAGATATTGATTCACCCTCTCTATATTATACAAACAAATCCAAATTAATTAATTGTTAAAACAATGGCCAAAAAACAAACTCCGTTTTGCTACCACATAATGACGGCGACAATTTAAATTTAGTGATGCTGTCAACAGATGTGAACGAACGTACGCTTCTGTTTAAGAAATGAGAATAAAAAACAAAAACAAAAACAATAACAATTTGTAGATACTTTTTCAAATAAAAATAGAAATTCATTGGGGAATCAAAGTAAATTACTTTTCATAGCAGCTTGATGACATGATGACTGCTTGACAGAATCTAAAGCAACAAGTAAAAGCCGATTAGTATTGTCAAGAGTGCCAAGTTTATTAAAGAAAAACGATGAGAAATTTGTTTTCCTTTTTGCCAACATTTCATTTTTATTGTTTTTTTCTTTCTAGGTCTGTGCTACGCTGGGCACAACTGGCTCCTGTTCATTTGACAATTTGGAAGAAGTAGGCAACGTTTGTCGTGAATTTAATTTGTGGCTGCATGTGGATGCCGCTTATGCGGGCAGTGCTTTCATTTGTCCAGAGTTTCGCACGTGGCTGAAGGGTATTGAAAAAGCCGATTCAATTGCCTTTAATCCTTCCAAATGGCTAATGATACACTTCGATGCCACCGCCTTGTGGTAAGTGCTTCAGAGACATGATTTATAAGCCTATTATTGTGAGTTTCGTTTTCATCTCATTACGATTATTATTTTTGTGTGTTACAGGGTAAAAGATAGCACTGCAGTGCATCGAACATTCAATGTGGAGCCCCTGTATTTGCAGCATGAAAATTCGGGTGTTGCTATTGACTACATGCATTGGCAAATACCCTTGAGTCGGCGTTTTAGAGCGTTGAAAATTTGGTTTGTTTTACGCTCATTTGGCATAAAAGGTCTGCAGCGTCATATACGTGAGGGTGTACGTTTGGCGCAAAAATTTGAGGCTCTTGTATTAGCCGATCATCGTTTCGAGATACCAGCCAAAAGGCATTTGGGTAATTCGCTAGAATCTGTTGGGTTTTCATAAACTAATTGCCATTTTTTCCCCCATATATGTAGGTCTTGTGGTCTTTCGCATAAAAGGTGAAAACGAAATAACTGAACGTCTTTTGAAACGCCTAAATCATCGTGGCAATTTGCATTGTATACCCTCCTCATTGAAAGGCAAATATGTTATACGTTTTACGGTTACCTCAACGCGTACCACGGTCGATGATATTCTAAGGGATTGGATGGAAATCAAAAATTCCGCCACTGCCATTTTAGATGAAATGAACATCACCATTTCGAATCGAGTGTACTTGAAAGGTTTGCTAAATAAAAAAGTTTCCTACATACATATATTACTTGTGGTGGTTGCTTTGAATTATTTGCTTTCTTACATAAAACATTGGAATTTTTCTTCCAGATACCAAGGAGAAATGTGAAGGCTTTGGTTCCAGTTTATTACTTTCGAATTCACCATTATCGCCGAAAATCGTTAACGGCTCGTTTGCGGCATTATTTGATGCTGATGAATTTTTGGCGAAAACTTATGCCGGCATACGAATTACGGTAAATATTCTGTTTTAGAATTTCGAAGTCGAAACTTCACTTCTTTCACAAGGAAATTGAAAATAATTCTTTAATTCGTTTCAGCATCAGGATTCGCCATCAATGCGTAGACGTGTACGTGGCATTTTGATGTCTGGCAAGCAATTTTCTTTGGACTCCCATATGGATGTAGTGGTGCAAACATCAATGGTTTCAAATACCACAAACAGTAAAATGACTGATTCGTATGGCAAAACTGCTGGCAACAACAAGAACAAAGAATGTGAACGTGATGCCATATGTGAAGATGAAGAATCTCCGGAAGGTATGAAGCTCAGGTAGTGTAATCGTCAATACTCACTAGAATGCTAACTGGAAATTATTTCCGAAAACATGATACATGTGTACACATCAACGAATGCTTAAGTTTTCTACTCTTCGTAAAAGCATTACAATATTGAGTTTAATTTTTTTTTTATTTTTGTAATAATTTCAAATAGATTGTGCAATGAATTGGAATCTGAACACGGCTCTCCAACTAAATCCCCACCAATATCTGGCAGTGTTCAACAGGCAAAACCGAACACCAATCGATGTTATTCATCACCAAAATAATTTATCCATGTTTACAAAATATCTTAACAAATCGCATGATGTCAATAATTATACCAAATCAGTGAATAGTGTACGGACTCCATTAACTCAATATCAGCTTTATAAGATACCCTCAATCGATGTGTTAGAAGAGCAAACCAAAAATACATTTAAACAAAATGATTATGCCAACTTATATCCGGGTAAACGTTTTTTAAACTTGGACTTGCCATTGTACAATGTCACCTCATTTACGGATACAATATTTAATCTGCCAACACCCACCGAGGAAATCATACCAATTATTATAACTGAAGGCACGCCCACAACGTATAGTAAGACAATCAATGAGTTTGAGGATTTAAATAAACTACGGCCACCGGTAACAACTGCAATTGGCACTTTGTTAACCATTGCAGAGAAACCTAGCAGCAATAAACCTGTAATACCCAAAAAACCTGCAATGTTAAGCTCAATTCTAAATGAAATACATACAAAAAAATCCAATACAATCAAAACTACAAGGGCAATCTTAAAACCACCGTTAACAACACATGCTTATGGAGATAACACTTCAAGTCACTACGAAATTCAAACATTAAAGCCTTCATATAAAACTTTAGATTCTCATTTAAAAGAAACAAACGATGAAACTTTAAACACCTCTCCAGATAAAGAAAAAACACCGACAAACCCTAATCCCCCTACTACAACTACAATAAAAAGTGCATCTGCCACAAGCGTTACCTCGATTACAAACTCTAGCCCGGGTGCGATTCCAAATGAAACTTTAGAAAACATTCTAAAACCAACAATCCCAACTACAAATACGTATTCAGTAATAAACGAAACTACAAATACAAAAGAGAGTAGGATTTCAAATGAAAATGTGACACCTTCAAACACAGTTATAAATTTAAGTGGAATTCCTAATGAAACGGTAATAAAAACCTCAACTATAAATCCAAATAAGGATTCAATTTTACCATTGACAACAGTTTTAGATTCAAATCCAAGTGAAACTATTACTGAAATTGTCAACTTAAATTCACATAGTTCAACAGCAGCAAAAACAACTACAGATTCAATCCAAGTCAAAACAGTAACTACAACTCTAAACACAACTACAAGTGATTGTGAAACAATAATGGGGATTAATGTACCCGCGGAAAAAACTTTAACTCCAACTTCTACCACAGATAGCTTACGGAGCAAAATAACAACTGCACTTCTAGATGCAACCTCCAATCTAGATTCAAATACCAGCGAACCTTATACTGATATCCTACAGGCAGACCCAACAACTTTAATTGCAACTTTAGATAACGATTTAATTATGATTGGAACTACAAAACCGGTAGAGAGGAGTTCAATTTCAAATGAAACCACCACAAAACAAACAACAGCTGTAGCCCCCAAATTATTTCAAACAACGGCTACCACCTTAACAGCAAATAAAAATGGAAATGAAAGCAAAGAAGTCAAGAATAGAGTTTTACAACAAGAACTTATTAAAAATATCAATTCCAATGAGGATTCAAGGTCATCATCCTCTTTGGCATCAGATTCGAATGAATCTTTAGAATCAATATGTCAGCCATCAAGTGATTCTGAAGGTTCTTCATTGGCTATGGATTTAAAATGATTAAAAATCTCTTATCACCATACAGAATGAAAGGATAACTTTACATTTCAATTCTGCATGACCAGGCTGCTGTGCTAGCAATAATATAATTAGCATAACTACATATATTATAAAGCAAACTAATATATAACATATAATATTACTATTTAACAAGTATTACATATACACATACATATATTAACATATATATATACTTATATATTATTAACAAATCCCTTTTTCGCCCCCTTAAACCTTGCTTGTAATGCTTATAAAATGCTTTTAAAAAATATATTCAAATTATCGTAAAAACCAGTATATTTCGACACTCGCTTTTAGTGATAGTTATCGGATACAATATGTATGTATGTATAATTTAACATAAGGTACGGATATATGTAAATGTGTGTATAACACTATTAAATATAGAATTATTTGTGTAATTGGTAAAAAAAAACAAGAAAAAAATTTAAAAAAAAGTTATTAAATGTGCTGTTTATCGATGATCAGTTTTAAATAAAATCGTAAAATATATACATATAACTGTAATTAAATATTCACAAAAAAATAAAAATAATAATCAATAAATACTATATATAATCTATGCAATATAAATTTGAATGAAAGTTTATGCCCCTATTGCGTTCGGACAACTTTTTTTTTAGTAGTTTTGTCATCTTTCAGAAATCGGTATTGCCATTCTCAACTTAAATATGCGGTTGACTTTTTGGTTGTGCGGCGGAATTTTTAGTTGTGTTTTATGGTATTGCGGTTCAGCACTTTGTATGTGTTTGGTTGACAAAAACGTTATATATAGACAACCGTTTATTAGCAGTTGAGTCTCTATCACTTATAGAGTTCACTTATATACATATTTAATACTTTTTTTTTTTTTTAAATAATAGAAAAAAAGATAACAATGGGAAAATCGTAAGTTTTTTTTCTGCTTAAAATAATTAATTAAATATTTAATACGCAGGAAATTGAAAATAACACAAAAAAAATACAGAAATTTCTAAAGGAAAGCAAAAATTTGGGATGACCAAAAATCAGTGCAAGGAAGCATGAGAAAGACTTTTTATGGGATTGAATAGCTTGGGTCCACCTATAAGAACCCCCTCCGAATGGCAACGTGTAAGTATATAGCATATAGAATATTGTAAATAGACATCTTATTAGAATCCGGGAAATCCACATATTTCAAAAAACCATATTTTGGTGGCATTTATTTTGTCTTCGATCATTTGTGTTTTTATCCATTTTCTACAAATGCGATCCTCTATTGCTGGTAACACTTCCTTTAAAATAAGTCACATTATAGATTGAGCTACTCCAACATAGAAGTAATTTCCATTGCACTTTTGATAGCTTCCGTCAGCCAAAAATCGAAGTACAGTACACACCTTTAATATCGGTGGTATAGCTGCCATATGCAGAGGTTTCTTTAAGTGGTCCTTAATTTCATCCAGCACATAACAGAATGCTTCTTTGTTCAGTCGAAAATAGCTAATAAATCTATAAAAAACATTTGGTATAAATATTTGTTAATAATTTCGGACATTTCTTAATTCGCGCTGGGTAGTTCAAGAGGATTTGAATCATCGCGTATTTTCCCACGTATACGAACAACATTTATATTAGCGTCATGATTCTCATCTTCGTAAAATAAATCCTCACTTAAATCCATTTTTAATTTACTTTTATTTCTACAAAAACTTGATTTCATTTAATATTTCGGGGTGAATTTATTTATTGTTGGAAAGCTGATGTTTTTTCCAGTCGCATGGTGAAAACTGATTGTCATTATCTCTTATAGTTTCCGAGATATTCGCACAAATGTAAAATTGTTATACGAATTGTACATGTGCGTGTGTGTGTGTATGACGAAAAATATTTTCAAATTTTTCATTCAAAAATTTTCTGCCAATACCAGGCCAACAGAATTCAGCAGGAAGTGTTTTTTGTTAAACACTTTTACAATTTTGCTTATAACTCGGCAACTATAAGAGATAATGGCATCGAGTTTTCGCTATACGATAGAAAAAAACATCAGCTACTTAGCAAAATTTATTTCCGCCCACAACTGCCACGCCTTCTAAGAAATATATTGTATTCTTATATATAATGCCTTATATTTCAGGCGGTATTTAAAATTTGGGGGTGAATTTATTTATTGTTGGAAAGCTGATGTTTTTCCAGTCGCATGGTGAAAACTCGATTCCATTATCTCTTATAGTTTCCGAGTTATAAGCAAAATTGTAAAAGTGTTTAACAAAAAACACTTCCTGCTGAATTCTGTTGGCCTGGTATTGGCAGAAAATTTTTGAATGAAAAATTTGAAAATATTTTTCGTCATACACACACACACGCACATGTACAATTCGTATAACAATTTTACATTTGTGCGAATATCTCGGAAACTATAAGAGATAATGACAATCAGTTTTCACCATGCGACTGGAAAAAACATCAGCTTTCCAACAATAAATAAATTCACCCCCAAATTTTAAATACCGCCTGAAATATAAGGCATTATATATAAGAATACAATATATTTCTTAGAAGGCGTGGCAGTTGTGGGCGGAAATAAATTTTGCTAAGTAGCTGATGTTTTTTTCTATCGTATAGCGAAAACTCGATGCCATTATCTCTTATAGTTTCCGAGTTATAAGCAAAATTGTAAAAGTGTTTAACAAAAAACACTTCCTGCTGAATTCTGTTGGCCTGGTATTGGCAGAAAATTTTTGAATGAAAAATTTGAAAATATTTTTCGTCATACACACACACACGCACATGTACAATTCGTATAACAATTTTACATTTGTGCGAATATCTCGGAAACTATAAGAGATAATGACAATCAGTTTTCACCATGCGACTGGAAAAAACATCAGCTTTCCAACAATAAATAAATTCACCCCGAAATATTAAATGAAATCAAGTTTTTGTAGAAATAAAAGTAAATTAAAAATGGATTTAAGTGAGGATTTATTTTACGAAGATGAGAATCATGACGCTAATATAAATGTTGTTCGTATACGTGGGAAAATACGCGATGATTCAAATCCTCTTGAACTACTCAGCGCGAATTAAGAAATGTCCGAAATTATTAACAAATATTTATACCAAATGTTTTTTATAGATTTATTAGCTATTTTCGACTGAACAAAGAAGCATTCTGTTATGTGCTGGATGAAATTAAGGACCACTTAAAGAAACCTCTGCATATGGCAGCTATACCACCGATATTAAAGGTGTGTACTGTACTTCGATTTTTGGCTGACGGAAGCTATCAAAAGTGCAATGGAAATTACTTCTATGTTGGAGTAGCTCAATCTATAATGTGACTTATTTTAAAGGAAGTGTTACCAGCAATAGAGGATCGCATTTGTAGAAAATGGATAAAAACACAAATGATCGAAGACAAAATAAATGCCACCAAAATATGGTTTTTTGAAATATGTGGATTTCCCGGATTCTAATAAGATGTCTATTTACAATATTCTATATGCTATATACTTACACGTTGCCATTCGGAGGGGGTTCTTATAGGTGGACCCAAGCTATTCAATCCCATAAAAAGTCTTTCTCATGCTTCCTTGCACTGATTTTTGGTCATCCCAAATTTTTGCTTTCCTTTAGAAATTTCTGTATTTTTTTTGTGTTATTTTCAATTTCCTGCGTATTAAATATTTAATTAATTATTTTAAGCAGAAAAAAAACTTACGATTTTCCCATTGTTATCTTTTTTTCTATTATTTAAAAAAAAAAAAAAGTATTAAATATGTATATAAGTGAACTCTATAAGTGATAGAGACTCAACTGCTAATAAACGGTTGTCTATATATAACGTTTTTGTCAACCAAACACATACAAAGTGCTGAACCGCAATACCATAAAACACAACTAAAAATTCCGCCGCACAACCAAAAAGTCAACCGCATATTTAAGTTGAGAATGGCAATACCGATTTCTGAAAGATGACAAAACTACTAAAAAAAAAGTTGTCCGAACGCAATAGGGGCATAAACTTTCATTCAAATTTATATTGCATAGATTATATATAGTATTTATTGATTATTATTTTTATTTTTTTGTGAATATTTAATTACAGTTATATGTATATATTTTACGATTTTATTTAAAACTGATCATCGATAAACAGCACATTTAATAACTTTTTTTTAAATTTTTTTCTTGTTTTTTTTTACCAATTACACAAATAATTCTATATTTAATAGTGTTATACACACATTTACATATATCCGTACCTTATGTTAAATTATACATACATACATATTGTATCCGATAACTATCACTAAAAGCGAGTGTCGAAATATACTGGTTTTTACGATAATTTGAATATATTTTTTAAAAGCATTTTATAAGCATTACAAGCAAGGTTTAAGGGGGCGAAAAAGGGATTTGTTAATAATATATAAGTATATATATATGTTAATATATGTATGTGTATATGTAATACTTGTTAAATAGTAATATTATATGTTATATATTAGTTTGCTTTATAATATATGTAGTTATGCTAATTATATTATTGCTAGCACAGCAGCCTGGTCATGCAGAATTGAAATGTAAAGTTATCCTTTCATTCTGTATGATGATAAGAGATTTTTAATCATTTTAAATCCATAGCCAATGAAGAACCTTCAGAATCACTTGATGGCTGACATATTGATTCTAAAGATTCATTCGAATCTGATGCCAAAGAGGATGATGACCTTGAATCCTCATTGGAATTGATATTTTTAATAAGTTCTTGTTGTAAAACTCTATTCTTGACTTCTTTGCTTTCATTTCCATTTTTATTTGCTGTTAAGGTGGTAGCCGTTGTTTGAAATAATTTGGGGGCTACAGCTGTTGTTGAATTTAAAGTTTGCTTTGTGGTGGTACATGTAGCTGTAGTTCTAATCAAAATTAAATCGTTATCTAAAGTTGCAATTAAAGTTGTTGGGTCTGCCTGTAGGATATCAGTATAAGGTTCGCTGGTATTTGAATTTAGATTGGAGGTTGCATCTAAAAGTGCAGTTGTTATTTTGCTCCGTAAGCTATCTGTGGTAGAAGTTGGAGTTAAAGTTTTTTCCGCGGGTACATTAATCCCCATTATTGTTTCACAATCACTTGTAGTTGTGTTTAGAGTTGTAGTTACTGTTTTGACTTGGATTGAATCTGTAGTTGTTTTTGCTGCTGTTGAACTATGTGAATTTAAGTTGACAATTTCAGTAATAGTTTCACTTGGATTGGAATCTAAAACTGTTGTCAATGGTAAAATTGAATCCTTATTTGGATTTATAGTTGAGGTTTTTATTACCGTTTCACTAGGAATTCCACTTAAATTTGTAACTGTGTTTGAAGGTGTCACATTTTCATTTGAAATCCTACTCTCTTTTGTATTTGTAGCTTCGTTTATTACTGAATACGTATTTGTAGTTGGGATTGTTGGTTTTAGAATGTTTTCTAAAGTTTCATTTGGAATCGCACCCGGGCTAGAGTTTGTAATCGAGGTAACGCTTGTGGCAGATGCACTTTTTATTGTAGTTGTAGACGAGGGGTTAGCGTTTGTCGGTGTTAAGGTGTTTAAAGTTTCATCTGTTGTTTCTTTTAAATGAGAATCTAAAGTATTATATGAAGGCTTTAATGTTTTAATGTTATCTGCATATACTTGTGTTGATGTGTTATCTGCATAAGCATGTGTTGTTAATGGTGGTTTTAAGATTGCCATTGTAGTTTTGATTGTATTGGATTTTTTTGTATGTATTTCATTTAGAATTGAGCTTAACATTGCAGGTTTTTTGGGTATTACAGGTTTATTGCTGCTAGGTTTCTCTGCAATGGTTAACAAAGTGCCAATTGCAGTTGTTACCGGTGGCCGTAGTTTATTTAAATCCTCAAACTCATTGATTGTCTTACTATACGTTGTGGGCGTGCCTTCAGTTATAATAATTGGTATGATTTCCTCGGTGGGTGTTGGCAGATTAAATATTGTATCCGTAAATGAGGTGACATTGTACAATGGCAAGTCCAAGTTTAAAAAACGTTTACCCGGATATAAGTTGGCATAATCATTTTGTTTAAATGTATTTTTGGTTTGCTCTTCTAACACATCGATTGAGGGTATCTTATAAAGCTGATATTGAGTTAATGGAGTCCGTACACTATTCACTGATTTGGTATAATTATTGACATCATGACATTTGTTAAGATACTTTGTAAACATGGATAAATTATTTTGCTGATGAATAACATCGATTGGTGTTCGGTTTTGCCTGTTGAACACTGCCAGATATTGGTTGGGATTTAATTGGAGAGCCGTGTTCAGATTCCAATTCATTGCACAATCTATTTGAAATTATTACAAAAATAAAAAAAAAATTAAACTCAATATTGTAATGCTTTCACGAAGAGTAGAAAACTTAAGCATTCGTTGATGTGTACACATGTATCATGTTTTCGGAAATAATTTCCAGTTAGCATTCTAGTGAGTATTGACGATTATACTACCTGAGCTTCATACCTTCCGGAGATTCTTCATCTTCACATATGGCATCACGAAAAATGAAAATAAAAAATATCTACAAATTGTTATTGTTTTTGTTTTTTCTTCTCATTTCTTAAACAGAAGCGTACGTTCGTTCACATCTGTTGACAGCATCATTAAATTTAAATTGTCGCCGTCATTATGTGGTAGCAAAACGGAGCTTGTTTTTTGGCCATTGTTTTAACAATAAATTAATTTGGATTTGTTTGTATAATATAGAGAGAGAGTGAATCAATATCTACATATGTATTTGTAGTCTCATAGTTTTTTGTCAAAAAACTACTGAAGGGAAATCTCCGAAAGAAATATTTTCTCAAATTTCTTTTTTTGCAAGATGTCAGAGCTAACGATTGAACTCATGAGCTCTCGTTTAGTAAGCCAACATACTACAAACTAAACTACGGTGACTACACTACTTAGGTAAAGTCCTTCTCTGTCGTTAAGACAGGTATAGACGACTGTGGTTTGCTTTTTCTTTACTTGAGGTACCAAAAATTAAATAAATTTTCACTTCAAACATGATCATCACTTGGGGAAAAACTTACCCAAAACGGCACTAAACCCTGGCGTATATCATCCTCAATAGCTTCCCTTAAAAGTTGGCCACGCATAGATAAATGTTCATCAGCTTCTATGTAACGCATACGTACCAGACCTAAAAATATCAATTGAAGTGCAAAAAAATTCATTTTTAAAACACAATTATGGAGTCTATCGTACCTATTAGGGCGGCCTTTTCCACGCTTGAATGTGCCTGATCCGAACAATAGGCCACTAAACGGGCATTTATTTCTGCATCTTGATAGCCCGGTCGCTTTTCATGAAACCGTTGTATGGCTCGTGTTCTACCAGCCAATAAACACACGAGTGTTGCTTCGCTGGCCGTTGTTTGTACAACACCGCCACCACGACTCGTACTATTCAGGTGTAAAAACTCATCAGGTAAGTTAATCATTTTGCCCAACCAATTCATAACAATGATCTCTAATTCTGTACAGGCTGGCGAACTGGCCCAGGTGAAACCCAGACAGTTAATGGCATCGGCTAACATATCACCCAATAAAGAGGGAAATGAATTTAAAGCGGGAAAATATGCATGCATATGTGGACTCTGCCAATGGGTTATGCCGGGCATAATAACACGATTCACATCGCTGAAGATCGTATCCCAATTTTCACCTTCAATTGGTGCCGAGTCTGGTAATAAGTTTTTCATATAACCCGGCTTAACATCGGGATATACACGACGATCTCGTATGTTTTCCAAATAATCGGCAATGTAGTCGACCATTTCTTTGCCTACAAAGAGAGGAGAAACGAAAAAGGAGAAAGAAAATTCAATTAAAATATTAAGACTTTAAAATAATTAAATAGATTCTACAAGGTACGTCTGATAAGTCCTGGAATTTCATATCTATTTAATACGAAAATTTATTTATTTTTAGCAAGTCAAAGCCTTTGTTTTCTAAAGTGGAAATGCGCACTTAATCGAAATTTAAATCAGGCTGTGGTGCTTTTGCAATAAAAAGACATAAATTACTTAGCGTAGTCCACTTCCTGTTGCACTATTATTCCATAACTGACAATCAGTTTTCACCATGCGACTGGAAAAAACATCAGCTTTCCAACAATAAATAAATTCACCCCGAAACATTAAATGAAATCAAGTTTTTGTAGAAATAAAAGTAAATTAAAAATGGATTTAAGTGAGGATTTATTTTACGAAGATGAGAATCATGACGCTAATATAAATGTTGTTCGTATACGTAGGAAAATACGCGATGATTCAAATCCTTTATAATCCTTATAAACACTTTTAAAATTTTGCTTATAACTCGGAAACTATAAGAGATAATGGAATCGAGTTTTCGCTATACGATAGAAAAAACCATCAGCTATTTAGCAAAATTTATTTCCGCCCACAAATGCCACGCCTTCTAAGAAATATATTTTATTCTTATGTATAATGCCTTATATTTCAGGCGGTATTTAATATTTGGGGGTGAATTTATTTATTGTTGGAAAGCTGATGTTTTTTCCAGTCGCATGGTGAAAACTGATTGTCATTATCTCTTATAGTTTCCGAGATATTCGCACAAATGTAAAATTGTTATACGAATTGTACATGTGCGCGTGTGTGTGTATGACGAAAAATATTTTCAAATTTTTCGTCCAAATTTTTTTTGCCAATACCAGGCCAAGAGAATTCAGCAGGAAGTGTTTTTTGTTAAACACTTTTACAATTTTGCTTATAACTCGGAAACTATAAGAGATAATGGAATCGAGTTTTCGCTATTCGATAGAAAAAAACATCAGCTATTTAGCAAAATTTATTTCCGCCCACAAATGCCACGCCTTCTAAGAAATATATTTTATTCTTATGTATAATGCCTTATATTTCAGGCGGTATTTAATATTTGGGGGTGAATTTATTTATTGTTGGAAAGCTGATGTTTTTTCCAATCGCATGGTGAAAACTGATTGTCATTATCTCTTATAGTTTCCGAGATATTCGCACAAATGTAAAATTGCTATACGAATTGTACATGTGCGTGTGTGTGTGTATGACGAAAAATATTTTCAAATTTTTCGTTCAAAAATTTTCTGCCAATACCAGGCCAACAGAATTCAGCAGGAAGTGTTTTTTGTTAAACACTTTTACAATTTTGCTTATAACTCGGAAACTATAAGAGATAATGGAATCGAGTTTTCGCTATACGATAGAAAAAACCATCAGCTATTTAGCAAAATTTATTTCTGCCCACAATTGCCACGCCTTCTAAGAAATATATTTTATTCTTATGTATAATGCCTTATATTTCAGGCGGTATTTAATATTTGGGGGTGAATTTATTTATTGTTGGAAAGCTGATGTTTTTTCCAGTCGCATGGTGAAAACTGATTGTCATTATCTCTTATAGTTTCCGAGATATTCGCACAAATGTAAAATTGTTATACGAATTGTACATGTGCGTGTGTGTGTGTATGACGAAAAATATTTTCAAATTTTTCGTTCAAAAATTTTCTGCCAATACCAGGCCAACAGAATTCAGCAGGAAGTGTTTTTTGTTAAACACTTTTACAATTTTGCTTATAACTCGGCAACTATAAGAGATAATGGCATCGAGTTTTCGCTATACGATAGAAAAAACCATCAGCTATTTAGCAAAATTTATTTCCGCCCACAAATGCCACGCCTTCTAAGAAATATATTGTATTCTTATGTATAATGCCTTATATTTCAGGCGGTATTTAATATTTGGGGGTGAATTTATTTATTGTTGGAAAGCTGATGTTTTTTCCAATCGCATGGTGAAAACTTATTGTCATTATCTCTTATAGTTTCCGAGATATTCGCACAAATGTAAAATTGTTATACGAATTGTCCATGTGCGTGTGTGTGTGTATGACGAAAAATATTTTCAAATTTTTCGTTCAAAAATTTTCTGCCAATACCAGGCCAACAGAATTCAGCAGGAAGTGTTTTTTGTTAAACACTTTTACAATTTTGCTTATAACTCGGAAACTATAAGAGATAATGGAATCGAGTTTTCGCTATACGATAGAAAAAACCATCAGCTATTTAGCAAAATTTATTTCCGCCCACAAATGCCACGCCTTCTAAGAAATATATTTTATTCTTATGTATAATGCCTTATATTTCAGGCGGTATTTAATATTTGGGGGTGAATTTATTTATTGTTGGAAAGCTGATGTTTTTTCCAGTCGCATGGTGAAAACTGATTGTCATTATCTCTTATAGTTTCCGAGATATTCGCACAAATGTAAAATTGTTATACGAATTGTACATGTGCGCGTGTGTGTGTATGACGAAAAATATTTTCAAATTTTTCGTCCAAATTTTTTTTGCCAATACCAGGCCAACAGAATTCAGCAGGAAGTGTTTTTTGTTAAACACTTTTACAATTTTGCTTATAACTCGGAAACTATAAGAGATAATGGAATCGAGTTTTCGCTATACGATAGAAAAAAACATCAGCTATTTAGCAAAATTTATTTCCGCCCACAAATGCCACGCCTTCTAAGAAATATATTTTATTCTTATGTATAATGCCTTATATTTCAGGCGGTATTTAATATTTGGGGGTGAATTTATTTATTGTTGGAAAGCTGATGTTTTTTCCAGTCGCATGGTGAAAACTGATTGTCATTATCTCTTATAGTTTCCGAGATATTCGCACAAATGTAAAATTGTTATACGAATTGTACATGTGCGTGTGTGTGTGTATGACGAAAAATATTTTCAAATTTTTCGTTCAAAAATTTTCTGCCAATACCAGGCCAACAGAATTCAGCAGGAAGTGTTTTTTGTTAAACACTTTTACAATTTTGCTTATAACTCGGCAACTATAAGAGATAATGGAATCGAGTTTTCGCTATACGATAGAAAAAACCATCAGCTATTTAGCAAAATTTATTTCCGCCCACAAATGCCACGCCTTCTAAGAAATATATTGTATTCTTATGTATAATGCCTTATATTTCAGGCGGTATTTAATATTTGGGGGTGAATTTATTTATTGTTGGAAAGCTGATGTTTTTTCCAGTCGCATGGTGAAAACTGATTGTCATTATCTCTTATAGTTTCCGAGATATTCGCACAAATGTAAAATTGTTATACGAATTGTACATGTGCGTGTGTGTGTGTATGACGAAAAATATTTTCAAATTTTTCGTTCAAAAATTTTCTGCCAATACCAGGCCAACAGAATTCAGCAGGAAGTGTTTTTTGTTAAACACTTTTACAATTTTGCTTATAACTCGGAAACTATAAGAGATAATGGAATCGAGTTTTCGCTATACGATAGAAAAAACCATCAGCTATTTAGCAAAATTTATTTCCGCCCACAAATGCCACGCCTTCTAAGAAATATATTGTATTCTTATGTATAATGCCTTATATTTCAGGCGGTATTTAATATTTGGGGGCGAATTTATTTATTGTTGGAAAGCTGATGTTTTTTCCAGTCGCATGGTGAAAACTGATTGTCATTATCTCTTATAGTTTCCGAGATATTCGCACAAATGTAAAATTGTTATACGAATTGTACATGTGCGTGTGTGTGTGTATGACGAAAAATATTTTCAAATTTTTCGTTCAAAAATTTTCTGCCAATACCAGGCCAACAGAATTCAGCAGGAAGTGTTTTTTGTTAAACACTTTTACAATTTTGCTTATAACTCGGCAACTATAAGAGATAATGGAATCGAGTTTTCGCTATACGATAGAAAAAAACATCAGCTATTTAGCAAAATTTATTTCCGCCCACAAATGCCACGCCTTCTAAGAAATATATTTTATTCTTATGTATAATGCCTTATATTTCAGGCGGTATTTAATATTTGGGGGTGAATTTATTTATTGTTGGAAAACTGATGTTTTTTCCAATCGCATGGTGAAAACTGATTGTCATTATCTCTTATAGTTTCCGAGATATTCGCACAAATGTAAAATTGTTATACGAATTGTACATGTGCGTGTGTGTGTGTATGACGAAAAATATTTTCAAATTTTTCGTTCAAAAATTTTCTGCCAATACCAGGCCAACAGAATTCAGCAGGAAGTGTTTTTTGTTAAACACTTTTACAATTTTGTTTATAACTCGGAAACTATAAGAGATAATGGAATCGAGTTTTCGCTATACGATAGAAAAAACCATCAGCTATTTAGCAAAATTTATTTCCGCCCACAAATGCCACGCCTTCTAAGAAATATATTTGATTCTTATGTATAATGCCTTATATTTCAGGCGGTATTTAATATTTGGGGGTGAATTTATTTATTGTTGGAAAGCTGATGTTTTTTCCAGTCGCATGGTGAAAACTGATTGTCATTATCTCTTATAGTTTCCGAGATATTCGCACAAATGTAAAATTGTTATACGAATTGTACATGTGCGTGTGTGTGTGTATGACGAAAAATATTTTCAAATTTTTCGTTCAAAAATTTTCTGCCAATACCAGGCCAACAGAATTCAGCAGGAAGTGTTTTTTGTTAAACACTTTTACAATTTTGCTTATAACTCGGAAACTATAAGAGATAATGGCATCGAGTTTTCGCTATACGATAGAAAAAACCATCAGCTATTTAGCAAAATTTATTTCCGCCCACAAATGCCACGCCTTCTAAGAAATATATTGTATTCTTATGTATAATGCCTTATATTTCAGGCGGTATTTAATATTTGGGGGTGAATTTATTTATTGTTGGAAAGCTGATGTTTTTTCCAATCGCATGGTGAAAACTGATTGTCATTATCTCTTATAGTTTCCGAGATATTCGCACAAATGTAAAATTGTTATACGAATTGTCCATGTGCGTGTGTGTGTGTATGACGAAAAATATTTTCAAATTTTTCGTTCAAAAATTTTCTGCCAATACCAGGCCAACAGAATTCAGCAGGAAGTGTTTTTTGTTAAACACTTTTACAATTTTGCTTATAACTCGGAAACTATAAGAGATAATGGAATCGAGTTTTCGCTATACGATAGAAAAAACCATCAGCTATTTAGCAAAATTTATTTCCGCCCACAAATGCCACGCCTTCTAAGAAATATATTTTATTCTTATGTATAATGCCTTATATTTCAGGCGGTATTTAATATTTGGGGGTGAATTTATTTATTGTTGGAAAGCTGATGTTTTTTCCAGTCGCATGGTGAAAACTGATTGTCATTATCTCTTATAGTTTCCGAGATATTCGCACAAATGTAAAATTGTTATACGAATTGTACATGTGCGCGTGTGTGTGTATGACGAAAAATATTTTCAAATTTTTCGTCCAAATTTTTTTTGCCAATACCAGGCCAACAGAATTCAGCAGGAAGTGTTTTTTGTTAAACACTTTTACAATTTTGCTTATAACTCGGAAACTATAAGAGATAATGGAATCGAGTTTTCGCTATACGATAGAAAAAAACATCAGCTATTTAGCAAAATTTATTTCCGCCCACAAATGCCACGCCTTCTAAGAAATATATTTTATTCTTATGTATAATGCCTTATATTTCAGGCGGTATTTAATATTTGGGGGTGAATTTATTTATTGTTGGAAAGCTGATGTTTTTTCCAATCGCATGGTGAAAACTGATTGTCATTATCTCTTATAGTTTCCGAGATATTCGCACAAATGTAAAATTGTTATACGAATTGTACATGTGCGTGTGTGTGTGTATGACGAAAAATATTTTCAAATTTTTCGTTCAAAAATTTTCTGCCAATACCAGGCCAACAGAATTCAGCAGGAAGTGTTTTTTGTTAAACACTTTTACAATTTTGCTTATAACTCGGCAACTATAAGAGATAATGGAATCGAGTTTTCGCTATACGATAGAAAAAACCATCAGCTATTTAGCAAAATTTATTTCCGCCCACAAATGCCACGCCTTCTAAGAAATATATTGTATTCTTATGTATAATGCCTTATATTTCAGGCGGTATTTAATATTTGGGGGTGAATTTATTTATTGTTGGAAAGCTGATGTTTTTTCCAGTCGCATGGTGAAAACTGATTGTCATTATCTCTTATAGTTTCCGAGATATTCGCACAAATGTAAAATTGTTATACGAATTGTACATGTGCGTGTGTGTGTGTATGACGAAAAATATTTTCAAATTTTTCGTTCAAAAATTTTCTGCCAATACCAGGCCAACAGAATTCAGCAGGAAGTGTTTTTTGTTAAACACTTTTACAATTTTGCTTATAACTCGGAAACTATAAGAGATAATGGAATCGAGTTTTCGCTATACGATAGAAAAAACCATCAGCTATTTAGCAAAATTTATTTCCGCCCACAAATGCCACGCCTTCTAAGAAATATATTGTATTCTTATGTATAATGCCTTATATTTCAGGCGGTATTTAATATTTGGGGGCGAATTTATTTATTGTTGGAAAGCTGATGTTTTTTCCAGTCGCATGGTGAAAACTGATTGTCATTATCTCTTATAGTTTCCGAGATATTCGCACAAATGTAAAATTGTTATACGAATTGTACATGTGCGTGTGTGTGTGTATGACGAAAAATATTTTCAAATTTTTCGTTCAAAAATTTTCTGCCAATACCAGGCCAACAGAATTCAGCAGGAAGTGTTTTTTGTTAAACACTTTTACAATTTTGCTTATAACTCGGCAACTATAAGAGATAATGGAATCGAGTTTTCGCTATACGATAGAAAAAAACATCAGCTATTTAGCAAAATTTATTTCCGCCCACAAATGCCACGCCTTCTAAGAAATATATTTTATTCTTATGTATAATGCCTTATATTTCAGGCGGTATTTAATATTTGGGGGTGAATTTATTTATTGTTGGAAAACTGATGTTTTTTCCAATCGCATGGTGAAAACTGATTGTCATTATCTCTTATAGTTTCCGAGATATTCGCACAAATGTAAAATTGTTATACGAATTGTACATGTGCGTGTGTGTGTGTATGACGAAAAATATTTTCAAATTTTTCGTTCAAAAATTTTCTGCCAATACCAGGCCAACAGAATTCAGCAGGAAGTGTTTTTTGTTAAACACTTTTACAATTTTGTTTATAACTCGGAAACTATAAGAGATAATGGAATCGAGTTTTCGCTATACGATAGAAAAAACCATCAGCTATTTAGCAAAATTTATTTCCGCCCACAAATGCCACGCCTTCTAAGAAATATATTTGATTCTTATGTATAATGCCTTATATTTCAGGCGGTATTTAATATTTGGGGGTGAATTTATTTATTGTTGGAAAGCTGATGTTTTTTCCAGTCGCATGGTGAAAACTGATTGTCATTATCTCTTATAGTTTCCGAGATATTCGCACAAATGTAAAATTGTTATACGAATTGTACATGTGCGTGTGTGTGTGTATGACGAAAAATATTTTCAAATTTTTCGTTCAAAAATTTTCTGCCAATACCAGGCCAACAGAATTCAGCAGGAAGTGTTTTTTGTTAAACACTTTTACAATTTTGCTTATAACTCGGAAACTATAAGAGATAATGGAATCGAGTTTTCGCTATACGATAGAAAAAAACATCAGCTATTTAGCAAAATTTATTTCCGCCCACAAATGCCACGCCTTCTAAGAAATATATTTTATTCTTATGTATAATGCCTTATATTTCAGGCGGTATTTAATATTTGGGGGTGAATTTATTTATTGTTGGAAAGCTGATGTTTTTTCCAGTCGCATGGTGAAAACTGATTGTCATTATCTCTTATAGTTTCCGAGATATTCGCACAAATGTAAAATTGTTATACGAATTGTACATGTGCGTGTGTGTGTGTATGACGAAAAATATTTTCAAATTTTTCGTTCAAATTTTTTTTGCCAATACCAGGCCAACAGAATTCAGCAGGAAGTGTTTTTTGTTAAACACTTTTACAATTTTGCTTATAACTCGGAAACTATAAGAGATAATGGAATCGAGTTTTCGCTATACGATAGAAAAAAACATCAGCTATTTAGCAAAATTTATTTCCGCCCACAAATGCCACGCCTTCTAAGAAATATATTTTATTCTTATGTATAATGCCTTATATTCCAGGCGGTATTTAATATTTGGGAGTGAATTTATTTATTGTTGGAAAGCTGATGTTTTTTCCAGTCGCATGGTGAAAACTGATTGTCATTATCTCTTATAGTTTCCGAGATATTCGCACAAATGTAAAATTGTTATACAAGTGTTATAAACTCTTTTACAATTTTGCTTATAACTCGGAAACTATAAGAGATAATGGAATCGAGTTTTCGCTATACGATAGAAAAAACCATCAGCTATTTAGCAAAATTTATTTCCGCCCACAAATGCCACGCCTTCTAAGAAATATATTGTATTCTTATGTATAATGCCTTATATTTCAGGCGGTATTTAATATTTGGGGGTGAATTTATTTATTGTTGGAAAGCTGATGTTTTTTCCAGTCGCATGGTGAAAACTGATTGTCATTATCTCTTATAGTTTCCGAGATATTCGCACAAATGTAAAATTGTTATACGAATTGTACATGTGCGTGTGTGTGTGTATGACGAAAAATATTTTCAAATTTTTCGTTCAAAAATTTTCTGCCAATACCAGGCCAACAGAATTCAGCAGGAAGTGTTTTTTGTTAAACACTTTTACAATTTTGCTTATAACTCGGAAACTATAAGAGATAATGGAATCGAGTTTTCGCTATACGATAGAAAAAAACATCAGCTATTTAGCAAAATTTATTTCCGCCCATAAATGCCACGCCTTCTAAGAAATATATTGTATTCTTATGTATAATGCCTTATATTTCAGGCGGTATTTAATATTTGGGGGTGAATTTATTTATTGTTGGAAAGCTGATGTTTTTTCCAGTCGCATGGTGAAAACTGATTGTCATTATCTCTTATAGTTTCCGAGATATTCGCACAAATGTAAAATTGTTATACGAATTGTACATGTGCGCGTGTGTGTGTATGACGAAAAATATTTTCAAATTTTTCGTTCAAATTTTTTTTGCCAATACCAGGGAAACAGAATTCAGCAGGAAGTGTTTTTTGTTAAACACTTTTACAATTTTGCTTATAACTCGGAAACTATAAGAGATAATGGAATCGAGTTTTCGCTATACGATAGAAAAAACCATCAGCTATTTAGCAAAATTTATTTCCGCCCACAAATGCCACGCCTTCTAAGAAATATATTGTATTCTTATGTATAATGCCTTATATTTCAGGCGGTATTTAATATTTGGGGGTGAATTTATTTATTGTTGGAAAGCTGATGTTTTTTCCAGTCGCATGGTGAAAACTGATTGT
Source organism: Sarcophaga carnaria (assembly GCA_958299815.1). Classification (NCBI taxonomy): domain Eukaryota; kingdom Metazoa; phylum Arthropoda; class Insecta; order Diptera; family Sarcophagidae; genus Sarcophaga; species Sarcophaga carnaria. The sequence goes on along the minus strand of OY283153.1, from coordinate 4,544,955 downwards.
CATTATCTCTTATAGTTTCCGAGATATTCGCACAAATGTAAAATTGTTATACGAATTGTACATGTGCGTGTGTGTGTGTATGACGAAAAATATTTTCAAATTTTTCGTTCAAAAATTTTCTGCCAATACCAGGCCAACAGAATTCAGCAGGAAGTGTTTTTTGTTAAACACTTTTACAATTTTGCTTATAACTCGGAAACTATAAGAGATAATGGAATCGAGTTTTCGCTATACGATAGAAAAAAACATCAGCTATTTAGCAAAATTTATTTCCGCCCATAAATGCCACGCCTTCTAAGAAATATATTGTATTCTTATGTATAATGCCTTATATTTCAGGCGGTATTTAATATTTGGGGGTGAATTTATTTACTGTTGGAAAGCTGATGTTTTTTCCAGTCGCATGGTGAAAACTGATTGTCATTATCTCTTATAGTTTCCGAGATATTCGCACAAATGTAAAATTGTTATACGAATTGTACATGTGCGTGTGTGTGTGTATGACGAAAAATATTTTCAAATTTTTCGTTCAAAAATTTTCTGCCAGTACCAGGCCAACAGAATTCAGCAGGAAGTGTTTTTTGTTAAACACTTTTACAATTTTGCTTATAACTCGGAAACTATAAGAGATAGTGGAATCGAGTTTTCGCTATACGATAGAAAAAACCATCAGCTATTTAGCAAAATTTATTTCCGCCCACAAATGCCACGCCTTCTAAGAAATATATTGTATTCTTATGTATAATGCCTTATATTTCAGGCGGTATTTAATATTTGGGGGTGAATTTATTTATTGTTGGAAAGCTGATGTTTTTTCCAGTCGCATGGTGAAAACTGATTGTCATTATCTCTTATAGTTTCCGAGATATTCGCACAAATGTAAAATTGTTATACGAATTGTACATGTGCGCGTGTGTGTGTATGACGAAAAATATTTTCAAATTTTTCGTTCAAATTTTTTTTGCCAATACCAGGCCAACAGAATTCAGCAGGAAGTGTTTTTTGTTAAACACTTTTACAATTTTGCTTATAACTCGGAAACTATAAGAGATAATGGCATCGAGTTTTCGCTATACGATAGAAAAAACCATCAGCTATTTAGCAAAATTTATTTCCGCCCACAAATGCCACGCCTTCTAAGAAATATATTTTATTCTTATGTATAATGCCTTATATTTCAGGCGGTATTTAATATTTGGGGGTGAATTTATTTATACCAGGCCAACAGAATTCAGCAGAAAGTGTTTTTTGTTAAACACTTTTACAATTTTGCTTATAACTCGGAAACTATAAGAGATAATGGCATCGAGTTTTCGGTATACGATAGGAAAAAACATCAGCTATTTAGCAAAATTTATTTCCGCCCACAAATGCCACGCCTTCTAAGAAATATATTGAATTCTTATATATAATGCCTTATATTTCAGGCGGTATTTAATATTTCGGTGCGAATTTATTTATTGTTGGAAAGCTGATGTTTTTTCCAGTCGCATGGTGAAAACTGATTGTCATTATCTCTTATAGTTTCCGAGATATTCGCACAAATGCAAAATTGTTATACGAATTGTACATGTGCGTGTGTGTGTGTATGACGAAAAATATTTTCAAATTTTTCGTTCAAAAATTTTCTGCCAGTACCAGGCCAACAGAATTCAGCAGGAAGTGTTTTTTGTTAAACACTTTTACAATTTTGCTTATAACTCGGAAACTATAAGAGATAATGGCATCGAGTTTTCGCTATACGATAGAAAAAAACATCAGCTATTTAGCAAAATTTATTTCCGCCCACAAATGCCACGCCTTCTAAGAAATATATTGAATTCTTATGTATAATGCCTTATATTTCAGGCGGTATTTAATATTTGGGGGTGAATTTATTTATTGTTGGAAAGCTGATGTTTTTTCCAGTCGCATGGTGAAAACTGATTGTCATTATCTCTTATAGTTTCCGAGATATTCGCACAAATGTAAAATTGTTATACGAATTGTACATGTGCGCGTGTGTGTGTATGACGAAAAATATTTTCAAATTTTTCGTTCAAATTTTTTTTGCCAATACCAGGGAAACAGAATTCAGCAGGAAGTGTTTTTTGTTAAACACTTTTACAATTTTGCTTATAACTCGGAAACTATAAGAGATAATGGAATCGAGTTTTCGCTATACGATAGAAAAAAACATCAGCTATTTAGCAAAATTTATTTCCGCCCACAAGTGCCTCGCCTTCTAAGAAATATATTTTATTCTTATGTATAATGTCTTATATTTCAGGCGGTATTTAATATTTGGGGGTGAATTTATTTATTGTTGGAAAGCTGATGTTTTTTCCAGTCGCATGGTGAAAACTGATTGTCATTATCTCTTATAGTTTCCGAGATATTCGCACAAATGTAAAATTGTTATACGAATTGTACATGTGCGCGTGTGTGTGTATGACGAAAAATATTTTCAAATTTTTCGTTCAAATTTTTTTTGCCAATACCAGGGAAACAGAATTCAGCAGGAAGTGTTTTTTGTTAAACACTTTTACAATTTTGCTTATAACTCGGCAACTATAAGAGATAATGGCATCGAGTTTTCGCTATACGATAGAAAAAACCATCAGCTATTTAGCAAAATTTATTTCCGCCCACAAATGCCACGCCTTCTAAGAAATATATTGTATTCTTATGTATAATGCCTTATATTTCAGGCGGTATTTAATATTTGGGGGTGAATTTATTTATTGTTGGAAAGCTGATGTTTTTTCCAGTCGCATGGTGAAAACTGATTGTCATTATCTCTTATAGTTTCCGAGATATTCGCACAAATGTAAAATTGTTATACGAATTGTACATGTGCGCGTGTGTGTGTATGACGAAAAATATTTTCAAATTTTTCGTTCAAATTTTTTTTGCCAATACCAGGGAAACAGAATTCAGCAGGAAGTGTTTTTTGTTAAACACTTTTACAATTTTGCTTATAACTCGGAAACTATAAGAGATAATGGAATCGAGTTTTCGCTATACGATAGAAAAAACCATCAGCTATTTAGCAAAATTTATTTCCGCCCACAAATGCCACGCCTTCTAAGAAATATATTGTATTCTTATGTATAATGCCTTATATTTCAGGCGGTATTTAATATTTGGGGGTGAATTTATTTATACCAGGCCAACAGAATTCAGCAGGAAGTGTTTTTTGTTAAACACTTTTACAATTTTGTTTTTAACTCGGAAACTATAAGAGATAATGGAATCGAGTTTTCGCTATACGATAGAAAAAAACATCAGCTATTTAGCAAAATTTATTTCCGCCCACAAGTGCCACGCCTTCTAAGAAATATATTTTATTCTTATGTATAATGCCTTATATTTCAGGCGGTACTTAATATTTGGGGGTGAATTTATTTATTGTTGGAAAGCTGATGTTTTTTCCAGTCGCATGGTGAAAACTGATTGTCATTATCTCTTATAGTTTCCGAGATATTCGCACAAATGTAAAATTGTTATACGAATTGTACATGTGCGCGTGTGTGTGTATGACGAAAAATATTTTCAAATTTTTCGTTCAAATTTTTTTTGCCAATACCAGGCCAACAGAATTCAGCAGGAAGTGTTTTTTGTTAAACACTTTTACAATTTTGCTTATAACTCGGAAACTATAAGAGATAATGGAATCGAGTTTTCGCTATACGATAGAAAAAACCATCAGCTATTTAGCAAAATTTATTTCCGCCCACAAATGCCACGCCTTCTAAGAAATATATTTTATTCTTATGTATAATGCCTTATATTTCAGGCGGTATTTAATATTTGGGGGTGAATTTATTTATTGTTGGAAAGCTGATGTTTTTTCCAGTCGCATGGTGAAAACTGATTGTCATTATCTCTTATAGTTTCCGAGATATTCGCACAAATGTAAAATTGTTATACGAATTGTACATGTGCGTGTGTGTGTGTATGACGAAAAATATTTTCAAATTTTTCGTTCAAAAATTTTCTGCCAATACCAGGCCAACAGAATTCAGCAGGAAGTGTTTTTTGTTAAACACTTTTACAATTTTGCTTATAACTCGGAAACTATAAGAGATAATGGAATCGAGTTTTCGCTATACGATAGAAAAAAACATCAGCTATTTAGCAAAATTTATTTCCGCCCACAAGTGCCACGCCTTCTAAGAAATATATTTTATTCTTATGTATAATGCCTTATATTTCAGGCGGTACTTAATATTTGGGGGTGAATTTATTTATTGTTGGAAAGCTGATGTTTTTTCCAGTCGCATGGTGAAAACTGATTGTCATTATCTCTTATAGTTTCCGAGATATTCGCACAAATGTAAAATTGTTATACGAATTGTACATGTGCGCGTGTGTGTGTATGACGAAAAATATTTTCAAATTTTTCGTTCAAATTTTTTTTGCCAATACCAGGCCAACAGAATTCAGCAGGAAGTGTTTTTTGTTAAACACTTTTACAATTTTGCTTATAACTCGGAAACTATAAGAGATAATGGCATCGAGTTTTCGCTATACGATAGAAAAAAACATCAGCTATTTAGCAAAATTTATTTCTGCCCACAAATGCCACGCCTTCTAAGAAATATATTTTATTCTTAAGTATAATGCCTTATATTTCAGGCGGTATTTAATATTTGGGGGTGAATTTATTTATTGTTGGAAAGCTGATGTTTTTTCCAGTCGCATGGTGAAAACTGATTGTCATTATCTCTTATAGTTTCCGAGATATTCGCACAAATGCAAAATTGTTATACGAATTGTACATGTGCGTGTGTGTGTGTATGACGAAAAATATTTTCAAATTTTTCGTTCAAAAATTTTCTGCCAATACCAGGCCAACAGAATTCAGCAGAAAGTGTTTTTTGTTAAACACTTTTACAATTTTGCTTATAACTCGGCAACTATAAGAGATAATGGCATCGAGTTTTCGCTATACGATAGAAAAAACCATCAGCTATTTAGCAAAATTTATTTCCGCCCACAAATGCCACGCCTTCTAAGAAATATATTGTATTCTTATGTATAATGCCTTATATTTCAGGCGGTATTTAATATTTGGGGGTGAATTTATTTATTGTTGGAAAGCTGATGTTTTTTCCAGTCGCATGGTGAAAACTGATTGTCATTATCTCTTATAGTTTCCGAGATATTCGCACAAATGTAAAATTGTTATACGAATTGTACATGTGCGCGTGTGTGTGTATGACGAAAAATATTTTCAAATTTTTCGTTCAAATTTTTTTTGCCAATACCAGGCCAACAGAATTCAGCAGGAAGTGTTTTTTGTTAAACACTTTTACAATTTTGCTTATAACTCGGAAACTATAAGAGATAATGGAATCGAGTTTTCGCTATACGATAGAAAAAAACATCAGCTATTTAGCAAAATTTATTTCTGCCCACAAATGCCACGCCTTCTAAGAAATATATTTTATTCTTAAGTATAATGCCTTATATTTCAGGCGGTATTTAATATTTGGGGGTGAATTTATTTATTGTTGGAAAGCTGATGTTTTTTCCAGTCGCATGGTGAAAACTGATTGTCATTATCTCTTATAGTTTCCGAGATATTCGCACAAATGCAAAATTGTTATACGAATTGTACATGTGCGTGTGTGTGTGTATGACGAAAAATATTTTCAAATTTTTCGTTCAAAAATTTTCTGCCAATACCAGGCCAACAGAATTCAGCAGAAAGTGTTTTTTGTTAAACACTTTTACAATTTTGCTTATAACTCGGCAACTATAAGAGATAATGGCATCGAGTTTTCGCTATACGATAGAAAAAACCATCAGCTATTTAGCAAAATTTAATTCCGCCCACAAATGCCACGCCTTCTAAGAAATATATTGTATTCTTATGTATAATGCCTTATATTTCAGGCGGTATTTAATATTTGGGGGTGAATTTATTTATTGTTGGAAAGCTGATGTTTTTTCCAGTCGCATGGTGAAAACTGATTGTCATTATCTCTTATAGTTTCCGAGATATTCGCACAAATGTAAAATTGTTATACGAATTGTACATGTGCGTGTGTATGTGTATGACGAAAATATTTTCAAATTTTTCGTTCAAAAATTTTCTGCCAATACCAGGCCAACAGAATTCAGCAGGAAGTGTTTTTTGTTAAACACTTTTACAATTTTGCTTATAACTCGGAAACTATAAGAGATAATGGCATCGAGTTTTCGGTATACGATAGAAAAAAACATCAGCTATTTAGCAAAATTTATTTCCGCCCACAAATGCCACGCCTTCTAAGAAATATATTGTATTCTTATGTATAATGCCTTATATTTCAGGCGGTATTTAATATTTGGGGGTGAATTTATTTATTGTTGGAAAGCTGATGTTTTTTCCAGTCGCATGGTGAAAACTGATTGTCATTATCTCTTATAGTTTCCGAGATATTCGCACAAATGTAAAATTGTTATACGAATTGTACATGTGCGTGTGTGTGTGTATGACGAAAAATATTTTCAAATTTTTCGTTCAAAAATTTTCTGCCAATACCAGGCCAACAGAATTCAGCAGGAAGTGTTTTTTGTTAAACACTTTTACAATTTTGCTTATAACTCGGAAACTATAAGAGATAATGGAATCGAGTTTTCGCTATACGATAGAAAAAAACATCAGCTATTTAGCAAAATTTATTTCCGCCCACAAGTGCCACGCCTTCTAAGAAATATATTTTATTCTTATGTATAATGCCTTATATTTCAGGCGGTACTTAATATTTGGGGGTGAATTTATTTATTGTTGGAAAGCTGATGTTTTTTCCAGTCGCATGGTGAAAACTGATTGTCATTATCTCTTATAGTTTCCGAGATATTCGCACAAATGTAAAATTGTTATACGAATTGTACATGTGCGCGTGTGTGTGTATGACGAAAAATATTTTCAAATTTTTCGTTCAAAAATTTTCTGCCAATACCAGGCCAACAGAATTCAGCAGAAAGTGTTTTTTGTTAAACACTTTTACAATTTTGCTTATAACTCGGCAACTATAAGAGATAATGGCATCGAGTTTTCGCTATACGATAGAAAAAACCATCAGCTATTTAGCAAAATTTATTTCCGCCCACAAATGCCACGCCTTCTAAGAAATATATTGTATTCTTATGTATAATGCCTTATATTTCAGGCGGTATTTAATATTTGGGGGTGAATTTATTTATTGTTGGAAAGCTGATGTTTTTTCCAGTCGCATGGTGAAAACTGATTGTCATTATCTCTTATAGTTTCCGAGATATTCGCACAAATGTAAAATTGTTATACGAATTGTACATGTGCGTGTGTATGTGTATGACGAAAATATTTTCAAATTTTTCGTTCAAAAATTTTCTGCCAATACCAGGCCAACAGAATTCAGCAGGAAGTGTTTTTTGTTAAACACTTTTACAATTTTGCTTATAACTCGGAAACTATAAGAGATAATGGCATCGAGTTTTCGGTATACGATAGAAAAAAACATCAGCTATTTAGCAAAATTTATTTCCGCCCACAAATGCCACGCCTTCTAAGAAATATATTGTATTCTTATGTATAATGCCTTATATTTCAGGCGGTATTTAATATTTGGGGGTGAATTTATTTATTGTTGGAAAGCTGATGTTTTTTCCAGTCGCATGGTGAAAACTGATTGTCATTATCTCTTATAGTTTCCGAGATATTCGCACAAATGTAAAATTGTTATACGAATTGTACATGTGCGTGTGTGTGTGTATGACGAAAAATATTTTCAAATTTTTCGTTCAAAAATTTTCTGCCAATACCAGGCCAACAGAATTCAGCAGGAAGTGTTTTTTGTTAAACACTTTTACAATTTTGCTTATAACTCGGAAACTATAAGAGATAATGGCATCGAGTTTTCGCTATACGATAGAAAAAAACATCAGCTATTTAGCAAAATTTATTTCCGCCCACAAGTGCCACGCCTTCTTAGAAATATATTTTATTCTTATGTATAATGCCTTATATTTCAGGCGGTACTTAATATTTGGGGGTGAATTTATTTATTGTTGGAAAGCTGATGTTTTTTCCAGTCGCATGGTGAAAACTGATTGTCATTATCTCTTATAGTTTCCGAGATATTCGCACAAATGTAAAATTGTTATACGAATTGTACATGTGCGCGTGTGTGTGTATGACGAAAAATATTTTCAAATTTTTCGTTCAAATTTTTTTTGCCAATACCAGGCCAACAGAATTCAGCAGGAAGTGTTTTTTGTTAAACACTTTTACAATTTTGCTTATAACTCGGAAACTATAAGAGATAATGGAATCGAGTTTTCGCTATACGATAGAAAAAAACATCAGCTATTTAGCAAAATTTATTTCTGCCCACAAATGCCACGCCTTCTAAGAAATATATTTTATTCTTATGTATAATGCCTTATATTTCAGGCGGTATTTAATATTTGGGGGTGAATTTATTTATTGTTGGAAAGCTGATGTTTTTTCCAGTCGCATGGTGAAAACTGATTGTCATTATCTCTTATAGTTTCCGAGATATTCGCACAAATGCAAAATTGTTATACGAATTGTACATGTGCGTGTGTGTGTGTATGACGAAAAATATTTTCAAATTTTTCGTTCAAAAATTTTCTGCCAATACCAGGCCAACAGAATTCAGCAGAAAGTGTTTTTTGTTAAACACTTTTACAATTTTGCTTATAACTCGGCAACTATAAGAGATAATGGCATCGAGTTTTCGCTATACGATAGAAAAAACCATCAGCTATTTAGCAAAATTTATTTCCGCCCACAAATGCCACGCCTTCTAAGAAATATATTGTATTCTTATGTATAATGCCTTATATTTCAGGCGGTATTTAATATTTGGGGGTGAATTTATTTATTGTTGGAAAGCTGATGTTTTTTCCAGTCGCATGGTGAAAACTGATTGTCATTATCTCTTATAGTTTCCGAGATATTCGCACAAATGCAAAATTGTTATACGAATTGTACATGTGCGTGTGTATGTGTATGACGAAAATATTTTCAAATTTTTCGTTCAAAAATTTTCTGCCAATACCAGGCCAACAGAATTCAGCAGGAAATGTTTTTTGTTAAACACTTTTACAATTTTGCTTATAACTCGGAAACTATAAGAGATAATGGCATCGAGTTTTCGGTATACGATAGAAAAAAACATCAGCTATTTAGCAAAATTTATTTCCGCCCACAAATGCCACGCCTTCTAAGAAATATATTGTATTCTTATGTATAATGCCTTATATTTCAGGCGGTACTTAATATTTGGAGGTGAATTTATTTATTGTTGGAAAGCTGATGTTTTTTCCAGTCGCATGGTGAAAACTGATTGTCATTATCTCTTATAGTTTCCGAGATATTCGCACAAATGCAAAATTGTTATACGAATTGTACATGTGCGTGTGTGTGTGTATGACGAAAAATATTTTCAAATTTTTCGTTCAAAAATTTTCTGCCAATACCAGGCCAACAGAATTCAGCAGAAAGTGTTTTTTGTTAAACACTTTTACAATTTTGCTTATAACTCGGCAACTATAAGAGATAATGGCATCGAGTTTTCGCTATACGATAGAAAAAAACATCAGCTATTTAGCAAAATTTATTTCCGCCCACAAATGCCACGCCTTCTAAGAAATATATTTTATTCTTATGTATAATGCCTTATATTTCAGGCGGTATTTAATATTTGGGGGTGAATTTATTTATACCAGGCCAACAGAATTCAGGAGGAATATTTATTATTTATTTAGCAAAATTTATTTCCGCCCACAAATGCCACGCCTTCTAAGAAATATATTGTATTCTTATGTATAATGCCTTATATTTCAGGCGGTATTTATATTTGGGGGTGAATTTATTTATTGTTGGAAAGCTGATGTTTTTTCCAGTCGCATGGTGAAAACTGATTGTCATTATCTCTTATAGTTTCCGAGATATTCGCACAAATGTAAAATTGTTATACGAATTGTACATGTGCGTGTGTGTGTGTATGACGAAAAATATTTTCAAATTTTTCGTTCAAAAATTTTCTGCCAATACCAGGCCAACAGAATTCAGCAGGAAGTGTTTTTTTTAAACACTTTTAAAATTTTGCTTATAACTCGGAAACTATAAGAGATAATGGAATCGAGTTTTCGCTATACGATAGAAAAAAACATCAGCTATTTAGCAAAATTTATTTCCGCCCACAAATGCCACGCCTTCTAAGAAATATATTTTATTCTTATGTATAATGCCTTATATTTCAGGCGGTACTTAATATTTGGGAGTGAATTTATTTATTGTTGGAAAGCTGATGTTTTTTCCAGTCGCATGATGAAAACTGATTGTCATTATCTCTTATAGTTTCCGAGATATTCGCACAAATGCAAAATTGTTATACGAATTGTACATGTGCGTGTGTGTGTGTATGACGAAAAATATTTTCAAATTTTTCGTTCAAATTTTTTTTGCCAATACCAGGCCAACAGAATTCAGCAGGAAGTGTTTTTTTTTAAACACTTTTACAATTTTGCTTATAACTCGGAAACTATAAGAGATAATGGAATCGAGTTTTCGCTATACGATAGAAAAAACCATCAGCTATTTAGCAAAATTTATTTCCGCCCACAAATGCCACGCCTTCTAAGAAATATATTGTATTCTTATGTATAATGCCTTATATTTCAGGCGGTATTTAATATTTGGGGGTGAATTTATTTATTGTTGGAAAGCTGATGTTTTTTCCAGTCGCATGGTGAAAACTGATTGTCATTATCTCTTATAGTTTCCGAGATATTCGCACAAATGTAAAATTGTTATACGAATTGTACATGTGCGTGTGTATGTGTATGACGAAAATATTTTCAAATTTTTCGTTCAAAAATTTTCTGCCAATACCAGGCCAACAGAATTCAGCAGGAAGTGTTTTTTGTTAAACACTTTTACAATTTTGCTTATAACTCGGAAACTATAAGAGATAATGGCATCGAGTTTTCGGTATACGATAGAAAAAAACATCAGCTATTTAGCAAAATTTATTTCCGCCCACAAATGCCACGCCTTCTAAGAAATATATTGTATTCTTATGTATAATGCCTTATATTTCAGGCGGTATTTAATATTTGGGGGTGAATTTATTTATTGTTGGAAAGCTGATGTTTTTTCCAGTCGCATGGTGAAAACTGATTGTCATTATCTCTTATAGTTTCCGAGATATTCGCACAAATGTAAAATTGTTATACGAATTGTACATGTGCGTGTGTGTGTGTATGACGAAAAATATTTTCAAATTTTTCGTTCAAAAATTTTCTGCCAATACCAGGCCAACAGAATTCAGCAGGAAGTGTTTTTTGTTAAACACTTTTACAATTTTGCTTATAACTCGGAAACTATAAGAGATAATGGCATCGAGTTTTCGCTATACGATAGAAAAAAACATCAGCTATTTAGCAAAATTTATTTCCGCCCACAAGTGCCACGCCTTCTAAGAAATATATTTTATTCTTATGTATAATGCCTTATATTTCAGGCGGTACTTAATATTTGGGGGTGAATTTATTTATTGTTGGAAAGCTGATGTTTTTTCCAGTCGCATGGTGAAAACTGATTGTCATTATCTCTTATAGTTTCCGAGATATTCGCACAAATGTAAAATTGTTATACGAATTGTACATGTGCGCGTGTGTGTGTATGACGAAAAATATTTTCAAATTTTTCGTTCAAATTTTTTTTGCCAATACCAGGCCAACAGAATTCAGCAGGAAGTGTTTTTTGTTAAACACTTTTACAATTTTGCTTATAACTCGGAAACTATAAGAGATAATGGAATCGAGTTTTCGCTATACGATAGAAAAAAACATCAGCTATTTAGCAAAATTTATTTCTGCCCACAAATGCCACGCCTTCTAAGAAATATATTTTATTCTTATGTATAATGCCTTATATTTCAGGCGGTATTTAATATTTGGGGGTGAATTTATTTATTGTTGGAAAGCTGATGTTTTTTCCAGTCGCATGGTGAAAACTGATTGTCATTATCTCTTATAGTTTCCGAGATATTCGCACAAATGCAAAATTGTTATACGAATTGTACATGTGCGTGTGTGTGTGTATGACGAAAAATATTTTCAAATTTTTCGTTCAAAAATTTTCTGCCAATACCAGGCCAACAGAATTCAGCAGAAAGTGTTTTTTGTTAAACACTTTTACAATTTTGCTTATAACTCGGCAACTATAAGAGATAATGGCATCGAGTTTTCGCTATACGATAGAAAAAACCATCAGCTATTTAGCAAAATTTATTTCCGCCCACAAATGCCACGCCTTCTAAGAAATATATTGTATTCTTATGTATAATGCCTTATATTTCAGGCGGTATTTAATATTTGGGGGTGAATTTATTTATTGTTGGAAAGCTGATGTTTTTTCCAGTCGCATGGTGAAAACTGATTGTCATTATCTCTTATAGTTTCCGAGATATTCGCACAAATGCAAAATTGTTATACGAATTGTACATGTGCGTGTGTATGTGTATGACGAAAATATTTTCAAATTTTTCGTTCAAAAATTTTCTGCCAATACCAGGCCAACAGAATTCAGCAGGAAGTGTTTTTTGTTAAACACTTTTACAATTTTGCTTATAACTCGGAAACTATAAGAGATAATGGCATCGAGTTTTCGGTATACGATAGAAAAAAACATCAGCTATTTAGCAAAATTTATTTCCGCCCACAAATGCCACGCCTTCTAAGAAATATATTGTATTCTTATGTATAATGCCTTATATTTCAGGCGGTACTTAATATTTGGAGGTGAATTTATTTATTGTTGGAAAGCTGATGTTTTTTCCAGTCGCATGGTGAAAACTGATTGTCATTATCTCTTATAGTTTCCGAGATATTCGCACAAATGCAAAATTGTTATACGAATTGTACATGTGCGTGTGTGTGTGTATGACGAAAAATATTTTCAAATTTTTCGTTCAAAAATTTTCTGCCAATACCAGGCCAACAGAATTCAGCAGAAAGTGTTTTTTGTTAAACACTTTTACAATTTTGCTTATAACTCGGCAACTATAAGAGATAATGGCATCGAGTTTTCGCTATACGATAGAAAAAAACATCAGCTATTTAGCAAAATTTATTTCCGCCCACAAATGCCACGCCTTCTAAGAAATATATTTTATTCTTATGTATAATGCCTTATATTTCAGGCGGTATTTAATATTTGGGGGTGAATTTATTTATACCAGGCCAACAGAATTCAGGAGGAATATTTATTATTTATTTAGCAAAATTTATTTCCGCCCACAAATGCCACGCCTTCTAAGAAATATATTGTATTCTTATGTATAATGCCTTATATTTCAGGCGGTATTCATATTTGGGGGTGAATTTATTTATTGTTGGAAAGCTGATGTTTTTTCCAGTCGCATGGTGAAAACTGATTGTCATTATCTCTTATAGTTTCCGAGATATTCGCACAAATGTAAAATTGTTATACGAATTGTACATGTGCGTGTGTGTGTGTATGACGAAAAATATTTTCAAATTTTTCGTTCAAAAATTTTCTGCCAATACCAGGCCAACAGAATTCAGCAGGAAGTGTTTTTTTTAAACACTTTTACAATTTTGCTTATAACTCGGAAACTATAAGAGATAATGGAATCGAGTTTTCGCTATACGATAGAAAAAACCATCAGCTATTTAGCAAAATTTATTTCCGCCCACAAATGCCACGCCTTCTAAGAAATATATTTTATTCTTATGTATAATGCCTTATATTTCAGGCGGTACTTAATATTTGGGAGTGAATTTATTTATTGTTGGAAAGCTGATGTTTTTTCCAGTCGCATGATGAAAACTGATTGTCATTATCTCTTATAGTTTCCGAGATATTCGCACAAATGCAAAATTGTTATACGAATTGTACATGTGCGTGTGTGTGTGTATGACGAAAAATATTTTCAAATTTTTCGTTCAAATTTTTTTTGCCAATACCAGGCCAACAGAATTCAGCAGGAAGTGTTTTTTTTTAAACACTTTTACAATTTTGCTTATAACTCGGAAACTATAAGAGATAATGGAATCGAGTTTTCGCTATACGATAGAAAAAACCATCAGCTATTTAGCAAAATTTATTTCCGCCCACAAATGCCACGCCTTCTAAGAAATATATTGTATTCTTATGTATAATGCCTTATATTTCAGGCGGTACTTAATATTTGGGGGTGAATTTATTTATTGTTGGAAAGCTGATGTTTTTTCCAGTCGCATGGTGAAAACTGATTGTCATTATCTCTTATAGTTTCCGAGATATTCGCACAAATGTAAAATTGTTATACGAATTGTACATGTGCGTGTGTGTGTGTATGACGAAAAATATTTTCAAATTTTTCGTTCAAAAATTTTCTGCCAATACCAGGCCAACAGAATTCAGCAGGAAGTGTTTTTTGTTAAACACTTTTACAATTTTGCTTATAACTCGGAAACTATAAGAGATAATGGCATCGAGTTTTCGCTATACGATAGAAAAAAACATCAGCTATTTAGCAAAATTTATTTCCGCCCACAAATGCCACGCCTTCTAAGAAATATATTTTATTCTTATGTATAATGCCTTATATTTCAGGCGGTATTTAATATTTGGGGGTGAATTTATTTATTGTTGGAAAACTGATGTTTTTTCCAATCGCATGGTGAAAACTGATTGTCATTATCTCTTATAGTTTCCGAGATATTCGCACAAATGTAAAATTGTTATACGAATTGTACATGTGCGTGTGTGTGTGTATGACGAAAAATATTTTCAAATTTTTCGTTAAAAAATTTTCTGCCAATACCAGGCCAACAGAATTCAGCAGGAAGTGTTTTTTGTTAAACACTTTTACAATTTTGCTTATAACTCGGAAACTATAAGAGATAATGGCATCGAGTTTTCGCTATACGATAGAAAAAAACATCAGCTATTTAGCAAAATTTATTTCCGCCCACAAGTGCCACGCCTTCTAAGAAATATATTTTATTCTTATGTATAATGCCTTATATTTCAGGCGGTACTTAATATTTGGGGGTGAATTTATTTATTGTTGGAAAGCTGATGTTTTTTCCAGTCGCATGGTGAAAACTGATTGTCATTATCTCTTATAGTTTCCGAGATATTCGCACAAATGCAAAATTGTTATACGAATTGTACATGTGCGTGTGTGTGTGTATGACGAAAAATATTTTCAAATTTTTCGTTCAAAAATTTTCTGCCAATACCAGGCCAACAGAATTCAGCAGAAAGTGTTTTTTGTTAAACACTTTTACAATTTTGCTTATAACTCGGCAACTATAAGAGATAATGGAATCGAGTTTTCGCTATACGATAGAAAAAAACATCAGCTATTTAGCAAAATTTATTTCTGCCCACAAATGCCACGCCTTCTAAGAAATATATTTTATTCTTATGTATAATGCCTTATATTTCAGGCGGTATTTAATATTTGGGGGTGAATTTATTTATTGTTGGAAAGCTGATGTTTTTTCCAGTCGCATGGTGAAAACTGATTGTCATTATCTCTTATAGTTTCCGAGATATTCGCACAAATGCAAAATTGTTATACGAATTGTACATGTGCGTGTGTGTGTGTATGACGAAAAATATTTTCAAATTTTTCGTTCAAAAATTTTCTGCCAATACCAGGCCAACAGAATTCAGCAGAAAGTGTTTTTTGTTAAACACTTTTACAATTTTGCTTATAACTCGGCAACTATAAGAGATAATGGCATCGAGTTTTCGCTATACGATAGAAAAAACCATCAGCTATTTAGCAAAATTTATTTCCGCCCACAAATGCCACGCCTTCTAAGAAATATATTGTATTCTTATGTATAATGCCTTATATTTCAGGCGGTATTTAATATTTGGGGGTGAATTTATTTATTGTTGGAAAGCTGATGTTTTTTCCAGTCGCATGGTGAAAACTGATTGTCATTATCTCTTATAGTTTCCGAGATATTCGCACAAATGCAAAATTGTTATACGAATTGTACATGTGCGTGTGTATGTGTATGACGAAAATATTTTCAAATTTTTCGTTCAAAAATTTTCTGCCAATACCAGGCCAACAGAATTCAGCAGGAAGTGTTTTTTGTTAAACACTTTTACAATTTTGCTTATAACTCGGAAACTATAAGAGATAATGGCATCGAGTTTTCGGTATACGATAGAAAAAAACATCAGCTATTTAGCAAAATTTATTTCCGCCCACAAATGCCACGCCTTCTAAGAAATATATTGTATTCTTATGTATAATGCCTTATATTTCAGGCGGTACTTAATATTTGGAGGTGAATTTATTTATTGTTGGAAAGCTGATGTTTTTTCCAGTCGCATGGTGAAAACTGATTGTCATTATCTCTTATAGTTTCCGAGATATTCGCACAAATGCAAAATTGTTATACGAATTGTACATGTGCGTGTGTGTGTGTATGACGAAAAATATTTTCAAATTTTTCGTTCAAAAATTTTCTGCCAATACCAGGCCAACAGAATTCAGCAGAAAGTGTTTTTTGTTAAACACTTTTACAATTTTGCTTATAACTCGGCAACTATAAGAGATAATGGCATCGAGTTTTCGCTATACGATAGAAAAAAACATCAGCTATTTAGCAAAATTTATTTCCGCCCACAAATGCCACGCCTTCTAAGAAATATATTTTATTCTTATGTATAATGCCTTATATTTCAGGCGGTATTTAATATTTGGGGGTGAATTTATTTATACCAGGCCAACAGAATTCAGGAGGAATATTTATTATTTATTTAGCAAAATTTATTTCCGCCCACAAATGCCACGCCTTCTAAGAAATATATTGTATTCTTATGTATAATGCCTTATATTTCAGGCGGTATTTATATTTGGGGGTGAATTTATTTATTGTTGGAAAGCTGATGTTTTTTCCAGTCGCATGGTGAAAACTGATTGTCATTATCTCTTATAGTTTCCGAGATATTCGCACAAATGTAAAATTGTTATACGAATTGTACATGTGCGTGTGTGTGTGTATGACGAAAAATATTTTCAAATTTTTCGTTCAAAAATTTTCTGCCAATACCAGGCCAACAGAATTCAGCAGGAAGTGTTTTTTTTAAACACTTTTACAATTTTGCTTATAACTCGGAAACTATAAGAGATAATGGAATCGAGTTTTCGCTATACGATAGAAAAAAACATCAGCTATTTAGCAAAATTTATTTCCGCCCACAAATGCCACGCCTTCTAAGAAATATATTTTATTCTTATGTATAATGCCTTATATTTCAGGCGGTACTTAATATTTGGGGGTGAATTTATTTATTGTTGGAAAGCTGATGTTTTTTCCAGTCGCATGATGAAAACTGATTGTCATTATCTCTTATAGTTTCCGAGATATTCGCACAAATGCAAAATTGTTATACGAATTGTACATGTGCGTGTGTGTGTGTATGACGAAAAATATTTTCAAATTTTTCGTTCAAATTTTTTTTGCCAATACCAGGCCAACAGAATTCAGCAGGAAGTGTTTTTTTTTAAACACTTTTACAATTTTGCTTATAACTCGGAAACTATAAGAGATAATGGAATCGAGTTTTCGCTATACGATAGAAAAAACCATCAGCTATTTAGCAAAATTTATTTCCGCCCACAAATGCCACGCCTTCTAAGAAATATATTGTATTCTTATGTATAATGCCTTATATTTCAGGCGGTACTTAATATTTGGGGGTGAATTTATTTATTGTTGGAAAGCTGATGTTTTTTCCAGTCGCATGGTGAAAACTGATTGTCATTATCTCTTATAGTTTCCGAGATATTCGCACAAATGTAAAATTGTTATACGAATTGTACATGTGCGTGTGTGTGTGTATGACGAAAAATATTTTCAAATTTTTCGTTCAAAAATTTTCTGCCAATACCAGGCCAACAGAATTCAGCAGGAAGTGTTTTTTGTTAAACACTTTTACAATTTTGCTTATAACTCGGAAACTATAAGAGATAATGGAATCGAGTTTTCGCTATACGATAGAAAAAACCATCAGCTATTTAGCAAAATTTATTTCCGCCCACAAGTGCCTCGCCTTCTAAGAAATATATTGTATTCTTATGTATAATGCCTTATATTTCAGGCGGTACTTAATATTTGGAGGTGAATTTATTTATTGTTGGAAAGCTGATGTTTTTTCCAGTCGCATGGTGAAAACTGATTGTCATTATCTCTTATAGTTTCCGAGATATTCGCACAAATGCAAAATTGTTATACGAATTGTACATGTGCGTGTGTGTGTGTATGACGAAAAATATTTTCAAATTTTTCGTTCAAAAATTTTCTGCCAATACCAGGCCAACAGAATTCAGCAGAAAGTGTTTTTTGTTAAACACTTTTACAATTTTGCTTATAACTCGGCAACTATAAGAGATAATGGCATCGAGTTTTCGCTATACGATAGAAAAAAACATCAGCTATTTAGCAAAATTTATTTCCGCCCACAAATGCCACGCCTTCTAAGAAATATATTTTATTCTTATGTATAATGCCTTATATTTCAGGCGGTATTTAATATTTGGGGGTGAATTTATTTATTGTTGGAAAGCTGATGTTTTTTCCAGTCGCATGGTGAAAACTGATTGTCATTATCTCTTATAGTTTCCGAGATATTCGCACAAATGTAAAATTGTTATACGAATTGTACATGTGCGTGTGTGTGTGTATGACGAAAAATATTTTCAAATTTTTCGTTCAAAAATTTTCTGCCAATACCAGGCCAACAGAATTCAGCAGGAAGTGTTTTTTGTTAAACACTTTTACAATTTTGCTTATAACTCGGAAACTATAAGAGATAATGGAATCGAGTTTTCGCTATACGATAGAAAAAACCATCAGCTATTTAGCAAAATTTATTTCCGCCCACAAATGCCACGCCTTCTAAGAAATATATTGTATTCTTATGTATAATGCCTTATATTTCAGGCGGTATTTAATATTTGGGGGTGAATTTATTTATTGTTGGAAAGCTGATGTTTTTTCCAGTCGCATGGTGAAAACTGATTGTCATTATCTCTTATAGTTTCCGAGATATTCGCACAAATGTAAAATTGTTATACGAATTGTACATGTGCGTGTGTGTGTGTATGACGAAAAATATTTTCAAATTTTTCGTTCAAATTTTTTTTGCCAATACCAGGCCAACAGAATTCAGCAGGAAGTGTTTTTTGTTAAACACTTTTACAATTTTGCTTATAACTCGGAAACTATAAGAGATAATGGCATCGAGTTTTCGCTATACGATAGAAAAAAACATCAGCTATTTAGCAAAATTTATTTCCGCCCACAAGTGCCACGCCTTCTAAGAAATATATTTTATTCTTATGTATAATGCCTTATATTTCAGGCGGTATTTAATATTTGGGGGTGAATTTATTTATTGTTGGAAAGCTGATGTTTTTTCCAGTCGCATGGTGAAAACTGATTGTCATTATCTCTTATAGTTTCCGAGATATTCGCACAAATGTAAAATTGTTATACGAATTGTACATGTGCGTGTGTGTGTGTATGACGAAAAATATTTTCAAATTTTTCGTTCAAAAATTTTCTGCCAATACCAGGCCAACAGAATTCAGCAGGAAGTGTTTTTTGTTAAACACTTTTACAATTTTGCTTATAACTCGGCAACTATAAGAGATAATGGCATCGAGTTTTCGCTATACGATAGAAAAAACCATCAGCTATTTAGCAAAATTTATTTCCGCCCACAAATGCCACGCCTTCTAAGAAATATATTTTATTCTTATGTATAATGCCTTATATTTCAGGCGGTATTTAATATTTGGGGGTGAATTTATTTATTGTTGGAAAACTGATGTTTTTTCCAATCGCATGGTGAAAATTGATTGTCATTATCTCTTATAGTTTCCGAGATATTCGCACAAATGTAAAATTGTTATACGAATTGTACATGTGCGTGTGTGTGTGTATGACGAAAAATATTTTCAAATTTTTCGTTCAAAAATTTTCTGCCAATACCAGGCCAACAGAATTCAGCAGGAAGTGTTTTTTGTTAAACACTTTTACAATTTTGCTTATAACTCGGAAACTATAAGAGATAATGGAATCGAGTTTTCGCTATACGATAGAAAAAAACATCAGCTATTTAGCAAAATTTATTTCCTCCCACAAATGCCACGCCTTCTAAGAAATATATTTTATTCTTATGTATAATGCCTTATATTTCAGGCGGTATTTAATATTTGGGGGTGAATTTATTTATTGTTGGAAAGCTGATGTTTTTTCCAGTCGCATGGTGAAAACTGATTGTCATTATCTCTTATAGTTTCCGAGATATTCGCACAAATGTAAAATTGTTATACGAATTGTACATGTGCGTGTGTGTGTGTATGACGAAAAATATTTTCAAATTTTTCGTTCAAAAATTTTCTGCCAATACCAGGCCAACAGAATTCAGCAGGAAGTGTTTTTTGTTAAACACTTTTACAATTTTGCTTATAACTCGGAAACTATAAGAGATAATGGAATCGAGTTTTCGCTATACGATAGAAAAAAACATCAGCTATTTAGCAAAATTTATTTCCGCCCACAAGTGCCACGCCTTCTAAGAAATATATTTTATTCTTATGTATAATGCCTTATATTTCAGGCGGTATTTAATATTTGGGGGTGAATTTATTTATTGTTGGAAAACTGATGTTTTTTCCAGTCGCATGGTGAAAACTGATTGTCATTATCTCTTATAGTTTCCGAGATATTCGCACAAATGTAAAATTGTTATACGAATTGTACATGTGCGCGTGTGTGTGTATGACGAAAAATATTTTCAAATTTTTCGTTCAAATTTTTTTTGCCAATACCAGGCCAACAGAATTCAGCAGGAAGTGTTTTTTGTTAAACACTTTTACAATTTTGCTTATAACTCGGAAACTATAAGAGATAATGGAATCGAGTTTTCGCTATACGATAGAAAAAAACATCAGCTATTTAGCAAAATTTATTTCCGCCCACAAGTGCCACGCCTTCTAAGAAATATATTTTATTCTTATGTATAATGCCTTATATTTCAGGCGGTATTTAATATTTGGGGGTGAATTTATTTATTGTTGGAAAGCTGATGTTTTTTCCAGTCGCATGGTGAAAACTGATTGTCATTATCTCTTATAGTTTCCGAGATATTCGCACAAATGTAAAATTGTTATACGAATTGTACATGTGCGTGTGTGTGTGTATGACGAAAAATATTTTCAAATTTTTCGTTCAAAAATTTTCTGCCAATACCAGGCCAACAGAATTCAGCAGGAAGTGTTTTTTGTTAAACACTTTTACAATTTTGCTTATAACTCGGAAACTATAAGAGATAATGGAATCGAGTTTTCGCTATACGATAGAAAAAAACATCAGCTATTTAGCAAAATTTATTTCCGCCCACAAGTGCCACGCCTTCTAAGAAATATATTTTATTCTTATGTATAATGCCTTATATTTCAGGCGGTACTTAATATTTGGGAGTGAATTTATTTATTGTTGGAAAGCTGATGTTTTTTCCAGTCGCATGATGAAAACTGATTGTCATTATCTCTTATAGTTTCCGAGATATTCGCACAAATGTAAAATTGTTATACGAATTGTACATGTGCGTGTGTGTGTGTATGACGAAAAATATTTTCAAATTTTTCGTTCAAAAATTTTCTGCCAATACCAGGCCAACAGAATTCAGCAGGAAGTGTTTTTTGTTAAACACTTTTACAATTTTGCTTATAACTCGGAAACTATAAGAGATAATGGAATCGAGTTTTCGCTATACGATAGAAAAAACCATCAGCTATTTAGCAAAATTTATTTCCGCCCACAAATGCCACGCCTTCTAAGAAATATATTTTATTCTTATGTATAATGCCTTATATTTCAGGCGGTATTTAATATTTGGGGGTGAATTTATTTATTGTTGGAAAGCTGATGTTTTTTCCAGTCGCATGGTGAAAACTGATTGTCATTATCTCTTATAGTTTCCGAGATATTCGCACAAATGTAAAATTGTTATACGAATTGTACATGTGCGTGTGTGTGTGTATGACGAAAAATATTTTCAAATTTTTCGTTCAAAAATTTTCTGCCAATACCAGGCCAACAGAATTCAGCAGGAAGTGTTTTTTGTTAAACACTTTTACAATTTTGCTTATAACTCGGAAACTATAAGAGATAATGGAATCGAGTTTTCGCTATACGATAGAAAAAACCATCAGCTATTTAGCAAAATTTATTTCCGCCCACAAATGCCACGCCTTCTAAGAAATATATTGTATTCTTATGTATAATGCCTTATATTTCAGGCGGTATTTAATATTTGGGGGTGAATTTATTTATTGTTGGAAAGCTGATGTTTTTTCCAGTCGCATGGTGAAAACTGATTGTCATTATCTCTTATAGTTTCCGAGATATTCGCACAAATGTAAAATTGTTATACGAATTGTACATGTGCGTGTGTGTGTGTATGACGAAAAATATTTTCAAATTTTTCGTTCAAATTTTTTTTGCCAATACCAGGCCAACAGAATTCAGCAGGAAGTGTTTTTTGTTAAACACTTTTACAATTTTGCTTATAACTCGGAAACTATAAGAGATAATGGCATCGAGTTTTCGCTATACGATAGAAAAAAACATCAGCTATTTAGCAAAATTTATTTCCGCCCACAAGTGCCACGCCTTCTAAGAAATATATTTTATTCTTATGTATAATGCCTTATATTTCAGGCGGTATTTAATATTTGGGGGTGAATTTATTTATTGTTGGAAAGCTGATGTTTTTTCCAGTCGCATGGTGAAAACTGATTGTCATTATCTCTTATAGTTTCCGAGATATTCGCACAAATGTAAAATTGTTATACGAATTGTACATGTGCGTGTGTGTGTGTATGACGAAAAATATTTTCAAATTTTTCGTTCAAAAATTTTCTGCCAATACCAGGCCAACAGAATTCAGCAGGAAGTGTTTTTTGTTAAACACTTTTACAATTTTGCTTATAACTCGGCAACTATAAGAGATAATGGCATCGAGTTTTCGCTATACGATAGAAAAAACCATCAGCTATTTAGCAAAATTTATTTCCGCCCACAAATGCCACGCCTTCTAAGAAATATATTTTATTCTTATGTATAATGCCTTATATTTCAGGCGGTATTTAATATTTGGGGGTGAATTTATTTATTGTTGGAAAACTGATGTTTTTTCCAATCGCATGGTGAAAATTGATTGTCATTATCTCTTATAGTTTCCGAGATATTCGCACAAATGTAAAATTGTTATACGAATTGTACATGTGCGTGTGTGTGTGTATGACGAAAAATATTTTCAAATTTTTCGTTCAAAAATTTTCTGCCAATACCAGGCCAACAGAATTCAGCAGGAAGTGTTTTTTGTTAAACACTTTTACAATTTTGCTTATAACTCGGAAACTATAAGAGATAATGGAATCGAGTTTTCGCTATACGATAGAAAAAAACATCAGCTATTTAGCAAAATTTATTTCCTCCCACAAATGCCACGCCTTCTAAGAAATATATTTTATTCTTATGTATAATGCCTTATATTTCAGGCGGTATTTAATATTTGGGGGTGAATTTATTTATTGTTGGAAAGCTGATGTTTTTTCCAGTCGCATGGTGAAAACTGATTGTCATTATCTCTTATAGTTTCCGAGATATTCGCACAAATGTAAAATTGTTATACGAATTGTACATGTGCGTGTGTGTGTGTATGACGAAAAATATTTTCAAATTTTTCGTTCAAAAATTTTCTGCCAATACCAGGCCAACAGAATTCAGCAGGAAGTGTTTTTTGTTAAACACTTTTACAATTTTGCTTATAACTCGGAAACTATAAGAGATAATGGAATCGAGTTTTCGCTATACGATAGAAAAAAACATCAGCTATTTAGCAAAATTTATTTCCGCCCACAAGTGCCACGCCTTCTAAGAAATATATTTTATTCTTATGTATAATGCCTTATATTTCAGGCGGTATTTAATATTTGGGGGTGAATTTATTTATTGTTGGAAAACTGATGTTTTTTCCAGTCGCATGGTGAAAACTGATTGTCATTATCTCTTATAGTTTCCGAGATATTCGCACAAATGTAAAATTGTTATACGAATTGTACATGTGCGCGTGTGTGTGTATGACGAAAAATATTTTCAAATTTTTCGTTCAAATTTTTTTTGCCAATACCAGGCCAACAGAATTCAGCAGGAAGTGTTTTTTGTTAAACACTTTTACAATTTTGCTTATAACTCGGAAACTATAAGAGATAATGGAATCGAGTTTTCGCTATACGATAGAAAAAAACATCAGCTATTTAGCAAAATTTATTTCCGCCCACAAGTGCCACGCCTTCTAAGAAATATATTTTATTCTTATGTATAATGCCTTATATTTCAGGCGGTATTTAATATTTGGGGGTGAATTTATTTATTGTTGGAAAGCTGATGTTTTTTCCAGTCGCATGGTGAAAACTGATTGTCATTATCTCTTATAGTTTCCGAGATATTCGCACAAATGTAAAATTGTTATACGAATTGTACATGTGCGTGTGTGTGTGTATGACGAAAAATATTTTCAAATTTTTCGTTCAAAAATTTTCTGCCAATACCAGGCCAACAGAATTCAGCAGGAAGTGTTTTTTGTTAAACACTTTTACAATTTTGCTTATAACTCGGAAACTATAAGAGATAATGGAATCGAGTTTTCGCTATACGATAGAAAAAAACATCAGCTATTTAGCAAAATTTATTTCCGCCCACAAGTGCCACGCCTTCTAAGAAATATATTTTATTCTTATGTATAATGCCTTATATTTCAGGCGGTATTTAATATTTGGGGGTGAATTTATTTATTGTTGGAAAGCTGATGTTTTTTCCAGTCGCATGGTGAAAACTGATTGTCATTATCTCTTATAGTTTCCGAGATATTCGCACAAATGTAAAATTGTTATACGAATTGTACATGTGCGTGTGTGTGTGTATGACGAAAAATATTTTCAAATTTTTCGTTCAAAAATTTTCTGCCAATACCAGGCCAACAGAATTCAGCAGGAAGTGTTTTTTGTTAAACACTTTTACAATTTTGCTTATAACTCGGCAACTATAAGAGATAATGGCATCGAGTTTTCGCTATACGATAGAAAAAACCATCAGCTATTTAGCAAAATTTATTTCCGCCCACAAATGCCACGCCTTCTAAGAAATATATTTTATTCTTATGTATAATGCCTTATATTTCAGGCGGTATTTAATATTTGGGGGTGAATTTATTTATTGTTGGAAAGCTGATGTTTTTTCCAGTCGCATGGTGAAAACTGATTGTCATTATCTCTTATAGTTTCCGAGATATTCGCACAAATGTAAAATTGTTATACGAATTGTACATGTGCGCGTGTGTGTGTATGACGAAAAATATTTTCAAATTTTTCGTTCAAATTTTTTTTGCCAATACCAGGCCAACAGAATTCAGCAGGAAGTGTTTTTTGTTAAACACTTTTACAATTTTGCTTATAACTCGGAAACTATAAGAGATAATGGCATCGAGTTTTCGCTATACGATAGAAAAAAACATCAGCTATTTAGCAAAATTTATTTCCGCCCACAAATGCCACGCCTTCTAAGAAATATATTTTATTCTTATGTATAATGCCTTATATTTCAGGCGGTATTTAATATTTGGGGGTGAATTTATTTATTGTTGGAAAACTGATGTTTTTTCCAATCGCATGGTGAAAACTGATTGTCATTATCTCTTATAGTTTCCGAGATATTCGCACAAATGTAAAATTGTTATACGAATTGTACATGTGCGTGTGTGTGTGTATGACGAAAAATATTTTCAAATTTTTCGTTCAAAAATTTTCTGCCAATACCAGGCCAACAGAATTCAGCAGGAAGTGTTTTTTGTTAAACACTTTTACAATTTTGCTTATAACTCGGAAACTATAAGAGATAATGGAATCGAGTTTTCGCTATACGATAGAAAAAACCATCAGCTATTTAGCAAAATTTATTTCCGCCCACAAATGCCACGCCTTCTAAGAAATATATTGTATTCTTATGTATAATGCCTTATATTTCAGGCGGTATTTAATATTTGGGGGTGAATTTATTTATTGTTGGAAAGCTGATGTTTTTTCCAGTCGCATGGTGAAAACTGATTGTCATTATCTCTTATAGTTTCCGAGATATTCGCACAAATGTAAAATTGTTATACGAATTGTACATGTGCGTGTGTGTGTGTATGACGAAAAATATTTTCAAATTTTTCGTTCAAAAATTTTCTGCCAATACCAGGCCAACAGAATTCAGCAGGAAGTGTTTTTTGTTAAACACTTTTACAATTTTGCTTATAACTCGGCAACTATAAGAGATAATGGAATCGAGTTTTCGCTATACGATAGAAAAAACCATCAGCTATTTAGCAAAATTTATTTCCGCCCACAAATGCCACGCCTTCTAAGAAATATATTGTATTCTTATGTATAATGCCTTATATTTCAGGCGGTATTTAATATTTGGGGGTGAATTTATTTATTGTTGGAAAACTGATGTTTTTTCCAATCGCATGGTGAAAATTGATTGTCATTATCTCTTATAGTTTCCGAGATATTCGCACAAATGTAAAATTGTTATACGAATTGTACATGTGCGTGTGTGTGTGTATGACGAAAAATATTTTCAAATTTTTCGTTCAAAAATTTTCTGCCAATACCAGGCCAACAGAATTCAGCAGGAAGTGTTTTTTGTTAAACACTTTTACAATTTTGCTTATAACTCGGCAACTATAAGAGATAATGGCATCGAGTTTTCGCTATACGATAGAAAAAACCATCAGCTATTTAGCAAAATTTATTTCCGCCCACAAATGCCACGCCTTCTAAGAAATATATTGTATTCTTATGTATAATGCCTTATATTTCAGGCGGTACTTAATATTTGGGGGTGAATTTATTTATTGTTGGAAAGCTGATGTTTTTTCCAGTCGCATGGTGAAAACTGATTGTCATTATCTCTTATAGTTTCCGAGATATTCGCACAAATGTAAAATTGTTATACGAATTGTACATGTGCGCGTGTGTGTGTATGAGGAAAAATATTTTCAAATTTTTCGTTCAAATTTTTTTTGCCAATACCAGGCCAACAGAATTCAGCAGGAAGTGTTTTTTGTTAAACACTTTTACAATTTTGCTTATAACTCAGAAACTATAAGAGATAATGGAATCGAGTTTTCGCTATACGATAGAAAAAAACATCAGCTATTTAGCAAAATTTATTTCCGCCCACAAATGCCACGCCTTCTAAGAAATATATTTTATTCTTATGTATAATGCCTTATATTTCAGGCGGTACTTAATATTTGGGGGTGAATTTATTTATTGTTGGAAAGCTGATGTTTTTTCCAGTCGCATGGTGAAAACTGATTGTCATTATCTCTTATAGTTTCCGAGATATTCGCACAAATGTAAAATTGTTATACGAATTGTACATGTGCGTGTGTGTGTGTATGACGAAAAATATTTTCAAATTTTTCGTTCAAAAATTTTCTGCCAATACCAGGCCAACAGAATTCAGCAGGAAGTGTTTTTTGTTAAACACTTTTAAAATTTTGCTTATAACTCGGAAACTATAAGAGATAATGGCATCGAGTTTTCGCTATACGATAGAAAAAAACATCAGCTATTTAGCAAAATTTATTTCCGCCCACAAATGCCACGCCTTCTAAGAAATATATTTTATTCTTATGTATAATGCCTTATATTTCAGGCGGTATTTAATATTTGGGGGTGAATTTATTTATTGTTGGAAAGCTGATGTTTTTTCCAGTCGCATGGTGAAAACTGATTGTCATTATCTCTTATAGTTTCCGAGATATTCGCACAAATGTAAAATTGTTATACGAATTGTACATGTGCGTGTGTGTGTGTATGACGAAAAATATTTTCAAATTTTTCGTTCAAAAATTTTCTGCCAATACCAGGCCAACAGAATTCAGCAGGATGTGTTTTTTGTTAAACACTTTTACAATTTTGCTTATAACTCGGAAACTATAAGAGATAATGGCATCGAGTTTTCGCTATACGATAGAAAAAACCATCAGCTATTTAGCAAAATTTATTTCCGCCCACAAATGCCACGCCTTCTAAGAAATATATTTTATTCTTATGTATAATGCCTTATATTTCAGGCGGTATTTAATATTTGGGGGTGAATTTATTTATTGTTGGAAAGCTGATGTTTTTTCCAGTCGCATGGTGAAAACTGATTGTCATTATCTCTTATAGTTTCCGAGATATTCGCACAAATGTAAAATTGTTATACGAATTGTACATGTGCGTGTGTGTGTGTATGACGAAAAATATTTTCAAATTTTTCGTTCAAAAATTTTCTGCCAATACCAGGCCAACAGAATTCAGCAGGAAGTGTTTTTTGTTAAACACTTTTACAATTTTGCTTATAACTCGGCAACTATAAGAGATAATGGCATCGAGTTTTCGCTATACGATAGAAAAAACCATCAGCTATTTAGCAAAATTTATTTCCGCCCACAAATGCCACGCCTTCTAAGAAATATATTTTATTCTTATGTATAATGCCTTATATTTCAGGCGGTATTTAATATTTGGGGGTGAATTTATTTATTGTTGGAAAGCTGATGTTTTTTCCAGTCGCATGGTGAAAACTGATTGTCATTATCTCTTATAGTTTCCGAGATATTCGCACAAATGTAAAATTGTTATACGAATTGTACATGTGCGCGTGTGTGTGTATGACGAAAAATATTTTCAAATTTTTCGTTCAAATTTTTTTTGCCAATACCAGGCCAACAGAATTCAGCAGGAAGTGTTTTTTGTTAAACACTTTTACAATTTTGCTTATAACTCGGAAACTATAAGAGATAATGGCATCGAGTTTTCGCTATACGATAGAAAAAAACATCAGCTATTTAGCAAAATTTATTTCCGCCCACAAATGCCACGCCTTCTAAGAAATATATTTTATTCTTATGTATAATGCCTTATATTTCAGGCGGTATTTAATATTTGGGGGTGAATTTATTTATTGTTGGAAAACTGATGTTTTTTCCAATCGCATGGTGAAAACTGATTGTCATTATCTCTTATAGTTTCCGAGATATTCGCACAAATGTAAAATTGTTATACGAATTGTACATGTGCGTGTGTGTGTGTATGACGAAAAATATTTTCAAATTTTTCGTTCAAAAATTTTCTGCCAATACCAGGCCAACAGAATTCAGCAGGAAGTGTTTTTTGTTAAACACTTTTACAATTTTGCTTATAACTCGGAAACTATAAGAGATAATGGAATCGAGTTTTCGCTATACGATAGAAAAAACCATCAGCTATTTAGCAAAATTTATTTCCGCCCACAAATGCCACGCCTTCTAAGAAATATATTGTATTCTTATGTATAATGCCTTATATTTCAGGCGGTATTTAATATTTGGGGGTGAATTTATTTATTGTTGGAAAACTGATGTTTTTTCCAATCGCATGGTGAAAACTGATTGTCATTATCTCTTATAGTTTCCGAGATATTCGCACAAATGTAAAATTGTTATACGAATTGTACATGTGCGTGTGTGTGTGTATGACGAAAAATATTTTCAAATTTTTCGTTCAAAAATTTTCTGCCAATACCAGGCCAACAGAATTCAGCAGGAAGTGTTTTTTGTTAAACACTTTTACAATTTTGCTTATAACTCGGAAACTATAAGAGATAATGGAATCGAGTTTTCGCTATACGATAGAAAAAACCATCAGCTATTTAGCAAAATTTATTTCCGCCCACAAATGCCACGCCTTCTAAGAAATATATTGTATTCTTATGTATAATGCCTTATATTTCAGGCGGTATTTAATATTTGGGGGTGAATTTATTTATTGTTGGAAAGCTGATGTTTTTTCCAGTCGCATGGTGAAAACTGATTGTCATTATCTCTTATAGTTTCCGAGATATTCGCACAAATGTAAAATTGTTATACGAATTGTACATGTGCGTGTGTGTGTGTATGAGGAAAAATATTTTCAAATTTTTCGTTCAAAAATTTTCTGCCAATACCAGGCCAACAGAATTCAGCAGGAAGTGTTTTTTGTTAAACACTTTTACAATTTTGCTTATAACTCAGAAACTATAAGAGATAATGGAATCGAGTTTTCGCTATACGATAGAAAAAAACATCAGCTATTTAGCAAAATTTATTTCCGCCCACAAATGCCACGCCTTCTAAGAAATATATTTTATTCTTATGTATAATGCCTTATATTTCAGGCGGTACTTAATATTTGGGGGTGAATTTATTTATTGTTGGAAAGCTGATGTTTTTTCCAGTCGCATGGTGAAAACTGATTGTCATTATCTCTTATAGTTTCCGAGATATTCGCACAAATGTAAAATTGTTATACGAATTGTACATGTGCGTGTGTGTGTGTATGACGAAAAATATTTTCAAATTTTTCGTTCAAAAATTTTCTGCCAATACCAGGCCAACAGAATTCAGCAGGAAGTGTTTTTTGTTAAACACTTTTAAAATTTTGCTTATAACTCGGAAACTATAAGAGATAATGGCATCGAGTTTTCGCTATACGATAGAAAAAAACATCAGCTATTTAGCAAAATTTATTTCCGCCCACAAATGCCACGCCTTCTAAGAAATATATTTTATTCTTATGTATAATGCCTTATATTTCAGGCGGTATTTAATATTTGGGGGTGAATTTATTTATTGTTGGAAAGCTGATGTTTTTTCCAGTCGCATGGTGAAAACTGATTGTCATTATCTCTTATAGTTTCCGAGATATTCGCACAAATGTAAAATTGTTATACGAATTGTACATGTGCGTGTGTGTGTGTATGACGAAAAATATTTTCAAATTTTTCGTTCAAAAATTTTCTGCCAATACCAGGCCAACAGAATTCAGCAGGATGTGTTTTTTGTTAAACACTTTTACAATTTTGCTTATAACTCGGAAACTATAAGAGATAATGGAATCGAGTTTTCGCTATACGATAGAAAAAAACATCAGCTATTTAGCAAAATTTATTTCCGCCCACAAATGCCACGCCTTCTAAGAAATATATTTTATTCTTATGTATAATGCCTTATATTTCAGGCGGTATTTAATATTTGGGGGTGAATTTATTTATTGTTGGAAAGCTGATGTTTTTTCCAGTCGCATGGTGAAAACTGATTGTCATTATCTCTTATAGTTTCCGAGATATTCGCACAAATGTAAAATTGTTATACGAATTGTACATGTGCGCGTGTGTGTGTATGAGGAAAAATATTTTCAAATTTTTCGTTCAAATTTTTTTTGCCAATACCAGGCCAACAGAATTCAGCAGGAAGTGTTTTTTGTTAAACACTTTTACAATTTTGCTTATAACTCAGAAACTATAAGAGATAATGGAATCGAGTTTTCGCTATACGATAGAAAAAAACATCAGCTATTTAGCAAAATTTATTTCCGCCCACAAATGCCACGCCTTCTAAGAAATATATTTTATTCTTATGTATAATGCCTTATATTTCAGGCGGTACTTAATATTTGGGGGTGAATTTATTTATTGTTGGAAAGCTGATGTTTTTTCCAGTCGCATGGTGAAAACTGATTGTCATTATCTCTTATAGTTTCCGAGATATTCGCACAAATGTAAAATTGTTATACGAATTGTACATGTGCGTGTGTGTGTGTATGACGAAAAATATTTTCAAATTTTTCGTTCAAAAATTTTCTGCCAATACCAGGCCAACAGAATTCAGCAGGAAGTGTTTTTTGTTAAACACTTTTAAAATTTTGCTTATAACTCGGAAACTATAAGAGATAATGGCATCGAGTTTTCGCTATACGATAGAAAAAAACATCAGCTATTTAGCAAAATTTATTTCCGCCCACAAATGCCACGCCTTCTAAGAAATATATTTTATTCTTATGTATAATGCCTTATATTTCAGGCGGTATTTAATATTTGGGGGTGAATTTATTTATTGTTGGAAAGCTGATGTTTTTTCCAGTCGCATGGTGAAAACTGATTGTCATTATCTCTTATAGTTTCCGAGATATTCGCACAAATGTAAAATTGTTATACGAATTGTACATGTGCGTGTGTGTGTGTATGACGAAAAATATTTTCAAATTTTTCGTTCAAAAATTTTCTGCCAATACCAGGCCAACAGAATTCAGCAGGAAGTGTTTTTTGTTAAACACTTTTACAATTTTGCTTATAACTCGGAAACTATAAGAGATAATGGCATCGAGTTTTCGCTATACGATAGAAAAAACATCAGCTATTTAGCAAAATTTATTTCCGCCCACAAATGCCACGCCTTCTAAGAAATATATTTTATTCTTATGTATAATGCCTTATATTTCAGGCGGTATTTAATAGTTGGGGGTGAATTTATTTATTGTTGGATGATGGTGAAAACTGATTGTCATTATCTCTTATAGTTTCCGAGATATTCGCACAAATGTAAAATTGTTATACGAATTGTACATGTGCGTGTGTGTGTGTATGACGAAAAATATTTTCAAATTTTTCGTTCAAAAATTTTCTGCCAATACCAGGCCAACAGAATTCAGCAGGAAGTGTTTTTTGTTAAACACTTTTAAAATTTTGCTTATAACTCGGAAACTATAAGAGATAATGGCATCGAGTTTTCGCTATACGATAGAAAAAAACATCAGCTATTTAGCAAAATTTATTTCCGCCCACAAATGCCACGCCTTCTAAGAAATATATTTTATTCTTATGTATAATGCCTTATATTTCAGGCGGTACTTAATATTTGGGGGTGAATTTATTTATTGTTGGAAAGCTGATGTTTTTTCCAGTCGCATGGTGAAAACTGATTGTCATTATCTCTTATAGTTTCCGAGATATTCGCACAAATGTAAAATTGTTATACGAATTGTACATGTGCGTGTGTGTGTGTATGACGAAAAATATTTTCAAATTTTTCGTTCAAAAATTTTCTGCCAATACCAGGCCAACAGAATTCAGCAGGAAGTGTTTTTTGTTAAACACTTTTAAAATTTTGCTTATAACTCGGAAACTATAAGAGATAATGGCATCGAGTTTTCGCTATACGATAGAAAAAAACATCAGCTATTTAGCAAAATTTATTTCCGCCCACAAATGCCACGCCTTCTAAGAAATATATTTTATTCTTATGTATAATGCCTTATATTTCAGGCGGTACTTAATATTTGGGGGTGAATTTATTTATTGTTGGAAAGCTGATGTTTTTTCCAGTCGCATGGTGAAAACTGATTGTCATTATCTCTTATAGTTTCCGAGATATTCGCACAAATGTAAAATTGTTATACGAATTGTACATGTGCGCGTGTGTGTGTATGACGAAAAATATTTTCAAATTTTTCGTTCAAATTTTTTTTGCCAATACCAGGCCAACAGAATTCAGCAGGAGTGTTTTTTGTTAAACACTTTTACAATTTTGCTTATAACTCGGAAACTATAAGAGATAATGGAATCGAGTTTTCGCTATACGATAGAAAAAAACATCAGCTATTTAGCAAAATTTATTTCCGCCCACAAGTGCCACGCCTTCTAAGAAATATATTTTATTCTTATGTATAATGCCTTATATTTCAGGCGGTATTTAATATTTGGGGGTGAATTTATTTATTGTTGGAAAGCTGATGTTTTTTCCAGTCGCATGGTGAAAACTGATTGTCATTATCTCTTATAGTTTCCGAGATATTCGCACAAATGTAAAATTGTTATACGAATTGTACATGTGCGCGTGTGTGTGTATGACGAAAAATATTTTCAAATTTTTCGTTCAAATTTTTTTTGCCAATACCAGGCCAACAGAATTCAGCAGGAAGTGTTTTTTGTTAAACACTTTTACAATTTTGCTTATAACTCGGAAACTATAAGAGATAATGGAATCGAGTTTTCGCTATACGATAGAAAAAAACATCAGCTATTTAGCAAAATTTATTTCCGCCCACAAGTGCCACGCCTTCTAAGAAATATATTTTATTCTTATGTATAATGCCTTATATTTCAGGCGGTATTTAATATTTGGGGGTGAATTTATTTATTGTTGGAAAGCTGATGTTTTTTCCAGTCGCATGGTGAAAACTGATTGTCATTATCTCTTATAGTTTCCGAGATATTCGCACAAATGTAAAATTGTTATACGAATTGTACATGTGCGCGTGTGTGTGTATGACGAAAAATATTTTCAAATTTTTCGTTCAAATTTTTTTTGCCAATACCAGGCCAACAGAATTCAGCAGGAAGTGTTTTTTGTTAAACACTTTTACAATTTTGCTTATAACTCGGAAACTATAAGAGATAATGGCATCGAGTTTTCGCTATACGATAGAAAAAAACATCAGCTATTTAGCAAAATTTATTTCCGCCCACAAGTGCCACGCCTTCTAAGAAATATATTTTATTCTTATGTATAATGCCTTATATTTCAGGCGGTATTTAATATTTGGGGGTGAATTTATTTATTGTTGGAAAGCTGATGTTTTTTCCAGTCGCATGGTGAAAACTGATTGTCATTATCTCTTATAGTTTCCGAGATATTCGCACAAATGTAAAATTGTTATACGAATTGTACATGTGCGCGTGTGTGTGTATGACGAAAAATATTTTCAAATTTTTCGTTCAAATTTTTTTTGCCAATACCAGCCCAACAGAATTCAGCAGGAAGTGTTTTTTGTTAAACACTTTTACAATTTTGCTTATAACTCGGAAACTATAAGAGATAATGGAATCGAGTTTTCGCTATACGATAGAAAAAAACATCAGCTATTTAGCAAAATTTATTTCCGCCCACAAGTGCCACGCCTTCTAAGAAATATATTTTATTCTTATGTATAATGCCTTATATTTCAGGCGGTATTTAATATTTGGGGGTGAATTTATTTATTGTTGGAAAGCTGATGTTTTTTCCAGTCGCATGGTGAAAACTGATTGTCATTATCTCTTATAGTTTCCGAGATATTCGCACAAATGTAAAATTGTTATACGAATTGTACATGTGCGTGTGCGTGTGTATGACGAAAAATATTTTCAAATTTTTCGTTCAAAAATTTTCTGCCAATACCAGGCCAACAGAATTCAGCAGGAAGTGATTTTTGTTAAACACTTTTACAATTTTGCTTATAACTCGGAAACTATAAGAGATAATGGAATCGAGTTTTCGCTATACGATAGAAAAAAACATCAGCTATTTAGCAAAATTTATTTCCGCCCACAAATGCCACGCCTTCTAAGAAATATATTGTATTCTTATGTATAATGCCTTATATTTCAGGCGGTACTTAATATTTGGGGGTGAATTTATTTATTGTTGGAAAGCTGATGTTTTTTCCAGTCGCATGGTGAAAACTGATTGTCATTATCTCTTATAGTTTCCAAGATATTCGCACAAATGTAAAATTGTTATACGAATTGTACATGTGCGTGTGTGTGTGTATGACGAAAAATATTTTCAAATTTTTCGTTCAAAAATTTTCTGCCAATACCAGGCCAACAGAATTCAGCAGGAAGTGTTTTTTGTTAAACACTTTTACAATTTTGCTTATAACTCGGAAACTATAAGAGATAATGGAATCGAGTTTTCGCTATACGATAGAAAAAAACATCAGCTATTTAGCAAAATTTATTTCCGCCCACAAATGCCACGCCTTCTAAGAAATATATTTTATTCTTATGTATAATGCCTTATATTTCAGGCGGTATTTAATATTTGGGGGTGAATTTATTTATTGTTGGAAAGCTGATGTTTTTTCCAGTCGCATGGTGAAAACTGATTGTCATTATCTCTTATAGTTTCCAAGATATTCGCACAAATGTAAAATTGTTATACGAATTGTACATGTGCGTGTGTGTGTGTATGACGAAAAATATTTTCAAATTTTTCGTTCAAATTTTTTTTGCCAATACCAGGCCAACAGAATTCAGCAGGAAGTGTTTTTTGTTAAACACTTTTACAATTTTGCTTATAACTCGGAAACTATAAGAGATAATGGAATCGAGTTTTCGCTATACGATAGAAAAAAACATCAGCTATTTAGCAAAATTTATTTCCGCCCACAAATGCCACGCCTTCTAAGAAATATATTTTATTCTTATGTATAATGCCTTATATTTCAGGCGGTATTTAATATTTGGGGGTGAATTTATTTATTGTTGGAAAGCTGATGTTTTTTCCAGTCGCATGGTGAAAACTGATTGTCATTATCTCTTATAGTTTCCGAGATATTCGCACAAATGTAAAATTGTTATACGAATTGTACATGTGCGTGTGTGTGTGTATGACGAAAAATATTTTCAAATTTTTCGTTCAAAAATTTTCTGCCAATACCAGGCCAACAGAATTCAGCAGGAAGTGTTTTTTGTTAAACACTTTTACAATTTTGCTTATAACTCGGAAACTATAAGAGATAATGGCATCGAGTTTTCGCTATACGATAGAAAAAACCATCAGCTATTTAGCAAAATTTATTTCCGCCCACAAATGCCACGCCTTCTAAGAAATATATTTTATTCTTATGTATAATGCCTTATATTTCAGGCGGTACTTAATATTTGGGGGTGAATTTATTTATTGTCGGAAAGCTGATGTTTTTTCCAGTCGCATGGTGAAAACTGATTGTCATTATCTCTTATAGTTTCCGAGATATTCGCACAAATGTAAAATTGTTATACGAATTGTACATGTGCGTGTGTGTGTGTATGACGAAAAATATTTTCAAATTTTTCGTTCAAAAATTTTCTGCCAATACCAGGCCAACAGAATTCAGCAGGAAGTGTTTTTTGTTAAACACTTTTACAATTTTGCTTATAACTCGGAAACTATAAGAGATAATGGAATCGAGTTTTCGCTATACGATAGAAAAAACCATCAGCTATTTAGCAAAATTTATTTCCGCCCACAAATGCCACGCCTTCTAAGAAATATATTTTATTCTTATGTATAATGCCTTATATTTCAGGCGATACTTAATATTTGGGGGTGAATTTATTTATTGTTGGAAAGCTGATGTTTTTTCCAGTCGCATGGTGAAAACTGATTGTCATTATCTCTTATAGTTTCCGAGATATTCGCACAAATGTAAAATTGTTATACGAATTGTACATGTGCGTGTGCGTGTGTATGACGAAAAATATTTTCAAATTTTTCGTTCAAAAATTTTCTGCCAATACCAGGCCAACAGAATTCAGCAGGAAGTGATTTTTGTTAAACACTTTTACAATTTTGCTTATAACTCGGAAACTATAAGAGATAATGGAATCGAGTTTTCGCTATACGATAGAAAAAAACATCAGCTATTTAGCAAAATTTATTTCCGCCCACAAATGCCACGCCTTCTAAGAAATATATTGTATTCTTATGTATAATGCCTTATATTTCAGGCGGTACTTAATATTTGGGGGTGAATTTATTTATTGTTGGAAAGCTGATGTTTTTTCCAGTCGCATGGTGAAAACTGATTGTCATTATCTCTTATAGTTTCCAAGATATTCGCACAAATGTAAAATTGTTATACGAATTGTACATGTGCGTGTGTGTGTGTATGACGAAAAATATTTTCAAATTTTTCGTTCAAAAATTTTCTGCCAATACCAGGCCAACAGAATTCAGCAGGAAGTGTTTTTTGTTAAACACTTTTACAATTTTGCTTATAACTCGGAAACTATAAGAGATAATGGAATCGAGTTTTCGCTATACGATAGAAAAAAACATCAGCTATTTAGCAAAATTTATTTCCGCCCACAAATGCCACGCCTTCTAAGAAATATATTTTATTCTTATGTATAATGCCTTATATTTCAGGCGGTATTTAATATTTGGGGGTGAATTTATTTATTGTTGGAAAGCTGATGTTTTTTCCAGTCGCATGGTGAAAACTGATTGTCATTATCTCTTATAGTTTCCAAGATATTCGCACAAATGTAAAATTGTTATACGAATTGTACATGTGCGTGTGTGTGTGTATGACGAAAAATATTTTCAAATTTTTCGTTCAAATTTTTTTTGCCAATACCAGGCCAACAGAATTCAGCAGGAAGTGTTTTTTGTTAAACACTTTTACAATTTTGCTTATAACTCGGAAACTATAAGAGATAATGGAATCGAGTTTTCGCTATACGATAGAAAAAAACATCAGCTATTTAGCAAAATTTATTTCCGCCCACAAATGCCACGCCTTCTAAGAAATATATTTTATTCTTATGTATAATGCCTTATATTTCAGGCGGTATTTAATATTTGGGGGTGAATTTATTTATTGTTGGAAAGCTGATGTTTTTTCCAGTCGCATGGTGAAAACTGATTGTCATTATCTCTTATAGTTTCCGAGATATTCGCACAAATGTAAAATTGTTATACGAATTGTACATGTGCGTGTGTGTGTGTATGACGAAAAATATTTTCAAATTTTTCGTTCAAAAATTTTCTGCCAATACCAGGCCAACAGAATTCAGCAGGAAGTGTTTTTTGTTAAACACTTTTACAATTTTGCTTATAACTCGGAAACTATAAGAGATAATGGCATCGAGTTTTCGCTATACGATAGAAAAAACCATCAGCTATTTAGCAAAATTTATTTCCGCCCACAAATGCCACGCCTTCTAAGAAATATATTTTATTCTTATGTATAATGCCTTATATTTCAGGCGGTACTTAATATTTGGGGGTGAATTTATTTATTGTTGGAAAGCTGATGTTTTTTCCAGTCGCATGGTGAAAACTGATTGTCATTATCTCTTATAGTTTCCGAGATATTCGCACAAATGTAAAATTGTTATACGAATTGTACATGTGCGTGTGTGTGTGTATGACGAAAAATATTTTCAAATTTTTCGTTCAAAAATTTTCTGCCAATACCAGGCCAACAGAATTCAGCAGGAAGTGTTTTTTGTTAAACACTTTTACAATTTTGCTTATAACTCGGAAACTATAAGAGATAATGGAATCGAGTTTTCGCTATACGATAGAAAAAACCATCAGCTATTTAGCAAAATTTATTTCCGCCCACAAATGCCACGCCTTCTAAGAAATATATTTTATTCTTATGTATAATGCCTTATATTTCAGGCGATACTTAATATTTGGGGGTGAATTTATTTATTGTTGGAAAGCTGATGTTTTTTCCAGTCGCATGGTGAAAACTGATTGTCATTATCTCTTATAGTTTCCGAGATATTCGCACAAATGTAAAATTGTTATACGAATTGTACATGTGCGTGTGTGTGTGTATGACGAAAAATATTTTCAAATTTTTCGTTCAAAAATTTTCTGCCAATACCAGGCCAACAGAATTCAGCAGGAAGTGTTTTTTGTTAAACACTTTTACAATTTTGCTTATAACTCGGAAACTATAAGAGATAATGGAATCGAGTTTTCGCTATACGATAGAAAAAACCATCAGCTATTTAGCAAAATTTATTTCCGCCCACAAATGCCACGCCTTCTAAGAAATATATTGTATTCTTATGTATAATGCCTTATATTTCAGGCGGTACTTAATATTTGGGGGTGAATTTATTTATTGTTGGAAAGCTGATGTTTTTTCCAGTCGCATGGTGAAAACTGATTGTCATTATCTCTTATAGTTTCCGAGATATTCGCACAAATGTAAAATTGTTATACGAATTGTACATGTGCGTGTGTGTGTGTATGACGAAAAATATTTTCAAATTTTTCGTTCAAAAATTTTCTGCCAATACCAGGCCAACAGAATTCAGCAGGAAGTGTTTTTTGTTAAACACTTTTACAATTTTGCTTATAACTCGGAAACTATAAGAGATAATGGAATCGAGTTTTCGCTATACGATAGAAAAAAACATCAGCTATTTAGCAAAATTTATTTCCGCCCACAAATGCCACGCCTTCTAAGAAATATATTTTATTCTTATGTATAATGCCTTATATTTCAGGCGATACTTAATATTTGGGGGTGAATTTATTTATTGTTGGAAAGCTGATGTTTTTTCCAGTCGCATGGTGAAAACTGATTGTCATTATCTCTTATAGTTTCCGAGATATTCGCACAAATGTAAAATTGTTATACGAATTGTACATGTGCGTGTGTGTGTGTATGACGAAAAATATTTTCAAATTTTTCGTTCAAAAATTTTCTGCCAATACCAGGCCAACAGAATTCAGCAGGAAGTGTTTTTTGTTAAACACTTTTACAATTTTGCTTATAACTCGGAAACTATAAGAGATAATGGAATCGAGTTTTCGCTATACGATAGAAAAAAACATCAGCTATTTAGCAAAATTTATTTCCGCCCACAAATGCCACGCCTTCTAAGAAATATATTGTATTCTTATGTATAATGCCTTATATTTCAGGCGGTATTTAATATTTGGGGGTGAATTTATTTATTGTTGGAAAGCTGATGTTTTTTCCAGTCGCATGGTGAAAACTGATTGTCATTATCTCTTATAGTTTCCGAGATATTCGCACAAATGTAAAATTGTTATACGAATTGTACATGTGCGTGTGTGTGTGTATGACGAATAATATTTTCAAATTTTTCGTTCAAAAATTTTCTGCCAATACCAGGCCAACAGAATTCAGCAGGAAGTGTTTTTTGTTAAACACTTTTACAATTTTGCTTATAACTCGGAAACTATAAGAGATAATGGAATCGAGTTTTCGCTATACGATAGAAAAAAACATCAGCTATTTAGCAAAATTTATTTCCGCCCACAAATGCCACGCCTTCTAAGAAATATATTTTATTCTTATGTATAATGCCTTATATTTCAGGCGGTATTTAATATTTGGGGGTGAATTTATTTATTGTTGGAAAGCTGATGTTTTTTCCAGTCGCATGGTGAAAACTGATTGTCATTATCTCTTATAGTTTCCGAGATATTCGCACAAATGTAAAATTGTTATACGAATTGTACATGTGCGCGTGTGTGTGTATGACGAAAAATATATTCAAATTTTTCGTTCAAAAATTTTCTGCCAATACCAGGCCAACAGAATTCAGCAGAAAGTGTTTTTTGTTAAACACTTTTACAATTTTGCTTATAACTCGGCAACTATAAGAG
Source organism: Sarcophaga carnaria (assembly GCA_958299815.1). Lineage (NCBI taxonomy): Eukaryota > Metazoa > Arthropoda > Insecta > Diptera > Sarcophagidae > Sarcophaga > Sarcophaga carnaria. The sequence continues at coordinate 4,503,824 of OY283153.1, read as the reverse complement.
ATAATGGCATCGAGTTTTCGCTATACGATAGAAAAAAACATCAGCTATTTAGCAAAATTTATTTCCGCCCACAAATGCCACGCCTTCTAAGAAATATATTGAATTCTTATATATAATGCCTTATATTTCAGGCGGAATTTAATATTTCGGGGCGAATTTATTTATTGTTGGAAAGCTGATGTTTTTTCCAGTCGCATGGTGAAAACTGATTGTCATTATCTCTTATAGTTTCCGAGATATTCGCACAAATGTAAAATTGTTATACGAATTGTACATGTGCGCGTGTGTGTGTATGACGAAAAATATTTTCAAATTTTTCGTTCAAATTTTTTTTGCCAATACCAGGCCAACAGAATTCAGCAGGAAGTGTTTTTTGTTAAACACTTTTACAATTTTGCTTATAACTCGGAAACTATAAGAGATAATGGAATCGAGTTTTCGCTATACGATAGAAAAAACCATCAGCTATTTAGCAAAATTTATTTCCGCCCACAAATGCCACGCCTTCTAAGAAATATATTTTATTCTTATGTATAATGCCTTATATTTCAGGCGGTATTTAATATTTGGGGGTGAATTTATTTATTGTTGGAAAGCTGATGTTTTTTCCAGTCGCATGGTGAAAACTGATTGTCATTATCTCTTATAGTTTCCGAGATATTCGCACAAATGTAAAATTGTTATACGAATTGTACATGTGCGTGTGTGTCCATTTTTAATTTACTTTTATTTCTACAAAAACTTGATTTCCAAATAAATTTCATGGTGCTACCAACATGAAATTTAAATTTCATACCGGCAACACCATAACAATTACAACTAAACAATGTTGAGTTCCGCAATATCAAAAAATAATTTGGTTGATGGAAAGTTGGGTTGACTGGCAGACGACCAAACTGAATTGAGTTGAGAACGGCAATAGGGCAATTAATCTACAATTATTCGTTTTATAAGTATAAATAAATAGGCCCACTCGGCAACACATGAAATACTGAATCATTCGGTTTAAATTTAAAACTGAAATATGGCAACATTCAATTTACTTTGCAATATACCCCATAAAGTATGCAACAAGTTATTGCTAATCGTCGTAAGCTTAATAGGGGTTTTGTCTTTGCTAAGTAGTAAACAAGGTGTCATGAATATACTTTCACGTTTTAAAGCACAGGGTATATAATCTAAATTAAATGAATAAACATTAAATGCATTGGAAAAATGGAAGAGTATAAGGCCAGATCCTGTAGCTACAAGTACTGGTAATGTAATATTGTCACTGAATAATGAAATTATTGATTTGATCGCTAAACCATGATGGTTTGGAAGAATATTTTAGCTGAATAACGATTAGCCGATAATGACATTATTAGTTTAATTACTGAGACTAAGAAGAAATATGTGGATAATGAAGACAGCGATTCCGCAGAAAATGTTGAAAAAAAAGAAAATTAAATTAAATGCTGATATCCTTAGCACGGTTAAATCTTTACAAAATGAAATTCTTAGTAAGGATCCAGATAAGTAAAAAGTATTAAAGATTCAACGCAGACTGACTGATTTGTATTCCGGATATCAAGGGAATAAAAAATCAAAATCTTAAAGTTTGTTGACAAATTACATATTTTGCAATAAAAAAAAAAACAGTTGAAATCCCTAAAAATTCGTAAATCTTGTTCCATATGTATGAGATAAATTCTAGTGATGAAAGTGACTGTGATTCAAATCAATTATACATACATACATATATGTATGTAAATACATTAAAAAATCATTTTGTTCGTTTTTTTTTGAACATTTTCTGTTTTTTTTTTTAATATTTTTGTTGATTTGTTTAATTAAATATTGTTCATGAAAATCAAGGTACGTTTTATTTAATTTTTGCTTCGCTTTGTTTTTTTTCATCGTATTTAATAATATAAGGTAACACTCGTGGTGTAAATTGTATCAAGGCCATTAATAGGAGCATAAAATCTACGTATAGGGTTAAGGCCGCCAACAAATAGTCCGTTTCACGTACTTCAGCGTAATGGCCGCCAATAATGCATTGAGAGTGATACAAAAGGAACTGAAATATAAAATTATTTCATAATAGAAAAGACGAAAAAAACAAAAAAAAAAACAATAATTTGCAAGCTTTAGCAGATACAATTGAAGCGTTATATGATGAAATTTTCAATTGTAAAGCACGTTTGAAAGAAATCTTTGTTACTCTAAGTTAAAAAGGACAATGAAAAATAGTTAAAAAAATGTATTGAATCTGCCAAAAATTGAAGAAGAATGCGCGAGACATATAAATTTAATATGGAAACACATAGCTTACCATGCAAACCACAAATCCTACAATAGCGAAGACAATATAGAAAGCATAGACGCTACCGTCAGCAAGGTATCGATTTAGAAAATACACAGCTCCAATAAATAAAATATAAGTTATTACGAATAAATTTATAAAATCAAATGTGAAATCGTGCTGTAAAGAAAATAAGAAAAAAAAAGATTAATTACATATGCATGCAGGTATATACATACATATGTACAATGTAGAACGAATCACTCGTAATCTTGTGTATACAAAGTTACAACAAATAAACTTCGAAAAATAAATTTTCAATTCGAATATTAAATTGTGAATGTTTTAATTAAGAAGATAACTTATATTATAGATCAGAATGTATACATACCGGTGAAAATAAAGCAATTATAAAAAATAAAGCAATTATAATCAGGATTACAAAAATGCTAACAAGCCATTCCCATAAGTGAAAAAGTAATATAGTACTCGCTAAAGAAACTATGAGACATTCCACCTACATATTTAGCACAAAATATAAAGAAAAGAAAATGAAAATACATTATTTCGTACTTTTGTAAGATTCTTGTTTACTTACTATGAATAAACTCATCAACCAACTGAGACATGTCATCATTCGTGCAGAATGCACAAAAGTAAATATGATCGCATGGAATATTGCCACACAAAAGAGTGTTGGACACACAAATTGATCATATATAAACATTTCTTTTATATCGTCACTAAAATCCAGTGGAAACAATTTCGATTAGGACATCTACGCATATGTACGTATGTATGTATGTATGTAGTTTGAGGTTTTGGATACTTACACCATTTCGAATAATACAAATTGTAAAGTTGTTAGTACTACCAACAGCAGAAATATTATCAGAGACCAAAGAATAGTTGTGAATCTTCGTTTGGGACCATTTTCATTCGATCTATGAACCATCATACTGTACTTTTATTACAGAATATTAGAAATTTAAATTATTTCGAAATTTAATTATTGAATGAATTTTTTTTAGAGAAATCTTTTTTAAAGGTTGTCTTGTATTATTTTTCGAAAGAATGTCAACTCAAACATAAACGACAGGGTATGAAATGTATATTCTTAGTAAATTATAATTATTTGTTACATGTCGCATACATACTATGAATCCTATAGGCACGAAAATTATGCTAGTCATGAATAGACGGGAGATGAGATCTATTATAAGAGTACATGCTAACTTTACACAAAAGATAAGTACATGGAATAGGGATATCCCAGATTTCTGCAGGCTTTGTAGGGAAGCGGAGAAAACAGTAGACCATATTTTATGCCATGTTATACAGATGCGTAGACAGTCGATTTGTTGATGAACTGGTATTGATATTAATTTTTGCAACTTAGTACAGCGGTGCTCGAATTTTTCCGAACAGCAAAAAAAAAAAAAAGCCTCCACAGAATTACTAAGGTATTGCAAAAAGGAAAGAAAATATTCTACACGATTATATGAAATAAATCCTCCAAGAGGACGACAACAATGCAATTATATGTATGTATGTATGTAAAAGAAAATTTTCGAAATTCAGGAAATTGTATTCCTTATGCGGGCATCAATTTTTGTATCAAAAACATATCCTCCTTTTACTTCCACAATATTTTGTTTTTACAATATTTTGTATACGAAAATACTTATTTTATTTTATAAATTCGAATCATTTTATAAATTTTGTATTGATTTAATACTGACATTCGTAGTTTTTCTTTTGTTTTTTTTTGATGAGCATAAATAAATTGAGCAAATTTTTAAAAATAAATTCTTACAAATTGTAAAAAAAAAAAACATTAACAACTTACGTATGCGTATTTTGGATAGTGATTATATTGAACTTGAAAGCCGCAGAAGAGCCCAATTGGCTGCCTTACAGTGGCAGACGGTAACAAGAATTTCAAAAGAGGAAGAGCGACGGCAACATTTGTCCTTTATTACGAAACAATTTCTTACAAGTTCATTACTGTTCCTTATTGCTGCAACAGAATGGTGGTTTCTAAATGAATTGTAGGCATCTACTGCTCTAATCCTAAAATTAAGAAAGAAATAGTAATTTTTTATTGTTTTTTTTTTTTAGAAAAGAAATTAAAAAATTTTTCATCATCTATAATTACGTGGTTTTAGGCGTGGTATATTTCCAATTCCTCTTGTTATTTCTCTTGCAATACATATTGAGGTATCGTAGAGAGAGGCCGAAAACAGTTAAAATTATTTACATATTTGTATTGGTATTTGAAAATTGGTTTTTTTCTTTTTTGAGAATTTTACAAAATTTATTACTCTTTAGACACAAGCTGTTTCAATGACCTTAACTCGACCAATCATAGATGCCGATTGGTGTTCCTTTTTATATGCTGGTTTAATAACGCTTGGCATTACGTGCATAAGTTATGCTGTGGCAACCATTGGACATGTAAGTTCTTAAAACAAAATTTTAAATTAAAAAAAAAAAAGAAATCAATAAATAATTTGCATAATATTTAGGTAGAGTTCACGCGCTCTTCAACACATCTTGCGCTGTGGTGTCAAAAATATTATTTAACCACATCAACTACGATAATTGTAACTATGGAATTTAGTTATATCACGATGCAGATTAGCATATCATTAGTTTTGATATTTTTCTTATCAACTGTAAGTATGAAATTGTTGTTGCAACTTTACAATGAATTTCGCTGCTCACACACTGACGACTGTATTTGCATTTATTCTGTTTCTAGTTTATCATTATATGGGGACATTCGCTGGGATCAATTAAATTCTATAGACAGGAAGCCAAGTATTTTTGCTATTATGTTGTATTGCACTATTTAAATATGATTTCATTAATGACAAATTCAATCATATTTATTCACAGATTTTCCGATGTAGATTTAAGATAAATTCTTTTATTAAGCATCAGTATTTTTTTTTTTGTTTGTTTTGTTTTTAATAACAATAATAATAATATGAAAATGAAATGATAAAGAGATAAAAACAAATTATGCATTTCACTGTGTAGGCAGCTTGCAGGAACAAATCTTTATTTTTACCAAGAATGAATTCTATTGTGCTGCTATGCTTGAAAAGAAAAGCAAATTATCTTCCGGTCAACTAACATATCATCACCAATTTTTTTATGATTAAAATTTTACTGATAAAAACCCATTGTGCCAATGAGTAGTTTTTTTTTAATTAAATTTTTATTCTTTAATATATAATTTAACACACACTCACATAAGCATTACTTGCATAGATTGTATTACAGAATATAACATTCTTTGTTTGTATATAAATGTAAATATTAAAATAATTTTCTTCTTTTTTTAATATACAATAAAGTGTATAATTTCCTTAATCTTTGCATGAAATTTAAAAAAAAAAATTGAAGGCGGTTAATATTATTTTTTTTTTGGAAGAGGGTTTGTGCGACCATTAACCATTTAATACTTAAATAGTTATTTTATTAATATAATTTCTGTTGAATTTTATAATTATATATGTACGTATGTACTTGTATATTGAAAATAAGGCTCCATTTATTTTTTTTTTTATCAGGCTGTTGTATTAAAAAAAACTGTTGTTTGGCATTTTGCAAAATTCAATTCTTTTCTTTTTAATTATGGCCAGCTGTTGGTACAGGAGCTGGTAATTGTTCATTACTACTGCCGCCAGAAGGCAAAAAGGAAACTAAAATTACAAAAAAAAAAAAAATAATAATTTTTGTTGGGATTTATTTTTTTAAGCATATTTGAAAAATTAAGATTCAAAAAAATTATAAATACTTTCGAAACTTACTTGTATGCATACAATGTGGAGAGAGGAAGGTAATGTGGTGTGGATAGTTGGTTTTAATTATGTATAACATTTAATTATATCTAAGAAATACGCCTCTCTTACAATTTCAATCTTAATAAAATAGACTTACTGCAAAAGAATATTTAAGGGGGGAAATGTACATAATTTATTTTACCAAGAAGTTCACAAGCAACATAACTTGCTGAGGTTTTGTTAGTTTCAATATTGAAAGCGATTCTTAAATTTTATTTTTAAATACGAAATGTTATATCTACGAAAAGCCTTATATTATATCAATGTTAAGAGATATGTATTGAAATTTTTGTAAAATTTAAGAAGTTTAGTAAAAGTTAGTAATGTTTAATTGAAATCAATGAATTATTATATGTACATTTAAAATAATCTATTACAAGCAACTATTTATTCAATATTCAATTAAATGCTAGCATTTTTCTTAAATAATAAATAAATTGCTATTGGCTGTATAATGATTTTTCCATTTCATTGCCAAGCAATATTTTTAACATTACAAATAACTGTTAATTTTAAAACTCAGCAATAATTCATTGTGGATTAAAAGAAAAACCATAAAGAAATCAGATAACCACCACACTGTTAGTAGTATTAGTTTAGTGTACTAGAATATATCCTCTCACCACATTTGTTTAAGTTTCGTTAGCGAAATATAAGAATAATCAATATAAAAGAAGGAAAAAGAACAACAACTGTAAGGTCAGCAATTACTTACCAATAATGATAATCAAGAGTACAACACCAATAACACCCATTATGATCATCATTTTTACATTGGCCCACCATTGTTTGCGTTTCAATTTACCAGCCTGTTGTTCAAATTGTGATGCACCCTGTTCCAGGGCATCAGCTCTTTCGCCCAACTCTGTCAGTTTTTGATCACGTTCTAATACTTTTTCAACATTTACACGCATAATGCCAACAACTTCGTCGACTTTAGCCTGGGTTTGCTGTAAACGTTTATTGGCTTGATTTTGTTGATTATTATTGCTGGGAAACGATGATGGATTCGATGCAGATGGTGGTGGAGGTAAAACAGGAAAACTATATGCAATATTATTCAAAATTTTCAACCTTATTATACTAGTACACTAGCGTTACACGTTTTATGTGTTATTATGAAGTGCATGCTTAGTGTTAATAATTATCGAAAAAAAAAAAAAAAATTGTATTACTACTTACTCATTATTACCGGAGGTACCAGGTGTTACAGGAAATTCATTTGGGGAATCCATTTTAGTATAGAAATATAGTTTTACTTAAGTTGTGCTTTTAGTTAAATATTGTGCTTGTTTCGTATAGTTTAGAACTGAAAAATAAAGAAATTAATAAAATATTAATGATATGAATATAATTTGTTATCGAGTCGCCATACGACGTACGAGTCGCCGTAGTCTCTAGTATGTAGTTCAAACCCTGGGTTTAAACTTGTGTTGGTGTTTGAACGATCAAAAAACCACTGAGTTAGACAGCTCTATGCCTTTGTGGCAACTTTAAAAAGAGTACAGCTAAGGGGTACTGCCTCAGCTTCAAACGTGGAGAAAATTCAGAGGCGCCAAAATAAAATTTTACGAATGATCACTGCCGCCCCTTGGTATATCAAAAACTCAAATATTCACAAAGATCTGGACGTCCCGCTGGTTAAAATGGAAATTACAAGATGTGCTGAAAAGTATTTAGATAACCTAGATGGCCACATAAACCCGTTAGTCCGTGGTATCTTACGTCACGCTGGCCATATTCGTTTGAAGAGAAAGGATACTCTTGCGCTCGGCCGAAGATGAGGGACATGATACTTTCTTTTTGAATTTTTTATTTATTATTATTATTATTGAATTTTATTTTTGAATATTTTATTTATTATTATTATTATTATTGAATTATTATTTTTGAATACTTTATTTTATTTGGCAATGGCTAAATAAATATATAATTTTTGTTTTGGTTTTAAGATTTTCATTTAGTTTTAAGATTTTCTTTGTAGTTTTAAGATTTGAATAAATATTGTTAGTTCATTCAATGAAGATTCAATAAAAAAAATAAATGAAAAACAAAAAAAAAAAAAAAAAAAAAAAAAAACTAAAGAGTTCCAGACATTCAGTTCCTTTACTCAGCTGCCTTAAATAGAGGTCCGCTAGTGGTTACTTTTATCCTACACAGAAATCACAGGAGAATAATTTATTATACGCTTCGTTACTAACTTAAACGCTAATAGTTATTACACGCTAAATCTAGAATTACATCACTGTGAAATCTGAAATTAATTGATGCCAAAGTCTAATCGTTTGATTAAAATGATAATTATTAAGTAGCTGCTTCTTGTAGAGAAACATATTGTGCAGATGAAATGCTGTGAGGTGGGGCAGTGTGTTAGAGGCAAGAATTAATTGACAAACTGAAAGCGTCAGCAATAATTTTCAACAATTGATAGGCTTTTGCTCTTTTGAAGCAATTTTCATTGTGCAAACGAACTGAACTGAACTGGAAACAAAGAATTGCAATTTAAACAATGATATTACGCTGCAGAACATATAACGCCTTTAAGGTGTTTTACTGCACCATACTCTGCTCCTTGCTTTACACTCTTTAGCATTTCAATTATTTATACCACAAAAACAAAAGAAATATGCTGATATTATGGCCACATTCAACAAGTGCAAACAAATCATAGTTACGCTTTAATAGAAAACAACAACAACACGTTTTAATAGATTGGTTCTAATTTGTTGTTGTAGTCCCTATATGATTCATTATTGTAAAACCGAAAAAAGAACGAAAAAAATTATTTTCACCATTTTCCCGAACACGGGTAGAATTGAGGGCTCAACATAATTTCTTGTTTTCTTTACACTTTATTCCGTTTTTAATATTATTGCTTTTTGTGTTCTTGTAAACAATTTACCTTAGATGAGTTTTTTTTGTGTTTTTGCAACGATACAAATTCTTATGGTGTTTGATGAAAAACAAACAAAAAAAAAACTTTAACAAAAAATTTAGAAAAACGTAAAAATGCACGAATTCTTATTTCTTCTTTTCACTATGACGGACTGCAATAATGGTGGCTATGATGACATCTAATGGTTGATATTAAAGCTGCCATACTGAATGAGTGGTTTGTTGTACTACGAAATATAGCAACGTTGTAAAAAAGCAACTCTACAACACGATCTACAACCTGTTGTTTTAGTTAAATAAACGGCTTGTTGAGTATGGTTTTTTATTTTAAAATAAATAAATAAAATAAACAAGAATTAAAATGCTCCCTAGACTACCAGGGCACCTATTAATATAAATAAATTGAAATTATTTAAAAAAGTTTAAATAAAATATTAACAAATTTTAAAGTACCATTGCTTTTATATATAAGGCTAGGTGAGGTTGATTCGGCAGTCGTCTCAATGGACATAGCTTATTTCTATCATGCTAGTTAGTTGGCATCTTAGCCTCATTTGGCTACACACTGCCTGTTAATAAAATCTATATAACCAAGAATTCTTTTTAGGTTTGGGGCGCCGGACAATGACAAAAAAGGTTTTATGTGGATTGCTCGTCTTCCTCATCGTTACAGTTATTGCAGAAGTCATAATGAGGTATTCAGCGTTTTCCCAGGCATATGCATCCAAAGGTCAGTGTATCGTTATAATTTCACTGAAGTTCATAAGATGATCTGATCTGATTTAACGCAAATATTGTTCTTTTTCTATTCACATCGGACCGGATCTGCGTGGTCTGTCTACAAGTATCCCATTCTTCCTTTGAGAATGAATAAACCTTTTGTGTGACTATTTGTTTCCTCTTCTTTAGAGGATTGCCTGTATAATATATGATTTCAATTGAATTTTCTGTAATGCTAGCTTTGGCAAACGTGTCGGCTTCGTTGTTACCTTCAATGACCCCATGTCCAAGAATCCATATGAAGGTAACCGTCGAATGTGTCGCGCGCACTTTACTGTCGGTCATGTCGCCGTAGTCTATTAGGTAGTGTGCGTTATTAGACGTAGTGTCGTAGTTCATACCCCAGCCTAAACATCTCGAACAAATGGAAATCTGAACAAAAATATTTCTTCTAATTTTGCACAAAGTTTTTTTCCTCTTTCCTTTTAAGCAACAAAACTTAAAGAATTTATCATTTTATTAGTACTTCTGACAACATAAATTAACCCGTAAAGCAATTTGTTTTTGTATATTTACCGTAATTAAGCAATTTACAGTACATTTTCAAAATTTTCTTAGTTTAGTTTATTGTCAATTGAAATAATTTTGTTTTATTATATGTACAATGACCTCTTATTGTCTTATTTCGAATATAAAAGTTCACTCACTGTTACTAGTATTTATAGGCAAATGTATATTAAAAAAAACATAAATAAAAAACAATCATAATGACTAAAGAAGAATCTCAGAAATAAACAATTCCGAACAATTAAAATTCAAATTCATTATCCACACCTGATGGTTCTCTTAAAGAACGTTTTACAATTCGATGCCCACCTACAACGGTGTGTGAGTGTTTGTAAGAGATTGTGTCTCTGTTTTGCTTACGCACTGCTACGGACTGTCTGGTGACAGAGATGTTCAGGTGAATGAGTTTTCATTGAAACCGGGAAATTTTAAGACATTTTTTAGATTTATTGGGAAATGATTTATAGGGTATGACAAAAAGTTATTCGTTATTTTTTTTTCTTTTATAAAATTTAAGACTTTTCAGTGCTGTTTGGAATAATTTCTCCGTTAAAGTTATATTCATGCAAAGTTTTATTCACTAGCTTCGCACAATTATGAAATCCTTATAGAAATACTCATTCTAATTGGCCAAAAATTTGTAACAATTAAGCTTCACAAACTGAAGAAAGTCTTGTGTATAATTATTCTTTTATTACCTTCTTCTATCAGGTGTCCTGGTAGTCTAGTGGGTAGTGTGCTAGACTATTAGCGGGAGGGTTGTGAGTTCAATTCCCACCAGAGGCTCTCTGATATGTAACTCTTCACCGAGCAATAAGGTCTATGTTACTCATCTCGTATAATTTGTAATTGCATTGTAATTTATAAATAAATAAAGTAATTAAATACCTTCTTCTATTGCATGCAAATTGTTGACAATTTAAGAGTTTGAAAGGAACTTATTGTAGGTGATCCGCACAAAGAAAAAACAGTAAAATTTGCCTGGTTTGGTCTTAGTTTGTATCGATTGACCGCTCTTTTACATTTTCGTTTGCAGCTGTTGTAAGTGACAATCAAAATTTGCTACAATTCAGTAGTAGGTGAAATTAGGTTAGGTTAGGTTAGATTAAAAAGGCCACGTCCCGTTATTGTAACCTTCAAACCAAAAGAGAGACAACAAAGATGACAAGCAATAGGAAAAGTCAAGGATAAGTTTTTTAAAAAGAAAAAGAAAGCAAAATCAAAGGAAAAATAAACAGAAACAGAAAAACCTTAATTATTTCCCTATGCAAGGAAATAAGGAAAAATCTGATTCCGGCTCCCCCAAACTACCTAATCCTACAAATTGTAGAGAAAGAAAGGGTGCTCCTATCCCACATACTAATTTTTATTCTCAAGGCACAATGTTGCATCAACAAATCTACTAAGTTCTTAGTAGATTTCCTTTTCAGTTTCAAAACGGTTGAACCTGGACCATAATAGCCTGCGGAATCTGACAAATTGAACCATGATATTTAATAGTGCTTAACAAATTAAAATTAGGACATGAAGGTTTTTTGTTTTTAATTCCTGTGGGACACAAACTTTTATTTCCTCTATGTATCCACGTTAATTTTCAAATTCTTCTTTCGACCGTTTGCAGTTCACAGTAATTTTCATGGATGGCGGAAGGAGTGACTTAAAATAAAAGGATTTCTAAAGTGTTCTTTGAATTTTATTCATTAGTAATAATCGTAAATTGTAAATATAAAATAGAAAAATTGTAATTATTTACCACCAAGCTTCAACAAACCGTAAACATTATGTCATCATCGTACAAAATGTCAAACAAAGATGGTCAAATCAAAAGCAAATCTTTTCAACTTGAAATTCAAATTCAAACAAATTCACGGTCACGGTCAAAAGTTTCAAATAAAATTCGAAGGAATCAAAACAAATTACACACTCTACTACATCTCTATTCTGAAAATCTTAGAATTCTGCTAAAAAATCTTAAGTTTAAGGCACTCCTTCTAAATTGTAGGGGATTTCGAATTTCAAAATTTGCACAAAAAAAGAAAAAAAAAAATTAAAAAATTCTCAAAAATACTCAAATGATTCAAACATGGTTACGACCAACAGCAGCAGTTACACTGAAAGCAGATACACAGATATTCTCACTGAGATACGCGTATACTACGGGTACGATGATGATTTTGTTTTTTAACTCTGTCCTCTTAAAAGCTACTTCGTTTCTCATGAGTGCGTGTTAATTTCGATTGCCGGTCCAACGCTCATTCGCTTTGCTTCTCTTTCATTTCATTTGAATTTTGAATATTTTTTTTTGAAGTTTTTATTGTGGCTTTAAAATAAATATCATTGACAGGTCAACTTTTAGAGTCATTCTAGGTTTGGTTTTTAAATAAAGTGGTAACGAATGAAACGTATATTCTGGTGAAAAACGTTTAAAGGATTGAAGAAGAGCAAAATAACTGAAACTGATTAACGATTTAAAAATCTTTTTTTTCAAGTTGATGCTCCAAAAAGGGCATCCATTAAAAACAAATTAAGTAAAATTAATACTGTGTGATAAAAAGAAAAAAAAAAATAAAAATGAAAACCTATGAAAAGGTAAGAAATTGAAAAAGGAAAACCAAACAAGCAGTGAATATGCAGTGCGTTTCCTTTGTAAAAATAAAACATTTTAAGGATTTGAAAAAATTTGAACTTCTTTGTAAACAATTTAAAACGATTAAATTTAAAAACAAAATCAGTCTTTTTTGTTACAAAAATGAAACGAAAAAATAATTTGATTAACCACTTAAGTCTCTTAACTTTGTCCAAAACGACGGCAAGCTTCAGACAATAGCACAGAAGGCGAGCTAAAGTCTACTTTATATCAAAACCCAGTAACACTTTAAATAGCCTCTAAAAAAGGGTAGTTCATCTCCTATTCTGTAGCATATTCTTTTAAGACATTTCTCTACAGTAAAAAGGACACAAATGCTAGTATTCGGCTTAAACCTATGCTGGTAAAAAATCAAAACAATCCATCGCATTATAGTGTAGTGTATGCCTAGCCAGTAAACATAATAATGAACGGTGAAGCTATGGTTGAAACCTAAAAAACAATCAGCATAATAACAAATGTTATTGGATTGCTTATTACAATTTTTTAGTCAGGATTACGAACTAGCTTCTTACACCACCCATGTTGCGTGTATTAATTTTAACCATGAGTAACGGGAAAAGGATACATTTTTTTCATATTTTTTTACCCAAAGTTCAAACTGAAATTTAAATTTGAAGCTCTTCTCTAGGGTCAACACCCTATCCATTAGGTTTTCGTGTCCACACTCACGGTTTGGGAAACATTGACTCAGAAATTGTGCTAAACTGGTATGATTTGGTGTGAAAAAACCGGTTTTTTACAGCGGACGTCAAGGAATATATTCAGACATAGGCGCAGTCCTTACATATACATACACTTGGAATATTATTCAGCATTGGATATAATCTATTAGATATAGCAGATGAGTTATTGGATCATTATAAGCGGCTTTGTTAAAATTTTCTGCCCTAAGTAACATAGTGATTTTTGAAAGTTAAAACGTAAAAACTGGGGAAGTAATTAAGAGAATTATAACTTCCGATCGTGAAGTAAGTTTAATTTTGAATTGCCAGATCAAAAGATCATTTGTAATAAAGTTGAACACAAAATGTTACTATGCATGGATCCCGTACAATATATCATGAAAAGTTTTGAATCGTACGATGACTAGCTGATGATGAAAAGGAAATCACATACGACAACATCGACTAAAAACTATCGCTGTAGAAAAAAGGGGAGCTAACGAACCAGGGCGCTTAACGAAATGGTTTTGTGTTTATTTGGTGAGCTTGACAGGATTCATTTACTGTGAGCAAATCTCCTATAGCCTATCTTTAAATAAATGTTTGTATACTAGGCGACTAGCTTTGGCTATTGCATATTATTCGTAGATGTACTGTAGTTGGAAGCCTTGTAAGCATGGTTGTTAGATTGTTCTGCAACCACTTTACCTCTTTATCTTTTTTTAATTTTTGTTAATAAAAAGGTTAATAAAATGTTTATCTACGTTATGTGAAATGAAGTGGTTCCAACGACTTTAATGGAACATTTTATCTCTTTTTCAAATCAATTAATTTTAATCAAAAGAGCAAAAAAAAGAACTTAAAATAAGTCTTTTAATTAATTTTGATTTTGTGACAAATAACTTAATGGGTATTTCCCTCTCATTATAACGTTAGGAAGTTATTAATTTGCGCAGTCTTTTGTTTTCTTTATTTTTAATTTTTTAATTAATTATGAATTATTGGATTTTAATTGAAATCAATTAAAAAAGATAATTGAAAAGAACACAATAATGAATATCATCATATCATATCATATGTATGTATGTGTAATTAGGTGATGATGTTGCAAATTCTATTATGGAATGAAAATATTTATGCAAATTAGCCTGTCTTAGAAGCAGGCTTAAACGTTCAGGTAAAATAATTCAAATAATTTTCAACAACAGCTGTGAATAAAGGTGTTGCTGTTTGGTTTTTAATTGTTTAAGGGAGTAGTGGGTTTGAAAAAGGTACGTTAATTACAAAAACAAATTCATTATAAAGACTTGCATACAAAAATATGAAAGACAATACTCTTCTGTTTCTGAATTATTTAAAAAAATTTTTTTAACACTCAACAACTGTAACCAAAACTGCGATAATTTTATAATTTTTACATACATATGTACATATGAAATTATTAATCATTTCATATTAAACAATATTAAATAAAATCAAATATTCTACATGAAAAACAAAAAAGAAAAAAAAATGTTCAAAAACTCATAAATGTCTGTGGCTATTAAAAACGTATTTTAGCCGGAAATGGCTCCTGATGCTTGACTAGCAAAGCGTGGAGAGTAGACCAATTTAAAGCTCACGAGGAAGGTGATGTCAATGCTATTTAAAATTCCAAAAACCCATAATAATATAATAACAATAACAAAAAGAAAAAAAGAATATCATGTGTGGACAACAATACTAATAGTGTGATGATAATGGTTTTTAAGTTAACTTGTGGTTACTATTTAAACGTACATTAGCTTATGGGAGTGAGTGTAATATCATGTTGAAGAGAACTTTGGCCTTTTTTTAAAGGTCATTTTAACATTTTCTTAAGAATATTACAACAGTTGATTTCATGATAGATGGATTACCCAATTGTAAATTTATATAAATTATAATATAAAAAATAATAATTCTCTTAATTATTAACAAATTGTATTATTTTATGTTTATTTATATTTACAAATTTATGTATTTATTTAAATTCATAATAAATATTAATTTAGTGCTGATTTGTTTGACAAAAACAATTTTTTTTAGAATTTAAAAAAAAATAAAAAATTACAATAGAAAGTCACGAACTATAAACCCAAGGACAAATTATAAAAAAAGTGCAAAGCTTACAAAAAAAACTAATAATAATAATAATAAATAAAAGAATAAATAGAATTAAAAAATAAATAAATAAAAAATATTAGTTTTTTTAATTTCATTAAAACAATTCACAAATATTTTATAAATTTTTTTATTTGCTATACCGTAGAATAATTTTACAATCAAATATAATCACAATAATACATTAGCAATTTAATTTTTAATATTTTTAAAATAGTATAGTCCAAGGCGGACTACTAGCAACACAAAGATAATTTACAAATGCACGACAGCACTGCCTATTCCAAGTCAAATGTGCTGCTTGTAAGTACATTATTTTAAATCGTTTAGATTCAGAATGAATGGATTTTTTCTGCGGCACACTTCTCGATAAGCACTCTAATTCAATGCAATGCAAATTTTCCGAGTGCATTATGAATAGTTATGCTTTGCTGCTGCTCATGCACGTTCTACCAACTTCCTTGATTGTGTATAATGAAATTTAGGTTTTAATGTAGTGGAATAAAAATTACGATCAGTGGAGCTTAATACCTGCAGCTCTTTTGAAGTCCCTACACATATATAAAACGGTATAATTCAATGATCATTAGTGAATCAAAAACCAGTAATGCTGGCCTAAAAAATTAACCGATAGTATAGGGAATAGCTTTTGTCTTCCAAAGGCAAAGGCGATATCGTTTCGAAATTGGGATCCTGGTAAAAGCCATTCCCTACACATACATACATTACAACCCTTCAGTCAGGACTACGACCTAGTTTCTCATACCACTTACGTTGTGTGTGTTAATTTTATACATGAGTGATGGGACCTACAGTTTAAAGTCGACTGCGAACGACAGATTTTTGAGAAACTTTTCATGGCAATTTTATTTACTCTCAGAGTTTTTGCTAGAAATCTGCTGAGAGGAAGTCGCCGAAGCAATACTTTTTGTATTTTATTTTGATGTCTGGCCTGGGGCTCGAACCCTGGCTTTTCGTCTAATAAGTCAACACACTACCTACTAGACCACGGCGACTTCGACCATTTCCTAAAACACTTAGTAATTATTCTTTCCTTATATAGAAAACTGAAACACTCAGTAAAAACTTTCGGTTTCTTACTGACCTAAGACTTGAAAGACTTTTAAACTACTGGAGTTATAAAGATTTTTATTTCTATTCTGGAAATGATTAAATTTTGACGCCGATTAAGACAACGGTTAGCAACGCATTCATAAGCTTTAAATTTAGATAGCTTTGTGGTGAAATTGTTTAAGAATCCTAGGAACTTATGAAATGCGACACAAATAAACATTTTCAACTTTAAATTAAGGATAACACCCGACCAAAAGGTCATGGTCAGCAACAACCTTATGTTGACGTTATTGATTTCAAGCATTTGATTTCAATTTTTAAAACGAACCTTAGAATCAAACCTGCTGAAAAAATTAATCATTTTAATTTGAAAGGATTTGGTTGTGTAATTACATAAAAGTTACCGTTTAAGACCTTGAATGATGCTGAACACATGCACTCACATTAGATACATATGATGTCATCGACTTAATTGACCCTAAATTTGAAAACAGTTATGATTTGTCGATTGATTATGGCAAAAAACTGCAAAAAAATTTCACTTTAGAATCCATTAAACACACAAAAAAAACTAAAGCCGTTGTCAACTCCATTTTGCTGTCCATAGAATTATTTTATGGTGACCCATTTATTTAGTCATACGTAAAATATGAAATTTTAACAATTAAATATTATCATTCGTTTTATTTATTTTTGTTAAACAATTATTAACCATAATTAAAAATAAATCAAAAAAAAAATACTTATAATGACCACTAATTAACACAATAATTCCTTTTGTGAAACAATGCGACGAGGTTTTTTCTAACAATAGAATTCCAATTTTATTTTTAAAGTTCTTCTTTTGTTTTTATTTTAGGCATCACAGTTAATATTTGCTTTTTGCATTTTACATTGGCCCTTAACCATGCTGGAGTGTGCCATCACTGGCAGTGCAGCCAGCAGTAGCAATAAAGCAACATATGCAACAACAGATGACAAAGGACAACAGGTGTCCTCCAGTATACTGGGTTCAATTTATCACAAAAGTCGACAATCAAGATGTGTAACATGTTATGAAGACAGGTTAGTAATAAGACGTCCTGTTTGGAAATAGGATAATAGCAGCAGGTACATCTCTCTTTGCCTAGCAAATTGCGGTGGCATAATAGATGTTTTAGATTACACATAGTTTTTAGCCTTTGACCTCGCCATAAACTTCATTGTTTATATAATTTTGTTTCTGTTTTTTTTTCAACAGACGTCATGGTGATGATCGCAGTCGCTATTATGGCAGCTATGCCGCCAGATCCGGTGATGATCGTGCAAGTAATTGGTATTACTCCAGTTATGATCGTTACGATGATAGAGGCTATCGTGGTGGAGAAAATGATCGTTATGGAACCGCTGATCGGTATGGCACTGCTGATCGGTATGGTGCCGATCGTTATGGTGCTGATCGTAACGGTGCTGATCGTTATGGCGCCGATAGATATGGTGCGGCAGATCGTTATGCTGGTTACCGGTATGAGTTTATAAAATCCTATAAAATTTTGATTTATTTTTTAACTGAATCGCCGCTCTACTTATTTAGAGATGATCGCTATGCTGCCCGTCCATCTTATGACCGTTATGATACTCGCACACGTGGCGCTTATGAACGACCTTCAGGTTATGAACGCGGTGAAAGTCGCGGCTATGGCTATGATAATCGTGATCGTTATTATGGTGACTATTCAAGCAGAGGTATGAGTTTAAATTAAAACTCTTGAAAAATATTTAGTAATGTTTTATTTGTATGCTTTAGATCGTTATTATGAACGTTCAAAATATGGTGCGGCAGGAGCAGCACCTGCTGCTGGATATGAACGTGGCTATGATCGCGACTATTATGATCGTTATTCACCAAGGTATGATTATCGCCCTTACCGGCCTTATCGGGATGACCCGTACAGGTAAAGTACATATTGAATTATGTGTACTTAATCGTTAATGTATGTAGGCATTATTACTATTATTGTATATACATACATATGTACATATATTGTATATAAATATTTTGTAATATATTTTTTGTTGTAAATATTCTCATTGTATATACATATAATTAAGAGAACATGCAGTGAACATTTTTAAGAACAAGAGAACAAGAGTTCAACTCAAAAGGAAAAGGTCAAATGAAATTCCATTTTCCTTTTTCAAAAATAATTTCCTATAGAGTTGTTTACAGTAACAAAAGGAAAGTTTTGAAATAGTTTTGTTAAGCAGTGTTCATATGCTTTATTGGTTTGCATTGCATGTTCCCTTAATCGCTTGCTGCGACAAAAATTTCTGTTCATTTTGAGAAACTCTTCTTATATTTGCATATTTTTCAAATGACAACAAACAACACTTTAACCTTTGAACTTGAACTACATGTATTATACAACAACTACAACCAAAACAACAACAACTCAACAACAAACATAAAAACATTACAAAAAAAATAAAAAATAAAAAAACAAACACATCAAAATTAACATGTGCACCCCCTCTCATACTCTCCTCATACTCTACTCTACTTCTACTTTAAATTTTAAAAATCTAAAAACGCAAAACGAATTACCACCCTTAATTGCCACGCCCACCACCACTTTGAAATGATATGATAGCTCGGAACGTGAACCGATTTACTCTGGTAAGGGACAACAAGAAGATCGTCGTTATTTACCCGAACCATATAATTATCAATCGCCATGTGGCGCAAAGAAACCCAATTGTCCTTATAATCCACAGGGAGAAAGTACGCGTGTGACATCAGGCACCATTGATAGTGGCTATAATATGGGTGTATCCCATACCACATATAATACAAATGGGAATACAAATCACAATGAGAGTTCGAAGGGTTCGGGTGCCAGCAATGGATGGTCGTATATGCGTGAAGACGAACAGGCGCCCTCGAGAGGTGGCAGTAGTAATAAAGGTGGTAGTAGTGATAGTAATAATAATAATAACAATAGGGACAGAGACAGAGACAGGAGTAGAGATCAACAAAGGT
The DNA here is from genome assembly GCA_958299815.1 of Sarcophaga carnaria. NCBI lineage: Eukaryota > Metazoa > Arthropoda > Insecta > Diptera > Sarcophagidae > Sarcophaga > Sarcophaga carnaria. The sequence continues at coordinate 4,483,954 of OY283153.1, read as the reverse complement.
AAGTTGTAGTCGGTTTAACATCTACACCTTCTACTAAAATATATTATTTTAAATCATTTTGTATATGTATTCATATTAATCATATTGATTAAATCTGTTGTTAAATTGATGTAAAATTTTTAATTGTTCAAAATTTAAACTTGTATTATTGAATTACTTTTATGAATAGTGTTGTTATTGTAAAAAGATCTCTACTTTCCCCTCTTATAGCGCTGCATACGGTGCATTATTAGATCGCGGTTCCAATTTGATTGGCGTGGAACCAGTTAAAGCTAATGAAAGTGCCGACAACTCTGAGCAGCAGCAGGCTAATGGTGATGCGTCATCTTTAAACGATAAAAAACCGGAAAATGGACAAAATTCTTAAAGGACATTAAAAAATCAGTAAATTATAAGGTTCCTTTCTAAGTATCGAACTGTTAAGGACGTTAAGAACTAAATGATGAAATAAATTATATACATATAAACAGAGCTGATAAAGCGTGTTCAAACTTAAAATAATTAGAATATGTGTTCGAAAGAAAGAAAGAGAAAATAAAATTTCAACTTGTATTGGTAGGAATTAGAAGTTTAAAAATAAATTTTTTTTTAACACACAAGTTCTTTGTAGATTCTGAATGAACTAAATTTGATTTTAGGAATTATAGGAGAAATTTTAAATATTATTGAGTACTTTTGTTCAATTATTTCCTAAAAAGGGTTCACTCGAAGGACATTAACTCCATTTTGGTTTCTCAGTCACTTCCTTTGACGTTCGATATCCTTAGAAGCTGTTAATAGTTACCTGATGTCTGTTCTATATCGTAAAGTAAATATAATATGTGAATTGTAAGGTGCCCTTCCAACTAAACTTCTGTGTCTTCAGGGCAATATGGTTGTTGGGGTCATAGGTCTGGGCGAACTGGTCGAGACCACCTTAAAAACGACTTCGGTAAGAGCTGCAGAGATGAGGTATAGTATGAAACTGTTCTTGATCTACTGGGAACATGCCTGTCATTATGTTAGAAGAGAAAAAGCTTTCCAGTGCCTACAATAAAAATGATTTAAAGGACATTGGCAAGCTGAGTCGCTTCATCAGAAGCTCTAAGTTGTTCCAGAACTAGAGGATAATGGGAAAACTGTGGTTTCATAATGGACCCTAAGTGGCCATAGTTTAGTAAATACTTTAAATCATAATTACAGAAATTGAACCAAAATTCTACGTAATTTGCTGTTACAATATCGAAACATTTCTCTGGTTTTCTGTTTCACTTTCATCAAAGGAAAGCTTTAAAATACATCATATTTCGTCTGTGGTTTTCTGTGTCGTATTGCCTCTTTAAAAAACTTACAAGCGTGCTTAACAAATTTCTGAAACCATTCTTGATAAAATCCAACTTAAAAGCTGCCTACGATATGTGTTAAACATTTAAACTGATATTCGAGAAGTCTCTGAAAAATTTAATAAAACACACACACTGATTCACAAAGACGACATCTTTTGTGTAACATGATACTGCCGTTAAAAGGTATCAGCCATACGGCTAACGTATTCGATTCTTCTTCTATTTCTTGTGGTCGGGAAAACGAATGTCAAGTTCGTAAGAGAAATAAGAAAAACATGTGTAACGGTAATATAGTGTATGTAACGGATTTTCTTGTACGAGCGTTTTGTTCTCTTTAAGCATAACATTAAAGCACGAGTGTACATATATTTATGTTCAACAGAGAAGGCCTCTAAATGGCCCCAAGTAACAAATATATCGAGTTATCGATTTAGTGGTTACAGAATCGCGGATCTAGCTGTTAAATATCTTTCATCTGAAGTGAAAGTTTCCATTTACGGATATGGTGATTCAAACGTTGCCGCTTTTCGAGCATTGCGAGTAGATTATGATTTTCATAATCGACCTACTGTGCAAGGAATGGATGAAATTACCAAGATTTGGAGGTATCAGTGGATCATATTTCATAGAAAATGCATCTGGAAGAATTGTTACCTTCAATTCATGCCTTTTTATAGCATGGACTTGAATATTATGAGTTGGACGGTATATGGTTCCAACAAAACTGTCACAACACAGTCACAACACAACCCAATTTGAGGTTATTGCATGAAATGTTTTCAGACAGAGTAATTTTAGTTGCTGGCGACATTAATTGGCCATCAATATCATGCGACTTGACGCCACCATTTTGTGCGGTTACGCCATAAGCGGATAATTCCTCAACGTCGAAGTCATTGCTTTGTATGTGTTTTATTTAACCGGAAAATGTTTAACCCTTTCAGATACTATTAAAAGTTTATGAGTAGTAAGAGTATGACTTTATAAGAGAAAATAGAAGTATTCTTAAATTATAGAGCTCTCAGCACTGCTTTCAGTTATTGTTTGTAGAATTTATGAATGAATACCACGAGGACTTCTAAACTCTATTTCCAATTTTTTTGTTATCTTATCACATACAGTGGAAATGTTGATTGTTTATTGGATATTGATAATCTACTCTCTCCATTTCCAATAGGCTTTAATTAATTCGACTTCAATTGCAAACAAACAGTTCTGAAAGTCTTTCTATGTTTAAAAGACGTGTTATAATCATTTCGGGTATCGGAATATGTCTGCTTTACCTCATGTTCATCTTTCTCGTTAACAGTACAGTAAGTCTCTAATAAGACAATTAAAACCAATTGGAATGGAAAATTATTTGATAAATTTAAAGAAATGATGATAATTTTAAATGAAAATAATTTCAATATGTTCATAAAAATAAAAGACGAGAAAAAAGTACATATGCAGACAGTTTTCCTTCTATGATATGGAAAATTTAGTACTCAGCGAATAAATTACATAAATTAACGAAATTATCTAGTTTCTAGTGTGTTCCACTCTTGGCTCTTACATGTTCAACAGAGCGGAATATTGAAAAAACTTCTTATCGCAATTGTCTTCTGGTAGTAACTCTGGAAGGTAGGTAGTTAGGTAGAAGTGGCTGTTCCCTCGATGGAGTCATGAGCGGATACACTTAGGCCGCACATTCTACCCTAGTCCAGGAACCACTCGGAGCTTCCGATGAAGCGACTCAGACTGCCAATATCCATGCATGACAGTAAATCCAGATCCTCCATGTAGTAGGCACCCAGGTGCCTCTTTCTCTTCCGACCAAGTGACGGACATGTGCACATTAGGTGAAGTCTCATCAACAGTCTTATCCTCAGAAATCATTTGCAAGGAGTCCAAGACCAATACGCCTCGCATGCGATCCTATAATACAAAACCCCGTAATGCTGAGCCTACTTCTTTGGAGTTTAAGCAGAGCTGCCGCGTGTCTCTTATCCAGCCTTGTCCAGATTTTCTGCGCCGTTCTGCCCGTGTCCAAGATCCACGATTGCATTGCCAATTATAAGCTTGCAGGTACTCAAAAGGATCCTTAAAGTAGAGAATTCATCAGAGTTCGATGGTCGTGCCCCTTCTGGCTAGTTCATCCACTCTGCAGTCACCGGAAATGTGCCAATGTCCCGGTACCCATGTGATACAAACATCATATCGATACGCCACCTCGTTAACACGTCTGCGACAGTAGTATACCGCCCTGGAGTTTATTACATTAGGATCCGCTTGGCTATCGGAAGGCAACAACTCTGAGAAGTAAGATAAAGTTGCAATGAAAATTTCTTAAAAATCTGTCGTAGGGAGTCGCACCCTAATTGCAAAAAAACTGAAGGATTTTAACGTAATAAAAAAGATAATTTTCAAACCATATTGTGGTATTTGATTGATTGTCATCAATAGGCCCCATAAGCATACTATATCCATTCATAACTTTTTAGTTGCTAAATAGGCCACCAATTGAAAAGTAGGCGAATTTCCATTGCAATAAAAATTTAACATTTTATAAGAAAACATTGAGAAAATTTAATGTTTTTTGTTTGTATTTAAAGTAAATAACATGAGCATTAATAATAAAAAAGAAAATTAATTTTTTTTCTATAAAAAAAATCCAAAAATACAAACGAGTTGGTGGAAAACAGCAAAACAGTGCTCGATTGAAAAATTTTCAGTGTTTTTGCCGCATTTTTCTTAGTTGTTCGGAATTATTGTTGGAGGAGTGACATTTAACGGGTCCATTAAATATTTTTATTAAATATTTGTGTTAAATAAAAAATTAAAAAAAAAATAAAAAATAATAAAAGATAAAAAACAAAATCTGAAAAAAACGCCGCACATGCCATCAAAAATAGAAAGAAAAATAATAAATATAGGAATGATGATTGTTGCTCCAAACATAAAAGTGGATTAAAAGCAAACAAAATATTATGAAAATTTCATTTAAATTAAATAAAAAAAAAATAAAAATAAAATTTGAAAACAAAAAAACAAATTCAATGACCCTTCCAATGTAAATCTCATCCATAAATTATTGAAATTTATTATTTTTGTATTCCTAGAGGGCCATTTGTTGTTTATATCTGTCAAATATTCATTTCATTTCTATTTTTATTATTATTGCTGCTTGGTTTTGTTGTTGTATTTGTATTTTAAATTCATTTTGTTTTTATCAAGAAAATGAAACGCGAATCAATAGAATTACCTTTGAGAGTAATTATAACAAGACCGCCTTATAGCCTCTGACAATGACTTCTCTCATCGTGCTTTGCAACATATAACTACACTGCATACCAAAAGTAGAAACATGCTTAATGCAATTATTAATGCATACTTAACTAGTTTGAGCTCGTATTTTTTAAACGTGAATAGAATGTAAATGAATTGAGGGATGAATGATAATGTTCACATACATACATACATAATTGATCATTACCACTCTTTAGTCAGGATTACGACCTAGCTTCTCACACCACTTATGTTGTGTGTGTTAATTTTTATATATGAGTGGCGGGACCTATAGTTTAAAGTCGACTCCGAAAGACAGATTTTTGAGAAACTTTTCATGGCAATTTTATTTACTCTCAAAGTTTTTGCCAGAAATCTGTTGAGAGGAAGACGCCGAAGAAATATTTTTGTTCATATTTTCGTTTTGATGTCGGACCTGTGGTTTGAACTGTGGCCTTACGTCTAGTAAGCCAACACTCTCCCTACTAGACTATGGCGACTTCGAAAGTAATGCAAATGCTTACCGAAATTACTCTACGGTTGGTTAATTGTTCTCATTGTCCAGAAACCAACGTACGTCAGTTACGTTCCATGAACGTTCAATTAATTCTACCTTTATAGGATGCACATTTTTTATGTGATGGTTCTTATAAAGCCTGTCACTTCTAGCCCCGCCTCATTGCAAACTTTTTCAACGATAATATTTTGATAAAATGACTGGTATACTGATATACATACCTACTGGTATAATCATTTACCGAATAAATTAATTTTCTGTTCATATTTTTTAAAATACTATGGAAATAGAATCCTTAAAAGATACTGTTAAATAGGTGAATACTTTTGGCATGCACTATAACATCACTTACATATGGATGATTAGCGATATAGAAAATATTAATTACCTGCATATAAGCAATTGGTAACCAACTGCATATGCATATAAGCTATATGGGGTTCATAAAACAATTACCAGCCAACACAATAAAATACAACACAATACACAATATAATAAAAACAAGTCCACCAAACACCTGTAGTTCCACAATATAAAAAATAAAATTTAATTAATTTTCAATCGAATAATTTATAATCGATTCGACAGGTTTTACATCACTAGGGGCCTGTCCATTGGCGGTCATTAAATATCGTTGATTGTAATTCATTCTTTTGTAGCATTTTTGCAACATTGTATAGCTCGCCATGACTGATGACCTGTTAGTGTCACTGCTTCGAAAGAATTGAAAAGAAACGAAACAAACGAAACCACACTCTTCAAGAGAATGCTAAGAAAACAATTTCAAGACAATAAAACATTCGAATACCAGCTAAAATAATGGAATTAAAATAGAAAAAAAACAAAAGAATTGTTTGAAAAAATTTATTTAAAATGTTGGTCCAAGATACTACACGTTTACAATACATTTATTTTGGCTTATCGGCTGCAATAGCCAGCACTTTACTGATACTGACGTATATTTCGATAATAACAGAAGCTGTAAGTGTTAGATATCAGGGGCCTTTTAATCAGACAATTAAAATGTAAATTTTATTGTAATTATTGTTTCTCTTTTTAGGATGAAAAGCTACGAGAGGATATTAAATCGAAACAATTGTCGATGGAGTTGCTTAAGCCTCAGTCCACAATTTGGAATTACAATAATACATGGCGTTCGATTGGCAGTGGAGCTTTGAAACATAAAATTTATTCGGCCTATTTCGATAAACGTACTGAGATTATAGGTGAGAAAAATCAATAAATTTTTTTTTATGTAAACCTATCATTAACTTAAACCAAGTTTGAGGAAACAGGGAACAGTCTTATTGGCAAAAGCAGGTATAAGGTTGACTTATTTTTGAATGTACGAAAAGGTGGCTGGCGCCCTATTACTTACTTAATTGGAGATAGAAACGACTAAGATAATAATGTATGTGGAGTATTTAAAAATTGTTTTTTTGTTTTCTTTCAGGAAAGCCTTCCAAAAATGATGACACCCTAATCGCAATCGGCTCCATAAGAGTGTTTGCCATACTACCCTTGGCTTTTAAAGATGACATCAGTTGTATTTTAAGGTAAAGAGAAAGAAACTAGCTAAAGCAGACATTTTCCTAATAATTCTACAAATATTTCGTTATTTTAGAACCGAAGATTATTTTCTAAGCGAGATAAAAGCCGAAGTTGCAAAAGCCCTGCATGAACATCATGATCAAAAATTTGCAGTTTATACTGTGGTTTGTCCCTTATACGAGAAGAGAATAGCTAATCTCAAGGTAAAACTACCACAATCCGTGGCCATACAATACAAAACAAATAGTTTAAGTCACTTAAGTCCCACCTTTATACCCATAAGGTACGTAACACTCACTCTATTCTTTATTAAATTAGAAAGCAATATGAAGGAATAATTTGTTTATTTTCCTTGCAGTTATCCACGTAATATGGATCAGTTATTTGCCCAAAGTAAACCTGTACTCTCGGTATGTGTCGCTCCCTTGCAAGCCAACTATAGCGATGTACTGCGGGTGGTGGAATTTGTGGAAATGTATCGTATAATGGGTGCCACACACTTTTATTTCTATCACATGGATAGTACGTCAGATGTGCAACGAGTTTTAAATTATTATCGCGATCAAGGCTTGGCCGAAATATTGGATTGGAATCTAAAGGATCTGGAGCAGGATATACACTATTTTGGCATAGTGGCCCAATACAATGATTGTGTTTACAGAGCAAATGTTGTAGACAATTATCGCTATGCTGCCATTGTGGATTTTGATGAGATACTCATGCCTTTTAAGCACAACTCTCTGTCTCAGTTTTTAAGACAGTGTGACGAGGGCTTAACTTCGGCATTTGTGTTCCGCAATGTATTTTTCTATAATAAGGATAGCGAGGATAGGTTTAGTGTACCTGAGAAGACCATTAACAGGCGTTTATATAGCCAAACTAAAATCAGAAGAAATATGGAAATTTTACCAGCCTATACACGCAGTAAATGCATTGTTAATACACGGGCTATAGTTGAAATGGGCAATCATAAGGTTTGGGTTAATGCACCCGGTTATGCCGATCATGTCGTCCATCCATCAGTGGCTCTGCTCTTTCACTATCGCGATAAGTGCATAAATTGTAAAGCCGTACTCTCATTAGACTATACGGCTAGAAAGTATGGTTCTCTTGTGTGGGATCGTGTAGATGATGTCTGTCTGCATGTGTTCCTCTCAGCCAAAGGCATATGTCCGTCGAATACTTAGTTGATAAGTTTGTAAATTTAATTAAACATTTAAGAGTCTGTACACCAATTATTAATTAATTCTGTACACCAAGAGAAATACAAATTTTTAAAAATTATGAAAACATTTGTATCTGTACTCTAGACTTTTTTTGAAGTCGATATATAAAAAATAATTGCTCTTTACGTGGCATTGATTCTTTCTTAAACGGAAAAGCATTGCAATCATAATCGCATTAACAATTCAAACTGTATTACAAGAACATAAAATAGATTAAAAAAAAAAACTAATTCCAAAATTTTCACACATGGCCACTTTGAATGAAATTCTTCTTAAGTATACGCCTCCTAATTCCACATAGAATTTTTTGGGTCAGTTTTTATTTAACCCCAGCTTGTGCAAGACGTTCTTTAACGCAATCCAATAGAGAAACGGAATAAATTTAAAAAAAATGTTAAAATTTTGTTCTTTAACACGAAGAAAATCTAAATCTTCAGATTATCAAGACATAGTCAGACATCGATCCTCTTTGGATAATGACAGCTTAAAAGATTTAATCAAACAAAGGCAGCCCATTATACTGGCCTTAAGCAGGTGAAGAACATTTTTTTTTTATCAAAAAAAAAGAAACGGAAATTCAGAATGACTAGGCTTTATTGTTGTTTTTTTTAGTAATTTAGATCCCAGTACAGTGGAGCAAATGAAAAAAAATCGCGAAAGTGGCATAAAAGATTTTAGGGACGTGGAACTTAAAATAACTGAAACAAATGGTAAGTGAGTGGTGAATGGCATATTAAAATAATTTTAAATTTAATTAAATTTGCACGTTTTGTATTTGTGTTAAGGTTTATGGCCAAAACATAATTTATAGTGCCATTATCGGTTGCAATTTTTATAAAAAAAAACCACAATATTTGTTAAAAAAATAAAATCACAGCAAACAGGTGTTCAGTTTTGTATGTGAAATGCGTAAATAAACAGTGGCATGTCAGCAATATAATTAAAATGGGGGAAAAATTAAATTCGGCATTATAATAGACGTACATATTAAAGGCTCAGTAATTTTTATATATTTTATAACACAAAAGTTTTATCATGTAGTCTCAGCAGTTTTCTGGTGTGAGAAACTAGGTCGTTATCCTGACGAAAGGGTTGTAATGAATATTTATGTAAACAATCCCCTGATCTTAATGTTATTGATCAGTTATGAGATATTTTAAAAAGAAATCTTCATTTTGCAAAATCATTCTGACCTTCCATTCTCCCCTTGGTTAGTATTAAATCACGATCGCCTTTGTCAATGCTATCGCAGAAACCATAACCATATTTTCATCATCATTCGTCGACTGATTCATATTATTTGGAATTTTAAATTGCAATTCTTTAGACTTTTTCATTTAGAAACAAAACTACCATCTCCATTAAGATCCCCAAGCCACCGACGACTCTAAATTGTAAATTTTACAATCATTGTGACTTTTTTATTCAACCATTTCCCATACATTCACTCATAAACGTAATAAAACTGATCACATTGTGTAAAAATGGAAAAAATAAAACAAAACAAATAAAAAACAAAAACATAAACTACTCACCCCAATTTGTTTGTAACAATAATGGAACTCACAGCTCTTTTTCTCTCCTCCACCACCCAATCATTAGTAGTCAATCAGTTGTCACTGGTGAGCCAGTCGACTGTCACAGTCAGACAGTCTATCCCTCATTTGGTATGTATTTGTCCCCAGCTGATAGGCAAACTTTTGAACACTTGCACGAGCTCAACTGGAGAATGTGTGTGTGTTGGAATGCGACCATTGAGACAGAACGAGTGCTTTGCATTCAAATGAGCATCACCACCACCAGTAGGGCTAGCTATGTATGGCATTATACTGTTAAAATGCTTGTTTTGTGTAGCGGCTTTTTTGTTTTGTCCATAAGAGTGGCTGGTGATCACTTCTCTCCATTCATATTTATAATCATTGGCAATGAAATTGGGGGAGAAATACAGAAAACAGCAACAGCAACACTAACTAAATAATAACTATCGGATTTGCGGTTCGTGCGCTTCCGAATGACCCAAAGTCTTAATAATTAATATTGAGGGTGTTGCTAATACAGAAGTACTTCTAAGGCTGTTACGAAGTATTTTAGCGATTTTGTTAATTTTTTTTTTTTAAGCACTCCGGGCTCGTCGTAGTCTAATATATAGTATGTTGGCTACAGACATCTCGAACAAAAACGAAATATAACAAAATATTACTTTGGCGATTTCCTCGGAGCAGAGGTGAAGATAGATGGCTATCAGTGAAGATATTTAAATAGTTTACCTTATACTATTTTGATAAATCGAAACTTCATAAATAATATTCACGGCAGTCCTATTTTTAAATTTCTGTAAAATATTTGTAAAACAGTCTCATTTCTTAAAGCACATACCATAGCTTCTATGCAAACTAAACTATTTTGACAATTAAAGACCTATTTACTGAAAGTAAAGTACTTTGTGCATCGAAATTGCAACATAAAATTTTTCTGTAACGTCCCTTCTTTAACTGATTAAAGTGTTGACAACACTGTTTTAATTTTACTCTCACTTGCGAGCGCAATAACCACTTACCTATACTAAAAGCAACAACAACAACAGCAATAACGCAACGGCAACAATGGGGAAATAATGACAACTAACTAAACAACAACAATAACAACTGCAACAAAAAACGACAAACAAAACAAACAAACTGGAATAATATGCACGAACATATATATATATACATACATAGAAACGAGTATGTAAGCGTGCATATATGTCGAGCATTTCAGTGTTACTCCCGGGCCCATTCATACAGTAAACCGTGTACCGAATAATTATTCTTTCTATTAAATTTTAGTGTGTGTGTTTATTTTTTATTTCTTCATACAAACCAATAATATTCAGTTACTTTACGAATTTCGATAAGTCAAGTTGAGTTAAGCCAAAAAAAAACCAAATAAAAAAGCAAGAAAAAGTATTAAAAAGCTGATTAGAAATAGAATATGGACGCTAGAGAAGGTACAATCTGCAAATATTGAAACAACAACTACAACAACATTAATACACATAAGGCATGACGTGAGTTGTTTTATACTCTTTTTGTTCCTTTTTTATCTTAACAAACACACACAAAACAACAAAATGGTTAAGAAAACTACAACAACAAATATAAACAAAATAGTAATTAAAATAATAACAACAATGAAAAAGAAAATAACGTTAAAGAATAAGAATTAGAACAAAAAAAAACAAAAAAAATTACTACATGCTTAAGAAAATAAGAGCTGCTACGTGCTTATCATACATGGAAGCAGTAGTAGTAGTAAATGAGAGAATTGGAAAAAAACAAATTAAATAAAGAAGAGAGTGAAACACAAACAAATCAATTTGTCAGTGAGTTTAAAATTGAGATTGAGATTCCAATAAGAAAAGACTCTTTTTTGATCTTATTAGATTTTGTTTAATCTTTGTTTACATAATTTTGTTATTGTAAACAATTGTTATACACTTAAGGACAAGTAATTTGATATGAAAATTGATGTCAATGACGTGCGCCATATAAATATGGGTCAATAGCAAAAATGTTTGATTTATTCTAACGGTTAAAAGTTGTCATTTATTCTTAAACATTTCTTAATTTCTTTTTCGTTTTCATTTGGACCTATTTTCACTCTTTTTTATCTTGATAATGGCCGTAAATGTCTGTTTAGATTGTGTGATAATAATTTTAATGAATGTGCCAAAGAAAATAAACACCTAAAAAAATTGCAAAGAAAAAAATTCTTTTAAAATTTAGCGTAAACTTATTTAATATTTTTGGTTTTTTCTTATTTTGTATATTTTGATTGTTTAAAATTCAGCTTTTTTTAAATATTTTTCTATTGATACTTGTTTGTTTTTGTAGTTTCTATTGAGTTTTTATTACGAAAACAAAAACTTTATTGCGTATAAAAAATTTCTCTTTCGTTTTCTATGACTATTTCTAATTTTTCTATTTACTATACTTGTATATTAATTTGTTTTTATTATCTCTTCTTCTGCTCTGCTAATAAATTTATTTTTGTTGATAATTAGTAAGTCAACTCGTATTTGTAGAATTTGTATAATAACGTCATTTCGAGGTTCGGTTTCACAGTTCTCACTTAACAACAACATAGCATTAAATTATTTAAACATTATTTTACATTTTTTTTATAATTTTTTTTTATAAAAATATGCTTTTTTCGAAAGATCAGCCATATTGCTGTGATTATGAAATAATTTTTTAAAAATTGCTTATTAAACGGGTCGCCTACATATATAGGCTATGCGTGGCAGAAGTACAACTGTATATATTAAAGGAAAGTCTTTAAATATAATTCTTGATATTTGTGTCCTACAACATTAGCGTAAGGGTTGGGGGTTCGATGCCCACCAGAAACTCTGGTCTGTTACACTACACTGGTCGAAGTTACTCAGCTCGTATATAATAATTTGTAATTGTATTGCAATTAATAAATAAATAAATAAAAAAATTCATTTTTTATAAGAACATAATTCAATCGAAAGATTGAAGCATACAAAGATGATTTCTGTTCAAATTTTAATCAATTTTGTTACTCTAGATTAGATTAAAATGCATATGCTTTGACCTAAAGTCCAGAAAATAAGGGAAAATGTTGCAATTATCAAAAAATAAATAAATTAATAAAAATAATTCAATAATTATTGAATTTAATATTGTATTTCATTCTTCTTATATTTCGAAATGAATATTTCGAAACGACTATTTCGTCGTATTGAAACAGTGTAAATAGATTACTTCATTTAATAATAATACTCACAGTAATGAAATTTAATAAACAAAAAACTGAGCGAAAAAACTTTTCATAACATTTGTATGAAAAACTTGAAAGTAATTAAAAAAATATTTAAAATTCTTTCGTTTAATTGCAACAAAATTGTATTTGAATTGAGAGTAGAACGTCGATTGCTAAATGCTAATGAAATTAAGAAATTCAATTCAATTCTCAATTCTCACTTTGTTTAATGGTTGTTCGTTCTCTTGGTATTTTTTATTAAATAAAGTCTTTATTTAAATAATATGTGTACCTTGTGTACTGTTTCTTTTTAACACATGATATTAAACGGCGGGTATATTAACCATCCCCATCTATTTAAAAATAATTCAGTTTTTTTTCTTGTCTGTTAGGGCGAGGGTACAGGTAAAGGGAAATAAAAATTATTATTTTGAAAAAAAAGCTGATATACAGTAGCGGATCTAGAGAGGGAACATAATAATTTTTGAATAAAAAAAAAAATAAAATGAAATAAACCTTATGTTAGGTTAGGTTAAACTGCCAACCACCTCTCCCGGCACAGCTTAGTTGGGTTCTGTAAGGTCTTGTGGTAACGCCAATATTACCAATTCCGTCATGTTATTATACTCCTGGTTGGTATCTCTCTCAACCATCTCGAGAGTCTTATGAAGGTGTGGATTTCTTCTTACATTAGCTTTTGTCACTAAATTCTGGGTGTCCACGAATTCTTCTTTTTAGGTTCCGAGCGCCGGATATTAATAGAGAAAATATTTTATGAATTCCAATTCTTTTTCATCGTTGCAGCTATTGCAGAAATCGTTATGACGTATTCCCAATCTACTGGCGTGAACGCCCAGAGGCCAGTGTTTTGTTATCACGGCTATAAGGTTCTTTAGATGGAATCTTAATAAGTTAAATTCAAATTCTGTTTTGGATATATCCATATCGGACCAGATCTGTCTGGTGTCTATTAAAGTGGGTTTATTATTCCATCTTACTTTTGCCAATGAAGGGAGTTTTTGTGAGAACATTTGTTTGCCTTTCTGTAGAGGAGCGCCTATCTCATGTAGGAATTCAATTGAATTTTCCGTAATGCATGCTTTAGCAAGTGCATCGGTCTTATTGTTATCATCGAGTGTCTCCTTAAATAGAATTTCAATGAAAATTTTTTAATGGCCCTTCCAAAAATTAAAGCTTTATACGCTTCTGATTTGAACAGCTCACATATTACTTTAAAGCTGTTACTTATGAGTAAACAAATAGTCAAATTATTTAAAATATTTTGATTTTTTTCTTAATAAAAACAAATTCAAATTGAGGTATTCGTTTTGAAGAATTAAATTATTAAATAAATAAAAAATCAAAAGTTTGTTTAACTCTTTTAGAAACGTATGTATTTTTAAAAAATATTTCTTTTGAATAAGGGACACCCTAACGGAACATTGTTGTTAAAAAATTTAATTTAATTTATAGAATATCCACTAAACCGGACAGTTTAAAAGCAAATTACATTTTTTTGTCGGTCAAAAGTCACAAGCTTTTAAAACAATTAAGTTGGGCCAACAATTTTTACCAAAAAAATTTAAAATAAAAAGAGGCAGCCCCCATCATTTAAAATGTAAATCTGATGGCCGACCAGACCTCTGGCTGGCACGCTGCTGTCAATGAACTTTTACTAAAAGAAACTGAAATAAAAACGAACAAAATAAATTACAATAAAAAGTGGATATAATTAATTATACACTCGGACAGACAGACAGACGGCCGAACAGACAGACAAACAGTGAATATTTGCGGTTTCAATTCCATTGAAATTATTGTTTCCCAATAATTGAAAATCATTTAACGAAATTTCTTTTGAAAACCCAAACACTTTGTGGTAATTGACTTAAAAAACAAGAAATTTTATTTTGTTTTCATTACAAAATACGTTTATTTATACAATATTCCCTAAAATTTTACTTTTTTTTAAATTTTTTTATATTTTTTGTTACGCATTTACATAAAAAAAAAAACAGAAAAACAGGCAAATTTCATAAAACGTAAAAGAACCGACAAGTTTAGAAATATTCTGAACAAAAAAATCTATCTCAACGTAATGAATGATGATGACGATGATTCATAGCGAAAAGATAATAAAAAATAAAACTCTTTTTGAAGAAACTAGAAAAATAAAATGAATAATAAGATGCGTACAAAAGAAAGACAAAAAATTGGGAAAGAAGAATATATATGTACATATGTACGTATTGAAAGTACGCGTACAAAAAAAAGTACCTCATTAATGGTGGTCTCTTTTCGTTCTTTTTTTTCTATTAAATTTTCTGCGTACTTAAGTATTCTAAGAGTTAAGCAATGTGTTCTCATATGAAAACGAAAAAAAAAAAACGTAAACAACACAATTGACAGGCACAAGGTAACAGTGAACGACTTTTGTGCACCCTACACAAAATATGAGTTTTTGAAAATTTCTTACTATGCTCACCTGGCGGAAAGCATAGGTATTTCGACTGACTCAGTTAATTTGGATATTGTCCACTCGTTTTACGAGGTAGCTTAATTTCGTTGGCGGCAGGAAGCTTAATCTCGTTAATAGAATCTGCTGGACAGGTATGGACAGAAAGGGTATCGACTCACATCTGTCCTTAAAACGCATGGTCACCCCTCACACAAGAGTGATTCTTATGGCTAACTGTCTTGAGCTTGACTTGACATTCGAACGAGTGACTTCTATAGAAGCTGTGGGTCTGAGCAGCGGGAAGAGTCTGGCTTTCACACACAAGTGAGACGGAGATTTTCAACATTTCAATGACTGACGTCTTTAATCGAACTCTCCACTATAAAAATTGCTGCCAGAGCAAGATTTATTTTAGACTCGGAATGGTTTCCTTTAGGGAATTGATTGTGGTATCTCAGTAGGCCTAAGTGGTACATCTTCCTCTAGGGGAAGTGCCCCTACCTTACCTAATCTAAAATATTGCGATTCAAAAGCGTTTCAATATTTTTGATAGTCAAACTGTTAGAGTATGATTGATTTTCAAACAAAATAAAAATTCTCAGGCGCCTGTCTTGAGTTGTTTCAAATAAAATTTCAAAAAGTTTTTGTTTTTGTAAAAAATCTTATCTTTCTAATGCGACCTAATGTGATCTAATCTCATTACTCAAGCCAGCTATTTGAGAAACAATACACCCGTATATTACAATCATTTAATAGATTTTTCTTTACATGTAACAATTCTCACAATTTGTTTACAAAAAAATGTAATTTTTCCATCCTTTTAACAATTGAACGATTTAAAATATCGTTTCTTTTATAACTTTATTGCTGTATTATCAACACTAGCCACTTAATAATACCTCTAAAAAAAACAATAATTACAAAACTCTTGTCAGTGGTTCAATTTGTTTAAGTTTCTACGGGTTGAGAGCCTAAAAAAAACCAAAAAAAATGTGTTTTTAAAGTGTTTCTCTAAAAATAATTAACGTAACCATACGAAAAACAACAATAAAATCTGCTACAACTTTATTTATAAACAAATCTCTATCGCACACACACACGCACACGCACACACATAAATGTAAGTACTGCCATTACAAATGTTTATATGTATGTACATACACATTCTGACTTTTGTTCTCTTATTTTTTTTTTAATAACATTAAACCCTCTTATGCCGTTATCTCTCTCAGTCACTAAAGGGCTTAATGTAAACAGCTTAACAGTCAACCAATAACAACAATTAACTAAAGAGCAGGAGCAGGAAGTAATAAAACTTGTACTCACACACACACACACGCGCGTTTACGCACACTATTTATTTTGGAGCTTTACGGTTTGCCTTTTTTGTTTTTGTTTTCGTTAAATTTTTTTCTTTAGTTTCGTGTTCTGTTTATATCGAGCTGCTGTGTGTTGTGTGTTCTTGGTTTAGCATGTGGAGTACGCGAGTAAAAATAAAATAAAATAAAGAAGTGTTAGACAGCGCGAGCAGGCAGGCAAATGTTAATTTTTGCCACCTGTAAATGTTTAAATTAGAAGAAAAAGCAACAACAACAACAACAGCGACAATAAACGAATTAGTTTGTTTTTTTTGAAGAGATTTAGTGAAGAAATCAAACAGTTTCGAAGTCGATTGAAAAAATCACACAATGTTGCGGCATTCGTTGTTTAGTGTAGAGTTTCGGCGGGTAAATGGAGGGCTTAACGGAAATAGAGTAACGCTAAGATCGCTGTAAACAAAAAAAAAAAAGAAAAAAAAAACATTTCAAAACGAGTGTGCGCAAGTAAAAATTATCGCAACAACTTTATTCCCCAACTCTTTAACAATAACGTTTTGACGTTATCATTTCATGTTCATGTTCTTTTGCTAGAATATAAAATAAAAGAAAAATAAAATTAAAAAAAAACACTTGAGTTGCGAATGTGTCTGTCTGTCGTCTCTCTTTTTTTTTAAAAGAAAAATAAAATCAAAAATCGTAAAAAATTGAAAATGTATTTACGTTTCGGCCAAACACTCTTTAGGCTAAAAATGTTTCAAAGTGGCGGTTCATAAAATAGAAGATCAAAAATATTATTTTTTTTGTATTCAAATAATCAAACGAAAAAGAAATCATTTTTTCAATTGATATTGAAAATAAAAGTGAGTTAATATCAATAAAATAAAAAAAAAAGAAAAAGTGAAGTCATACAATCAGTGTTAAAAATAGAATTGAAAACAAAAAAAGAGCAAAAAAAAATTATTTGTTTTACAAAATTATCCCGAAAAGGTAAATGAGTTGAAAAAGTCAACCAAAAAAATGATTAAAACTGAATTAATGTGCAAATACTTAAACAGAAAACAGAAAGCAAAAGGAAACAAAGACACAGAAGTAGACAATAAATATTATTTTAAGCATTTGGATTGAAAATAAAAATTAGAAAGACAAAAATAATAGAAAAAATTCATTAAAATATTATTGAAATGTTTGCTCACTTATCAATCAATTCGATCTTTATTTTCTATAAAAAAAAACTGGCAGTTTAATTAACCTATTCAAAGCCATTCATTGTATTTTTTTCAAGTGTTGTTTATACAGCCGGTAATAGAAAAAAAAAGCCAACGATGACGCAAATTTCTAAGCTCAAGAGTTTTTGTTATTGTACTAGAAACCATAAAGATTTAAAGAAATCAACCTTAAAAACATGTTAATTTGTTAAGCACATTTTTTTATTTTCTAATAAAAATTCTCAAAACCTGTTAAATGTTATGCGATGGTCCATACCGAATACCGAGTATAATTTCTTTTAAATTTAAAACAACCGGCTTGCTGTATGCCGGCCATGCTCTTATTTTGATGCTTTTATTTCAAACTTTTCACACACACCTCTGCTTCTGACCCGACTAACACAATCTATTTTCTTAGTAAGAATACAGTGCAGCCCTTGCGCTGACCAACTTCTTCCTCTTCCCTGATTTTGGTGGAACTTGGTCAGTACACGGGGACTGCGTTCACCCGTGGCATCACAACGGGCCGCTATGCGTGCTCAAGTGAGCTTTTTGAAATCAGAGCTACCACTCAGACCTAACCTAACCTAGTAAGAATACACAGACCTCCCTGCATGTTATGCCTTCTTAGGCAAACTGTGTCTAAACCAGGTTTTATGGCTCGAAAGAGTTTTTTCAAATTATGGTGGTATAGATAGGCAGGGCATCATTACCCAGAACCATATTATCAATTCCACTCTGTAGTATTAACTATTGGAATATAATTGCACAGACAATTGTGCCAAGCGTTGGTCAATACGAAAGATTTGTGGATTAGTCAGGCTTTATAAATCGAAAACGTTTCGTTTAAATTCTCGATCAGGATCGTCTAAATTCTCGATTACGTTAATAGAAATTTATAAAAATCAATTGTAAATTAAAGGAAAATATTCCCTTATATTTAAACCCATAATGAAACCACAATCAATTCTACCCGGATATCAAACATTCCCTAAAGAAAACCATCTCAAGTCAACAATAAATCTTGTCGTTGCAGCAATCTTTATATTAGGTGGATCGGTCAAAGATGTCAGGGAGTGTCTCTTTGCAACAAGAACAGAGCACTGACATATGAGGTGAAACTTTGCGGACAATACTCTAGTTTTTGCAATTAAAAAATTCTTTAAAAAAAAACTTTCAATTATTTTTTTGCAGGTAATAATCGAAAACTATATAAAAAAAATTATAAATGACTGGTAATAAAAACAATCTCAAATAAAGAAAAGAAAGGGAAATTACCTCATATTATTTTTAATTCATATACCAATTCATGTATGCATTGGTATATAATCATACAGTGAGTGGTAATTAAAAGAAATACACTGAATATGATAAATAACAATCGATAACAGCTTAGATAATAACAATAATCTACGGAATGTCTGATCTCAAATCACCGATCAGTCTTATAATGTTAAAATACGTCATGTATAGAAACTAAATGAGAGAGAGAGAAACTATCAATTTAAAACGAGTTTAAGAAAGGGAAAACCCAGTAAATCATTGAATCTTTTAAATTTAAAATACCTAGAATTAGCATTTAAAATACATTTGAATCTGCTTAAAAATTGAGATCTGTACGGTTTGGTACTTTTTTGTTTACCCTGTTAAAACATGGTACATTTTGTTTTTTGTTGCTTTATATCTTCTTAATTAATAATTCGTTTAACGAAACTTACCACCTTTTCCGTTTTAAGTTTATTTCTCCTTCTTTCCTTTTTTAAATTGTTTGTGGTACTAAAATGGTACTTTTTTCTAAACCTTTAAAGGGTGGTTACATAAACTCATTGCCTTTTTTAAAAGCTAGTTCTTGGAATGCCAAAATGAATTTGTAATAATAATTAAGTATCTATTAAGCATAATACTGTTGTATGCTAAGAATATAAAATTTGAGAAAATTTATTTAATTGAAAAGTACTTTTTGCCAATGTTTATGGTACAAAAATAAATTAGGCAAATGATAGAAGATAGGGAATAATTTAATTGCAATACTTTGGTTACTTTTTTGTTGTAATACTTTTTTCGTAAAAGCTGAAAACACTTATTATAGGTGTTTCGATTACCTTTTGTTAATTGATAAATAAATTTTTAAGGTTATTTTTAGTTATCAATCGATAACTTTGTATAATCTTAAGATACTAACAGAAAAAAAGAGCGTATGTGAATTACTTGAACTAGATTTTATGAAATTGTAACGTCACACAGTGAATCACAATGAAAATATAAAAAGAAAAAATATTCTTCAAAAGCAAATCTTTGAAAGATGAGTTAATAAGATTAAACAATTCGTTTAAATTGTGATTTTTTTAAGTAAATTTTTTCTTTTTATATTTTGTATCTTACAAACAGACAGACAGACAGATAGGCCCACAGACATTCACATTTATTTGCCTATCCGATCACTTTGTAGATGAATAAATATCTTTTTTATGTTTTTATTTATTTTATTAGTATTATTAATATTTCTTTTTTATTATTGTTGTTTTCCATTTTCCAAATTAAATAAGATAATAACTCATGTCAAATTAAAACATTTTATTTATAACGCATATCATTAAGGGGATTCCGTAAATATGTAGCAAGAAAAACGTTTATACACGTACAATAGAGAATTTGCAATCTCTTCTATATATTTCATATTAATGAACGTAGACACAGTTACTAAAGTATACATACGGTTGTGGGCCTGTGGAGACCCACAAAAGTGTACATCAGGCCCACAAAAGTTAACAAATTTCAGAAAGTTTTTAACCAAGACCGTCTTAAAATCGAGGAAAGTTATCAGACAATTACAAAGATTTTCAACGAAAACGGATTAGTTAAAAAATTTCTGATATTTGTTATCCGTATGTATACTTTTGTGGCTGAGTGTATGTTCTTAGTATTAGAAAAATTCCTCCTGATCAATAGTTCTCGTGGTAATCAATATGTGGTGATTCCCCTAAAAGCCTACCTTCTCTTGAGAATTTCTTTAGTTAACACCGTGTGAGTTTTACTTCGGATAAAATCTTATGATAGTCTACCCACGATTATCAGGGGCTTGTTTTTAACCAGGTCACTGTGCTTTTCAGTTCGGATATAAAATAGAAGTTGCCGTAGTCTAGTAGTTAGGTTAGGTTAGGTTAGAGGACGTGTACTTGTCAATTAAGACAAGTACAGTACCCGGAGGTCGAATAGACCCATTGTACAACGTCCTAGTTTCTCACACCACTTGTGTGTGTTAATTTTTATACATGAGTGGTGGGACCTACAGTTTAATGTCGAATCTGAACGACAGATTTTTGAGAAACCTTTTCATGGCAATTTTATTTACTCTCAGAGATTTTGCCAGAAATCTGCTGAGAGGAAGTCGCCGAAGAAATATTTTTTGTATTTTGTCTTGATGTCTGGCCTGGGGCTCGAACCTTGGCTTTACGTCTAATAAGCCAACACACTACCTACTAGACTACGGCGACTTCTAGTGTAGTAGGTAATGTGTCGGCTTATTGGACATAAGGCCACGGTTCAAACCCCAGGCCAGACATCAAAACGAAAATATGAGAAAATATTTCTACGGCCGATTCCTCTCAACCATGAAAAATTTCTAAAAAAAAAAACTGTCGTTCGGAATCGACTTTAAACTGTAGGTCTCGCCACTTATGGATAAAAATTAAAACACACAACATAAGTGGTATGAGAAGCTAGGTCGTAATCCCAACTGATGGATTTTAATCACCAATTATGTACGTACATATCGACGCCTCCATTCTATAACGTTCTAAGTGTACTGGGGGGTGGGGGGTTTCGCCACCTTGCCTAACCTAACCTAATGCAGGGTTGTCATTATTATCTCTACGTTACGCACTCTATTATTTAGGCATTGTTCAGTCTACATTTTTTTCTAACAAAACAAGGAACTCATTGCGGAAAAAATCTTATTTTCGCGTATTACTTAGTCGATGATCTTCGATTGGCCAGTGTTTTGTGTATTTAATTGATTCTTAGCCGGCTTTCTCTGACTGGCTTTGAACAAAGTCTCAAGTAACATTAGCTCCTTCGTTATCACCAGCAACAATTATGACGTGTTGATTTTAATCGATATTTTCTTTTGAATCGGCATGCAATATACCACAATAATGGTATGAATATCCCTATTCAAGTAAAATAAATACAAAAACAAAAAACAAAAACACAAATTACATCATTACATTATTATTGATAAAGATTAATGGCTTCTCAAAGTGATTGGGGTTTTTTTATGTGTTTTTATTGCAACATTTATTCGGATACATCTGTTGCATATGTACTCGTACAGCTCTACATGTGTCCATAACTTATGATATTCTTTAGATTTCTTTCTCATTTCATAAAATAAATGTTTCATTATCAATTTACAATACTGTGTTGCAACAGAGGCACTAATTAAATGAATTATAATTCAGATCCGATGATACTGAATGCTTGATAATTTTTTCATTTGATCGGTTTAATGGAACAACTGAATTGTTTATCTAAGCGGATAATGGCTTCGTATTATACTTTAACTTTTATTAAAATTATAATTTAGTACCTTCAAGAATCAGGTATTCTTCTGAGATGAGCTAAATAATAATTCTAGGAAGGTTTCAGGTGATTTCCAAAGTGATTCTCTTTTGACATAGCTCAGTAGGAAGTGAAATAATTGCGCGTAATTCAAGTCTGTATTTAGCATAGTTGGAATGGTCCCAGTTTAGCAAAAACTCCAATATGCTTCTCCTATAGAAGACATTGTGCATTTGAATGGGCAAAAAGATTGAAGTGCATGTCACAAATCCAGCCAGTCCTTACCAATTTTTGCGGCATCGTATTGTGTTAGTGGCAGGTAGGCAGGTAGAGATGGTAGATAGACATACTTAAGCTAAATAAGACCATTATGATACCACAATATCCTCCTAGTCTTTGAACCATTTGAGCTTTTGATTACTTACTTAACTGGCCATTACAACATTTCAATCAATAATTACAGCTTAGCTTCTCACACCACCCATACTGTGTTTGTTAATTTTATCTGTAAGTGACAGGATATTGTGTTGATACATACAATTTTAATTTTTTTCGTACGATTCTCAATATTTTTGATATATTTTTGTCCTTAATCCTGGACGGTTGCTCTTCATTTTTGTACATTAAGGTTACTCTTCGTTGAATTGACGAACATTTTAGCCCTAATTGGTTACTATTCGTCGAATCGACGAAGCTCATTTACTCTTTATCATATAATTCTTTTATGTTTGACCAAATTTCGCTCTTTTTATCAACACTGTTGGTTGATAACGAAAGAGTAAATGAGCTTCGTCGATTCGACGAACAGCAACCGTCCAGGGTTAAGCACCTAAAACACAAGCAAATTTCACCTGCCAACACGACCTGATGAGAGAGCTTAATATCAAAAATTTTTGATATTCGTCAGGTCAAGTTTGCAAACACGAATTTTTCCCTATTACATGAGATGGATGGTTTGCCATCACATAGTGTTTGCCGGCGAAGTTCGCTAGTGTAATAGCGCCTCTCCAGGACAGGGGTCATATCTATTATGCTTGATTTGTTGTTAAAGTGTTAAAGACGTTTTCAGACGTCTTTTTTAATCCGTAAATCGTCTTTATTAATCCGTAAAATGTGAACAATTTTTTTTTTCTAGAGTCTTTGTAACGCCACGCTTCTGTGATACTGTATATAATTTCCGATAGGAAAAATAATGGATTTCTTTTTACTACCACCCTAGAATATTTTGACGAATAGATTTTCTTTCTTTTTCTCATTTCCCATCGTTTCCTTTGGCAAGCCCATATTTCGATAATGTTTGCCTATATAACGACAACAATAATAACAACAACAACAACCGCTATTAGTTACAACAACAACAAAGACAAGAATGCATAGCCTCAATGACGTAAGATCCCATTATTTAGCGTTCATTCATGCTTTTGTTGTATTATGTTGTTTAGTAGTTTTTGTTGTTGTTGTAGTTTAGAATATTGCGTATAGCTGTAATACATACATACACACATACTCTACTAAGTATACATATATTTGTACAATGTAGTCTATTGTGCAGCACAAGAACAACAAACATAACAATTGTTTATTTTATTTTATTTTGGTTTTTGTTGTTGTTGTTGTTGTTGTCGTAATTTGTTTAGTTTTTGTTTTTTTGCAAAAAAAAAATATTTTAAACGCAGAATTAAAAGCCCTTCGAAAATAGTACGAAAACGATCGTTGTGCCGTTAAAACGCCCCATTCAATAATCAGCCGAGCAAAAAAAAAAAAGCAAAGAAAAAAGTAAAACAGAGAGAGAGAGAGACAGAGAAATAGAATGATTTTCATTTAGAAAAACGGAAGAAAAGTAACGAAAAAGAAAAAACAAAAATTAATATTGAAACGTTTTGTATTTGGTTGAGTATGTCGCAAGAGTGTTTGTAAATAAATTTATGTTTTTGCTTTTGTTGTTGTATTCAGATAAATTAAATTGTTTTTTTGTTTTTGTTTAATATTCAGATTCATAAATTAATTAGAAACGAAAAACAATAATTAGACAGACATTATGATTGTTGTAAACAAAACAAATTTGGCATAAATTTTTTCGTTAATTTTTCATAAAATTTTATAATTGAAAAGCGCCAAAAAGATAATTAAGACTACAGTTAAACAAACATTTTTTTTCAAAATGTTTTAAAATAAATTAAATTAAAATTGAAAGAAAAAAAATTATTGTGAATGAAATGTTGTAATTAGTGTGTGAGTACCTTTGTCTGTGTGTGTGCCAATAATATAGACATCATGGTTGTAATAGTGTTAAGAATTTATATACAAGAGCTTGCAGTTCAAAAGAAAAATGTGTGCTGAAAACAGATGGCCCTGTAATCGTTTCCTTTTAGGAGCACATTTTTTTTTATTCTTTATTGTTTAATTAATATGAATGAGGCCTTAGCGGTTAGGCACAGTGATTAGTTGGACATAATATGAGGCATCTATATACAGAAGGTTTTGAAATTCATAAAAATGAATGATCCCTTCCCTTGATCTCTTGAAGACTCGCCGTAGTCTAGTAGGTAGTGTGTTGGCTTATTAGACGTAAAGCCAGGGTTCGAGCCCCAGGCCAGACATTAAAACAAAATGCAAAAAGTATTTCTTCGGCGACTTCCTCTCAGCAGATTTCTGGCAAAAACTCTGAGAGTAAATAAAATTGCTAAGAAAACTTTTTCAAAAACCTGTCGTTCGGAGTGGACTTTAACTGTAGGTGCCACCACTCATGTATAAAATTAACACGCACAACATAAGTGGTGTGAGAAACTAGGTCGTAATCCTGACTGAAGGGTTGTAATGACCAATTATGTATGTATGTATGTATGTCAGGTGTTTCAGAAATGAAATGTTCTTGGGAGGGTGAAGCAAGCCCCATCTTATATACTATAAAACAACTCATTACGTTCTCATGATGAATGCAAATTTTTGGAAACAAAGCGACAAAGAAAGATGCAGGCCAGGGAGGGCTTTGGTATACTTTTTAAGGATTCTGATATTAAACTTTTATAAACGTTTTTCAGGCATGACTTCGGTCTAAATTTTTGCTGAAAATTTCTTGATTTACTCGAACAGCAAGAACGAAAACCTTAGCATTTCATTAAATTACTTTTTCAAAAGCTATTAGTGTGAGGATGAAAAAGAAACTATCTTTCACCTCATAAGTGAGTGCCATACTCTTGTGTTCTATCATATTTAATCGAACTCTCGAAAATAAAGAAAATTTATTCTGGAATCAACTTGGTTACCTCTAGAGAATTGGCATCAAGCCCTTATTAGGTATCAATTGGTGGTGCCACAGTGGATCCAAACTCAAAGAAGTATGGGCAAGCGAGTAAGATGAAGATCCTCTGTATCGGCTGTCTGAATCAGTCACAATTACATGCAAGTTCTGTATCTCTAAACCAATTATTTTCTTAGTTTTTATTTCTCAACTTATGGAATTCAATGGTCTTCATTGGAGACTTGGCTAAAACATTATGTTTCTATTGCCCATTAGACCACTGTAACTTTGTCGGTACAATTTATACAAACATACGTACACGCTCTTCAACTCAAGTCAAATCCATAAGTAGTTTTGCTAAGAAAAAAAAATATTTTTTTCTTTTTATCCAAGGGTAATCGTACTTGAGATTAATTGATTGACCCCAGCAACATTTTTAAATGGGCTGTACTTGTGGCCGCTATTGTCTTATATGTACATACAGATGAAGAAAAAACGCACAAAACTTTGGCATACAATCCAGTAGAAAGACGCTAAACTTGAAATTATTTACAGCAATTCAATTCAATTCAATTCGCAGCCAAATTATTTTCTTTTTTTTGTTGTTTTTCAATTGAGTTGTTGCATGCAATTTGACCTTTTAACTTTTGTTGCACCAGATGTATTAGGCTATGTATTTATTGTATTTCCTCGCCCTCATTCCTACACATTCGCACAGACTTGTATTGCTCGACACATGCACCAACATGTGAACGCTGTGTTTATAATCCACATAAAAATTTTATTGTTGACTTACCCAACAAACATTTTGTGCCACTCGTGGATAAAATTAATGCATACAACATAGGTGGATGGGATTTCCGTTGGTGTTAGAGAACTGGTTTCATTTCAATTTTTAATTGATTAGAGAGCGATTGATTTTCAATGTCGAATCAGATTAGAGGCTTATTGCGCATCCGCACGGGTACAGTTATAGCCTGTAGTTGTAAGGGCTATAAAGGTCTTGGGTTGAAATACATCCAGCATCGAAAGTTAGATCACTTCGAACCTGAGATCAGCAATCAATCGTTTTTTCACTACTCATAAGTACTCATAAAATTTTGAATATAAGTGAGTCAACAATATTGAAATTTAACTATGTACTCTGATTCATTCATACTCACTACAACGTTGATTTAAGTACAGGTTGCAATGAGTATGCGTACAATGTTGACATCAAACTCATAACTTTAGAAAAATACTTATAATACTTATAAATGATTCCAGTGACTCGAATTATTCATCAAAATTTAAAGTCTTAGTTGTTGTTGCATTTAAAAAAAAGACGGAGCAGCAAACAGACAACCTTCTAGTGAGTATTTTAGTGTTCGTACGCGATTAATACTTATTTTGTGCTTCGTTTACATGTTGAGTTATGGAGAGTAGAAATCTACAACATCATGCGTGTTGTTAAGTATGAATATGATGAGTAATTCAAACTTTGAATATGAGTAGAGGTTCCATGATATTAAAATGAGTATGAATGCGTATAAGTATCAGTAATTATGAGTATGATTCGATTCTACTTATCTTTTTGAATACTCATTGCTGATCTTTGTTCTTTTGCTAGCAAAACCCTCTTTAAAATGGTGAGAAATTTGGCTCATGTCCAATTTTTTTTAAGAATTAACAAAATCTGTATTAAAATTACTATTGAACGTACATATGTACATAAAATAAAGAATTGCCAATATTTTCCAATGATACCGTGACTATGTTCTTAAGGAACTCATTGTATTTCGGTTATAGTTAAAAATGATAAATTTAAGAAAAAATTCCATTTAACGTGTGACATAAATAAATGACGAACATAATTTTCAAAAATATTTTAAATATTCAATCACGTCCAAATTGTTTAAAAAAGAAAACAGTTTTTGGCGAGTATGTCTGATATTTTAATGTTTTTGACTTGGTAACCGAAAAACGAAATTTTGTTCCCAAAAAGTAGTGATTTTTTGATTACAGTTATTGTTTGTTTCCTTCGATAGAAATGTTTGTTGGGTTATTAAATATTATTTGAATTACTTTCTATTAAAATGCAAATTAATTTTGAAAAGAAAATTTAGATCAGTTAACCGTATGGTATAGAATAGAATATTGAGATAAAAATTGAAATTATTTTTGGAATCGAACAGCGTAGCATTTGAGAAAAAAGCAATAAAAAGCAAAAAACAAGAGATACAATTTTCATTTTTATAAAATATTGACACGCGTAAAACATTTGTTCGTAACTCGTCAAAAATGTATCTCTCTTTAGCACAGAGGCAAACATACATACATAGCAACAGACAGCCATACAAATAATCAGTTTAAATTCCAATAAGAAATTTTGGGAAAATCTTTTCTTTCTTTTTTTTTTATAATAAAGAAAAGCAAAAAAGAAAACGATACACAAATTGAATTTTTATTCTTTCAGAGAAATTAAGAAAAATCCGATTTTTTTATTTTGTTGAATTTTCATTTCTATTCCCGTTTGAAGAAGAAAAAACTATAAATTTTTATTATTTTGCTTGGCTTGTTGTTGTTCTTTTTTTTTCTTTGAAAATTATGAAATATTTTCTTGGCACCTCCTTTGCCCTTTTTATCGTCCATATAGAACAAGTTAAACTACAACAGCAGGGCCTTATAAGTTTGAGTTTGCTTTTCAAATGCAAATTTACCACACATTTTGTGGGAATATTTATCGTGCCTTATTAAGAAATACAGGAAAGCGCATATATAGTTTACACTTGATGTGTCTTTCTGAGCAATTTTAAAACAAATTCGTAAGAAAATGAGAAATTCATTCTTGTTCAGTTAAGCGATTTGATTGCCGTTTAAATAGTTCAATAAGTTAACATCGTTGCTGATTATCGTTTGACGTCAGTCCTTTACAATGTCCTTTACAGCGCCGCTATATTGACTTGAACGGCTAGAACATATTTTTCTCTTTATTTTTATGTGGGCTCCTGTCTTCGTTCAAATTTTTCTATTACTTTCCTTATAATAACTTCTGTTAGCGATGATTATAATTACAGTTCCTTTTCTAACAAAAAGAAAAATCTCAAGTCAGTAAGACCCTGTACAACAACAATAATAAAAATAAGTATAATTTACAGCGAGAGCTAAAACGCCAGGCGAAATTGTTAATGAAAAGCCCCAAACACGACGACAACAACAATACCAACAAAAACAATTTTAATAATAAAAATGAAAAGAAAAAATGAAAAGAAAAACGTTTGAAAAGAGATTTTGTTGTTTGTTTTATTGGCGTGATGATGATTTTTATTTATTATTGTTGTTTTCGTTGTTGTTGTTGTTGTTGTTGTTGCCCAAATCCGTGTCACATTTGTAGTCGCGAGTTTATTTCTAAATTTCTATGTTTTTTGCCGGTGTTTGCCCGTTGGATTTCTATAAACAGTCCGAGAGCATTTTCAGTCGCTTTAAGTCGAATGGTACGAACGAACGAAAATCTTAAGAGCTGTTGCCCACTATAATTTTTCCTACTTTTGATTGTAAATTCTGTCTGCGCTATACTATATAAATGCCGCCACAAAACAACAACAACAACAACAACAACAAAAGAAATTAAATCCGTACAAAAAGAAAAGAAACGTTTATAAATTGAGTAAAAAATACGTAACAAAAAAAAAAAGAAAAATGAATAATTTAAATAAAATGAATTCTATTTAGAAAATATTGTTATTGTTGATAAATGAGCAAACATTTTAAGTACATGGCATCATCATTTTTAAATCACTACCATCGGACATTATCCACTATCGCCCTCACAAACACCAAAACCAATGCCAACGCCACCACATTACCAACGCGCCACTATTACTTCAACATTTTATTCATTTCATTTTACTCACCATCACCATTAATCACTACCAAACACTAGCAAAACCAATAAAATTAATATTTTCAATCATCCTTTTTGCGTAACTGTGTGTGTGTGTGTGTGTAACTTATGCAATCAATAATAATAATAAAACAGACAAAAAACAAAACAACAAAAAAGAAATTGAGTAAAAATAAACAAAATAACGGATATTTCTAGAAAAAAACAAAAAAAAAGTAATAAAAACAATCAAACATTTCCTACATACATATTGTAGGAGAGCAAGAGAAAAACCACCGTTTTGATTAATACAGTAACACAAAGCGCTCTCAATAAAGTTACAGGTAAAGAGTATAAAATTAAAAGCAAAGAAATTTTGTAAACAAAACAAACAAATTAAATTCAAGGAAAAAAACACCGACAACGACAACAACAACAACAAGAGCAACAGCAATAAACACAATACCAGAGAGTAATTATAAACGAAGTGTTTATTAATTAGAGATGCCCAACTATCGCAATAAAAATCGCAATCGGAATAAAAATAAACAACGTAACAAACAACAGCAACAACAGCAACAGCAACAGAAAAATACAAACACAGCACCCGCTAACAGCGAAAAATCACCGACACCGCCATCGTCACCACCAAACGCCGCCTCACAAACCAACACCAACGAAGTAATAAACGCAAATGCAATTGCCTTAGAGAACAGAAATGTCAACGAAATTGCTGAGACAGCAGCAGCAGCAGAATCAGCATCAGCAGCCGCTACTATAGAAAAAGTACCAGACGTCACCACCGTCTCAACAGCAACGACCATTGCAACGACACAAGCATCTACGAATGACACAGTTTTCAATGAACCGTCAGTGTGTGAAAATATTAGTGAAAGTGAAATTAATTACGCTGTAAATATCGATGACCACAATATGGGCAATGAAAAATCGAAATTAAATGATCCAGACAAGTGTCAGGACGAACAGATGTCATCAGACACGCCACCTACTAATGCGCCCCTAGTAGGTAAGGTAATTGTTCATAGAATTATATGTGAAGATACTAACACTTCTAAAACAAATAAAGAAACATCCACTAGCACAACAGCAAATGAGTTGGCTACACCATCGGGAGAGATTCTACGAACAGAGCATACGCAAGCAGAGAGTAAAAGTAAAGTTATCGTGCATAAAGTTCTAACAAGTGCGAATGAGAGTGAAGAGAGTAAAACGCAAATAATAGCGAAAGAAACTAGACAAGCAGCAGCACCAGCAGCAGTGCAAAGTCCACAGAAAGTAAAAAAACAGCGACAAAATACTAAACAACTAATAAAGCCTGAGGAAGAGCCCTTTAAAGTTTTAATACATAAGATTTTAACCACTGCCGAGGAGGACTCATTACAACACAGGGTAATACAACAACCAGATGCTGCTAAGGTTGTAATACATAAAAACGAAAAAGATTGCAATGAGCCAGAAAAAACAGATACCCAAGGACAAGACCACAAAGTGGCCTTACAAGACACTGAGACGCAAGTCACTGCTAGTCAGGAAATAGAACAACAGAAACCACTTTCTCGAGTTATTGTACACCAAGTGGCCGTAGAAGGCAATCAGTTACAAGTCGCTGCTAGACCGCAAACGGAAGGTACAGAAAATACTCAAAAAGATGAAACAAATGTCTCTAACACCACGGAACTGGAACAACATCAGCTAGAGTCACCAGACAAAGTTATTGTGCACCAAGTGGCTATTCAACAAGATAACCAACCATCAGATATTTTAAAACATGAAAGAAAAGTCTCTAGCACCTCCGAAACACAACAACAAGAGGCTTCACCTAAAGTCACTGTACACAAGGTAGCCGCTCAAGATAATCAAAGACAACATACTAGAACAGAATCAGAATCAAAAGAAGCAGAAGAAGAAGAGCCCGCCTCTATAGTTACTCTCCGCAGAGTGAACTTGGCTTTAGAGGAAAATGAAAATGATGCTGATGACTCGAGCAGTCAATCGGATACCACAGAGACTGCCAACCAGCATCAAGTTAAAGTTATTGTTCATCAAATTCATTTAGAAAATAGAGACGACGATGTTATAGAACAACAACCGCAAATAACCTCACCGATTATGAAAGAAAACGTAGCTGAAAGACAGAAATTTTCTACCTCCGATGTACGTATAGTGGAAATAAGTGATGGTAGCCACAGTGATTTGGAAGAATTGCGTTCTCCCGTGGTGAGTGAAGCTGAATCATCTTTAGAAAACAGTGATGATTTACAAAAAGTGGCTGAATCTATAACGGAAATATGCACCACCTCCTCCTCTTCGTCAAGTACAAGCCAAAAGCAATCGCGTAAACAGAAACGTATGGCCTTGGAACATCACTTTATGCCACAAATAATGAATCCACGCTTTTTGGACAGCATCTCCGAAGAGAACAGTGAGTTGAGTGATAATTCTGATAATCCCCTATCCAGATCTGCTTCAACAGATAGTGCTACTAACTGTCCCAGCGAAGCCAAAGTCCAGAAACTTCATGCCAAATTTCCTAAAAGTTCTTTGGATTTCACCAAATCCCACAAACAACACCACACACATAGAAAATCTATGTTAGTAAGGGAAGAACCCATAGCCATGGCAGTATCTGCACGTTTGCACGATGCTCCCGATGCCGAAGCCGATGAGTCGTGCACAACTTTGCGCACCTGCATGTCGCCAGAGGCTGAGGCCGCTGAAGTTGTGTTTATCAATTCCGCCTCCAGCAGTATGTCCGATCTACATGACCTGGAATTATACGATAATATAAATATAAACACTTCAATGTTGGGCAACGATGTGGCTAAGGATGTAAACAATCCCATGACAGAAAACACATGCTTCTCCTTTACACTGACATCATCGCCAATTGCGATAGCCAATGATTCGTACCCTACAGAAAGAAAAACACAAAAATTACCGGAATTTGGTGAAATTGAAACAATAAATAATGCAAGAGATGTAAACAATGCTTCAGTTGTTTCTCTCGATTCTTCCCCGCTTCAGTCTCAGGCTAATGAAAGAAAAACAGATTCCGCAACACAGAAAACAGATTCCCGTTCATCCAAATTTTCAACGACGTTATCGTCATCGCCATTGCCATCATCATTATTATCGTCCGCATCGTTACCTGCAAATGAGCATCTCGTTTTTGCCCAAATCGAAGAGCAAATTTCATCGGTGCTCTCTTCCATTAATGAAGCCGCCGCTACACAAAATACAAGCAAAACAATATTAGCAAATACTAAAACAACAACATCAAACACATCATCTATGAAAATTCATACAAATCTCTTAAACACTCAAAATTTGCCTGTCACAACAACATCAACATTAACATCATCAATAACTACACAAACAACAGCAACAGCAACAGCAACAGCAACAGCAATACAACCACCACCACCACCACCAGCAACAACAGCAACAACAGCAACAGCAGCAGCAGTATCAGCATCTCAATTAGCCAGTAGAACGCTAGAAACTAGTTGTGAATCGTTGAATACGGACAGTAGTTTATGTGCGGATAATAACGCGAAAACAACACGGCTCGTCTATACACACAATAACGTTCAAAACGTTCAAAGCGTTCAAAATATGAATACGGTACGCGATCTAATAACAAATAACGGTAATAATTCTCGTAATTTAAGTGATGGTGAAATGTCGGTAAAATTAAACGGTAATCATGAAAATAGTGAAACGGTTAACGGTTATACGCATACGTACAGCAATAATACATTTACTCCCATAAATCCACCACCACCTAGAGGCTCTCCGCCACCACCTCCTATACCACCTCCACCACAAGAAATGCTCCCTGAATATGCTTTTGCTACCACCTCCTCTAGCACCACAACTACCGCTACTACCAATGCTTCTTTACCTCTGCTTCAAAAAAACGTTGACAATCACAATTTCCACACACAAAACAACAGCTTTAATCCTGCTCACAGCTTAAATCAGCTCACTTCCTCCTCTTCCCCGTCCACAATGAAACGACAAGAATCCATGGAGTCCCATTGTTCAGACAATACCATAATTAGTCAGTGTACTGCTATTAATGTCGCAACCGAACAGTCAACCAGTGATTTTGTTAAAACATCCTCAATTTCAGATCTCAAATCAAATACGACACCAACACCAACCACATCTCAGTCAGAAATATCAGGTGATCCGAAAAAATTACGTTTTCTGTGTGCTGAAACAGTGGCCTCTTTGCCCTACGGCGGTGAAGTTCTACAAGAATTGGCCAGCGTTGCTCAAAATATAGGTGAAGCCCGTGCTGTGAAAGCGGTAAAGTCTCTCGACAGCAATAATATGCCTTATCCTCTACCACAACTGCCGCACATCGACGACTTGCAATTGTCTCTCAAGGTCAAACCAACTAATACCGATGGCGTTGCATTACAATCTACGCCGCAACAAAAATCCGATCAGTCTTGGCTAGGTGTACCCACCACAAATGATCCCACGGTATTAGTATGTCTGTCGCCCTCGCAACGTTCTTATATCCAACAGAAACCCGAACAAAAGCCAGACGATTTATTGGATGCCCATCAAAAATTCATGGAACGTCGTGGCTATCATGAGTACACCAAGGAACAGTTGGAGTTCATGGAAAGAGAAAAATTAGCCGAACAGCAATTGCTACAAACTGCAGCAATGATGAAAAAATTACGTAAAAGTATAACGCCACCTCCTCCGCAAATACCGCCACCACCAGTGCCGGTCAAGTCAAGTGAAACGGCAACGATAGCACAAAACCTCTCCAAACGAACGTTAAACACGACCGCAACAGTCTCACACAGCCACACGCAGAACAGCAACGATGACGCAAACCAGAACAACGGTAAAGAGCAAACGCAAGCATTTGCTAATGGAGAAAACAATGGAGATGAGAACAAACATCGCTTACTTTCGATTATAAAAGATACCAGCGAATCAAATGCCAATAAACAAAAACATTCTCTATCAACGTCAGCGTCAGCATCATCATCATCATCGCATGAAAATAACTCAAGGCAAACAACAAACGGTCACTCTGCTCCAGTCGCAACACAGGTCGTAAATGAAAAATCAACATTAAGCAACAATACGTCCAAGAGCTCATACCAGTTTCCACAACTCTCTCAACCGAAAACACTTGGCAGCATGCAAAGTGTTGAAACCACACTGGGACAAATGTTTCCCACCATGGGCAGCTCCAATATCTTTGATCAGGAGCACAAACGTTTCTCCAACATTGAGTCTTCCAATACAGAACCTTTTTGCAGTCAGCTGATGAATACTCAACCCAAGAGGTATTCAAGTGTAGAGACACACTTCTATGAAACTCAAAAGCGCTCTGAAAATGGTCAGGTGGTCCAAGACTTTACCACATCGAAGCACGAAACAAAAACTTCAGGAGACAAGCCTGAGTCAGCATCCAGTTTTCCCCTGAAAACCCCCAATAACAACTTCTTCCGTTCAGGTAAAGAACAACAACGTGAACCAGAAATACGCGATAAACCAAAAGCGCAAAACAATAGCGATGACCAAGAAATTATGTCAGCTTTAAAATTAAACAAACAGTCGCCATCGCAGTCGCAGTCGTTGTCATCGTCGCTGTCGTTGTTAGATACACAAACAAAGACGGAAAAAATAGCGAAAACATTAGAAAGCGAAACAACAATTAAAACCGCTACAATAGAAGAAAAAACTGAAAAAACTGAAAATGCTAATGACGAGCACAGAGAAGAACAACAATATGATAAAGAATCAACAACAGTAAAGAGGGGTACACAAGATTCGTACGAAGAATTTAGGCAACGTGCCAAGGCAGCTGCTGATGCTGCCTCCTCACTACCAACACTTAACTTGTCGTCAACACCGGCAGCACCACAATCGTTAACAGCGAAAGTAACCTCGAACGGGGATATTGATGATGTGTTCTCGTCAACCATGTCATCGCAAACAACCACAACGCAAGAGAAAAAATCCTCAGCACTGAGTTACGACCATGAAAAGTTATTCAAAGAATTTGACGATCTATCCAAACAGTTACACAAGGAGCTGGAGACCAGCAAGGTTGAAAGAGAACAACGCGAAAAATCCGCATCAATGTTTGATCTGAATCGTGTGCATATGCGTCAAAAGCAACAAATCGAGGAGTACAATAAGAGTAGACATGAACATCTCAAAGAGCTGGAACAGCAAATCGAAAGATCCATGAGATCTCGTTCGCTGTTGTTCAACAAGACTCCAGAGGCCCCCAGTAACACTGATACGGTCGATCATCAAAGTGGGCGCACTTACGAAATACCCATACAAATAGAAAATGGTTATACAACAAATTCCAAGCCTACTGGAACGTCTGAGGAAGCACCACCAGTGCCAGCACCTCCAAAAACTTATAATATACCCATACAACTGGAGAACACCAACGGTACGAACGTGGATGATAGTCGTTTCCGTCGTGCTGAATCAATGTTTAACTTGAGTGATGATATGCAACAGAGACGCAGAACATGCAACAATCAATCGCAATTCTTAAGGACTGAAGACGACTGGTCTAAATATGCCAGCGATTTGGGTTCTTCCGAAAACATTGCTTGTCCCTTTGCTAAAGAAGTGGAAATATGTTATCAACGCCGACCAGGCGGTATACGGGCACCACGTCTTACAGCCTCTACAAATGATTTGTCATTTAACAATCCACACTCTTATGATCAGCATAATGCTTATAATGTGAGAAGACATCACGCTCCAATGTTGAATAGAGCACCTGAACCGCCCAGACCTAAATTTGGTAGCTGTTACTCCATGATTGAAAGGGATCCCAATCCCAAATATATAAGCACTACCACACGCAGAGGTGTATCGCCCGCACCGCAACCATCAGGCTATTTCCCTCTGGATGGTTGCCACGTTCGAGAGGAAGACATTAGACAAAGACGTGCCTCTTTGCCTAGGGAAATCCATGAACAGCAATTGAAATATATAATCAGTAAAGAAGAAGAGTTGCGTACAGAGTTCGAGCGTTTGCAAAACGAACGTAGACGTCTAATGGAGGAAGCTCAAAAGGCACAAGCCATGCAGATGCCTCAAACTCCTACGTCACCCATGACACCCACTAGACCTTTGCGTGATCCCTTTAGATCAACACAGAAGTTGCCCACTCTAACCGAAGATGAGGTATTTCGTCAACAAATGGCTGAGGAGTGGTTGAACAAAGTGGCAGAACGTGAGAATCGCAGATTGCAAAATATTATCAAAATATCGAAAATTCATGAGGATGAGACAACCTCTAAGCACAAGGCGAATATGGAACAAGAATTCCTAAGTCGTGTCAAAGAAAGGCGTCACAAATTAGCGATGCCGGCAGACAGTGATTGGGAGTCGGGAGCCGAATCACAGCCAACAAAACAGGCTCAACTCAGTGAGGGCGAAGATGTGCCGCCCGTTAAAATTATCGAAGGCGAAAGTGAGGCGAATCTAAGGCGCTTACCACGTCATTTGCGTGAGTTTGCCAAATTCTCCAATCATCAGAAAGAAAACATTGAAGGTGGTCATCGTGAGGAACACCAAGAAGAAGAACGCTCCGAAGAAACCACCGACAATTCAATGTGTCGTGCAGTGAAAAAATCAACGGTGGTGAAGACGGTGAAAACGTTGCGTGCACCTATGTTACCAACAGCCAACGGCGTACACGGACACGGTGAGTCCAATGACAAAACAGAGACATCCTACCAAAAAGCTTCAGCTTCTGCAAGCACTATTAATAATAACAATAATAATAATTACAAAGAAATTACACAAAATTCACATATAGAAACAGAAACAGAAACAGAAACAGAAACAAAAACAGTAACAGAAACAGAAACAGATTCATATCTATTAACCGGTATTGGTAGCGCCCTGGGTACAGCTGTGGTATTAGGTTTGTCCGCTTGGACGGCTTGGAAAAAATTTACGTGAATACATATCCAACATACATACATGCATACAATATTAAACATATATGTACACACATTTTTTACAAATCATGTAATACTTGTATACATATGTACGTAAAATAGGTGTATGTAGATTCCATAATACATAACATACGGTGTGTAATTGTAATTTTCACAATCCTCTGGAATACATTCTCTTTTTATACTCATTTGGTCTATTCCATTCTATTCTATTCTATAGTGTAATGGTGTTTGTGTATTTTAACTTGTTATGGCTCTTTTATTACATATTCTTTCATTTTATTTGATATTATTTTACTCAACATTATTATTATCATTATCCTGTGCACACCCTGTATATTTACTCAATTTAACCGTATGTACATATAAACAAGTCTCTCTTAACTATCCTGTAGCCGAAAAAAAGATATGGTGTATGTATTCATTAATTTTTGTTTGTATTTTCCCACCATCCCCCCACCCACACATATGTATTCACATTTAATTTCATTTTATATATGTTGTGTGTGTATGTGTGTGTCATGCACTGATCCTTTTTTGGAAAATTACTTTTTTTTCTGGTTTTTTCTCTCTCTCTCTCGCTCTCGCTCTTCCCAAATACACCAACTCACATAATGGATTTGTTGGCGTATGTATGTGTATGTGTGTGATGACAAAACAGAGAACGGTAACGCTGATTATAATAGTAACGAGTACGATAGTGATGTTTACTACGGCAGCGATGTAAACTCTCATGATGGCGATGAGAGTGATGTCTCATTACCAAAAGTGCACAACTTTGAAAGAATTTCAAATTTCCCGTATAGTTCGAATGATGCGTTCAGCCCATTTCCAAGTACATTTGATGAAATGTTTGGAAAATCACCATTTCGTAATCGGATATTTGAAGAATTCAATAATTATTGGCGTAATTTTCATCACACAGGCAACAACTTTTAAACCAAACGACACAAAACACGATAGGAAACCGTTACACTTAAATTAAAGAAAACAAAACAGGAAAAAATTTATTTAAAAAAAAAGAAAAAAATATATGATAATTTGTTTTTATTGTTTTTACTAATTAACACTATTCCTTTTATATATTATTGCTCTCTCTCTCTCTCTCTATCTATCTTTTCTTTTTAACACATTTTGTTTTTTTTATAAATAAAATATTAACACCAATTTTTACAGAAAAAAACAAACACGAAGTAATGAATAATAGTTAAAATAATAATAATAATAATTTATTTACCAATATTTAATGTTTTTCTCTTGTTAATTTGTGAACTGTGAATTGTTACCGAACCTCTAAAAAAACAAAAAAGTAAAAAAAAAAATTATTAAGAAAAAATATAAAACAAAAATTTAGTTTAATTATTAACCTCACTATTTAAAATTTATAAAAAAAAAGAAAGAAAATTAAATTAAAATACAAATTTTAACTCATTCATTAGAAATATGTAGTATATGTATGTGCAAACGTTTAATTGAATTTTAATTGTTACAAACGAAAACAAAAAACAAAAAAACAACAACACCCTTTATTTTTTTTTTATTATTATTTTGGAATATTAAATAAATGCTGTAGTTTTGTTGTGATTTAAAAAAAGAACGAATTTTTTTCTTAATTATTTAAAAAAGCGCTTTGCATGTTTATAACGATGATAATGATGACGATGATGATGACATGTTGATAACACTCAAACAACTACAATTACAACAACAAAAGTAATACAATTAAATGCATAATTTACGTTAATTTAAGTATGTACACATATTATATGCACTCTTTACCCCAAAATTTTGCTCTCTTACTCTCTAATACTCTCTTGTTTTTTTTCTTTATTATTTGTTTTTACACTGTATCTGTTTGTTTGTTTTTTTTTTGTCGATTTTAATTGCAAATAGCACAGTTGTGCGTGTGTATGTGTGTGTTTAATTGTATGAGTATGTTATACTTGTATACATTAAGTACAAACACATGTAGTATGTCTGTACTTGCAATTTGTTGTTGTTTTTAATAATTTCTAACAGATGTGAGAAAATATCAAAGTCGGCCCGGCAGTTGGTTTAACTGATTCATTTTAAAATTCAAATTGAAATTCTGTGTGTGCAGATTGATTTGTATCTTTCGCCTTTTCAACTCGTAAGAAAAAAAATTCTCATGAAACTCTACAGCAATGAATGAAATTCTTTGTAATTTTTGTTTGTTGTTCTTATTGTTATTTTTTTTTATTACAATTAAATGTCAATTATTTATGCAAAATATAGCATATACATAAAAGCATATTTTTAGGGTTGCTTATGTGAATACTTCCTTTCTGAACAGGTTTTTTAAATTTTCCTTTTTTTCTTGGTTCCTAAAAAATAAAAGAATTATTTTTAAACCTGTATAGACCCTGAGGCTAAGTCGAAAACTTGTTAATCTTGACACATTAAATATAGAAAAGTAAAAAATGTAGCATACTATAAGGGGCATAACCTATGTTTATTTTGAGAAATGTTTAATAATTGTAAACCATAATTGTGGAAAATGCAATATAAAACAATACTCGCTCAGACGACTGGTCTCTATACTCGGACTATTTCTAGACTCTTCCTATTATGTTTGATTGCCTAAAACCCGTCAAACTTGAGAAGAATCTGCGCCCCTATTTAATTTCCCTTTTGGTATGAAAACTTCTCTACTGGCAGGTTCTTCTATTCTTCATTTTCTTCTAATCAAACGTGACAAGGTTTACTGC
This sequence comes from Sarcophaga carnaria, assembly GCA_958299815.1. Classification (NCBI taxonomy): domain Eukaryota; kingdom Metazoa; phylum Arthropoda; class Insecta; order Diptera; family Sarcophagidae; genus Sarcophaga; species Sarcophaga carnaria. The sequence continues at coordinate 4,443,927 of OY283153.1, read as the reverse complement.
AGAAAGTAACCGTATTGAACCTGCCGATCCAATTGAGTATACCCAGATAGTTTCATATAAATTTGGAATCAACTTCATTAAAGCTAAGAGCTCAGCTAGTACTGTTTTGGATACATCTTTGGATGGCGTAAACTGTCATGCCGCTTCTTGTATAAATTCTCTTAATATTTTGCTGGAAATTAGTGTTCAAAACTTATATATCCTATCTAACTTAGGTTAGATTTGGTGGCCACTTGTATCCTAGCGGGATAATTCTGAGAAGGATATATTTTTATACAATATATTTCTTTAAAGGTCATGATTTCATTCCAGAAAATATAGGGGATGATTGAGGATTGCGTGGCAGATCTAAACAATGTATGACAGACGGATAATGGGACGGAAAATAGGGGGCTTTAAAACTGTAGTCGTTGTGTACCCTATCTCTGAGAAAAATATCATTCAAATAGATTGATTTCTGATTTCCAATATTGCTATTGCCTAGGCCCGTTAGCATTCGATATAGGACTGCCCAGTTCAGATTATTGTACGTCCATGTTGGTGCCACCTTCTTCATTATGTCTAAGGATAATGTTTAGATTATTGATTGAATATGATTACTCACTTTATTCTTGAATATTATCTGGAGTCCCTTTTCCATTTGTTTAGTGTTTTTAGGGTATGTGCACTTCGTTATTAACCTGATTTCATAATAATTTTTATTAAAGTGTGTGTTTAAGAGTGTGTTTATTTATGAATAATTTCTGTTTCATTTCAAAATGTGGGTAATGACAAGAGACTGCACTTGGATGTTGTATGTGGCAGAGATTCATTTAAAGATAATCAAGGGAAATGTTTTATTAAATGGCACTCAAGTACTTGGGGCTGTCGCTCTGTTAAAGACACTTTATTTGTTTTACTAAACAGATGGGCCATGATGCTCCAAAAAAATAATAAAAAATACACTGTAAAAAAAACTTTGATTTTTCAATATTAAAAAACAAAATGAATTATAAATTTTAATGAACAATTTTTTTAAAGATATGTTTTTTTTCTTTTAAAATTTTAAATAATTTACTTAATTTTGTTTGTTTGTTTTTTAATCTAAAAATAAATTTTCATTTTGAGATGTTAATGAAAAATGCCATTTAATTTGCATTTAATGTGGATTTAAATTATTTTTAATTTCAAATGAAAATTTCAAAATTAGACATGACAACTTATTCTTATTGCCTGACCACCCGATAAAAATAAACACACAAATACAAAATATATCGTATCTTATATACCATATGTAGATAACTGTAATAAAATTGACACCATTTCCTTTATCAAATACAAAGATAGAAAGAAATAAAAGAAAAGTATGTCAATTTTATTTCAATTACAATTTTATTCAATTTAATGATTTGCTTTATTTTGTTTTTTCTCAATTTGTATTTCTATTTGGTTTGGTCTTTCCAAATACAGATACTCCTCAAAGTAATCAAAAGCCTAGAGTCCAACATATACCGGTGAGACCTAAAGATCCCCATTTAACGGATCGTGGTCAGCGGAAATGTCATAAACAAACACGATTTGCTGTAAATACGAATCGTCGCAGCTGGTCTGAGAGTGATTTGTTGCAGGAAATTGAAAAAGATTTAAAGTTGGCCAAAGGATTTCTATTTCAAGATGGTGGGTGAGCAACAATTTATTAACTACACCACACAACATCATCCTATCCATACAAGTAAAACAAATGTCATTGTCCCAACTTAGTGTCTCTATACTGACTAATCCTTTCCCAAAAAACTTATTTGGAAAAACTCTAGATTTGGCCAAATGCATGCTTCCTCAAACAAAATTCAAAATCAATTGCTTTCTCTTTCTTTCCCTTACCATGTATGTTTTCAACCTTGTGTAAACGTTTTAAATTTCTTTAAAAACTAAAAACGATTCCACTTCCTAAAAACCTTTTTGTTTTGGAATTTTATTTGTAAGTAAAAATTATTGGCACAAAGTGAGAGTGATCGTTTTTTGCGTAAATAATTTCCATTTGAATTTCTAATTTTGGATATTTTTTTGTACACTTAATTTAATTATTTGAAATAATTTTGAAATATATTTCCACGATTTTTGAAAATCGTGCTAAATTTTTTGTTTATTGCGATATTTTCACACCTACACCGAAATGTTTTTCTAACTTCAAACACAATGAAAGCGGCAGCGACAGAGTTGGCGTCAACAACCACTCAATTAAGAACGAAATATGCTTTAGCAAGTGTTTTTATTTCTTTTTATTTTTAAATTTTTCAACGTCATTGTGTAAATAAATGAGCTAAGAGGGAGGCTACACAACATTCTTCCTGGTCAAGGAATGCTCTAATAGAAATCGTTAGGTATTCCGAATTAACTATAGGACCATATGATCTTTTCTTAAAGTAAAGTTTAGTTATGAACGTAAAATGACTGTGTAGACTAGCACGACAGACTGAACAGACTTTATGAACTAAAAATATTATCTACTTACTTAACTTACTCATGTATAAAATTAACACACACAACATAAGTGGTGTGAGAAACTAGGACGTTGTACAATGGGTCAATTCGACCTCCGGGTACTGTACTTGTCTTAATTCTTAATTGACAAGTACACGTCCTCTAACCTAACCTAACCTACTTAACTTATTTAATTGATCATTACAACCCTTTAGTAAAGATTACGACCCAGTTTATCACACCTGCCATGTTGTGTGTGTTAATTTTTGTCCGTGAATGGTGGAACCTACAGTTTAAAGTCAACAATTTTATTTACCCTTAGAGTTCTTAGAATGAAACCATGTCTAAAGGGCTGTTGTGAACAATTAAGTAAGCAGGTATTTACGCGAATACTTAATTGGAAAGTATTAAAGAAAATGTCTCATTTGAAGACATCGCTTTCATTGTGTTTTCGCTTGAAATGAAAGAATCGAAAAAAACATCTCCAAAAATATGTGAAATAAACAATTATGTATACATGCATACATACATATTTAAATATTTTATTTTTATAATTCACATCGATATTTCCGTTTTATATTGTATTTGCGTTCTTTCAAATATTTTTTTCTTTTTTTATTTCAATGAAACGAAAACAAAAACAAACAAAATTCTCATTTTTCCTCCAAATATTTAGAATGTCATAATGTTCACGAAATATTGGCAAACTCAACCTGAGAAAATATAAAAATTGGGAAAAACATACCAAAAAGAAAAACTAAAAAATTTTAAGAGAAAAATGAGAATACGATTGATACCCAGCAAACATTTTTCACTTAAAAAAATTTATATTTAAAGCTCAGTTGAAGATATGTTTCATCTGAAAATGTCGACTTTTCAGGCAAACCATTTGGCTGTCCTTTATTGAAATGGTATTTTGACTGGATCTGGATCTAATTTAATTACTTATGAACGTAAAATTTTTGGATGAAACCCAACAGCAATATAATGATGTTTTGTTAAAAGGTATTGATTTTATTTTGCAACGTTTGACCATTCAAATTATCGATTATTGGTGTTTTAATATCTTGTAACGAATTAATTCACCGAAATTTGTTAATTAACTTGCCTTTTTTGTGTCAGTTAAAAGACACGTGTGGCTATCAAGAACATCCTCATGTAGTTTATAAAATCGCCTTGATCAAGTAGCTAGTGCGTTGGCTTATTAGAAGTAAGCTCGTGGTTCAAACCCCAGGTCAGTCATCTCGAACAAAACGAAATATTATCAGCAGTCTTCTGGCAAAAAATCTGAGAGTAAAACAAATTTCCTATGAAAAGTTCCTCGACTTTAAACTGTAGGTCCCTCCAGTTATGAAAAAATTAACACCCAAACATGGATGATGTAAGAAATTAGGTCGTAATACTGTCTAAAGGGTTGTAATGACCAATTCAGTAAGTAAGTTCTTATAAATCTAGCAGTTTTATAATTAGAATTGAGTTAGATTTTCTAACTTTTTATAGTACATTGTAGTCCTCCTACCTTTTTATTAATTTTTAAAATCCATTTCAAAAAATGATTACATTCTTTTACTGCTCTGATTTGTATAACTTTATATAGATGTCTGTATATAAAAACTATTTCGTCAATGTTATTAATTTTTAAAGAGACTGAAAGTCCATTAAAATTTCTCAGAAATTATTTTGTGTGTGAATGTTTAGCAACTTTGTAGCCAGACATTGTTGATATGATGGTTGCCAGGAGTTTGTTTATAAAAATTTTTTTTGTTAAATTAATTTTTTTATTTTTCTTTTTTTAAATCATATTTTTTATATGCCTCGTACCGATGATCAGGAAGAAAAATTAAATATTTTTTTCTTAATCTGGCTTTTAGGATGTTTAAGGTTGCTCTGGTAGGCTAGTGGATGGTATGATTCCCATCAGAGACTGTGGTCCAATACATTGCACCGAGCATAAGACCTAAGTAACTCAGCTTGTAGGTTAGGTTAGGTTAGGTTAGAGGACGTGTACTTGTCAATTAAGACAAGTACAGTACCCGGAGGTCGAATTGACCCATTGTACAACGTCCTAGTTTCTCACACCACTTATATTGTGTGTGTTAATTTTATACATGAGTGGTGGGACCTACAGTTTAAAGTCGACTCCGAACGACAGATTTTTATTTTATTGAGAAACTTTTCATGGCAATTTTTATTTACTCTCAGAGTTTTTGCCTGAAATCTACTGAGAGGAAGTCGCCGAAAAAATACTTTTTGTATTTTGTCTTTGATACCTGGCCTGGGGCGCGAACCCAGGCTTTTGCGTCTAATAAGCCAACACACTACAACTCAGCTTGTAATTATTATAATATAATTTATAATTGTATTCTCATCAATAAAATAGATACAGACATTTTAAAAAAATTTCGAAGAAAGTACTTTTTCAAAAAGGTACTTTTGTGCTTTATTTTAAAAAGTACTTTTTCAGAAAAAAAATTTGTTCTTAAAGAAATAATACTTTCTAGAAAGAGTGTTTTTGGTTAGCAATTAAAGTACTCACATTATAGCTTTACAAAGTACTTTAGTACTCGATTCATTTAAAAAGGATCTTATTTTTTCATTTATTTTTTTTCTGTCTATTAATTAAAAATTATGAAATATCTGCCCACCATAAATTATCCCATTTTTTGGGATTTATTATAGGTACAGGGTGTTACACATAAAAGGTGTTTTTCTAGATATAAATTTATAACATTTAAAAAATGTAAGACACTACAAGGAATGAATCCCTATCTTCTGAAGGAAGCTGAACACGTTCTATAGTGACTATAAGGCCGCAGCAAATATCCTTTTTGAATTAAAAATCTCAGAGGGCGGGCTTCTGCATGAAACCGAACTCCTTCAGCCTCTCACACCGCTAATGTTGTGTGTGGTGTGACCTACACTTTGAAGTCGAATCCGAGCGACGTATTTTTAGGAAGTTTCTATGTTAATTTCATTTTACTCTCAAAGTTTTTGCCAGAAGACTGTTCAGAGGCAGCCACAGAAGAAATATTTGTTTTCATATTTCGTTTTGTTCGAAATTTCAGAACTGGATTTTAAACCGTGACCTCACGTCTAATAAGCCAACACACTACCTCCAAGACTACGAGGACTTTTTTGTTTTTTTATGGAATAATAGAAACAAAACTGAAAGTTCATAGTGCTAGTACAGTATAGGAAAACCATATCTTGCATGGACACCCTTTATTATTTTTGTGGTGTTTTTTTTAGTTTTTTTTTCTTTCGCTTCAAACACATGCAAAGATTAATTAATAGTGGGTGTATGTTTTTCTTCAAATTTTTCTATTTCGATTTTCCTCTATGCTCCTCTCTTTCACTATAGTTTTCCTTATTGTTATCGTTGCGCTTTTCTCCGATCGGTCAGAATGAAAGGAACATAAAATACCCACACGTATGTACATACATATGTATGTACATTTCTAATGTGTACGACGGTATGATGACCCAAACTATTTATGCGCTTGTCGTGGTATTTCGGTTCTTTTAAAAATTTTGTTTACATTCGAAACATTAAAAAATTCGTTCTCATTTTTTAATACGATTTTTGAGAACGGGGCTTATTTTCTTCTTCGTTACCAAAAATTATTTTAATTTACTCACTTGTATGATGGCTGCTGCTGCTGTTGGGCATGATGATCACCATCATAATGATGATGACGGCAGTGCTGATGATGATGATGATCATGGTGGATATGGTGGTGAAAAACAATTTCATTTCAAGACTTTTTTAAAATTTTTGAATATTTTCAAAAAAAAGAAGAAAAATTTAAATAAAAAAGAAAAATAGTCTGAAAAAAAAGCTGAACAAGTTGAGTGTCGGACGTAAAAGCGTTCAGAGTGTTTTATTGGGCAGCATCCCTGTTTCATTCATTCTTTTGTTCGTTTCTTGGCGGTGTGTGTTTTTTTCAAATTTAGTCTGCAAAAATATGGGACAGGGTTAGTCACAAAAAAAAACCAACAAAAAAAATTAAAAGAAAGTCAAATAATAGTTCAGAAATTCTGTATTTAAATTTTTTTATTTTTTTTTATTCATAATTACTGTTAATGATGTGAAAGAAAACAAAAACAAAATAAATTAAAGCAAAAATTCTTAAGTGTTTGTTGGAAACTATTATTTTATGAAATCGAAATTTTACAGAAAAGGCTCAATCTCCCAGTATGTTTGCCCCGAAATTCAAGGCCAAGGCTCCTAGCGGCTCAGGTAAATTCAAAATTTTTACATCAATTAACATGAAAGTGTTTGTTTGTTTGTTATACCATCTTTGTTAATGTTTTTGTTCATTTTCATTTTCATTGTGAACTAGGGAAAACACAGGTGTGAAGTTTATCTTGAATTTAATGTTTCTTTAAGGTGTCATTATTGTTGTTGTTGTTGTGTTTTCATTTTGTTTTTTTTTTGTCTTTAAATGTGAATTTAATAACCAGATTTGTTTGAAACAAAAACAAAATGAGAATATGAAATGGGAATATATTCTTCACACCCTCCCGCTTTCATGCTAATTGTTTAAAATTTTAAAGAAAATTACAGAAAAACAAAGAAAAACTTTATGTTTTATTTAAAATACGAGTCAATATTTATTTGGCTATTTATAGTTTGTATTCGTTTTCCACCATAATTTCATTCCATTTGTGAAATTTTATTTTCCATGCCTTACAAGTATTTGTGTGTGGCTGCTGTTTATTATACAGAGTCTTACAAGTTTGATTTTCTTTTGACATTTTATTAACATTTATATAAGGGGGATTAACAATTTTTGCATAATAAATTACATACTCCTGTCGGTTCTTTTGCATAAAAGATCGTTTAGATTTTGGACATAACTATGGCTTTATTTCGGAAAGTTTCAATCCAAATATCTTTTTAGTATTCTGCTTTGTTTTAATAAATTTCGATTCTAAGACTTACCTCCAGAAAATGTCAATTGGTTGTCCTTAGAATTCTTCTCAAGAGTTTTACATTCAAAGAATTTATTATTTTGGGCACTCCTAATATCATAACCAGACACTCAAATACGCTCTCACAACACAAAATTAATGAGCGTAGTAACAAGCGATCAAGTTATTCTGTATTGGTTGCAAGACAATTGGAACTATCCTACCCCAGCAGAAATATTCATAGGACCCTATTGGGTCAAGATGAGAAATAAGTTTAGAGACAATGGCTCGTTTTCCTTCAAAACGCAAATAGTAGATGGCAGAGTTTAGCAACTTCTTCAATCACCCGATAAATTTAGCCGAGATGAACCAGAAGAAAACTGAAAACCTAAAGAGTCAATTCAAGAAAACTATTTCCAAGATTGTGAGAGCCCAGTCTGGGCACTAGACACTGCATAAAGATGCAAATTGGCTGCCTTCCAATATGTTAGTTGCTTTGTGTTTGAACAAAGTATCGTGTTTCATAATGCCGCTGTACAAAATATATACAATGTGTTCCATTTCAAAACGTCGTCAATGTGTATTTTTAACGCAGTCAAAAAGCAATCAGGCATCGGATTTATAGTTGATGCATTGTTTGGTTACTTTGCATATCTACATAGTTTATATACAGTAGTAGAACTGCATACAAACTTTGTATTGATACATTTTGGGAGGCAGCCATTATGTCAGCAACAAAGCAACAACAATTCACCGTAGTCTAGTAGATAGTGTGTTGACTTATTAGGCGAGCGCCCGTGGTTCAATTCCTGGCTCAGACATCTCGAAAGAAATAAATATGAAGAAACCGTGCATTTACGGATGCAAGAACATCGCAGACATTTTATTGGAGAAAAAATTAACCTCGTAAATGCATTAACTTCACCTTAACAGTTTCCATTCAAGCTAAAGTACCAAACAACAGCTGACAACAGAAGTTGCGATTAGTTTCGTAGCACTTAAACTTCCAACTTAGAGAGACACTCCAACCAATTAACATCTCCAAGCATGCTATTCATGCTATTAATGGAACTTCAACGTTGTTGATATTCATTTGATGCCAATGTCTTCTACGAGCTGAACCTTAAAGGGTTAAGAAGAAGATTCTTACTTAAAATTAATTACGTGAGTTCACTATGGTCTTCCCACTATTTTCAGAGCGTGATCTTTTTCTATATTTTTGTTTAAAGTGGCATTTGTATTCTGCGTTAAACCACAATTTAGTAATCATTGGTTTTGGCAACTTCACCGGTTGGATGACTTAAAAGTTGGCATTGGATTTGAATGCACACCTTCTGCTTTCCATTAGAAATCTCAAACTTGTAAGACCTTGTATTTAAATATTGTTTGTTTTTCATTTGTTTGTTCTATGGAGTCCATGAAACAAGCACTATATTTATAAATCGATGGATCAGTTATGTTTCCTCCATTTGTCCGTCGTCAGGCATTCATCTCTCGTTCTATTCATCACTTCGCACTCGTTTAAAATACCATGAGACCGATAAAAAATAAAGATTGCTCGTCTCTATTATATATTGTTGTGTGTATAATAATTTTTTTGCTAAAAATGAGTGATTAGATCAGTCGTATTAAATGAAAAAAAAAACACACAAAAAACTTTGTTTATGTCAAATTTATTGAAAGAAAAGCATTTTAGCTGTTAATTTTCATTTTATGAGCTTTCAAATTTTGTATTAAAAAAAAAAAGAAAAATCCATCCAAATTTATTGGTTGACGTTCAAAATTCAACATCATTTTAAATTTATGATGAGCATGAGCTATTCATCACCATTATGCTGGTGATGATGATGATGTTGATGATAAATTTCTAGTTTTTAGAACAGGTTGTTGTCTTTATTAAAAATGGAAATAAAAAAAATGAAAATACCTTAAAAGGAATTGAATTATAAAATATAAATAGTGTAATACGTTCCAGGCCGAAGTAAGAAGCTTTATTCATGCTGCATAATTGATTCTGAATAAAAGATCTGTTGCTACTAGTATTTATCCCTACCTGCTGTGAGGGGAACCAGATCCCTTTCGAGCGTAGCTTTCAATTCTAAACTCTAACTTGACACAACATATGCACGGCTCAACTTTTACTTCCTTCAAGCCTCTCTTATCTCCGTCAAATTGTTTGTCAGACGTTTACATATTCTGCTCTAAGGAAGAATTTTGCTTACCTTATCGGGGTATTTCCAAAACAGTAGGCATGCCGAGAAACTGCTTTTATCTGCCTTACTGTAGACGGTGTTTTTCGCTCAAGTATAAAAAAGTATAGCCAAAGTCCATGACTGATAATCTAATTTTTCTTAAAAGAAAACAATTTTCTTTGAATATTTTTTTTTTTTGGTTCAAGAAATTCGATTTTTAATACGAAAATCTAGGAGACCGTTTACATGTTTGTTATTCAATTGACATCACTAGTCACTTACATTTTAAAGGTGAAGGTACAGTGGTGGCCTTATAATTAGAAACGATGTTTCTGGAACAGAGTTCTCTTGAGTGACGAATCTAAGTTTAATTTGTCCCAATCTGAAGGAAAAACGTATGTAAGGCGTCCTCCAAACAAAGCCTTTGATCCCAGGTACACAGTGAAAACTGTAAAAAAAATTAGCAAACATACATGTTGCTAAGTCGTTTCTAATTATAAGGCCACCACTGTATGTAGCAGTCGGTCAAATAACCTTTTTTTGTAATTTGCATATAAGCGTTAGATTTTGTACAAGCTACAGACAACACTTTTAAAGTGTGGCAAATGAATGGATTTCTTAAAAAGTTCTGCTCATTCACTATTCCTGTAATTATAATCACCTTTTTTATAGAGGTTTTGAGAAAAAAGAATATCTTTGATTCCCTTTAGAAACTGTTGCCACATTTAACACGTTCACGTCGGCCCTGTCGCCCACTGGCGGCTGCACTTAGTGCTTTTAGCTTTATCGGACGGCAGCTAGTATGCAGCATAGCGAATCCAACAATGCAACGGTATCGTGTAAAGTTTTGTGTAAATTTTGTGCAAAGTCTTCGTGAATTCGTCTCGTTCTCAATAAATATTCTGAATTTTTACCGTGAAAATAATTCAGAACTCAAATATTACGTTAGTAATTATAATTGTTATTAAAAATAAATGCTTTTAATAGAGCCTGACTCACAAGTATTCTTTTTCGGCAGTAGAAGTGTTAAAGATCTAAATATTTGGTGTTATGTATCGTCCAATAGCAAAATCACCCGATGTGGCAGTCGAGAGTGGGCGACCGGCGGTACGCGCTGCCCGATAAGGCAATTTAGTGCGCCGGCGTGAACGTGTTAAATCTGTTTCTCCTTTTCTAATGGAAAGTTCGTGTGAAAATGTTTTCAAAAAATTTGCACACATTTTTTGTTAGCTCCACAGTACAAGACACATGCGGAAAACTCTTAGTGCCTAAACGCTAAATAACAGTAAACTATGTACATACATATGTATGTATGTCTGTCATTATAGTATAACAGTTTATAATAGAAAATCTATTAATAATAATTAAAAGAAAGAAAAAAGAAAAGAAACAAAAAATATTCGCTAAAATTGTGTTCTAAATACTCGAACATAAAAACAAAGAAAAAAAGTTGAAAAAACTTAATTTAAGAATAGAAAAGAAACAAATTTTTTGAAAGCGTCCAGCCAGTCAGACAGAACAAAACCTATTAAGTCCACTGTGATTGAAATGAAATCTAATTGGTTTCTGTTGTTTTAGTTGTTGTCGAAGCATAGAACACACCTTGCCCACACCTTAAGTGATGAACCATGTGGATGAATGGATGAAATAGTTTCAGTAGTGACGGCTGAATGGGAATAGAATTTTTCTTTTTTTTCAAATATTTTAACGACACACAACGATACAAATAAACAAATGCATTTACATTCAACCACATCAGAGAAATTTGAAAAAACAAGCAAAAAATAAAAAGGAAAATATAGGAAAAGCGTTACGTTTGATTTGTTTTCAAAGTGATTTTTATTATTCATACTCTCCTCGTACATTGTACATTAACGATTGATTCGATTCGATTGATTTGTATGACAAGATACACTCGATTAGTTCGTTTGGAAGTTGGTTGTTTGGGAAGAAATTACTCATAAGTTTTGTTCACATACTAGGATTATTGTCTATAGGATATACAAGACGTATGAGAACAGAGTCCAAAAGATTACAATTGAACAAAAATTTTGTGTTAAAAAAAGATATTGAATGAGGAAAATGCTTTATTAGAAGCTGAAGAGGGATTAAGAGGTATATCTACTATATATTCAGGTGTGGATTGGTGTTCCCACCTAGACCACATGGTTGCAACTGAAAAAAATCTGTTTGTCGTCAGGCTGTAGTTGGAGATACCTTGCTAAGGATCAGTACCGTGATTTATGGCCATTACATCAACCTGAAATATAGAAAGGCATAGGATAAATAGTTGGTAGTGTGTTGGCTTATTAGACGTAAGGCCACGGTTCAAACCCCAAAAAAATATTTCTTCGGCGACTGCCTCTCAGCAGATTTCTGGCAAAAACTCTGAGAGTAAATAAAATTGCCATGAAAAGTTTCTCAAAATTCAGTCGCTCGGACTCGACTTTAAACTAAAGGTTCCGCCACTCATATATAAAATTAAGACACACAACATGAGTGGTGTGAGAAGCTAGGCCGTAATCTTAAGTGAAGGGTTGTAATGGCCTAATATGTATGTATGTACATATGTATGTCAATAAACAATTGCCCAAGTTATCCCTGTGATCAAGAATCCCTATTAGGTTGTCACAAAAGAGCCATTTTCCACCCAGACCTGATGGTTGCAGCTGAAAAAAATCTGATTGCCGCCTGGCTGTCGTAGAGGACAGAAAAAATATTGTTTTAGTTCGAGGGAGATACCTTGTTAAGGATTAGTTCCGCATCCTGATCGGAACGAGGCCATTACATTGAACTGAAATATAGAAAGGCATAGCATAGCCTATCCTCTTTTCGACTTGCACTGAATCGACAAAGCATACCAAGTCTGAGGACCAGTTTGCTTTGCTTGGACTTCTACTGTGAAATCTCCAATCAAAACTGATTCTAGATGACTTATGGAAGCCTGAGATTTCCACAAGAGCTTGGGATTTCTCAGTGCTTAAAAAATTTTGCATTTGTTTTTGCTCATTTTGTAGAATGGAAATAATAGGCTGGGAGCAGTCTTTAATACAAAAGCAGTCAGTATTTAATTAATTTTTGTTTTTTTTTCTGCTTGTTTGCGAATGATGACTAAATTTTTGCTTTGAGTGTAATTAAGTATATCTTTATGTACAGGCCGGAAACTATTCTAATTATTTAAAATAAAAATTGCATTGTTTTGTAGCAACGCATGATCAAAACAGGGTGAGACAACCATCAGTCATCATTTGCTGGCTAAACAATCAGACGACTCCAATCAAACAATTCAAAATGAATTAAATCAACATAACTCAACTCAAATCAAATCGAATCGAATCGAAATGTAATGAAATCAAATCAAATGAAGTCAAATGATGTTAAGAATGAAATAAATTGTATTTGAATGGGAAACTGAGTTCATTGATTCGATCAATACAATAATATTTCAAATCTTTTAAATGATTTTAGCATAGAAATTTCATTTGTATACGAAAAACATAAAAAACAGCAAAATAGCAAAAAAATAAAAAAAAATAGCAAACGAATGAAACTGTCACAAAATAATAGATTTTTAACATGTTTTTTTTTCTTTTTTTTTAAATCAGAACAACAAATATATAACAATAACTAGAACTAATAATAATAATACAATATAATTATTTAAATAGCAAAACATCACAGTTTAGAAAGAAGATTATAAAGAGACAGTCAAGAGTCAATAAGAATGAAACAGCCAGCCAGCCATTCAGCCAACTATACTACAACAGGCCAGTTTCAATGGGTTGGGTTGGTTGTTAGTTTGCAGTTCGCAGTTCGCATATACAACCGCATAACTGACTAACTAACTAATGGAACAGAATTGAAAAGAGTGGAACAGAATGAAACAGTACAGTACAGTACAGACTGGCAGGCAGGCAGTGTTAACAAAATTGTTAAGAACAAGCCCGTTTTAGAAACAAAAAACAACAAAACATTTGTTGATGGTTTTCGAATTGATTTCAGTTTTTTTTTTGGATTTTGTTTATTACTGTGTGCTGCTTTTTTTGTTATTGCTATTGTCATTGTCATTATTGGGCCATTAGTTTTAGGGGGCTGCAGCAGGCTGTCGGTCGTTTTAGTTGAAACAGCCAGCAGAAGAGCACCACCACCAAAAGCCACAGTCACAATCACAGCAGCACACAGTAGTGTTGCTTACCATGCGTAAAGTGCTTGTGACATGACACAAAGTTTAGTTGTTACTCAACGTTTACGGAGTCAGCAACTCTAATACGGTATTCAACATATTCAAAATCAATCAATCTTAACATCTCAATTCAATAATTTACATTAAGGATTTCATAGAACACCGCATTTACAAAAAAACTTAAACAAAAGTGAGCAAATATTTTACAAAACAAAACTAAAAATGATCATTTGACTGTCAAATGCAATAAAAAAACAAGTGTTTGTGGTTTGAATTTATTTTTTATTTGGCGTTCATTAATAATCCTGACTGACCAGCAGCAGCAGTTTTAAATATTTTAATACAATTTCAATAAAAACAAACAAATGATTGTGATTAAAATAATTTTAAAAAGAACTGACGTCAGTTTAAATCATTTGCCTTCACTACTTACTTGCCTTCACTAGTGCCGTGTGTTTTTTTTTTGTTTTTTTTTCGCAAAAAGCATTTTTAATTCCTATTCCATTAAATTTTTTGAAATTGTATGTGAGTTCATTAAAAGTAAAAAAAAAAATTTTGTTTGTTTTTTTTTTATTCTGAATAAATTTGCAAATCTGTAGCTGCAACGGCGACTAATCGATGATCGGTCCGGAAAGTTTAAAAATAAATGTCACCGTAACGAACGAACGAAAATAAGTTTCAAAACGGGTTTCATTATTTATTTTCAAGTGATTAAGTAAATAAATTTAATGTTTTCAAAATAAATATAAATAAATGGAATATTGAAAGTAAACCACAACAAAAAAAAAAATAATAATAAATATTAAAAATTCCAAAAAATTTAAATTCAAATAATTCAACAGTTATACAATCAATACAGGCAGTAATCAAGTGTATAACAATTTAAAGTGAAACAATTTAACCTTGCACAGTGGTTCAAAATGGTAAAAATATGGCTTGTGATTTCGTTAATAAAGTTAAACTCAATTAACAGTCGCTGTAGTCTAGTAGGTGGTGTGTGTCGGCTTATTAGACGTAAGGCCACGGTTCAAACCCCTGGTCAGACATCAAAACGCTGCCTCTCAGTAGATTTCTGGCAAAAACTCTGAGAGTAAATGAAATTGCCAAGAAAAGTTGTCGTTCGTAGTCGACTTTAAACTGAAGGTCCCACCACTCATATATAAAATTAACACACATCCCCATTTTGTTTACCTCCAAGAACGATCCCTCAATACTGGATAGTTTTCTTAAAAGAAAGCCTTAAAGCAGATGCATTCTTACGATGTATAATTCTTGCAATGTTTTTGCTCAGTTTTGCTTTTCTGCTATGGCGCTTTACTTCAAGTTAATACGCTTTATTAAATATTCAACCAGCTGGTAATGGTCACAGAGGACTGTAAACAAAATCTTGATTAAAAAAAAAAAAACTTAAAGAGTTTATGTCAATATTTCGCTCTTATTTTGGGATGTTTTTCGCATGCCCAAAGTTCGTAATGTTTTCAAAACAACAGGTACTGAATGAGGCACATGCTCTCAATACTCAATACGCCTGGAATGCTTAATGGCTCCTGGAACATCTCATTGCAACACCGATATTATCTCTTATATCATACACCTACACCTCCTCGTTGGCATCTATCGGCCACCTCGAGAGTTTTATGAAGAAGAGTGTGAATTTTATGAAGTCGTCGTAGTCTAGTAGGTAATAAGGCGGCTTATTAGACGTAAGGCCACGGTTCAAAACGAAAATATGAAAAAAATATTTCTTCGGCGACTGCCTCTCAGCGGATTTCTGGCAAAAACTCTGAGAGTAAATAAAATTGCCAAGAAAAAGTTTCCAAAAATCTGTAGTAAGGAGTCGACTTAAAACTGTAGGTCCCGCCACTCATGTATAAAATTAACACACACAACATAAGTGGTGTGAGAAGCTAGGAAGTAATCCTGGCTGAAGGATTGTAATGACCAATTATGTATTACGTTATGTACATCATATGTATATCTACACCTCCTGGTTGGCATCTATGGACCATCTCTAGGGTTTTATGAAGGAGAGTGTGAATTTTATTCAAAACGCCTTTGGCTAGATACGTTCTGCTAATAAACTCTGATGATCCCTTATTCTTTGTCGTCGTTACAGCTGCTACATCAGTGGTATTTCCAGCATACCAATGTATGCTAAGGGATTAATGGGTTTAACGGAAATTTTGCTCTGCATATCTCCATATAGGGGCAGATTTTTTTATTTTATTTTTCTTTTACAAAATAAATTTTTTCTTAAAATTTCATAAAATTGTATAACGTAAGGGTATCCATTTTTTCTTGTTTAACCCTTTGACGGACACCAAAATTTTAGGAGGCCCTCCCGTGGGACACTTACTATATCTCCGTTATTCGATACAATTTATGACGTGTATACACGTCATGTCCCCCAGAAACCCTAGTTATGATGTCTATAGACGTCAGTGTCCGTCAAAGGATTAAATATGGTTTCTTTGAAATTTTAAAAACTCCTAAGGTACAAAACACTAATCAACCATTGTGACATTAGACCACTGTGCATAAGGTATAAACAATTGTAACTGTAATATAAGACATCCACGATTTTCTTATTTTACTTATTGATCACATATATGTACAATTATTTTACACCATTTGAGAAAGCAAATTTGGGAGGAAAAAACCACGCCCACTTTTTTCTCTCAAATAGTTTATCAAACGTACACAAATGTTTCCCTAACCCAATAAAATAGTTTTCATAACAAAAATTCAAATTCAATTTAAATGAAATTGTCAAAAGAATATACAAAAACAAAAAACCGTTTTCAATTAAGAGAAAAAGAGAAATCATTGTGGACTTTCCCACCGTGCGGCGCCCTCGACTATATCCGTTTTAATCTTTTTGGTTTTTTTTTTTTAAATTTAATTTCAAATCTATATAAAAACACAACAACAACAACAATATAGAAAACAAAAATGAGTCATCGACTGACTGGTGATCATCGTCACGATCAGCATGATTCCGAATAGATTTTTTTGTTCCTTTTTAGTCTTGTTTTATAGTGTTTTTCTTGAACAGATGCCAACTGTGACTTTTTCTGAATTTTTATTTTTTTTCATTTGTTTGTTTATTCTGCAGATCTTTTTCTTCATTTCATTTCTATTTTTTTTCGCCAGTGTTTTAATTTTTCTAATTTATAGTTTTTATTTTCATAATTATTTTCTGCCACTTTTTCGAAAAGAATCATGTCTGATTATGATCGAAACAGGGAAAAAACGAAAAGGAACAGTAAGGAGTCTCGTATAGTTGTCTTTATTTGGCCAAAAAATTTAGTTTAGTAGGGAATTGATTACACAGAGAAAGTCGTTCCTCTAAGATTATGTATGTTTTGTTGTCATTATTAATTCCATTTGAAAAAAACAAACAAACTGTTTTGTGCGTTTCATGTTAATATGCGTTAATGCGTTCATTTTTTTTTTCTAAAACATAACAATTCCAATAAATTTCAACCAATAGGCATATGGTCACCCAAAAATCAAACACCCAACTCATCGTTGAGTGACTTGAACAAGTCAACACCACCAACACCACCGCCACCGCCACAGCAACCTGTATGGACACCTCAACCTTCACCACAATCAAATCGCAAAGAGTTTCGCCCGGTGCACTTTGAGTCTCCCACATTGCCACGCAAATATGTGTTATCAACATCAGCTGAACCAGCACTGCCACCGTGGAACGATGATAGCCTAGAAACTGAAAGTACAAATTACAGCCAACGTAAGCCAAGTCATCAAATCGGCTCATCTAGTTCCATAGCAGCAGATTTTCCCAAGTCTAGTATATCGGAGAAAATCAAAAGTATTTTGTTTTTATTATTATCGCTTAAGTGGTTTCCAAACCTGATTATTATCGTTTCCTTTAATTGTGTTCTTAGCATTCGAAAGATCTGCTTCTGCTTCCGAATTATATAGCCGGCCGCAAATTAAACGTTTAGCCGATAAAGGCCGTCCCCTATGTAAACCCAATGAAGTCAGTAAGTAAATAAAACAGAAACAAAATTTATTCAAACTTAAGGGTTAATTTGGTCTAAAGGATGTACATACGTATAGGAAGGAAATCTTAAGCAAATTTCTTTTATTTTCAATTAATTTTCCATATATTCTATCATATCAGGGATTACATTTTCGGTTTAGGGAATCGGAAATAGTATTATCGAATTATTTAACAAATATTTTGTACAACTTGTAGTTTATAGCTTACGGTTCAAGATTCTAAGTGAACCCAAGTCGAGGCTATTGCTTATCACATACCTAAAGCTCTCGCCATTGATTCCGTAGAGTTTCCAAAAATATATCTTTGGCGACTACCTCTGCAGATTTCTGGCAAAATGTCTGAAAGAAAAGCAAGTCAAAAATCTGTCGTTCAGAGTCAACTTTTAACTGTAATACCCGCCATTTATGAATAAAATTAACGCACACAACATAAATGGTGTGTGAAGCTGGGTCATTAGCCTGATTAAAGGGTTATAATGATAAACTAAACAATTACTTTTATAACTAATTTTTTTTTATTTAATTTTTATATAGTATCCAGCAGTGTTGAAAAATTCAGTACTTTAGTACTTTTTTCGGTACTTTTCCATTTCAAAAATACGGCAGTACCCCCGCGATACTTTCCGTACTTTTTTATTGTTACATATTTTGTTTTGCGCTTTTCTACCGTTAATGCGTTCGCAACACGTTCAATGCAAAGCTGAATGTGAAATTAGTCTTTAGCCCGGGTTAGCCAAACGTCCACGGAACGTACGATAGTTTTTCAATTCCATATTCCGTGTATTAAGAATAAATAAATATTTTTTACAAAAGTACCATTTGATGCCAAAAGGTACTCTTTCAATTAGAATTCAGTACCATTTCAAAATTTCAATACTGGTATCCAGTATAATCTATTGCCCTGGCTAAATGCCCCGGGGAAATGCTTAACAAACAGAGAGCACTCATGCTACGCTACATCTTTAAGAAGAGAACTTAACCTTTTTGTTGCAAATTGAAATCAATTTAACATGTTCACGCCCGCCCTGTAATTCATGCCTGTCGCCCACTGGCGGCTACACTTAGTGCTTTTAACTTTATCGAACGGCAGCTATTATGCAACATAGCGAATCCAACAATGCAACGGTATCGTGTAAAGTTTTGTGTGAATTTTGTGCGAATTCTCCGCGAATTTGTCTCATTCTCACTAAATATTCTGAATTTTTACTGTGAAAATAAAACAGAACTCAACTACTACGCTAGTAATTATAATTGTTATTAAAAAGAAATGCTTTTAATAGAGCCTGACTCTCAAGTGTACTTTTTCGGCAGTAGAAGTGTTAAAGATCTAAATATTTGGAGTTAATGCGTACCACCGGTTGTACACATCACCCGATTTGGCAGTCTACTGCAGGCCACCAGTGGTACGCGCCGCCAGCTGAGGCTGTTTTGTGCGGGCCACCGGTAATACGCTCCGGCGTGAACGCGTTAAAAAAGTACCACTCAGTGGAAGTACTCCTTTTATACACATATTTTTTATAATAAATATCGGAATAGTTTGAAATTTCCTTAGAACGCTTTAAAAGAGTTTAGAATTTAATAAATTTTATTAGACGCATTAATTTACACTCATTTTTGTTGGCCTAAATAAATAAATGGCCGAAGACTGTGGTTTAAGCACAAATCGTTTAAATAATGAATAGTTTTCTTTCTATCTACACTAACAAAAGAAAAGACAAGATTTTTTTAACCTTGAATAAATAACAAGATTTTTAATTTTCTTCAAAGAAGAAAGAAAACATTTTTGTTTTTAATTTTACCAAAAAAAAAATTGTCCTTAAATCCCGATCTGCATGCCATTGTTGTTGTATTTACTCAAAACACCACATACATACACACAATTTAAACATTTTAAACAATTTAATTTTGATACTAATAAAATTAAGAATATTCCAGTTTATAACGTTAAACACGAATATATGAGTGAACCGGAAACGGATAAAGAACATCCCAGAAAAATGGCACAATTAGTTCGACGACAATATGATGGTATTGGTCCAATGACCAATGATGGCATGCCCATCATTTTAAGATCGGTAATGATTTACAATAGATTTTACAATACATATATACATACATATAGAATAACAACAAAAAATATCTCCTCTTTACAACTTTACAAAACCGATTAACGATTTTGTCTGTCTTACAAAATTGGGGGTTGTGACAACGTTGATAATGATGGTAATGATGATGATGATGATGATAATGATGATGATAAACAGGAAGTCAAGGAACCTCATCAGCATGAGTGGTATAAACGTTTATATCAGACCATTCACAAGCAGAAACATGGCGGTACGAAATCAATATGACAACAGCAATGAAAAGAGATTTGAATAGAAAATAAACCAAAACGTTAAATATGATTTTTTTTTGAAAAAATATTCGATTTTTATTGAGAGAGAGAATATTTTTATACTCTTAATTGTTCACGCTTAACTGGCGTTAAAGGCTAATGTTAAATCAAAACAATAAATTATTACAGCTATTCGAAAACAGTCCTTAACAAAAGTTAAGTAACGCTTACTATGTATTCAATTAGACATACAATTCAAGACACTTTCTTACTATTCAAACTTCCATTTTTTCTGCTATTATTTGCAAAAGAAAAAACTCCAAGGATTTTTCCTACTCTAGCGCGGGCACTTATTAGTTAGGGCTTAAAATATACAAAGTTTTCAAAAAAAAAAAATCATTTGACCTGACATAGGTTAACTTAAGCATGTGTAGTCTAATAAGTCTTCAACGTTTTACAAAAACTAGAGACTGTGCTGTAACATGTTCCGACTTACAGAGATCAGAATAATTCCGCACTCGTGTGACGAAAGCAAGCCACAACTAATTACAATCCTAATTCCTTTGCCTGCTCTTAAAATTAGCAATCTTTTTCGTATGTATACAAATCTTCCAACCATGCTCTCGGAGCATTAGTTAGGGTCTTAATAAGGTACGTCTTTTGAGGTTTTACTAAAGGGGCACAACACCTCTCATATTGGTTGCTTGTGAGCGACTCCAATTGTGGATAGTGTAAATTAAAAACGAATGTCGTAGGTGCCTGATGACTTTAAGTTTCAATCATTTTTGTTTGATTACTCATCGCTTCACTGTCTTCCGAAGTGTGTCTTTGTTCTTAAGCTGTTGGGCTTACCGCACTGTGAAGCAATTAAAAAAGCTTTGCAATCCTATTTTGAATGAAATCTTATCATTCTATTGGCACGGAGTACTATGTACCACATTGTTTGTATAAAATTGAGACTATAGTGCCTAGTTCCTAGTGGAAATCGCCGTAGTCTAGTAGGTAGTGTGTTAGCTTATTAGACATAAAGCCAGGGTTCGAGCCCCAGGCCAGACATCAAAACAAGAATACAAGAAGTATTTCTTCGGCGACTTCCTCTCAGCAGATTTCTGGAAAAAACTCTGAGAGTAAATAAAAATTGCCATGAAAAGTTACTCAAAAAAAAATCTGTCGTTCAGAGTCGACTTTAAACTGTAGGTCCCGCCACTAATGTATAAAATTAACACACACAACATAAGTGGTGTGAGAAACTAGGCCGTAATCCTGGCTGAAGGGTTGTAATGGCCAATTATGTATGTATGTATACTGCCCTTATCTTTAAAAGGTAAAAATATGATGACTAAATTTGATGACTTAGGAGAAAAATTATTTCAAAGAGCACATGATTATAGAGACCCTAACTATCAATTTTCTGTTTCAATTTTCTTTAATTCGAAAAGTTTTGTATTGGAAAACTTGCTTTTTAAGTGTCTTATTTTATTTCTTTAATATGAAAAATAAAAACAAATAAATTTTAAAGAAGAAAATCTATATTTTCGTTTTGGTTTATGACCATAATTGGCTTGAAACAAATGCTTTTTATTATTTTCTTATTTTTTTTTTCTTTACAAATTCTAAATGCACATCTGTTTCGAAATAATAAATATATTTCTATAATTCTTTTATCATAATTTCTCTATCGATTTAACTTCTCTAAATGCCATAAAAAAATGCCATGAAATCATGCATACAAAAACAGATGAATGTATAATACGCTACAAGCAACCAAGAGGTGAATCTTTATTAAAAAACAAACAAAAAAAAAATAATCTGATTTAATTTTAATTAATATTGTATATAAAATATTACATACATACATATTATAATATAATACATGTCTAGAATTCATATTGAATTATATAGCGAATGAATGAATGTGTGTGTTTTGTATTGAACTTGGCTTAAATGTCTGTATCTGCATATTTTCTATTAAACCATCCATATACATAGAGAGATATCGTATAATGCTATGCTACATATTCTCCCTCCATGCTATTTTATAGCATGCTATTGTATAAATAGCATAAGTATCCATAATAATAAAAATAATGAAAACTGCTGATGTTACGCTTGATTTAATAATTACTTAATAATGCTTAAATAAATCGAACACAAAAAACAATATACATTAAAAGTAAGGCTTCTTTGTAGTTTGGTATTTAAAAAGTAAACTGTAGAAATAATAATAACAATATACTCGTAATTATAACATTAATTAGATTAAAAAATATTGCATGCACTGTAGTCTTGTACTAAAAAAAATTAATAAAACATTAAAAGCTGCCTAAAAAACGTAGTTTAAATTAAAACTTACACTTAACCCTTATTCTACACTCATTAAACTATAACTAAACACTTACTTTACTACCTATTAAAACATTAAATCATGCAAATTGATTTATAAGAAAATAACAGCCTGCTTCGCTATACCCATATTGCCTGTCTTGATATGCTATTTGTCTCTTCACATCATATTATGATTGAAAACTAACTTTTTTCTCTCTTCACTCCATGACCAGGTCGCAATCTATATAATAAACCAAATGGTTATCAATCAGAACCCGAACCAACCTACGATTCCGATTATTCAACCATTAAATATCGCACAGTAAACCCAAATCGCCTGCAGTCAGTTTCTTCAGCTTTAAACGTACGCAAAAGCAACGATACGTAAGTAGTCTGCTTAATTCTATAATTAATCTTAAGAAAAGTGCCTTAACAAATACTAGGTACTTACTTAACGTTAAAATCTATGTTTTCTTTTTGTATTTTATAGTGAAAACCTTTAAAATTCTTTATTTCAGACTTTATGGTACTTTACCAAATCCTGTTAAATCTGGTCAAAATTCATATAAAAATCAACCTGGTCGCATAGAGGACTACGTTACAGGCCACTCATCGGTCTCCGAAAAGGAAAAGAAAGAAGTAAGTAATCTAATGGAATAAATTCAATAATTCGCATTAAAACAATCAAAGCCATTATCATAGAACGCATGCATTTCTTTAATTTTCATGCATAAACATTTTGTTTGGATTTGGTTACCATTTTAATTTCAAGTTGGGATTGGTTTTATAGAATAAATTGGTTTAACCGAACAAAATAAAATATAATTGCCATAAAAAGTTACTCCAAAAAAATCTGTCGGACCCGCCACTCGCGGATAAAATTAACACACAACATGGGTGGTGTAAGAAGCTAGGCTGTAATCCGGACTAAAGGGTTGTAATGACTAATAAAGTAAGAAAGTGGACTTTCATTGTGTTGAGACGCCTCTAAGAAGGCAAAGCATATTGGCTGCCTTCCAAAATGTTAGTTGCTTTGTGTTTGAACAAAGTATCGTGTTTCATAATGCCGCTGTACAAAATATATACAATGTCTTCCATTTCAAACCGTCGTCAATGTGTATTTTTAACGCAGTCAAAAAGCAATCAGGCATTGGGTTTATAGTTGATGCATTGTTTGGTTACTTTGCATATCTACATAGTTTATATACAGTAGTAGAACTACATACAAACTTTGTATTGATACATTTTGGAAGGCAGCCATTATTACGAAAATGAAGCATCAAGATTCTGGTGTTTTGCTTTTACATCACATAACATTAAAATGGTAAACAAGTAAACAAAAATACAACAACAAACGCCAGCACAAAAAAATGGTAAACAAGTAAACAAAAATACTACAAGAATAAATGTAAACAAAATACACAAACAACAATAATGAAACAACGATATTTACATTTATAGAGATTTCGAGGCAAGACAAAGCAGACGAGTGACTTAGTGAAGTTCAGTCAGTCTTGTGTGAAGACGCGGTGTATTTGAAGAGAGTAATCATGGTTTGAAGAACTCCGTTACAAAGATCTGTCGTATAATTTCTTAGTGATTGTTATTGTTTATGCAAAGGATGTAAACAGAGGAATAAGAAACAAAGCAATTGTTGTTGTTTACATAAAGTTGTGAACAGTAGCACACAAAATTGTGCGAATAATAAAGAATTTTAATTAAATTTTAATTATTTGCAATCTGCGGCTCATATTTTAAACGTTTTTAAAATGTAAAAACATAACAATATTATTGAATTTAATTCTCAAAAGATATTTGTAAACACTCTATAAAATCAAAATCCCTTCTTGACGTATTAATATCATGCATTTAAGCTATTCTGCGCCAGTGTTTGTAATTGTCCCAATAAATACTGCCATAATAAAATATTTATACGCTTACCTACATACATATTCCCCCCACCATTATCAGGTGCTTCATTATGCGACTACAATCATTTCTATCATCCTTCATTTTTTTCTTTGATTTTCTTTAAGGTATCTTGTTATTATAATTCTATCGTCTTAGTAATGTAAACTTTCGTATTTGTTTTCTACTGTAAATGTGTTCAATTTAGTAAGGTTTTGTTCAACAATAAGAATGTTTTTTTAAATTGTTTAAATAACAAAAAAATCAAATATTTTTTACAACTTTTTTAGTGGTGGGACGAAATAATGGACATCTTTAATGTGGTATGCAATTTTTTTGCTAAATTTCTTAGTATTTAATTACAAAATTTAAAGAAACTTTTTTTTTATAGAAAATGTTGCAAATATTATGTTATTCCCTTAAACATTTTTTATAAAAAAAAACAAATAAAAAATATTCTAAACCCCTACCTACTTACTATCTATACAAACAATACATACTTTACCTTTAACCAATATGAAGTATATTTTTTAAAAGAAATTCTGAAATTCTTTGTATTTCTTTAACTGCTTACCACAAGTGGCTTAAGGAATACAACGATATTCGATTATTTTATCTAGAAATATCGAATAATCGTAGTAAACGAAAAGTAAGTTGATTCTTATTCGTATATTAATTAAGGGTTTCCCTGACACTATTTCAAATACCATTATTCTTTATCTGCCTTATACATATTATATATTATTTAAACGTTTGAATTGTTTTGAGTAAAAATGTTTTTTATTTTTTGTTTTAACCAGCAATTGGACCAGGCCAAGCTTTCTACAAACTACACTGAAGGAAATCTTTCCAGGTACATATTTGATTTAATTTAAATTTTATTTCCTAACTTATGTAATGTAACTTATCTAATGTACCATTACAGAGCCTTGGCCAAAGAATCGGGTTATACGAGTGACTCAAATCTGGTTTTTCGTAAAAAGGAAATTCCCCAAAGCAGTCCCTTGAGTCCTGTCGAACAGAAGCAAGCCTATAAAAGCGTTCAAGCCGGTGGAGAACCACCATTATTTGGCTTCCGTAAACCAGCACCCGAAAAATCGAAAGGTATGTACCAACACACCCAATTGTAGTAGTAGTAGTAGTAGTAGTTTTACGGCAACACAATCATTTTCAATATTTTTATATGGGGCTCTCGGTTTTACTTTATTTATAAGATCAATCCACTAACACTAAAACTAACATAACAACAATAATGATTATAACAGTAAAATCTTGATTGACACAAGTTCATTATTTTGATGAGTCACAGGCATCAAATATGAAGCAATGCTAAGCATGAACTGTTATGGAATCTTAGGACGATTGAAAAGAGCAAGAATTAAATGTAAAGCAATGCTAAGCAAATCTGTTATGATATCCTATCAGGATTTTAAATAATTACCAAGATTGGGGGAATCCTAGAAGGATTTAAAAACAGTATAGAATTCATGCAATTACAAAAATTAGCTTATATTTTAGGATCTCTTTACCTAGCTTTAGATGTATGAAAAAAGTATACATGTTTATAAAATTAAAACATACGTTTTACGAATAGGGTCTATCACAATTAAAAGGATAAGTGAGGTTAGTTGAAGCCACCCCTCATCGAATCACTACCACATTTCATTACATTTAAAAGACAGCAATATACTGCATTATGAAGAGCTAGAGGACTCTAGAGACTCTGATATGACAAGCAGTGTTTCTAATCCTGAATTCAGACTGTTACTTCAAGGATGTATAATTAACCTCCATTATTCTAAAATACATAAGCGATGGACGGGCTGTACCTACTCCTTCTCTAGTTGCAACTTCTGGGGAAGTATCGAGAGAGGATGTTAGATTGTTCCTTCAAGGATGTATAATTGGCCTCTATTATTCTAGGATACATAAGCGACGGACCGGCTGTACCTACTCCTTCTCTTGTCGCAACTTCTGCAGAAGTATCGAGAAGGGGTGCCTGCACAACGGGCATGCCTGCCTAACTTATTTAATTGATCATTATATCCCTTTAGTCAAGATTACGACTTAACTTCTCACACCACTCACTTTATCCATGAATGGTGAAGAGAGTTTTGAGCATGTTTCATGTTTTAATCTCACAGTTTTTGGCCAGAAGTCTACTGGGAGGAAGTTGCTGAAGAAATATTTTTATATTGCGATTTGCTGATGTGTGAGCTGGGGTTTGAACCGCAGTCTTGCGTCTAATAAGCCAACACACAACGTACTAGACTACGATGACCTTATGCCTTCATATTAAGCAATATTCCGTGAGGACAGAGACCACATAATAAATGTCAGTTCAAGAGAAAAATTTAACCTCTTTCCAAGCAAAATGAAAGTATTTTGCATTTCCATCTTTGTACCGGAACTAAGATCAACGAAAAGTAAATACGATTGCTTGCAAAAACCCTTAAAACAGTGCTAGATTTCTTATAAGTATTGCAAGAATAAATTCAAGTTTGTAGTCTCATCAACACGTATTAATTAAAAATATTCTGTAGTTCAATATGTATTTTAAATTTGAATTTTCAATTTGGTTGAATTAATATTTTCGATCACTTTCTATCCTTTGGTAGCTCTTAACTATTTTTCTCAGTTACTAACCTAACTTCTACGTTTATTCGCACCAGGTAAGATTGTTTGCAAATAAAAAATTAAAAAAAACAACAAAAATTTATTAAAATTCACCGGTACTTACTTGAATAATAAGTACGAAATTAAAATTGTTGTTGATCGCTCCACACAGTATAATATTTGAGTAACTCGACACCGTCGGCAATCACCAACGTTGTGACAATTGTTTCAAACACCAATACCAACCTCACCAGCAAGAATTTGTTGTTTTGAAAATGCACAGAATCCTTTACAGTCTTTGATAGCTTCATTAAAACCTCCAATAAATATTTCTTTTTAATACCTTAAGGAGATCTTCTTTCCATCTTGAACTGAAATGTTTCCCGAAATACCAAAAACTCTGCCATCATTTATAGCATTGGAAACGAAAAAGGATAAGAAAGAACCACCAGCACCACCAAATCGTAAATCTTTATACACCAAATCCATGGCCATAAAAAAATCCAAAGGCATTCCCTTGCCAAGTAGTTCATCGTCACGTCATGAGAAATGCTTTAAGAGTCCCGATAGCCCCATTTTGGGTTTGCCCAGTAAATATGCCACCCTCACATTGCGTAAGACCACCACCCATAAAGGGCCTTTATGCCGTTCCAAATCAGCTGGAGCTGTTTCAACTGCAACTCTGCCTAGCGAAGAGAAGACTAGGGTAATAAGGAAGCAAGCACAAATGCGTTGTACAAGTCCTTTAAGGAAATCCTTGACTTCACGTCATACCAGCCGTAGTCCAGTAGCTTTTGGCAGATCCATTTCCAAGGAACGTACTTTCGCCGAGGAAAAGAAAAGGCTCGAAAACTCTCTACCTTTAAGTCGCTATACCTTTGAGGCCAGTACCAATATATTAAGAGATCCTGCTCTGAAATCGCCACAAGATGTTAAGAAAGCCGTGCGTACTTTAGCAAGCTGCGCTGTTCAATCACGCAGTCGTTCAGTCCCTAGATTTTGTACAGGCTGCCGAAGCCAGGCTATTTTGCACAACAATCAACAACAAATTTATGCCCAAACTATAGGTCTGCCAGAAATTAGTCATTATGGTTACACCGAATGGGTGCGGCAACCGGTGGATGTTAGCAAAATTGAACGAAAAAGAAAAGTGTTAAAGTCTCAGTCGGCCAAACAGTTGGCCAAAACCAATTCTAATATCAGCTTAGCGGCCAGTAACTCTACATTTTCCTTAGGCCAGTCATCACCAAAAATATCAGCCCCTAAAGCCATGAACGCCAAAACCTCCACAAAATCTATTGGAACTTCTAAAGTATGCAAGAAACTTACCAAAGATAAATCAAAACCAAAGAAGTCTTCTGTTCCCTCTAAACAAGAGAAACCCAAAGAAGCCATTAAAGTAAGTACTTACGTAAGCGAAAGGAAATATATGCCCAGTTCGAGGTCACCATCAAGAAAGCCTGATAATTTAGTTTTTGAAGAAACCTACGACACTTGCTTATCGTCAGTGCGCGATAGAACCGATTTTTGGAATGATTTCAATATGCAACAAACCGTTTCATTGCCTTATACCGGACCCAAGCGACCCTTACTACCCTACACTGCCAATGTAACCTCGGGTCACAAATCAAGAAGCTTGAGCCCCAAACGCAATCGTTTAACATCTGAAGAAAGTAATCAAAATTTAACAGGTGATTCGGGTTATACCGAAACGCCCGAGGCAAGTCTGAAAAAGGAGGAAAAAGAATTCTCTCCAACGAGGGAAGTGCGTGTACCGCCCTACCAAACTCAATCGCGCAATGTACGTTCACCTTCTCGTCGAAAAATCGACAGCTGTCGCTCCAGTCAAACCAACAAAGTTATACGTGCCAGTAGTTTGTCAAGTGCCGAAGATCGTTCACAACGTGGTCTCTATCTATGCGATGAACTGGCCCACAGTGCTACTTCTTTAGCATCCAGTGATCGCCATAGTCCGACTTGCCGTTATATACACAACTCTGAACGTTTTGCAGAGCTCAGTCGTTTTTATGCCCTCCTCGAACGTAAGGGCCAACTGGAAAAGTGCACTTCGAAAACAAATTTCAAGCCAATACGCAAAGAAAGCGATTTACTGGACTACGAGGAATGGCGTCAAGTACGCCTGCATGAGAGGGCCGAGAAGGAATTGAACTTTTTAGTGGAGAAACTCAAAAAGGAGCAACAGGCCCAAAAGTTTCTCTTTTTACCAAAGGATGTCAATGAAGTTAAATGGCGCAAAGAGTGCGATATCGGCTTAAATTCTCGAGAGAAATCGGTAGAGGATCTGAGAGAGAACTTTGAAAGCATAAATTTTCTCCAAGACTATGCTGAACGGAGAAATAAAACCTGTTGCCATATGAAGTATTGGCGTCGTAATACTGTTGCTGATTTAACCCACAGTTTAGAAGAGAAATTCCAAAA
This sequence comes from Sarcophaga carnaria, assembly GCA_958299815.1. Classification (NCBI taxonomy): domain Eukaryota; kingdom Metazoa; phylum Arthropoda; class Insecta; order Diptera; family Sarcophagidae; genus Sarcophaga; species Sarcophaga carnaria. The sequence goes on along the minus strand of OY283153.1, from coordinate 4,414,520 downwards.
AGACGCTTTAGCAGAAAGAGAAGATTCTCCTCTACGGGAGAGCCATTTTAGTGAGCAACTGGTGAAAACTCTACCCCATGACCAGTTAACCAAAATCAATCAACAGCTAAACGATATTTACTCCAGTGAACCTCACTCTACTACTAGTAAAGCACCCGGTGAAGATGAGCAGTATGTGGTTACAGTGGAACACAATAATATGCCCTGCTCTTCACAGGCTTTGAGAGTGCGTTGTAAATCTTCTATTACGCGGGATGAGTTACTGGGCTCTATACTGAAAAAGAAAAACGCTTTAAATACAATCAATTTGAAGAAGCATGATGAAGAACTGGTAAGCCAAAAAAGAAAGGAGGAAACAGATAACGAAGAACCGCCTGCAATACCACCGGCTCCAAAAATGTCTACAGAAGAGCCGACAAGATCTGCACAAGATCACAAGGATATTATGAAGAAAATTAAATATTTCGAGCAGCGTAAATTTGAAACTCCACCAAAAACTATATATCGGCCACGGGAAGACTCATCACCCGATGAAGATGAGGTCATGAGACTTATAGAGGAAAAAATACGTTTGAAACAGTATCGCGAACAGAGGCAACACAAAGAGCTGAGCTCTTCCTTAACAGACTTATGCGGTATTTTTGGAGAAAGAAATTCTACGCGAGTAAATTTTCATAGGCTGTCGCCACAACAACGACCACCAGATGAAAGTCAGGATGACTGCAGTGAAATCTATCAACATTCCGAAGATTATACACCCTATAGTAGTTTGGAATTCTTAGAGACCTACTGTCGTTCACGCAGCGCTTCACCGCAATCTCAGTGCTCTTCCTATTTGCAGCGTGTAAATACGGGAGAAGTACAAAAGATACGAGAAAAATTCGAAAGTTTAGGTTACGACGATCACAACAAATCGAATTCTTTTTTTGGACTAAGTAAGCTGAGGAAGGTGCGCAGCGACCCTGAAATGAATACACTCAAATCAGAGTCAAAAGACGCCGAAGTATCTTGGATTACCCACAAATTTGAGATGCAAAATAAATTACTAAAGCCCATCAAAGAGGAACAGGAGCCACGCAGGGGTCTAAAACGCTTAGTGAGATCGCCTATACCGACACTGGGCAATCGCCTTATGCCGCACATAGATCGCATAAGCAAAACTGCTGCTTTAGGCCAATTGACAAGCAACAAACGGGAAACTAGATCTCAAAGTCCCACCAGAAGCTTAAGCAGCAATAGTGGTATCGTGGAACGACTTAAAGTGCGCTATGAAGCGCCAACCGAAAACACTGATACAAGAAGCCAAATGTCTCAATCTTCGCCAGATATAAGAGACATTAAAGATTGTATACCCCAGTATCTAACCGGCAACTGGATAGCTCATAGATATCCCAGTCCCACACATAATCATTTAGGCGATCAGAACGAAACAAGCCATATTAAAAAGGTCCAGAGTTGTCCTCATAAAAGCATCAAAACAAAGTTACCGAATTGTAAGCTTCACGGTAAACCTAAAGATATATTTGCCAATCAAAAATTTGATCCTAAGATCCACACACCCAAAGCGCGTTATGTGCCCGAAGGTGCCGAAACCCAAAAACAATTGCCACGCTTACAATGGTCACCCTTGACCTCGAAAAGAGTACAAGGAAATGCTGTAACATTTCAAGGTTTTTCTCTTTTTTTTTATTGTATTTTTATTGTCTGTATTACTACTATAAATAACCGTTATTTTCTTAATCATCATTCAATTAACATCGCATATTAACCCAAAACATTCATGGAGTCATGTTTATAAGGTGCTCGATTTTTTTTTTAAAGCTTAAGATTATTAGCGTTTAAGACTTTAAGAATAGAAATTTCTTAATCAAAACTCATGCCATATTTTTATGATTCTTTTTATATACTCACAATTGGTACAAAAAAACAAAAACAAACAAAATAATTTCAAAAATTATTTTGGAACCAAACCAATCAACCCAAAACACTACTACCACCCTATACACTTGAACAGACTATGATTTTCCGAAACCACAACTACCACCGCCCCCTAAGGGGGAATTACTTGAACAGTTAGCAGCAGGTGAGTTTCATTTTAATGTGTTTTAATCATCAATAGATATGTATGTATGTATGTATGTAGGTATGTACGAGTGGATGTGATTACAATTTGCAAATGTAAACTTGTTCCATATTATTTAAAGCCATGCAACTGGCCGTGCTAGTGTTGTCATTTCTATTTCTATTTGTATTTCATAAAAAAAAATCCGCAAATCGATATTCTAAATCAATGAGTCAATCAAGCATTGACCTGTATTTCTTCAATACTCAACACGAATACCATCAAACCACCATCAAAACCACACCAAACTGCGCATGGCTTCTTTAAGAGCCACAACGTTAAAGGCAGTTAATGAAAAATAACGGTAACTACGTAACCGTTAGTCACAATCAAAATAAACGGGAACAATAAACAAACAGTTGCGTTAAATTTCATTTTTTCCACAATTATTCGCGTTATTTAAAGAATCTCTTTTCTTTTTTGGTTTAAAAATTTGTTCAAAAATAAAAGAAAAAATGTATTTTACAAATCAAAATCGATCCCAGCCCCAAATGAATGGATCACGAGATGCCCATATGGCCTATACAATAAACACGACAAACAAGGGACCAGAATATCTACATCATCCGGCACGTTCTGTGGCATTCAATAATAACAACCAACACTACAGCTCCTATTGTGACATTACGAACTGCGGTAAATTATTGTGGGTCTATCGAGATCCTCATAAATCGCGTAGCGCTTCAGCATTAGTGCCGGAATACAACACATATGACGTGGACATAAGGACAGGCCAACATAATCTGCCCTATACACCGCAACCCACAGAAAGGCAGGCCTATTTGGCCAATCAGAGTGCCATCAAGACAGCGCTTCCATTAGTTATGAGACAACAACAACAACAACAACAACAGCAGATGTCCAACAGGAGAGCTGCATGTAGGTTCTGAAATTGAAAGTTTTCATTTCATTTTTTTTTTTGTTTAATGTGTTGAGCAAACATTCCTCAAATTGATTGAAAAAATGCACACGTACTGCCTGGAGAAATAAATTAAAACAGTGCGTCATCAATATTCAAATGAAAACATCAAACGAGGCGAACCGTATAGTGAAGCGTGTGAAATCGTTAATTTGCTCAGCTCAGAAGCAATTACATTTCGAAAGCTCAATTAAAAATTGCAATCTAACTGTTGCATCTAATCAACTTTATCCTACAGCTGTAATTAAAAAATATGTCTCTTCATCTTTACAAACATCAAAATACGAGGCGTGTCCTCAAAGTAAAGGGCCTTATCAATTACACGAGATTGGGTTTCTTTGCTTGTTTCGCCGAAACAATCAGAGGCAGAACTGTAAAAGGAAATCCATGACTTTTACTTAAAATTGCACGTTTTATTTATCCTCTGATACCCACTGACTGCTATAAATGTGTATACAACAATTATGAACATCACTGTAAAAGAATTTTTTGCAAAAACAAAAGTGTAATTCTAGTTTTGATCATGTGTATCATCATCGTCAGAGATTGGATTTGTATTGTAAATCGCGAAAGCTTTCTTATTTTAAAAGAGTAAACAGAGCACGGAAATAGTAAAAAAGAATAAAAATTCTACTCAAAATCTATTCCGAAATAATCGCTTCAGTGGCGATAAATCCAAGGACTTCAAGGACTGCAAGGCTATCCCTAACAATATCCATCTCCTAGTTTTTTATATCTAATATTTCCATTTAAAAACCAGAACTATAGTCGGTTAGCGTGCTTAACTGAGAAATCTTCTTGTCTTTAGGTTAGATGCCACCCCTTAGGACTGAGAACTGATGTCAGGTCTCATCATCGCGTAAACTTTGGAAGACAATTAAATGCCATTCGACTTATTGAACATGAGGATATCGAATATAGCCTGTACAGGCCGATTATATATAGTCCACTGAAGTCGCCGTAGTCTAGTAGGTAGTGTGTTGGCCTTACGTTTAGACCACGGTTCAAACTCCAGGTCAGACATCAGAACGAAAATATGAAAAAATATTTCTTCGGTGACTTTCTCTCGGCAGATTTCTGGCAAAAACTCTGAGAGCAAATTGCCATGAAAAGTTTCTGAAAAATCTGTCGTTCAGAGTCGACTTTAAACTGCGGGATCCGCCACCCATGTATAAAATTAACACACACAACATAAGTGGTGTGATAAACTACACCCATAATCCTGTCTTAAGGATTGTAATGACCAATTATGTACGTATTTATGTATAATCGTTGAAATAGAATTCATGAAAATATCGAATATATGTAGTCTGTACGGGCCGATTCAATAGCACACTACGCTTTCAATATTTTTCAATATTTATTTGAGAGACTCACATGCATTTATACGTTGTTGTCTTCGAAACATAAATTCATTTGAAAATATTTTTCAAAATAGTTCGCAAAGAGCTTAAATTCTTTCATATGCGTACCCTGACTTTAACTCGCAAATACTCGTATACCGTTGTTTGCATAGAGAGTGAGAGAGAGCTTTCAGTGCTTAATTGAAAAAATTGTTGGAAAAATAAAAACGAAAAAAAAGACTTAAAAACAAGCTAAAACTCACAACAATAGCAAGCAAATTCACGATCATGCACATGACATTGGCTGGTCTGAAAGCAAAATATTCCTAACCGATCATTTAGTTTAAAACGTTCTCTTAAACAGTGAACTACAGATAGTCAGTCAATCACTTGGAGATTTAATACGTTTATCGATTGCGCGCAAAACGAACGTGAAAACTTTACAGACTTTTGTTAGGCAAAAAAGAAAAGAAAAATAAGTTTAAAATTTATTTTTGTTAAATAATAAATAAATAAATAAATAAATAATATTTATTTAGTTAATAAAAGCAACAACAAATAACGTGTGTGCATGTGTGTTATCTAATAAATAGTTGGCTTATCAATTAACAAATATTTTTTGGTGAATGCCACTCAGTCAGTCAGGCAGCCACTTAGCCAACAACCATGGTGTACTCGTATAAGTGTTGAATGGAAAAAATTGAAAAAAAAATTAAATTTTCCCCCAAGTTTAAAAAGTACGATAACAACAACGAAAACTAAGAAAACACGAACCTTTTTGTTTTTAGTACCGCAAAGGTAAACAATAATGTAATATTACAACAAAAACAAAAAAATAAAAAAAATAAAATAACGACAAATTGTTTAAACAATTTCACAAGTCATAAAAAAATAAAAATAAAAAATAAAATTGAAAACTTAAAACGAAAGATTATTAAAGCAGCCACAACAGACGGTGGTGGTCAAGCACTTACAGAGAAAGTGAAACTCTATTACACCAGGCCAGGCACATAAAAAATCTAAAACATCGTGAAAAACGTATTATCTTTCGATTTTTTTTTTATTTAATTTGTTTCTTTTTTTTCTTTCTTTTAATAAAATAAAATAAAACGAAATGAAATGAAATCAAGTAAAAATATTTAATGTTAGCCATGAACTAGAATATGAACATATTTTTTCTTCTTTATTTTTCTTTTAGCCAGCCAGCCAGCCAGCAAGCCAATCATGCATGATTTTTATGTCAGGGATGGCTATAAAGCCCAGCTTTGTTTTTTTTTTTTTTGTACAGCTCACTAGCAAGTACAACATTTGAATATCATTAAACACATGCTGCAAGCCTGTATAAGCTACATAGTATGAGAAAATCAAAAGAAAAAAATACAAATCTACTGCAGAGTCGAATTTCCTAAGAAACAAGTATTTTTGTGAGATTTTTTTCTTTTTCTTCCTCTTCTAGTAGTAGCAGTAGTTCTTCCTCTCTTTCCAAATAAGAAAAATGCAAGAAAAAAGGTTCAAAAATTTAGGCTCTCATAGATTAACAGGGAAAATCGCATGAATAGCGAAACTAGTGAAATAAGGTGACTACTACACACAATTTTATTTACTATTCCTTCATACTGCATTTGTCCCCTTGAAAGTTGTACCCCTTTCATCCGTAACAGATTGGTGCTTATGTTTCCAGTTATCCTTGAAACTGCAATGCAATGTTTATCTTCTAAATGAATGCCAAGCATCCATTCTCTTATGGCGGAATTCAATTTTGGCTCAAAAAATGCATTTTTTTTAGGTCGCTTAATGTAGATGCTGTTTAGTTTAGTTTAGTTTAGTTAGATCCGTTGTCGTCTTAAGCAATTAAAGCATAATTATTCTCATTATATTTCTTAAAAATTAATGGAAGATTTCATTTTCTTCTAGATTAGATGGTGATACATGAACCCACCACAAGCCATTAAAAGCCCTTGCTTAGAAAGATCCAATTTTGAGATACCTGCTAAGGATAGTTAAGATGACTTTTACAATTAGTTTGATTCTATTTACCTATTTCTATTTACCTATTATTGAAGATGCTGCATTGTTTTCTATTCTTCCTTGTTTTTCAGCAACCGTTTGACCTTATTTCGATCCGTCACCGCTAGACCTGACACCCGTATTCTTACTTACTTACTTAACTGGACATTAACACATCCTTCCAGGCGCCTCTGCTCCTTGCTAGCATATGCAAGTTGGTCATACCAATCGATGTCAAGGCTTCCTCGATCTGGTCTTCGCAACGCAAACAGGGTCGGTCTCTTCGCCGACTTCCGCAAATCTCCGCATCAAATACCCCTCTCGCAGGAGAATCCTCCTCCATTCGAACGACATGGCCGAGCCAGCGCAACCGCTGGATGTTACTATGCTGAACAACGTCCATGTCGTTGAGGAGCTCAGCTCACTGTTGAATTGGAAGCGGAAATTCTTGCGTTTTGGTATTCACTGGATAATATTTTTACGTGGTGGGTTCCAAGCGCTACGCACAACCCAATTTTATTGTCCAGGGGATTGGACTTCGCTGCACGCATTAGTTAACATTTAGAGGGTGCCAGTATGTCATCCATACAGCACAGTATGGGGCTGGATGGAGGCTGCGTGTCAGCTTGAATACAGCAATATGTCCTGGAGATTGCCACGTTGACCACAGTCAGAAACTTTACCTTGTTTGCATGCATCCCATCCCTCCCGTATTCTTACATATTCCTTTCAAATATTTGTCGATTCTTGTCGGTCAAACTGGGCTGTCCAAACTGTTGCTCCCTATTTATTAGGGCTCTTATAAGCAGCACAATGTCACTTCATACCCTTATCATTCACTTTGAATACAATTTTGTTTGCAATAAGGTTTTATAACTTCATATGTCATATAAGGCCGCCTCAAAAGAAAATGTCTTATGGTCCCTAAATAGTACTTATTACCCAGCATTTCCCTCTGTTATTTAGAGGACAAACAATAGAAGAAAAGTAATATTTGGAACACTGACATTTTTTTATTTTGGATCTGTATATTGTCTGTAAAGATTTATTTTTATTTTTTTTTTGGAAATTTTATTTAATTAACGGATGTTATAAATCGTTTAACTCTTAAAAGCAACACCCAGCCTTAAAAGAGCTCTTTCTTTATCTGAATTTAAATTGTTTTAAATTGTTTTTAATCTAAAAGATGTCTTTCTTTTGTGCTGCAATTAATAACGCATTTTATAGGTATTTATCTTTATTTTCTTTTTTTAATACACCCTACATTAGGTGTAATGTGGTATAATATGTAGAATGTAGTGTAGTTTTCTTGAATAAAATTTTCAAAAGTGTAAGCGGCATTTTTAGTTGATTTCTTTCTTATCGGAAAGTTTAAACAAGTCTTCTGATAACTCTGAAATCCACTGCCCTACTTCAATGTAATTAAAGTAAATAAAGGAAAACAATTCTTTTTTAATTCAATCTAAAGCAGTTTCTCAAATCTGTTGTTCGGATTCGAAGTTAAATAGTAAATCATACATGGATAAAATTAGTACACACTGTATGGCATCTTGAAATCGAAGATTTCTTATAATTACGATCGGATGTACCAGCTTGGTACTCATAAGAACTGCTTAACCAAGGATGTTGGACTATTAAGCGAATCACTATCGCTTTTCTTTGTCCCAAAAGAATACAATACTTCTCTAATTCACCAAAACTCAGCTTTGTGGGTGTTTTTTTTTTGCCTCAGACGATTCGATAACAGACTCTATAGGTCCCAAAGTCGCAGTAGTCTAGTAGGTAGTGTGTTAACTTCTTAGACGTAAGGCCACGGTTCGAACCCCAGGTCAGACATTAAAACGAAAATATAAAAAAAATATTTTTTCGGCCACTTCCTCTCAGCAGATGTCTGGCAAAAACTCTGAGAGCAAATAAAATTGCCATGAAAAGTTTCTCAAAAAAAAAGAGTGTTGTTCGGAGACCCCGCCACTCATGTATAAAATTAATACATACAATATTAGAAGTGTGAGAAACTAGGTCCATAATCCTGACTAAAGGGTTGTAATGACCAATTACGTATGTATAGGTCCCAAACATTTTCTGTTTGCTGGTTTTGGGTTTTCGCTTTTCATTCGTATTACAAAGTATCGCTACTTTTCTTCATTTAAAACGTGCTATAGAGTGTTTAAAAGTCATCTTGACCTTATAAGCCAGTACTATTCATTTAATTTAATTTTAAAGTGTAACTGCGCTACAATTTCTTCACTCATGCATTCTCTACTGCATAAAGTCAACGCACCACACATCAAACACACACACACACACACGCACAAACACACTCACACCATGTACTCAGAGGAACTCATATAATCCATTACAAGTACAATTGGAGCCCAAAACGCTTAATGTGTCTGGTAATAATCTCTGTTCGCTAAATTAGCCAATTGGATGAAGTACGAGTACATACCACCAGTACGAACAAGCATATGAAGTAAATAAACTTTGTGAAGTGAAAACAAAGCGAAATCAAATGAAAATAAAATAAAAAAACAACAACAAATTAAAGTTACTTTCTATTGTAAGAAAAACAAAAAAAAAAGAAGGAAATCCACAATAAACTTGGCAGGGGAAGGAAAAAGACATTCAAGACGTCAACAGATGATCAAATAAATGTTGCTGATGACGATGGTGATGGTGATGTTCATGCCGATAATGATGATCGTGTTGTGTTTTGTTTTGTTTTTTTAGAAATTTATTTATTTTTTTATTTTTAACAGTCATTTTTATTTCTTTATTTATTAATATTTTTTATTAATTTGTATCGCATGTTTAAGAATGTGTGTGTGTGTGTCTGGTGTGTGATTTCTTTTTGTTGTTGTTGTTTTTTTTATAGCAAATTGTCTTCCGATAACAGTTTATTGACATTGAAATAAATTATTTATTAATTTTATTATTTTTTTATTTTAATTTTGATATTGATTTTGATTTTCTTGCTATTTTAGCTACTTAAAGTCACTTCAAATTGTTTTATTTTTTTTTTATTTTTTATTTGAAATTCGATTTCAGTCTGTGTCTGATGACTCCCTTTTGATTTGTATTATCAGTTAATTTTGTTTTTTGGGTTAATTAAACATACAGTGTTGATTTGAAAGGTTTTTTATGGTTCTTATTAGTTAAAGCCGAGACAATAAATTTAAAGTGAATAGTTTTTATTAAGGACAATTTAATTTCATGTGTATGTGTAGAAAAGATTTAAAATTAAAAATAATTTCTTATTAATCGCATCAAATTCCAATTGAATTCAATGTATCCACTACCAGCATGGTTCATAGTACAGATTTTTCGCAAGGCGGCTTGATATTATTTTACCGATAATGTTTTGACTTGAAGCAGAAATGATAAAGAGAAGTTGACTGGATTCAATACCAGAAACTTCTTCCAAAACCTGGTCCTTGAGTGGTGGACTGTGCACTAGTTGTTCGAAGAACGAGGTATTGTTGCTCACAAGAAGAGTCAGGATCCTGAATTTCAGACTCCCTAGCATATAGAAATAGGTACTGAATCTTGCGCACTAATCGCAAAGCCTGGGTACGTTTTACACTCTACGTCAAGTTGGAAAAACCACGGCGGTTAACTAAACCTGTTGCAAACTGTTTGGCAGACGTTGGAGTCCTAATTCCAGACTTGTACTCTGAATGTACTCAGCCATAGTTAAACCGGTACACACTTCGGTACATTGTTCGATTTGTGGACGTCAGAATTGAGTGTGGACGTGCTAACTCATAGTGGATCTACGGACTAGAGCAAATTGAACACCTTACGCCTCTTGTATTGGTCGACCCATTATTTCGAGTCGCGGACATCAGAAATGAAACTGTGGTCGGGTCAACTAGCTGGGAATTTACCTCAAATGTACCTAATGGGGCCGTAGTCTAGTAGGTAGCTTATATGTTGGCTTATTAGAAGTGAAGCCAGGGTTCCAAATCCAGATCAGACATCTCCAACAAAATGAAAAAATATTTCTTCGGCGACTTCTCTCAGCAGATCTTAGTAAAATCTCTGAGAGTAAATAAAATTGTTCGGAGTCGACTTTAAACTGTAGGTCCTGTTACTCATGTATAAAAATTAACACACACAACATAAGTGGTGTGGGAAACTAGGTCGTGATCCTGACTGAAGGGTTGTAAAGACCAATATTGTATGTATGTATGTATGTATGCATCTAATGGGCCATCATTGGAGTCTCTGTTGGAGCCTGTTAAAGGAAAGGAAAGGCAAAGAAAGGAGAGCAACTGACTCTTGTAAATTTACAAGATTAGTACAGTATGAAGGACCGTTGAGATTAGAGGCTATTTTAGTTGGATACAATCATCTGGTTACGTTATTTGGTTTATAAATAATATCGCGAGAGATAACAATCATCATTATAAGGGACACACGTTATCATCGCCAATAAATTCGATTGTCAATTCTATGAAAGCTTTAAAACAAAATTGAGCACCTTGTAAGTTGCAAATGAATACATGAATACATGTACATATATGTACACAATAATATTTAAAAAAAATCTGAGTGTATTCATTACGCTCAAGTTACTGCTTAATAATGACATCACAAAGTACAGAATAATTATGAGAATAAGTGTAACATGCGTTTATTGATTACCAACCACTATTTATTAGGGGGACAAAGACGTATGATATGGTCGCATAAATGATAAATGACTCATACAATTATTACAATTTACTTTTAATTGTTTATTTATATTTATTTAATTCATATTGCATTTCCTATCCATTTTTTTTTCTTTCATTTAGTTTCACCCAATCGTTATTATGAATCGGACGTAAATATACACTTCAAGACACCGGTACGTCAAGAATTTAAATATCCCCTCTCCGAGGAAGAATTAGCCATACGCCAGGCGGAACAAATGCAAAAATTATATCGAGAAGAGAGACGCCGTAAATACCTGCAAGAATTACAAGATATGAATTCACGTCGTCATACGGATAACTTTACGCCATCACAAAAGTCACCCATACCCTTAAATCGTTATGATGATTTTCCCGCTGATTTGGCGCCAAAAACGGGCATCAATCAAGTTAAATCGGTAGCCAGGGCTTTATATAACTTCCAAGCACAGAATTCCAAGTGAGTGTGAAAGAAGAGTGTGATTTTTAAAAAGAAATATTTCAAAAAACAAACAAAAACATTCATTTATTGCAGAGAACTGAGCTTTAAGAAGGGCGACATCATTTATATCAGACGTGCCATTGATAAGAATTGGTATGAGGGTGAGCATAATGCCATGATTGGCTTATTCCCCGCTAACTATGTGGAGGTAAGTGAAACCTATTTTCGATTTTGATGCCGCAATATTAAGTGCTTTTAGTGATTAAAGTTGTATCGTTAATGACCATTATAAAGAGAAAAAAAGTTTTCTTTTTTAATTTTATTGCTGATTTGTGGTTTAATGCCGCCTTTAATTTTATTTAATGACTGGACAATTTCTTTTGTTTGACTTTCTTTGGCATGATTTATTTTATTTACAATTATTAAGACGTTTTCATTTTTTTCTTCTACATTTCTTATCACTCTACTGTTCTTTCTCTCTTATTATTAAGACTGACACCGTTTTTCTTTTTTTAATAAATAAAAATAAAATTCAATATAAATATCATCAACAGATGACTTTTTAACAAATTTCTTTCACAATTATTTTCATATTTGAAAAATATTTCCAGATAATCAATAAAGAAGCCACATATCCCGTGCAAATTCAAAGCACTGCTTATCGTAAACCTTCTGAAGGTCAGGCGAGAGCCAAATATAATTTCCAAGCTCAATCAGCTGTTGAGCTATCACTTAACAAGGGTGAATTAGTGGCCTTAACACGAAGAGTCGATGACAATTGGTTTGAGGGTAGAATTGCAAATCGTAAAGGCATATTCCCCGTATCATACGTAGAGGTAAAAACGAGTGCATACATATATTATATAAGAAATTTAGTAAAAATAAATTCCTCTTAACAGGTACTTACTGATATTGGTGCTGAAGATATAGCGGCCCGCACTACCACCATACAAAATGCTCGTCCCACATTAGATGCTTTACGCACAAATATCAATAATGAATTCAATACACTGACCCGCAATGGTAATCAGCCACCGAATGCCATATTAAGAGAAACACGTAATCATAAAACTGATATTTTACATGTCGACACCAGTTCAGAACCTTTAATGTAAGTTCAGAACCATTTTTGTTTTTATTTATTTAAAATTTATTTCTTATTTTATTTACAATATCTGTTGTAGATATCGTGCTCTTTACAAATACCTTCCACAAAACTCCGATGAATTGGAACTGCAAGAAGGTGATATTGTGCACGTTTTGGAAAAATGTGATGATGGCTGGTATGTGGGCACTTCTCAACGTTCTGGCTGCTTTGGCACATTTCCCGGCAACTATGTGGAAAGGGTTTGAAAGAACCCCTTTCTCCTCCAGCAACAGGATAGTGTAAATTTAGCTGAATGATTGAATGTTATGTAGAACTCGAAATCTAAATAGCAGTTATACAAAGAAAACTAAAAAACAAAAAAAAATAAGAAAAAAAATTTTAAATTGTTTGTTAAAGATATGAGATATTATTATACCAATGTTGTTAAACACTTTTTATTAAATCTAATATTAATATTAAAACATTTATTTATTGTTTGTTAAAAACAATTGAATAATTTTATTATCCTTACAAAAAGTCATTCAACAACACTTTAAAAGCAATAGTTTGTTACAACAAGAGAAAATTTATTTTGCACCCAGAAATTGTTTACCAAGTTTTGATATATTAGCCACCACCAACCACCACTATTATTAATTTTTAATTATAAATTCTTATTGTTTTTTTTTGGCAATTATTTTAATAATTTCATTCACGTTTTATGTTTTGTTTTTTTAACTAGTCAAAGCTAAATCCCAAATGTAATTCAATTTTATTTTAATTTAATTTCAGTTTTAAATTTATTTTATAATAATAATTTTTAGTTTCTTCGTTTATTCCTTAACGTTTTTTTCCATTAATTTTATTTATTATTATTATTGAAAGAAAAGGTTCTACTGTTGTGGTCTAAGTGTACCAATAATATTTAAATAATTTATACAAGCAATGTTTAAAATTTAATACAAAAAAATAAAGAATAATTTTGTTAAACTTGTTATTAATTTTAATCACAAAAATTTATACAAAAAAAAGAAAAAAATAAATAAAAAAATATTTACGTTATAATAATAATTAAAATTTTTATTAACAATGCCGCTTTTAAGATTATTTTTCATTATTTGCATACTCGTATACAACAAATCTAACATTAATATTATAAAACGATACAAATTTAAAATTAATAATACATACATAATAATACCCAAAAAACAAAAACAAAAATAAAACAAAACAAACAAACCTCCACAAATGTTGCAAATTGTAATAAATAATAAAAACAAAAACAAAAAACAAAAAACAGAAAAAGTTAAAAATTATTTTTTATTTTTAAACGGGGTCTATTGATTTACAGGAGCCTTCCTATAAGATGAAAGCAATTATGAGTGACAAAGGATGTCTTATAAATGCCATTCGCATGCATGATAATATTTGAACATAATCATGGCATCGCCATTGCAACAGCCCCTCCATGTACAGTCAGTAGGCATTAAATCTTCCTGGTGTGTTGTATGTTACACCATCTGCAGTGTCTTCCAGTCTGCTATGTGAAAGACGAAAATGTCTCCAAACAAGCCAGGCGGGTATTAAAGCTCTGGATGTATAGCGGTCGATAAAGCGGAGACCCATCTCACTTACAGAGACACAACAACAAACATCAACCAAGATAAGAGCGTGTAAAAATTTCGCCATATTTCGATTTGGGTTTATTGTGTTTTTTGTTGGATTATTGCTATGTTCAAATACTACTAGTCCTTTGTTTACGTACTCTTTTCAATGGAAATGAAAGTCCTTGAAGGAAACATTTATTGTGACAGGTGTCAGTTAATCCGTTAACGACCACGCGGAGGTAATGATCGCATGAACTCAATTAATTCCTAGAAGAAAACATTTATTGTGACAGATGTCAGTTAATCCGTTAACGACCACTTGGAGGTAATGACCGCATGAACTGAATTCTTGTATCAACTTAAAGAAGTCGTGAGATGCAGATTAAACAACAAATATTCCAAGAATATTTCATCACTTGCAAGCAAGTTATTGGCAACAAATGAATTCATTTTAATAAACAAAGGAAAAAATATCATAAAATTGTACTCTGAGTTAAACTGAAATCATTTGTAAAGGCAAGAAAAATTTACTTCGAAGTCTATTTACAAAATTAAATGCCTTCAGAAAATGTGTTCCCTAATCGCAGGCATACATACATATATTTAAAATGATGTACAAACGAATTTTATATATAAAGTTTCTTAGAAAATTATTTATCAGGATACATATAAGCAAGGCTATACATACATACATACATAATTGGTAATTACAACAGCTTCTCACACCACTTATGTTGTGTGTGTTAATTTTATACATGAGTAGTGGGACCTACAGTTTAAAGTACACTCCGAACGACAGATTTTTGAGAAACTTTTCATGGCAATTTTATTTACTCTCAGAGTTTTTTCCAGAAATCCGCTGAGAAGTCACCGAAGAAATATTTTTTTCATATTTTCGTTCTGATGTCGAAGTAGGGTTTGTACCGTGGCCTTACGTCTAATAAGCCGACACACTACCTACTAGACTACGACGACTTTATAAGCAAGGCTATAACGATGAAAAAACTATTGAAAAACAAGCAGCGATATTCGAATTTCGGAGCGTATTAATTAGCTTTTATTTTAAACGTAAGTAAACGTAATTAATTTTAAATAATTATTTCAAGCTTAAAATCATTTTGTTTAATGTGCATTTTTATTCTTTTTTACAACCAAGTAGAGCGAATATATTAAAAAATATTACCTTAAGCTTGAAATAATTCATAAAAAATCTATTTATAAATTTTAACTAAGATAAGTAAGTATTCAAGTTACTTTACAAAAAATTACTAAAAAAAATATTAAAAGAAAAACAACAACAACAATTAGTTTTTATCAAAAATGAAACTTCTTTTATTAGTAAAAACAGTTTAGAATAATTAATTTGTTTTTAATAATAATAATTATTTATATTTATAAAATTAGTTTAACTTAAAAATTAATAAACTATGTATGCTTATATATACGAATTTTATAAAAAAAAATTATTGTTTCTCATTTTAAGGGATGCACACAGGCTAATTAGTATTGAGTTAATTTATAGCCAATAATTTCATTATATAATGCACAATATAATTTAAATAAAAAAAAACAAATTAATTTTGAATTGAATATAAAAGTTATAAAAAGAACTTTGTTTGAAAAGAAAAAAAAAACCCTTTAAACCATATTTAAAAATAATAATAATAATACTTGTTTCTTTTTGTTAAAAAGAAATTCTCTATATGTGTATATACATATACAAATATATACATACATATGTATGTAATCTAATATGTATATACATACATATTTAGATTACAAATAAACTTAACATTTTTTTAAAAAAATTTTGTTTGCCAAAATCGAAAATAAAAATAAAATTTTAAATTTACAATTTTACAACTATTACGTTACATTGTTAATATTTATTTTTGTTTTTTTTTTTATTAAATTTATTACTGGCTTTTATTTTAGTAGTTAAAATGGATTGTAATTTTGTATCACATTTGATAATATTATCCATGTAAATAAATATACAATATTTGTTCAATTTATTTTAATTTATATTATAAATATTTTCATTTTAATTGTTTAATTGAATTTCTAAGTTATTCCATTTTTTTTACTTTTTCTATTCATTATATTTTATATGAATTGTTTATAAAAAAATAAATTATTTTATTTATACTATGTAGCTATAAACAAATAAAAAATTATAACAATAAAGCTAACTACATAACTATCTACGTATGTACATACATATGTACTATACATGTATGTACGTATGTACATTGTAACTACTTATTAAATTTACTTAAAATAAATTCTATTTATTTCATCTACTGCTAAACTCTCTTCCTACCTATTGGCTCAGTGGTCTATATAGTTTGCTATTTACAAAGAAAATTACAAAATAATATACGAAAAGAAAAAAATATATAATTTTTCTTTTAATTACTTACTTGAGTGGATAATAATAATGAAATACTAATAATAAACTAATAAAAATAATTAATGCTCCTCTATATTGTCAATGGTTTTTTATTTGAATGTTTTCGATTTCGTAATTGTTTAGGGTATACACACAGGACCTATTTTTTATTTTTAATATTTATTACAGTTTCATTTATCGGTATCGCATATTATTTTTTCTTAAATGTTAATAGCTTAAATGTTAGCTTTTTATTGTTTAATTATACAATTTTTTAAGTTCTTTGAAGCTTTGAACACTACACATCGAGAGATTGCAAAGAGTTTATGGGTTTTGTTCAAACAGCGCTGGATCTTCTCAATAGCGAAGCTATCAGAGTAACAAGTAAAGCAATTAGAAAGAAACGTCGAAGAATGGCTTGAAAGAACGGGTTAAATTAACAAAAAATCGACTCCTGAATAATGAAAATGAGAGCCGCCAATGGATATGAATAAAGCCTTGCGCGCCAGTTAACAATCCCATTGTAAAACCGACATTTGATGGTGTTAGTATTATGATGTGGCGGTGTTAGGGGATGGAAGGGGTAGAGATGTGCATCCGACTATCTGGATGAATGAATGTAAACCAATATATTGAAAATCTTAATCAAGATTTATATAGCATTCTAGAAGAGTAGAACTATACAGTGTCGGACATTATAACCGACAAGATAACGATCTGAAACCCACATCCCCTGTTACTAAATTAATTTCTAGTGCTCGATTCTCCCCTCCAACCTAAACCTACTTGGATTGAAATAAAACGCTCAATTTGTAATAACTCAACAGAATGTTTAGCAAAATGGAACCAAAGTTTTGCAGAAATGTAGTCTAGGCTATGCCAAAACGATCATATTAAATATTTATGTAAAAAAGTTGTCTATGTAAACAATTCGTTGAAAGAAATTTTATTTTTCGAATAAATAAAATAATTTATTTTCACACACACAGTATTTTATAAGGCATAGGTTTATGATACCAACAGATCGACATAAAGTAAGTTAACACACCGTATTTTAGTCCTTTATCCTTTTGTGTTGACAGTGTCCTAAAATAATTCTTATTCAAGGCTGTTTAAATAATGATTCTGCATAACAATTATAATTTAGGGTCGTCTTATACTAACAACAGGTATAAAAGAGGTTTATTTCACCTTTTCTTTGTTCCCGGAATATTCCAGGGTGCAATTATATTGTTTTATAAGTCTTTGTGCATTTCCTTTTGCAAACTAAACATTCTGTTAAAGTTTTTGTTAATTTCCAAGCATCTGTCCTGTACATGAACAGGTAAATTATTAATTCGTCTCGCGGATATTCCCAGGAATTTAGCCAATACTCTTATAAATCGCACAATGTGAAGAGGACTACTGCGTAGTAAGAACCATAGAACATGGATTTTGAAAAGGAAAAATAGCGATTAGTGTTGAAGGATTTTAAATGAATTTTAGCGAATTCCCATTGTAAAACAAGAAAAGGTATTTGTTTGTGAAAGATTTAACACATTCAGGTAATACGACTAAAAGATGAATTCAATGCTAACACATGGACGAAATATGTTGTACGACAGGACGGTTATTACCTGTTTATAGGAATATTTAAGACTGTCAGTCTGCTAGAAGATTGCTTTACATACAAAATAAAATCATTTACACAATATATGGATGTATTAGCGGGAATACCGAAGCGGGAATACCGAAAGCGGAAATTTTGTAATGCTTACATATGTTATACTAAAGTAGATTTAAATATTATTTTACTATCCAGGTGAATTTTATCATACTAAATAAATGAAACTGTAAAAATATATTCAATAGCTATTATAAAGTAAATTATCTTGTATAAATAGTAGATTTAAGATTATTGGAATACATAGTTACAGTAACAGATCATAAGTTTACATTTGAATTTCTATTCTTTTGTTACTTCTTTAGAAGTACACACATTGAGATTATATTTATCGTTTTTTTTTTGTTGTTCTTATAATGCCATTTAAATATTTCATTTTATAATTATGTTCAGGGGTATTGAGGATTACTTTGAATTCTGTTCTGCTTACGTATTACGTATGTGTCTCAAATACCCCTAATAGTCTAAAAAAGCTGCCTTTTTCTTTGTTATACATACAATTATTTTTATTTAGTATACATCAATCAAAAGCTATTTTTTTATTTATTATTATAAAACATATAGTATATTTGCCTTTAGAGATCTTTTCCTTTTATATACAAAAAGTTCTCAAAAACTATATTATAAATATGTTCGAAATTTGTATTACAACGATATGTGGAATGTTTTGTAACATGGTGTGGGTTATAAACGTTTAATTACCCAAAAGAAAAAAAATAAAAGGATTTCAAAGGATATTAACAAAAATATTCCATAAACAAAATAAGATTTATTTTGAGATTTATTTTACGTTGTTGTTTTTTTTATGAGAAACGTTTTTTTTTTAAACAATATTTTAAAAATCTTTCAAACTTATATACATAGATATTAACAGCAAGGATGTGTAATAGCCAACAATATAAATTAAAATGAAAGCACATCAGTTATTCATTCTATCGTATTTAATAATGAATTTTTCCACAAAGATCACAAATAGAAGAAAAATTTACAATTAACAAGGAATTTTATTTGTCTTAGAAGTCTATTCCTATAGTAAAATTTATTAAATATGTATATTTCTTTTCAAAATAAAAAAGAGAATATCAAACCGATCAACAGTTTGTTTCAGATTTAAATCTAACAACACCGACACTTGCTAGAAAAAATTTTTGTTTAAAAATATTTGTAATTTAAATAAACAGACAGACACAGCATATAATTTATAAAAACTGTATTAAAAAAAATTAATTAAATTGCCTTATGAAAGAAAAGGCCATTAAAAATTAAATTAAATGAAAAATAAAAATATACGTATAGTAGGTAGCTAACATCAATCAAAAAACATCCATTCAATTTACTTTTTTTTTTTGTATGATCACCTAAAAACTAATGATTTGCGAAACAAACAAAAACGCTTAACTTATGTCTGTATTTACTTATGTATATAAACTTAATATGTATGTAATCGATTGATTGAATACTCACATTTTGATTATTGATTAACTTTTGTTTGTTGGTAGTCGACGATTTTAAATTTTAATTATTATTTCAACAATAACTTGCAAGATCAACGTTCATCATAATCAGCATCATCATCATAATCGTAATCATCATGATTGTGACATATAACTTAACAAATAATAAAAATATATTAGAAGACACACTGTAGGTAGGAGATAATTTAGCAGTAGGCCAACTATTATCCCGTCCCGTGCCTGCCGTTCTCGAAAAGGCCCTTCTTGAAGAAAGGCGACAATTGAGCCAAAGAGGCTCTCGTTAGGCCAGGGCCACCAGATCCTTCATATATTGGACTTTGAGGTATACGCGAGCAGACTACGAATAGCCTACGCAAATACAATTCCAATAAACGACGACGATGTTTAGCTACCGTTTCACTATTCGAGGAGAATATTTCACGACGCGGAAATGGCAAGGCGGTAATCTGAAAAACAAAGAACAATAAATACACACACATTATTCAAAATGCTTAAATTTATATCTTTATTCTGGTAACATACCTTGGCCCCATAGGTATTTCGCATGCTCAAATGCAATTCTCTGAAGCGGCTATAACGTCGCAATATATTTAATTTACCATCAGGCAAAATAATGCGAATTTCATATTCATAATGCGTCTGTTTACCAGCTCCACGTATTACAAATGTTGGTATTGTTATAACATGTTCCGTTTCAGCTAAAAATCAAAAATATAATTGTACAGACATAAGTAATGAAATATTTTATCGAATTTAACTTACAAAAATCTCTGACTGAAGGCCATGAACGTGCCATATTTCTATTGTAGGTGGCATCTTCCATAGCAGATGTCGTTTCGCCTCTGAAACGTGTTGAAGTCTCTACACCCTCCTCATTGTCGTATTCCAATTCGTCAGGCTGTGTTGTTTGACAGCATAAATAATGATCTTGTGCTGTATGTTGACCCGATTCAATCATATGTTTTTCAATTCTTATATAACGTTTCTGCAGTTCCTGCAGTTCGGCAATTTGTTCATCCAACATGGCCTTGTTGACATTCATTTCGAGATTTTTCATAATTAAAGCCTTTTGTGCAGCAATTTTTCGTCTTAAACTATGCATGGGACAGTGGGCAGGCATACTATCGGAATTGGCGCTTATTTCACAGGAGGAACAAGAAGCTGTCTCCTCATCCGAATTGCAAGAATTTTGTTGGACCTCCTGATCCAAGACCGCATTAGTGCTGTCATTGTTATGATTGTGGTGGTTGCCAGATTTAATCGGATCTAAGCACACACCACTGTCACTCATCAGAGCATTGGTTACGTTGAGATTTTTTCTAACACTGCCACTTTTTGAGCTTGTCTGGGTATCTGTATTTGTGGCCATTGAGGAAGAAGCAGAAGATTTTGATTTTCTTATACCATCAGATATTGTATCATCGTCATCATCATCGTCAGCGTCATTATGAATGTCTTCTATTTCACCCGAAGATAAGGTACTACTACTCAATGGAGAAATTTCATCTTCAGCTATGGTCGGCGAACTGAGAGTTGAACAGTTTGTTTGAGCTGTATGAAAGGTATCACAGGTGGTTTCATAAGTATCAGTTCTCGATGAGATGTCATTCTCGGTTTGTACATTCATATCCGTTGTGGATTTCTTGTTTAAATTCAACTTTAGACTGTAAAACAGCATGTTAAACGGTTAAAGTTAAAATAATTTTTTTTTAAATTGAATTTAAAATTTACAAACCTTTCTCGTTTCATTTGCATATTGTCATTGTCGGCTTCCTTTTGTAAGCGTTCTAGGCGCAATTTTTCTAATTGCTCTTCAATTTGTAATAAACTTTCATCAACTTGTGCAATTTTTGTTGTACTAGCCTTTAGAATGCGTTCCTTTTCCGCCACCTGTTCATCTAAACGATGAATATCTTCATTCTAAAAGTATAAAACGATTGCATTAACTTCAATTTGAATTTAAAATAATTCAAAACTTATTATAATCTTACATTTCTTTTAACGGTGTCCTTTATAAATTGCGATGCGAATAAATCAAGTGATTCCGCTGCCTGTAATAATAAGTTATCGGTCAAAGGCACCGTAGGATCCACTTTAATATCAATCTGGATGGGAAGACAAATAACATATTAGGTTTGAATTTGAAGAATTTTAAATGCTAAATGTGGATGCCCAAAATACATATGTATGTGTGTAAAGAATAAATTCTAATTTAACAATGACAACAGCAACCAAAAAGTATTAACGAGCAATCCTACCTTTACACAGAGTTTGCTCTTCACAAAAATGGTTATTGTTTCCATTATTTAAATTAAAATACTCAAATACATTATACATATTTGATAGCATACATTATGTTTTAAATATTATTTTTAGTCAACACAAACCTCATCTAATTTGCCGCAATCTTGCAATTCCTGCAGCTCTTTGGCAACGTACTCAGAAAAATCACGTTTTTTCGAATCGAGCTGAGTTTGCAAAGCAGAGATCTGTCTACATACAATATCAGTCTAAAACAACCCAAAAACAAATAATAACTAAGAGTTAACAAAACTACTGTCAAATATGTACTTCAAAAGGAATAACTAACAATACATAGATCAAAACTAAAAGAAAAAGAGACAAGGATACCAATGATTACCAACCTGAACTTTTTCATTGTTTTTTTCCCATAACAGCATATCCTTTCTGGCCAATAACTCTTCCTCACGGCAGCGTAAGAATTCCAAACTGTTTTTCTCCTCCTTTTCAAGGCGTTTGAGTTCTTCGGTTAAATTTTGTACTTTAATCTTATATTGGTCGTGCATTTGGACACGTTCCTTTAAGAATACGAATAATAAATATAAGAATTTCAGTAAATCAATTCAGTTTTTTTCAATTCAATTCAATTCACTTACAATGTTCAATTGCTTGAGAGCATTTTCTATTGTCTCTAAAATTTTCCGATTTTCATCTTGCAACTCGGGATCATCACGGGACATGGGCTTTGTGGGATAATATTGTTTATCGCTGCGTTTAAATGGCGATGAGATCATACTGCTGCTCATGCTATTAGATGAATCATCATCTAAACAAAAACTGGACGTAAGCAGATTCTCACGTGATGATGTGATCAACGATAACCGAGACATGTCCAATTGAGAGCGACTGTATTCTTTACGTAATCTAGCTGCCTCAGTGGGATTATTAAAGCGGAATATATTAGTGCGCCCTAATAAAATTATATCACCTTGCGATATATTTGTAGGCTCATCGATTAGATTGGCATTAAGCCAACATTGTGCCATTGGTTTGGGCCGAAGTGTACATATGCCATCTTTCAGTACAATACTACAATGTTGAGGACGTATGCCATCACCACTTAGCTCTATGTCAGGAGGTATTTCAGACTCGTCGGTACCTATAAAAGTTTCACCCTCCTTTAAACTGTACAGAGTAACGCCCGTAGTGATGTCATTGTGGATCCCTATGAGATGAGGCATTTCTGAGTCCAATACTACACCCACACCAGACTTACGCAGACCCAAACTTTTTTGTTCTTGCAAAATCGATTGAGCTTCTTTCCATTTTTCCGTCCATTCTTCGGTTAAATGTTTTTCTTGAGCTTCTTTCTTTTGCAAGTCTTCAAGCATTTTTATTGACGGCTGTAAGGCATGCTGAAATAGAATTCAAATTATAATTTGCCAATGTACACAATTTAATATAAATTAAGTAAAACTTACAACATCTCCGCTTAGCATGGCCTTGAGTTTATTGATTTCATCACGTAATTCACGTATAAGCTTGACATTTGGATCTTCATTGATAGTGGGTTTATTAATGATATTCTTGGCACGATTGGCGTAACGTAAAGTACTTAACGTCTCACTATAATTGCAATCGGCTGGCGATAGAGCTGCTATCATAATGGTTTTACTATTGCCGCCCAAACTATCTTTTAACAGCCAAGTTAGAATTGAATCACGATATGGTATGTATAAAACCCGTTTAGAATTACCGCCTGTGGTATTTAACGCTGAAGAATTACTTTGTTCAGCCAAAGCGGAGATAACACTACCCAAGGTAACTAAAGATTTATTTATATGGGCTCCTTCCTTCAAACGCTGGCCCGTGGCGCCAGTGGCATTTGCTCGCTCGCTTTATAAATGTAAGGAATGTAACGTATTAGTTTTAATGTAAAGCAAATAGAAGCAATTGTTTTTACCTGCCAGCCAAATCCACCAAATGTATTTTGGAGACCGTTTCACTAGGCATGTCATTCATAAAAGCCGCTTGTACAAAGGTAATAGTGAATATAGCATGACTTCTACTACTGGTATCATTCATATTTGTACTGGCCGTTGTGCGTTGTATATTGCCGCGTGCTATGCACTCTTGTATTTCCTCAAAATCTGCCACTGCATGCTGAGATAAATTTTCCACGTATGGACCCAAGGTGCGATGTTCTCTAACCCTCAAACCATGTCCACTTGTTTGAGGACCTAACAAATCTTTAACGCGTTCATTGTAGATTTCCAAGTAACTGGCATGAGTTTTATAACTTGTGCCCGATTCCTGGCCAACACGCATACGTGAAAAGAGCTCAGCGCATATACGTGGTATTAAGCCGGGATTATCATTGGTACCCATCATGGTAAATGTCTTACCAGAACCCGTTTGACCATAAGCAAACACACAGGCATTGTAACCTAAAACAAGATAAAATCAAGGATACATAGTTGTATGGAAAATATTTTCTTTTTTTTTTGGTTTTTGGCTAGTTATTCTACTGACCTTCAAAAGCACAATCGATTACATCTGTACCCAAATCATTGTAGACTTGTTCTTGTGTGGCAAAGTGTTTGTCACTTTTATCAAACGACCAATAAGAATAATCAAAAGTGAAATCATGAAAGTTTTCTCTACCGGCATCACGCAATGATTGCAATTTTGGCTTTAGCAGACGAGTTTTTTTATTCTCCATTTCCATAATACATTGGGCATCCATATCTACCTCCCTATAAACAAAAAAATAGGAAAAATAATTCATTATTTATTTATCTTCAATAGGAAACGGTAACTTTCTATTCAAAAGACATAAATTGTAACGAACTTGGCTCTTTAAATAAAACGTAATAAGAAAAAATTGTTTTTAAAGAGTATAATAAATTAGGAATATAGTGCCTTTATAGACTATAGATTTAAAAAAAAATAATATTAAGTATAAATAATAAAGTATTATTTTAAACATAGAAACAAACATACATATGTACACATGTCGAAAGATATTTCAGCCTCAGAGGTGCTTATATAAATTTATCCGTAATATATAAGATGTAGTAGAAAAGTATTCCTGCATAAAACAAACAACATTTTTTCGTTCAAAACTTGCAAGACATATTGGACTTGTAATGTGCAGCCCTTGTGCTGACCAACTTCTTCCTCTTCTCTGATTTTGGTGGAACTTGGTCAGTACAGGGACTGCGTTTAACCGTGGCATTACAACGGGCCGCTATGGACTCGTAATAAACATACGAAAGATATTTACAATCCGAGGTAATTACTCCAAAAATAGGTACATTACCATCATAGGAGTTCGAAAGCCAGCATTACTATATGGCAGCGAAATATGGCTATCGGATTATACGCTATTCTGTGCTTTGTATTCTGAAATGGAATACACCAGAAGGCATACGACCAAGACATTTCTTATGTATCTCAAATCGAAAGAAATTTCATTCGAATCTTACGTTGTAAAGCATTGCGTTTCGAAAATTTCACTTTCGCAACGAAATTCATAATAAGCCCTCAGCATTATGAAAAAAGAAACCTTCAGGGTTGTATGTCCTACAATTTTACTGATAAGTGGCTGATTGCAATCTACATACATAAACGGTATGTTTATATATGGTTCGTAGAAACTTATTTAATAAAACAAAACAATTGTTTTAAAATATGTATGTTTAGAATTACAAAATAAATAAAATCAAAACAAATGTTCATAAAGAAAAAACATATTGTTAAACAAATCTCCATTCAATAGAATGTAAAATGTAGTATGATTCATAATTTATTTAAATTTAAATTTATGCATCATCTCATGATCTAATGGGTATCATAAAAAGATATTCTTGCCTGCTCTACAAGTTTTTGAAAAAAAATCTATACAAGTTCGTATTCTTTTCATAATTAAGATTAATTAACATATACAAAGAAATTTAAAAGAAAAAGTTGAATCCAACATAGAAACAATATTTAATTTTCCTTTTTTGTCATGCGATTATTTTATATTTGGGTTACATGAAAACAAGGCCAGACAGATTTAACACCAATTGTTAATGCCTTTTTTTTTCTTTTTTATATCTCTTAAGCGGGTCTTCTTGTACTGATAATAATAAAAAAAAATTAAAATTTTAATTATAATTAAAAATTAAAACCTTGACGCACTAATTCCCATACATAATTTATAATTTTTTTTTAAATTTTTTTATTTAATTTCAAATTTTTTAACGCTGTTGGTAACAGGCAAAAACTCGAAATAAAAAACTTTAAAGAAAATTTTAAAATACGTTAACTATTCTGCAAAAATAAATTCCATTACAATCAAGACCCGTTTAGTAGAAGAATAAATGTAGCCTAGTGAAATTTGCCAAGTTGTGGTATACTACAATTGTAATAGAGCAAGCAACCGCAACCCCAATAGACAAACAACAAAATCTTCCTGAACATTAATCCTGACATTGTAGTAAATGACCTACTTTTGATATCTTGCGCATATTCGCTTTAGAATTGAGCCGACTTTGCTGTGGTTCTAAGGCAATTCGTCATCCAGTTTTATTCAAGTTGTTCCAAACTGTTTATTGAACAATTTTTAGTGTCAAGAGGCTTTCAATTTTTCTCGGCAATTTGCTTTTTGGACCACGGTGAAACTTTAAAATCAAAATAGGACATGACACTGTTATAGTATCATTCATACATTCCGCATGTTTCACTAAAATGTAATGGCCGTAGTCTAGTAGGTAGTGTATTGGTTTACTAGACGAGAGCACGTGAGTTCAAACCTCTGTTCTGTTGTCTCTTTAAATTAAATACAATGAAAATTTTCTTTCGGGAACCTCCTCTCAGCAGTGTTCTTGCAGAAGTAAGTGTAATTACCATCAAAAAATTTGCCATAAGTTTGTTGTTATAACAACTCTGCTGCCGATTAATGCAGGTTTCGCTAAACTGACTATCGTGGTCTTGTTCAGATTAAAGGTTAAATAGCCTTGGGAATCCTGATTAAAGGACTGTATTCGATAATTGATCATCGTACCACACATAGTGCGGGAAAAAATGTGAAGGATATAAGCATCAAATCATATCTTTCTAACACTCCAATCGCAATTATGCAACATAACATATAGGTATTTGGCGGAAGTTATCTGTTAGGAAAATAATTGATTTCTTTTTCCTTAACCTTGTATTAAAAAGCGTGTTTATATCCTAAAAACAAAACATTTAACATTGTCAGTAGTGAGTTTCTCAATTAAGTCAAATTGCAGGCATTTGTACGTTTCAAAATAAATATACGTTAGCAAAATGCTCTAAGCAGTAGCAATGTTTATCTCTAGTATTGACATCTAATACTGGGCGTTCAGCTGAGCTTTATTTCGAATGTACTTGCGATTGTTGTTATCGAATGTTGGAATGAAAACGTATTTTTAACACAAGTATTTCAAAAATGCAATTGAAATGTAGGAAAAGTGCATATGAAAATTGAAAATATTTTTACGATTAGAGGTCTATTTATCGAAATACATACATATGTATGTTCAATATACACACATACATAAATACTTTTGTAAAAAAAATATAGCTATTTTCAAATAATCTTTTAATGCAATAAAAATTTGGTTGAATTTACAATTCGAGGTCTTCTTTCTGAAACGTAAATATAAATAATCAATGGTTTTTCTATTTAAAAGAAAAACATAACGGTATTACGTAGTATTGATAATGAGTTATATTTTCTACTCTACTTACCTCGTATTGAAGGGACGAACCCTCACAGCAACTTTAATCGATGATGACATCTTGATACTGTTTTTTTTTATTTTCTCTTTGTGTTTTAAGTTTTGTAGGTGCCTTACAATTGTTGTTGGTGTTAGTGTTTCGTTTTTCTTTTGTGTGTCTGTTGATTACGTTAAGGTTGATGGTTCATATGATGACGAAGAAGATTATGATGGTAATGATGAGGTATGTGTATATATGGTACTGTGTTTAAACAACAAAAACATAAACACACACAGCCGCAACACAATGTTGAGAAATCAACATTCAAAAAAATTAAAAATTAAAGAAACACATTGGAAGACAAAAAAAGCAACAACGAAAATTAGTTACTTCCTAGTTGGTCTTTTAGTGTTTCTGTTTTCTCTTTGTTTACTGTTTATTCCTTGTTATTGTTTTTGTAATAAAATTAATTTGTATAGCTTTTGTTTATGGTTTTTTTTTTGTTTTTTGCTGTTACTGCTGCTGTTGGTTGTTGTTATTTTGGACGAAATTTGAACTTAAAACACTTCACTTACAGTCACTTCTTTCATTCGCTTGAAGCTAAACTAGAAACCCAAAAATTATTTTGAAAACAAAAGCAACCAGCAATCACTTCTCTTTACACCACTTTAATAACTGCTTTGTTTATTACCCATAAACACACACATACACACCCACGGCCACACATCCACTGACGTTCTTCTTGTATCACAATCCAAAACAAGTTTTTGCTATTTTTTCTCAAAATTTTTAATTTTTCAGTTGTTGGTTTAGGAAAGAAATTTCTTGTTAATTTTATTTAGTTCTCTCTCTAAAGTGTTTGTTATACATTTTTCCACATATTGTTTGTTATTCTTCAATGTATTATTATTATTTTTAAATTCGTTTTCATTTTTTCATTACTGAACTAATTGTTGTTATTCTCCATTTTATAAAATTTATTCAAACCGAATATTCATTCATTATAGTTAATCACTTTGTTTTTTTTTCTTATTTTATGATGTTAAATAATATGCATATGAATACACTGTTTCATTGTTTTTATTGTTTTTGATGATAATAATGACGTATCAGCCAAAAAAAATCTTTTTTCCGTTTTAACACTACTTTTGCACAAAATTAATCATTATTAATGAGGGAGGTGGCGTCGCCGTAACTTTGAACTTTGTTTTATACTCTGTGATTACAAACATAATTATCTTTTGTATCATTAGGATTTCATTGTGATTGATATGTTTTCTTTTTTTGTACGAAATGAAAAATTATTTAACAAAATTAAAGAGAAATAACAAGAAATGGTAGAGAACAAAATAGTGTATAAACACACGATAATTATCTTCCTCCGTAAACACTCGGAAGATTCACTATTCCCTTCTTAAGTTATTCGACGACTGATTAATGTTGACATCATAGGGTCTCTCTAGTAAACGTCAAACTAATATCCGCAGTAAGATTGAAAAGGCACAAAATTTTATGCCTAAACAAAGCAACCCTGTGACGTAAGTACATTCAGTTACGTTCCGAATCAATTGTTTTCGTTTTATATATGAGAATAAGTTATTAGATTACTGAATAAAAATATAATATTGGTAAGCATTTGCATTGCGTAACGAACGTGCATTCCGTGATGGTTTGGTTAGTTCTATCATTGGTTGGGAACAACCTTAAAAAGATTTTAAATTTCAATTTATAATATCATATATATATTTAATGAATTCTCTAATACAAAGATAATACAAAGACTTCCAACTCTTTTCACTTCATCGTAAAATAATTAAAGCTAATAATAAATAATTTAATTATTTATATGACCACAGTGTCACCATTCCACCCTGAATGCTTGTTACGAAAACCCTAAACTATTCTATTACACTTTCAAACGTCAAAAACATCTGTGCTGAACTGTCAATTTGACATTTGTGTACCATCAAACATTTTACCAGCAAATTTACGTAATTTGCCTTTAAATTCAATATTTTTGTGTAAAAAATTGTTTAATTAAGGCAAATTTCCAACCAAACAAAATGGGTAACGCCTACACACGTGCCGTTCATCCTGATACCATGCCTGGACCCGACTGTGTACCCACATTTGATCCACTTTTGGGTGCTCCAAATCGCAAAGAACGTGTCATGAAGGCGACCGCAGATGAAATGATTTCTGCCAAACTGCCATTAGACGATCGTGATTATTGTGCCGATAAACTATTGAAATACCGAGCCTGTCGTGCTGATGTTTTCCCCTGGTTGTACAAATGCCACCATGAGAAACATGAGTATATGACTTGTGAATATGAGGATTATGTTTTGCGTATGAAGGAATTCGAACGTGAGAGACGATTGTTGGAACGTCAAAAGCGTTTAGATGCAGCTGCCTAAGATAAATATCAAATACAACAAAAATATTTACTGCTATTAGTTTAATGTCTTTTCCCAAAGGAGAACGAAGTAATAAAAGTATGTCCTTATATTTATCGGAATTGATTTGCCATAATAAAAATAATATTTCTTAATGTACTTTGCAGGTTTTCTTAGTGAGAATACGATAAATATAAATGAAGTGTTAAAAAACTAAAAAATACTTTATAAAATAAATTTATAATAAGCCGTAACTTTTGGTTTGTAAATAATTTTGGATTAATTACTGTAAAGTGAATTGGCTATGTTCATAAATGGAATTACTATATAAATTAAAAGGAATGAGAAACTATACTGCCAACGCAAGTGCTATAATATACAAATTTTCAACAATTATTTCATGTATATTAATCGAATTTTGTATGTGTTATGATCAGGCTCTAATTAAGCTAAACATTTAGTTATGTATTTGATAATATTTATTAAATTTATCTTTTTCTACCGATGAATGTTAGTACAGCCAGAACTTGGCAAACATTTATTGGTCACGATTTTTGCTACATTTCATGTATGCTATCGAGATAGTTGAAGTTGTTCTTGTTGTAACAGTTCTGTGGAATGGAACAGGCAGAAGAACAGTTTATTTTACTTAGACGATGACTTTGGACTTTCTCTTCATTTTAAATTACGGCACAACTCCAAATTAAAAACTTATAATTGATTATCTTAAGGGTTTTATTTACATTCCAATACAATTTTTTTGTCTTCAAATGTTTTCCTTGTGAAATCATATATTTTATTTGTGAGTGTTGGATTTTTGTCCATATATTTTTGCAAAGAGGGTTGTACTTGCCTTCATCGTCGTCTATTGCCGTAAGTCTATAATATGTCCCCAATTGCTCATGATATATAGAAGCATTTTGCTAAGAAACGCCCTATTAGCAATAACTGTTAAGCTAAGATTATGGTCGCCCGGAATAAAATATTTAAATATAATACCGGAAGAATTTAAGAAATAATCTTCCTGTAGGACATATTTAAATCCTTAGAATGAATTCTGCTCTCGATATGTCATATCTCTTACACATATCTTGCTTTAAGAAATATCCAGCGATAAAAACGCTTATTTGATAGAAGCAGCTGTTTTGTTGAGATATATACAGTGGCAACACTATAGAAAAAAATGTAAACAAAAAAAGAAGAAGCAAACGGTAAATAAAAAATAATTTTTAGAAATTGCATTCCATCAGAAATTATTTTAGAAAAAATGGCTGTTTGCATTTCAATAATTGGAAAAGATGTAAGTAAACAATTGTTGAAGTACCATAGTACCTATAAATCAAAGAAATTTCTTTTAAGAATGCCCCCCTCTATTTGACTGCCACGGATATGGATAAAGAATTGGAATTACAATATCGGGTTCATGCTGCTCTCGATGTTATCGAAGAAAAATGCCAGCCTGTTACTAAAGGAACACCCGAGAGTAAAGAAGTTTATTTGGGTTTATTATATGCCACGGAGACACATAAAATGTAAGTTGACTCAACGGCGGGATCATACACAGGAGGAGTATATTTCTTTTTGTTTAATTTTAGTTACGGTTTTGTTACAAATACAAAGATTAAGTTTATATTGGTCATTGATTCAGGCAATATAGCCTTAAGGGAGAATGAAGTGAGAGCGGTAAGTAGCAATATTTTATTAATAGATATGTAAGTGTATATAAATAAATATTTACTTATACTATTTATTCTTTTATTTTATAACACATTATTTGTTGTAAGTCTAATTGGCATTGTTCTATGCTTTTTATACGGTCGATAGCTTGCCGCTTATAAATTGGAATACTTTTTTGATTCTTCTATAGTTTACGATTTCTTATACACTGGCTATAGTCCTAACAAGTTTCTAACTCACTAAATAGCAGGAACGTTTCCTTAAGGCATATTGCATCCATCCCATAGCCTTAAGAGTATCCCATTGTCCACTTCCTAATTGCTAAATACGCTACCAATCAGACTTGAATCGACCTTACTGTAAGGTGTGTTTAGTTTCTTCTTTCTAGTTACTAAAGGTGTAGGTTAGACGTACGATATGCCGTTCATTGTCGCCGTAAAGTTCAGTCCCAAAACCAATATTCCTAAGAGTAAAGAGCCAGTTAGATATCACTTCTAATGCTCTCATTGTTATACGCATATTTACCTATGTATATGAAATAGATTTGTAAAGAATTATAAATGTTCACGTACGTACTTACTGTTTTTTATTCATCTTTATAACAATTCTAGATGTTTCGTAATCTTCATATGCTTTATACAGATGCAGTATGCAATCCTTTTTACTTACCCGGTGAACCTCTTAATTCAAAGTAAGTTCTTCCATTTTCTTTCACGTTAAATTATAATATCCATCTGTCCACCTGTGTCTTTTGCAGGAAATTCGATCGTTCCATACAAAAACTTATGAGTGGTAGCATATAAGCATAAAATGATGCAACAGTAAATTGTATTCATTTTTTATTATAAAAAAATATATGTTTTCTTAAAATAAAACAAAAAAACAATAAAAATCTTTAAAATATGTAAAAAAATGAATTTAAAATAAATGTTTATTAATAATTATGGTGAGTTTCGAGTTCTTAAAATATATAACGCTCATAAGAACTTGGCCATTCCATAACATATATATAGTCGGGAAATTTATTAAGAAATTCTTGAGCATTTTTTCCACGCGGCCATTCAAAGCTGAGGTAATGTCCTGAAATACCTAATTCGAATAGAGGTTCGTTCATTGTTTTGTTGTTTAACTAAAAAAAAAGCAAAAAGTAGTTCTGGATGTTAAAAGAATTTGCCATTTTAACGTAATAAAAGTATGATTGGGTACCTTAAAGTCCACAAAGAATTTTAGAGGCGTTGAGTGTTTACCATACGTAAAGTAGATATGATAGGGTGGTACGAATTTGTTCAGCACTTCCTTTAGAAAAGACCAATCGTATATGCTTACATTGTCCATAGGCGATAAAAATATACTCATATGGGGTGGACCACTTAATTCAAATTCGAAACGAGCAGTACTATTGTTGCTATTGAACGTTCTCTTTAACAATTTTATTTTGGGTATATCAGGCAATTCGGTAGGTTCCTTTGTAGGCAGCCAGACGCCCTCCTTACTTGCCTTAACCCAACGATGGTTGAACAATGGAAAACCACACATCATGTATTCTTCACAATCTTCAGCTATCGTTACCATGTCCGTAAGATCAATCGCATTTTCAATCGGATAATGTATGCGTCTATCTTGAAAATCGAAATAATATCCGGATTCATTAAGACTAACAGTACCATCGTATTCGTAAAATACACGCCGTACATTCTGTGTGTGAAAGGCAGTCATTAAAATTTAAACATCTTTTTTTTATAAATTTTAATGATTTAAGCTTACCAAAAAGTTTATTCTGCCTACATTTGTTTTGGGTGTGTATGGAAAACCTATCGGCGATATGGCAATCATAGAGAAAATAAATGTAATCACTACCAAAGACATCAACATTATTTTTGAACGACGGAACATATTCCACAAGGGCATCTATAGAATGCAAATTTTATATAATTTCGATATATTTTTCTTTTTTTTTGTACTTTCTGTAGCTTAAACTTACCACAAAGCCCATACCTAAAATGGTAGCCAAGGCAATTATGCCTCCTATTAATAAATCTGGATTAAGTTTAGTACCAAAGCGACCCATCATGGGCATTAGAGTACTAGTTAAGGCAAAGAATATATAAGAGAAATACAAAAAGGGCAATATTTGACCCAAAGTAATGAGTATAATCCAGTAATTGCCTGCAATGAAAACATTATAAGTACTTCAAAACGAGAGAATTAAAGCCATTGACTTACCGCGATAATGTAATGTGGTTATCAGATTGAGTATCAATGATAAACCATAAAAGAATATGGAAATTAATAAAAGATACGCACTGCGTATACCTAGGAATGTGATCACTAAGCATAGAATACATAAAACTAAAGCATGAGCATGTTGTATAATTTGAATTTTGAAACCTTTACGCAATTTATCCTAAAATAAGAGATTTTTGGTTTATAAAATATTCAAAAATTTGTTATTCTCATATTTACACTTACATTATGGCTAAAACTGAAGTATAACAGAGGTGGCACGGCCAAACCAAATAATGTGGGACACATGTACAGGCCAATTATCAACCATCTATTAGTAAACCATGTCATAGACTGATCGCCACTGTCAAATATGGCAGCCAAGGCCAAAGGCAGCCCGACAGCCAATACCAGACCCACTATATGCAGTATCAAAATTAAACCAAAGGTTTTTAAGATATTGCCAATGGAAATGTATGAAATGGCTGCCATACGCCACAATGAGACACCGATTGCTACTATAACGATGATGGAGACGCAAGCATTGATAATTTGTGCTACAGTTTCGGTGTAGTAAATAATGAAAAGACCCAAGAAATCATAGAATACTGAATGGCCTTCAGAATATTTCTGTAATATATTAGTAAAGGAAAAGATAAGTTTAAAAAGAAATTTATCACCAAAATAATATCGAGTAACACTTTAGCTTCTCCGAAAGGCTTTTTGTAAAAAGTCGTAAAATAAAAAAATAATTAAATTCGTGAACTAAAAATTGCTTGCAGCCATTCAGCTATTAGCAGACTCATCAAACTCAGCCTGATAATATCAATTTCTCTTCTTATGTTAGTTATCCATAACTGCTGAGTTAACCAGTGAAACTAATTCAGTTGTAAAACTTGGAAAAACTGTATCAACATAAACCACTTCTATTGCCCTTTTATGATCTAGTCTAGGTCAAACTTACAGATCCTACAGTGGGCAATGGTTAACGAACTCTATCTTGATTTATTGAGACCATAACTATCAGTCGTATGCGTAATTTTCACGAAGTGGATACAAATACAATTTTTAATCTTATCCTCTCCCTAAACGATCCCCTTCATGCACATTCATTTGTAATTTCACTTCTTTGAGGTCCTGACTTTCTTGGGTATACAAATTAGGCTCCAGTTACTGAATTCCGGTTACGTTCTAGATAATATTGTATATCAGATTGTCTGGTGTATATTCTGTCGGCATGATTGGCTAAGAAATCATTTGGTTATCAGCAAACGGGATTGAGACAGCAACACATATGTATATATTCGAGGGCAATTATCAAATACCATAAGACCAGTTTCTCATATACTTTTCTGCGGGCCGTTTTTGACGAAAAATACTTTTCCTTCAGGCACAAGTGTTTTTGTCTAACTTCATTTAATTCAAAAATTACTACATCTGGAATAAGTCGATAGATTCATCAAGCCTATGAAGCTTTTCCCATCTTCTGTATTGTTTTTCTCTCGTATATTTGTCTCGTCTTAGGATCTCGGGGTTTTCATATACCATATACTGTGGTGCGTTATTCACTACTATAGTCATACCGAAGTTGTTACCCTTGCTAACAATAATGTCATGCTTTGCTTTTATGTGGACAATGTACTTACAATACAGTACACGTAGCTACTGGCAAGTATAGTCTTTATGAGGACAACTAATCCCTAAAACTTGTGGATGTTTTAAAAAAAAACTTTAAATCAGAAAGTGTGTGGATTTCTGTACTGCTTTTAGTGAAATTTGGTCAAATATCATAGATATTGGTTAAAATTTTTCTTTTTATATATAAACTAATAGCTGTTACCTCTGTATCTTCCAATTCAGGGGCATCGGCAAAGGCTCTGGCTAGACTTAAAATATTTTCACCGGTGGCCTGTAAGGTACCACGGGGTATAACATCATATTTATCGAATTTCGTATGGTAAACATAACCATTATAGGAATGGGCAAAATCCAAACCGGGTACATGACCATAATCACGGAATATACGAAAATCAGTATCCGAGGGTATAACATTAGCCTGGAAGAATTCCTCTGCTATAGATGTGGCATAAGGTCGTACGGCATGCTGTTTGTAGTACTAAACAAAGAGAGAAAATTTATTTTTAATTTCAAATTGATAATAAAAAAGAAAGGCATGTTTATCGTCAATATAACAACAATAATAACAACAATTATGATTTTTTTATGAATCAAAATATTAAAAAATAAAAATAAAAAATAAAAAGGAAAGAGAATTGAAACGAAATAAAACCAAAATAGATGCAGATACGAATAGTTAGTAAATGTATATCTTTTAATCTTATCGTTCTATAACAATGGGTTTATAAAGATAAAATTATTATTATTTTTTTTTTATGTTATATTTTTTGTTATTGTTATTGAAAATTCATAAATATTTAACAAGCAATTATGCGTTTATCGTATAATTTTTTTTTTGATATCTGGACACATTGTCGAATTCTTTATGAATTCTTTTTTTTGGTTTTGATATTTCTACCCTACGGAGTTAATTGTTTTATAATCATGATTTCTTGTTTATTTGTTATTGTCATTGTTATAAATAAATAAAGATGTGTAATAAAATTCGCACTTAAGTGGACATAATAATTAAAAATCAATTAATTCAGAATTAATAAGTACTTCAAACACAAACAAACAAAAGTAAAAAGTTTATCTCCGCAATGATTATAAAATTTTTTTTATAACAATTTTCCTTAATCTTAAAAATTTTAATCAATTTCAGATTTCTCGAATAGAGTTCTTTAATAATTTGTTTCTGATTTTTGTTTTTTTTACTCAGAGGAACGTGTGTTTGTATGGAACAACAATCTATTTTGTTTGTGTTTTCTATATAAACAGACATTCGTCTCCAACTAATCGTCTTACAGAGACAGGCCCTAAATTTAACTTACTTTCATTAGCCAAGGATGATTGGGTCCCGATTGAAATAAAATTTCTCGATGACCACTGCCCGCTGAATCCAAGTTGATCAAAGCTCTTGAAGAGAAAAGAAAATTAACATGTTTAGGTTATAATAATTGATGTTTCCAAAGAATTTTCATAGATTTTTAGATTAAATAAAGCCTCCTATAGTACAAAAAGGAATGAAACAATCACTTACAAGGAAGGACAAACTATTTTCATAATTTCGACTACTTGGTGGGAAAAGAAATAAGTTGGTAATACTCAGGCAACCGATTCTACTGAAGCAGCAGAAGGAGAGGAAGGCCGAAAATATTTCAGCAAGAAGTGGAATAGTTTCAGTAAAAAACTGATAAATATGTGCACTTTCCTTGTAGTATCAGATAAATAGCAGAGCAATCGCCCTCTTAGTCTGTTTTATAAAGGCTTATAATAGTCTCAACAGATTTGCAGGCATGTTGAAATGCCACCAAGTAATATAAATAAATTGTTATTAATAAGTGAGGATCATTCATCCCTTCCCTACGTTTGTATTGATTATACAATAAAAGAATCCTTTTTAACATACTTGCAGTTTTTGGCCCATTTGTGCTGTGTTATAAAGCCATGAGAAGCTTGTAAAGGATTTTCTTCGGCACCGTTGAATAGAAAAACAATGGGATGCTTAAATGTTTGACGATTGGTGGCTAAAACCCTTAAGATTTCCAACATGATGACAACCATGGCGCCATCATCACCAGTTCCTAAAAAAAACAAAAAAAAAAATTAAATTTTTTATAAAACAAAACCTGGCAATAAATTACCTGGACTACCAGGCTTTGAGTCAAAATGGCTGTTAATTAGTAAATAATTTTGTGAAGAGGAATTCTTGCAACTTAGTTTCACCACAAAATTTTGTAAAGCTTGATACATGTTCACCATGGACCAGTGTAGATAGGCTCCCGATACTACTTGTATATCCAACTCCAAATCATACAAATCATGCTGCATAACCTGGCGTATTTTTTCCACCTCATCTTTTAACAATTGTACGGTTTTATTTTCGTTAGCATGGCTGCCAGTAACCTTTGGTCCAATCATATCAAAATCGAATAAAATTCTTTGGGCTCTTTCGCCAATAAATTGCCCAGGATTTTCATGTTCATTTTGCAATGTTAAACCTTTGGGAAGATTGTAAAATACCGGCACTACTACGGCAAAGAAGAGAGCCAACCAGAATAGCAAAAATCCGGGAGCATAATACCAACCCACTCTACTGCCTTTCTCCTTAGCTGAGACCATGTCGTCCACCAAATCAGATTTCTCGGTATCTATTAACTGTAAGAAAATTTTATAATTGAATTTTAATAATTTTCCTTTTTTCTTATTTGTTTAAAAGGATATTTTTTTCTTTCTTAATATTCACTAACTTCATCCTGGTTGTTGACCATATCTGGTGTTGTTTTTGAAAATTTCTTAAAACAATTCATTGCTCAAGCTGTAGCCAGAGCCAACTGAATCAAAATTTGAATGGAACTGACAGTATAAGGGGAGAAATCTTAACAACTCTTATATATACTCTTATATCTGGTCTATATTGCAAAGCCTTATCAATCAGTTTGGTTTACTTTTATTTTTGATTTGATGTTTTATAGATCCCTATACACATTCAACGAAACCAAACATATCTGCAAATAGCTTTTTTTTATAGTCTTTGTTGTTAATAAATTTATCGAGTTTTATTTATCGAATACTAAAAGACAAATTGCTGGTTGAGTTTTTTGAACAGAATAACAACCACAAATTGTTAGACTAACGCAAAATAAAGCAGAAAACTTTCTGTAGCATATAAAGAATATGCGAGATATGTTCCAAATCTTAGGTAACGTGTTTCTAAAATCTTCTGTTAGCTTTTTATTTCTGAGATATGGTTGGTCTATCTCATACAGAGTCTTGTAATAAGAGCCACAAGTAGTGCTATTATCTGCATATTATCTGCAAAGAAAGCATTTGCTGTCTAAAGCGTTAAAATCTGAATATCCGTATCAATGTCTTCATTTATTCTGTGTGCAATTGTTATTGATTTTCGTCATTTCGCCTCCAGGAGAAGCATTTGACATTTTAAAACTCCCTATTTTTCAAATTCAAACTAGCCTTAACCCTTTTGCTACAGTGTCGTTGAGTAGATATGGCACCCATGAAGCCAAAGTTGCAATATTCTCGACGACAGAACTTCGTTTGGAAAGGATATAATGCATTAGTATCTCGGCAACCATTTCGCTCAGTTCTCGTATTCAGACAGATTATGCAGCAGGGCACATGTCACACTGATTCTCAGTATTGATATGTTTTCTAATGTAAATGTCCATATAAATTATTCTTTTCAAATTCGATTTTTTAATATTAATTTTGTTGCATTTTAAGACATGAAAATTAAAGAAAATAATTTTTACAGTCTTTATGGACAGTGGCAATTGAAATTTTTTTTTAAATATTGTAAATCATTGGATTGATCGTTTTCACATTTATTTTTATAGTAAACTAGCTGTACCCTGCGCGTGTTGCTGCGCCACCAACAAAAATAAATTTGAAAGAAAGACATTACACAAATATCCAATTAATTTTGAATCATTTTATGGATATGATTGTACTCGAAGATTTTGCAGTCTCAATGCTTCTTGAGGTGTAGGTTCACCAATTGGTTGTCGCTTTGGAGGTATGATTGCACGGGAGCGACGTGAAAAATGCGTTTAAATTTATTAAAATCTCACAATGTACCCAATCCAATTGAACCCAATAGCATTTTTAAAAATTTTCCAAAATTAAAATGTTTGAAACTTGTGATTGACATTTTACGGGAATGAGTTATACTAAATGTTATTAAGTGATGAATCCTAAAATGTCTGGTATTTGTCCGATCAACACATGATCATATGCATAGTTTACGATTCAATTCATTTTGAATAATGCTCAGAAGCGCTATCTATTGGAAATTAATCGCACTGACTTAGAAACCTCCGTCGACTTATGCGCAACAACTTTGCTAAAGATCATAACATGATCAAATGCACTGTTTACGAATATATTCATTTTTAGTAATTTTCAGTTGCGCCACCTGTCGAAAATTGGTCATACCAACTTAGAAACCTTCGTTGGCTCATGTGCAACAACTTTGCAAAAGATCATAACATGATTAAATACACAGTTTACGATTTCATATATATTTTTAGTAATTTTTAGTGGCGCCCCCTGTGGGATATTGGCCGTACCAACTTAGAAACCTTCGTCGGCTCATGCGCAACAACTTTGCTAAAGATCGTAACATGATTAAACGCACAGTTTACGATTTAAATCATTTTTAGTAATTTTCAGTGGCGCCACCTGTCGGAAATTGGTCATACCAACTTAGGAACCTTCCCCGGCTTATGCGCAACAACTTTGCTGAAGGTCATAACATGATAAAATGCATAGTTTAGGATTCTATTAATTACATACAAACAAACATTCATTTATATATATATAGATGTTGTCTGTGTACATACATACGTACAAGCATATAATATAATATTGTAAAATTGTATTATAATACAATATTTTAAAATCTATTTTTATTATTACTCGTATTATTATTATATAAAATTATTACTACTTGTTATTGCATAATTTATTCTGTTTTTTTACTTTTATTTTTTGTTTTGCAATCTCAGATAAATTTGCCTTTTAAATAGTAATCTTATATCTTCTTATGATTAAAATTGTAAATAATACGTACCCGCGTACACTGAATATTTTCGTAGATACAATCTAAACGTTGATTGCTATTTCCTTTGGTGTTCTTCTACAGCATGTGGTACGTCCACCCGTCACAAGCGTAATCTTAAACTAAAATTTGTTTTGTTTTTTTTTTTTTAGTCAGCATCAGTTCTTATCATAGGGGTCCCCAAAACTAATAATAATTTAACCGTCTCTCTGTATAATCTGTATAATCACTGTTGAGTGTCTGCATTTAAAGACATTGAATGAGCGCAAACTAATCATTGGAATAAAGATAGTGAGAGAGACTAAAACTATAAAAAGCGAAATTGTCTACAAGTTTTTGATACAAATTATTCTACTCGAAATAAACAAAACAAACAAAAAAAAAAAAAACAAATTTTATACTGCGGCTACATGCGGAATGTTTAGTTTTCTGTTTTTTTTCACTTTGTTTTCATTCATGTTTGTAATGTATAGAGATTGTAAAAGACTGAAATTTTATGAATTTTTATAAAATATTTTAAAAACAATTTTTCAGAAATATGGCAAACAATTTATTAAATTTTTTCTGACAGTGCTATTCTTGCAGTTTTCTATGGTAAATGTGTCATTCATTAAACGTATGTAAGTAACGTGCTCAAAAGACCACCGCCTCAACCCCCAAGTCCACCTGTAATACTAGGTCATAAGCGAATGACAAGACGAACTCATGCTTTATCCTTTACCTCTCTATGATAATATCAGAGATATGAGTGCAATTTTACCATCACGACCAAATCCTGTCAGTTTTAAAGTCCTAGTTTATAAACTGTTGACTAAAGCCTAATGTTTGGCATAATTTTCGAAAAAAAAATCTTGTCCAAAGTACTTCTGATTACATGATCTTGTCTCTTGAACATTGGTTTTTAAATTTATTATCCTATATACCGGAGCATATAAATTTTTTTAAATTTTAGTTTTGATTTAACTCTATAAGATTTAATTATTTTAAACCTCTGACCATCAACTATGTAACTGTGTTATTTTATTCAAATGTAAATTTCTGTTTGCGTACGTTAATCAACCATAACCGATTTACAACATACATGAGTGTACACCATTCTAAACCCGCATCATACATCCACCACTCCAACACAAAACAATAACAAATTTTATGTCAATTGTAAATCATAACTGTTATTATAACGATAAACACTTGTTAAGATATGCAAGTACTAAAGAGTATATCCACCATGAAAGGAAGTACTTGCGCTTGTGTGTGTTACTTTCTAACATTCAATTTCAATTTGTAACAAATGTACATACACATACACACACATATATGTATATTGCCTGTTAAGGTGTGACATTTTTATACAAAAATATACCCACATACACACACATGTATACTATTTATACTTTCCTTAGGGAAAAAATTATTACTTAACGAGCAATTACGGCAATTCAAACAAGACATTCAATGTTTCTGATTTAAGTCGCAAATCAAGGAAGTTTTAATGGGAAAATACACCAATTAACACAGTTATATTTATTATGTGAGGATTTATATATATACATATGTGAGGTTAGATCAGGTACGACAGATAGTAGAAAAGTATTAACACAGTGTTTCTACACTTAAAACAAAGATGTATTATCCCATTATGATGCGCAGGTGGAACGAAACTAAATTCTTGGCCGTTTGAGACTACTCCTTGCGAACTTCTAAGGAATCTTTCAGGTAATCTCTGCCTAGTTGTGGATAATGCAAGACAATAGCTGCAGGTGTTGGTGATTTTTATAGCTTTGCAGTTTCTACAGAAATGATTATACGGTGAATCAATTTTTCTTGCCTTAATTCTAAAAATGAAACACGTTGAGAATATGTATTCTTCATAAGATTCTATTATTTTAATTGTTTTTTGTTTTATTACTTAAAAATTAATTAAACTTTAATGTTTATTACATACAAACTAATTTTAAATTGTTTTTTTTTATGTATAAATAATTAAAACTTAAAAACTATTATTTCCTTTAATCGCTTTCGAGTATATTTAAAGGCTACAAAGCTATTCTTAGAATAACCGAGACTCATAGGAGGCCACCCAATCTGAAATGGTGGTATAATCCGGGAAACCTTGTATAAATTTTTTATAATTCGCTGTACGCTGTACATCCTGGTGTATCCAATGGCCACCAATGCCAA
Organism: Sarcophaga carnaria; assembly: GCA_958299815.1. Taxonomy (NCBI): domain Eukaryota; kingdom Metazoa; phylum Arthropoda; class Insecta; order Diptera; family Sarcophagidae; genus Sarcophaga; species Sarcophaga carnaria. The sequence continues at coordinate 4,371,639 of OY283153.1, read as the reverse complement.
TTTCCAAACTGGGAGTATTATAGTTGCCAGATGGTTTCTGAAATTAAAAGCAAGGGAAGACATTTTTATAAAAAAATAAACTTTTAAGATTTAAGGTTATGTATTAATGTACCTCTATGTCTATGTGAAATCTTAGATTACTGTTATCTTTGCCGTATGAGAAGTAAATAAAATAGGGTTTTTCCCATTTCTCTTTTAGCATGGTGTCATTGAAGGACCAATCAATGATTTTGCTTTCCTCTTTGAGATCTATAAAAATTGTCATATGATCAGGTCCTTGCAGCTCAAATTCATAACGTTTGCCCGATGAGTTGCCTTCAAGATCTGTCTTGGATTTTAAGGTTAACACAGGCTTGGCTGTAGGCAGTATAGGTGCTTCAGCCACAGGTATCCAATAGGCAGTATCTCTATTTTAATTGTAATAAAAACAATTTGTTTCAATTTGATACAGATTTTAAGATAATTCTACCCACCTGGCCTTATGCCATCTGTGATTGTACAAAGGCATGCCGCAAAACATTTCCGTTTCACAATATTCAGAAACTGCATGCTTTTGACCCACGCCTTTTACAAAATCTACAAAAAATTTTAAAATTTATTAAAAAAAAAGAATTCAATTTAAATTTGAAAATATAAACTTACCATCGATACTATCGATGCGACGATCTTGGGGATAAATATATACACCCGCCTCCTGTAGACGTACATTGCCGTTGGCATCGTACAAAGTCCTTTCAGCATGCTAAAGGAATTTTAAAATGTATTCATTTGAAGTTTTTATGCAAATTTTTAATCGTTTAACAATAACTTACAAGCAAAGAAAATCTTTGAGGAGCCAGCTTAGCTTTGTACGGAAAACCGGCAGGTGTTACCGCTATGACTATAAACACCAAATTGACCAAAAGGAAAGTACATATAATAGTACGGGTTTTACGGAAAAACATAAATAAAGGCATCTGGAAAAAGAAATTATATTTTAAATTCTAGACTAGACTAGTTCCAGAAGTTACACTTACAAGAACTCCGGCAAATAGAACCGCAAAAAATATCGCTAAGCCGCTCATTTGGACATCTGGTATGGTTGTGGAGCCACCCCTGCCACTCATAGGTATTATAGTCATGTATATAGCATGTGCCATAGAGGTGTAGTAAATAAATGGTAAGATCTGTAAAATCATGGTGGCGATGGCAAACCAATAGGATCTACGATGCCATTTCGTTATTAAATTAATAACCAAGGCGCTTATATCGAAGAGTACAGCTAACATGCACATAAACGAAGTACGTATGCTCAAGCCGGTCAAAACTGAGGTTAGGATAATCAAAAACAAACAGTGGGAATGCATAAACAATTGTATGCGAAAACCCAAACTCAAAGGATCCTTTAAATGAACAAAAGAAAAAAATCGGATTTTATTAAAAGTTTCAAATTTTTTGTTAAAAAATAAATCGTATACCTTTTTGGTCTTTTCCAAATAGACAGCTGGTAAAATGCCCATGCCAAAGAACATGGGGCAAAAGTATAAGCCAATCAGCAGCCAAAATGAATAATACCAACTCATGGATCTATCCACAGCATCCAGAAACAAGGCCTCTAAAATGGTTAAACCGGCAGCCAAAACCAAAGAAATCATTTGTATGGCAAAGCATATACCAAAGCGGGTAAAAATTGCGGCCCAACCTAAGCCCGATCTAGCTGACATGAAATATAAGGAGAAGCCTATTGCACACAAAGCAATTAGGCATACCACAATATTTATAATAATGCCCGTGTCTTCTGTATAGAATATCATAAACCAGCCCAAGAAATCATAAAATATAACATGACCCTCAGAATGAGACTGTAAAGCAATTAAAAATTTATTATGTTATCTTCTTAAGATAGCTCATGTATAATGGTAATATTACCGGATTATCCAAATCATCCATTTCGGGTGCATTTGCTATACCTTTGGCCAAAACCAAAATATTATCACCTGTATTTTGCAAAGATTCTTTTGATAAAATATTAATCCTGTCGTATTCGGTGTGGTAAACATAGCCATGAAAAACATAAGCAATATCAAGACCTTAAAAAACAGATTGAAATTGAAATTTTTGTTAAAAATGCCATGGCATAGTAGTTTGATAGTTTCAAACAAAATACCTGGTACATTGCCATAATCGCGGAATATGCGAAAATCAGTATCCGAGGGTATAAGGCCAGCTTGGAATATCTCTTCACCCATGGTGGTGGCAAATGGATGTGGCACCTTGCGATAATATCTCATAAGCCAAGGGTTTTCAGGACCGGATTGAAAGAGTAATTCACGGCCACCACTACCAGCAGCATCCAAGTTTATTAAAGCCCTTTAAAAGTATGTACATATGTATTGTATATTATATACCATTTTAACATTAATCACTAATCATACTCACTTGCAGTTTTTAGCCCATTTATGTTGCGTTATGAAGGCATGAGAAGCCTGTAAGGGATTTTCTTCGGCACCATTAAACAGAAATACAATGGGATGTTTAAGGGGTCCATTCGATTTTGATATTACACGCATTACCTCCAACATAACGGATACCATAGAACCATCATCTCCTGCACCCGGACTACCAGGCACACTATCAAAATGACTATTCATTAGCACATACCTATCACTTGTTGAATCTTTCGCCTTCAATTTAACCACAACATTCTGTATCGACTGATACATATTCACCATGGACCAATGCATATAACTGCCACTGGCTATCTGGACATCAATTTCAAATTCAAAATAATCACTGGCTTGTTGTTGTATCTTGGAAATTTCATTTTTCAAAAATTCAACAGCAGTCACCTCATTAGCCACACTGCCCACCACTTTCGGTCCTATACGCGACAGACCAATCACCGTTAATTCAGCACGTTCAGCTATAAATCTATCAGGATGCTTATGCTCTTCTTTAATATGTAAAGCCTTGGGTAAGTGATCTATTTGTGTAACCACTACCGAAAAGTAAAGTATTAACCAGAATGCTACAAAGAGGGGAGCATAATACCAATTGATCTTTTTCGGCACTTCGAAATCGACATCAATATGGTATTTGGATTTGAACTGAAAGTAATAAACGAAATCAAAATAAATTAATTTTAAATGAATTGAATGAATATTTAGTTAATGATTATAAAAGTTTACTAACAATTGTTTATTTATGGCATTCGTGAATATTATTGAATAATTATGATTGTCGTAAAACGATATTTCAATAACTAGTTTACTTAAGCAATTAAAAAACAATTAAAAAAAACGCATATAAACTTTAGTTCAACATGAGTATAAAATACTATATTGTTGCCGTTTTTAAAGTACGAGGTAGGAGCATAAAATATCTAAGGTGTCTGTTACAAAACTTTGCTATGCAAAGACAAATTGTGCACCAAGGTTAGTGAAAGTGAAACGTCCACGAAATTTTTACTTGGTAATCGTTATACTGTTAGAAGCTTCATTGTCTTCACATTTTATAATACAAATACTTTTTATTTTTCTTTTTTTTATTTAAAGAACTTTATGACTTTTGATGCTACTGCATTTATTAAGAATTTCAAAAGCCTGTCATATATTGAAAAAATTAAACACCGCGAAAACTGGTCTTGTTGCCGCTTAGTAAAAATATACCATAAAAAAGAAAAAATCTGTTTTTGACCCATGTTTATTGTCTTCCACCTTGATATGATAAGATAGAAAATACTTCTTAATAAAATATCCAGCACAAGTTAGGGCTGAGCTATTCTCAAATAATAATTGAACTACAAAACAAACAAGAAATATTAAGGCCAGTCTTTATCATTAAACAAAGGCTTGCATTAATCTCTAGGTACTGATTGATTGATAATTGGACATATTCATTGGACCGCCGAAAGGTATAAAACAATTCATCAGCAATACTTGTTACACGCAAAAGTTAGGCTGTGGTATTTACTTAAAAAATTGATGAATGATTAATGTTACTATCGCTTTTAAAGAGTTTATGAAAAAACAAACTTACGACGAATATTTATAAAAACTAAAACTCCTAATTTTTTTGGGAGCAAAAAATGAATTATTTTTACATTTTTTGGGGGCAATATTTTACAAAAGAACACGAACAAATTATTTTAAGGGCAAAAAGGAAAAGGCAAAAAATGCTACATATTTCTCAGAAAACACCATGAATGTAAATTCAAATTTTTGGTTACACCCTAATCAACATACATAAATTCATATTCTTTATCTCTAATTGAAATTTAATTATTTGCCGGCAACAATGACATGCATATACTTGCGTGTGTGTATTTCACTTCCTTGTAACTAAACTTAGTCAAAATGAAATATTTTCATATGAACAAAAACAAAAAACAAAGAATTTTTCAAGATAAACAAAAATTTCGGGACTTTTCTTTCACTTTCATTAGATAGAAAATGGTCAGTCAGTCGAACGGGCAATGTATAGTAATTAGTTTTTGGCCATAAATAAATAAAAAAAAATTTAACTAATCAGCTTAAATTAGTCACTAGCCATTAGACGAAAGGAATCGAAAATATTTAGAATTTTCAATTCTTTTGCATACACTCGCCGATAAGGTGATATTGTTAATTGTATTTTAATTTCATTATTATTATAATTTTATTATTATTATGGCTGCAAACATATTGGTAGCCGGGCTTCTTTTATTTATGCTTAATAAATTAGTTTTTTTCTCTTTATTTTAATTTTTAATTAAATTTTAGCAGGTTAGTTGCTTGATGGTTAGCGAAAATTGTGCACCTAATAATATTGGTTCCAAAAGAGAAAGAAACAAAACTATATTGCTGGTATAATGTTAGATTTCATTTGTTTGGCCTTATCGTTCAATCGTTTATTGCTACACTTTGTAATTACCGATTTTTTATTAAGGAAAAGTCTATAAAATTATAAAAAAAGAAATAAAAAAAAATCGATATAAAATAGCCAAAGGGGGGGGGTACAACGATTAAAATTGAATCTAATATCATAAATACTTTGAAATGACAAAATTTCGATATTAACAATGAAGGAGTTTTATTACAAAACTGTTTCTTACAAAAATGATTATAATTTTTTTTTTTATAATCCTATTAAAACGCTTTAAACATTACCCAGGCAGTAAATACCAATTTCTAACGACAAACACGTGTTAGAAAATACTAGCACGCATTTAAGAAGCGAGTTTTATGTGGAACTGAACCGTAAGGCTGTGTATTGTGTAAGATTTAGTTTAGCCTGCGTCCCTACGTAAAACTCCAAATTTAGATCGACCTTTGTCTATATATGAAAATCGCCGTGTTCTAGTAGTTGTGTTGTCTTATTAGACCGAAAGGCCAGGGTTCAAGCTCCAGGTCAGACATCAAAACGAAAATATAAAAAATATTTCTGCGGCGACTTCCTCTCAGCAGATTTGTGGCAAAAACTCTGAGATTAAATAAAATTGTCATGCAAAGTTTCTCAAATATCTGTCGTTCGGTGTCGACTTTAAACTGCAAGTCCCGCCACTCATGTAGAAAATTAACACACACAACGTAAGTGGTGTGAGAAACTATGTTTGTAATGACCAATTCTGTATGTATGTATGTTTGTCTACATATGTTCAATATGTTGTAGGTTTGCCATGGTTTCACTTCCATTATAGTCCATCAAAAAGCCGGAATCAAAGGCAAAATGTGTTTCATAAGGACCTCATTACAAAATTGTTTAAAGTTTGAGATGTACAGTCACAACGATAATTATACGTACTCCCTAAAAATCATTTCTTTAAAAATGATAATATATGGACAAGTCAACTGATTTTTGCGCCAAATTTTTTGTTTTCCGTCACAGCCGAATAAATCATATTTGTTCTCATTACTAAATATTACATTCGCCCAAAAATCAGTTGACTTGTCCATATATTATTGGCAAATTCCAATCGCGGGTTTTTTCGCGGCACTCGGCGCTCTCAAAACACTTCGAATTGTTTCGGAATGCACAATAACATTGTGATCACTTTCCGAGGTATTTCGTATTTCTACGGCTGTAGTCCTAGGATTTTTATCCACAATACCTTTTATATACCGGGCTACCCTTGGAGAAATTTTATACGAAATATACGTCGTACGTATAATTTTCTGTGGTGCCATTTTGGTTTTAAGCAAACTGCAGTCACAAATTCATAGATTTTGGGAATCTTTTTTCTTTATTTAAGTAAATGTGTCGTTACAGACGCTAATGTAAAGAAATTTTAGATTAGAAGTTCATCACTTTAAAAAAAAAATGTTTTTAGGGGGGGGGGTAATTATCTGTGTGACTGTATTTATCGCGTTATGATGAGGATAATAACATAGAGGGCTTATTTAGAGCATATCTCATGAAAGACCAAACAGAGGGAAAGAGTATGATGTTCATATTCTTTAAAGCAAACTTGCTCCATGTAAATCTCAAAAAAAATTTGATTTAATTAAAAAAAATCTTTTTCATTATTTCCAATTTAAAATAATCAGTTACTGATAAGAAAATTATTCAAAAGAGTAATAGTTATTAAGGCATAAAGCAACATGTATAATAATGTTTAATATTTTTAAGATAAAATTTTCACAAACTACGAAAATTTTTTTCGAACATGATCTGAATAGTGAGAGATAACTGAGTCATTTCAAAAGCATTTTTAGTTTAAAACCTTTACAGGTTTCCAATTTAAAATTTTAGTTCATTCAGGTAATTGTATTAGAAACTGTATTTTTTTTTTGTAATTTTTAAATTTGGTTTTTCAAAATTTTTTAGTTCCATCACTCTTATTTATTAACAACACTTAAGTTGTATATCAAAAAAATAAAATTTTACAATTTTGGTTTCGATTTCTCTCCATTTTTACAAAATTCCAAAATTGATTTTCTTTTTTAAAATTCACTTTTCTTTTTCAATTCTTTTTTCTTTATAAATTTCTTCTTTTTTCGCGAATACATACACCCATTATTACTGACGATTCAATCGGTTATCCTTTGAATATTTGTTATGCACGATAGACGGTTAAGTATAAACCCGTTACTCTTGTCTAGAGTTTTTCTTTTTATTTCAATTAAAATCCTTTTGTTGTTAAATTTTAAATCGCTTTCTTATGAGAACGTCTTTAGGCCCGCACGTTTCACGCCAGATTGATACGTTTCTTTGAATTTATGCCTCTAAAATATAGAAAAAAAAACGTTCAAGCTCACGCTACAAGTTCGTTATGTAGGGATCAAGTTATCAGAAATGTTATAATATCGTAAACGATAAAAGCAATTAAACGCCATTCAATAAAAAAAAATGAAACAAAAACTAAACATATTGCCGTGAAAGAGTGTGTTAAATTTATTTGATCGTTACGGTTAAATATCAGAAAAATGACTGATAAAATATGTATTTGGCTAAAATCTTATTGGTTAGTTATCATCATCATTATTGCCATAACAAATTGTCCCAAACAATTATTACCCTTGTGTAAAAGTAAAAGCCTATGCGATGGTGTAGGTGCGTCCCAAACTACGTAGCACATACTTAGTGTATACGATTTGATTTATTTTTGGGACAATTATTTACTGCCAATTGTGTACTTACCTGGTTAGTATGTCTACTACAATAGTGTTTATATTAAAGCCAATAATATTTATCAAATAAAGTTTTTAAATTTGGCCTTTTACTGTTTGTTTATTTATTTGTTTAATTAAATGAAAACAATATAAAAGAAATAAAAAAAATATTCAAAAATATAATCCCTCAATAAGTTTTCTTTTCTTTGATGCTAGTATTTGTCTTTAATTGAGTCATTGTTTAATCCAAAGTTTTATATTCTTAGGATTTTAATTTCAAAATTGATCATTTTGCATGAGTAAACAATTTTATCTTAATATTTATTACATAGGATAGGTTAGGTTAAATTGTCAACAGCTACAATAGGTCCCGTTGTAACATTGTCAAATAATCACAACACTTGGTTGACATCTTGCAGCCATTCCGATAGTTTTATGAAGATGTGAATTTTATTCATATTGCCTTTGGCTACACACGTTCTGTCAATAAATTTGGGGTGCCCAAGCGCAGAACAATGTCTAAGAAGATATTCTGGGGGTTCCCCTCATATTTTTCATTGTTACAGCTTCTGCAAAAATCATCATGAGAAATCCCCATTCTTTGGGCATGTGCATCTAGAGCAGGTTAAACAAAATTTTGTTCTGCATGTATTCATATCGGGCGAGGCATTTCTTATCTCTCTGCAAGTGGTTTCATTATCCAATATTTGTTTGCTCCTCTATAAAGAAATATCATTGTCAGGCGCGACCTGTCTGGTCGCTCTGTAAGTGGTTTCATTATCCCATCTTTCTGTTGCAAATGAATGAAGTTTGTAGGAGGCCATTTTTTTGCTCCTCTATAAAGAAATATCATTGTCAGGCGCGACATGTCTGGTCTCTCTGTAAGTGGTTTCATTATCCCATCTTTCTGTTGCAAATGAATGAAGTTTATGTGAGGCCATTTGTTTGTACCACTGTAGAGGATGCCAATGTCAGGTACAAATTGAATTGATTTTATTGTTATTTTATCTTTAATGTCCTTGTGTCCAGTAACCCATAAGAGGATATTTGTCGAATATCTCGCAATCTCCTGTGGAGACATCTGGTATTTTTGGACTATCTTCAATGTGGCCTACACGTTTTCTAGAGCTCTAAAGTCCACTTTAGTGTCGGTAAATAATCGTAATATCGACGCCTCCGTTCTATAACATTCTAAGTCGAAAAAGTGTGTTTTGAGTTATGAGCTCTCAAAGTGTTTACGCGACATACGACTATATGTGTATTCTACGTAGATTTTTCCCTATAACTTCGGAACGGATCGGCGCATCTTAACCAAATTTTGACGGTATTTAAGTTAGAGAACATAGAATTTAAAAATACAAGAACATTAATGTACTTAGAACGTTATAGAATGGAGGCGTCGATATGTGTTCTGATACCGGTTTCGCAAAGCGATAATCTTTACAGTCATTATTTCATCCTAAATAATGCTACAGTAATCGTGTAGCGCAAGGTACAATATAAGATTCACTTTTTCAAAAAGATTCCATATCCGACTTTGTTGCAAGATATGGATCTGTAAGTGAATACTTATATGACGTTCTCCGGGAGATGTAAGCCATTATTATAAAAATATCTAACCGGCACGTTTGTTACACAAGCAACATTGAAAGCGGGTTCAGGTATCGTCGATAGGTACATTAATATATACAAACTTTTATACTTTGCAGTCACTTGTTTCACCAATTGATATATTTTAATCTGTAAAGCGATTTTTATGATTCTATTGAAAAAAAAAAACTTCTGCAAAATGACCACAATATGTCTCGAATGCAATGCTAATCGAAGAAAAACAAACAAACAAATATAAACAATAATAAACCCACCTATAAAATAAAGCCGATTAAAGCCTTATCCATGTTTTATTTAATAATTATTACGATAATCACTGATTAATCAATGATCGATCGTTTTTTCATGTCAATAACCATTATTATTCACACTTTATTTCAATTCAGATTGAGTAAGTAAATGTTTGTCTGACTGATTATAGAATACCGGCGAATATTTAATGACTAAAAAATAATCGATTAAGATTAAAGAAACACACACAAAATAAAAGCAAATTTAATAATTTTTTATTCATTTTTTTAATTCCTTTTTCATATTAAAAGTGATTAAAAGGCACGTTCAAATAATAACGAGTGCATGCAAGCGTTTTTCTTACACAAACTACACTGAGGGAAATAATTTAAAACACAAGTTGTTTGTGAAGTGTATGGCCATAAATCAAAAAGATTGAATCACGTCTTAATGTTATTTATAACATGACTGTCTTCTGTCATTGTGCCCATATGGTATTTTTTGATTTTTTTTTTTTCTTTTTCAAAGAATTCTATTTTCGAACTTACTATAGTTATCGCCGGTTGCAATTTTCTTCGTAATTGAATTTTTAAACAATTGTTAACTGTTTGATAACATATTTTCACAATCATTAATTATCATTGACATTATCATGACAATCAGATCGAAAATACACTTTTTTTCGTTTAGTTTTTAATCTGGCGATTTGGTTTTAAATTCCTGTTTCTAGAAATACACAAATATTTAGAACGCATTTTTGGAATTTTATTTTTAAGCAATAATTTTAGTTTTTTTATAACAATTTCCTTTTTTAAAAAGAAAAACAATTTTTTTCAAGAAAATTTTAAATCTAACAGGTACAAAGTTCGCTAGTTTTACGATCAAGATGTCAACATTTGAAAAATATACAATTATTGATCGTACTTTGGTGTTGTATTTACATTGCTTTCATAAAAAAGGTGTAGTAAAAATGAATTTTGTATACTTTCCAAAAGATACCTTTAGTGCACTAAATCTCAAGTTGTATAAGAATTGTTAGAAATATGTGTATGACAAGTTAATGACATATAGAGAGGTCCTTTGGCCAGTTGTGACACCCTGATCGGCTCTCATGCCTTAATTTTATCTATGAGTGCCGGGACGTACATTTTTACACCGATTTCGAAGTTTTTTTTTATAGAAGTTAACTTACTTTGAAGTCGTCGTGGTCTAGTAGGTAGTGTGTTGGCTTATTAGACGAAAAGCCATGGTTCGAGCCCCAGGCCAGACATCAAAATAAAATACAAAAAGTATTTATTCGGCAACTTCCTCTCAGCAGTTTTTTGGCAAAAACTCTGAGAGTAGATAAAAATTGCCATGTAAAGAGTCTCAAAAATCTGTCGCTGGGAGTCGACTTTAAACTGTATATCCCGCCACTCATGTACAAAATTAACACACACAACATAAGTGGTGTGAGAAACTAGGCCGTAATCCTGACTGAAGGGTTGTAATGACCAACTATGTATGTAACTTACTCTCAGTGCCTATTGCCAGAAAAATAGAGATAGGGATTCGCCAAAGCAAATATTGTTTTTTAAATGTCAGAACTGAGTTCAAAACTTCCAATCTCTCATCTATTAAGCCAATACAATACACAGTACGACGGGCACAACAAAGTTTCAAGCATGGTATAAGAAATATAGAAGGTAGTTTCATTCTCTCTTTATTTTTTAAAATTCACTATCTGACATGCTTAAGGATTTTGACGTTTTCGTTAAAATAATGCTACCATATAATTTTAAATTTTCCCCATTTTCAATTTTTTTAAAAATTAATGGAAATTCTTTAAATACTAGCCCAAATTACGTGTTAAACTTGTTGGACTTAACTTACTTAAAAGGTTTTATCTTGGACGAACATTTTTTCGTACATAAATATACTAAATTATAAATTACACATTTTTCATAAATAATTTATTGAGAATATACAACAAGATTATAAATGTGGCAACGCTACATATATAGTTTATGAGAAAATAAAACTTCAAAAAACCTTATTTTATAAAAAAAATTTTGATTGGAACTACCTTCTATATTTCTTATACCATGGTTTCAAGTTTATTTAGAGATTTTCAAGAATTTTTGTTTACTGGGTTATCACTTTAAAATACGTTCCACAAACCAGTGATAAAAAGTATTTTACTTATAGTATTGCTAAGAGGGGTGTAAATAATAACAACAAAATTAAAAAGAAATTTTTTTATGATCAGTGGGAACATTCAAACACTTTTGGGCTTGCGGGTGATATCAAATCGAATATGGTGGGGTTATAAATAAATTAATAAAAACAAAATTTAAATGATAAAAGTAATAAAAGGTTTATAATAATTTTTATAATTCATAATTTTTTTTTTCTTTTTAATAAAACAGTTATAAAATGGAACTTCTACAGTAGCAAAACAGTTCAGTGCAGTAGCGCGTTAAGAACGCAACGGTTGTTGAGAAACGGCGCCAAATTTTCAAATACGAGTTCAGTATGTGTTTGTTTTATTTTATTTTTTAAATTTTTTTTTATTGATACAAGGATATTTAATATTTTAATTATTACAACATAAGGAGGAAAAAAATACAGTTTAAAAAGGGTATTCAAATTTCTTCGAAACACAAACAATCATAAACTAAAGAGCTATTTAAAGTGAATTAAGAGAATTTCTTTAGAATTTCTCTGAATATCAAGCCAATTATGCAGAGAAATAAATGAAAATAAGAAATAAAACAGAAAAAAAACCACAATATGCCTTAAGAGCCTATTTTATATTCGTTTTTACTGCTGAGTATCTCTTAATGTTTGTTGCAATGGCCATCATACATACGGTTTAGAAGACTTTTAAACATCGAGCCGGCAAGATCGTGATCTTTATGCAGCACGCGGTGTAACGTTTAAAAACTTTTTTGTTTTGTTTCGTTTTTTTTTCTTTCAATTAAAGAAACAAATTTTGAAAATAAAAATAATTTATTAAAAAGTCATGACAGTTTGTCTGTAGAAACGAGAAAAAAAAATAAAAGATTTTCGTGTGTCGTTTGATAAACTTTTGCGGTTTTTCTTCTGATCCGATCGGGTGCATGTAGACGTCTATTCATAATTTAATATAGCAAAGCGTGTGTGTGTGTGCCATGTTTAATTGCTAATGTCCCACAACTTATTCGATTAGTCATGTATTTTATGCAAAACTGTATGCAAGGAAAACGTTAAAAAAATTTTACTTTTAAAAAATGTATGCTGAAGAAAAAAATCAAAAGAAAAAGAAATTGTGTAAAAATCTTTAAAATTGTGTGAGTGTTGCAATATTTTCCATTTTATTTATATGAAAAAAAAACCCATTAATTTTAGTGGTTTCTCTGAAACGTTTAAACAATTGTTAACCTTTGAACGTCTCTTTGTTGCGGGTTAAAACATCTGTTGTAATGCACTCACAATGCCAGACAGTGTGGTCACAAATTTAATGTACATTTTAAATAATTCAATGAAAACATAATTAAAAATAAATTGTGAATCGTACAATAACAATAATACATACGTGAAATAAATGATATTTTAAAAACAACAGCAAATAATTTGGTAAAATACATATATTCATACACTATGGATTAGATCACGCCTTATGTTATATAAAATGGATTAAAAAAGAATTTTCTGAAAAAGATACAAAAAAATAACAAAAACTGACTAAACTATACTATCGGATTATATAAAAATAACTATTATGCTCCTTAACAACATTTTTTAACGTTTCTAAATCAATTTTTAATTATGAAACGTACATTATATGTACAAAAAAAAAATAAATCAAAATAAAATTCAAACCACATTATGATCCGGATATTTCCGCTTTTAATGTTTCGTAAATTTAGTCTATTTTTTTTATATGAAACTTAATTGTGAATTTCTTTGTGATTATTTAAAATTGAAAAATATATATTTTTCTATATACAGAATTCAATATTATAAATCGCATGATTCCCATTTAATTTACTTACATACTTAATTGATCATTACAGCCCTTTAATTTTATCCATGAATGGCGCGGACTTACAATTTAAAGTCGACTCGATGGAAAGATTGTTTAACAATCAGAGATTTTATCAGAAAATTCCTTCAATATTTCGTTTTGTTCAAGATATTCGGGCTTGGGTTTGAACCACACACTCTCGTCTAATAAGCCAATACTGTACCTACTAGACCACGGCGTTTTCCCGGACTTTATGCTGATTACTTCGAAAAAATATTCACTATTTTGCAAACGTGAATCAGAATTAAAAGAAATTATTTTGCAAACCTAGTCCACGTTGTACATTACGAAATTGGAAATGTTTCGGATGCTATCAATGCATGAAATTTCTAGTATTTAATATTCAATAAGTGTGGAAACTAAATACACCCATCGCAATAAATATTGCTGCTGTTCAAATCCTGTATCAGAGTATATTGTAAAGTGATACGCTATTAAAGCGGCCATTAGATCTAAGAATGTTCAAGAACGTCGTGACATTCAACGGCTACCACTCATACACACAATGTACAGAATGGTACAAAATTCGACCAGTTCTGTATCAGATTTTCTTTCTGCAGCAGGTTAATCATAAATTCAGACAGATAAGATACCCTCGAATATGGGTTTGGTTTCCGCTACACTTCTAGGAATTCGCCGTATTCTAGTAGGTAGTGTGTTGGCTTATTAGACGTAAAGCCAGGGTTCGAGCCGCAGGCCAGACATCAAAACAAAATACAATAAGTATTTTTTCGGCGACTTTATCTCAGCAGATTTCTGGCAAAAACTCTGAGAGTAAATAAAATTGCCATGAAAAGTTTCTCAAGAATCTGTCGTTCGGAGTCGACTTTAAACTGTAGGTATAAAATTAACACGCACAACATAAGTGGTGTGAGAAACTAGGTTGTAATCCTGACTGAATGGTTGTAATGACCAATTATGTATGTCTAGGAATTAGATCCTCTGATTCTGAGTGTTGTTTAAAAAGAAAAAGTTTTCCAAATCAAAAAAAAAATTGCAATTTTAAAAACTCTTGATAAAGATGTGTATGGCACTTTTACTCTTCAGACGAACGTCTTACAGAACTTCTTCTTCAGATGAAAGAACTTCTTCAGATGAAAGAACTCCTTTAGACGAACGTCTTACAGAAACAGGGCGTTAGTAATTTAAACTCAATGTTGAGCAGTGTTAAATAACGGCACTTATACAAATTGCACATGTAATGCACTAAGTGTTGCTACTTATTTTAGCACAATTTCTATTCCAAGCAATAAAACTCGAACTAAAAATACACAATTAATGTGTCTGCACGCAAAATTCTCTCCCTCTTTTATTTGCTGGTCGTTCTTTCCTCCTTTTTTTCTTATTACATTGAAAATGTATTTATTTGTATGTGTGTGTGTGTTTTAAGTTGATCTAAATAATTGTTTTATTTTTAAATTTTAAAATTTAGTTTTTCACTTAAATTTGTCTCCCCTTTCGGTAATTAAATAGGAAAAATTAAATACTTAACATGTATGTAAATTGTTTGTGAGTAAAATTTGTATTTTTTTTTTCATTTTTTTAAATCAAAAATTGTCATGCGGCACAAATGGAAAAGAAAATATTTTAATTTTTCTAATGAATTGTACGTAGGTATTTTGACAAAAAATGTAAAAATAAATTCAAACACTAAAGCTACACACACACACGTGTGTGTGTATAAGAAATATTACCAATTTGTTTAAACATTTGCGAGCCAAAATAATTTTTTTTTTTATTATTTTTGTTTTTGCTCATCTTAGTTTATGGGTCGATCTTTACGAATTATATCGTCAGAAATAGAAAATATGGCACAAATAATTTGTATATGTTTATTATTTTGAAATTTAATAGCATTTCTATTAAAAATTCTCACATAATTATTTGCAAAATCTAAAGAAGAATAAAAATTAAATGAAATATAAGGGTAATAAAAAGATTTGCTTTGAATCAAATTTGCTGAAGAAAATCTTCATCATTTTTATTATAGGAAATGATGAACAATTTTTTTATTACAAATTACAGAAAATAAAAACACACAAAGTATAAGTAAATAATAAATTATTTTACAAAACTGTGTCCAATTTCGAAATTGAACGCCTTAAAATTTTGTAATTTTCTTTTATGAAAATCAAAAATAAATAGAAGTACAGTTGGAGTTCGATAGCTGTGCTCCAATCATATTTTATAATATTTCTTCGATAATGTGACATCGC
Source organism: Sarcophaga carnaria (assembly GCA_958299815.1). NCBI lineage: Eukaryota > Metazoa > Arthropoda > Insecta > Diptera > Sarcophagidae > Sarcophaga > Sarcophaga carnaria. Next base: position 4,355,965 of record OY283153.1, on the reverse strand, counting down.
AATGAAAATTGGTTTTGGTCCTGATACTGCAACAAATAAACACATTTTGCCTGTTTCGATTGCTTCTGGTAATTTTGATACCAAAAATGTAATGGTCCCTGGAAGACAAATATCGATAATATAGTAATAATCGTCTATAATAAAGATCGTCTTGCCCTGCCCGATTGCTTAGAAAGTAAACATTGAACAAAAAATGTGTAGAACCAATTAAATAAAGACGATTCCAAAAGTCAAATCTGATGACTACTATATTTGGAGACATGATTATGGTCAGTTACTAGCAGCTAAGGTGTGAAAGATCTGTCAATCTTCCAATTACTTGTAAACGCGACGTTTATTTTTCATAAAATTTTATTCAAAGCTTTTTCCCAATTTTTGCTCTACAATAGTCAATCATAACTTTAAGCCTATAAGAGACAACAAAGCCTTCAAAAGCAGGAAACATGCCCAAAAGTTAGAAGCAAACACTCCAAACTACACTTACATTACATTTCTGGATTTGTCATCAATGTACACTTAATAAATACTAAAACGAATTTTATTTATGAATTTTAAATTCAATTTAAATTCATATTCAACTCTGGTGATCCCATCTATGGGGCATCATCAATTGCAAACTCATAAAATGTAAACGTGATCTCTCCTTGAATAAATCTTGACCGTTTGGCCTATGTATTTGTGTTTAAACTGATAATTTCTTTATTGCAAGGTAACAATAATGATTTATTTCATATTATTTATAAATAAAGTATGTATGTATTTATTGTTAAATATTTTATATTGGAAAACCGAAAAAAAAACAAGGAAAATGTGTTTTTCGTTTCATTAAATTTATTGACACACTTTAATGGTTTCACAATCTGTTTCTTGTTTCTTCCGATGCAGGTTAAAGAGTCACACCGACACTACCCACTTGCTTGTGTTTGTGTTGTTGTGCTCTTTTTTTATTCAAAATTATTATTATAATAAAAACAAAATTATTTATTTTTATTACTCAACTCCTCCGCATTTAAGAGAAATTTATATAAAAGACTAATTTCTCTTACATATGTATGTACTCAGGTACTCTTAAATGCTAATACAAGAAATATTATTTTGATATCACTATTAAATGAGCTGTTGTTGCAGTTGTAGTTATCGTCGTCACTAGCATGATAAATTTTTTTTATGTTATCATAAAATTGTTGTTGTTACAATCGCAATATTGTATGTTATATACCCTTTCATAAATATTACACTCACAAAATATTGATAAATAATGATGCTGTTCGAGTTTAAGCATATAAACAAATCGCAATGTTTATTTATTATTCCCATGGTATGATTGATTTGTGTTGATTTACATTTTTCTTTTTTTCTTTTGGGTTCAAAGCAATTAAATTTCTCTTTTTGTGTAAACAAATAATTATTTAGTGCGTTATTTGAATACATATTTAATTATTGCTAATCGTTTTTTTATTTTTCAAAATAGAACATTTATGAACAATAAATTGTAGACGACTATGGTTAATTAATGATTGTCATGTACAGAAGAATGATGTTAAATTTCAAAATAATTATTTTTAAATTTTTCAGCCATTATTTGTTAACATTTTCTAAAGAAAAAATTATTTAGAATTATGCTTAGTTAATGGTCGGTCAGTTCATTATTGCCTTACAACAATCTGTAATATCATCGGAAATAACGTTTCAAATAAACCATATTGTTTGAATAGACTCTAGTAAAATTAAGAGAATATTGACTAATTAATTAAACACAGGATAAATTTGCATTTACCATATATTGTAGAGGTATAGTACATGTTCACATACATATGTAGTAATAAACTAATATTTTTCCTTGAGTATACTACTCTTCCGTTTTTTTCTCCCGCTAGAAAAAAAAACTATGGGAATGAAAACATACATATGCATTGGAATGCCTACCACCAACACGCACACACAATGCCAAAGTGTTTAAGTTTTTTTATGTATCATGTAGACTGCAAATCTTTAGTCATTTCCTAAGTCATTCATCCTATTCATGCAGTACTCGGTTAAACACAAAACATTGATAGGCAGCCAGTCAGTCACTCATTCATTTCATTCAGTTGTTCACTTAAACACGGAAATAATTGCTTTGGTATGACAGTGTTTTGCATCGGTTTGTTGTGTTAATTTTATACCCTACACCATCAAATAGATGGAATGATTCTCAAAGGCACTACTATACATATGTACATCAATCATTGTAATAAATTCTCTAAAGACTTGTGCAGCAAAGGTTTGCCAGAGCCCAACTTAGCCGAACATAATTCTTTTTTACATCTTTCGAAAGAGAAAACTACAAGAACACTTACAAACAAACAAATAAAAAAACCCTAATATTGTTGTTGTTGTTGTTGTTGTTTTTACATTGCATTGATATTAGCCAGAAGGGCAAATTGTATTATTTTTATTGTTCCTGATGTTAGTATGATTTGTTGTGGTTCTCTTTGTTGTTTTCTTTCATTCTGTGATTAAATGTCGTTGACAAAGTATTGTGAACTTTAATTCATTTGTAATGCATTTCAATTCAATTCATTTAATTTTATTTTGCTTTGTTGTCATTGTGTTGGTAATGATTTCATTATCATTTGCCTGTTGTGTTGTTATGCCTGGAATTTAAACAATTTAAAATTTATTCTTAATAATGATGCTGATGGTGGCGTTAGGTTTTTTCTCTGGCCTTTTTTTTTTTTTTTTTGATTGTTTGGGTTTGCTTGTGTGTTTTAATTTTTGTTTGATTTGAATCATTATGTGGTCTTTCATTATTATTATTATTAGGGGTTTATTGATGAATAATTTTTAATATGTTAGCATTACAGTGGATAGTTCTCTTCTTACACTTTGTTAGTGTGTGGGTATTTTATCGAAAGTGTAAATCCAACACTAGTGTATGGGGTAAATCTTATTCTTGGTTTATTGATGGAGTAGAACATATTTCTTTCTCTTATCTTGATGAAGAAAACAGTTGTTTTCTTTTATGATATTTGAGAGAGAGAGAAGGGGAGAGGATGCCTATTATGTTGCCTAAACATAATTAAAGTAGAAGGCGAAGAACCATTAAACAAATGTTGCTTAAGTGAAATAATAATTGAAAATCTAAGGGGACATTATTTAATTTGGTTCCAAATTAAGCTTCTAATCATTTTGGAATTAATTTTATTAATTTTTATTGTTAAAGCCTAGAATATTTACTAAGTTACTTTTGTCTAAAAACTCAGAAATTCTGGCATATGTATCTCCGGACATATGCATTTCTCGGTGTGATTAAGTTTGTGATTTGACTCTGATTCAGAGTTCGTTAAGCCATTCTCAAAGATTAGGAAGGGTTTTGTTGGATTGCATTATGAATAAGGAAAAAACGTTTAGACTGCAATACTATTAAACTCTACAAATCGAGACAGCGATCTGTAGCGGTTAAAGTGCTTGACTTTTAGTTAAAAGTCCAAAGTTCAGTTTACAAAACTTTAAAAATAAAAAGCTTTCGCCTCCTGCTAAATCAATACCGGGAATAAGAAAGTCTAATAAGCCGCGGCATACTCGATCCGAAAAGAGGCCCAAATTGGGAAAACGGATTACAGATCTCAAATTATGCTCTTATGCTGATAAAACGTTTCCATTATGACTGGATTCTGATTTCTCTAGCTGTAGAAAATCTTTTTCGGTTTTCTGGAAGGGACTAGAAGATAGGTGGAAATCAGTGCTACATGTGGAGATTTTCGAGTCATTAGTCCATGCAATTGGTAATGGATTTGAATGCCATCGCCTTATTTTTTCAACGAACCTCATACACCTTTACATCTCAAATCAATCTACTCAGAATTCTTTTTACACTTTGTTTGATTGACACAAAGAAATCTGTAATCTTCATTAATTTTATAATTTTAAATCACAAAATTAAAATAAAGAAAATATAATTTCAATTAATAAGTCTAGACATAATTTTAAAATTTATTTTCGGTTTTTTTTTTTATTTTTGCCAAACACTTCACAAAAACAAAAATTAAATTTCTTTTCTATTATTTTCACTTATCGCTAACAATTTATCTACAATATTAAATTTAATCATAAATACTAATAACGATTAAAGTCTAATGGCCTATGCACGGATCTTGGCAATTGATTAGCCCTTAGCACTTAACTTAACCCACAGCAAGTATTTGATTAGCTGTGGTCTAAAGTTACTTAATTTTAGTTCCCATCATAAAATAATGGCTCTTATCGTATAGCAAAGTGTTATAATTCGATTATAATTAAAATTTTTACAATCGATTGCAATTTATCGGCGAATTTCAAAAGAAACTATTTTTCCTGTTTTACTGATTATAAACAAATTCTGAAATTCATTCTCCTATCATTGCAGTAACACCGTTTCCCGGTTGTCATGATGAAATCCAAATACGAGAATATGAAAATCATTTACAATCGCAGTAAATTTGGTTGGTACTGGGCACCGGTATTCATAGCATTTTGGTTTCTGCTTTTCTATTTGGCTGTAATACCCAGTTTCCATTATCTACCGGAGACCATAACGATCGAACAGGAGGCCAAAAATCCGGGACGTTTTATAGGAGAGAGGGCTGAAAATACGCTGTTGAGGTTAACAAAAATTGGCCCCAAAATAGTAGGCAGCCCAGCCAATGAACAGTCAGCGGTGGCTTTTCTTTTGGCGGAAATTACAAAAATACGTACTGAAGCCCGTTTGGATTTGTACAATATCGAGGAGGATGTGCAAATAGCATCGGGAAATTATGTTCTATGGAAAATGGTTAATTGCTATCAGAGCATACAAAATGTGGTGGTTAAAGTATCGGCCAAGAATTCGAATAGCTCATCGGCCCTTTTGATTAACAGTCATTTTGATACGGTACCGGGTAGTGCAGGTGCTGGTGATGCTGGCATGATGGTTGTAATTATGCTTGAGACAATTCGTGTCTTAACAAAATATGAACATGAGCTCATGCATTCCATTATCTTTCTGTTCAATGGAGCCGAAGAGAATCCCTTACAGGGTTCACATGCTTTTATAACGCAACACAAATGGGCTGAAAGTGTAAAGTGAGTATTTAGTTTTCGGTTTGCTTTTCCTTAACTTCACCATCGTTTTTGTTGTTACAGAGCTGTTATAAATTTGGATTCGGCAGGTTCTGGTGGCCGTGAAATTCTATTTCAGTCTGGACCCGATCATCCTTGGCTTATGAAGTATTATGGCGCCAATATTGTACATCCCTTTGCCTCAACAATGGGCGAAGAGTTGTTTCAGAATGGTTTTATACCTTCCGAAACGGATTACAGAATTTTCCGCGATTTTGGTAATATACCTGGTTTGGATATGGCCCATACCTACAATGGTTTTATCTATCACACGAAATACGATCGCTTTAATGCCATACCCAGGAAAACATATCAATCGACTGGCGATAATGTATTGGCTTTAGCGAAATCCTTAGCAAATGCGCCCGAGTTGGAAGATCCAGCGGTAGATATACAAACGCTTTTATCGCAACACAAGCTAATATCTCTTTTTTTTTCATTTACAGAAATATGCTGAGGGCCATATGATATTTTATGATATTCTGGGCTGGTTTATTATCACCTATACGGAGGAAACTGGTTTGATTATCAATATTGTGGTGTGTGTTTTATTTCTTTTAAGTTTGTTGGGTTATATTTGGAATATGGCCCATCAGACAGGCATGTTTAGACGCCGTATTTTTACCAAATTTGGTATTTTATTTGCCATTCAATTGTGTTCGGTGGTGTTAGCCTTTTTGGTTGTTCTCTTCATGGCCTGGTTTTTGGATGCTGTTGGCTTACCCATGAGCTGGTACTCCAAATCCTGGTTCATGTTTGGCCTTTACTTTTGTCCCATATTCTTTATTTTGGGCATATTACCAGCCATATATTTAAGCCACACCAAGGAACATGGTCTGCCCTTGGCTTATGCCTTACAATTACTCATGCATGCCCATTGTCTCATTTTGTGCATTGTGGCCATCGTTATGACATCACTCAGCATACGTTCGGCGTTTTGCATTATAATAGCCATAGCCTTCTATACTTTGTCAGTAATTTTGAATATTGCTACGTGTTTCCATAAGAAAAGTAAGTAGAAAAATAATGAAATTTAAAAAGAAAAATTAATAAAAAAAAACAATTGACTTTCATTTGAAGATTTCCTTTGGCTTATACCACACTGTTTGTGCCAGATACTGCCTTTCCTGATTTATTCATATTTCTGCTATGCTTTCTATGTGATTTTTATACCCATGCAAGGTCGCGATGGTGCCAATTCTAATCCAGAATTTTTAGTTGGTGGATATACCGTTTTAATGTGTTTAATGTTTTCGGCGTTTTTGGTAAGCTTTTTATTATCATTTGATTTTTTGGCATAATTTTCCAATTGAAAATTCTTATATTTTTCCAGGTGCCTTTACTTTGTCTCTTCCGTAAATCGAAAACTATTATTTCCATATTCGGTGTTATTTGGATTGTATTCATAATTTTGGCAGCCACACCCATTGGCTTTCCTTATGTTGAGAAAGAAGCACCACAAAGATTCTATGCAGTGGTAGGTATTGTAGTTATTTTAATGCTAAGCTAACGTAATTAAATTTTGGAAAACAATATTTCCATACAGCATACGACGCGCACTTTCCATGAAGGTGATGCCGCCATGTCAGTACGTCGCCAAGATTCGGGATTCTATGTGGTACCCGTTGATCGTCGTCCCCACTCTATTGATTTTATGTTCGAAGATACAAATCTCATTAAGGCTGGCAAAGAAGATTGCGATACTGAGTTAATGTGTGGCTATCCCATATACAGTAGCCGATGGCTAGGCTGGAAGTAAGTTTTCAATAGTGAAACTAAAATGCATATTCTTATTGCAAATATATTTACAGAGAACAAAGCTTCTTTGTGCCTGGACCGGCGCCCTCTGTAGTCGGTTGGCCTAAGTTGGAAATAATTGCCAAACAACAGACCTCTCCGCGTAATGTGTTGTTTACTTTGGAAATATCCGGACCCGATCATATGAGCATGTTCTTACAGCCCTTGGCCGATGCCAAATTGGTGGATTGGTCCTTTAACAAAATGCCTTTGCAGGAAAAGTTTGAGCCTCCCTATTTTGTATACTTTTCATATGCTTTAGATCCTACACCATTAAGATTTAATTTAGAATTTGAGGTAATATTCTACGCAATGCAGCTTGTTTTGAAAAAAAATTTTAAAGAAATCGTTTTATTTTTTTTAACAGCGCGATAATGCCGATTGGTCTGGTTCCACCTTTGATATTGCCATTATAGGCCATAAAGTACACGATGAAATTTATGCCACAAATGATTTCAGACAATTTTTGGCCTCTTTTCCCGCCTGGGCTTATGTCAGTTCCTGGATGAGTTCTTACGAAAGTTGGAGACTATAAGCAATAAAACTTAAAATGCTCAAGATTTTTTACATTTTTTAAGTTAATTAAGTTTATCTAGTTTCTATTTAAAAAACATTTTTAGGAATTTATGAAATACCTTTTAAACTAAGCAGAAAAAAAGTAACAGGAACAAAGTGCTTAGAGCAATAACAGATGAAATCTGTTGACCCAAAAACAATAATGCCCTATGCACCATTTTATAATTATACATACTTTTATTATTATTATCATTATTATTTTATTAACTGTATAGTATAAGAATTTATTTATATAAAATATATTATTATTAAGACGAACTCATTTGATACGATAAGTTTAAAAATTTTATCAAATAAAAACAAAAACAACGAAACAATTTTAAAGAAACTAATTCGAATTGAATTAAACTTGGAACCAACACTACAGAAATAAGAAGACATGAGATTTGTTTCATAAAACCCTATACGAATGGATCCAAATCAGTTTATAGATTAGAGTGCCCAACAGATCTTTTACTCAGCATCACAGCCCTTAGTGAAGCATAGTGATAACCACAATAAGTTTTCCCTATCTATCTCTTCGTAAGTCAATTCTTTATAATAAATATCTTTTGTTTTCAATGGCCACTAAGTAAGACTGAAGTCACAATTTATCAAAGATTGTCCAAACATTTTTTCAATTAAAATTTTTTTTTATTAAAAAATTAAAATAAAACGTGATTTTTTTTATTAAAATTTAAAATTGCCAACTCTCATAGGCAGCAGCCCAGTTGGTGGCGTATGTCCATTCTGGAAATGATTGTAAAAAGTCCTTAAATTCCTTGGTATAAGTATGGGTGTGATATTGATAATGAACACCTACACCCAGACGTAGATATGGACCCTCTGTTAAGATCTCTTCCCGCTACAAATTCAGAAAAATCAAAACTTTTTCTTTATGTGTAATGAATTTACTTTAGGACTCACCTCTATTTTTAGCCAAAATGTTAAAGGTGTTTCAGCCATGGAGTAGACATGATATATAAAATACGGGGTTTCATAATTTTCATTTAGCGGTGTAACATCGAAGGACCAATTTGTTATCTTAACCTTGTCTAAGGGATCCACATAGATAACAATTCTATCGGCTGATTTTAAACTAAACTCGTAGTGTATTTTGTTGGGGGTTTCATAAACCTTTTTCGTGAGTTGCAATTCGGTGGGTGTAACTAGATTGGGACGTGAGGCGGGTATCCATTTGGCAGAGTTTCTAAAAAAGTGAAATTTAAGAAGTTTTACTATTAAAGCAAACCTAATTTAGATCCACACTTACTTCCAATCCATCCACCGGGTGTTATACAAAGGTAAACCACAAAATAGTTCTTCTTCACATTCCTTTTTAAGCCAAGAATCCGGCAATGCTTTTTGAAATGTGGTCTCATCCAAGCCAGTATGCCTCGTTTCCACGGGTTGTATATAAAAGCCAGTGTCGTTTTTAATTATATGACCACTGTAATCATGGCTAACACGCTCGGTATGCTAGAATTTTAGCGATAATATTATTTTCCTTGTTAAGAATACAGCTTTAATTCAATTTTACCAAAACATAAAATCTTTCAGCAGCCTCATCCTTTTTAAAGGGGAAACCAGCTGGAGTGGCAGCAATAATAATGAATATCACACACAAAACACCAAATAGGGAAAAGAACCATTTAGATTTATGGAATTTATGTAAAATTGGTATCTAAGAATATAAAAATGTTGAATAGAATTTTTGAGGAATACAAAGAAATAAAACTTACTAGGAAACCGGCAAAATGTAAAGCAATAAGGGCTACAAAGAGAGCAATTAAAAGCTCAGGTTTATTTTCGGGACCGTCACGTCCTTGCATGGGTATGAAAGTATTAAGTAGGTTATAGGCCATGTAAGTATAAAACCAAAATGGCATAACTTGACACAGCAGATGTAAAGGTATAAAATAAGATTCTGAAACGATACTTTTAATAAATTTCCCAACAATAATGCTGCACAATAACAAGATCACTTACTTTTAGTGAATTTCGATGTTAACATATTCAAAACTATGGAACAGGCATAGAAAAATGTGGCTATCATGGGGAAATAAGATGATCTAATGCTCATCGAGGTCATTATAATGCATACCAAAGCCAATATAATACAGTGGGCATGCATGAAACACGCTATAATATCATTGATATCCAAAGGACTCTATAAAAAGGAATAACAAGTCTTTAAGAAAATTGAACAAGTTTAGGATTTTTTGATATACACTTACCGTGTCCTTAGTTTTTTGTATATAAAAGGCTGGTATTAATGCAATGGCCAAAAACATGGGACAAAAGTACAAACCAAATATTAACCATTCCTCCGAATACCAGCTAAGTGTTAAACCCAAAGCATCTACTATAACAGCTATTAAAACAGTTAAACCAACAGCTACCAAGTTTGACAAAATTTGTACACCCAATATTTGTAAAAATGTAATAAACACTGCTTTCATATCTTGACCATTTTTCTGTGTCTCTTTAGCCATTAAAAATATGGATAAACCCACTAAGATTATGGCGAAAACACTGGTTATGGAGTTTATTATCACACCTGTGGTTTCAGTATAGCTTACCAGAAACCAACCCAAAAAATCATAATACACCGAATAACCTTCGGCATAGGCCTGGGGATTTTTCAATTCCTCAGCATTGGCTAAGGCCCAAGTTAAAGCCAAAACATTATCGCCCGTAGTTTGATAGGTGCCTCTTTGTAAATTTTGAAAATTATCATATTTGGTATGGTAAATGTAACCATTGTAAGCATGAGCCATATCCAAACCGGGTACATTACCATAATCGCGGAATATACGAAAATCCGTGTCAGAGGGTATAAAATTGTTTTGAAATAATTCTTCAGCTATGGTATTGGCATAAGGATGTTTAGCTGCTTGTTGATAATACTGTTGAAAAATAAAAAAGTGTAATTAAATTTAAATTGTTTATTTTAGTTTTAAATCTAAGCGATTTAAAGCAATTATTTCAATTTATTCCTTAAAGTTAAATTCCCAATGTTAAAAAAAACATCGTCTGGCAACATTATAACATTGTTTACATTTTTCTAATTACATTCGACTTGTGTTCTCTCTCTCTCTCTCTCTCTATCGCTTATTGTTCGTTATTCATTAGTTGAGTGCGTGAATTTCTTGTAACAAGATCTTATCAAAGTAGTGCTGCTTTCAGATAAATAATTATAAAGTAAATTAACATAAAAGCCTTATCAAATTATAATTAAAAGAAAGTTTAAGTACACGCAAATAAAATTATTAATAAATAAAGTGCAGAAGTTGGCTAATGCGGCTGTAAATTAAAAAGAAAAAATTGGCCTTTTAGCGTCAGCATCAACAACTTGTTGTTGCTTTTTTTATTATGCTAATGGCGGGCATTTGCATTAAGTGTGTATGTGAGTTGTGCTTATTCTATTTTAGGTTGTGCATATGAAATGAGCAAATGAAGTGTTGGAAAGTGTTGAAAAAGTTATCATAACAGGAAATGCAATTTCAAATGTTGAAAAATTAAATGGAAAATGAAGATCATAAATTAATGATTTAAATAAGAAAGTTTATTTAAATATACCTTAAATAAATAATTAATAATAATAAAATTTACTACAAATTAAATTAAAATACAAAAAATTTAAATTATTATCTGGAACATAATGTGGCTTGAACAAGAAAACAAGAATTGGCAGTAAGACCGTCTCGAATTGATTTCTAAACTTTATGGGTAAGTGATTAAAGTTTATTTTCTCCTTTTCTTAAACCTATCTAGTACTAGAAATTATGTTGTTAGCAGGAAAGTATTTTGCTGAATAATATTACTCATACGAATTGTATGGCTAAAGATTAAAGATTGTTAAAAATAATTCATAATCACCAATGCATTCTTATTAACTTTTTAAAATTAATAGAAATGCTACTAAAACTTTCAAGCTTCAAACAAATGTCAGAAAATTTGCCAATTTGCCAATTTTTATTATGTATCGTTAATTAGCACTCATAAAAATTAAATTTAGGTAAAAAAAAGAAATTTCTTTTATTGTTCTGATAACACAAAAGAAAAAATAGCCGAAATATAATATTTTAATCGATTTACCTTAATAAGCCATGGATGATTTGGTCCTGTTTGAAAAAGAATTTCTCGGCCACCGCTACCCGATGAATCCAAATTAATAAGGGCTCTAAAAAGTTATTTAAAACGGGTTTAATAAGACATTTATTAATAACAAACGATAAGAAGCCCTGAACATATCTTTACTAACGTGTTGAAATATGAAAATGATCCTCTGTACACTTACTTGCAATATGGTGCCCATCTATGTTGTGTTATAAAGCCATGCGAGGCCAACAAATTACTTTCCTCAGCACCATTTAGTAAAAACACTACAGGATTTTTAAGCTCTTTTTCCGAAATTGAAATGACTCTTAATGTTTCCAACATTATTACTATCATGACACCAGCATCAGCTGCCGCAGGTGAGCCCACTTCCGAATCAAAATGGGAATTCACCAATAAATACGAATCGCTATTTGAATTTTTTGCAGAAATTTTTACAATAACATTCGATACATTATGATAACTGGTAGCCATGCCCCACAACATAAATTGTCCCGAAGAATGCTGGACATCCACTTCAATATCATAGAGATCTAAGCGAGCATTAACTTTAATCTTGTCAATTTCCTTCAGAAGAAACTGTACAGCATGAATTTCATTTTCCACAGTGCCTGTCAGTTTAATGCCAATCGACGAGAGACCCAATAATTGTATTTGAGCCCGTTCGCCCACAAATTCATTGGGATGCTTGAGTTCATCTCTTATGAGTATTGTTTCAGGATACGAGTAGAATGAGGGTATTACGGCAATATAGAAAAGTAAAAACCATACAACACAATACACTGGAGACCAATACCAGGCATATTTCTGAGATTTTTTTACTTCTTTCGTATCGGAGTTCAAATCGAGACTTTGGCTTGTCATTCTTTTGCTACCGAAAACTTCTGCACAGAAGTTCAACCGTTTCGATACTAAATTGTTTAGATATAGGAGTGTTTTTCTTTCTACCGTATTAATTGATCTTATCATGGCTTTGTAATCAGTTTTGCGATTAAATATTAAAATAAACGATTTTATGATTTCTCTTTTCACGAGTACAAAGGGGGGATGAATTTTTGATTAGGGAAATGCGATATTAAAGAGATTAACAAAATTTTCTATGCCGGTAAACATAACTGAATTAATATGTTTTATGGTACTTTATGGGATTAAATGGTTTTTTTTATATATTGTTACGTTTTTTTACCTTTTAAAAACGTTTAAAATATGAGTTCGTAGATTGCAAATAAAATAAAAATAAATTTGTGTTTCTTTATTATTCGCACAATTCTGTGTGCCACTGTTATCAACTTTATGTAAACAACTACAATTGCTTTGTTTGTTATTCCTCTGTTTACATCCTTTGCATAAACAATAAGAATTACTAGGTAATTGTTTGACAGATCTTTGTAACGGAGATCTTCAAACCACGATTACTCTCTTCAAATACCCCGCGTCTTTACACAAGACTGACTGAACTTCACTCCTACTGTTTTATGGCAGAGTCAACAGTGTGATGAATGTTCTTGAAGGCGAATGTTCATGACTTCGCCTTCTAGAAATCTCTATAAATGTAAACATATTTGTTTATTATTGTGGTGTTGTTGGTGTATTTTGTTCACCATTTTTTTATGCTAGTATTTGTTGTTATATCAAGCAGTATGATAATTTGTAAACAGGTTTGTTTACTGTATTGTTTTGTTTTTGTAACTTTTGTGTATAATTTTAATGTAAGCAAAATACCAGTATCTAGATTTTTCATTTTCGTAACAATATAAATATAGCATCGTAATCGGGGTGAAATAAATATGCCTAAATGCACTGTATCTGGTCTGTAGTTTGTACTTAAAATGGTGAATAATGGTGTTGGAAATAAAAGCGTTTGGAAACCATTTGTTCGATGGATAGGTTCCACACGCCACTTTGTTGGTGGCACTAGTTTCTCTCCAATAGAAAAAAGAAAATCTTAAAAAGCTTTTCAAAAATAATGTAGAAACAGAGTTTAATGAAGTTTTTATTTCTTAAAATATTACAAAAATTTAATTACTTATCGTTTCTTTGATTTTATATAGTTTTTCCTTAATAAATGTTATTAAAAATAACGCATTACTTTTCCACTTAAAACCTATACTTTCTAATAATAATAAGAATCATATGATGATGGCCAGGCAATGGGATCTACATATTTGGGAAAACTAGATAAGAATTCTTTAAATTCTGGCGTTTGTTTACTCTCATCATGATTCCAGTGACCGACAATACCAATTTCAAAAGCAGGAGTACTCCAATCGCCTGATTCTCTCTATAAACGAAAGCAAATTTAAACATTGTCTTCGTTCTCTAAAGTATTTAATTCGTGACTCACCTCAATTTCCAACCAAAATTTAAGAGGATCACCGTTAACACCATAGGAAAAGTATATAAAGTATGGTGTATCCCAGTTCATGCGTAAAGGCGTCCAATGGAAAGACCATCTGCTAACTTTACCATCAGCCAATGGCCGTAAATAAATGGCCATGTGATCTGGACCAGACAATTGCATATCATAACGTAATTTTGTTTTACTCAATTGATTTTTGCTTGTGACATTTAAGGTTGGCAAATAATCGAAAGTTGGATTAGGTCCTGGTATCCAATAACTGGCATGTCTATTTGCAAAACAAAAACAATTAAAATTTTGTAAAAGCTTTTATAATACTTAGAGAAACAAACCTGGCCTTAACCCATCTATGATTGTACAAAGGCAAGCCGCAGAACATTTCATTTTCACAGTCATTAACAATGGAGCGGGCCAAAGTCACATTGGTAACTTGATCTGTACGAAACACAAAACCTCACTCATTTTATGTTATTAAGAAACTTTGATAACCTACCTTTAACCGAATAGACGCGTCTGTCCATGGGGAACACGAAATAGCCGGTTTCTACGCTTCTTACTTCATTGTTAAAATCACGCAAAGTGCGGCGGGCATGTATAATCGAAAATCTTTGTACGTTTGTTTCCGGTTTATAGGGAAAACCTAATGGTGTTGCCGCAATTATTAAGCAGACAACGGTAAAAACTAATAAAGAGCATATAATAGTCTTGGATTTATGGAATAGATTCAAGGCAGGAATCTGTAATAAATTAAGCGAAACAATTAAAATTAAATTCAATGTTTTAAGGGAAAGAGAAAAAAAATACTCACCATAAAGCCACCCGTTAAAACTCCCACACCCACGGTAAAGGTAGCAACTATTAAATCGGGATTAACATTTGCACCGAAACGACCAAACATCGGTATGAAGGCTGTAAAGAAGCCATGAGACATATAGGCATAGAACAAGAAAGGCGGTATGCCACAGATAATGTGTGGTATTAACCAGGGCACGGCTAAAAATATAAAAAAAAAATAGAATGAAATGACGAATACATACATGTTGGCTCTTACATGTGGACTTACGTTTATTGTGTAATTTTGTAACCAAATTGATAATTAAACCCACGGTATAGAATAACAATGTTATCATGAACAAAAAGGCCGAACGTATATTGCAAATGGTCAAAACTATGGTTAACATAGCCAAGAATATACAGTGGCAGTGCAGTAGCATTTGCACACGATGACCCACTGGAAAACGATCCTTTAATAGAGAGAATCAAAATTAAAATTTTTAAATTCAATTTAATTTTCTTGCTTACACTGGAATCTACTTACATCCTTGGTATAGTGGAAATAGATAGCGGGCACCATGGCAAAGCCAAAGAACAAGGGGCAGAAATATAGACCGAAAATTAGCCAAGGACTGGAGAACCAAGACATGGGCAAGTGAACGAGGTCCATGTAGAAGGCCACTAAGTAACATAAAGTAGCGGCCGCTGTAATAGCTATAATCTGTATTAAAAATGTATACATGGAGCTTTTGAGTACAGTGACCAGTTTAACTCCAGCATTATTAGCCATCATTCTAAAGGAATATGCACAGGCAGTTAAAGCAGTTAAGGAAGCCACTACATTTAAAATAATGCCCTCTGTTTCCGAATAGAATACCAAAAATGAGCCCATGACATCGAAAAATATGGTATGACCTTCAGAATGAGCCTGGGGATTTTCCAATTCGGGAGCATTTGCCAGTTCTCGCACCAAAGACAAAACATTATCGCCGGTATTTTGTAAAGTGCCTCTGGGCAATATTTCAGGGCGATCGAAACGTGTATGATAGACATAACCATTATACTGATGGGCCATATCGAGACCAGGAACTTTGCCATGGTCACGGAATATACGGAAATCAGTGTCCGATGGTATAAAATGACGTTGAAACATTTCTTCGGCAACGGTAGAGGCATAAGGATGCACGACAGCACGACGATAGCGTCTCATAAGCCAAGGATGATTGGGACCAGACTGGAAGAGTATCTCTCGGCCACCATTACCAGCCGAATCCAAATTGATTAAAGCTCTGAAAATATATACAAAGTAAATTACTGTCGAGTTAAGCGGTATAAAATAATTAACAACTTACTTGCAATTCTTGGCCCACTTATGTTGTGTTATAAAGGCATGCGAGGCTTGCAGGGGATTTTCCTCAGCACCATTAAAAAGGAAAACAACTGGATTCTTTAGCGGTTTATTTGATTGTGATAGAACGCGTAAAGTTTCCAACATTACAGCTACCATGGCACCATCATCACCTGCGCCAGGACCAAACGGTACACTGTCATAATGGCTATTCACCAGTAAATACGAATCGCCTTTATAGCCTTTGGGACTTATTTTGATTACGACATTCTGTATACTTTGGTACATATTAACCATGGCCCAATGGCAATAACTACCTGAGGCCACTTGAACATCGTGTTCAATGTCATAAAAATCTTTGGCTTCCGTCTTTAATTTTTTCACAAAACTCATGAAATACTTAATGGCACCCTGTTCATTAGCCGCACTACCCACTACACGAGGTCCCAGTTCAATCAGTTTTTGCAAATTAATTTCAGCACGTTCGGCTATAAACGAATCCGGATGATTGGCTTCATCTTTAATATTCAAAGGCTTGGGCAGACGATTAAATGCAGGCACAGCTATGATGTAGTACAAAAGTAGCCAAAAGGAAATGAATACCGGAGCCCAATACCATTGAATTTTTTGACGTCTTACAAAAAAACGTTCAAACCCTTTACTCTGAATATTGGGGGAAAAAAGGGGGGGAGAAAATAATTCAAAATTAATAATAAAAAAATTTTTTGGTAAATATGTAGGTAATCTTATCGAAAAAAAGAAGAATATCCTACACGGCAGCTAAATAAAATTGATTAGAAAATATAAAGATTTTGATCAAGGGCAACAACCAGTGGCAATCATTTGGTGTG
Source organism: Sarcophaga carnaria (assembly GCA_958299815.1). Taxonomy (NCBI): domain Eukaryota; kingdom Metazoa; phylum Arthropoda; class Insecta; order Diptera; family Sarcophagidae; genus Sarcophaga; species Sarcophaga carnaria. The sequence goes on along the minus strand of OY283153.1, from coordinate 4,339,041 downwards.
TTACTATTTTTAATTCAAATGAAGTATTGTGATAAGAATGTGACATATTCTTGAAACTGTTTGTTTTGTTTTCTAAATTCGAAAAAAGTAGCACTTTAGCAGTCGTATGTATGTATGTGGAGGTTGTTAAATCCTTGTCAGGAAACAAGTACCCATGAGTTCAAGAGTTACAATTTATATGGATAATCGGCAATGTTAAAGACTTTCAGGTCATATCTGTTCTGGGAATGTCAACAGCTGTTAAGCAATCTTATGGAAGATTATCAGGTTATTTTTTTTAATAAAATTCATTTCAAAGTTATGCCAAAAACGATTAAAAAATTGTATTGAATTTCTTTTTTTTTTTTTTTTTTGTTTAACGACTTGAAATAATATTTGATTTATGACACGAAAAAAAATACTTGCAAACCAAAGAGAATCTAATAGAACTTTTAGTTATATTGTGAATAATCCATTACAGTTTATTTATCTTATCACTTATTTTCCCCCCTAATAAATAGAAGGAAAATATACCTTTCAATGCTTAATCATGTCAGTTACCTGCTATGTATACCATTTCAAAAAAACAAACATGAAAAAATCAAAGTTCATTTGAAATACAAAAATTATTAAAGCTTACCTCATCGGTGGATTGAATGCGTTGCAATAGAGGATCTGTAGCCCTTGGATCTGGCGAGGGTAGAACTCTTCGCCTGATATTTGTATTATTCGTATCCATTTTATCTTTAATTAATAAACATTTATGGTTTACTTATGGTTTATTTTCGTTTTAAAAAGTTCACGATCACGTCTAATACCGGTAGCCACTATTGAGAAACTAAAATTCAATAAAACGCTTTGAATGTTTTGTTAAAAGACTTCTTAGCAATCGTTCGCTGCCAAATGTTATAATGGATTGATTAAAACAAACATATCGCAGCGATAAAACAATATGTACTACAACAAACTAAATTGCGTATCTTATCAAATATTTAAATGCCGGCTTGTATAGAGATATTCATGTTCATATATTTTCCGTCAATAGCCAGAAGTGAAGCATTTACTAAACAGGCCTTTTGGAAGGCCTTTTTTAGGTATTTATAAGATTATAAAGGGCGAGACTCATAGAAACTGTAATTCGTAAATTTTTCCAACAGACAGCAGCGCAACTTCGCATGTGTATTCCACATGTTTTTGTAAATAAACAAAATTAAAAAACAACATTTTATTGAAAAGATAAATTTATTTATTTTTAAATGGAGTTCGATATTCTTTTTGAATATTCCTTTTACGCTTTTGAACGTTTAGATTTTGTTTATTCTTCAAAACAAGAAAACAGCTGCTACTTGTCAAAGTATTCTATGTGTCTCGGCCTTAAAACTTGAAGAATGCAATGTGAAAAATTAAAGCCATATTACGTTAAACATATAAATTCACACCTCTTTCAAACTCAGCTTAAAGATAGGCAGCCAATTCAATCTTCAAATAATGAAATACTCATTTCGACGGCTCCATTCTATAATGTTCTAAGTGTACTTAGAACGTTTTTAATGTTCTTGCATTTTTAAATTATACGTTCTCTAACTTAAGTACTGTCAAAATTTGGTTAAGATGCGCCGATCCGTTCCGAAGTTATAGGGAAAAATCTTCTTAGAATACACATATGGCGCGTGAAAACTTTGAGAACTCATAACTCAAAACACACTTTTTCGACTTAGAATGTTATAGATTTAACACATTTATGTATAAATATGTACTTATTAAGGCCTTATAGTAGGCCTTCTTATTACTTCTAATACCTCTGTTTCTCTATCTCTATAATATCGTTGATCAAAGCATTTTATTGTAGTCAAATAGACAACAATAAACAAACGTTTGTACTTACTTAGGCCAACTGTCATGCGTATTGCATTGGCTACAATACTACAGCTTTAGCAGAAAAGATGGCAGATTTAATAACATAAACAAATAAAATTTTAAATATTTACAAAAAAAAAAGCCAAAATGTTTTTATTTTTTAAGATTTTGTTCGTTTGTTATTGTTTTTGTTGTTATAAATTTCAAAACTATTTAATTTTTGCTGTATTCGTGTGTATCACTTGCAAAACCGGTTCAATAATTTAATTACATTTCATTGATTGTTTTAATTATTTAGAATATTATATTATATTGTGTTATATTCTATTTAATAACGATAATGTCCTTATATCCGTTTGCCATTTTTGTCAAATTAAACTTCCTGTTTACCAACAAATGTCCACCATTTACAATTTTGTTACAATATCTGCCGAAAAGTTTTCTCACTTAATAAACAAAAACAAATTCAACAGCTGTGTTTCAAAACAGTGTTACCATTCACAAATTTGTACGGAAATAATGTTACCCAATTGCTATGCTTGAAACACACGTTTTTTACGCTTTACACAACAGTGTTAGGCTTAAACAAACAAAATTAATAAAAATTACAACAAAATTGCTTAAGTGAAGACGTAAAGAGAACAGCAATCATGAAAAAATATAACTTTGTAAGGTAAAACAACAACTGGATATACTGCGTGGAATACCTACAGCAAGTCCCATTTTTCCACAATATCGCTCATCCTCCCCTCAGACCATGAGTTTGATTGAGGGACTCGATAAGGAGTGACGGCATTTCAAAAGTAAGAAAATCGCTACTTTGTGTAAATCTCGCATGAACTCGAGTGCGAGATTAGCCGCCTGGTTTTCTCATAAAAACCATCATTGACGACGTCGTTGATGTATCGTGCATCTCTTCATCAATTACAGACTGGCTATTTTCTTCAATTCCTCATCCATTGCCTCTATCATGATAGCTATAGCTATAGCTTTATAAAACAATACGGAATCTCCTGTATTTGTCTTTCAAATATTATAGGCAACTGCCTTGAGGAATTCATATCAGCAAGTCCTCTTCGCCCAACCTAACATGTACTGTGGATATTGTTATATCGTACAAGTTATTATTGCTGGCATAGTGATCTATAGGTATCTCAATCGTTTCCCTTTCTACGAATGAAGACTGTATAGCAAACACTTCTTGAATTATCGTGTGCTTCTGAAGCATAGATATGCACATCTCTGCAACTTCCAGACTACACTTCAGTGTAGGCAAAACCACTTGTTTGCATATCTATCTTTATCACAATGTACTGCATGTGTAGAAGCCATCTGTAGATTGTTGGTTCAATATAAAAATGTCACAAAGATTTAAGCAAAGAAATATAGAACTGAAGCTACAAGTAAACTTAACGCGATCTCATGCTGAACACCCTTTAGATTGTTAACAACGGTAATTTGTTAAAATAAAATTCATCTGGCAACATTTTATAACTTGCGCTCTTCATCTATGGCACTCTCTTTTAGTAAAACATTAGTAAAGGAATAAAAATCTGAAGTCAAACAATAGAGAGTAATTTTGTTATTATTATTGTTTATTGAATTGACAATCCTTTTATGAAAATGAGTGTCATTATTCATATTCAGAGCATGTCATGCATGCCATGATTTGAATCAAAGTTTTAGTCAGTTGCAGGGTTTTGTCGTGGACGGTTGGTAAAATTGTAAAAAAAGAGAAAACGAACGGTAAATGTTTGGTTAAAATAAATTTAAAAAATACACACTCACACACATGTGTACATGTACAAAAAAAAAGTGAATAGAAAAAGTGTGTTATTAAAGAAATAAAATTATTAAAAGTGTTTAAATCAAAATAACGAAATGAATAAATATTCCGAATAATTGAAAATAAATTTTTAAAAAATAAATGCATTCAGAAGGATTATGTGCGATTAAGTAAGAGAGATACAATTAAAATAATGCTTTCGAAATTATTGAATAGAAAGAAAATTATATTGAGACATAGACAAATGTGTATGTGTGTATGTATATATACAAACACACACAAACATAAACACACACACACACACAGCGCAAACACTGGCAAATATACGCATAAGCTTCTAAACCACGACGACGTAAATATTATGTGTATTTAACTTAAAGCCTTAAACACAAAAGGACTCTAAAGGAAGAGCATAACGAAAATGAGGAGAAGAGAGAATGTAGAGTGTGCGATAGTAAGAGAGGAGCCATTTGGGTTATGCCTCCTCTTAACAATTGTTTTTCTATTGTTTCAATGCACTCTTAACCATTGGCTTTAGTTATTGTTGTTATTATTGTTATTGTAAATGTTTGTAGCTAAGAACTTACACACACACACTCATATACATACGTACGTAAACAGTGCGTAACATTTACACTTTGGCCGTAGAGTACGAGAAAACATTATTAAAAGCCAAACACTGCGTTTTTCTCCCGTTATTACTCCTCAACGCGACTTGTTTATTTTTCCTCATTTTTTTCTTTTTGTTCTTGTTACTATTTTGTTGTGCTCTGCCATTCTCTTACACAGCGTTATTTAATACCATGGATTTATTTTTCAAATATAGTCTAGGGACATGGTTTCCTTATTTTTCAATTTCCGGAAATATAAACATCTTTTTAATACCATCACCGCAGCATCCCTCCTTCTCACCATACTTGCTTCTTAAATGTTAAAAAGGTTTTATAGCCAACCATAATGTATTTTTAAATATTTTCCTCCGTTCCTTTAACGTTTTTTTTTTTTGCTGCTTATAACTTATGGACTCTCATACACTTGCTCTCTCTCTTATTCACGCACACATCCATATATCCATAATTGTATTGAACAGCATAAAAGCATGTTGACAAGAGTCCTATTAAAATAACATTAAATTATAATTCATAAATTTCTATCTCTCTTGAACACTCTCTCGCTCCCTCCTCCTCCCTACGATTATTTCTCTGTGTCTCTCTGTGTAGTTGTACATGCTATTTACGACGTACACAGATAGACCAGGAGAATGTTTATCATAAATTGCAAGCACAATTTCTTATAAAATATCGCATTTGATAAGGAATTAAATGTTGACAATGTTTCAACGGCTAAGAAAAACGCTTATTAAGGAATATTAAATGGTGCAGAAAGTAAAGTAAAACTGATACTGCTTTTATATTATATTGTGTTTTATGTTATTATTATGTACATATGTATGTATAAGTTATATATATATACTTTGCATTACATAGAAATAAATTCAAATGAGAGGAAATTTGCTTGTACACAGTCTTACCAAAGTTTTAATCACTTACTTAATTTGTCATTACGATTACTACCTAGCTTCTCCCATCACTTATGTTGTGTGTGTTAATTTTATGCATGAGTGGCGGGACCTACAGTTTAAAGACAATTCCGAACGACAGAATTTTGAAAATCTTTTCAACGCAATTTTATGAAAAATAAAGATCAATGCTTTAGATCACAATACGCACCAAACAATCACTTTTTCCGGATGCGTTTACTGCTGAGATCACCAATTTCCAAAATCTACAGTTTTACTTTACACCAGCATTGAAACCCTATCATCCAATTAACAGACCTGCGGCATTGTGAATAGTCAGTTGACTTAATTTGTTGGACTTTATATGGATGCCATAATAAGCCGTCCCTTAAAATTCCATTACAGTCTTGCCAATTCCTTGCACAGTAGTTCGATTAAGACGATCATAATTATCAATTAATGTTCGAAAAGTGAAGTCGCCGTAGTCTAGTAGGTAGTGTGTTGGCTTATTAGACGTAAAGCCAGGGTTCGTGCCCCACGCCAGACACCAAAACAAAATACAAAAAGTATTTCTTCGGCGACTTCCTCTCAGCAGATTTCTGGTAAGAACTCTGAGAGTAGTAAATAAAAATTGCCATGAAAAGTTTCTCAAAAATCTGTCGTTCGAAGTCGACTTTAAACTGTAGGTCCCACCACTAATGTATAAAATTAACACACACAACATAAGTGGTGTGAGGAACTAGGTCGTAATCCTGACTGAAGGGTTGTAATGACCATTTAAGTAAGTTTAAGTAAGTTCGAAAAGTGAAAACTAATTGAATCATCACTATTGTAGTACGTTTAAGCTATTTTCACCAGCTCTTCTTCTGTTAAACGAAATGCAAATCAATAACGCTTTTGTGGAAGATATTTATCAACGGACAGCCTTGCCAATGCGGCGCTTTTCAAACCACTAACTGATTAGCTCGAATTTGTTAGAAACAGTCAATATGCTCTCACAAGCATAACCCACATGTTTTCATCAATATAGACTTCCAAACAGCTCCAGTGTGTATCAGGCGAAAATCTTGGCCATTAGAAAAGCACGCTCACTACTATTTTGGGTGAACGCCCGTAGACGCAGTTGTATTTGCGGATGGGTTGACCCGCACTGAATCTGACTAGTACGAACTATACATGGACAAGGTAGTGTCTCCGATAGAGTAGATTAAAATGGAAAGGACGAACAGCAGACGCATGCCATTCATTTGCAGCCTGAGACATACCTGGCCGTTATATGATATGCTCATACACACAGTAAAAGGTCCGAATCAAGACCAGAGATCGCCGCCGGGTAGTGGATCGTACAGATGACCTCGTTAGGTACTACGATCTGTTGAAATGGATTTGATTTGCACGCAACTTTTGAGTGATATTCATTACAGTTTGACCACTCATATCACTGAAGCCTACCATTGAGAAGGATTAGGCAATTGTCTACTTTATCCTTCATTGCTTCTCGCCCATAAGCAAAAGTGAATGTAGTCAAAATAATTGCAAAGTTATTGCATCGTATTAATCACTACATTCGTATTACTTAAAATATATTGGAACAGAGAAAAGAACATTTAAAGCAGAGATTTATTTATTTCGATTCGCATTTTTATCTTTATTTTCTCTGAGTATGAGTGTGTACTATTTCTTTATCCACTTGTCTCTTTGCTATTACCGTGGTCGTTGTCGGCTAAATCTCTCGCTCGCTCTTTCTCTATCGCTCTGGCACCTCTATTCACATTGTTTGATTTTTTTATGAGTTTATTATTGATTTTTGTTTTTTTTTTCACTACAACAAAAACGAAAAATAGAAATACATTACGCTACTGTTGTTGTAGTCGGCGAAAATAAACCGTTACTTACAGACGATTGTTAGTCATTCATTTGTAATAGTAAATGGTTGTATATGTTCTCCATTCTCACTTACGCTTGGCTTTGGAACGTTTTAAATGTAGTCGCTGTTATTCTCTCTCAGCTAAGTTTAGAATATTTTGAAAATGTATGTAACAACACTACAAACAACAACACCCCCTCCCTCTTAGACATACGCTTATTACAGACATGCATACAAACATATTTTATTTTTTAAGTAAATAAATAGAAAAGAAAGAGCCTTGATAGTGTTTTTTATTTTTTTTTTTTATTCTTTCATTCTTTATAGTGGATTGTGATTTTTTTTCTTATCCTTCTTCTTTAGTTATTTTGCCTATTTTGTTGATTTTTTCTTTTTTGCATTATGCCTCCTATTGTTGTTGTTTGTGGCGATATTGTTGTTGCTGTAGTTATTGTCGTTGTTAGTGTAATTGTTTTCTTTTCTTGTTTTTTGTTGTTTGTTGTTGTATGTTTTGGAATTTCCATTGACATAACTAGGTCAGTAAGATTTCATCGACAACAACTACTATAACAGCGGCAAACGAAATGGAATAAAATAGAGGAAGTAGAGGAATAACGCCAATAGTCGTAATACTCTATATATTGTTGTAGTCATTTAGAAATACAGTCTGAAAGTGTATGTATGTATGTATGTGAGAGGGAGTGTATATAATATTTGGAAAATGATGGAGAATCAAAATGAGACGAGAGCATGAGACATGAAAAAAACACCTTCAGTCATTTCCGCTTTACTACCAACACATACACACTTATTGTAAGTATAAGCAGATACCGTAACATGCACACATCCTTAAATAGGGTCTTTCGATTTTGAATTTCTTTTTGATGATGTGTCGATATAAAAAATAATAATAAATATCCCTAAATCTAGATATGCAAGACAGATTGATTCTTTTGCAGAAATTTTAGCTGACATTTCATTGATAATTGTGGCTTTATCAATATCATACATAACATACATAACATAATTGGTCATTACAAGCCTTCAGTCAGGATTACGACTTAGTTTCTCACACCACTTATGTATGTTGTATGCGTTAATTTCATACATGAGTGGCGGGACGTACAGTTTAAAGTCGATTCCGAACAACAGATTTTGAGAAACTTTTCATGGCAATTTTTATTTACTCTCAGAGTTTTTGCTTTTTTGAGAAATCTGCTGAGAGGAAATCGCCGAAGAAATACTTTTTGTATTTTTGTTTTGATGTCTGGCGTGGGGCTCGAACCCTGGCTTTACGTCTAATAAGCCAACACACTAACTACTTTATCAATATCATGCCGAATATTATTTTTTAAAGTTTCTATTATTGGCAGCATATTTGATCGAGTTTTTCTTATAGCTTGAACCACAGAAATTCTGTCGCATTTGGCCGCTAAATTGTTTCAAAATTTCATTAAGTTGTTCTTCTCAGGTAATTCGTTGCCTTGAACGTCAATATCATCAAATTTTAGCCAAAAACAAGGCGATAATTGCTCAAGATATACTAGGACAGGTAAATACGTTTTGCGCTGTATTGTCAAAAAAATTTGATGCAACAGTAATATTTTTCTACAAATACTTCACTTTTTGTTTGTTTGCATATCCGTTTATATTGAAATCGAATCCGTTATTAAAAAAATAAACAATTTGATGGCTTTTTGAATAAAATTAATATCTGGATACGGATCTAGCTTCTCAAACTGCCCACAATTTCCCTGAGTGGCTTCTACACTACTTCGAATGATGGATTTGAGATGTTCTCTCATGAAAACTGCCTAGTCTAGTAAGTCAGCTTACTACCTACTAAGCTAAGATTTGCCTCGTTAGAAGAATAAACATAGTAGACTTCATTTTTTATAGAACCAGTGGACACAAACATTTTTAATAAATTTCTTATCCCAGCTTCAGTTTAACATTTTTTGCCTCAAATATAAACACAACTTAAGAAAAATGTTGCTTTCATGATCTGATATTCACACTGCAAAATCCATCAAAAAACTCAAACCCTTATTGAAAAAACATATCATACTTTAAGGACCCTGTGTAGAATGTAAACCGATACACTTACATGCATCCATCCCTACACAATACAAGTCACAAGGTTCATGATTCGCATATTCGGTGTTAAATTTTATTGTGTTTCTGAAATGATTTTGATTACAGTCAACAAAATAAAACGAATGAAAAAAAAGAAAACACAAAGAAAAATAGCAAAAGAAAACTTTTTTGAATACTTAATAAAATAAAGTTTGTTTTTTATGACTATCCTTCAAATATAAAAAACGCAAACAGAACTACACAATACAACACAACAAACAAACACCAACAAATTGAATGCAATCGCTACAAATGCTATTCGGAGTAGGAGTGTGATTAATTATCAGACTTTTTTAAGTGTTGAATGCCAAATAATTGAGTGTTTAATGCGTATAATTTTTATGTAAAACAGAAATCTAATCAACATATTTTTTAGTATTCAAAGCAATTTTAATTAGTTGAAGTGCTATATTAAGGGGAAAAACTTTCTTAATTAGAATAGAACATTACGAAATGAAATACTAAAGAAAGATATAAGGAATGTTGATAAAAATTATATGTTTGAGTCACCTTATTAGGTGACGTTCAAAAGAAATGTAAAACGAGGTATTTTTTAAGCAGTCTTCACAAAATCCTTCTTATTTTCTAGTTTTCATTAACAATGCCAGGCGGTTGATAACATGAAAAACCCTGATTTTTTTTAGTTTTGATGTAATGCATCGGTCATCTAGGAAACACCATTCGGAATGTTTAGCAGTAATTGGAATCAAAATTAAATTAAGGATTGAAAACATCGTATAAATACAATTTCCTTCTGTAAACCGATGCTAAAGTACTACAAACTGGTAATTTTTTGAAGCTGATAGTCAAACTGAGGCAAACAAGAATTGGATTACAGAAAGTTAGGCTACGTCTTTGCAAACAGAAGACAATCTAAGGCCTCAAAATGATCTCTTGCAGTTTTCAAACTACAGGAACGGAAACAGCACAAAATTAATTAAAAGTGTTTTAGTTAATCGCTGTATCCGAGCAGTTGTTAAAATAATTTAGTTCGGGCAATAAATACAGCACAGCTTTGGTTCAGAATAGTTGTTGCAGACATTAATATGGAAGTTCGTAGACAACAATTTTTGTTTGGGCGGACATAAATAGTGGTAATCTGCTAAGAGAAATATCTGTCACTTGTTTTTAAATCCAATTGATAAACCGGTAATGCTAGAAGTCGCCGTAGTGTAGTAGGTAGTGTGTTGGCTTATTAGACGTAAGGCCAAGCTTCGAGCCCCAGGCCAGTCATCAAGACAAAATACAAAAAGTTTTTCTTCGGCGACTTCCTCTCAGCAGATTTCTGGCAAAAACTCAGAGAGTAAATAAAATTGCCATGAAAAAGTTTCTCAAAAATCTGTCGTTCGGAGTCGACTTTGAACTGTAGGTCCCACCACTCATTTATAAAATTAACACACACAACATAAGTGGTGTGAGAAACTAGGACGTTGTATAATGGGTCAATTCGACCTCCGGGTACTGTACTTGTCTTAATTGACAAGTACTCGTCCTCTAACCTAACCGGTAATGCTGCTATCCTCTTGGGTTACTATATCCCGAAATTCTAAATAAATCTGACCGCCAACAGATTGATGTCTATAGATTTATTTTTGACCGGCTATCTTAACACGCATTCTCGAAGAAAACTAGAAACAAGTGTGCACTGCAGCACAATTCCTAATCTCTCCATTCGGAATGGATATTCGCTCAGGACATTCGCATGACCAATATTTGAGCCAAGCAACTGCCCAGCTGAAGTCGCCGTAGTCTAGTAGGAAGTGTGTCGGCTTATTAGACGTAAGGCCACGGTTCAACCCCCAAGTCAGACATCAAAACGAAAATATGAAAAAAATATTTCTGCGGCCGCTTCCTCACAACAGATTTTTGGCAAAAACTCTGAGAGTAAATTAAATTGCCATGAAAAGTTTCTCAAAAAATCTGTCGTTCGGAGTCGACTTTAAACTGTAAGTCCCGCCTCTTAAGTATAAAATTAACACACACAATATAAGTGGTGTGAGAAACTAGGTCCATAATACTGACTGAACGGTTGTAATGGCCAATTATGTATGTTATGTATACATTAAATTATTTTTGTGCATGAGAATGATTTAAGCTCAACTGCTTTAATCCAAGTGTGGGTTATTTTGTAATTAAAGCGTTTTCAGAGAAAACTTTTCTAATTTATTTTTTTTTTCGATAAAACTGAATTTATAAATAATTAAAATACATCATATGTTGGTAATATTTCCATTAAAGAATATAGATACATACATTAACTATACATACATATGTCTATAAATATGTGCATATATGTGCATATGTATGTAATAAAAATATTGTATTAATTCTCAAACTCCCTTGCGTGAAAATTGCAAATAAAAATCAAATCCCATAATACAATATTACAATATTAAATGCTCTTGATTAAATACATATGCTTATGAAATATTACTTTTTTTTCTATTTTTTTTTATTGTATTAATTTTGCCACATGGCCACTAATATTGTAATTTTTTATGCAACACATTAATAAAATATACGGAGGCAAATCCCCCAAAAGTGTATTATAATTACATATTTTGTGAATGAAATGCCTGTTTATGAGTAAATAAACGAATATAAATTTTTTTCGGATTTCCAAGTTAATAAAAAATAAAATCAAATAAACTCATGTAATATTTTATCATCTATTCTGGCATTATAGTGCCTATTTTACTTTCACTTGCCCCTCGTACCTTATTTGTTCGTTGGTTGATTCCTTTTTCGTTTTATTATTTATTTATCATGTGCAAAATGTTTAACCAGTTAATGTTCTCTCCTAAGCTATAAAAAGGGGAAATGCGAAAATGAAAAATTCTCGCCATATGTTGCATTCGAAGCCGTGAAATGAAAAATAAACACAGAAACAAAGTGAAAAAGAGAGAGTAAACAGGGTTTAAATAAAATTTATGGACTGACGACTCACCCAGCAAATTTATAGTTTGAAATGTAAACGAAACGATTGACTGTATTTGGCTGAATGATGACTACTGACTGGATTTGTTGGTTAAATAAAATGTTTTTTTTTTCTTTTTTTTTTTTGTTGGTTTGGCTGTTTTAAGATAGAGTATCTGAAAGTCTATAAAATTTTAGAGTGTTTTTTCGGCACATGAATTTGCATACGGATATGTGTCAGTGTGTTTGTATGCGTGCGTGTCTGTATAAGACCTTGAAAGCCTTTTCTAAAAAAAATCAAATTTACTTTAATCAAATCTCAGCCTTAAAAAAGCGGTGTTTTTTTGTACAACTGACAACAACTTGAAATAAAAATTTAAAAAAAAAATAAAAAGAACAGATTTAAAGTGTTATAAACGTATTAGAACAAAAAAAAAAAAAAGAAATTCGTGGCCTAAACAAAATAAAGAAAATATAAAAGAATAAAAACATTAGAAAATATATTTTAAAATCGCTGACAAACATTCAAAGTGTTTTGTGGATGCATTTTGTTTGGAAGGGGGCCCGACAATACAAATACGGAAGGCCTAAGGAGTGCTTTAGCCCGTCTACGCAATAGAACGGGCCCCTCAATTCCACAACCATCTCCACCTACCTCACCTCATCCCACAACAGCAGCCAGCTGTCGTGAAACCACAACTACCAATACCAACACCGCTACCTACTACACCACAACCAACAACACCAATAATGGATCCAATCAAAATGTAAGTACAACTGTGTATTACTAACACATGCATGCGCATTCATACATACATACACCCTCATTCAACAATAAAATGTAATACAACGTAATAATAATGTTGTACGATGACAATGACACCATCATCATCATCATCACTGACATCGTCATCATCATCATCATCATCATCATTTTAACGAGCTTGTCATGAAGTGCAGACAACAAAAGTTTTTATAAACTTCAAAACAAACAATAATTGTGTAATAAAATTTAATATTTCTTCTTCTTATTGCATTTTTTTTTTGTTTTTGCTTTTATTTATTAAGAATCAACTCACATATGCTTGTCTACACCGTTTCCCATAACAATTTCAATTCAATTTTTATTTTTAAATTCTAATTTTTTTATTTCTAATTCTATTATCCATCAGAGGTAGATTCAAATCATTGTAAATTGCCGAAATAATTGCATTTTCGTTACAGTAATAAATAGCATCCTTTAGAAGGAAAACAATAGTTTTGTAATTACCATACACGGTATTGTTTGAGTGTGCGTGTATAACTCTGATACTACCACAAATACTTTTGGTTTCATCTATTGGCACAACCACGAACTGTAAGATCAATGGAAATGTCGATAAAATAAAGAGAACGCATAAAAACACTTTTTTCACAGCCATCGTAGAAAGTTCCAGCCGACATAGTCGGCAATAGTTCCTTGTAACTACACCTAAAAATGATGTGTGTGAAGGTCAATTCGAATTTAAAAACCAAAGACGCAAACCCACACTTTTAGCAGCACCATTTCTGGCCTCTAACAGAGTCAACTTTGCTCTTAACAGAGCACTGTTAACTGTTTAATAGTGGAAATAGTAAATTAGTCTTCTACTTTGCATTTATTGCAGACTATTGACATGAAATATAATTCTCATTATGATCATTATTATTTGCGAACAAAACTGTTGATAAAGGATGGTTGGTGGGAATGGAGAACGGAAATGTTCTCTACTCTCAAAATTATTCCAGCTATCCCACTACCACGGTTCGAAAGAGGGCCCTCTGGACTACCATTTGCATATAGTCTGTATGGTTTACTATTTCTTATATGTATATTCCAAAATGGCCACTGATCTTCTAGAGAATTGATATTTTCAAAGCCAATTTTCTCAATATCATATCACTTTATGTGTGATTATGTTGCTACTTATATTAAGAGACCTTGGAACCTTTCTTTTCATATAGTATGGTACTCATAAACCTAGAGTATTTCCTCAAATTAGTTCCTAAACAAGTGGGCATGTTCAGATGGATACTGTTAAATAGCTCTGTTAAAGGCAAATTTTGTGTGTCGTTGCTAAAATTTATGGATTGCGTCTTGGATTTTCAAATCCAAATTTACACTGAGCGCCAAAAGTGAGTAAACACCACTGAAATAATTCATTTTCTTAGGATAGCGAGAAAAGTAAATGAGAATAGTCGAATAAATTTCCAAAACTAAAAACGTTTATCTATTACTTATAAAATGTTAAAATAAAAACAACAATTCATGATAAAGGAACTTTTTTTATACTTAAGAACAAAAATGTTTTATACTTAAGAACAAAAGTATTGACTTACTTATGGCGCTCACTGTATCTTCACACACATCTAAAAATGAGGTCATTGCTTCTAGGCAGCAACAAATAGATCTTCTATCATTCTATCAGCACCTGCTACAGTAACCTGAAAAGTTTAGCGTTGTAATTAAAACTAAATAGAACCGTGATAACAAAATTATGACTTTATTTTTTGCTTAGAAATGGTGTAACAGATATTGTGTAAGCAAGCGTGTAGATACCAATTTGTCATTAATTTAACAACTTATAAATGTCACATCTTACTAAGGCACTTGGTATACATACATATAAATGATGTATAGTACATTAAATTAATGTACCTCATGTACAAAGTTCATATACACGTATACATACATAAGTATAAGGTGCACGAATGCGGTAGTGGTGAGTGTGGATGGTGTATTACACATAAGAGTAGCTTTAGTACTAATTAAATTGAAATAAATGTTATTAAAAAAACCACACTCTTCAACTAAGCAACATCATAAATATATCCGAGTTATTTAAATAGAAACAGGAACTTTAAAAAGTCAAAGTTACTACAGGCCATTGTGCTTAATTTTTAGCATTTTGGTTGAGGTTGTTATGAATATACATACATATTGAATGTACGATATCTGAATCAGTTTTCGATCCTGGTTTCATGACAAATATGGCGAATATATCATTTTATGATAAAGGTTTAACACCTTCCAGATAACGTCATCCAAGTATACTCTAATGGACTCAAAGTCCACGGCAAAATCGATAGTGGAATTTTTTCTGTTGCACTACCCGTTTACTTCAGTACTACTTCGGCTGAAATAATGGCTATAAAGATTGTTGCTGCTCGAATACGGTAGCAGAGTATATCGTATGATGATATAAGCAGAATTGCTGAAGGTAAAGATTGTCCAAGAAGTCCTTAGAGGAGATAACGAGACATTCAATTGCTACCCTGAGCTGGTTTCCTGGACACGGAGGCAATGAATTGAATAGCAGTGCCAATACGCTTGTAATAGCTGGCACCACAGATCATACACAAAATTCATTATTTTGCAAAAGAAAGATGGGATAGTGAACCAACTTGCAGAGCGACCAGACAGAGCAGATCAAAATTTGCGTTAAACTGTTCAGATTGCAGCCCAGAAAACTGAAAGCAATTAAATAAGGAATACCTTATAACGACTTCTGCAGAAGCTGTAACGACTTGTGATGACTAAGAGATGCCAACCAGTATCTGTAATTATATGACGGAATAAGTAATATCGGCTTTGCAGAGGGACTTTATAGCACCCATGTAAGCTATGAGCATTGCGGCACATTACTTAAAAATGTGAATATGTAGCCTGATCTGGGCTTTGAACCGCGGCCTCACATCCAATGAGAGCCAACACACAATCTGCTTGACTACGACAACTTCTTGCAGTACAACTATTATGGATTATTTTCAATTCTACTTCAGAATTATAAAATTAAAATAGTTTTAAAATAATATTACTCCCACATGTATAATAACCGCTAACCACTCACTCTATACCCAACCTTTAGTTTTGTGAAATACGACGTTGAATAGCCAGCATATTATAATATTCTATTGCACTTGTTTAACTTGATATGTTTGGCTTGGCATGTTGTTTTCATTTATTTACTTCTGCTGCTGCTGCTGTTGCTATACTTTTCAAATACATAATAAGGTTATATTTCTCTCTTTAAGTATCTATTTGTGCATGAATAATTCAATTTTCCTCTTATTGCCAATAGAAAATCTTAACAAGCATGGATGGACTACACAAACACACAACAACAATACAAAACTGAATCGAAAGAAGGCCGGGTCAGGCCGGTAGTAAGCGTTAGCATTCTATGGCATAGAATAGAATGCATTTTCTATTTGCCATATTATACAATATAATTATAATTTAAGAATGCAAATCAATAATGAAAACTTTTTAGTCCTTCAGCCTCTCCTCTTCCGTCCTTTCCAGTACACTGATTGCATGTTTTAGAAGAATTATTTTTTATTGAACCATGACCATGTCACTCTCTGTCCGGTTTTTTTCAAAATGATTTACTATGTGGGCCATCTTGTAATGTCATGGCAATGGCTACACGTACATATGTATGTATAATGATTATGGATTGTATGCATATGTAATGAGGATCCATCAGCCATGTCATGTAGAATTTTAAGTCTTCTTTTTTTAGAATTTTCTTTCTTTTTCTATTTCTATTTTTCTTATTTTTTTATTAATGTTCAGCTCATAAGCATTTTATTGCATTTTATTATCCAGACAAGATAGGACACAAGCACAACGATATACTCTAGGGCTTTTGACTCGATAGTTTTCGAAAACAATCTTATAATGTCGGTCGTCTTCTCTCTGTGTCAGAGTCAAGTGAATCATTTCATGTTTACGAATACATACATACAACAAAACGAGTGTTAGGGGCCGGAAGTGTTTTTATGAACCATAAGTGCAAAACTAAGTACAATTATAAAAACTTCCCTCTCCGTTGCTGCTATCATTCGCTTCAGCTGTTTAGAAAAGTTTTTAGAAAACATTCAGACAGTCACTCATATTCATTCAGTCAGTCAGTCATTTATTCAGTTACTCATAGGCGAAGTAAAGTTTTATGTTTTTCGTTTATTTTATCCTGTTTCTTTACTTTACTGTTGTTAAAGTTTATATTCAAACATGAAACTGATTTCTATGATTTCTTCATTATTTGTTGTTGTAACAACAATAATTATTTTATATGTATTACTATACATACATATGTATGTATATCTATACATGTGTATGTATTTTAAAACGTTGGTCTTTTCTCATTTTCTAGAGTTAATAACTATCCAAGGGAAGAAAACTTTTTTTACCGTCACTATAGGGGGTTTTCGAAGAACTTAAAAATAATTGCGTTTCTTTCTTAAAAGTGTTTGTGGCAAAAAGTTGCATGAATTTCGTATGAATGAAATGAATTCGTACACCCAGACATTAAATTAATCGATTCACACTGCTTGACAGCAATGTTAAAGTGTCACAGTGTGACATTGCCTTTGGTAAAGTTGCAAAGATTTTGAAAAACTGCTTTTAAATTTTTAAAATAGTCTCTCTCTAGACATACACACAGTTGCTAGTTTTTGTGAAGTAAATGTTATTCAAATAAGTTTTCCAACAAAATATTATTGCTCAGATATTCCAATTTACTACCTTTATGGAAAGCATAATAGAAATATTTTTTAATACCTTAAAAGCATTTAAAATGCATTTGATTTATCTGCATATAGCATTTCTTTTGTAGCAAAGGCAGAATATACATTAAATTGTTTATTCCAGAAAATTAAGGACAAGACAATCAAACAACTTAGCATTTACAGGACGAAAGAAAATTCTAAAAAAAATTTAAAAAGTCTATGCCGCTATGTTTTATACATATATAGATGTCAATACATATACATAATATATATGTATGTATTTACGCGTTATTTATTTAATAAGTCATTATAGCCTTCTAGTCAGGATTACGACCAAGCTTCTCACGCCATTCATGTTGTTTGAGTTAATTTATATCCAATAGTGGCGGAATCTACAGTTTAAAGTCAATTCCGAACGGCAGATTTTTGAGATACCTTTCACTTTATTTACTCTCAGAGTTTTTACCAGAAGACTACATACATACATACATAACTGGTCATTACAACCCTTAAGTCAGGATTACGACCTAGTTTCTCACACCACATATATTGTGTGTGTTAATTTTTATACATGAGTGATGCGACCTACAGTTTAAAGTCGACTCCGAACGACAGATTTTTGAGAAACTTTTCATGGCATTTTTTATTTACTCTCAGAGTTTTTGCCAGAAATCTGCTGAGAGGAAAACGCCGCAAAAATTGTTTTTGTATTTTGTTTTGATGTCTGGCCTGGGGCTCGAACCCTGGCTTTACGTTTAATAAGCCAACACACTACCTACTAGACCACGGCTTCTTCTTTTACCAGAAGACTGCGAAGAGCAAATTGCGAAGGAAACATTTTTAACATTTCGTCGTTATAAATATAAATAAGCCTACACACTGCCTGTTGGACTATGACGATTTGAATATAAATATATAGTCTGTCATCTTCTAACTGTTTTTATCAGGGCATTTTTCTAACAGTTTTATCGTTTTGAAAAAATATAAATCAAATCAATCGTTACCAACAGTGAGTGAAGCAGATGTATTATTAAAATGTAATAAACAGTTTAACACAATACTAGACTTCTTAAAAATCTACCATAATTTCAAGCACAAGCTTTGGCAAGAACTTTTAATGCACAACGTCATTAGAGCCAAGGAAAAAGGGTGAGAAAAAGGTGTTGAGACGATTAGAAACTTGAGTTTCGGCTTTAAGTTTGTCGACACTAAGCTTTTCACCCAGGGGAAACAAGAACGTATAATCATTAATAAAACAATTGTCTTATTTTAAAAGAATAATAATAAGTAATGCTGATAAACAAAATTCTAATCATTCTACAGATATACTATGTCTTAAGAACACTCAAATGACACCTCGTGCTAAAACTTCCTGTTTTTCAATAAACAACACATTTCCAAAAAAAAAAACGTAATAACCTAGTAGATCACACCTATACACCCTGAAAATAAATCATCGTCATTGCCATCATCTTTTTTAATTTCATTTTTTTTATTTTTTATTTTGAATTCATCTTCCTTTCTTGTTTTTTTTTTTCTGACATTTACAAAATGTTTAATTTAAACATTTCAATTTATTCAAAGGACTTTCATTATGCCTCTCTTACTACTCTTTTGTTCACACTCACTTTGGTTGTCTGTCACTTAGCATAACGGTTTAAACGAATGGCAAACGGGCTGTCAATGGCAGCAGCCAAGCCACCCGTTGCTACATTTCTTATATTGTAATTAAGAAGATGAAGAAAATAATGCAAAAACCAATTTAACCCATTCGAATTAGGAGAAAGAGCTCAAAAGAAAGACAGAGAGAGAGAGAGGGAGAGAGAGAAAGAAAGAGCGAGAAAAAAGACATCAAACGAATTTTGCACTTAATTGGGTATAAAATTAAATTAAAACTTTTTTTCACACACTTCAGTGCCGCTAAAGTAAAGAGATATAGAGAGAGAATACACACACACATATAGTATATATGTATATATAGAGAGAGAGAAATTTTATACGAATATGTGTATTAACCAAATATATATGTACATGTATTTGAAATAATGATGACAATATAGAATTTTTAATACATACAAATACTCATACTTACATACATACATACATATATGAATATATGTATGTGTATGCACATTATATACCTATCATTGTTATCTTTATTATTTACCGAAAGAATCTATTGTTTTCTTTTTTTTTTGTCATTATATTTTATAAATAAATTCTTTACATACTTGTGTGAGTATATTATTTAAGGCCATTAATACGTTATGCTCGTATATGTGTATGTGTGTGTAAGTGTTGGTAAGTGTTACATTCGTTTGGTGTATTTACATCTAAATATGGTTTCATGAAAACATTGACACACTTTCTCATTTACATACATATTGATGATGGACACTAAAATTAAGAATTGTAAACATTTGTGGCAGCAAAAGAGTTTATTTTTCTCAACCAAACTCGTTTTCTACGTACATATGTTTCTTAATATTTTAATCTACATTTAAATTTTTTTTAATAAAATATTTACATGTAATATACATACATACGTATATAAATAAATAAATTTTAATGACGATGTGGTAGAGATAACATGACACAGCAACACTTACCATACATACACACGATTTATGTACAAACGATTACACAAAAGACTTTCGGTTGACCAGAATTTATGGGAGAACAGGATGCTTTCTTTGTATTTAATTTGGTGTGTATCCTGTTTGCCTGTAGTAGTGAAATGGAAGACAACATTAATTGAAAGGAAGGTATGGACATTTAAACAATCGGTTTTATTCTCGTCTTTGGCATCGTAAGCAACCTTCAATTTGTTTTTGTTTTTTTTTTGTTTTTTGCTACAAAGTAACTTTAACAGGACCTTTTCTCTTTTCAAAATTTGCTTGTCTTTGGCTGATGGCCAAATGACATTTTTAGCTAAGGAAACTAATAGCAAAAGTAATAATTTCTGCGCTTATGAAAAGATTATTTAATAATTATTTTATCCTGATTGATGATAGCTTTTTTATTTTAAGAAAATGTTAATAAATTAAGATACAATATATCATAATTAAAAAGCGAAATAAAAATTATGAAAATAAAAAATATAAAAGAAAAATTAGTAACAATACAGAGGCCTATTTATCAAGATAGGCACAGATTATCTGTGCTTGTTCTGGCCAAATACAATATCCAACCTGTCCTTATGGCAAATATCACACCAGGTTTTGTGGTTATGGCGATGAAAAAAAACATTACGATAGCAAAACGAATGAAATTATTGGTAAGTTTCTTAAGTCGCCGTCGTCTAGTACATATTGTGTTGGTTTATTAGACGAGAGCCCGTGGTTCAAACCTTAGCTCAGACATTTTTAACAAAACGAAATATGAAACAATAATTCTTCGGAGACAAAAATTTTCTGACAAAATTCTGAGAATAAATAAAATAACCATGAAAGATTTCCGAAAAAGTTGTCGATCACAGTCGACTTTAAACTGTTGATGCCATCACTAATAGATAAAAAAAAGAACTCACACAACAATCAGTTCCGTATAAAAATCTTTTATGTCGTGATCATGCTTCTTAAAGGCAACTTAGGATCAGTCAAAGGTGATCCTAATCGTGATCTTCTTTAAACCACAGTACAGCTACAATGAAATAAAATATTTTTTTTATTCCCTAAATAGCATTTATTTTTACAATAACAAGAAAACAAGCCTTTGTCGTCTACAAATACTGTTGAAAATTAAAACAAGGCCCCATTAAAAATTCACTTTCGAATAAAAATTCTTCAGCAACAGGTTTTTAATAACAATTCCTAGGGGTTATTCCCTATCAAAATTTATTCCAGAAATAATTAAATGTAAAAAGTTTTCACATGATGGGATTATAATTAAACTAGAATGGCAACAACGCAGGCAAAAACAATAAAATCTAATGATGTTCGCTTTACAAATAACAGGAGAAGACATTATTTCATTTAGTTTGGTAACGTCACGGTCATTCAAAAGATTATTAAAGGATTAAATGGGTAAACGTGTTTTGAATCAATATTTTTATGTAGTTTGCATGTATATCCGTATACCCATACATACTCATACATTGGCTTGTATGTTTGTATAATATTTGAAGGGGTATGAATATAAATCATTTTAAATCTTGTGTCATACATACGAAATTAAGCAAATTGACAAGGTCTGAGGTGTTAAGCTTTTAAAAGCACAATTAAGCATTTAAATACCTTTGATACAATGTAATTTTATTTCGGAAATTATCATCATCATCGTTTGTCATGGTTATTAGTAAAATTAATTGAAATTGAATTCCAAAATTGCTTAAATTCAACTTCTCTATAAGAAAAATTCACAAGCTTCTACTGATGGGGAGTTTTAACAGGAACTGGTGGACTAGGTAGCATGTCTTGACTCTAATGTGAATGCCAAGCTCATGTAACATCAGACATATGACTTTGCCTACTCGACCATATTCGTTTCTGGTTATGTTTTTAATCGTTTGTTTCGACTTTCGGTAGTCATGCAGTTTATGCAAATTTCTTCTATCTGTTCAATGGCTGTTATAGGCATACATCTCCTACGCTGCCAAATAGATATTCGGGTCTACATCTCATCTAGATACACTTCTAGTAGCACTACCTTATATATAGAACATATGTATATGCCATACGAGTACATATAGAATCTTAAATAATTTATTTACTAAAAAAATTTATATTCATTGGACTTTTGTGATTCATAATGCCTTCAAAAACTATACTATAAGATTAAATACTTTATTGTCAATAATTTAAAAAAGCAATGACACGCTACTTTCATTTACGATTTTTCTATTATCCATAAATGAAAAGTTAATAGCATGAGAGTAAAAGGACTTAAAGCATGTCATACAACTAAACTAACTAAACAGGATACGGAATTAATAAAACGCAAGAGAACTAATAATCGTAAATGTATGCTGCTTGCTTAAGAGTGTTTTTCTCTAATATTTTCTGAAATGTCATAAGTAAGTTCTATAATAATTGCTCTCTGCTCTTACTATTAGATTAAATGAAGCCATTAACAAGATGTGCAGAAAATATAAAGAAATAATCGTAAAAGCTTTTTCTTGCAACTAACTCAACAGGGATCATCATATGAATCCCTGGACACACGAGCAATTATAAAGAAACATACTAGACGTATGGACGGCATACATCGTGTAAATAAACATTACTACGCCTCGCATAAAATAAGACGAAAATTGTAAAGGGTTTTAAAGGAAAAGGTCAAATACAATATTTTGATTATTTGTTTGAACCTCCGGCCATTTGGAATTCCTGTGTAAACACTTCAAAGAAATAAGAGTATCACAGCACTCGTACTCCTATGTTTATACCCCTTAACTCTCAAGCAAATATAAGAGACAAACTAAAAGAAAATGTCAGTTTTTTCTCTTCTTTACTCTGGAAGCATTATTATCCAATGATTTTATTTTTTGAAATAATTGTTTATTCGCTAAATGTTGCTGATTTGGTCATCGTTTAGGAAACGTAAACAAACATGCGATTGATTTAGAAAAAAAAAGAAGAAAAGAGTAAGAAAAATATTTATTTTGTATTCCCTTAGAGAACAATTTTTTAAAAACCTCAAAACAAATCTGTACTAAACTTTTCCCACATGCAGCAACCATTATTGATGTCAAGAATATGAAAGTGTTGACGCTTACGAGGTCAATTAGGCTTAATTAAAACCAATGAATTTCTCCAAAATAACAACGTGCCACTAATTACCTGGTGAAGTGCTATAAATTATTATTGTTATTATGGGTTTATTTAATTATTTTCTAAACTGTATATGTATTAGGAACAATAAAAACATTAACGAATATACACACACATATTTAACTCAAATACATAAGTCTGTCAAGCAAAAGAAAAACTTAAATCTGTATGGGGAAAATGCCTTTGTTTTTGAGGAAAATTCCTCTTTTTTATTACAAATTTAGAGAAACTTTAAATCAAGACGTAATACTTACATAGACTTAATAATTTCGATTTGAGGGTTTCTTTTAAATTAGTTTATGTTCACTAAAAAAGCATCAAGCACTATATGAAATATTGAAGTCAGGAGGGTTTTTGTTGGACGTTTTATTTGATTTTATTGTTCAGTAGTTCTAGTACAATTTATTTTATTTCTTTCGCACATATTTTTTTAATATTGTTACGAAAATCAAAGATCTAGATACTGGTGTTTTGCTTTTACATCGTTAAAAATTAAAATTATAAACAAAAGCTACAAAAACAAAACAATGAACTTGTTTACAAATTATCGCACTGCGTAACAACAAACGCCAGCATAAAAATGGTAAACAAGTAAACAAAAATACGACAACAAATACCAGCATAAAAAATGGTAAACAAGTAAACAAAAATACAACAACAAACACTACAAGAATAAATGTAAACAAAATACACAAGCAACAATAATGGAACAACGATGTTTACATTTATACAGATTTCGAGAAGACAAAGGCACGAACATTCGCCTTCAAGAACATTCATCAGACTGTTTTATTCCTACCATATAAAAGGCAAGGCGAAGCAGGCGAATGAGTTAGTGAAGCTCATTCAGTTCAGCAGTAATCGTGGTTTGAAGATCTCCGTTACAAAGATCTGTCGTATAATTACTTAGTGATTGTTATTGTTTATTGTCTAAACAGAGGATTAAGAAAGAAGAGCAATTGTTGTTGCTTACATCAAGTTGTGAACAGTGGCCCACAGAATTGTGCGAATAGTAAAGAATTTGAAATAAAACTAGACAAATTTATTTTTATTTTATTTGCAATCTACGAAGCTCATATTTTAAACGTTTTTTAAAAGGTAAAAAACGTAACAATATTTGTTTATAATCTTGCTCTCAGATTATAAACACTAAATATCAATAGTATAACGGTTTATAGATATCTACTGAACCTTCCTTGTGTTGCCATCTGGCAACTTTTACCTTCCTTCATTCTGCCAATTGGTATTCAACCATTATGGGTCCATTGTGGACAGCAACTGATCCCCAGTTGCGTTTAGCTGGCAACTGAAATGTTTAAATGGTTGCCATTTCTGATACCATTTTTGGCAACTGGCAAAGCAACTGAGTTGAAGTTGCCAACCATAATCGAGCCATTAATTTCAAAATCCTAGCCAACCCATTAACAAAAAAAAGAAAAAAAATAGGACAAAGAATCTTACTCTGTAGAGCATTGTGTTCCAAGGCATTTTCTTTCGTAATAATAATTGTACAAAAATAGTTAAAAAAAAGAAAACAATCAAAATTATTTATAACATTTCGTAATACCATAAAATTTCGGATATCAATTTATTTGTAATAATTTTGCTAAAAAATTTTCACCGAATATTATCGTGTCTTACAGATTGGAACATTTTTAAATTTTTTTTTAAATGCAAACCAAGACAAACTAAACTTTGTTAATTGCAAATTGTTTGTCTCAGTTAAGTTACAAATTAAATTATTCTAATGAATTAAAACTACAATTACAATTACAATTATAAAAAAAAATAAAATAAAATAAAAAAAGTTAAGAAAATTTTTATAAAACAAAAAAGAAAACAACACCATTTCAGTAAAGGGAAATACATTAACATTTACGGACATGGTTGCAGCAGGAGTTACGGATACGGATATGATTTGCCGTGTTTATACGCAGGGTTTGTAAATGTAAAAAAAGTATTTTTTGATTACCATTGAGAGGGGGATGATGAACAACACTTTTAAGGTTTTTCCTCTTATTTGTTTTTGGGAGTTTTTGATTTTTCTACTTGACCAATACACATTAAACGGGATAACTTCCCCTTTTTACACACACTAACATTAACTGATAAGAATGGAGAACAATTTACACAGCACCAGCACTTATAAGAAAGTTATCCTTTTTAGTTTTAAGTTTTAATTTCTACTTGTTCTTCTCTTTTTCTTTTCTCTTTTTTGAATTCCTTAGTAAGTTACGTACGTACAAGTATGTTTTTTCTTTTATTCTTTTTCCTTTTAAAATCTCGTTACTTTTAACTTTTCCGTATTTTTTTTTTTTGGTTTCTAATTCTTGTTTTTTGTTTTATATTTTTTTTAATTCTTTCCATCCCTCATTATGGTTTTGTTTTTTTTTTTTTTGTTAAGTTTATCATATTTTGGAAAGTAGCTTAATGAGGAGAGGAGGGAAAACGATAATTTTTGATTTATTCTTTGGAGCTTTTTTATTTTTCTTTTCTTTCTTTTTGCTTTTATGGTGTACAACTACTGGGGGACTTGAGTAACTTTATCAACTGATTTTGTCATTAACAATCTTCTATTCTTTGGGGGTACACTTAACAGCACTACAGGTAATTTTGTTAAAGAAACACTTTTTAAGTCTTAATTTGCGTTTTCAAGTTCTTCGTATTCTTTTTTCAAAAAAATAAAATTTTTTTTTGTCTTTTTTTTCGAATGCGCAGAACGGATTTTAAATTTTCATTTCTTTCGTTTCGTTTCGTTTCGTTTTTTGTTTATTGTTTTTGATTTTGATATTAAATATATTCGGATCGGTAATGGTCATTTAAATTGTGGAGATCTTAATAAACGATTAACAAGTTGTTTTCATTAAAACCAGCAGAATGACCGGCATTACGAACAATAAAACAGGAGCCATCAAAATGCATACGTTTCTCGTTTCGCCTAATAAAAAGAAAGAATATTAAAAAATAAATACGAAATTCTAAAGGGTGTAGTAAAAAGTATAAGTATATAAATATAATGTATAAGTTTTATAGCTGGACCGCGCTTTACACTAATAAAACTTCTTCGATAGTAATGAAATTACTTTCGTTTAAGTACTGGACTCCAGCAAAGATAAATTACGTCACATGTCACAATTTCTGTTGGATTAACAACTAATATTTATGTCTCTTAAAAGAGTAGTAGGTAATATTGGTGTTAAAAATACATTCTGCTCAAGACGGCTAATTGTCCAAAATAGCAATAAAATAATGGAAATCGTTTAGGAAGCCAACACACTACCTATTGAACTACGGTGACTTCATAATGCAACGACAGTGCTCAACAAAAATCAAACGGACAGTGGTCAAGCCATGTTTGAGGGTTCGAAATTTGATGACAACTAAAGCTTATGAAAATAAGTTAACTTTCACGATCATCTACCTTTAAGCAATGCAAAAGAATAATAAAAAGCATACACAATGGTAATGCAACGCCATTAGCTCTTGAGAGCTATGTCGGATGGTTATTATCTTGTATGCTGGACGAGCCACAAATTGGTTAATACTCTGCCTATGGCGAATGCAACATTCGCTTACGTAGAATCGTATGCTTTTTTCATTAGACAAAACGAACCATACTTGAGCCCAATGGCAGTGTCTGTATTATATTGTAAATCTAGAGTGTAGCTAGATTCGTTTACATAGATCGTTTTACATACCTTACAAACAAATGTGAAGTTTTTCCCAATGAAGCTGTACAATGTATACCGGGTGTCGTTAGAGTGGCTGAACCGTTGCCAGGGCTGGTGCGTATCAAACATTTGTTGTGAGTGCGTGTCAATCTATTGATGGAAAATATTGATTTTTCAAATTCCAACAATTAAATTTAAAAAATTTTACTTGACAAGACCATCAGCAGCCTGGGTAATGCGAAAACCATTGATATCATAAATTTCAGTGCCCTCATCGGTACAGGTATAAGTAGAATTTTGAATAACTTCATTGGCATCCTGGACATAAGAAGGACCATGACGGGAATCGCTAAAAGAAAAGAGATTTACTAATATTTATTTACAGTTTAATAACAATTTTCTGGGGTCGTTTATGGCCCGTAGTTATCACTCGTTGCCATCCATAATCGATCCAGAAAACTGTTGCCATTTGCCAACTTACTCATAAAATACTGTCAACGTATAGTCCTTAGTCAAATCGGTAAACGTATCGGTAGTTGTACGTGTTCCAGCAGTATCAACCAAATAAATCAAAGCACATGATTCACTAGTAAAGCTGACTCCTTTATACCACATTTTGGCATATCGTCTATGAAGAAAAATCATTTTTAAGAAACAATCAAAAGAGGTTTCCTTTAAAAAACACCCCCAAATACTTACACATAATTATTGGTCTTCATGCCATCATAAGTAACGATTTCAACTTTCGAACCGCTTTGGAGTATGCGTCCATTGGGATGTATTAAAGCCGAGTTACTGCAGTTACGCGATAAAGCTATAGCCACCATACTGCGTTGATTCAAGACACGTACAGCCTTATCCAAAGTCATATCGATGCTGTAAGCATGTTTATTTATTGTAGACTTTTTGAAATTTAATCGTTTTCTTCCAACTTACCGTATACCATCCCTCAAACGTAGTTGTATGGTACCATTGGTCATGGCAATAGGTCCAGCACCTGGACATGGTGGTGGTGTGGGATGTTCATATTCAACACCACGATGACTGCCACTTAAACGTCCCATAGCATAAGGTGGTGGCGGCATAGGCTGTGGAAATTGTTGGGCATGATGTGAGGGAGACATAGTGGGGGGCTATATGAGAATGGGGTTCACATAAATTAATTTTTATTGCATCTTAATAAAGGGGCATCACATAATTACCATTCGACAAATATCGTTTTCATAACCATAAATGGGTGATGGCGGTGGTGCTACCGGATAACGGGTGGCATTAAAAACACCACGTGTCATACCACCACTACGACTGGTTATTGGAGATTCATAACCACCATAATGATGGGGTGATGCGGCACTCATATGCACCGGTATCGGTAGCTGTCTTGTTGGCATTGAACCTGATGGGGTCGAAGCATCTTTTGGCGTCATTACGCCAGCACCACCGCTAAGGCGATGTTGCTGTGATATAAATGGTGCAGCACTGGCATTGAAACGCGACTGAAAAGGACACAAATTTTTAAAATGTTTTCTGGAATTTTTAAGATTTCAAGTTTAAATAAAAAATCCGTGAATTTATTGTCATTAGTTGAACAGACTTAAGGAGGCAATCGTCTGAAAGGCCCAACCAATAGAAAAGAATTTTGTCAATCAGATTACATCGCTTTAATACCTTGGGGGCTTCATCGGGATATATTTATGATAGACTTTCAAGTCCATAACTAAAATTTTTTCCAATGAAGTCAGTCCCCTTGTTTTATAAAAGAAGCATAATGAAATGTCTTTTAAAAAATTACGTTAAAAAGGGTAAACATTTTTCCTTGCCCAGCAGCGATAGTCTAATTTCCCAAATTTCTTCTAATATTTAGATTTCCAAAAACTCCTAAAACTGAAAGAATTATTGAAAAAGTTTTGGATATTTCAACCGTTTGAAGAAATTTCGTATTTCAGAAAAAAAAATTAAAAAAAAACTTTAATTAAAAAAAAAATAATGAATTCATTTATTCTACGAAATATTTCAATTCCATAAATATTTGGGATAGGGCTGCCCCAAATCCTATGTTTATATGATATTGACATTTTCGAAAATTTCCGAAAATTTCCGAATTATTCGAAGTTTATGAAATTTTCTAAACGTCTGTTGTAACATGTCAAATAGAAATTTAATTTCGTTCAAATTGTGACACACTGCATGCATGACGGTCAAGATTCCGTTATTTTAGGTAAATGGTCTGCACCAACATATTTTCCACGCTACTTACCGGAGTTATTGCCGTAAATACCGAACGCTGACGACTGCCATTGGCAGTTTTCGTCGGTGATCGTAGTAAATAATTGATTTTCTCATTCATATTGACTCGGGCCAAAAACTCTTCCGTATTAAATCCATTGATACTTGATACAGGTAGTGGCGATGCTTTTGCTGGCTCCACTGGTGTCTTGGGCTTCTCCTCAGCTTGTTCTTTGGCTACGTTACTTGGATTACCGTTTTCAGAATTCATAATGATGTCGATTGCACTTTTCTTAATAACAACTTAAAATTCCTTTTTTGAAATATACGACTCTTTGTATTCGTTAATCTCTTTTTAAATGTATTTAGATGGACCGTTACGAAGAATGAAAAACGCTTTACGGTTAAACAATTACTATATGGTGGGGGGGGGGTTGGTGAAAAAAAAAATAAAAATTTTAATTTTTATGACATGCGACTTCTTGCTTAAAAAATTTTCAACTGATTTGAATTGTTGAAAAATTCTTGATTTTGATGGGGAAAACAGCAGGTACTTTGACAGAATATTCAAAGTTTGAAAAAAAAAACGAATTTAATTTCAAAACCAAGAGAATTTCAAAAGGTTTGCAAGCGGCAGATGGGGAGCATAGAGGGGATATAATAATGACCATATGATTGAAAATCAAAAAAACAATTTGATGTTAGCAACATTACAAGGGAATTTTTTTACAAAATTTCCAAGGAAAAGTTATGTTAATTGAATAAGAGTCGGAGTTTGATTATTTTGAAAGCCTTCATAACCAGGAATTTAAACGTCTATGTAAGGAGGTACATGATTAGATTATACCAATATTTGGAGATTTCGTATGTACATATGTACATGCTGTAGAGGTTGTATGTACATGCATACATACATACATATGTATGTATGTATACTGCCTATTGGTTTATATAATAGTTGTGAGTTACAAAATATCAATTTATTTCCCTGCATTCATAATGTGCCTGCCGTGTGCCAAAACCAATTTGTAATGTTGGATGCCAAATCGGCAAACCAGACCGATACATCATCGTCATCGGCATCATCATCATCATCATCATTCGGTGTTCAATGGTATCGTACGTATGTACATATATATATTTTATAAGTATGTACTACGTACGTATGTATATTTTATTGTTATTTTATTTGTTTGAAATATTGAGTGAAATTTATTCAATATGTATTGCATAATTTTAGGCATTATTTCGAAATTTAACAGTGAAAGCTCTTATAAATTCAATACAAAATAATAATTTATATAACGAACGGGCCTATTGTATTGTATTGTATTGTATTTAAACTTAAGCATTGTATTTAGAGAACACTTGTCTGTAATTAAAAAGCCATTATGTTTATTTATTTATTTAAATGTAAATTTTGTTTTTTTTATTTTATTTTTGTTAGCATTAAATGAAGGATTTTGTTTTATGCTTCCGTTTTATATTTTTTTCCTTTGATTATCATATTGGGAGCAGCACCAAAATTGGGATCAGCTTTTGTGGCACCATTTTTGCCATCCGAATCGTTGCACAGATCTGAAGTACATGAACGGAAATACATTTTATATGTAGCATCCGTTTTAATCGCACTCAAGTACTGAAAAGGAATATTTTCTTTTAATTTCTTAGAAGTTATTTAAAGAGACAAATTTAATGGAATAAAACGTTCCCATCCGGATTGTGGTTACATATAATTTAAGCGAGACTTAAGCTTACCAATGGTTTATCCTCACAACCGCGCGAGAATGAAATGACTTTGCCATTAGGTTTCTGAAAATAATGCAGAAAAAAAAATAGATACTAGTGTTATGAACGAACACCTTGATATAAAGCTTTAAAACATTAACATACACTGAGCGCTAAAAGTGAGTAAACACCACTGAAAAAAATCATTTTCTTAGGATAGCGAGAAAAGTAAATGAGGATAGTCGAATAAATTTCCAAAAATAAAGAAACTTTTTTTATACTTAAGAACAAAACTGTTTTATACTTAAGAACAAAAGTGTTGACTCACTTATGGCGCTCAGTGTATTTTTACAACAATACCAGCAATGATGGACAATTAGAAATTTGAATCTTTAATTTATTTGTAATAATAATTACAAGTTTTCGTAAAGGACTGCTTAGCAATAATTGATCCATTCATGTCAAGTAGCTTTACAATATTAGTTCTCATTCAAAAATTTATTTTAAAATATTTAAGAGCAGTCCGAATTTTGATACGAGTTTGAATTACTTTCTTTTACAGTCCTTTACAAAAAAATGTCAAGCTTGTCACAGAATATTCGATAATCATTAAAAGGCCATGATTTCCAATTTTATTTAAAACCTTCCATACTACATGTGACAAGTTTTTTCTGTTCCACCTACTTTTTTTAAATTTCTATCGTGAAACAATTTGTCTGTTATTGCTACAAGAAAATTATCAGTATTCGTTAGTTACCAATAGTTCTTGACGTATTATTGTACAATATTTTTTTGTACAATTTGTCTCATGCTTGGGATCGTTTATACAAGACAAGTCCAATGATTCAGTGTTTTCAACATAACTGCAGGTATAGCATCGAAGTGCTGCAATGAAAAAAAATAGAAAAATTTAATATAATTAATAGATTTTTTAGTTCATCATGCATGAGCTGGAAATGAAACCAGATGGAGGGCTTAAAGGAGGTATTATGTAAGAAAATGATAAAACTTGATACAGTACAACAATATGACGCAATAGGAAACGAGTCAATTACATGAGAGTAATCCAGACGTGGGTCTGTAGAGCATTGTCCTTTTCAGGTTGTCACTCTGAACTTCATGAATTTATGCAGAAATCCTTCCCGGGAATGAATGTACCCAAAAGGAGTGATTGTTTTAAGAATAATACAACATAGTTGGTAATGATTATTGTATATATATGCAAAAATATTTTAATTATACATACATACATACATAATTGGTCATTACAACCCTTCAGTCAGGATTACGACCTAGTGTTGTGCGTGTTAATTTTATACATGAGTGGCGGGACCTACAGTTTAAAGTCGACTCCGAACGACAGATTTTTGAGAAACTTTTCATGGAAAATTTATTTACTCGAGAGTTGTTGCCAGAAATCTGCTGAGAGGAAGTCGCCGAAGAAATACTTTTTGTATTTTTATTTTGATGTCTGGCCGGGGCTCGAACCCTGGCTTTTCGTCTAATAAGCCAACACACTACCTACTAGACCACGGCGACTTCAATATTTTAATTATTTCATACACATAAACAGAAAGGTCATTGTGTTAATTTATTTAATCTAAATATGTAAGTGTAAGAATTAAAGATAATTCTTGGCAAATTCTCCGAATATCCAAATTCATCGAATCACTTGAAAGCAAAATTTTCCGAGAAATATTTAATTTTAATTTTATTAAATCTCTGTTAACCAAACTTAAACCATATTTTCAAAAACTATAACTTCTAGTAAATAGAAATCCAATAATTTTGCACAAAATCTAAGACTTTATTTAACATACATATGTATGAATGTATGGATGAGTATGTATTTATGTTTTAGACATCCAATTATTTGCTAAAATATTGCTACAAAAATGAAAAATCTAGATACTGGTGTTTTGCTTTTACATCGCGTAACATTAAAATTATAAACAAAAGCTATAAAACCAAAACAATACAGTAAACAAACCTGTTTACAAATTATCGTTCCGCTTATTATAACAACAAACACCAGCATAAACAAGTAAACAAAGTAAACAAGTAAACAAAAATACACCAACAACACTACAATAATAAATGTAAACAA
The DNA here is from genome assembly GCA_958299815.1 of Sarcophaga carnaria. NCBI lineage: Eukaryota > Metazoa > Arthropoda > Insecta > Diptera > Sarcophagidae > Sarcophaga > Sarcophaga carnaria. Next base: position 4,305,946 of record OY283153.1, on the reverse strand, counting down.
CAATGTTTACAATAATAGAGATTTCGAGAAGGCGAAGTGATGAACATTCGCCTTCAAGAACATGCATCAGACTGTTTACCCGACCATACAAAAGGCAACTGAGTTAGTGAAGTTCAGTAAGTCTAGTATTTGTTATTGTTTATGCAAAGGGTATAGACAGAGGAATAACAAAGAAGATTAATTGTTGTTGTTTACATAAAGTTGTGAACAGTGGCACACAGAATTGTGCAAATAATAAAGAATTTGAATTAAAACTAAACATAAATTTATTCTTATTTTATTTGCAATCTACGAGCTCATATTTTAAACATTTTTAAAAGGTAAAAAACGTAACAATATATTTCCATTGATTGCTTTACACATACATACATACATACATACATAATTGGCCATTACAACCCTTCAGTCAGGATTACGGCCTAGCTTCTCACACCACTCATGTTGTGTGCGTTAATTTTATACGTGAGTGTCGGAGTCTACAGTTTAACGTCGACTTCGAACGACAGATTTTTGAGAAACTTTTTCATAGCAGGTTTATTTACTCTCAGAGTTTTTGCCAGAAATCTGCTGAGAGGAAGTCGCCGAAGAAACGAACCTGGGAAACGAACCCGGGCTTTACGTCTAATAAGCCAACACACTACCTACTAGACTACGGCGACCTCAATTATACTAAAACAAGTATTGAATATGACAAAAATAAATATTATTATGATGAGAATTTCTTGGAATCTGTTCCTTGGTCTGCGCATTTTAAATAATTCAATCATTTGCATAACATTACAACATTTTTTTGCAAGGCCAATAATAATAATTCATGTAAATTGTGTTTGAATGACAAATAATTTTCCACGAATTTTAGTTTCATTATTAGCAGCCCTTTTGGCTTCTCGTTTTTTGCTGTGTAATAGAATATAATCGAATCAAAAATAAATAAATTGAAAATGCAGAAATTTAAATTTATATTTTTCATTCTTTTTTATTTTATTTTACATTCAGTGAAATTTGTTTATGATTCGGAACAATTTTGACAAGTTTTTTTTTTTCAAATGAAATTCGTCGACGAAAGAAATATAAGTTATGCAGAAACAATAGCGTTCATTTAGAAAAATTATAATAAGAAAATTGTTTTAAAGAAAAATAATAAAAAAAAACAATAAAAAGTAAAATCAAAAGAAAAGAAAATTCATTGTAAATCTACTAACAACAAACAACATACTCATACAAGATCAGTGTTTAAAAGTTCTTCTCTTTAAATCAGTTCATAATGCGTTAGTTTATGACGACTCTTTCGTTTCATCATCATCATCGCCACCACCATCACCACCACCGGTGTGCAGATTAATTTGTTTTGATTTTGTTTTTATTATTTTTTTGTTTTTTAGTTATTATTTCTATGAAAAATCCACATTAAATGGCGTATTGCCAAGGGGATTTTTATATCATTCCGTATAATTTGAAATTCATTTCACTTAAGGCTTTCTTCATACATACATATCTGGTACATAATTTTCGTCTATTTCCCTATGCGTCCCCATCAAATGGTGTCTGTCTGTCTGTCTGTCTACTTCGAAGAGGTCTGAATGAAAATAAAGTGTTTGTGTTTGTAAACAAACAAAACCATCCATCCGTCCATTTACCGAAAGGCAAAGTGAATTTATGAGGTGAAATAAAACCAACAACACTCACGACCACGTACTTGTTTTGTATATTTATTAACTTTATTAATACAATGTTATTAAATAGACAATCTATGTATGTATGTACATATATGGGTACATGTGTATTAAAAATAAACAAAAGGTGAATAACCAACCCAGCGAACATTTCAATTTAAAATCTTATAAGTTGAAACTGAAAGCAAAAAACGGAAATGAATTCTTATAAAATGTTTTACTGGCTATGAAAATGGCAGCTTTATGAATTTTTCCCCTGTTTACAATTCTTAATATGTTTATAATTTATTCTTAGCTGTGCGCCATTAAGTGTTTGCCTTTGTCTTTTTCATGAGTTTTCAAATTTAACCATGTGGAAAACTGTTGACAAATGTTTTTGCCATTCTTCAGCTCATCATAAACGAATGTCGTCAGCACATTTCTTTGATGTAAAATTTGCCATTGATTTCTATGAATTCATACATATATACATACATATATACATATATGTATATATACAGTGAGCGTCAAAAGTAAGTAAACACCACTGAAATAATTCATTTTCTTAGGATAGCGAGAAAAGTAAATAAGAATAGTCGAATAAATTTCCAAAAATAAAAACGTTTATCTATTACTTATAAAATGTTAAAACAAAAACAACAATTCATGATAAAGGAACTTTTTTTATACTTAAGGACATAATAGAAAATTTAAAATTATAGTGGGTGTTGACTCACTTATGGCAGTCACTGTATTTGAAATGAGATATATTTTAAGCAATTTTAAATATTAAAACCTTAACATACTTATTAAGAAAAAAAAAACACAGAACAGACGAAAGAGTTCTCATATATCACAAGCAAATCGAATTTGTACTAATTGCCACATTTGAATGCATATGTTTATGGATTATATTTAAAAATGTAAATGTTTATGCGGTCCCTAAGCTATAACATTAAAATAGATGTTGAAATAAGCTTTATTAGGCAGTTACAGCAGCGTTTGATCATCCTAGCAAGCGCCGTCAGATTACAATCGAAGCGGTTAGCCCAGGAATGCTATGTGGCTTTACTTTGACATTCCAACTTAAAGACTTTATTAAAAAAAAAATTAAAAAATATTTCTATTATCCAATTGAAAGCAAAATCATCAATATTGTCTTGCTCCTTAATCGATCGACAACCTCTATCGAAGTCGTTTCCAAGTAAACGAACTTTCTTTGCTTTACGTAATGATCCTTAAGAATAAATACAGTGACAAAAATCTTACTACGATCTAATTTATTTATTTATTAATTACAATACAATTACAAATTATATCCTAATTATATACGAGCGAAGTAACTTGACTATGTGCTCGGTGTAGTGTCACAGACCAGAGTCTCTGGTGGGAAGCGAACCCACGACCCTCACGCTAATAGTCTAGCACACTACCCACTAGACTACCAGGGCACCCTACGATCTAATTTATGTCATGTGCGTTTTGGTACTAAAGCAAGATTCTTCCTCAGCCGAGGATTAGCAGCTAATATGTAAATACTTTTGCTTCGAATACAATTTCACAAAGATAGGATATATTCATGCATGTGTGGTTTAATATTCATTTGGAGTAAACCGGCCTTTGCAAGTTCATTAGCTGCACAATTACGCCTGATATCCTAGACTTTTATACAAGAAAAAAAGATAAAAATATTTTAAAAATTTTCCAATAAACTAAACCCAATCTAAACTCTTTCCCATCACATTTCTTTATTAAAAGAAAAAAGCAGTTGAATAAAAAAAATTCTTTTGTTTTTCTACTTCATGCTCTAACGCTTTTTCTACAATATAAGAGACAATTATCGCACTTAAAATTAATTAACAATTTACTGACTTACCATCGGACATGTCCAGCATTGAGACAATAACAAGAACAAAGGCAACAATTGCTAAAGACTTGCCAAGAGATGATAATGACAGTGGCGACAACGAGCACGAAGAAGGCATTATTATAAAAATCTTTTCCTTTTTATTATATTTTCTTTTAAATTTGTTTTGTTTTATAATTAATTGATGTTGGTTTTTTACAGTATTTTTCTTTCTTTTCTTTCTCGTTTTTGTTCAACACTCGTAAAACTTAAAAGAGTGACTAAAGAAATAATTAAGATTTTAGACAGTCTTACTTACAACAGGTACAATTTATATTGCCTACCTACCTACATAAAGACAAGCAGAACTGTTAGAGATGTTTGTCTTGCTATCTTATCGATTTTATTTATCGCCATTATGTTTCATTGTATCAATAATTATTCATTTTATCATATTTTTTGTTTTTTTGTTTATTCTATTTCTAGATTGATAAAATTGCAACTACATCATCAACAACGGCTTTTGGCGAAGAATGCCACAAGGTGCCGATAACACCTATAGTACTTACAACAACAACTAAAACAAAGCATGCTGGAAAAGGTGTGTAATATTGTTAGTAAATCATATTCAATACAATAAATATTATCATCATCATTAAATAAAATATACATACTTATATATGTATATATTCATATTATATAAATAGATACATACATGCATACATTCATATATAAATATACATAAACCTATGTAGAGATATATGTACAAATTTGTATACATACTATACTATACAGCAAGTAGATGATTTTAGTTTAACTGTGAATATAGAAAAACAATCAAATCTTAAATAGTTTTATGTCTTCCAGAAGTAAATTAGGGTGGAACTTATTTGAGAAAGAAAGTTTTTCTATAAATTCTCTCGAATACAAAAAAATATAATCAAGTTTAAGAAAAATGTTACGTTACTCCTGACCGGCACAGACATTATACCTCAATAATTAACATCTTGTAAGAGTAACCTGTTGAACCTATTGAAGTCGCCATAGTCTAGTAGGTAGTGTGTTATCTTATTAGACGAAAAGCCAGGGTTCAAATTCCAGGCCAGATATCAAAAACAAAATACAAGAAGTATTTTTTCGGCGACTTCCTCTCAGCAGATTTCTGGCAAAAACTCTGAGAGTAAATAAAATTGCCATGAAAAGTTTCTCAAAAATCTGTCGTTCGGAGTCGACTTTAAACTGTAGGTCCCGCCACTCATGTATAAAATTAACACACACAACATAAGTGGCGTGAGAAACTAGATCCATAATCCTGACTGAAGCGTTGTAATGACCAATTATGTATGTAAGAGTAACCAACAAAAAGTTTTATGAAAGGTAAACGAAATATTGTTTTTACAAAAAGGTATAGTAAAACGAAATACATTGTTTTCGCCTAAAACTAAGGCTTTACTTAGTTCAGTTAGAATGATTCAATCATGTCTAATACATCACGCTTCGTTAGATCACTTAGTGTCTTGATGATATACAAAATTCTTCTCTTATAAGCCATAGAAAATGTAGGCGATTGATGCCTTCAATCAATTTAAAATGAAAGTCAAGTCTGTCCACTTCAGTGAATATCGAATTTAGCTTCGATTTGTTTACCTACTTAGAACTTATTTTATTTAGTTCCTGTGGACTCTTACATAAAAATTTCTGCCTTCTTCAATCGGATTCAAGCGGATGTTGAATGATGTTTAGCTTGAGGGCAATCGATCTCTATTTTCCGTAATTAAGCTATCAAAGTGTGATGCATTGAAGCATTGACCGAACTACATATTAACATAAGGTTATTAATCTTTTAAAACTCCTTATGTTAGTAAAAATCTATGAATTGCTAAAAAAAAAAAAAGTACAGAACTTAACATGCACTTTTTAAAAATGCTTAACTTAACAAGGAGAATATTCCTATATTGATAGTGTAGATAATACAACAGAATATTATTTAATTTTTTTTTTTCAGTTTTAAATTTTGTATCTTGAATATCAATTTGCTAATTAATATCAACACATTTTAAATTTCTCTACTCACATACATATTAGAGGGCCACCCTAATATAGAACCGAAAAAAAACAACAAAAAAAAATTGTAAAATGAACATATTGCATGTCATGTATATCAAATCAATAAATATTCCATTTTGCAGATGCAGGCCTTTCCGACAATACCTCCCCCACCCACTTCCAGGCTATAACAAATGCCCAACAACTACAACAATTAGAACAACACGAACAACTAAAACAACAACAACAACAACAAAATAGATCTATAATCAATACCAATACCAATACCAAAAAATCATCGCCTAAAGCCCTACCTTCTACCTATTGTACTAGTACACGTTCCGCTGCCGTTATGGCTTTAGCATTGCGTAGTCAAACACCACCCAGTCCACAGTCGACACATAAAAATTCCCGTAGCTATCAAAGATCTAGCGAAACGGCAAACCATTCGGCTGAATCGACATTTACGACGACAACAATGGCCCCAACGACGGCAACAAGATCGCCGGTGCAACAGCTTAAATCGAAATTTATTAACGAACGTCCTAATGGCTTAAGTGACCTGTATTCAGGTGGTTCGAGTAGCTCAGACAACGATGGTGTAAATACGTCCTCTTCCTCGTCGGCCACCGCTCTAAGGCGTTTGTATTTCAAAAGTGGCCGCAGCACAAAAACGAAAGCCAATAATGCTAATAAAGCTTCCATGTCTATGACCCAAATAACGAAAAATGCCATTTGTACAGCGGCTGTGCTGTATCATTCGTCCGTAGAAGGTGCCCTAGGCGGTGTCGCTGGCAATACATCCAATAATAAAAGTGTTCCCAAGGTCAGTTGATTTTCCTTTTTATTTTTTTTTCTAACTCATAATCAAAAATAAGTTGACTGCCTTTAAAAAAAAACAAAGAAGAAGAAGAAGAAAAAAAGGTAAAAGTATTAAAAAATGTTCATTATTTGTTTAATTGTTCTTTCCCCCTCCTACACAAACAACAAAACCAAAAACTGAAGGTTGTCGTTATGGGTTCGTCTACGGCATCGACGAGCGATACGATCATAAATACATCCACTGATTCAGCATCGACTATGATTACAAATGTAACCCATACAGATACAGAGACCTGCGATTCTTTAGATTTGGGTAAATTTGGTTACTTTTTTCATTAATTTTTTTTCATTTTTTTTATTGTTATTTGTTATGCTTATTGTCTTGCATTTTATTGTAAAAATAATATGTTTTGTACCACACTGTATTTTATATTTTTATTATGCCTGCTTTTGTTGTTTTAATTAAAACAATAAAATAAAAATAAAAGATTAAATCGAGAATGAACGAAATCTATAATTTAAATTAACGAAATCTTTTTTAACCATTGGAATGGCATGAATCGAACCTAGTGACCTTCCCTAGTAAACCTTACATTAACATATGCAATCATGATTACCATCTTCGTTGCAATTTGTTTAATTATTTTGAAATTTTTTTAATTGCTTGAAAATTGTATATAATATTACAAAAATGCCTCTTATTAAGATTATAGATTTCGTAATTTTGTGATTACAGTTACAATTTCGCTTTCACTGTTATATTAAAATGTCAGCAATACCCTTTTTTTCTTCTAAACTCTACAAAGTTGAATGTGTTTCAGGTGATAATTCGGGCCAAAGTGAGCCACTATTTAGTTCCTTGGAAGAGCCATTACTAACAGCCATACAAGTTGATTCCGAACAAGAGGGTACTGAAATTGAATTGACCAGTTGTTCATCGTATTCGAGGCCCGAAATGAATTTACAGGATAGTACCGAGGTAAGTTAAAGTGTATGTTAAGAAACTTAAGAATTCTACCAGTAGAATAATGCGGACAGGGAAAGAAGCTTGGTTGCCAATTAATTCCCAGGAGATTTATTTATGTTGAAATTTTTATAATTGTTTATGCATTTAAGGAGTCATGTAAGGTTGTTCAAAAACACCTTAATTTTAGTCGATTTCCTCTTGTTGGCTTGTTTCAGTTTTAAGTTTTTCCAGCTAACCTGTAGCAAATCTTAGTGTGGTATTCTATCGGGTCCGCCATATAACGTTTTTATTTTTCAACTAGTGCTTATTTCGTGAATGGTAACACTTAGCTGATTTGACAGATAATTAGTTTTATCCTTCCGTTGAACGAATATGGTTGTGTATACGCTTGAACAACGCTGGGAAATATTGCGACATTACTTTGAAAATCATGGTAATGTTGCAGAATGTGTGCGAAAATTGCGTACGGATTTTGGAAGAAGAGAAGCATCGTCAGCTCCGTATGTTCGTTATCTTGTGAAAAAAGTGAAAGAAACTGGCATCCTCATCGATAAACCAAAGCGTGAAAAGCCAAAAACAGTGCGTACACCCGAGAATATTGCTGCTGTGGCAGAAAGTGTGTGAAGCGCCATCAACATCAATTCACCGTCGTTCTCAACAATTGAACATTTCGGAGACATCACATCACCTTGGTATGACGCCATACAAAGTCCAATTGGTTCAGGAGTTGAAGTCAATTGACCATCCAATGCGTTTTCGCTTGGCTAAGTGGGCCTGCGATTGACTTACAGAAGATGTCGATTTTGGCAAAAAAAAAAAATCATCTTTTCAAATGAAGCTCATTTTGATCTTGGCGGGTATGTAAACAAGCAAAATTGTCGTATTTGGAGCACAGAAAATCCGCACACATACATTGAAAGCCGACGCACCCAAAACCAGGTACTGTTTGGTCCAGAGGCATAATTGGGCAATTTTTCTTCGAAAATGAGCAAGGAGTGGCCATTACAGTCAATGGCGATCGTTATCGGGCCATGTTGAACGAATTCTTGTTCACAAAAATTGAAGAGGAGGATATTGGCAACATTTGGTTTCAACAGGACGGCTCTACGTGCCACACAGCCAAAGCTATACTCGATGTTTTGCGCCCTGTTTTTGAGAATTGCATTATCAGCCGCAGAGCTGATGTCGTTTGACCACCTCGGAGCTGCGATTTGACACAGTTGGACTATTATTTGTGGGGTGCCGTCAATGATAAGTGTTACGCCAACAAGCCAGAGACAATTGACGCTTTAAAGGACAACATTCGTGCAGCCATTGGTGAAATACAGCTGCACACAATCGATGATGTGCTTAAAAATTGGACCGATCCTGTAGGCTACTGCATGGCTAGCCGAGGCAGCCATTTGAATGCAATTATTTTCCATTATTAACCGGAAGGATTGTACTTTCAAATAAAGAAAGAAATTTGAGAAAATATTCAGTAGTTTTTTTTAAAGCATTTTCAAAAAAAAAGTTATTTGGCGGACCCTTTACCACATGATTTAACAAGACAAGAAATACTGAAAATTATAATTTGTTTACAAATTATCGGTGGTTAGTTGTACTTTATTTAAATACTTTAAAAAAATTCAACCACAATATATTCTAGCTTCTCTCCATACAATCTACCATTAGAGAAAAAATATCGTAAAGTAAAGTTGTATGTTGTACGTATATTTGTTTATTAATTTAAATTTCTAGACTATTGTTATTATTATTATTATTTCTAAAAATGTATTTATTTATGTATACAGAGGAAATGATGCTTGAAATATGTATAAGTATGTATGTATGTATTTCTAGACTTTTTATTATTTTAAAAATGTATTGATTTTCTTAGAAAATGGTTCTTGAAAGAACAACAAAACACAACAACCGCATTAAGTATCACTTTGATTGATACAACATTTATTTCTTAAGCATTTCATCTTGTTTATTCCTTTTCAAGTATTTATTTTAATAAAAGCATTTGCATTTATTCTTATTCTAATTCCCTCTCTCTCTCTCTCACTTTAAAAAATCAACAATTAGAGTCAAGAATCCTGCCTTTCCATTTTAACGGGCGAACCATCATCAACCACCCCGCTGTTGTCATCACATAGAAAGCATTCACCCTCCACCGCTACAAGCTATAACGATAAGGTACGTGAACGCGAAAGAGACAGGGATAGGGAACAGGAGAGGGAACGTTTGCCCAATACAGCACCGGCACCTACAAGTGGTGGCAAACATTTTACATTTGACAAACCACAATCACCGAAATCCGCACGTTGTAGTGACAAGTCACGTACTTGTTTTACATTTAAAGACGATGATGGGCAGAGATCGTATAATAAACAGCAGCAACAACAACAACAGCAGCAGCAGCAGCACCAGCAGCAGCGTAGATACCCAGATGATAAGATGACAGTAACAGTAAAAGAAGGACAAGCCTCACGTACATATTCCTCGCAAAAGAGTTCCAATCAAACCAATGCAACTGCTGTGACCACTGATGCTAGTAAAAAATCTCGCACTGATGGCTCAAGTCGCTATTCAATGGGGGCCTCCATAACGGCTAATGTCACACACAAAACTAGTCCAAAACGTGAACGTAGACGTTCTCCATCGACTTCGTCATCGTCTAAAGTCAATTCAGCTCCGCCCACTATGAAAGACAGTAATTTTTTTGGCAGCAACTCCTCCTCGCCGCCAACCCGGCATAATAACAAACAACTCTCGCCTACCTCGCAGAGCTCCAGTCAGCGTAAATATTCCTCTAGTTCTTCTTCCGGTGGCAGTGAACGCTACAAAGATGGTATTTTATTTCCTTTCGATCGTGAAGCAATCGACTATGAACGCATACAGCGTGAGTGCTTTGCTTTAAAGGAAAACTCCAGTTCCAGTACCACCACTAGCGATTCAGATGAGGCTGAGCCCTGTTCGGTGTATGAAAGGAGCAAAGCGACTTGTTCGCCCAAACCAACGGACTTTTACAAACAATACACTCTACTGTCCCAAAAAGAGCAACAACAATACTCTTCACGTAAAAACTCGAAACGCTTACGTTCAGATTCTTTAGCACAAAAATATATACCAAAATCGGATGCATTTAGTCCCAAAACAAAGACAGGCTCCAGCACACCCAATGTCCATCATTCGCCCAATTCACAAATCGAATTGAATAAATTCGAAGATATCGCCTCGAAATTCGATCAAATGCCACCAAAACATGGTTCCACAGTCAATCTATCCACTAAAACTAACACTAGCCCCCTATCTAGCTGTAACCAATTAACGAATTTGAAGAATAACAACAACAACATTAACAACAATATCGAGAGCATATCATCAAACACCAGCAGTCCAAGTAACTCACGCAGCACAACTCCACCGCTACCCAATTTACGTGTTGATTTCTTTATGGACAAATCCATGCAAAAGCGCAAGAAATCATTTAAAAATAAAAACAGCATCGGCGGAGGTGGTGGCGCTGGCGGAGGCGGTTTAGCCACCTCAGCCATTGAGGAAATGCAGGCGAAATCGTCATCGGCCATATCATCTACAGCACACGACTTTTTGGGTGACTGCCAATATCTGAGCCAAAATGCTGCTGCCGTTATCGCTAATAATGGTGCCGTTAATACGGGTGGCCCTATTAACGTGACAGCCAATCCTATGGAGGTGGCTGTATGCACGCAGCCCCGAGCAACAATTGTCGTCCAACAAGTAAGTAAACCAGTATAGCCCCATTACACGGAACAGATTTATTAATGTTTAAATATAATATTTAAAAATACAAACAAATACGGGCATAAAATATATTTATTTTATATGAAATATTAATTATTAATACTCGTACTACTACTTAATAATACATATTATATGCAAACACAAACATTCGTACACTACTCGATATGTAGAGAGACGGAGATGAAGAACACAAAGAGACTTGTTTTTTAAGTTGAAACAAAAGTGAGTCAATTAAAAACCATAAATATTACACCTTAAAGAAAGACAATAAACAGACAGAGTACCGGCAATTTTAAGTGTAAATTCCGGGGGCGTTATATTACCGCAAATAAACGAACACTCACTCACACTGGCATACGCCCCCACCTACACGTTGATAACAGGAAAAAATGACAACAGGAATTCAACAACGAATCTGCCGGGTTACTAGGGCGATAAACTGATTAACTTTTACTAGCGACGAATGATTTCGCTCATGGTATACTTCGCAAGTGCTATATAAAGTGTAAAAAATGTTTCCATAATTTATTTAAAAGGATATAAATAATGGCCAATGGGTCAATAAATACAATAAATATTTTCATTATTTCTTTTTTATCTGTTTTTTTTTTATTTCCCTGATTTTATTTCAATCAAATTATAAACACTTATTGGCAGACAGACAGATAGACCGGCACAACATCTGTTTTTAAAGGGAAATAATAAAACAATTAAAAAATAGAAAATTATTTTAAAAAATCCATATGTATACAAAACATATACAAACTACATACAAACAGCCATGTGTATATGGAATATATTAAACAAGAATTATAGGCCTATTTTATTGAGTTGTAAGCAAACAATTTGCAAAATAAAAACAAACATTGTTCCTCGTTACCAACATATACGACATCTTTTAAGTTCAAGTTTACTTTCCAAGTTTACATTTCGTATGAAAGTTTATCATGTTTACTAATGCACGTACTAAAGGTTCTATAGTTTGTGTCCTACAAGGTTTTACATTTTATGTTGTATCACCATTTCGGCACTTTCACGCCGAATGCATCTCATAGCCGCAATTGTTGTTTTTCTTTTTTTAAGATAAACGAACGCAAAACACTCCAGGGGCTATCCTGGTGATTAAATTGGACCATGTTGTAGAAGTCGCCGTGGTCTAGTAGGTAGTGCGTTGGCTTATTAGACGAAAAAGCCAGGGTTCGGGCCCCAGGCCAGACATCAAAATCAAATACAAAAAGTGTTTCTTCGGCGACTTCCTCTCAGCAGATTTCTGGCAAATACTCTGAGAGTAAATAAAATTGCCATGAAAAGTTTCTCAAAAATCTGTCGTTCGGAGTCGACTTTAAACTTTAGGTCCCGCCACTCATGTATGAAATTAACACACACAACATAAGTGGTGTGAGAAACTAGGTCGTAATCCTGACTGAAGGGTTGTAATGACTAATTACGTACGTACGTATGTCGTTTCGTTTTGTTGAAAACACACATTGTCAATATTTATATTATCAATAATGGACCAAAGATCAAGGTATGAAATCCATAAGCGAAATGCATACAGATCACTTTGCCTGAAATAAGTTTCTATACGAGAAAGGGCATTTCCGTAATAGGAGTCAATAGAGTACTTGATCACCAACAACGGAGCACTTAGGCATAAGTTATACAAGTCAATAAACCTATACACTCTGGCAGAAGCGAGGAGTTACTCACAACCCCATAGAAAAATCTAGTTCATCAAAAAGTCATCGGCCATGCCCCATCTTCATTATATTATATTGCATTATCAAACAATAGCTAGAGTGTAACTTCAAGAATTCAATTTTGTTTATTTTACAACGATTTCCCGTGAGATATGTTTGTAAATTTTGGACTTATTTAAATAAAATTCATCGTTACCATTAGCATACATACGTACATATTAACGATAATAAAATTAACACGTTGCATTAAGTTGTTAATGTCCCTAATGAAGCCATACAATAGATAATGTTCGATAAAACAGATAACATTCTTTTCTAAAGCTTTTGCTTCAAATGACGTAAAATTAATGAAGGAATAATAATCATTGGCAAATGTTAATAATTTTTATTTTATTACTAATCTATCTATACATACATATGTATATAAGTATATTCTATTTATATATCCCAAACCTAATAACTGTTCAACTAACACACAGTATCCATTTTGGAAAGTAGTGAATACGTGTTTAACACATTTCTTATAAAAAGAGAAAAAAACGTAAAACAATTTTACGATGGCTTTATATCTACAAAACAATTCAATGGTTTTAAATGGCTTTAGTTATCTCTCTCTCGGTGTATCAGTATTGGGTGAGGGCACATGAAGAGAAAATACAAGCATAGTTTCAAGTTTTTCTTTGGCAAAAGCCCAAACTCACGCCAAAAGAGTTAGAAAATGCCAATCGTATCAATGGTCCTTGTAACGTAACAGTCAGTCAAGCCTTAGCTTGATTTCGTTAACTCCGTGCCGGTAATTTTGATTTTAAATAAGAGCCATGTCCTAGAAGGCTTGTTGGTTTCCACCAGTGTTAACAAAAACTTGGATCGATTTCTAAAACTACAAGTTGAAACTGTTGCCATTGTTCAAACGGTACAAAGTAGCCGCAAAAAACTCTTCCCGACTGGCTAACCTCTCCAAATATGGTATGCAGTTTTCTATTGTTAAAATATTCTAATCAGTGGTGTTGCGCTAATTTTTTTTACCGGAACGCGTTCCGGATTCCGGTTCACATTTCGGAAAAACAAGCCGGTTCGTTCCGGTTTTTGTTCCGGTTCGGGTTCGGTTCAAACCCTTGTTTATAAAAATACATATAAAAATTCGTCAAAAATTAGAAAAAAAATTAGCAATTCTTTATAATTTGTTTTTCAAAACGTCAGCCAATTCTCGTTATCAGGAATCATCTTTAGTTCCGGAACGCGTTCCTGTCCAAAAAGGAAGTACCGGAACGACGTTCCGGAGCGTTCCGGCTCGACAACACCACTGATTCTAATGGAGTAAGAATCGGCAGTTCATGCTGCTAAATTTCGAATTTCGGCCAAGCGATGTTTGTTGGGATAGGCAAGAGAATTAGCTACTATTAGCTACTATCCTACTACAAAACTCTTATTTGAGTTTCATCAAAAAATCAATACTGATTTGCCTTAAGCTCCGAGATTTTCTTGTTTATGATAATTCTCTGCAATATGCGCTTGTTAAAATCGATCTAGGTTTCTATAAGCGAGGCATAATATAATAATCAAACGATTCCAATTTCATTAACGATCAAATAGTTAATAACCCATTAGATTTACATGCGTGTTAAACATTATTTATTTGTTTTTTTTTTTTTATTTATTTATTAATTAGAATACAATACAAATTACATTATATTTATTGCGATCTTAGTGATTTAGATCTTAAGCTCAGATTAAAGTCTCTGGATCTAATAGACTATCACACTACCCACTAGTGTACCAGTGCAATATAGTGAAATATGAAAATTTCATGAAGTCACCCTAGTCTAGTAGGTAGTGTGTTGGCTTATTAGGCGAAAGGCCTCGGTTCAAACCCCAGGTCAGACATCAAAACAAAAAATATGAAAAAAATATTTCTTGGGCGACTTCCCCTCAACAGATTTCTTGCAAAAACTCTGAGAGTAAATAAAAATGACATGCAACGTTTATCATACATCTGTTGTTCGGAATCGACTTTAAGTTGTAGGGACTACCATTCATGTAACTATAAAACTAACGTACACAACATAAGTGGTATGAGAAACTAGGTCGTAATCCTGACTGAAGGGTTGTTATGTATGAACATTTCATTTCACGAACAGCACCATTGCAAAAAATTCACTTTAAACTTAAAACAAATAATGTCACATTGTTTATCAATGTTTTACGACTACGGTTACAAACAAGTATTCATAAATTACAACTCATTACGATTTCATGATAATTTCACCATCCGCTGCTAGCAACCCCTTATGTTTTGTATTTTTTATTTTATCACATTAAAATTTCACTTTCACTTTGCAAAAGTGATTATAGTATTAAAATGTATAAAGAACATGGTCGTAAAACGTATAATAAAATTTATTTTTATCAATATGATATAATTTATAATTTATTATGAATCATCATTTTATAGAATTTCAAAAATTTCATCTTCAGAAGGTAAGAAGAATTAAAAACGAACTGATTTTCCTAAGTTTTTCATTTGTTGGCCATTAACTAGATGGTCAAACTTAAGAATTCACTATTCTGCACGTACGACCGGTTATCGTAATATCATACGAAATAAAATTTAAAAATTTATTTTTGGCATCGCTTAATAGCGAATGTAAATTTAATATTTTTCACAATATTTTTTTTCTTAATGTAATGTTTGATAACAAAAATACAAACAAAAAAAAGGGGAAAATAGCTTCCGACCGTTAAGTTCAATGGCATTTATATTTTTCGTTGGTTTGATTTCCGGCTTGATTTTTCTCCTGTCATTTTCATTTAAAAGGCAACTGATATTTACTGTCAATTTACTGCATCGAATTGAATTGTTATGAAATTTTTAATATTCCATTTACACTTGTTTTGTTTTCATTATTTTTTACGTTTATTACGTTAATGTATTGACCGTTAGTATAGCACTATTATTACCTTTGCCAATGACCTTTGGGTAGTATTTAATCATTTGCATAAATTTCTTTTTATTACTTGAAGAAAAGGCTCTTTCTCATGCTGCTTGCTTTGGCTTGCTCTACATAAAATTAAAGGCCATCATGAGTCCATCATGCTACAATATAATTTAAATATGAGTCATGAGCATATTTTGCTTATTTTTTTTTTGTTCTTTGTTTTTGGTAAATTCTTAGTTCCAATTAAAATTGATTTATAATCTCTTTTAAATGGTAAGAACACTACACTACATTATAAACGATTCGAAGGAATTTTGTAAATAAATATTTTATACAAGGAAAATAAATAGCCGTGTTTAATATCACGTTTATTTTCATTATTACATTTGGCGGAATAAAAATCTTCTGAGGACAGTGATTGAAAGGGAATTATTTTTAATTTTTAAATAGCTTTTAGGAAAGATTGGTCACTTTGATTACACATACAATATAAGATAACATTATTAATTTTAATTCGTTTGAATTTATCTGCATTATCTGGTTTCTGGTAGGTAGGGGGCGTGGCAATGAAAAATTTAGGACCTGTAGTCCAGCTTACGACTCTCATATTATAGACAGGTAAACGAAAACATAATCCGGTTTCTGCTAGGTAAGGGGTAGGCTGAAAGAGAAAAGGCCAACCAAGGTTATGAGAACCTATCGGCATAAATTTATCATACCTTCTATTAGAAGTCTACATGTTGTACAGTCCACTCCTCTAAGACTCATTATGTCTGGTATAATGTCATTTCTAAAATATTGGAATCCCAATTTCTCAAAAAAGCTGGGCAATATTTTGAAGGTAATATTATACCAGACATAACACGTCTCATAGCTCATTGATTAGAAAAAGTTAAGGACGTTTTTACACGATACAGGTTAGAATGCATGACTGACATCCTTTAATGCTGAGCGCACAACAACCCTACTGGATGGCTCATAGGTTAGGTTAGGTTAGAGGACGTGTACTTGTCAATTAATACAAGTACAGTACCCGGAGGTCGAATTGACCCATTGTACAGCGTCCTAGTTTCTCACACCACTTATGTTGTGTGTGTTAATTTTATACATGAGTGGTGAACCTACAGTTTAAAGTCGACTCCGAACGACAGATTTTTGAAAAACTTTTTCATGGCAATTTTATTTACTCTCAGAGTTTTTGCCAGAAATCTGCTGAGAGGAAGTCGCCGAAGAAATACTTTTTGTATTTTGTCTTGATGTCCGGCCTGGGTCTCGAACCCTGGCTTTACGTCTAATAAGCCAACACACTACCTACTAGACTACGGCGACTTCTGATGGCTCATATGTATGACGATATGCAAGAGACTTTTGGTTAGTCTTCTATCCTTTAACATACCTATCTGCTTAGTATTAAAAAAATTTTGCCCAATTGAGTTATACCAATCTATGCATGTAATTCGACCACGTTTTTACCTTATAAAATTGAAAATTACCACATTTTATACTTCTTTATGTCAAACTTAAAATTAAAAGATGTTTTTCTTGTTCTTAATCAATCAAAAATCAAAATACTGTATTTATTCCATATTCAATTACGATGATGATGCGCGTTCATTGGCCACAAAACTCATCGCAATTTTACTACGAGCAATAGTACACGTAAATTAAGGTGTTGATTTTCCAAATACGCAATCTTCACACTGTCTCCCCTACTGTGCCCTGCTACTGAAGCAAGGGTAACAGGTGCAAAACAAAATCAACGTACTACATACATATATACAATACATAGGATAAGTGTGATCTTTAAGATTTTTTTTCATGCTGACGTTTTAATGTTTCCACTAAAACCATCATTCCCATTAATTTGTATCTCATGTATTCCGATTATTTTGGGTGAATATCTCATATTTTCCACGAAACGTATAGCTTTGTGTACATTTTCCTTTACATTTAATTTATGAGAAAATTTCTTTCTCTCCCAAGACCATGCAAACGTATGAATATGTCTCTTACCTTGTCATCTCGGCGATTGTGTTCGAGAGAATTTTCATGCTCAATTTGGTGAAACAGTGAATTTTCAATATTTTCTTTCACGATTCTAGTTTATAAAAAGCGGCGCAATGTTGAGATCAGTTATTATTTGTTTACGATACGCTTTTCAGTGCACACACAATACACAGCATTGAAGTGAAATTGAAAAGTGAAAAAATAAGGAAAATTTATTAAAAAAAAAAAAAGAAATATATTTTAACGTAAAAGAAAATAATAAAATTGTTAATTGAGTCGAACAAAAGGCAGCATTGTATGAACAAAACAAATGTTTTATTTAAAATCGAAATTAATGATTAAAAACTGAAGCAAAACAATATAATTAAAGGAAAAAACAAACAATTTTTTTATTTATAAATATTAAACAAATGTAAACAAAAGAAAACTATTATTTATTTAAGTGGCAAAACGTTTTAATTGTTTTAACAATTCTTATAAACAACAACGGTTTAATTTTTGAAAAAAAGAAATTAAAAACAAAACCAATTTATTTATAAACTGAAAGAGTGATTTATGCCAGACCAATTTAAAAATATGGATCCTTTATATAAACGGATTTGTAGGAGACTTTCAAAAAAACAAAAGGTGAGTTATAGAATTAAAAAAACAAAACAAATATGGCAAGAAAAATAATTATATAAACAACAATTAAACAAGTTAATAAAGATATTTATTTTGATAAATAGAATTAATAAAGATATTGTAAAATATTAATTCGAATTTCAAATTTAATTACAAAATTAAATTACAATTAATAAGCGATCAAATTTATACATTCGGATACAAGAAAAATAAGAAATGCTTAAATCGGAAATTATTGGCCATAAAAAACCTTTAGTCACGACTGATGGATATCGAAGGGTAGAAAATGCAACATTAGAATAATTCAGAAAGCTCAAAGGATGTGCTGTTTAGGGATGAGAGAAAGATAATAAATATTGAATTATGTTACTTTTAAAAACATACATACTTCTTAGTCTTAAATAATTATTTAACAATTATTTAATATCTTAGCATTACGCTGTCAAAAAGTAATACTACATATACTCGTGCATTTCTAGGTCGCTATGGATTTAATAAATTTTTTAAAAAATTATGACAACAATCTTAAAGTATTTGCAATACAAACACTTTACATTGGAAATAATTTATAAAAATGCAAAATTTTCTCTTTAAATTTAAATATATAGAATATACTTAAATTCATTAAAAAACAACGCATTATTGATATATTTTATCGAACACTAAGCTTTTGATTTTATTTAATTTATTTTTTCGCGTAATATAAAATACTTGTGATTTTCTATTCCAACTCTTTTCAAGCGCCTGCATTAAGTTTAGCATTTTAAAAACAGTTTCATCCCACAACCATAATACAATATAAAGTTTTTTATTCTCCTTCACTGTTTGTTTTCACATTCTTTTCACACGAAATAAATTGGAAAAAAAAGTATATTTTAATAAATTTTAAAAACAAAACCCAAAACCTTTCAAATGCAGAACAACTAATGGAAATAAAAAGTTCTTTTGTTTTTATTATTCTTACGTTTTCATCATCTATTATTTCGAACTAAACAATGTTTTGTATTTAAACTTTTGCCATTTCAGCCGTCCCTTAGTTTAGATAATACCATTGAAACACTATTAATTAAAAATGAAAATGATTTCATAAGTGTTGAACAGGATAAGGATCCACAGAATATTATTTCATTGTCGGCACGTAAACGTCATTCCCAGCAATTTCAGCAAACGCTCAATGCGACATCATCAGTTGGACAACAACAGCAACAACAACAACAACAACAACAGCAGCAGCAGCAGCAACAGAAGCAGCAGCAAAAACGTGATGAAAATATGCGACAATTATTGGATGTAACAAATACTCTGACATTTGAAGAATTAAGAGATTTTGAAATGCGGTAAGTACAACAATACATAAATAAAAAAACTGAATGCAAAATACGATTTCAACAATATACAATCAATACAGTTATGGTTCACCACATCACAGTCGATCTCAATCGTGTAAGACACCCGGCAGTAGAGCTTCAGGACGGCCAAATCAATTGTGTCTTCCTCAGCAAAGGTCCAGGTAAGGGATTATAAAACCAAGCACAAAAATGAAGGAAAATTTAATTTTTTTTTTTCTTTCTTTTTGTTTGTAAAGAGTGGCCTCTATGCCTAATACCGGTGTAGAGGAAGAGTACTATAGATTAAGGCATTTCTCCATAACGGGCAAAGGCGTTATAAATCGTGGAGATTCTTTGAAGAGTCGACGCAGTAAATCGAATAACAGTGTGGCCAGTTCCAATTCTAGGTATTAAATTTTAATTTAAAAATAGTTGTCAAGCGAATTATTGAAATTAATTCACTAGTTTTCGTTAAAATTTTAAATAATTGTAACTAAATTCTTGAAATGTTTACTTATTTATTTATGAATTTTAGCAATGAACACCTAACTACCCAATTACAACCCAGTCAAGCCCATTCAGCCCGTAATTCGGCCACTTGCAGTTTAGCCTCAAGTCGTGAAAGCAGTACCTCTAATCCAGGCAGTGGTCCTTACAGGTAAGATTTAATACAATATTGTATTCATAGCAAAATTTCTGAAATTTAATCAAATCATATGGGTTTTTCTCTCTAATTTTAGAGTTCTTATGCTGGGTGCAACTGCTGTTGGCAAAAGTTCTTTGGTGTCCCAGTTTATGACTTCAGAATATTTACACGCCTATGATACCAGTATTGGTAAGTTGTTGCTATGCTAATTACTCTTTTCATATACATACAATATGTTTTGTTTAATTATTTTTTTAATTGTTTTCATTATAAATAATCATTTTAATTTTGTTACTATCAATTGAGGCAAAAGAAATGTAATAAACTGGTTAAAAATGAATTTATTAAACACACACACAGTGACAGTGCCCAGTTCCTTAGCTGATTGAACACGAATTAATGATTTATGACAATACTTTTGCGCCATATGTTATTATATATTTCTTAGAATTTTTAAGTTTAATATTCGATTCGATTTTTCAAAGAAACGAAATCTATTATAGGTTTAATTAAAATGGCACATAAAAAATGCCTTTGATTAATTGTTTTTATATAAAATTTAAATAATATATTTCCAAAGACAAAGAAATACTTTCAGAACATTTTCAGAATATGGCTAAAGACAAAGTATTTTGCTTATTTAGATACACTTCCCATTTCATATACATGTCTTGTAAAGAAAGTTGCTTTTCAAATTTCAATGCCACAACTTTCAAATTTTAATTACAGATTACAATCGTGTAAAAATAAAAGCAATACTGCGAAAGTTTATTTATACTATTTGTTATAAAACAATATATAGTTTTCTATTTTTACTTTAATTTAGTAATTCAATCTACATTATTACAACAACTTTTTATAAACGAATCACAGTAACAAAAGAAAATAAACCAGGAAAACAATTTAATAAATTTGTCCTTCCTTACTGTTCCTTAACACATGATATAAAAAGGTATTAGATTAAGAATTAATCTGTGGGGGAATAAGAAAATAGATTTTGTATGAATTAATAATGCGAACATAATAAAAATAATATAATATGTATGTATAGTGCCACCAAATAATGAATTTTCCCCTGTAATACCTTTCACCGATCACTGGCCAAGTAGTTAAGATCGAATGAAAAGACATATTTTGAAAAAAACAATCAATTTTCTTTGAAAAGAAGTATGTTTTGCACTTAAGAAACCATCATTTGCCTACATGGCTGCAGTTGACACACAATCCTTTTCGTAAATTGCCTGTAGGTTTAAAGTAAGGAAGTTTAGCGTATTAATTAATTAATCCAACGGGATGTAAACCACGTACATATGTCATAGTCTTCTGCAAAAGGTTTGATAGGGGTTAAACGTTGCAGAGAAAAGTTTGTTATGAAAAATAATTTCAAAAGAAACTTTAGCTGAACTGGTATAAATGTTTGTTGTTTACTATTATTTTAACATATTAAAATTTCATCATTTCAAAGTAAAAGAAACAAAAATCAATGTCGTGATTAAAAATCAGTTCATGTATATGTAGATATCTCATGTTCCTCGCATGCAAAGTTATGACCCTAATGTAACTTTTTTTTAATTTTTTTTTTATTATTATTTAAGCAGGATAAGCTAAGAACTATGCACAGCCATAAATTCGAATTGTCAGTGCAATTTACAATACTTTTTTATGTTATTTTATTCATAATCTTTTTAATTTTTCATTTGTCAAAAAAAAACGTTAATTAATGTGTATTTATAAATTAAATTACATTTCATTATCATTTAGTTTTTAGGTTTTTATGTTAAAGCCAATTTGAAAAAAGTTTGTTTTTATAAAAATGTATAAAAATATAAACATCAATAACAACTCTTTACAAAAATTTAAAACAAAAAATTGATAATTTTATTAACATTTTTAATATCCTGCAATCTATTTTCAATCCATTTTAATGAAAAAAAAATAATAACAAACATACTCGTACAATTTATACAAAATACCATCATGTTGGACTGCAGGCAATAATTGTAACATTCGTATACATATCGATAAACCCGCTGACGGTAATCACAAACTAAAAACTAAAAAAAAAAAATTAAATACAATAAGATTTTACTTAAATTTATTTAAAATTAAATTAAAACAATATATACAATGTATAAATAAACCAAACCAATTTCAAAAACAACAAAAAAAAAAGAAATGCAAATTTGAAAATCAGTTGATTGTTTACTTAGTTTACTTACATATTTACTACATGCATACTACTCTACATACTATATATTTTTACTTATTTTGCTCTGTTGTTAATCACTTTTGACTATTATCAAATTAAATTTAAAACAAAAATATAGCTTTTCATATTTGTATACGTTCATTAAAATAAATGATTTACGTACACGTAAATATAACACATCACATCATCGTAAACATCTTTACCATCACATGTTCCATATGTTTTATTAGATATGTATACATATTTACACTTACACTTTGAATACCACACCTCACAGCCATTGACTTTTAGCGATTGAAAAACTATAAAATAATTTAAAAAATTACAAAAACAAAAATAAATAAATGCAATTCCAAACCCAAATATTGATCATTCTCATTATTATCATCACCAATCTGGTGGAATTGTACTATTGTTTAATATAATATACGTAGTCATACCTATAGAACTACATACATGCAGTACTGGACAAAAATATAGTGGCGGATGATATACATGACGTTTTAAAAACACTACATGTAACATATCGAAACAATTCGATGGTTTCTTTTTTTTATTGATAGATGCACATCGATGTAACATCGCTACTTCTTGCATTATATTACATTGAGAAAGCATCGGTATTTTTTGTTTTAATGTACATCCCTATAAACTGTATAGACCACAGTTACCAACGTTTACCTTGCACTGTAGGTATACTTATACACGCTCGAATTGAAATTCGTTTAAATTTAAAACACACTATAATTTGATGTTTTGGTTCATTTGCCAACCCACTTCACTCCCACACTTTTAAAGGATATCCGTTTTTTCTTTTTTCTTTATTGTTTGTTTGTTATTTGTGATTTCCCCCTTATGAGCCACCATAACAGACCAGCACAATGTTATAACTTTCAGTGATTCATGCGAATGTGTAAAAAAAAAGTAATCCAATTTACAATATGAAAGAAGAAAGGAAGAGAAAAAATTTAAAACTGATACTGAAACAGCAATGAAAAACAGCAATGAACAAATGAAGAAAGAAAAAAAACGCAATGCAATGAACTTGACACATTTTTAATTGGTTTGACTCACATCAATGCTGCCTGGCCTGACTGCCATGTATGAGTATGTAGCTTGGGTTGTCCCTTTGGCCACCCATTTTGTTTGAATACACAGACATTTTTTTTATATCAAAGGATTGGATTGCTGAATTTGAGTTATTTATGGATGATTGGTAATGCAAAAAAGAACATGCATATATTCACTTCACTTTAACCTTTAGCTAGAAAGGCAAAGTAATTAAGAAAAATATTTTGATTAATGAGAGTCAAAACTAAACAATAAAACCAATGTGACTAGAGTTTGTTGACCAAAAAAAAAGTTTATGGGGGAATTTAACAAAAATTTATTTGAAGTTTGATTTTGAAACCTTGCATAATTTTTTCCATTCCCATTTTCCCTTTGTATAGTGTTTATGTACATATATCCTGTGTATAGGGCAGCTCAAACCGATATTTACATATTTGTATCGAAATTTAGATTTTCTACCACAAAATTGATGTCGTACGTTAGAGTTCTGCTAACTAGACTAACATTTATTATTAAACACTTAGAAAATGTTAAAAATTTATAATGACAACGTAAGCTAATCTATTGGCATACAAATTGGAACGTCTAAAAAGAACTTCCTTAATCTATCAAAGCTATATGTGCGCTTATACCAATGATTCTTTAGATTATAATATAAGGTTTGAACAATTTTTAAGGCACTAATATTACTTTTATAAAATTTTGTTAATTCACTCAGCCATACTTATAAATATTTGCACAGTCATTTTGATTTCTCAGCAAATTATGTAAAATTCCATTCATTCGTTAGATTTACCCCAGTCATCATTGTTATTGTTATCGCAAGCAATAAATAAAAATTATCGTACGTTATGCAAGATGAAAGAAAGCGAAAAAATATAATTTGGTTTTATTCCGAACGTTAAATTTGAAAAGAAATACAATAAAAACCAACAAATGGTCATATTATTTACGCATACAAAAAACAATTTAACAAAAATAATAATGATAATAATATCCTTTTGTTTATAGTACAAAGTAAAACACCATAAACATACATACATACATATATATTCGATTAAATCGTAAAAAAAAATTAACACACAAACTCGCATACATTTGTAGATTTAGCAAACAATACCGACTACAATAAATATATCAGTCAAATCTATTAATCAATCTCACATGTAGTAAACAATTTAAAGCACATACATACATACATACATACATTTACTATATGTATTATATTATATTAAAAATTTATATCCAATTGTATATATGGATATATCCCATGCATACATATACATATGTACTTATGTTTGTATTTAAATAATAAAAAAAAATATTCCTTTAGAGAGTTTCTTTTATTATCATTATTTAAAAGAACAATCAATTAAATGATATTAAAAAAGAAATAAAAAATTTTGTTTGTTTCTGCACGTACATTATCTTCACTCAGTTTATATTTACTTTTAATTTTCCTCTCATTCTATTGTTTAATAATAAAATTTTAAATTTTCCACTTGATTACGTAAAGAAAAAGAAATTCATTAATTTTCTTTTTCTTTTTTATTCCTTTGATTTATTTTGTGATTAGATGATGACTCTGGTGAAAAGTCCGTTTCAGTATTATTGAGTGGCGAAGAATCGGAATTGATATTTATCGATCATCCATATGCTGAAATGACAGTAAGCCTCTATGACTAAAGGAGTGTTTTCCGATTTATTACCATTTTCTGTTTTTTTTAGCCTGATGATTGCTTAAGTAGTTATGATCCACATGGCTATTGTGTTATATATGCAGCTTCCGATCGCAGTAGTTTTAGTGTTGCCGAACATATATTACAAGTGTTATGGACAAATCAAAATATTGCACAAAAAGCTGTTATTTTAGTGGCAAACAAAGCCGATTTAGCCAGAAGTCGTTTGGTCAGCGCTGATGGTAAGTTTTGAAAAATAAAACAAAATATCTGATCAATAGTGTAATCAATTGTTTTTAAAATTTCTAGAGGGCAAGGCTATGGCTACAGCATACGATTGCAAATTTATAGAAACATCTGTGGGCATTAACCATAATGTAGATGAATTATTAGTGGGCTTATTATCTCAAATACGTCTAAAGCTAGAAAACCCAGAAAAATCAAGGTAATTTACATCACATTAAACCAATTTTCTTTTATTTATTTTCATATTTTCTTTAAACATTTTATCAACAGGGATATGTTTAGAAAACGTTCTATTAGGAAATCTAAAAGGCGAGCTTGTTCACCCTTAAGTGGTGCCTGCTTAACAGGTGGAACTAATCCTAATACACCTATGGGCCCCGTGAATAATGTTATCTCAGATGTTAATACACCACCTGGTAGTGCTCACAGTAGGTAAGTAAAAATTTCGTTTAAATTATGAAATCTTTATAAAAAAAATGAAGAAACTGAATGATATATAAACATATATTTTTTATTCCTTTTTAATAGTCCTCGTAAATATCGCGGTTCGAGAACATCTACTAGCTTAAAAGTTAAAGGCTTACTGGGTCGTGTCTGGGCTAGGGATTCGAAATCAAAAAGCTGTGAAAACTTACATGTTTTGTAAGCGTATTAAGCAAATTGAATTTCCATTTTACTTTCTTTCTTTTTGGTTAAGTTTAATATAAACATTTTAGTATTATTTATTTATTTAGCTTTGTTCATCTCTTAACTGTTAATTATTAATTTTTAAGTAAAAACAAATTAACAATCAAATATTTTCTTTGAGATGGGTCCACATTAGCAGACATTAAATTTTACAACTATTTATTATAAAATTTCTAATTATTTAAATAGTTTATTTCTAAATTCTTATTTTTCTATTTTTTATATTATAAGCAAACATTTTAAAAGAATTGATGTTTTAAAACACTACTCCATTTTTGAAGAAAAACAATTTAATATGTATGGATGTATGTATTTTCAAATGAATCTAAATGTTATCAATGTGAAATTTCTTATTAAATTCCCATCCAGTTTCCCTCCTCTTTAAGAATAAACTTAAATATATACTATATACTTATAAAAGACATAAAGCAAACATTTAAGAAATGTTTGCTAAACATAAATATATTAAAATAAATTATAATTAAAGAAAAGAAAAGAATTCAAAAACTCCTTTTATTTAAGTATGCAAAAAAAGCAATATTTAAATCTAAACCGTATATTCCAATTTAATTGTTGTAAAAATTTTATATAAATTACAAACTCATGTTAATATTTTTTGTATATTAAATGGAAATTACACTGTTAATGACTTACATGTACATTTTAAAAAATTATTATTAAGTTATTTTTATAAATATTATAAACGTATTTAATATACCTACATAAACAAATTAATTCGCACATTAAAAATGCATTTAATATTTCAACAAGAATTTACCATTTTATTCGAAAATAAAACAAAAGTGTAAATTCTGTTTAATGTATATGATATACAATATTATTAATGTTTTCCTTTTATATTTAATAAATAATATATGTATGTATATAAATGTGTGATTTAAGGAAATTGTATTGTATAACCATACGCCTGCATAATCAACTACCTACATACAGTGTGATTTAAAATTATAAAATTATAGTTTAAAACCTGATTTTAATTAGAGGCGATTAAAAAGTATACTTTATTATTATTTGTAATATTATCATTACTATTAAATGTATTATTTAATAAATATTATTTTCTAAATTATTGTTTTCTTTTTCTATTACTTTTCTATACAAATTATTGAAATTAATAAATTTATTGTTGGCATACAATATCAAACTATTTATGTGGTTGATCTCATAAATACTTCAATTAAAAATCAAATTATTAATAATTTATAACTATTAATATTAATAATTTATAACTATTATATACGGATTACGGCCTAGCTTCTTAATATAATAACTTATAAATATTTCATTCATTCGAATAAATGTTTTCCAAAGTTGTTAAAAATGTTTGAAAAATGTAGACTAGATTTCTTTGTCCATTATAAGGTCAACTTTTTCAAAATATTATTGAAAGCCAATATGAACAATATTCAATTTTTAAAACAATCGAACGTATTGGATTACTTTTATCAGATACCATTATTACTATATATTCAGCGGTATACTGAGTTTCTTTAAGACAACAGAGTTGTAGTGGCCATTATAAGATAATGCCTTTTAAGCAACACAGTAGATGATTTGTGCGTAGTACTTTAGTACCTCTAATATTACAATAATAGTAATAATACTCTGTACTCCAAATTCTAAAAAAGTACGTAAATTCAGAATCTTTATATACTTCATATTTCATTTCCGAATGCAAATTGATTCCAATAAATTTTGTCGTCTACTTAAAATACAGTTTACAGGTTATTATCCCTCATCCACATTAGTCTTTGTTTTCCTTTTATTAGCAATTTCGTAGTATTCAATATTAATTTATATACTGAAAATTTAATGTTTTTATGTCCATGCAATAATTTTATTTCACACTGTATGTTTTCGTGATGAGATAATGTTTTGTACGATTAATTATAAAATAAATTTAAAACATTTTACGATTTTTTTTATAAAATTGGCGCAAGTATTTGTTAGAAAGTATACGTTATTTGTTTTATTAATTTTTTTTTATAAATTCATTAGAAAATTTTAGATAAAGGGACCATTAAAAATAAATAAAAAAAAATTAATTAATGACACTAATGATCAAAAGTTAAACATGTTTAACACCAAAAGTAGAACAACATAAATAAAATGAAACTGAACACTTTAAATAACAAAAGTTAATTTGTTAATTTGTTCAGTTCTTAGATAGCAATTAAAATGGTCCTAATATACTTTAAACCAAAAAAAAATGTGAAAGTGATCAGTCTTGCGATTGATGGCTAGTGTTTTTGAATAAGGTATAAAGTATAGAATGGCCAATATAGAACGACTATAGTTTATTTAATTTGTTAATTTTTTATATACAAAAATCGTAACGTATATAACGTTGTCATTCATAAACAAAATTATATTGTATACACATAAAAATGATAGAAAACGGATTTGAATTTAGCAACAAAATTACACAGTTTTTATGTAATTTTATTAATTTTGCATTAATATATGAATAAAAATTTAGATAAGGATTTAAAACGCAGTAATATATTCAAAAACAAATGTTTTGAAACCTAAAAGCCCCAAAAATAAAACAAATATATGAATAAAAATAATAAAACTTTTTTCATGGTAAATGTCGTTTATAACACATATTTTAATAAAAAAATAAGAAAACACAATTTAACTACTACATGCGGCACAATGGAATTTCATATTTAATAACAACAATAAATTAAAAATCAAATGAAATATTTAATTAAACTTAATTAAAACCGAATATAAATTGATTAAATATTAATTCAATATTTGTACTATTTGTACGGTAATTGCAGTTATAAAATGCAAAATTAAACCAAAGGAATAATTATAATTAGATAAAGTCAAAGTAAAATTGTATGAACAAATTATATAAAAGAAATGTTATATTTTTAATGTTTTTTTTTTAATAAAAGAAAGAAAAATATATAATTGCAATTAAAAAAATTTTCGTAGGTTTAAAATGTTTTTTCTTAATTAGAGTCCAGTATTCTCATAATTATTATATATTTAATATATAAATGTAATTATCGTTACAAATAAAAAACAATTTTTTTTGAAACTTGTAGTCATAAATATACACAAAAATTTATTTACATATTTAAATTAAAATGATGAACACAAGTGGTTTATTTATTGTGATGAAGACAGTGAAAAAAAGGGTAAGGTTTCCACAAGATGTGAATAACAATAAATTAAAAATCGTTTTCATTTATTACATTAATTCAGGCTTTTTACAAACGTTTGTTCCAAATTGTTGCCAATTTATAATAATGTATTATATATATTGATACTTTTATAGCAATAAAAATTTTAATATTCAATGACAAACACCTTAAACAAAACTGATGATTGAAAACTGATAAATTAGGATAACAAAATATTCATAATTTCTTTTTTGATGTTCTTTTTCTTACTTTCATCCATACGCATAAGCATAGCTGATACTAGCTCTCCAAATATAACATCTTCACAGCGTTCATTACGTGGCTGTTCTGTCTTTACTTTTGAGGCGTCTAATGTTTCTGCAGCAGCTTCCCCTACAGTTAATTTGGTGGCATTTTCTTGTTTAGAATCTTGATTTGTACTTTCTTTTTCAGTTGGCTTTTGCACATCTTTCTCCATATTCATAACTGCTATTTTGTCAGTTATATTTGTATTGTCATTATAATCCTTATTTGCATCTGTAACTTCTTTGGCTAAGTCATGGCCTTCAGGACTTCGCGGCATTTGAGTACGGGACATGACGTTGGCTTTCTCTTTATCTATTCTATCTTTTGCAGCAGAATCAATGGTATTGTTCTCTAATGACTTTGAATTACTTCGATCCTTTGTATCCTCATTGTCAAATTCTTTTTCGTTTGATATTTTGCATTCATTTTTGTCTTCATTTTCATCCAATAAATAGCGAAACTCTTCTCTCTCTTCCGAGCGTTCCTCCTTTAGGTCTTCTTCGGTTATTATAAATTCCGGCCAATGTTCGGATTCTCCATGATGCGTGTTGGCGTGACGCTGCAAAAAATTCATTTTTTCGGAGTAGCGAAAATTAATTTCGCGTTGATAACGTTGCAGTAGATAATGCCAACGAATTTTTAAAAGTTGCTCTAATTTTTTTACCACAAAATATTTTTTATTTTTATTTTTAATTTATATGTTCGACTTACCCCGGGTATTCAACTTTTCCGCTAGTTGCAGCCAAGCATCATTTCTTTCCTCTAAACTAAAGTTATTGTTATACAGAATGGGGCATTGTCTAACGCCTTCAATTAGTTTTAAATCTATATCCATAATATTTACTTCCGAAATTAAAACGGAATACGTCCAAAAAATAAGAAATTTAAAATTCACTTTATTTTGAAAGTAAACAAACAAATGTTTACATTCACTATGCATCTATAAAGTTACCATATCGAAAATTTTTAATTGAAAATGTAAACAAACACTTACTCGTGCGGCCATATTATTTTGTTGACAATAATAATCGTTTTTTAACTGTATACTTAAACTTTACAATCGAGAATCTTATAGAAAACCTAATCGATTTTGGAGCAGGCTATCAGAAAATATTGATTGATTATGTTGACCAAATATCCTACATAACACTATAGTTTCCCGTGCTATATTCTCTTCCAATTATATTCTTAAGCACTTAAAAATCGCTAAAAGCAAGTTCTCCTAAGTCCGGTAACCTATTTTGCATGTTTTTGTAGATATATGTCATCATCATTCTGACAAGTTTTATTCACAAAACGAAAAGTATCAAAAGAAAGAATTTGTAAAACCGATAAGGAGAAAAAGAAAAAAAAAATCCCAATTAACGCCTTAATTTTTATTAAAAATAAATTGGATTTGCTTAAAAGTTATACAAAAATTCTCAAAACCTGCTTATTTCTATTATGGTAAGTTTTTAATAAATACAGGATCTATAGACAGCCATCAACACAAAAAAAAACCATAAAACTAGATTCCTTCAACATTGTTGTTCAACATCTGAAAAGAAAGTGAAAAAATCTTTCCTCAGCTCCCTCCTTTAAAAGGGGTTCTCTACACACAATTTGCAGAAAAAGAGTAAATTATTAACAAAAATAAATGTATCCTTGGAGTTCCGCAAACTATTCACCGGTAGCAGGTGGTGTTGGTACAATGGTAATTTTCTCGTATTTCTTTTACTTCTCTGCTTCTTTTCTTAGTCCATCCTAATGCTTTTTCCAACGTTACTGTGGTTGTGGACAACAATATTTTTATTAATATTAATTTTTCCAATCACCTTCCTATACATATTGAGGCAAATGCACTTCAGCACTCAAACCAGCCATTGCATATTCACAAACATTTTTTTTCTCATCTTATGTGTACACACACTTACTCATGCCTTTGGTTTTTATAAATACAACAAAAACAAAAACCACAATATATCCCAATTGGCCACGTCTCTACCATTGTTGATTTAACAGTTGCTGTAAAGAAATTTCGTCTTATTCGAATGTATATATTTTTTAAAAGCCTTTATGTTTTTTTAACGTAAATTATTATATATTAATCAATAGTACAATTTTACTTCATGTGATTACAATGTCATAATTTCAAATAATTAAATTAATGTTTAT
Organism: Sarcophaga carnaria; assembly: GCA_958299815.1. Classification (NCBI taxonomy): domain Eukaryota; kingdom Metazoa; phylum Arthropoda; class Insecta; order Diptera; family Sarcophagidae; genus Sarcophaga; species Sarcophaga carnaria. The sequence goes on along the minus strand of OY283153.1, from coordinate 4,274,088 downwards.
ATATATATATATTTCTTATACCATGGTTTATAGTACAATACGTACGAGTATATGATCGAATGGATTTGCTCACGAACAGTAACGTTTCATAAATTTTAGGGTGAACTTTATCTATTAAACGGCTATGCGCCAATTGGGATATATAATTAATATATTAACTAAGTATTAGCAAAATATTTGTTTTAAAATATAATAGCAAAGCATTAACAATGTCATTCATATGTCATAGACACATAAATGTATACATATGTACATATCCATACAGAGGCATTTCATTATTATGATAAAAACAAAGCTCACTTTTAATATATTTTAATGCTAATAGAACATTGTTTATTTCTTATTACAGACTATGCCGAACAGCGTTGACGATCAGGAGAAACTATTGGCTGAGGCCATAAGTTCTGCACGCAAGCAGGCATTTCAGATGAATCACTTCTTAGACAAGGAACGTATGCTCGATGCTTTAAAATGTGCTAGTGCTATGCTGAGTGAATTACGCACCTCAATGTTATCGCCAAAAAGCTATTATGAATTGTGTAAGTCAGCAAACAAACACCCACGAAATGAAATTAGAAACTTTAAAACAATATTGTTGCCTTTTTTTGCAGATATGGTGATTACAGATGAACTATGTCATCTCGAACTGTATTTGAGTGAGAAGGCATCGAAAGAAACAGATCTTTATGAACTCGTCCAGTATTCGCACACGATAGTGCCCCGTTTGTATTTGTTAATTACCGTTGGTATTGTGTACATTAAAAATGATCGTTCTCTAAAGCGCAGTATACTCAAGGATTTGGTGGAAATGTGTCGGGGTGTTCAGCATCCGTTGCGTGGTCTATTTTTACGCAACTATCTCTTGCAGTGTACACGCAATATTTTGCCAGATGTTTTAATTGCGGAGAATGAACACGAAGGCACTGTTTATGATGCCATTGATTTTGTTTTGACTAATTTTGCTGAAATGAACAAATTGTGGGTACGCATGCAGCATCAGGGCCATTCAAGTGAGAAGACACGTCGGGAAAAAGAACGCGAAGAATTAAAGATTTTGGTAGGCACAAATTTAGTGCGTCTGTCACAGTTAGAATCCGCTTCGTTGGAGATCTATCAACGTTTGATATTACCTGGTATTTTAGAACAAGTGGTCAGTTGTCGTGATGCTATAGCTCAGGAATATTTAATGGAGTGCATAATACAAGTATTTCCTGACGAGTTTCACTTACAAACTTTAGATCCATTTCTTAAGTCTTGTGCCCAATTGCAAACAGGCGTTAACGTTAAGAACATCATAATATGCTTAATTGATCGTTTGGCTACATATAATCAAAGAAGCGGCAAGGTAGCTACAGGATATATTATAAAACGTTTTAAAATTATTTTCTTTTTACGTTTCTTTAGAATAATGGCACGGATATAGAATCCATAATACCACCGGAAGTTGAGTTATTTGAAGTTTTCAGTATACAAATCGCTAATATTGTACAGGTATGTACCTTCTGTATAAAAACAACATTAAATTTATTTTATTCTATGCCTTATTTTATTTAGACTCGCTCTGATATGCCTTTGGAAGACACCATTTCGTTGCAAGTTGCTCTATTGAGCTTAGCTCAAAAAGTATATCCAGATCGTGTGGACTATGTAGACAAGGTGTTGGGTACAACCACAAAGATTTTGGAATGCCTCAATATGAACAAGTGAGTTTTGCTTGAAAAGTTATTAAAAAAATATATTAAACTGTTTGATTTCTTAGCATTTCTCATCTATTATCCGTTAACCAAGAACTATCTCGGCTCTTGCATATTTGTATAGATTTCTACAATAATGTTTTGACTGTAATACAATTGAAAAACTTTTGTCCCCTACTCGAGAAGTTCGATTATACTTCTCGTAAAACTTTGGCATTGTATTTACTTATGAATATTCTCGAGTATGAAACCCAAATACCCACGGCTGAACAAGCTGATGATGTTTTAAATATAATCACACCGTTAATAAAGGATGATGAGACGGTTGTGTTAAAGAATGGACAAGAGCCAAATGTCGATCCTGACGAGTTTGCGGAGGAGCAAGGTATAGTTGCCCGTTTCATACACTTGCTTAAATCTGATGACCCAGACATGCAGTATAAAATATTGCAAACTGCTCGAAAACATTTCGGTGCTGGTGGTCCGCAACGTATTAAACATGTTTTGCCTCCGCTTGTGTTCTCTGCATACCAATTGGCTTACAAATATAAATCCAAAGCTGATGAAGATGAGAACTGGGATAAAAAATGTCAAAAGATTATACAATACTGTCACAGCACAATTTCAGCATTGGCCAAAGCTGATTTAGCTGAACTAGCCTTAAGGTTGTACCTTCAAGGGGCTTTAGTGATTGGTGAAATTGGTTACACAAACCATGAGACTGTCGCCTACGAGTTTATGACACAGGCATTTTCCTTGTATGAAGATGAAATCTCAGATTCTAAAGCCCAATTAGCGGCCATTACTTTAATAATGTCTACTTTCGAACAAATGTCGTGTTTCGGCGAAGAGAATGCAGATCCTTTAAGAACAAACTGTGCACTAGCGGCTTCAAAACTGCTGAAAAAGCCAGATCAGTGCAGAGGTGTAGTAGCATGTGCTGCCCTCTTTTGGAGTGGCAAGTGAGTTATGCGGAGATTTCTAATTATAGTCCTATTACTTACATTTTTCTTTTTATTATTTTAAAGGAAAAATGGAGAAGAAATGCGCGATGAAAAGAAGACTTTAGATTGCTTGAAAAAAGGTGCCCGCATTGCCTCTCAATGTTTAGATATAGGTGTGCAAGTACAACTTTATGTTGAACTTTTAAATCATTACCTGTTTTATTTTGAACGTGGTAACTCTTTAATAACCGTAGCCATGCTTAATCAGGTTAGTATTTATCTAAAACCCAAAAATCTAAAATACTAAAGCAATTGTTTTTAATTTAATAGTTAATTGCTAAAATCAATGAAGAACTTCCGAATTTGGAACCTAGCGAAGAAACTAAACAAATCGAAATGCATTACAAAAATACCTTGGCTCACATAAAAAGCCGCATGGAATCAAACGATGTGGGTCTGGAAGTTTCATTTGCAGGCATATCGATACATTAGTTGAATTCTCTAAAATGTCTGCTGATGCGGATAAATTATTAATTTTTATATATTCTTTTGCATTTTCAATGGAATTGGAAATTGACAAACAGAAAAAATTATTATCCATCAATTTATTCCGTAGATAAATTCGAAACACTAACATTCACACAAATATTATTTGGTTAATATCCAAACGTAGTGGTCCCTATTACTGTAACTTTATTTTAAGCATTGTTTAAAAGGAAAAATTCTTCGATTTAAAAAAAATGCGTTACGTATACAGTTAAAACTAAAGCGAACATACATTAAGTGAAGAAAAAATACTTGAAACTCGAAGGAAATTCATACATATAAATAAAAAATATACAATATATTATTTTTATCAATACACTGTCAATGTGTGTCATTATAAACTGAGAAAGATTTTGGATATTACACTCAATAATTTGGATTTACGGTGAACCTCTCCTTTCTTCTGCGTCCTGTAAGGCCTGTAATTCTGCAAACATGTTTCTAACGCACTGTTTCATTTCTTTATTAAGATAGTCGGGAAATTTAACTTGAAAATTAAAAAAAGTATGAATTAAATAATTTTAATAAGAAAATATTTACGTACTTGCGAATTCAATTATGAGATCGCCGCATTCTTTGCCATGATACATCTGTGGTTTTAAACCTGAAGTAGTAGTTTCACATTTACACCTGGGCAAACCCTCGCCAGGAATAATTTTTGTATAGCCAGGCTTAACAACATCAATAATTGACACTTTCAATTGACGCTTATCTAAGGTGGTAACGAAGAACTGAAAGCCTGTTAAAGCTTTGCACAGATCGATCTCATATGTATACACCAAGTCGTTTAGATTCGTTCTTCTAAATTTGTTATGTGGCTTATCAACCACTATAAATATTATATCGGCCGGTATTTTGGAAGGAGAACGATCTCCTTCTTCTTTAAAACAATATCTAGTACCAGACGATACTCCTGGTTCTACATGTATGGTTAATGATTTTTTTCGTTTTTCTGTACGGGTTTCTTCTTTATCGACAAATTCCTCGCGCCATACTTGCATAATTTTAACACAACCATTAAATACCTCTTCCAATGTCAATTCTATAATTTTCTCTACTGGCGCATCCCTCGTACGTATACCGATTCCGGATTCTTTATTGTTATACAAAGGAGGTGGATTTGTTATGGCATCGATAATATTAGCATAAGGCGAATATGATTCGAAAACACTATTATAAACTCGCATATGATCGCCATCATACTGGTAAGGTGGAAAATAACCATTGGGTAGATTGACTCCTTGAAATAAACCGGCCTCTCCATAGCGGTCATATATACTTCGATATAAGTCGTTACCTTGGAATGGTTATGTATGGTTTTAAGAACAGACACAATTTTGCTCTGAATATTAATTACCTAAAACATCGTAGGCCATATTAATGTAATTCCACTGACGGGTTAGAGACAATGGTGCCATGTGTGTCAATTGATTTTCCTGGGATAAGGGTACAAAATCTCTTTCATGTTTTGGATCACGAAATGGACATAATCGTATCGCGAGTTTTCTATAAGCCAAAGTTATCTCTTCTTTGCTGGCATTTCGCGACACATTCAAAATCGCATAATAATCAAGTTCGGTAATATTCATAATAAATTGTTTGATTGAAAATTAATTTCATAAAATTTTAAAAAATATATGTACATTAATGTTTATGTTTGTAATATGAACAGATTTTCAAAAATTTTGTTTCCATATTGAAAAATATATATCTACGTATGTATATATATATATATATATGTGTTATCATAAATAGTTGAAATGAATTCTAAACATATGTGTAAAAAATCTTAATTTTATTAAAATTCCATGTATAATTTATTTTTAAATTCTAAAATATCTTTCAATAGATTAATAAACGTTAAAATGTTAATTATTTCCCTTTTTAAAATACACTATTTTACAGCTGTGTTGTAAATATAGCTTGGCATTACAGCTCTTTCTTGAACTTGGCACCATTGAAGAACTGTTGTTGTAGTTCCTATATGAGTATAGAGTACATAAAGCAAAAATATTTACCTGACACAATTATTAATTCTATTGCAAAAACTCATTAATTAGCTGTTAAAAACTTATTAAACCCCTCGTCAGGTAAAACAAAGCGTATAGGCAAATATATTAATGCTTACAACTGGAAAAATGTTTGTTTTAAGGTATTTTTTACTATAAAAAGTTTGGAAATTCTTGGAATAAATTTGTGCCACAAAAAAATAAAAATCTGGGTGGTGTCGTTCATTCATTGCAATACGATATACGATAATCCAATTAATAAAAGTGAAAAGTGTTACACTTGACTAAGTTTAAAAGAAAAGAAAGAAAATGCATTTAAGTGCTGACATATCAAGTGCATTACAGCAAATTGAAGCTGTCAAAAGGGGTATAGACGAAAGCGATGATCCAAAATTGCAGTCTCAAACAGGGGACAGCCTTAAAACTATTTTGGATATTTTGCAGGATCCAGTATTCAGGACTATTGTACATGTGCAGGATTCGTTGTCGGAGTTAAATGCTCAGTTGACGCAGCACCCTTCCATGTTGCCTAATGACTTCGATATTGATATGGCTGGTAACTTGGTATTGAGCGTTAATGGTGGCGATGTGATGTATGAATTTGATGAACGTCTGTCGACGCCTTTAAATAGCGCCTCGGGTCCCAATAGTCCGGGAAGTAGCAAAGCTGCTACAGATGTTGCAGATCCCACATTGGTTCAGCATACCAAAATGCCTTCTCTATCGGGAGTGGAACTATTTCCAACAGATTACGTTCAAATACAAGCTATAGAGTTGGTAAATGATGGCACTGGTCTAGGTTTTGGTATTATTGGTGCTAGAACATCGGGTGTTATAGTAAAGACAATATTGCCTGGCGGTGTAGCAGACAGAGATGGTCGTTTGCGTTCCGGAGATCATATTCTACAAATAGGAGATGTTAATCTTCAAGAAATGGTATCTGAACAGGTTGCTACGGTCCTCAGGCAATCAGGAACCCATGTCCGTTTAGTAGTTGGAAGAGCTATTGAGCACCCTTCGCCGATAGGTTTAAATTTAGAACCTGGTAGCGCTGTTGTGCCAGCCAGAGTTCTGGTTGATCGGGCCGAATTAGAGCGATATTTAATATCAACTGGTTATCCAGAAATTTTTGGTGAAAGTTCAAATGCTTCCACTCCTCAAACGACAACTGAAGATGAACGCTTTGTCTATCGAGGCAAGCAGCCGATTATAGATTTATTGGAATTACCAGAAACCGAAAAGTTGCAAGTTGAGTTAACTAAAGACGCTAATGGCCTGGGTATAACCATAGCAGGCTATGTTTGTGAAAAAGAAGAATTGTCTGGTATATTTGTTAAAAGTGTTTCTCCCGGCTCAGCCGCTGATCTTAATGGGCGTATACGAGTCAATGATCGTATTATAGAAGTAGATGGTCAGTCTCTACAAGGCTACTCCAATCATCAGGCTGTAGAGCTTTTAAAACAATCAGGCCAAGTAGTAAACTTGCGTCTTGAACGCTATTTACGTGGTCCAAAATATGAGCAGTTGCAACAAGCCATCGCAGCTAATGATAAGATACCCTCAGTACCGTCTACACCATCACGTAGTACTACGGCTCACTTACCCACTAGTTCTATAACACCGTTGCGTTCTTCAGTAGCCAACACAGATTTATCATATTTATCTGGTCGGGACGCTTTACCCTCTTCCAATGAAGTAAATATTTTCTCAACTGAACCAGAAAGCTTTACTTTGGCTTCTGGTAATAACAGCAGTACTATTACAACCACTACAAATTTATCAACTTTTGGTGTGGATATGAATTTACTTTCCATAAATGATGAACAAAAACCGAAAATAATAACGTCGGATATTTTGTCAGCTCCTGAATCCGAACAACATGATTTAATGGTAAGTTCAGTAAGATTATTTATTTAAAATCGATTTCTTAATAATTTCTTCTTAAGGAGCCTTTACATGCCAAAAATAATATTATACTCTCACGCCAAAAGTATTATACAGATCCAGAGTTAACACCCGAAGTAGAGCAGGAAATCATACGCAAATGGAAAAAAGTTGTGGGTCCAGATGTTGATGTTGTAGTGGCGCAAATTAAAAAATTCCCCGTTGGTGGCTTGGGCATTTCTTTAGAAGGCACTGTGGATGTCGAGGGTGGTCGTGAAGTGAGACCCCATCATTACATTCGTTCTATTCTGGCTGATGGACCTGTTGGTGTGAATGGCAAATTAAGAGCAGGCGATGAGTTGCTGGAAGTTAATGGTGAGCGCTTGTTTGGCATGAATCACTTGGAGGTGGTGGCAATTTTAAAGGAACTACCTCAAGATGTTCGCATGGTTTGCGGTCGAAGTAAAACAGAATTGATGTCTTTTTCTGATGATACACTAAAAAAATTGAGCAACACTTTTGAAAATTTAGTTCCGGCTTCAGATCGTTTAGTCAAAGCTAAATCGGATGGCAATTTAGCTACATCGTCTCCAACAAATGAAGATTCTTTCAAATTAAAATCTAGATCGTTAGAACCCTTGACAGGCTTAGCGATGTGGTCGTCAGAACCCCAAATTATAGAGTTAATTAAAGGAGATCGTGGTTTGGGTTTTTCAATCCTCGACTATCAAGACCCTATGGACTCAAATGATTGCCTAATTGTCATACGTTCTTTAGTGCCTGGTGGAGTGGCCCAATTAGATGGTCGTTTAATACCAGGAGATCGTCTCTTGTTCGTGAACAATATTAACTTGGAAAATGCTACTCTAGATCAAGCGGTACAAGCTTTAAAGGGGGCAGCTAAAGGTGTGGTACGAATTGGTGTGGCTAAACCCTTGCCAATGACCGATACTTCTTTAAAAGCTAACTCATCAAATACCAGTCAAATGAGTGGTGGTGGTATGGATCATGAAGATAATACCACCACATCAGTAAGCAGATCAGGCGAATTTAAAAGTTTACCACCACCTACTTCAAACACAATGGAAAGCACTGAACCAGATCTAATTTCCAACTGGAGAAAGCAATAAAAGCCCACAATAGGCAAATGTATATAGTATGGAGCGGTACTTAAGAAACGAAAAACTAACAAACATTCCATATCCTCTATAAAATCGAAAGAATAGATTCAAAATAATGAATCAAAAAGAATGTTGTCAATTTTTATGTGTTCATTTTTGCAAAATATTATTCTAGGTTTACTGACATCTTTTGAGAGACCGAAAAACAAGCTTTAAATGGAAGGTTTTGTGCCTCACAAAATTTAAATGATATTATAATACAAATACTGGAGAAGTGCCTTTAGTTCTTTAAAATAATTCTTTTTGATTCAATTTTGTCGAAATATTACTACAACGTATATACATACATCCAAAGTAGTTTTAGACATTTATTATATTATATTGTATTGCAGATAATTGTTAAGTGAGTTTCTTAAATTGTTATGGTTTCATTAGAGGTAACGTTCTAATTAATTATTAGTTTATCGTAATCATTTTATTTATCTTTATTCCCGATGCATGTTATTTATTAGGAAAGTAATTTATGCACCTGTTAACAATACTATACTAATTATATATAGTTCATATCGAATAAATGTTTATTAATTAAATTGTTTTGTTTCCTTTTTATTATTAGCGATGATAAGGGATAATATCATTTATTATTCCAGTGACAAAATGTTAAGAGAATTTCAATTTCTTTTTGTAAATAAAAAACCAGTAAATAAATTTATATTCTTGCTTAAATAGCATTTATTGAAAATACATGTTCCAATTTTGTCTTCCTATTAACTACATTACTCTAAGTAACACGATTCAGTTGTCGTTCTAACTTCTGGTGAGTTCTTCTCGAAAGTATCTTATCCCGTGCATAAGATATCAAATAACTGATGACGCCTATAACAAAGCACCAAACTTCGAATTGTATGAAATGTTTTTGGTCAATCAAGGCCACCCGATCACAACTTTTGGTAACAATTTCTCCACTTTTACAACGCAACACCTCTTTGTATTTGGTGTGTATACACACACCCAAACTTCGGCTCACAATATCAAAATCTGAACATTTGTGGCATTCTTGTATTACAGTGTATTTTTCACGTTTCCAACAGGTCGAATTGTTTTCTATGACAAATTCTTGGGATTTACCTCGACGCATTGGCCCAGTGGTGGCCAAACGGGATTCCAATATGAGTACTATCACTGTGGTTGTGACTAGAAGGCCAAGTCCCAAAAGCATATGTTTTTTCTGGCAAAATTCTAACATTTTGCAGTCGTTTTTAGATAATTAAATAATTTTTTTATAAATAATTACAAATAAACACAAAATCGTCTTGTTTGTTATTCTCCTTCACAGCTGAGATTAAATGTCATTTCATTTAAAACACATAAACAAAGAAGGTGTGTGTTACCATCATGAGTCAACAAACGAATTTCGTAAATAGAAGTTGGTAACTCGATAGTAATAAACAAGGTTGGCCAATCACACATTCCTAATTTAAATTAATGTAAATGTGCTAGCAGTTGCTAAGGCGCTAAATACAAGTTCTCTCTTAAGGACTGCCTGAGACAGGGCTATAATCACAACCACATGTCTATAAAGCAAAACTCTACCAAAAAATATCTCCCTATTCGTGAACCAGCTAGGGCTTTACCAAAGGTAGTTTCATTCTGCTTTACATCATTACACATTCTACAAAAGGCATTATGAGTATGACCCTTGGCTTAATTAACCCATTGACCGACTAATGCCTGTAAGTTTCTGTATCAACCCAAAGGGAAACGTTGATTGTTTCATCTTCTCTTTTAGTTATGACCGATATTAGTTGTTCATGATAGTTGTCCACGATTTTTATCCAAAACGGTACCCTTTCTTTATGAGGTATACTCACTACCGAGATCTTATTTTCAATCTGGATGGAGAAACTAAAGAGGTAAATTATTCAATTATCAGAATAATAATTCAGTATCAGAATAATAATTAAAGTTCTTTATTAAATAATTACGAATGCCCAATTGAAGTGGGTAAGAAGAAAGCAGTATGTATAAGGAAATAACTTGTTTAATAACAACATCGAATGTAATACAGATTTTATTATAAATCAATTTTTATAACAAATAAATACACAGATATACATATATATATATGTATATCGAAGGATAACTCTATATACAAAATATCAGCACTATGCACTTAAACAATAAATATGTATGTATCTACAAATTATAAATTGAGCAAATTTGCAATATCGTTTCAATTATTTCTTTTCAAATAAAGTTTTGGTAGCAATGTGTTCATATGAAGCCTGTAGAAAACAAGAGTTTCAATTAATATTTAATATTTAAATTATTTATTTATTGTAATGCTTACTTTTAAAGTAGTATAGCAATAACCTCGTATGCCATTCATTTCAAATTGAAAATTTTTACAATCGGTTAAATCATCCAACAATGCCAGCTCTGCACCGAGATGTGGTATTGCTGCTCGTAGCAATAAAATTAAGGATAAAGGCATAATCGTGTCAGCGTTTAAGCTTATATTAGTTTCTGTAACAAAAAAGGAAACACGTTAAGATATTTATCTATTTATCTATCGTCTTATTGCACGTTATTATAGTATTATTACGATGAGTTTGTGCTTCTACTTACTACTGGATATAGTTTGATATGCATCTGTTATTTTCTCCATACAGTTTTCGATCACAGTTAACATGGCCATGGGTGTGTATTTTTCCTTAAGTTCTTTTAACATATTAATCGCTGCCGAAAAAGTATCGGTATTGGCCACTAATAGAATATTGCTGTAAAATATAAATGTTAGTTATTTAAACAACATTTTTTTTCTCTAAAATAACTCAGCTTACTTGTCAAATTCTAAATATTGCATTAAGTCTTCGTCATTTAACTTTTCTGCTTGCAAAAGATTTTGACGGTAAATTTCATCTTTGTAACTGTATTTATTAGCATACAGCACGAATAGAGTAGAATAAATGCCTTCCGACAGCAATATAGGATAGAGTAGCGTTATGTGGGAGACAACCTCACGATTTTCTCCGACAACAGCATATTCCTCTGGCAGAGCAGGAAATAGACGACGTATAAATTTATATACTCTTTGGGAAACAGATTCCCATTCACGCATGGCCTGTTGGGCCAGTAAAGGAGTGGGTTTTATTTTCCAACAGCCATATGATCGGTAAAAGCAATGAGTTATACGCTCATTTAAATGCTTAAACGGATGATAACGATAGCGAAAAGCATCACGCAGGTACTCTTTGATGGCAGCCAGATCTTCTTCCTTCAAATCCGACATTCCAAATTGTGGCGGTAAATCCATTTGAGTTTGTAAAGAAATACTGTAAAACAACATAACATTTAGATTTTCTTATTTTATATAAAATAATATACTACACCAACCATTCATCGTTCATTACACTGCTACTTAAAGCGCTATCGTTGAAAGAGTCTAAGGTAATGTTATTACAATTCTCCATAACATCCATTAATGTAGCATACGAATGATTGCCAAAACTGTCGTCTATTGATAGATTTGTGAATTTACTAAATGTGCTTAATAAATCAAAATTTGAAAAATCTAAACCATTTAAAGTATCTTCGGAGTGTGAGTGATTGCGACTTAGTTCAAGTTTATCGAAATTAAAAGAGTTTAAGCTCAACTTATCGAATTCCATTGAAAGATTTTGTAGAGGTAATAAACTTCGTTTATTGTTGTTGTTATTAGCATTGGCAATCGAAACATTGGTTATATCCAGTTCACGGGGAATAACTTTTTCACTTTCGATTTCTTGTTGCTTACTGATAAAAGCTATAATACGATTCCACAGAGCAAATGTTAATGGCTTAGTATTCGGTGTATCATTTGCTAAATCATCAAAGAGTTCCTCTTCAAAATTTTGAAATAAAGAACACCATTTATGAAAATTGTCCACCACGTGAGATCCAAAAGTGCTAAAAAACATAACCACATCATAATTATAAGTACATGAAAAGAGTATGAAGTACGGAAAATACAACATTATTAAATAAAATAACATTATATGTTACAACAGCAACTATATTATTTGTTTTATTATTTTAATAAAATTACCTGGGATATTTGAGAAATTTCCGGTTCATTTCCATTGAACCGGCATTGATGCGTACACTTTCCCAGACTCCAGTTAGCTGACCACTCAGTATATTTCCTGTTAATTCAGTATGTGGTGATAGTGCAACAATCTTAAGATAATTAAACAAATCGATTTTAGTTTAATTTCTATGAATATGTAAAGTTTTTAAAACTTACATCTTCCTCATAAGAATGATCCACTATAGGCATATAATACTTTCCGTTACCATTGGGACCATTTAAAGTTGCTTCGCCTTCATAGTAAAAATTATTAGGAAATATAGCAATACATCGTCCAGTAAGCTCATCATTGGCGAATGAGCCTTCAAAGTAATTGCCATTAGATGATATACATATGCCATTGCCTACGCGTTTATTATCGGCAAATAAGCCCAAATATTTCTCACCGATTACAGTGCGATCCAGCACACCGTAACCACATTTTTGATTGTCAACAAATTCTCCTATATAAACATAGTCGCTATGATGCATATGTCCATGACCATTGAAGAGACCATTACGAAAATGGCCCTCATACAACTCCTTATCATTAATAATTAATGTGCCATGGCCCCAGAACTTGCCATTTTTGAAATTACCTTTATAAAGACCAACTTTTGGCAGAAACATACAGCCATAACCTTCAATAACACCATGTATGACATCTCCGGAATACATTTTACCGTTAGGAAACTCTAAACGACATTTGCCATGCATAACAGCATTGGAGAAGCTACCTTTAACATGGACACCACCATAAATGGAATGATTAGCGGAATAATTATAGTCAATCATACGAACTTCCGGAATTTTAGATCTTTCATTCAGTGAAAGCACAGTTTTAATTGCATTCTCCAGTTGATCATACCATAACTCCTTATCATGGGTACTTTTTGCTATCAAAACAAAGTTCTTTTCAGGCGTTATAATGCGTATACCAACATCTTCCTTTTTCAGCCACATCGCATTTAAGGGCAAAGCCGTAATATGATTACCATACTGGCACAGGAAATCTGAGAATAATATAAATGTGGGGTTGCTTAAACCCATGGTATGTGAAAGTTTTACTGGTACAGATGTGGAAGATAAGATGACTCTTCTGTCTTTCACTTTATAACGTAAAATTTTGGTGCTTTTCAGATTAGTACTCCAAAAGTCTCGAGTGTGTTCAGCCACTTCCAAATCTATACGATTACGACGAGAAAATTCATTCCAGGCAAGTAACTCTTCCCTGCAATTGTTCTCGTGTTTCTGTATATGCTCCAATAATTGTATGATGTACGGAAATACGGAGAATGGTTGCTGGAACATTTTTATAAGATCTTGATTTTTGTAGCCAGCAGAAGAAGTGGGCGGATAAGAATGATTAAACAATTTATAGGCTTCATTAAAGTCATCGATGGAATAAGTATCACAGTAGGCTTTTGAGTACAACTCGAAAATTTGTATACACTCGCGATAGTATTTGATAACCACCAATTCTATTGTTTGATCATAGTCTCCACGATAAAACTGTTCAAAAGAGTGCAGAATGGTAATGACCAAATATAGAACGTTCTCCCAATAATGAAAAACTTGATTTAGATCTTTTAATACTTTGTCCACTAACTTTTTAAGATGTAGAAATTTTTTACGAAAATTCATCAATAATTTCAATTGATTCTGTACGTGATGATGCAGCATGCGATACCGACGTTTAAAGTAACGTCGATTGTATAATGTCAACTGACAGCTGGCCAAAAGAAGAGGGTACGACTGTTGGCTTATGTCTTTCATTTGCAGAGTTAGAAAATCCTTTTCTTGGCTGAATATTTGCTCTTCGTTTTCATATATTTCGCCTTGAGTATTTAATAAAACTGTGCGATAATCTCCGCAACAGGCTTCCAAAATATGTGTACGTGGCACATCTAAATCAGAAGAATCAAAGCTTAATTCTGTAGGACTGCTAAGTTCATAAACATGTTCGCTATTCAACAATTGTTTATGATCATTGAAACCCCAATGATAGAGACGTCCATCAATAGTCCGTACTACAGTATGATTGTCACCCGTAGCCACACTGCATACTCCCACTTCTTTCAGTTTCTGTATATCGTATAAGGACTCACGTTTAATGTGATCTCCAGTGCCAAGCAAACCTTTATTAGTTGAGCCCATACTAAATATTTGAGTGTGTAAAAGTGAAAAGCCTTGCTGTAGTAGACCAGCTACCCCTTCTAAGGACCTATTACCAGTCGAAATAGAGGAATACACTGAAGATGTGGCAGGATTACTACGTTGTTCTGTTGGTAACAAGTCTGGAAGATGACCTGAAAAAATTTACATGTAGTCCATAATGAAATTGAAATAATTTTAGTTGATTGGTTGAATTGAAAAAAAATTCTACATTTCTTTACCGTATTCCCGAATAGTTGTTTTATGATTAAGGCCACCATCCCATTCTTTGCGTGTTAGAAATACAAAAAACTTCTCTCCAGCTGATATATCAAGTAATTCTAAATTATTTTTAAATAAACGTATAAGCTTTGGTTGTTCACAATCGACCGAAAAATGAGCGCCACATTTGCCAAGAGCATAAACATCGCCAGCATTCGAGAGAAAAATTATTGCCTCAGAAGAACAGCACACACGCTTTATGCATACTCCATCTTCAGATAGTTCTAAAGGGTCAAATATCACAGGCAACCAAAGATGGTCTTCTAAAGATTGGTCATTTTCACTGAAGGTTTGCTTTACCACTTGTCCCTTATTCAAAACTATAAAGACCTGCTTTGCCTGTCGACAATATTGTACATCGATAACATTACGTTTTATACAATTCATACGTATGACTAAGTTTTCAGGGTCAAATTTTGCCTCGTACAAACAATTGTCTTGATTCAATAGCAAAAAGACAATAGGACTTATGGAACATAATCGTAACACAGGCAATATTGGTGGTAGCTCATTTCCCCATTCAATCGTAACTCGTGATCCATTAAAAAAAATAAAAAATGCTGCTTCATCGATACATTTGCTAGCAATAGTGTTGGTCTTCGTTGTTAAGCAGTTTGTTTTCTTGTTGTCGCTATTGTTCATTGTTTTTTGATGATAAATTACACACAGGTCAATTTGTTATCTCTTCACAACAGTTCCATCACATTTTTATTGATAAAAATTTGCTAAATAGGCAACTTTTATTAGCAACATGTAAGTAGTTAGAATAAAAATTTTATTGTTGTTAATATAAATTAAAGAATATGCACTTTTAATTGCTTATAATCAAAAACTTTTCACAACACAAGATTTTTCGTTTTTTCCTTCACAAATAAAAAACATCAGAACAGATGAAAAATATAAACAATATTAGCAGTGTTGCTGATAAATCAAAATGGAGGTTAATATTTTTAACAGGGTGATCTTAACCTAGTTGTGTCTTATCGGAAGACTAAACAAACATATAGTACATAGTAAGCAATGAGAAAAAAAATTAAGTCATTAGATAAATATTTTAAGCATTAGAATTGTTTCTTAAAAATGGCGCCAAGTGATAACAATATATTCTGGCAACATTAATAATAAGGAATATTATGGTATACATCATACTTCACTGTTAAAGACACTGAGATTATTTAATAGCAAAGAGGACCATTTTCATTCAGTTAATAGAACAAATATGGTTCTAACTGTAGATCCAAACTATAAAACATGAATATAAGGTAGTTCATGACAGTTTTATGATTTTCTAAAATACGAACAAATTTTTTAGTATTTAAATCGAAAGAATGAGAAAACAGATGACAACATTTAATTTTTATTTTGTGGTGACGTAAAAATTTGGGATTATAATAGAAATTGAATTAATATTCCATTGAACTTATTCAATAGTAAAGCCAGGTTATCATGGACATTCCTTACAATTTAATCTAATACACAAATTGTTTTCAATATTAGAAATTTTCACAGCAATGTTTGTTAAAAGTACATTGTTTGTTTACCACTTAAAGTTTTGACACTTGTTTTATTTTTTATTTAAAGATTTTTGACACTTGTGCTTTGTGCCATATATTCGACGTCAAAAGCAAAAAATGGCGATTTTTTCACGACCTCTTGCTTTGCTTTCGCGATAGTGCATTACATTTTTAATAATTTTTTTATAAATTAACAAATTAAAATTGAAATATTTTTACAAAAATCTTTAGTCCAATAGAAGCTTTAAGGATATTTGTTAAAGCGACATAATGTACACTGGTTTTATGCGGGAAAATCACGTGATAAAATTCCTTTAAAATAGTGCAAAAAAACGGTGGAAGAACAATTTTCTTTTTGGACCCACCACAAATTGAACACAAAAAAATGAAAAGGAGTACAAAAAGTTGTAGAGCACATTGAAAATAAAGAAATTTTTACAATTAATTTTTAATAAACATTTGCAAAATAATATGTGTTTTAAAGAAATAAATACAAATGCATGTTTGTATAGGGCAAAGTGAAAAAATTGTTAATGATAAAGTAAAAATGATTAAATGTAATGCAACCGACCCTTCACCCTTAACAACAATTACATTAACATTTAAATATAAAGGAATAACAAGACGAAAAACAACTATAATAACAGCAATATCAACAACAATAAAACAAATATCAATAAATAAACTATAACAAAAACGACAACAAAAACAATGAAAAAATCAAAAGCGTTTGCTGGTACGATAGCCTGCTAAATAGTATCAATAAAAAAAACAACAATAATAAGTTCGTAATCACTCAATCATTTACGACGATATTTTCTTAACTACAATAATAATTTTATTAATAAACAACACAGTGTATTCATAAATAAAAAATAAATTAAAAATAGCTACAAGCGAGCAACAAGAGCGGCAGCAGAGGCAGCAACAACAACAATAACGATGTTAACATAAAAAGAATAATAAAAAATACAGACAACAACAAAAACAAAGTTATTATTGAGTATTAATTGAAATTTGAATTGAAATGTGTAGTAGTAGTGCGATGTGTTTTGTTTACAACACAATACAATGAAACAACAAATTTGTTATTGATTTCTTATTTGTTTGTTTGTTTTTGCTGTCCTCTCCCCCGCACTAGGTCTCTTACACAAGTACTCTCGCTCATTCTTCTATCCCAATGAAAATGATTAACCGAGAAACGGAAGAATAACTGCTACTTATCCTGAAAAATAGAAATAAAAAACAATCGTTACAAGGATTATGCATGAGCATTTAATAATTTAAATCTTATTATATATAACAATTAAATAATTATAAAACAAAAAAAATGACATCTACAGAGATGAACTGTACGTTTATCAGAGATATCCTTAAAATTCCCCATAGACGAACTTTATGCTACCCATTTACAGTGCAAATCTCTGTTTTATTCTATCTTTTATTTTATACCTGTATAGCTGGTATCTGTTCAGTCCAGGGTAAGTAAACATTTTAGGTATAATAATCCTGTGGAATTTAAATATAATCGTTTCTTTTCTAGCTGTTCCTATAACAAGTACTATGGCTTCTACGGCGGATAATAACACAATTGATAATTATAATAACATGTCATCAGCGGCATATGCACATTCTTCAATAGGCCGTAATACCAATAGCAATAAACGTAGTACTATTGCGCCAACGACATCTTCAACAATACCACATGGTATTTTAAATGATTCTTTACCAATGATGTTGGTCTCACAAGTTACGCCAGTATCCACGCAAAGTAAACCAAAAATTAAGCCTCGTGATCGTAAGTCGGTTAAAATTTTTCCTAATATCGTATTTACATTTGAAATGTCTACTACTATTGACTAGACAGGATGACGTCTGCTTCGAATAGCTTATTCCCAAAGACTTTAGAAATAAAATTCATTTTACTTTTTTTTTTTAAAAGGATTGCTTTTAAAGAACTCTATTTTTAAAATTTGAAATTCTTTCGCTCGGAAAATCCTTTTCTGAATGGAAGTGATGCAAAATGGTGATTTCGTTTCATTTATTCGAAAACATGCAAATTTTTATACCATTGTTATCAAATGCAAGTTAGTTTAATCTGGCATACCGTTCAAGAAGAAAATTCTTACTTGAATATCGCCACTTGTTGCGTTGCCTAATTTTTATCTTTAAAGATTTCACTAAATTAAAGATTATAATGGCAAAAATATTCACAATTTGTTACTTTCGATTTACGGATTTCAATTGTTATACTTGTTATACAGTTGTTAAATGTTATACAGTTTTCAAAACAAATTGTCCCCTTTTGAGGAAATTTTAGCCTTTGTATCTAATAACTGCTAAAAGAAAGAATGGGGAAACAATCTGTGGATAAAGAACATTTTTACAAAGTTTTTACACAAATTTGGTCTATTTGCTAACCTACATATTGCATATCTTTACATATTGTATTATTTAATTTTCGAATAATTATTTAAAATGATGATTTTACCCATTTTGCAAAGTGATTTCTTAAAATTATATTTAGTTTTTTTTTATTAAATTTAAATTTAAATAAGTTCTGTTTTTTATTAAAATAATAAATAATATCATTTTACATTAGGTACTTTGAAATGTCATTGTGACATTTGTAAAGATAACAATAATATTTGTGAAACGGATGGTTATTGTTTCACCTCAGTAGAAAAGGAAAAATCGGGATCGTTAATATTCAGCTACAGGTACGTTAAAGTCAATATTAAACACTTTTTTTACACTTATCATTTCAATAATTAATAACAACATCAATTGATCTTTCTTCAATGCATTTATATTTACATATTATATTAAAATGAATTTTATTTTATTTTTATTGACATTCATTTAATAAAAAAAACTTTAATTATAAATTGCTATTACCGAACAAAATTTATCTGCGTATCACCATGTCAAAAACAAATAAAAAAACATGAGTGCATAAATGAAATTAATGTATAATTAATTTATAATTAGATGTCTAAATATGTCACAAAGTTTTCCACCCGGTCGTTTTATATGGTGCAACGACGGTAGAAATGGTGGTCCCACAGCCAGACCAGCAGCTAAACATGGTGGTCATGCTTGTTGTAAAGACTATGATTTTTGTAATTTAAATCTAAAACCGTACATTCGTTACTATGATACCCTCAATGGTCTACAGCTAATTGACTCAACAAAAGGTGGGCTGCTTATTGGAAAAGCCACCGCTTTAAAATTTTTTTGTTTGTTCTTTTTTTTTTGTCTCACACACTGCTCCCTCTTGTTACTTTTCTTAAAGGACAATGCAAGTGTGTCCTGGAAATGTTAAACATTCTCTATTTCATATTAAGAACGTTCGTTTAATAACATTAAAAATATTAAAAACAAAATAACCATATTATGAGGATGATAAGAAAAAAACTTAACACCAGCAAAACTTATAACGATTATGTTTCAACAAAAAAAAAAAAAAAGTTTCAACTAACTAATAACAGCTTTGCCGTTTTGTATGGATCAAACTGAATGTTTTTGCAAAAAAAAAAAGAAAAATAAAACATCAACATAATTTTGTATATAGTTTTGAGTTTTCTTTTTACCACTTTTATGATTTTTTTTAATATTACTAACCTGTCTAATAATTATTGGTCTCTTACGCTGCCAGGCCATAAAATTCTTTTATAAACATATTTTTTTTTTGTTTAAATCTAACATGTTTGTTAATTATCTAATCACCCAGTACCCACTTAATTTCTTGAATGCTCCATATTTTGTTTTGTTAGGTGCCTTGACAAAAAGTACGATCTCCAACGAGAGCCGCTTGAATGCTTGACGAGCAAAAAAAAACAGAATATTTATAAAGTTCAATGTTGCCATGAGGATTTCTGCAATAAAAATGAACTTTTAAAACTCAGTTTTTCTGAAGGTATTTGCGATATTTAAAAAAGTAAAAAAAGCAAAAATAATACAAAACAAAAACAAAACAAGTACAATTCAATAAAAATAAATTAACCAAATATCACAATATTCTTTTATAAAATAAACTACTACCGCTACTTAGACAACAGCATTAATTAGTTTAGTTTATATATAATTTACTTTTTTTTCCATATTTTAAAGAGAAATATTTATAACAGGTTTAAATGCAAAAAACAAAAGGATTTTAATCCTACAAAATTTAATTATCCTTTGCTTGTCCGTTGTCTGAAATGCTTTAGCAAAAGTGATTGATATATGCTCAAAAATCTTTTAAATATGAGTCTTATACAATTTGGAGCACAAAATTCCTTAACTGTTTCAATTATCAAAACATAATAAATGTTATGATCTCTTGAGAATAAATGACGAATAAGTAATAAATCTAAATCATGTAAATATATGGCGTTTCTGCTGATTATAGTTGCTTATACATATGTATCTATGTGGGGGTGTTTACTAAGTCGATTTGTAATATTTTCGCTCATTAATCCTGTTATAATTATTTTCGAACAAGATCTTAAATTTATTTTTTATAACACACACACAGTATAAATTTTACTGTTGCCTAATTTTTTTTTAATAAAGTATGCATTTTTGTCGGTTTCATTCCTAATTATCAACAACAATTTTTATAAAAAATCTTTCTGTCTTATGATTACTATTATACACCTACACAACTTTTTACACACTCTGCATACTTGCACATTGGTTTCTGACAAACAAACAAACAAACCAGCCTCCCTCGCTAATTTCTAACTTAATTAACAAAATTACTTCTTTTTTTTTAATCTTGGAAATGTTTGTTATAGAATTTAGATTCCTTTTATACAAAATGCCATCATTTTTATTATTCTAATTTCTTTGGATTGACTACTATCAACTTTATTTTTTTATGCTTTTTTTTAAACCATATGCACTGCTTTCTAGTTATGAAGCAATAGTATTATTAAAGCTAGTATTTTTTTATTATATTGTAGTATATTTCCTTTTAAAGTTAATTTTGTTTTTCAAATACACCATATTACATATTACGTATGACTTATGATGCATGCAAACCAACGAGTCACTAAATATATTGTTTATGGAAAATCTAAATATTATTTATTGAATGAGTGTTCAAAGAATATTACTGAACCAGATATTATAAATCATATTTTAGATTTATGAGAGTAAATTTGTAGACCACACACGTAATGTTAAGGTATTTCAATGGTTTATTTTCTGTTTTCTAACTTTATTTATTTACATATATTTATGGGCTCCAATGAAGCAATTAATACTATATTATCATAAAGATTTAAATATATTCTTTGCATTTTAGAATTACATTTAGCAGGACTTACTTTCTGTTTAAAACTTTTTCAAAGTCTCCCAGTCTTAATTGGAACTCGTATAGAGAATGTCGAACATGATATAGTGTACTAGTGATAACGTTTGTCATTTTCCAGATTTCTCGGTGTTTAACACTAAAAACTATTACAATGGCAAATGTTTTAATTGGAACACTTTCATGTTAGTATGTACGCAACATTAGTTTCTCAAAAAAATTTTTTTTTCTATTGATAAGCGAGTTATTCAAATTTATTGTACATTTTTATAATTTGAAAACAACAAATCGGTTTTTATGATAAAAAAATATATCACAAATTGCAATTGATTAAATACGTATAAGCTTTTAGTGAATATGAGTAAAGTTTTAGATGATCTCCTGTAACAAATTATATACTCATTTTATTCATTAATATATGTATAACACAACGCTGGTTATTTCATTTCCAACACCAAATAAATATATGTTCGATTCGTGATCGAGTTAGTTTTAGTGCAGCGCAGTGAAAATTCAATTAGGTACTCAGCCTTTGCTAAAATCTAGGAAAAATAGGTATTTTATTTTAAATTTTTACTTCTATTTCAGTTATATTTTTCAGTTTTAGATGTAATTTTAAAATTTTAATGCCTTAAACTCTCCAATTGATTTCAAATTTAAGCTATTTTATTAGCCGGTTTTTTGGTCCAGCGTCTTCTATTTCGTCGCTAGTGCTGTTTATTATGATTAAATTCCAAAATTCAATTTTTGTATTGTGATTTTCGTCAATTAACATTAAAATAATGTTCTTTAATATTAAATGGGTCGTTTTTTATTAACTTTTTAATCGAATCTACTACATATAATACTTATGTGTATTACTACGTTATTTATGTGTGTGTATATTTGAAACTTCAATTAGATGCATGTCTGTAGAAAATCATATACCACCAGATGATCCTGCCTGGTGTCACGAAAAGACCTCAGAATCCTCTGTACAATGTTGCCAAGAAGATTTTTGTAATACAAGAGAAAATTATGCGGGTACCTTGCCAGGTGAGACATTATTAAAATCAAACAACAAAACTTTTCATTTTTAATAAATGCTACTACAAAAACGAATTAAAAAGTTTTAAACTAAATCAGTTATTTCACATCAATGACATTTAAAGGAATTTAAAAAAAAAAAATAAATAAATAAACGCTGTTAGCACTCATCTCAAAATCACATCAATCGATTTTTATATAAATATTGTCCATCCTTTTATATCGTATATCGTATCGAAATGCAATCAAAGTAAAATCGAAACAAAATTTTTACAAATCATTTATATTATACATACGAATCACAACTACTACTTTAGAACTCATTGGCAATTCAACCGGGGTAAAGTTTAATGGAAAACGCTTGAATATTTTTTATTATAAATTTTCAAAATTATTTTATTTTATAGTTACTACATATATTTGTTCGTACATTGTCTCAGCAGCAGGATATTTTATTATTATATTTATGACTCATTATGTTTTTGTTATACTGATGTTTTATTGTTTTTATTATTTTTAATGTTTTTTTTTAAGGATTGGGAAGTTACTTTGCCCGTCGTGTTCTCAACATCGTTTATTTGTTTGTTGTTGTTTAGGATGAAGATTTTCATCCAAATTGGCTTAAATTAATTTGTAATGTTTTGCGGCGTATTTTCAATGTTTATATGGATTTTTAATTATGATTATACATATGTATGTTTATTATTTTTTTTTGGAATACTTTGATCGGCAAGGAAATTTATTAATTTATTTTCAGTTTCAGTCATTATTATCGAATTAAATTTTTAATTATAATTATTATTAATTTCAAATATAAATATTTTTCTGGCAATGTGCTACCTAAAGGTAAAAGATATTTAAGATTAATAGATTTATTTAAAATCAAACAATTATTTTATGAAGTACATATTTATTTATATAAAAAGTTATTGGCGAATCCATCTAATATGTATGTATGTATATTACAATGACAATTATACTTTTATTTACCATATAGAGGTTGTTTTTCCAGCTTTTAATTTGAATACTGTAAAAAGTCTTTTAAGGAAAAAAATTTATCTCAAAATTGTTAGTGGAAATGCTGTACGTTTTAAAAATCTTTACTTGCATACATATATTCCTATAAACAAAGAGATTTAAATGTTGTATAGCTTTGTAATTAGCTAGCTATACATACATATATAAAGTTTAGCTTAATTGGCAAATTTTAAGAAATCTCAATAAATTAATGACTAGGTTCTGAATTAGATGATAAGTTTTTAAAACGTACTGTGTTTGTAATGTGGTTGTATGAATGAGATTGTATGAGTGTATGGAAGATATATATATGATTTACCATATTCTATATGCATTTTATTAATAAGATTTATTTCTCAAGCATTTGTGTTTTGGTTTTTTTTTCTGTTTTCATCACACCTTCCTCCAAACTGTATGTACATATTGGTATTGGTTTACCTTATAAAATTTTTAATGTTTTGACTTTGGCATGTAACCGAACCCACTTTTACTAATATTTTAATGCACGTTTAACACTTTTTTTGGCTTTTAATTAACAATGCATTTATTTAAACATTCATTTTGTAAAAAAAATGTATTGCACGTCTTAATTTGTTTTTTCGTTGGTGGCTTAAAAAATGATGTGGTGGCTTAATAATAAAAAAAAAAACAAAAAATGAATAAAAAAATAAATAAAAAAATATTAAAACATTTCATTTTGCAAATGTTAAGTGCTAAAAGTTCAATCAATTATAAATACATATGTAGATTATTTGCCGGAGGAGAGCATAAACACTTGGGTGCTGGTCGCCATAATATTTGGAGTAACTTTAGCTGCCTGCCTATCGGTGTTTCTGTCATGGTGCTATTGTCAAAAACGCAAACAAGGCAGTCGGGCTAGACCGTTTGCTCCCGAAGATTCAGTCTATGATCCTATACTCAATGGGAATACCCTTCAGGATATTATAGAGATGACCACATCGGGTTCAGGATCAGGTTTGCAATTATATTATTACATATTCAAGAATTAAGAATTTTATAACATAATATTAAAAAATCATTTTCAAAGCTGGCCTGCCTTTACTCGTGCAACGTTCAATTGCGAGACAAATTCAATTGTGCCATGTCATAGGCAAAGGACGTTTCGGTGAGGTATGGCGCGGTCGTTGGCGTGGTGAAAATGTCGCGGTAAAAATATTTTCCAGTCGTGAAGAGTGCTCGTGGTTTCGAGAAGCTGAAATTTATCAGACTGTCATGTTGAGGCATGAAAATATATTAGGTTTCATAGCAGCAGATAATAAAGGTCAATATTACTTCTATTGTTTTTTTTTGTGTGTGAAAATTTGCAATTTTTTGCTTCGTTCATTTTAACAGATAATGGTACATGGACCCAACTCTGGTTGGTCACCGATTACCATGAAAATGGTTCTCTGTTCGATTATTTAACCTCTCATACGGTAGATACTAAAACCATGCTTAGCATGGCTCTATCTATAGCCACTGGTTTAGCCCATCTACACATGGACATTGTTGGTACCCGTGGTAAACCGGCAATAGCTCATCGCGATTTAAAATCCAAAAATATTTTGGTTAAATCTAATCTTACCTGTGCTATCGGTGATTTAGGTTTAGCCGTACGGCATGTAGAGAAAAACGATTCTGTCGATATACCCTCAACGCATCGAGTGGGTACCAAACGTTATATGGCACCAGAAGTTTTAGATGAAACTATGAATGCCCAACATTTTGACGCATATAAACGTGCCGATGTGTATGCATTTGGTTTAATTTTATGGGAAATAGCGAGACGCTGTAATATGGGCATGATATACGATGAATATCAATTGCCATACTATGATGTCGTGCAGCCAGATCCTAGTATAGAAGAAATGAAAAAGGTAAGCTTTCATGAACACAATGAGTTTTTAAGATGATGTTAAGTGAGAAGGCGTTAAAATTTAGAATTTACGATATGAGAAATACGATCCAAAAAATCGATATTTTAAAACGAAATTTATGCAAATAGCTGTGAATTGTGGAATTATGAACGTCTAAATTACATAATTTATGTGCGTGGTATTTTATTTTGTGTAATTGTTATAATGAATAATTATTATAAGCGAATATACAAATAACACCATAATAACATTGTACAGATTGAGGATGCTTACAACTCTAGTGAACATAATGGCGAATATTTTCTTTGAATTTTTCTATTTAGGTGGTCTGCATAGATAAAATGCGTCCAAACATTCCAAACCGTTGGCATGCATCTGAAGTACTACACAGTATGGCCAAAGTGATGAAAGAATGCTGGTATCCAAATCCGGTGGCACGTTTGACTGCCCTTAGAATAAAAAAGACATTGTCTAATATAAGTGTAGAAGATAAAGTTAAAAACTGATTAACAATCAATGATTTATTGATGGCTACTTCATCAACGCACCCTATTACAACCATACCTGCATCTACCAATCAACCTCTAAGCTTATTACAATTGATATAACACATTACTTCCATACCCATACCCATACCCATTCCTAATTTTTTTCATATTCACCTATTTTCATTTCTGTGCACCCAACCAATTACCACAATGTTCTTATTGTTTTTTTTTCTTTTGTTGAGCTTTAAAATAATTATTATTGATATAAAGGAAACTTTTGAAAGTTTGATTACAAAATGAATGTATAAAACATATACACAATATTTCCTTAAACAGAAGATTTATTAATAATAGGCATTATTATTTAAGATAAATTTATAAATGTTTGTTTGAAAAGTAAATGTACATGTACTATATTTTATTTAATAAGGCAGCTAAATTTAAGTTTATAACATATATTTAATAAACTTTAAGATTAAACATAAAACAAACAAAAAAACACAAAAACTTTAAATTCACCTTGAAATTTAAGCTAAGGATATTGATTTATTTAAAAAAAAAAACAACAAATCCTACAATTTAAAAGACAAAAAAACAGAAAATAAAAAAGTAAAACTAAACCTTTAGATTATTTTTAAGTTTTAACATAATTGTAGCTGTACACCTTGGTAAACAAAAATGATTATTTTTTTAACAAACACCCACAAGTTTCTAATTGTATATAATATTGTTACAAAACACAAAAAGGCATACGAAAAACGTTATATATATAGTATATTATGTATATGGAAAGTTTCATATCAGAACAATTTTTGGATTATTAAGATAAGTGATAAAATTATAAGGAACAGCTTACAAATCTGTGAACCAAAAATTTTTCTTTGAATCTGACCTCTATGAATCCCTATGAATGGTTAATAAATGTAAAAGAAAAATGTATCTGAAATAAAAAAAAAACAAAACAAAAAAAAAAAACTAAAATTCACCTGATGATTGTGTAAAATCCTTCACCCTGTATATATTTAAATTTTATATAAATACTATTTATAAAAAGCAAAGCAAAAACAAGAAAAAAGAAGAAGATTATATACTATTGTATTTAGCATAAGTTATTAACTAAGTAAGATTATAATTACATACATATGTAAGTGGTAAATTTATGTTTAATTCCTTTGTTTTTTTTTTAAATATTATTATTATTACTCTTAGTAATTATAGCTTTTGCCTGTAAAAAAAATCTGTATATTCTATACACCTTCCTACCACATACAAAAACAAAACAACATACATACATACAATACATATTGTATACATTTTCCTTACATACATAATTATCGTTTTATAAACACATACATATATACGTAGTATATCCTGATTTTGTCTTTTATATGCATTTTACATGAAACAAAATACAAATATGATTTTTTTTTTGTCAAATTTTTATAATTTAATTCTTATTTTTGTTAAATTTTTTGTTTTTGTTTTTGTTTCAATATATACAGTTTGGAACCACACAAGACTGCCATAAACTAAGATTTCATTTACATACGTTTTCTGTTTGACATTTTTATAACCAAAAGTATACCACAAAAATAAAAAAAAGCGTAAACATAAATAAATTAAAATGAAAAAAAAGAGAACAAAAAAACAAAAAACAAACAAATAATAAATAAAACTTTAATATAAATAAAAAAAATTGTTGGGTTTTCTTTCTTTATTTAAGTAATCCTTGTTTTTAAATGAGTGTATGGGAGATAGCAAAAACAGTTTTCATAATAACAAATTTTTAAATAATTAAAAGTGTAAAAGGAACCTTGTTCGACTACTTCCATTGCCGTATTTATATTTATAAAACTTAAATATGTGCATTTGATAAAAACAAAAAAAAAAAAATAAAAAAACAACAAAAACAAAAACAAGTGTTTCTCCATTATTGAATGCATACAATGAGATATTCCGATTTATTTATTACGTACTTTTGTTTCATAAGTGATCCAGTTAATTGCCATCATTGTCTAGTATTCTGCTACATTTTCTATTATTCGGTACGCCTTCTGATCCGGTCCTTACAGGATAAGCCTGACATATGCATGCATACATACATATGTAAAATTAAGTTAGGACGAAAACGACAAGGTCTGGCCAAAGATCTTAATTTTTCAATTGACAATTTTTTTGTTTCGCACTTACACATAGCCACAAAAGTATACATACGGATAACAAATTTCAGAAATTTTTTTAACTAATCCGTTTTCGTTGAAAATCTTTGTAATTGTCTGACAACTTTGCTCGATTTTAAGACGATCTTGGTTAAAAAATTTCTGAAATTTGTTAACTTTTGTGTACATTTTTTGAAAATATTTATTATTGTCTGACATCTTTCTTCGATTTTAAGGCGGTCTTTTGCTTTGGTTCAGAAATTTGTGAAATTTGTAAATCGGATGCATACCTTTGTGGGCCTGTGCAGGGCCACAATTCAGTTCAATTTCAGAAATTTTTTAACCAATGCAAAAGACCGTCTTAACATCAAGGAAACTATAAAGATTTTCAACGAAAACGGATTTGTTAAAATATTTCGGCAATTTTTTAACCGTACGTATAATTTAGTAACTGTGTGTACATCAAGTGGTGCTGTGGAGCTGTATTATATCCAATAATGCTGCTTCAAGCTGGTTTTGTGTTGAATGGACGGGGGGAACCAATGTTATGCAAATACTGCTAAGAGGTGGGAGGAAAATACCCCTTCCAGAAAGCTAGCGGAGTCCATTTGGTTAGCCTCTGCCTAAAATGGCTATGTAATCAGCTTTTACTATTGAATTATTATCAGCCCATATTGTCTAGCTTAGCCTATTGAAGAGGCTTAGGAAGAGGTTAAAATTCCTGAGCTTTATGAATATTGAGGTTAATTTTGATAGGTCGAGGCAATGACTTTTTTGAAAATTTCCTTATCTTACCAGGATTCTAATAAAACTTTATTGTTTCGTATTTGGATTTAAAAGTTCAATGAATTAAAGGGAACAACTTGTTCAAGTATTTTTATTTTTTTTTTGCTTTGCAAGCGTCCGTTTGTGCATTGATAAGAACATTGAATTGAGATTGATTGAGGCCAGTTTATACTGGTATTACTTACTTGTTATTACTGATATTACTTACTTGTATGTATTATTACTTATTTGTTATGCCATAGAAATTAAATATTATGAATATTTATTTTTAATTTACAATTTTATGTTTTTTTAATGTTTTTTAATGTTTTAATATTTTATTATTTTCAATTTAGATATTTCGCAACAATAATTATAACAATCCAATCGTTGCTGCAAACGTTTTAACAAAGATTGTCAGGTATGTTACTATCAATTAAATAAATAATTTTACTAAATGCTTAATAAATTAACTAATTATAAACAATAATAAAAATTAACTAAAATAAATAAATAAAAAAAATAAATAATTACATTAAATTCAATAAATAAATAAATATTCAGCAAAAATTGTAAACTACTTAATTATCTAATTAACTAAATTTTTGCATAAATCAATAAATAAAAATAAATAAATAAATAAATAATGCCCCAATATTTTATTTAAGTTACTACATTTTGTTTTATAATGTTTATTATTTTCGATTTTTTTTCCTGGACCAAATACCTTAAAAATATTTTTAAAAAAATTGTATCGTTTGTATTTCTTTTTTCTAAGTAAGCATGTAATCGATTATTTTTTATTATTCGTTGTGGTAGAATTTGTTTATTTTGGGCAGGTTTGAAAGAGCATTTGTTGAGAGATAGATAGAGGAACGAAGGTATTTTTATTTCACTCCTGTTATACTCCTTAACCAGGGTTTATAGAATGTGGTACGCATATAAACACCAGGCAAATAGGGAGCCGCACATTTGATACCATGTGAAACGGTACCAGCCAATTCATAACGGCCATCGGACCTTTGCAATACCAATGGACCACCACTGTCGCCCTGTCGAATTTTTATGAAAATATTAGCAAAGTGTAAAGCATTATTCTGCAGTAATTTAAATTGCACTTACTTCACACGAATCCTTTTGACCATTGGCATAGCCAGCACACAGGAAAGAGTTGAGAATTTTCTTATTGTGACCAGCGGTAATGAACATTTCCTGACACACACTGTTCTCAATAACAGGTACCTTGAAAGTGCAAAATAAAAAGATTTCAATTAAAAAAAGTTCACACACTACTCTCAATCGATTTTCAATTGAGTGACATCAGGCTTAACAACATACCTGCACTTCTTGCAGCACTGAAGGTACACCGCCGCCATATTTCAAACGACCCCAGCCTGTAACGGAGGCCATGCGTCCAGTAAAATCAGCAACATCCGAAGGCATACAAATGGGTACTACAAGCAAAGAAACAAAGTGTTAAAGAAACATTCTTTGGTGCAATTGTTGTCAAAGTCTTACCAATATGTGTGTCGAATTGTACAGGACTTTCGAGTTCCAAGAGAGCAATATCATTTTCGAAAGTGGCCGGATCATATTGACGATGAACGATGACACGTTTAACATTTTTGGTAACGGCTCGTTTACTTTCCAAATCACCGGATATATCGAACTCACCCATAACAGCAACCAATGATGCCAAGAAGCTGTAGTACAGAAACATAAGCATATTGTCGGATCTTAGTTAGGGCCTTTCGGCAAACTTACCCTGGTTGACAATGGGCCGCTGTTATAACATAACGATTCGTTATAAGCACACCGCCACATTTGTTTTTGGTAAATAAGCCCAACCAAGTGGATTCGCGCACTAATACTTGCCAGGGATAGGCACCGAATGTGGCTCCCTTGCCACCAACGATGCGTCCCGATTTTACATGTGGTCTCATACCGCACTCTGTTGATGTGGAGTGAAATGTTTGAGGTTAGGAGATAGGGAAAGTAGTATAGTTACAGAACAAAGATGTGATTTTAAAAGTGTAGCGAAGGGAATGATAGTGAAAAAGTAAAGTTGAGGTAGGAGAGAGGCAAGAAATTTTTTAAAAGGGAAATTGGGTTTTTCAAAACTACAAAATGGCTACTAGATGACTAAGTAGTTGCACTATTAGTGGTAGTAGTAGTAGTAGTAGTAGTAGTAGTGGTGTTTGAGGCAGTGATAGCATAGTGAAATTGTAATGAAGTGAGTGATAGTGGGGGGGAGTGTAGGAGACAGTGTTCGTTTTTTAGTTCAAGTTAATTTTTGTATTGAAATGATTTTGAGAAGAAAAGAAATTTTCCAATTTGCCAATCTAACCATCTTGTTCACTTTATTTTAAATAAAATATCACAGTGAAACTTACGTATTTTACGACCACTTGCTCCGGCATTGTATGTCTCCTCTTCGTTGATTTCATTTTCACTGGGATTAACGTCTTCCTCATCCTCTTCATCAACGATTTCATCCTCAGCCGGTGCCTGGGTGGTTGTGGTTACTTTGCGTGTTGGTTTTCTGGTGTTGGGTCTTTTAGTTGTTGTCGTGGTACGTCTTACAACAGGTTTTTTGGTAGGGGCTTCAGATGGTTTTCTGGTAGTGGCTGGTCTTTTGGTAGACACTCGGGTAATGGGTTTCTTGGTAGTGGCTTTGGGTTTAGCAGTCGATACTTTAGTTACTGGTCTGCGTGTGGGTTTTTTGGTAACAGCAGATGCAGCTGTTTGCGAAGCTTGATAAGTTTGTACGGCCAATGTATTGTTGTTCTCATCAATCATGTCCGCTAAAGCCTCAAAATTGCCTTGCAAAGACTCAACGATCTTGTGGACCAAAGTATTCATTTTATTTTTCAAGACTGTGTCTTCTACAAAAGCTGGCGTGGACAATTCTAAATCGCTTGTAACTGCACTGGAGGTGGCCGACATATTAAGATTGGGGTTACGTACAGGTGGGAAATTAATGAAATCATTTGCTGACGTATAAACCTGTTCGTCAATAGGTGAATCAAATTTCTCGCCTGGCACCTGGAAGGCTGGATAGGTGGGTGTGGGACCATAGTAACCAGGGAAAGCAGGCTTGTCATCTGAGGGCACGGGATATACACTTTCAGTAGATCCTGAAACATAAGCCGGCTGTCCCTGTTTAGTAAAATCTGACGATCCATAGTAGCCTGGGTCATCGAAGTCATTGGAGTTAACAGTGCTAATGCCCATGTAATCTGCGGCTGCATTATTTTCGTCTAGATCGGGTCTTCGTGTTACCAAAGAGTTGTACACAAATGAAGTGCTGCCGTATCCCGAGAGAAGAGTTGGTGTAGTAAAGCTGCTGAGTGTTGTTTGTAAGGTGGTTGGTTTCGGTGTTATAATAACTGTGGGATTTGGTGGCCTTTGAGTGGCACTTTGAACCTTGATAAAGACAGGCTTCTTGTTAAATTGAGGTCGTTGGTTACTAATAAATACTGGAGGATCATAGGATAAAGTCTCTTGAGCAGGTGTGGCTGAAGCCAAACTTTCTGCTGTGCTATGCACAAATGAATCCAATTTATCGTCGGCTTGTAATACAGGCACTTGGTGATCGTAATGGAATTGTGGTGTGACATCGGGTCGAGGTGTGGTGGGGCCAGTGACATAGCTAGTGGAAACTGGTTTTCCGGTTTGTTTTTTGGTTGGTTTCCTGGTAACCACAGGTTTTGGCGTTGAACCCGAGCTAATTAAATAATCCTGTTGCTGAATATTCTGTTGGTAGGAGGAAGCTACGGTTGGTCTGGCGTACAGTGGTTCAGCTGGTGAAGGAGTCTTAGTTTCAATAGGCGTACTGCTGTAATGATGTTGAGTGGTTATTTTATTTGTACTGACATAGCTAATTGTGGTGGGTTGTTGTTGGCTCGTTTTGGTAGGTTTCTGTTTATTTGGCCTCTTTGTCACCAGGGTTGGACGATTCGTAAACGCTGTGATTCTAACTGGCTTTGTGGTGGTTCTATGGGAAGTAGTAGCTGTAACTCGATTCGTTGTTATAATGGGTTTATATTCCGTAGAAACTTCATCGTTTTCTTCCACTTTAGTGGTATAAGATGATACCACAACCTCATTAGGAACCGGCTGGGTATTGTAGCTTTGAGATGTAACCACGCCAATGTATGATGCTATTGGCCTTTGATGGTTTTCTGCAACATAATTTTGTACAGTTTGGGCTTCACTAATTTTCTCTTCGTCATTTTGAGAAGAGGTATAAGAAGAAGATGAAGGACTAATGTGATGTTCTTGTTGGGGCTGGTATGTTTCTTCACTAATTTTTTGTTCATCACTTTGGGTATCGTATGCAGCTTGTGGAGTTTGTGATTGCTGCTGTTGTTGCTGCTGCTGTTGTTGTTGTTGATGCTCTTGTTGGGTGTTCAAATAAGATGTATGGGTATTTGCTTGGTCTTCCACTTCCAAATTGGCTCCCTCTTCCATGTAGGACATGTCAACAGGATAGGCTATACCGATTGCAGGCATTTTATTAAAATCAGATGTAGGACGTTTGTTAGCCTGGTAGTCGTTGTAGTTAATTTCAGGCACGGTGTGGTCCTCGAGTACAAATTCGTCAGCGTATTCTACCGTATTTACTGTAGTGGATTCATTAGGGATTTCTGAAGACGACGAAGAGGAAGTCGAAGGCGACTGTCCATAATTATTACTGGGTGATGAATGATCATCGCTGTATTCTATTGTGTTATAAGATAATGATGGCTGAGAAGATGACGAAGATACGCTACTAATCTTAGTTTTTTCTGGCTGATCATTTGCAATAGAAGGTCTGTTGGAGGCGGCATCACTTGGGCTGTTATAGGTGGCTGTCTGCTGTTGTTGTTCATGATGATTGATAACATTGTAGGTTGGACCGGGATTACTATTGTTATTATTCAACTGTTGTATTATGGTTTCTATAGAATCGACATGGGTAGTAATCGAAGATGATGAGGAGGTGGTGGCATCATATAAGTGGGTGTTTAGTTTATTGTTCTCCTGGTTATAAGATGATTGCATAGGTTTTGATGGTGCTGGTACAAATACCGGCTGGGAACCGTATCCAGTGGAAAACTGCAAATCATCTTCTATAAGATCAGCATCAGCTCCAGGATGGGTGATATCACTGTGAGTAAATGTAACACCCTCACCAAATAGCTGCTGATCGTCTTGCTGTGCTGCAGCACTCTGATCATACTGCTCTATGGGTTGTTTATGTTGCTGATGTTGGGTTTCCTGGATTTGCTGGACCTTTACCGGCTGCTTAACTTTAGTATTGTTTTGTTTTTTAGTGGGATCGGGTTTTCTAATGGAAGGTTTCGTGGTAGCATGAGTGGAGGAGTCTTCAAAAGAACTGGACTCGGAACTGATTTGTTGTTGCGTCAAACTGCTGGCAATTTTATTGGGTAATTCAGTGGTAAAAGTGACCCGATGATTTTTATCTGTCGCTGGCATTGTATTCAAAGCCTGCAGTACAAAATCATCATTTTGGGGCGATTGTGATGGAGAGGATACCTTAACGGAATCCTTATTGACTTGAATCTTAGGCGGTTTTTCAGTTGGCTTAGTTTCTGCTTCGGTACTAGCTTGGCTGTTAGGAGAGTTCAATTCTAAACTGCTACTGGACATAGCACTTTCTGTAGAGTCATCTGAACTGGCATTCAATTGTTCCGAGGTCTCATCATGCTGTTGAATATCCACACGATTTACATTGTAGGTACTGCTAAGAGAACCACCACCATATGCAGAATCTTGAGCCTGACTATTTTCCATTGATTGTTGTTGTACAGAGTTTTCAGCAAAGGTTTCATAAGCCTGTGAAATGATTTTATTTGTTTCAGTTTCTTGCTGTTGCAACTTTTGGTTTTGATATTGATGATAGTAAGCATTCTGGGCATCATTTATGAGAGTATTTTCTGGTTCCTGATTACTGGGCACTTGACAGCAGGCACCAAATAGGAAACCATCCATACAGGCACCCACCACTTCACCATTACGTTGGGCACATTCGTGATTAAACATACATATCGTTGGACCTTTCGCTCGGGGATCTGTACTGGGTAATGTCTTGGTTGCTCTACATTGCTTGGGTGTAATACGATAGCCGCCAAACAGTTTGCGACTTTCTGCAAAAGAGAAAATAAACATTAAATTAGTATACGAATTAGAATTAGAATCAGAATAATGTAAGTGTAACGCGGTGGCATAATTGTAAATAATTTTTATGGTTCTCAAGAGAAAACTTGTTCTTTTGGGTAATAAAAACAATTTTCTTTTTACTAAGAATTTTTTCGAGTGTCTTGACTGTGAAGCATTTTTTTGTTTGGCCCCCTTTAATTAACACATTTAATTTCACGTTCAAGTGTGCCAGTTCTCATTCTTGATTGTTACATTTTTGGTGGCAAAATAAAGAAGAAGAAAAAAAAAAGAAATCGAAACCGAAAACTAACAACGTTTTCTAGTTATTTTTAATATTTTTGTTTGCTTGTTTTATAGCCATGATCCATAGATTTTGGTTTCTTTTTTATCTCTAATGGATCTGTTTAAATATCGGTCGATTTTGTTTAATTTATGTTTGTGTACTCATTTGCTTAACTTTACGCATCTTTACGGAAAGAAGTCAGAGACTGAGCCATGACACTGGTTGGCAATACACATTCGTTTTGAAAAAATTGGGTCAAGTTTTCTGTTTCAACATAAAGATTTTCAATAAATTATATTTTCAAAAGGGGCATTTAGTAAGTTTGTTAAATAATTAGAGAAAGAATTTCTTTCAAATGATTTCTTTTAGTATATTGAAGGCTAATATTTAAAGCTTATTACGATTCTAATGCTGATAGCTCTTCTAATGGAAGCTATGCTTATTTTATTTGAATAAAATTTGAAGATTTACAAAACTTATGTCCTAAAAATGCTAAATTTAAACAATGTAGATGCTTTAGTGGTCAAAACTTTATTAAAGCATGGCTTTTGATCTTAAGAAGATATTGAAATATCCGATGTATTTAAAAAATGTTGTTTAATTGTTAAAACCGCTTAAATTGTAAATCAGCCATTGTGTGCGGTATGAGTATAAGCTCGATGAAGTTCTTTCAGCAACACCATAATCATAGTATCAGGCATTATGTGCCGGAGATGATCACTATTAGAAAATTTTAAACAATCCATATCCTAAGCAAATGCACTGCATTGAGCAATGCCATGATACATTAGTTGCCTTAAAGGATTGTAACTAAGAAGCTTTCCTGAGATAAAACTCTGTAATAACATGTAGTTAGAGAACCACAAGCGATAGTGCTGGGTGTGGTAGATAGCGATTAATAAGCCTCCTTCCTCAGGAAGTTGTAGATAGGTTGAAGGAAAGGCGATCTACCGAAGTCTTCACGCCTGTTAACATACACATAAGCCATCACGTACGCTTGTTGTGCGCTCACCATCAGGCATACCACATTACTTTCTATTGGAAGTCTGTATCTTGTACAAACTTCCTTAAATGTTGCCAGTCCACTCCTCTGGAACGATTTACATGTCTCGTATAGTGCCATCCTCAAAATATTGTGATCTCGAGCTTACGCAAGCAAGGAAGTTCTGTTACAACATCTGTAGCTTTACCTATAGCACAAATCTTGACAAGCAAAGTAAATCAATACTTGACAAGTATTAATTAACACTCCAGTGTCAGATATACAGTCACACAGATAATTATACGTACACCCCCTAAAAATCATTTTTTTTAAAGTAATGAACTTCTAATCTAAAATTTCTTTACATTAGCGTCTGTAACGACACATTTACTTAAATAAAGAAAAAAGATTCCCAAAATATATGAATTTGTGACTGCAGTTTGCTTAAAACCAATATGCCAACACAGAAAATTATACGTACGACGTATATTTCGTATAAAATTTCTCCAAGGATAGCCCGGTATATAAAAGGTATTGTGGATAAAAATCCTAGGACTACAGCCGTAGAAATACGAAATACCACGGAAAGTGTTCACAATGTTATTGTGCATTCCGAAACAGTTCAAAGTGTTTTGAGAAAGAACGGTTTCCGTAGCCGAGTGCCGCGAAAAAACCCGCGATTGGAATTTGCCAATAATATATGGACAAGTCAACTGATTTTTGGGCGAATGTAATATTTAGTTATGAGAACAAATATAATTTGTTCGGCTGTGACGGAAAACAAAAAATTTGGCGCAAAAATCAGTTGACTTGTCCATATATTATCATTTAAAAAAAAATGATTTTTAGGGGGTACGTATAATTATCTGTGTGACTGTATGCACAGTATCAGATTATTTTTCCGATCCAAACTCAATTCCGCTATTCAAGGCAGCCTTCTTTGTATAAACCATTTACACAGTACGTGGTATATTGGTTATTAAGCATGAAACAATAATTCTCCTTAATCCTAAGCACCTGTTTAATATTTTTTTGTTACTTGAAACTTAGTTTTATTTGTTGGAGAATATTAAAAAATATTTTATATAGTGTGCTTTTTTTGTATGCTTTGGGAAAAGGTACTTTCAAAATAAATTGTTGTTATTTTCTTTTAAGCTATGAATAAATATTTCAGTGTTTTAAGCCAATGGAATACAAATTTTTAAAGAAAACTTTTAATTGACTTTCAGTAACACAAACCATCACAATGCTATAAAAACTAAACATAAGGGTGCAATGAACGTGTTACTTTTTATTGAAAACAATTATAAACCTGTGGTTCGAAAGTAATAAGAATATAAAAAGAAAACTATAACAACTTTAACGTACGTAAAAAACATAAAAATACTTTCGATTTTAAATCAAAAAAAAAAGAGAGAAAAAAAAATTCACATTTTTAAACCTCATTTAAAAATCGTAACATGTTCTCTAGGGACTCGTGCGCTTGATTTACCAAAAAAAAAAACGATAACGATAACGAGGAATTGTGTTAAAACGTTGACAAAATAAAAATAAATTTTTTAACTTCTTTCATTCGCTTGAGGCGGCTATTAAACTTATAACAGAATTCAAATAAAAAAATTACAGTAATACCTCAACCACAAATTTGTTAAATAAAATTTTATATCATGATGATGATTATTATCATCATAATGATCGTTAATGTGTAACAGCCTTAGTCATTAACATGATGGCATACGATGTTTTTTTTTTTTTGTTAAAACCTTAATGTAAATATTTTTATAGATTGTTTTCTCATCTTCTTTTTGAAGTTTTTGGTTTTTGGAATTCAAGTACGAAAACTTAAATAAAAAAAAATAAAAAAAAATAAAATTTTTATAAGAAAGTGAAACTGTTCGTAAAACAGCACAATAACTGAGAAATTATGTAAATGAGAACTTTCATTTTTTTGTCATTCGTTAAGAGGTAGAGTACAATGTATCTCTGCTATTTGTTGGCCAGCCAAATGACTGAAATCTATAAAAAAAAATTGTTAACCACAACAAAACAAAACAAACAAAAAAACCGTCGAAACGAAGCATAACTTGACATTTTTGGAATTTCAAAAGCGATATAAATTTTCCTTCTTTCTTTCCTTCTTTCTGCTTGGATTATTTTTTTAAATCGATTTTATTACAATAAATTCGAACAAATATTTTAACAAATTTTCTGCTTTATTAATAACATTGTTAATATTGAACACAATATAAAATTATTAAAATTTTTTATATATATGCCATCTATTTTAGCCACAAGTAATACAAGACAATTTTTTTTTTTTGAGAAATTTGTTTAACAAATAAATCTTATTGATGTTTACTACCGTACAATGTTTCGACAACCTTTTGTTTTATTACTTTTATAATAATTTCTTAACCAATAGATGAATATTCATACTCAAACTCTTAGAGTTTGGCACATATAATCCGAAAAATTGAAAACCTTACATATAAATACAGTTTGATGATTATTTTAAAGCAAATATTTCTACTAATATTAGTTAGCAATTGAGGTAAAAATTGGATATTTCTATAAAAATTATTTAGCCATTACAAGGTTTTTCTTAACATAATCCCACATAAAGGGTCCGCCAAATAAATTTTTTTTAAATGCTTTAAAAAAACTACCGAATATTTTCTCAAATTTCTTTTTTATTTGAAAGTACAATCCTTCCGGTTAATAATGGAAAATAATTTCATTCAAATGGCTGGCCATGCAGTAGCCTACACGATCGGTCCATTATCGATTGTGTGCAGCAGTATTTCACCAA
This sequence comes from Sarcophaga carnaria, assembly GCA_958299815.1. Classification (NCBI taxonomy): domain Eukaryota; kingdom Metazoa; phylum Arthropoda; class Insecta; order Diptera; family Sarcophagidae; genus Sarcophaga; species Sarcophaga carnaria. The sequence goes on along the minus strand of OY283153.1, from coordinate 4,234,962 downwards.
TGGCTTCACGAATGTTGTCCTTTAAAGCGTCAATTGTCTCTGGCTTCTCGGCGTAACACTTATCATTGACGGCACCCAAAAAAAATAATAGTCCAACGGTGTCAAATCGCAGCTCCGAGGTAGCCAAACGACATCAGCTTTGCGGCTGATAATGCGATCTTCAAAAACAGGGCGCAAAACATCGAGTGTAGCTTCGGCTGTGTGGCACTTAGCGCCGTTGTTGAAACCAAATGTTTCCAATATCCCCCTCTTCAATTTTTGTGAACAAAAATACGTTCAACATGGCCTCTCCTTGCCCATTTTCGAAGAAAAATGGCCCAATTATGCCTCTGGACTAAAATCCGCACCAAACAGTGACTCGTCTTGGGTGCGTCGGTTTTGCAATGTATGCGTGCGCGTAATATTCTCGGGTGTACGCACTGTTTTTGTTTTGTTTTCACGCTTGGTTTATCGATGAGGATGCCAGTTTCTTTCACTTTTTTCACAAGATAACGAACATACGGAGTTGACGGTGCTTCTCTTCTTCCAAAATCCATACGCAATTTTCGCACACATTCTGCAGCATTACCGTGATTTTCAAAGTAATGTCGCAATATTTCCCAGCGCTGTTTAAGCGTATACACAACCATATTCGTTCAGCGGAAGGATAAAACTAATTATCTGTCAAATCAGACATGAGCTAAGAGTTACCATTCACGAAATAAGCACCAGTTGAAAAAAAAAACGTTAGATGGCGGACCCGATATGTTCCATCCGTTTAGTTTCGTTCTTCAGTTGTCTTCTTTATGTATGAACCGTCCTTCCATTTCTTAATTGACAGTTCCAGGCCTAACGATTCAATGTTCTACGGAGATATCAGACAATATAGTGCCGACATTCTCTGATGCAGGGTCCTGTCCATATATTAATATGGCCTTAACATTTCTATAGAAAATTCGAATTTTAGTTTCGGTGAAGTGGTTATGTTTTATCCTTCCGAGTGGTGTTGTTATGATGTTAAAAACTCTCTTTCTTTAATTTATCAACAGCGTTTTCATTTTACCTTCTAATTCTATTTTGACATTTGCAAGGTCTTTCTGTCTTACATGTCTGTCATGTCTGTCTTACAGTTTAAGATGTCATAAATGAAATATAAACTCTTGATTTTCAACGAACGATTTTCATTTTTAATGTGATATTTTTAATTTTCTTTTTTTTTCAATAATTTAATCAATTTTTTTATTTGAGTGAAAATAAGAAAAATTTAAATTTCTTTAAGAAAACTATTGTACAAACAATTATATTTATGTGCATAGTACATATAAGCATAAACGCATAAATAAAGTCATTTAGTAGTGTGTTCAAAAAAACTCTTCCCCTGTCTTACCATATCATCTGTTTTCTTCACGTATTTTCCATGCAATATTCTTCTTTTTTTTCTTTGATTTCAATTTGATTTTATTTTCTTTCTTTTTTTTTGCATTATCTACGTACACTTTGGAAAGCTGATTTTATTTTTTCATTACGGTTTCGCTTCTATTACTTTTGCATATTTTAGAATTTCACATTCAAGCCTAACAATCTGTCTGACGACTACCAACTGCAATATTTCCAGTTCATTTAAACGTAAAATGCATCAAAAACTAAAAAGCAAAAAAAAATTATAAGAAAACTGTTGCATGCATGAGGCATCAACATGTTTAGTTTAGTTCAGTTTAATTCTGTTTTTTTTTTATTTTTCATTTTTTATGCATCAATATTTATGAAATTGGTTAAAATCAGTTTTTTTTCTTTTTCTGTCTGTTTTTCTTTTTTTTTTTAATTTAATTTAGTTAAACCCAATGCCAATTGGGTTAAATAAACCAAGTAAAATTGCGCATATTTAGAACACAATAAATAAATAATAATAATAAAAAAAAATTGTTTTAAAATGAGGGAGAAAATTATAAAAAAAAAAATATTTTCTCTTTTTCAAATAATTTCCAAAAAATTTCCGAGTTTTCAAGAGAAAGAAAATAAAGGCAACGTAGGGGAATTATGGTCACGATTTTTCAAAGATAATTAAACAAAATTCTTAAAGAAATCAAATATTTTTTCCATTTAAGCCTTTTTGTGCCTTTGTTTTGATTCATTAGTTCATTGGGTCGTCTCTTATAGCAGATCCGTCTGTCTTTGACTAGAAGAAACCCTCTCTTTGGACAAGTATTAGGTGTAGTGGTGAAAACCTTTGTACCGATTAAGTCCCACAATTTTTCAAGAGATCGTGCCGTCTGATACGTTTGTTGTTGATGTTATGATCTTCATAAAATCGAAAACCATGCTAAAATTTGTTTGCCTTCTCTTTGTTTTGACGCATGATTACACTTTAACCATGATCCCCAAGGATCCTACCTAACCATATGAAATGAAACTAAGTATAAGTAGTAGTATCCAAATGTTCTGCAGATTGATGAGTTCATCAAGAGTGATTCCACACCTAGTCCAAGTTTGCAACGTCATTCAATAGAAGTGCTTATGCTTAAGCTTTTTGTGATAGACAGATTCTTAGATTCTAAGATTCTGTTCTTCCGTTCCAAACGCCTTTTGTCAATTCACATCATATAAAAAAACACTACTAGTGCCTTTCTTTTATGCATTAACTCAATTTATGCAGTAACTCAATATATTGACATCATCATAGCGTTCATCCGCGATGGATTGTAATGAAATCGTATGGAGTAGGAAGATCAATTCAATTTACGACATCTTTTTCACGTCACATTAATGTTCAATCTTTAGGTGAAAATTCTGTCTTCACTTGTCTTGACATCTGCAAGAGGTGTAAAGGCGAAGAAGAGTGAAAATATTTCTTCACTTATAGGATACATGCCCAGTGTTATGTCGCTCTGGAGAAGGAATCACCTTCGCTTCATCCACTAAGCAGTTGTTTTCACTGTTCTATTGAGGACATCTTAATCCTTTCATTAGCGAATCCGAATGGTTCTTTGGCTAGGCGAAATAAAACACAACAATTGGCACAACAATTGATTATTTGCAGCGATAATTGAATTCTATCATATACCTCTGCACTGCTGCAAAATTTCTGTATCGAATTCTCTATCAGTTAATCAAGATATAGTGGATTTTCGTATTTCTAATCAAACGCCTGCAGCTGGCTTGTCATAAAAATTAGTTTTCAATTTAAAAAAAATCATTTCAACTAAATGACACAATTATTCCAACAAATGTTGGTGGTTTGGTGGTCTAAATACTGTTTATGATTCTGTCGATTACATAAAAATCTTAATGAAAAATGAAAGAAAAAAATGTAATTCATAAATAAATATTTGCAGCAGGAAAGATAATAAAAAACAGAAGAAAAGAAAGAAAAAAAATACTAACAAAACCAGTGAAATGATTGATTGTGATTGTAATTGTGGTAGATGGAGCGACCACAACTGCCACTGGCTATAACCACCAGCCATTATCTTCATGAAGAGAGCAACAGTATCAGTTTTAGACATCATACAACTTCGTACAACTGATATTATTTTGTGCTACACATTTTAACTGTTGTGCTACTGCTATTGCTGCTGCTGCTGCTGCTGTTGTTGCTGTTGCTGTTAATACCGGTCTCTTAATTTGGGTTACTGTTACATTTTTAACTACCGCAATCACAAGAGAGGAAAAGAGGGGAAAAACACGCATATACAATATCTTTATATTACACTTTATCGTATATATGCGATATGCGAGTATATAGTACACAAAGTATGCCTATCTTTAGTCTTTTTTAATAATAATTTCTAAAAAGTTGTTTAATTATTAATTTTCAATCGAGGAAAAAAAAAACAAAATATAAATAATTACTGTGTAGCAAAGTGTTATTAATAGTTGTAGAACCGCCTTGGATGCTATGAAAACGCTTAGTTTTTTAACTGATATATTTCAGTTAACACCTACTTTTTTTCAATGGGCATAACTGTTGAAAAGTTAACATAATTATTGGAAACGTAGAGGAGTAATCAATTTCACTTTTTTACTTCCTTTCTTTTCTCTTCCTTTCCAATGCCATTTTGGAAGACTGTCACAAAGCATTAATAAAATTCTTTGAGTAAAATGGAATGAGGAGAATCGCCGTAGTCTAGAAGGTAGTGTGTTGGCTTATTAGACGAAAAGCCAGGGTTCGAGCCCCAGGTCAAACAAGTCAAACAAAACGAAATATTGAAAAATATTTCTCTTAGAGGTTTCTGCCTAAAACTCTGAGAGCAAATAAAATTGCCATGAAAAGTTTCTCATAAATCTGTCGTTCGAAGTCGACTTTAGTGTGTAGGTCAGGCCCCTCATAGATAAAATTGACACACAAGATCATGGTGTGAGAAGCTAGGTCGTAATCCTGACAAAGTCGCCGTGGTGTAGTAGGTAGTGTGTTGGCTTACTATTCGTAAAGCCCGGGTTCGTATCCCAGGTCAGACATCAAAAATGAAATATGAAAAAAAATATTTCTTCGGCGACTTCCTCTCAGCAGATTTCTGGCAAAAACTCTGAGAGTAAAATAAACCTGCCATGAAAAAGTTTCTCAAAATTCTGTCGTTCGGAGTCGACGTTAAACTGTAGGTCCCGCCACCCACGTATAAAATTAACGCACACAACATGAGTGGTGTGAGAAGCTAGGCCGTAATCCTGACTGAAGGGTTGTAATGGCCAATTATGTATGTATGTATGTATGTAATCCTGACAAAAGGGTTGTAATGACCATTTATGTACATACTCGTATGTGTGGAATGGGGTTTGAGCCGTCTTACTATTTATAATTCCATGCTTAGTCACGTTCTAATGTAGAGAGAATATCTTGAATAGACTGTCGTGATATAAGAGCGGTGAATAATATCGCGTTCTTCCTTGGAAGTATTTGAAAATTTTGAATTTCTCTGGTAGATCGATACTAGGCCATGTGTAATAAATTCGTTGTTTTTGTGCACTCCAAAGGCGAACGGGCTATGAGCCCTGTCACCAGTCTTTATGGATATGACATCTACTCTGAGGGCCTACAAATTTCTGAGTTAATCACATTATATAATTATAATCATTTTTCAAGCAACCTCTTTAGAATACATAAGACATTCATATCCCTGTACGTAATCTTTTCGCAACTAGGACATTGGGCATAGCCCTTATGTAACTACATTCGATCGCTGTAGCCACTTACTGAGCATAGACTGAGGCTATGTTGGCCAATGTAGGCGTTCGAGAGCATTAAGCTTGTTGGGTATTTCGAGTATTTGGCAGATATTCATTAAATGGTTTCTCAAAGACCATTGTTAGCGTGATCCATTGCAGTTAATTCCACTAACACGGTTCCGAATTTTATTTTGTTTGCATTTCTCAAGTCTAATAGCCTAGAAAACGCAGTCATTAGTAATTATGAATTAGAAATTAATTTCTCTATCATTTGAGGACTTCTTTTTTCAGCTGTACGCGTATTTGTTTTTCAATTTGTTTGGTTTTTTTTGTTCTCTTTATAAAAATAGTCATAAAAAAGTAATTATTTGTATTTAAAAATATTATTAAAAACACTTTCTATGATGAAAATAAACAAATTTCGTTTTTATGTATGTATCTGCGTTGTTAGTAACATAATTATACGGATTCCAATCACAGCTTTAATAATAATGAGTAATAAAATGAAAAATAAAAACAAAAAGCCACAGTAATAAGGCAAGAAGAAAATGAAAAAGAAGATCTTACATTGTAAATGCGGATGTACGAGGTACGCATTTAATTTTTGGCTGGCATTATGAAAGAATATCAGTATAATGATCATTATAATGCCTGTACAGACTGGCATGGCCTGGTCTGGTCTGGTCAGGTCTGTCCTGCTGTTGTTGTTGATGTTTTATGGCTTGAATTGCATTGTATGTTGAACAATTGGTAGTTGTCTTAGCAGCAGCAAATGCAGAGACAAAAGTAAGAAGTCTTGGCCAAAAGAAACTTTAAATTGAAATTTTCAGTGAAAGTTTAGTTTTGTTTTCATCTTTTTTTATAATTAAATTTCAGTTGCTGGTTTTTTTTCTTCTTTACAGTTTTTGCCAAAAGCCAACGAATGACGTCATAAAGTCCCCATAAAAGAAAGTTTTTTTTTCATTCCAGTTGATCGTGCGTTTAGTTTTATTTGTCTGACTGTGTGTACTTAAGTTATTAGTTAGTACATGTTGGTACTTATTTTTGTGGCTTAATGGCTTAACGTTTTAACAAATTGTTTATTGAATAGTACGTGGTTTAAACAAATAATTGGTCAACTCTATTCCCATCATCAACATATAATTGTTGTAATAATAATAAACGAAGAAAAAAAAACAAGAAAAATTATTGTTTAAAAATGTTTAAAGGAAAGTGGAAATGAAAGAAACCAAAAAAACGATTGGAATGTCTGTCTGGCCTTAATGTTGACCAAAAATATTTGAAAATTAAATATTAAAATTGTAAATGATCTTTAATTTTTTTCATTTTTCTTAAGGCTTTATTTAAGTCATCGCCATCATTAGTGGAGATCATTAAACTTCATAGAAAAAAGAATCTTATTTTCAAAATAGAAAGATTTTCGAAATGATAATCTAAGTATAGATAAGTATCTCTGATCGCAAATATATGATTTGATACTAAAAAAACTTTGCGTATTTGATGAAATCGAGCACTCATTCCCAATTGAGAATCTCCATATGGTCTGAACAAGAGCAATTACCGCCCATTCTGTGGTAGACCAGAAATTTATTTCAATAGAAGAGTGTAAAAATCGTCTCTGCCAGTTTTTTTTTCTAAGAGGCACGATGATTTCAAGGAGAGCGAAACAGAATAGCGAAACTAGGAATTGAAAAACGAAGTAAAAAAAATAATAGGGTTTCGTTTTCATTACAATAAATATAAATCAAAATAACATAAAAAAGTAAACCTCACTGTCATTTTGATGTGTGAGAATAGAAAACAACTTTCACGCAATTGATAGAACTGAAACGGAAATAAACTGAATATTTTTATTGGAAAAGACTTAAAGAACACTGCTTTACAATGAAACTGCAATTAAAATATGTGTCAGACTATGCCCTTGCTTAAATCACTGGATTATGTATGCCCAACACTATGTTAAATGGGATAAAAGGCGATGACACTTGCATTAATGACAAAACGTTTAAAAGTTTCATATGTTTCCTATTTTATTCTTCAGCTAAAATATTATTTAAATCAACAACAACAAACAGCCCCAAAGCACGTTAACGACCTTTTGGGCACTTTTCCACAGTTAGTGAGTGAATCCCTGAGACAAACAATATTTTCGTTTTTTTATGGTTTTTTTTTGTCAAACAGTGAAAGTAAAATCGTAAAAACAGAAGAATATAAGAAATACAAAAAAAGAATATGTATGTTAACAACAAGTACTTGTTGTTTAAATACTTGGGAGCTATGTACAGATATTTTTATTCTCAGGCACTCGTATACCATCATAATAAACGTGCTTGTCATAAACAATAACTCGCAGTCAATAATATGAAGAAACATAACATATCACACACAGCACAGTGGGATAATAAGGAAAAATTCTTACGGAGCTTTTGTGAAACAATACATAGATTTGTTGAACAATAATAAGTCGCTAAAGAATATTTACTAGTTTTGTAATCATTTAATAAGCAATCGTTTATGATTGTATAGTTTTATTGAAGAGATGGAGAGAGAGAATATTTGCATCCCATAAGGAACACGTCATACCGCACACTTCAGTATCTAGTTACTTGCCAGAAGATGTGTGAATCTTTGTTAGGAGGTTCTTCTGTCCCATAAGGAACACGTCATACCACACACATACACTTCAGTATCTAGTTACTTGCCAGAAGATGTGTGAATCTTTGTTAGGAGGTTCTTCTGCATTCAATTTGTAGTTCGCATACAAATTCGGTGAATGCAGCACCTTGTTGGTACAAGGGTACAATACCTTAGGTACAAAGGAGGATACTACTATGTTCAGGCATGCACTTTTATTGAGTCAATATTCGGTTTATTGATTACAATATTTTAAGTGTTTAGACATTACAATATACGCAGTTCAGCTGCTTATTCAATATTCATTTGATAGCTGGTAAACAAAACAGCTGGTTGTTTCAGCAACATTGTTTTTGTTTTGTTCGTTGTTTTTTGTTTTGTTTTTTTGTTCTGTTTTTTATGTTTGTCAACTCAAATATCAATAGAAAGTGTTCGGAAAATTGTAATATGCTTACTGAACGTACTTATGAAAGTGCTGTATTTCAAGTTATAATCAATATTATAACAATTTATGAATTTATTGAGCAATAATTAATTGCGATTTACTCAATATAAGTGCATGCCTGAACATAACTTAATCACATGGTCTTATGCCTTATCGGCATACACCCAAGTTAGTTCAACGCCCACCAAATGAGTGATATTAACCACATAAATTCATTGATCAGGCTGATCTCGCATCTATTGACATTAGACAGGTCTTTCTAATTAGTTCGAAGGTAATTTAGCTCTTATGAATATATGTAACTGGATGGATGCTGCTGCATCTAGTGCCCATCTCGTGAATTCCTTTTTAAAATTTATTTATATGTATATATCTGATCTCCGACGTATTTATATATGTATGCCAGTAACTACCAAATCGAAAGAATGCATAATTTGGCATCTAAGTCGTAAACAATAATTCAAGTGTCAACAATTAATAGAGTTTAGCGCTGAAAACATTTTTGCTGATGAACGTGTGGTTTGTTAGATACTGAATCGATTCTTATAATAACTGAAGAAAGTTTTCATTGTTTTCTATACCATCTGATAATTTTGTTGAATACCTTTTATTAAAAAAATATATGCAGAAAAATGTCACAAAACTAACTAACTTGACTAACATATTTTCTAAGCCGGTATTAAAAAGGAAAAATTAAAATACAAAATTATTAAAACGTGAGGACCATTTAAATTGAAAGAATAAATAATTTCTTTGTACACGTACATACATATGTGCTCATAGCTAAAGTGTAACACAACCTGGAAAAAACTGTTGGTTGGTAATTTAAATTTAATACAAGTTTTGTTTTGGTTTCTTCTTTTATCTTTGCATTTCTGGTTTAATTTCAAAATTTTTTTTCCTACATATTCTAAATTTTTTTCCTGTTTTTTTTTTAAGAGATTCAGTTAACCATGCAAATGTTATTTTTTCCAAGTATTTCATATATTTTATATATAATTTTTTATTTTTTTTTTTTAATACGAAGGTAGTTTCACAAATCAGGCTTGATAGTGTTTATTCATATAAATTTTTAACTACACAATTTTCATATTTGTGTCATACTGACAACGACAGCAACAGCAACAACAACAGCAACACTAACAAATTACACAAAATAAACATCAATAATAACAGCAACAACAGCAATGTAGCTGCCTGCCATCATGATAATCGTCAAGAGAAAAGAAATTCTTCCACAATAAACTTGAATTACTGGCAGTAGTTTTATAAAAATTCTTCTTTCTTTTTGGTTGTAATTTTTATCATAAAAGTTTATTATTTTAATATTCACATGCTACATGGCTGGAGAAACACTTACTCTAACCAGCGACGAGTTTATTGCATATCATACCTGTCGTCGTATTTCAATTTAATTTACACCCATATTTATGTATGTACATATGTATGCATGAGAGTGTTTGTTTGTTGCCAATGGTGATCTTTAACTTGTTACCAATTTTTTTTTCAAGCTTATAACTGCCAATAGCATTGGCTAGTAGTGAGTAGTGGCTCTATACGCAGCTGTCATTGTGTCAGTGACAGTGACAGCTGGAGAAAAATAAAACTTTAATTTACATAAACAATTTGTTTAAATGAATAATCGAACATTTGCTTATGACTTCAGTAATATTTTCCATTTTTATGCTCTTTGATAAACAAACTACAGGCCATACATTAAATATTAATCACTTGCCTCAATGGTACTTTCATTCATCGCTACAATGAAAATCTTTGATATACAAATTAAATAAACAATAATTCAATAGTTTGTTGTGAGTTTTGTTGAAAAGTTTTTGAATTATTCAACACTTTCTTTTTCCTTTCTTGTATTGAAATTGGATTTTTCGATAGTGTATGAAAGCATAACATATATCAGTTGCGATTGCATAATTTTAGCCACTGTAGTATGTATTATGATTTATATTAATAATCCATAAATACAATATTTAAAATTTAAATAAGCCACTACAATAAAAGTAAAAGTTATTTTATTATTTAAGTTTTTTTCTCCACACAAGTTCTTCTGTTTATGGATTTACAAAAGAGCACAACTAAATAATTTCAATGAAGGGTTCAAGTCGTGAATCACCTTTTAATTTTAATTTAATTTTGTAATATAATTCCAAACAAAAAAAAAAAAGAAAGTTATTGCTGATTACGAAAAGCTGTATGGTACCCTACATTTAAACGTATGATACAATTCGTTGTTTGCGAATTAATAACACCATACTAGCTAGTAATAAGTAAAAGTTGCTGCAATGTTCCGCTTGGAACATTGGCTATCGAAGTTGATGTTTTCAAGTTTTTTTGTCTTCCTTGCATTCTTCCTTTAAATTTTAATTTAAGAAATGCATAGTTTTCTGCGTGTTGCATAATGCAAAAAATACTAACAACACTTGGCAATGCCAGGAATTTCTCGAGGCGTTCCCCCAATAACATTGCATTTTCTTTAGTGAGACTATTTTTTATTTTATTTTTTCTATTTTGTTTAGTGAGACTACTCGCAAAGTCAATGCCTCAGCTACATTATGCATTCTTGAAAAGACATAAGAAAGCTATTGATTCGGTTCACCCACCAACTTTTCCATCTTTGTGAAAACACTTGCTTAATATGAATAAGCTGTTAACACTTAGAAGATACGCAACAGCCTTTATATGCAAAAAAGTATTGCAAATTGGTTCATGGAGAATTGCATCATGAGTTCTTACCAGAAGGCTAGATGGGAACTAAGGAATATTATCTTAAACTAATGATTTGTTTGCAAACAGAAATACGAACATTACATCTGGAATTATCTGAAAAGTAATACTACGAGCATGTTTCAATTATCATATCGTGGATCTCATGTAGAAAGGCCCTAACTCACATTTTTTTCGAAATTGTTTTTTTTGTGATTCCAATGTGTATTTGTGTTAAATCAGTTTCGAAAAAAAATTCAGTTAGGGCCTTTCTACATGAGACCAACGATATGCAGGAGTTAAAAACTTGATAGTTCAAAAATTTCAATTTTGCTGAATTTTTAAAGGCAGGGGAATGACATAGAATGTGTTCCATCGTTATTATGTCTTCATCACATGCCCTACATTAATCATTTCCTACAAGTTTTCACAAAAGACGTCTTGTTCACCTCACCACGATCGCCATAGAATATCTTAGTTATTCTTCCTTTTGTATCATTAATCCACAACAGTCGATGTAACGTTTCCTTCCACTTTCTCAGCTTGACAAAAGCATTAACTTTTCTGCTTCACAAATAAATAAAAAAATTTACTTTAAAAAAATTGCAAATCATTATGGTTTAGAAATGATTGACAAGTGAAAAAAAACGCACACAGCTGAACAAATTGCAAGAACAAGTAAAACAAACACCGGATCCGGATGAATATAAATAAAAAAATCTCTTTCAGATTGATTGATGGTGGTGGTCTAGTTAGTTATTAAAAGAAACTACATTTACAAAATTCAATTAAACAACGAAAAAGGAAGAGAAGAACCACCTTTTTAGTAACATTTTGTCACCTTTTTGTATGGCTTTGTTTTGCACAGTTTAGAAAATTTAATGCCAGATTAACTTCTTTTTCTAGCTTTTACTCTCTTTATGTTTATAACTCACACATGTACATACTATTATATACATTCATTTAATGTATTACAAAAAAAAAATCACAATTACTGTTATTTTTATTAAAACAACTCTCTTTATGACACATTAAAATATTTATGAATGAGTAAATGAACACAATAATTGTACTCTTTTTACCTACATATGTAAACAAACAAAAATGCAACAACAATTATAACTAAATAATATAACAACAATTAAAAACCAGAGAGAGAGAAAAAAGTAAAAATTCTAAAGACGTTTGGTGTTTGTGTTTGAGAACAATACATTGCTTCTTCTTCTGTTTTTATTAATTTTTTCATATTTTTTTTTTGGTTGTGGTTTTATTGTCATTTTCCTCTCTAAACTTAATAATAGTGAGGCAGGCATACATTGTTGCCTTGAGTTGACTTGACTTGTCTTGAATTTATGTTTGTGTTACAATTAAAGCATTTAACAAAAAAAAAACTATATTTTATAGCACTTCTTTTAAATTAACAATAAAAATTGTTAACAATTATCACAATAAACCATTGTATGGTATGGTATTTTGTAAAAGTACCATTATTTTGTAAAGTGAAATTTTTTTAGATATTATTGGTCTAATAAAGAAAAAGAAATTTTATAATAATGTTAGCAAATTAAAAAAGAAAAAAAAAACAATAGCGAGTAAAAATGTTATTACCGTTTAAGTGCGAATATATGATACCCTTCACCATAATGTACACTTTTTAAGAGATATTTTACAAATTGGCAGAATTCAATTATGCTTCGGATATGGGATATAAATTTCATTTTAATATGTTTTCATTGCATTTACGTACATAATACATAATTGGCCATTACAATCCTTCAGTCAAGATTACGGCCTAGCTTCTCACACCACTCATGCTTTATGTGCTAATTTTATACATGAGTGGCAGGACCTACAGTCGACTCTGAACGACAGATTTTTGAGAAACTTTTCATGGCAATTTTATTTTTATTTGCTCTCAGAGGTTTTGCCAGAAATCTACTGAGAGGAAGTCGCCGAATAAATATTTTTTTCGCATTTCATTTTGATGTCTGACCTGGGGTTTGAACCGTGGCCCTACGTCTAATAAGGCAACTCGCTAGTAGGTACGACGACTTCAAAATTTTTTTCAATTTTTTTTTCATTGTATTTGGCTGTATTAAGAAGCGTTTTTAAAATGGAATCATTCATAGAAAATTTGTCCGAGGTCTGCTTTTAAGTAATTTGTTTCTTTTAAGCATTTTTGGTTAATCATTTTAGCCGATTTTGGCTAAATTCCAAACTGTTGTAAAAATTCCAAAGAATTAATTTTGCTTTTCATTAAAATTTTTTACATATAACAACTGGTATCAAGCAGGTGGTGAAGTGTAGTGGTTAAAAGAGTTCGTTCCATTCGTAGTTTAACCCCTGGAGAAGACGAACAATTTTCGTTTTGTTTTTCGAGTAACAAAAAAATAAAAAAATTAAAAAGTTTCAGTTTTTTTGCAAATAATCCATGGAAATGCCGAAGTCTAGTAGCTTGTGTGTTGGTTTATTAGACGAGAGATCGTGGTTTGATCCTTAGCTCAAAGAGCTCATACAGAATGAAATATGAAAAAAAAAATATTTTTCGGCAACTTCCTCTCACCACTAAACCTGTGAGATTAAATAAAACTGCATTCAACATTATTTTCATGATAATATTTATGCTCTATTCTTTATATACCGATATAAAAGCTTAATAGTCAAGTAAAGGAAAACTTTATATTAAAAGCAAAAAAAGAAAGAAAATAAAATAAAAATAAAATCAATTCGATTACGTATTTGCTTGCTGTCGAAATAGAATAAAATGAATGAAACAGACAAAGTTAAAGTAGGAAAAAAAAAATTCCCCCTTTTCCTGTTTTTTCCCCCATTTCTTATTTTCTACATGGCAAACAATTCCTATAACTTTCCTTTAGAAAAAGACTCACTTTCTAAGGTTGTTTAAATTCATTTTCACAAAATGAAACGCTGACTTCTTTCTTTTCTTCTATTTTCTTTGATGTTTTTCTTTCTGTCTTTCTTTTCGTAAAATCTCTCAAACAAAAGGAATTGCACATACAAGTTTTAGAATCAAAAGTGTAACATGGCATATTTTTTATTTATTTTCTTTAATAACACAAAAAAAAATTGTTGACAAAATAAATAAAAAAAATTGGAAAAAAGAATTAAAAAAACAAAATGAACATAAAAAAGCATAAAAAGCAGTAATAGAAATAGAAAAGACCTACTTGTTACCAATTGCCAACAATTGTTGGCTGTAAGGTAAGACAACACAAGTGTGTAAATGTTGTTTTATTCAGCTTTTATTGGCAACAGTTTGTATTGGCTGTTGTTTGTGTTTAAAACCGAAAGAAGTATCTGTGTCTGCCTTACGGTGAGTGTTGCTCAAGTAAAAATCTTGACTTTGGTTTTTCTTCTTTCTTAAATGCCATTGTAAAACATGTACAACAAGCAACGACGACGACAACGACGGCGGCGACAAGTATACAGCAATATATTGTGCAAATTGTTTATTTACGAGTAAATTGTTTTATTTGATTTTTTTTTAATATTTCTTCTTTTTTTTGTTTAGCACTCAGTGTCATTGTTGTCCTCATTGATGGCTTTAGCCAGTTAGTGGCAAAAACAATAACATACAGTAGTGAAAGCTTTTTTTGTCTTGTATGTGCATTTTGTAAAAATTTAACTTTTTTTTATAGAAAATATAAAAAAAGATTTTTAATATTTCAAGCTCATGTATCGTTTGCGTAAGTGGCAAAGTGCTAAAGCAAAAAAAAAAAATAATGATTGCATTAATTTGATGAAAGTATGTCTATGCAGCAAGGATTTTCAAAAGGATTTTGCTTGTTTCAACACAATTTAAAAAAAAATTCAAAAGCAATTTGTCGATTTTATGTCGAGATTTAGTATGAAAGGCTTTATAGTTCCTGACGTTCAAAATTCAATTCGAAATGAATAAAATCTGCAGCAATGAATAGTTCAAGTATTGGTTATTCAGTAGGTTAGGTTAGGTTAGGTTAGAGGACGTGTACTTGTCAATTAAGACAAGTACAGTACCCGGAGGTCGAATTGACCCATTGTACAACGTCCTAGTTTCTCATGCCACTTATGTTGTGTGTGTTAATTTTATACATGAGTGGTGGGACCTGCAGTTTAAAGTCGATTCCGAACGACAGATTTTTATTTATTGAGAAACTTTTCATGGCAATTTTTATTTACTCTCAGAGTTTTTGCCAGAAACCTACTGAGAGGAAGCCGCCGAAAAATTACTTTTTGTATTTTGTCTTGATGTCTGGCCTGGGGCTCGAATCCAGGCTTTTGCGTCTAATAAGCCAACACTCTACCTACTAGACTACGGCGACTTCTTCTTTCTCTCAACAACATATTTTTTCAACATTCAACACAACGATTCAAATCCTTATCTTTTATCAAAAGAAAAACAATGTTTTCTGTACATCCTGAATGTAATTTCAAAGGACACAGTCCTGTTTCAATGACTGTTTTACATTACAATCGTTTTTTTTTCTATTTTTAAAACTCCTAATAAAGATTTTTGGAAACTTTTTGCAATTTGGTTAAAATAGGTGTAATTTTTTAGGGTCTATTACCAGAGTATTGTTAAAATATTATCCTCAAGTTATCCTTTACAGATAAGATGTAATTTTCTAATTTATTTTTGCCTCAAATAATACTGTTAAGGTTTCATCACATCATCGTTAGCTTACAACACATGGAAAGGACTCAATAATGTCCTTGTTTCTACAAAATTTACTGTATGCTTCAACAAGGAAAAATACTTTTTTTTTAAATTTCTTTACAATATTTTCCACTGTAAACTTGGAAATATTGAAAAGGATTTCTAATTTTGTTTCTATTAAGTTAACAATTCAAAAAAATATAAAATTTTTTCACAATTTATTTCAATTTTCTCATGTTACTTACCCCCCACAATGGGTTTAAATCCATGCGTTAGATTTGCTAAAGCGGCAATTATAACTAAAGTGGTTGCAACAAGTTGAAACCAATGTATGGCAAACGATGAAGACGTTGATGATGATGATGTCAGTGAAGATCGCTTTAACAGCGATCTGTTTCTGGATTTAAAAGTCATTTTTATAGACGTTTTATTTTTATTATTATTTTCTTATTATTATTATTAAAAAATATATGATAATCGTATTATTTATTTACGGTAGTTTATTTGGCATTAAAATTTTATTAGAATTTTACAAATTAAACTGAAAAACAAAATAAACCGTTTAATGGCTGGTTGTTGTTGTCGCTTATATTGTACTTTTTACTGGGAAAAACAAAAGACTTAAGCAACAAACTTGTTTTGTTTCATGCTTCTTTGCAAATTATTTATTTTTCTTTTTTCGTTTTTCGTTTTTATTATTATTGTTGTTGTATCTATGTTTTTTTCTATTGTTATTGTTATTGTTGTAATATTATATTTTACGCACAATTATTATTATTTGCTTGTAGTTGTTATTGTTATTGGTATTGCCGTATTTGTAAGAACGTTGCATTGCAGTTTTTTTTTGTTCTCTATTTTATTTGCTTTTCATAGCCATTGATTTATGTTAGACACGAAGAGAGATAGATACACGTAGAAATTCTTTAAATAAAAATAAAAATAATAAAAAAAAATAAAAATAATTATAATTAGTTTTCTTTTTCCATTCGTATTCTGTTTTAGATTCTGTTTTTGTTCTTGAAAAAAATAGAAATAAAACTGCCACTTTTTTAACCGATATTATTATACTTGTTGTTGTTGTATTTGTTGTAATTGACTTGCTTTTAAGATCAAGAAAGTAAAATAAAAAGAAAAATCGTTTATTTTCTTTTTGGGGAAAAAACACTCGCGTTTAAAGATTGATTGTTAAATAATTAAAATTGAAGCGGCACTTTAAAAGCGGTGCTTAAAAACTTAACAAAGTTAAGCTTTTTAAATTTAGTTTGTAATCAAATTTAGGCCCGTGTTAAACTACTGTAAGCTCGAGAAGTATGCACTACACTGAAAGAGTGACTTAAGTAGCATTGAATGTCACAAACCACCTTAAATATGAAACCGTCGTGCTGTTTTAATTTACATACACCTGCTGAGACTGTTTATATTTTTTCTTTTCGTTGTTGAGCACGGTAGTGCAAAAAAAAAGTGTTAAAAACGTATTTCTACTTTAATTTCTATCGTATAGACGCGTACGTGTGTGTCTAAGACAACCGTTCGTTAAACGCTTTAAATGTCTGGGAGCTGAGAGACGTCCGATCGCTTGGACGTTACAGTAAGAAATGTTCAAGTGTTGACCAAGTTAGTGAAAAAAAATTCTTGTCTTTATAAATAAAGATAACGGACTTCGAATTTATGCTGAAGACAAACTTTCACTTTAGCAAAGAGCATAAAACTATGGCGGGCTATAACGCTGTATTAGTACAGCAAGTGGTGGTAGTGGTATTAACATTTCATTTAAAGAGCCATCAGTTGAGCCATACAGACGTTTAGTGAGTTAGCACAACAAGCAGCCCAACAACAAGTAGTAAGCCAGTTAAGCAAAAGCTTACTGTGTATTTAGAGAGTAATTACTGAGTAAAACCGGGTATTTTATTGTTGTTGTTGTCTGTCTTATAATCAATGAATTTGTTTTTCTTCTTTTTTTTTGGCAAAAGCGCTCTTTTAACTGCAGCTTCATTCACAACAAGAACCCCTATATTTATTTATTTATTATTTTTTTATTTTAAAGTGGCCGTTTTTTTTGTTTTTTCTTTTCGTATCATTTACTAGAATCTGCTGTTAAATGCAATTTTGTTTCTCATATTCTCTATAATTTTCTTTAAATTGTTGCATCAACATTTACGAGTATTTTTTTCTTTATTCTTATATTTTATGCTACTCCACCGTTATTACAATACTTTACAGCTGCTGCTTTAAACTTAAAAACTATGAACAAAAAACAAAAACAAAAGCACAAATGAAATCAAGACGTTCGCGCGTTACCATTCAAATAAAACACGTCCGTTACGTTTGATATCTCTATAACGACTGAATCTCTTATTGTATGGGCTGTCCATATATTTTTACTCAATCATTTCTTTTCATTTCACACTAACAAAAAAAAAAACAAAAAAACAAAAAGAAAGAAAGAAAAGAAATCAAAACTCTGAAACATATATACATTGTATGTACATACATACATAAGAAATGTTATATTGACATTGATGTTGCTCTGCTTTACTCTGCTCACTGTTATTTAACAGTGTTTACCACTGTTAGTACAAAGTTTAATTTTATTTTTGTTTTGTTTTGTTTTTCTTCGCAATCAAGATAAAGCTGATAATGAAGTTTTAAGTGGTAATTCTTGCTTCAAATTTCTTTTCATTTCATTGTCATTATAAAAGCGTTGTGTGCACAGACATAGAGTGAGAAGATACAGGTGAATACTGTAGATGCGGCTTCAGATAATGTATTTATTTATGTAATGCCTGCCAGATAATCATCTTTTTCTCAGTTTATTTTCAATGACCATTTGATGGACATTAGCGATAGGAGGGCATAAGTACATACGTATGTATGTATGTAAGCATATCAACAATTTTTCAAATGTAATTGAATTAAAGTGTATAAATGTTATACGAATGTAATCTTTTTCTCTAAATATTACAAAGTTGAAGTTTTTTAATTTACAAGTGTTGTCAATATGTCCTCTTCTCTAGTAAGAAAGTATATTTAGCATTCATTGTTGCCTTTTTAAAGATAATATCACTACGTTCAACTAAGGGAAACGCTCTTATATAATTCACAAAATACTAGCCGAATCGATTTTCACAAGCTTCTATTTAGAAGGATATTTCAATTAATAAAATTATTCCACACAGACAGTTAAAGATGATACTGGCTTCATGCCAGGTGCAGACTATAAGATAGATGAGTTAATATGCATGAGATCTTCATATTCAAACTTTCAGAGATGCCGGATAGCCAATATGGTGTTAGTAGCCTTACATTGTCCTAAATAATTATAATTCTCGATATGTCCAAAGCAACTTACTGGTTTCGCTGCTAATAGACATGTAAAGGGTGATTTTTTAAGAGCTATAGGAAATTTTTTCAAAAAAACCCATAAAATTCAGAAAAATTCATGAAATCTTTATTTGAATCGATAGTACGGTCCATATAATTTAATGTTCGAAGATTATTTCATGCAAATGTTTACCGCGACTGCGCCTCAATTGGTCCATCCGCTTAGTCCAATTTTGGCATACCCTTTCCAACATTTCGGCAGGTATCTCACGAATAAATGCTTTAATGTTGTCTTCCAATGCGTCAATTGAAGCGGGATTGTCTGTATAGACATGAGCTTTAACATAGCCCCACAAAAAATAGTCTAAAGGCGTTAAATCGCACGATCTAGGCGACCAATTGACCGGTCCCGAACGTGAAATAAAATATTCACCGAACTCGCCTCTCAATAAGTCCATTGTTACGCGTGCTGTGTGGCATGTGGCACCGTCTTGTTGAAACCACATGTCATGCAAGTGATGGTTTAATGTCCAACAATGTAAATTTGGTGCGAAATTTAGTCACAATAGCCCGAATAGCCGCTTCAGTGGGTCGATTAAACTGACCATAAAATGGAAGAAGCGCGTGATGAAGTTTCTTAACAGAGCACGCATTTTGATAATAAAATTCAATGATTTGCAAGCGTTGTTCGTTTGTAAGACGATTCATGGTTAAATTATAGACCAAACTGAAGATGTTTGACTATGAAACAAAACACGAAACGTGCGTGAGCTGTTTAAACCAGTGTTGCCAAAAAGATAATAGCTAAAAAATCACCCGTTTCCATCCAATTTACTTTATTATCCAATACGTAGTCTAGTAGCTAATGTGCTGACGTATTGGATGAGGGACCGCGGTTCAAACCCCGGCTCAAACTTCTCGAACAGAACGAAATTTAAAAAAAATATTTCTTTGCGTGAATTCCTGTTAGCAGCCTTGTGGCAAAAACTCTGAGATTAAATAAAATTGCCACGATCATTTTCTGAAATCTGTCGTTAGGAACTTGTATTTAAACCCCTCCACTCATGGATAGCGTTAGAAGCTAGGTTGTAATCCGGACTAAGCCCAATGTAATGACCAATTAAGTCAGTAAGTATGTGTTCTATTTGGATCTTCTCTTTTTAACTTCTAATCCTTCTAATTTTCTGCCCATGCAAGTTATTGCCTTCTTACATTTCGAAGCTTCTCAATCGCTTAAAAATGATGACAAAAGTCCTCGAAAAAGGTGCTTGTGTTTCATTGTTTTATCAAAATAAGTAAACTTCTTCTGCATAATTGCATAATTCCTCTTCTTTTTCACATGTAAACTTTACTAGTTACTTTAATAGTTTATTTGCGTGTTATTTATTTTAACCACAACTGTAAATATAGTGATTTTCTTCAGATTATCGTGTATAATAACACATATGCACGGTGTTAAGTACTGAATACTGTACGAGTGTGCGTGCGTATAATACTTGTCTGTGAATTTATGGTAATAACTTCATAGGTACGGTAAGAAAGCATTAAAAATTTTAACTTTAAAGTTTCATTTGTTTATTTGAAGATACGTTAAGGTTTGCGATTAAAACTATTTTATTTCTCTAATATTTTATAATACTACAGGTATCATATGGTAAGAAGGGCTTAGCCATCGTAATTCAAATGAAATGTAATAAAGAATGAAATAAATTTTCACTTTCTTTTCACAAGAAAAATGTATTTATCTTGGCCATTATATTATATTTGAAGAGTGAAGGCAAAAGAAAAAAATCTCACGTAAATATTTGTGATAAGCACTTGTGGTAATAACTTGTCAACAGACTGTCATTACATGAGATTTACTTAGACTCTTCAGATGTTTAAAGTTGTAAGAAGACATCAAGAAGAAAGAAATGTTTTTTTTTCTTTTAATTTTGTTTTGTTTTAAAATAATAAAAAAGTGAGAGTGGTGTTTTAATATTAATTTTGTATTTCTGTTATTGTTGTTGTTGTCGTTTGTAATTACAGAGCCCACTGGCATAATAATTTTTGGTGTCTTCTGTTGTTATCTAAGAAGAAATACACTCGAAATCTGATTTGAATTACATTACGAATGCCATTTTATGTTTTTGATTATGTTTGTAAATGTGTTTCATTAAAAAAAAACACTTGCTAATGATGTTTGTTCGTGAGTTTCTTTCTTCTGTTGGGGGAAATGTACATATTTTATGGACATTTTTTAAATAGGCTTTTAGGCTTTAAGTTTTTAATTACATTGGGTTTTACGATTAAATTAAATCGAAAGCCTTAACATGCTTACGTTTTATTTGTTGTGAGATATGTATCTGCGTATGAGTGGGAAATTGTGTGCTTGTGTTTTAAGTCTTTTACTTTTTCATACTTAATGATGAGCCTTTATGAGTAAAAGACAAAGTTTTTTAAAGGTTTTTGTGTTTTAATTTGCTACAAAAGAATAAATTTACAGGCAAATGCTAAGGTATTGATCGATTATAGTAAAAGCCAATAAAGTGCTTTCAAAAGGATATGAGGATAACACATCTCAGTGAGTAATTGTGTGCTGAATAAATATCTATTTCGACCTTCTCTTTTTAACTTCTAATCCTTCTAATTTTCTGTCCACGCGATTTGTTGACTTCTTACATTTCGAAGCTTCTCAACCGCTTAAAATCCTTTCAAAAGGATATGAGGATTACCCCTCTCAGTGAGTAATTGTGTACAAAATGAACTTCTTGAATAGACTTGTGTTCGCTGCTATTAAATCTTTACACGTGTGGCTATTTTAAATGCTTTTAGTTATGCAGGCTTTGTACTCTTAGTGGTCACAGATCTCTGATATTTGATCATTTTAGTTTTAGAATACCAAAGTAATTTAGAAAAGTTTTGTCCAAATACACTCTTGCTAGATCCTGTATTTATTATTAATTCTTAACAACTTTGGTACTTGATAAACTGTTTAATGTTTTTCAATTCCCCAAGGTCGACTGGATTATGCGTTCTTACCTCAGGGATAACATTGTCTCAATTTGACCAACACAAAGATTTCGTACGTCCGATATATAGAGAACGAAGGCAGCATTACTGTGTAGGTCATATCTTTCTAAAAGTCTGAAACGTATTGCAAATGTTACTTTAAATGAAGATTACAAAGGAAGAGGGTATCACAGTGGATGTGTCAGGTGATCGGCAACCTTATAAATCAACAAACTACCATGGCGCATGTGTCTTAAGTCTTTTGTTTTTCCTATTCAATTTCAAGAACTTGAAAATACTTGACTTAAAGAATGCTTAGTTTTAATATGTTAGTTTTGTTTTAAGAAACAACAATACTCAGCACATAATCGATGACTTTCATGATCACTTTATTATGATATTTAGTAAATAGTTAATACAACTTTAAACCTTAATTCAATTTCACTTTTAACAACTTGTTGTTGCTGTTGTTAACTATTATTTTTGGTATTGTATTGTTTTGTTTCGTTTTTAAAAATTTTTTTTTGTATTTTTAGTTTAAATACAATATTTTCTCACTTAAAAATAAAATGAAAAAGTAAAAACGCTTAACAAGTGTGCAAAATGAAAGTAAATTTGTGTTTTTTTTTTTGACAAACCGAAACCAAATCGTTATTATCAACATCATTACCACATCAATTTAACTTAAACATGATCATCATCATCATCATGAGGCACATGTGAATGAAATGTTTGCACGAGTATAGTCTGTCTTCTTCACCACTGACTGGCTCATCTTTAGTGACAATTTAGAAAAAAAAAAAAAGAAAATAAGAAAAAAACTTAAAGAAAAACACAATGTTGGTTAAA
Organism: Sarcophaga carnaria; assembly: GCA_958299815.1. Lineage (NCBI taxonomy): Eukaryota > Metazoa > Arthropoda > Insecta > Diptera > Sarcophagidae > Sarcophaga > Sarcophaga carnaria. The sequence continues at coordinate 4,212,205 of OY283153.1, read as the reverse complement.
TAAATAAAAAGACAGGAGAAACAAACAAAAAAAAAAATCAAAAGCAATACAAATACATAATAAGTCATAAGGTGGCCATTTGTTGTGAACACCCCAACAATTGATCATTAATTAAAATGAAATAAAATAAAATAAAATAAAATAAAAAACAATAATAACGCGGTACTATTTGTAGTAGTAGACATTTAATTAGCGTGTAAATATAAAGGAAAAACTTAAACAAGACAATGCATATTTTAAACAACATTTCCGAAACACTAATGAGCTTCAAAAGTATTGTTTTGTTTTTCTTCTTTCTAAAAAGAAGAGAAAGGAAAGGAAAGAAATTTACAATCAAATATTTGTTAAAAAAATGTTTTTAACAAAAATATGTATAAAAAACATTAAATAATTTTAATTGTAAATAAATATTAAAAGAAAAGGAAAACACTGGCAACGAAAAAGAAAAAAACTTATTGTAAAAGTATTATGAATTATTTTACGCACTCAAAGTGAATTGTTAATAAAAGTTGCAAAAAATATGATACTTCATAAGGCATAATGGTCTACAAAGTAGAAGAATATTTACATAAAAGACGTTATACATGTTTTTATGTCACTAATATTGAAGATTGAGCGTCCAGTTCAATGAATGTCATGGTAATTCCATTCCATAGCAGCTCTGTTTGTATGGGATATTGATCTTTTTTTTTGATCGTTTTTATCGCGATCTCAACTGATTTATTCTGCTCCAAATAATTATAAAATGATGCGTGTTGCAATATGTAAAATAAATATTTAGTATTTAGTTTCATAATGCGACTTAATACCCTGTCTGTATTCAATCTATTGATCCCCATACTCTGAATAAAAATGACAGAAGATTTCACACTAGAATTCCTAGCGGGTGCTCTGACATTGTTTTTTCTGTGGATTCTGTGAGAACCTCTACCAGATGTTTCTAAGCTTGGGAATAAAGTAGGATGCAGAATTTCCAACGAAATGCTAAATATTAGGCTATTTCTTCGGTTGTATGTTTCAGGTCAAGGTAATGTCCACCAGTCAAGATGTGGAACTGATCATGAGCAAGAGTTCTCCGAACACTTGCATTTCTAGCCTCTTTAATAGTTAGGCAGAAATGAGATCAAATCTAAACTGGTTGAATCGATTCACGCGGCAATTTTGTGTCAATCTAATGTGGGTTTTGAAGTCGTCGTAGTCTAGTAGGTAGTGTGTTGGCTTATTAGACGTAAAGGCAGATTTCGAGCCCCAGGCCAGACGTCAAGACAAAATTCAAAAAGTTTTTCTTCGGTAACTTTCTCTCAGCTTATTTCTGGCAAAAACTCTGAGAGTAAATAAAATTGAAATGAAAAAGTTTCTCAAAAATTTGTCGTTCGGAGTCGACTTTAAACTGTAGGTACCACCACTCATATATAAAATTAACACACACAACATAAGTGGTGTGAGAAACTAGGACGTTGTACAATGGCTTAATTCGACCTCCGGGTACTGTACTTGTCTTAATTGACAAGTATACATCCTCTAACCTAACCTAACCTAACCTAATGCGAGTCACAGGTCGTAGGAATATCTCCGGCAATTGTGCAGCTAAGAAATTTGCTGGAGCTTGTACATTTCTACTAAATACTAATCCACATATCGACGCCTCCATTCTATAACGTTCTAAGTGTACTTAGAACGTTTTTAATATTCTTGCATTTTTAAATTCTACGTTCTCTAACTTAAATACTGTCAAAATTTGGTTAATATGCGCCGATCCGTTCCGAAGTTATAGGGAAAAATCTACATAGAATACACATATAGTCGTATGTCGCGTGAAAACTTTGAGAGCTCATAACTCAAAACACACTTTTTCGACTTAGAATGTTATAGAACGGAGGCGTCGATATGAGTATACATACATATGTATGTCTCCAATCTCTTTTAGGAGAAGGTATTTATTGGTCGATGACATATCCTGCTAATGATGCTATCGTTTTTAGATATCAGTTTGATCACAAAAATCCCTCATACTTTTAATGCACAGTGTGGATGCTTATTGTTAAGGCCAGTTAATCAGTACCTGTCATATAGTTGTTGGGCATCGTTTCATGTGATATCAGAATGGGCAGAACTTTGAATGAAAAGAGCTAGTTTCACTGTTCAAATTCTATTTATGTTTTGCTTAACGCTTAGTTTATTAAGACAGAACTAGAACAGTTTAGGTTAGGTTAGGTTAGATGACTTGTGAATTAAGACAAGTACAGTACCCGGAGGTAGAACTGACCCATTGTACAACGTCCTAGTTTCTCACACCACTTATGTTGTGTGTGTTATTTTATACATGGGTGGTGGGACCTGCAGTTTAAAGTCGACTCCGAACGACAGATTTTTTGAGAAACTTTTCATGGCAATTTTATTTACTCTCAGAGTTTTTGCCAGAAATCTGCTGAGAGGAAGTCGCCGAAAAATACTTTTTGTATTTTGTCTTTGATGCCTGGCCTGGGGCTTGAAACCTGGCTTTGCGTCTAATAAGCCAACACACTATCTACTGGACTACGGCGACTTCACAGTTTCATTATTTAGATATTCGATAGCCAAGGAATTTGGCACGGTTATGGAAGATGTCATATCCAGTTTAAATTCGAAAAATTATTTGTAACTCATCGTTTCATTCAGCAAATATAAGTCAATATTTTTCGGAAGACCATTATACTGCTATAAGTAGCTATAACACTCAAACAAACCAACAGATAGACTATTCTTTTTACTAACATTTCATTTTGAGTGTTTATTCCAAAATACACATCGAATTTAGGTTTATTTGGTTACTAATTTTAAACAGTTTTGCTTCCCTCATTACTGCAAAATGTGTTTACCAAACGCAATTAAAATTTTTTGCCTAAAAAAAATTGAAAAAATTAGTTTTTTAAAATAAATACGAATTTACTTTCATTTTCAGTTTCTTTTTACAAAACTTAGAGAAAAAGACGTAACGATCTAGATTTTATATTGAAGTGAATAGGCCTTTATGCTAAAAAAATTAATTTCATATGCAAACTTTTTATTTTAAATAGAAACAACACTTTTCAACGTTAGTTAAGATTCTTTGGCTTTACGTTTGAATGGTTGAAGCGGTTTTTAATCTAAACTGTTCAAACAGGTATCCGACTTCTAAGTTTCAGTAAAATGTAGCTGGTGAATCTGATATTGGACTTGATATGTTCACAGTTGGTGAACATTCAGACATATTGGATGTGGTATGTACAATCATTGTATGTACTATTCAGAATATGGGGGGCAATAAATGAAAAGTTAATCGAAAAGATTTAAATAATTGCATATGTACTCGTATGTCATATTACGCAAACTTCTCAATAAAAGCAAATTGAACTTTTCAGTCTTAACATTTTATTGTTTTGAAACCTAAATAAACAGTTATAGGCTTAAATGCTATTAAAACGTTTAACACTTTTCCATTAATTTGATATGCTTTTTTGCAGTCAACTAAACACTAAACACTAAACACACTAAACAATAAGCATTGAATGGGTTAACTTTTAAGGTTTTTAACTGTTAAAAATCCCATTTAAAATAGTTTAACAAAGAAAGAAATGCTGTTTAAAACAAAATAAAAACAAAAAAAAATTAAAAAAACAAATTTCAAACAATAAAATGATTACGATAATGATGATAAGGCGATTACGTTTTGTTATAACAAATAAAAGTTTAACAATAACTGACCACTTCATCTTTAAAGAGATGGGAGATGAGATGCCTTTCGAATTCCCTTTAATAGGTTTTCTTTTCGACTTTTTTCTTTCTTTCTTTCTTAACAGCCATAAAGCGACGGAAGTCTCAATACAAGAGCAAACGATTTGCTGCAACATAACAAACGTCTCGGAGACGTTTGTCTTCAGCAGAAAACAATTGAAATATTAAAAAAAAGTAAATAAAACGAAAGCCATAACGAAGTGAAATTGAAAGGGGCGTAGTTAACGAAATAATTAATGAAATGATGAATTGTTAAATAATTTAACAAATAATTCAAATTAAAAAAAATAAAAAAGTTCTTTTTATTTATTTATCCAATAATCCAATTGACCTTTGAAGGGGCAAGAATTAATTAATGAGGCGCTGTTAGAGTGGGACAGTCAGCAATTCAATCTGTCGCGATGTCCGGTAGCGAAATCCTCACCGATTCACCCAGTAGGTGTTAGAACATCCAGCTTGCTATGTATAAAAGTTTCTCGTCTTCTTGAAACGCCTGCCTGACTAGCTGTCAGTGCCATTGCAGTCGCATTGTATATACAAAAGTATATACTACATAATTAGAACCCTTCAGTTAGGGTAAAGACCTAGCTTCTCATACCACTTATGTTGTGGGTGTTAATTTTATATATGAGCGACGGGACCTACAGTTTGAAGTCGCCTCCGAATGACAGATTTTTGAGAGACTTTTTCATGGCAATTTTATTTTACTCTAAGAGGCTTTGCCAGAAGAGTGTCCAAAGAAATATAGGTAGCAACGTCTTGTAATTGTACTTGATCCAAGGAGTAATATTTTCTTTTCACATTGATATCACGGATTTCGCTACGCAAGGCCTCATTAGTTTGCTCAGTAATACCAGTACGTCGTATATATAGAGATTGCTTCTGGAATTTCTTTCGTTTAACAAAGCAGTCTTTTAAGAGCAATCAAGTAAGGACACTATTTCACTATTATGTCATGTGGAGGCCTATTTATATAATAAACACACATATTGCCTGCGTATTGTATACCAATTTAGAAATTTATTTTTATTCCTTATTCGTTTATTATTTCACAACAATTTTTTGTATTACAATAGGTCAGTTACTTTTTTGTTTGTTTTTAACGTGTATCTTAAAACTTCTCATCAGCAACATGACTTTCTCATGATGTTATATAACAAAAACATAAAAAAATGGTAGGAATGTCTAACAACATAATTAATGATTCTTATAAAAACAGAAAAAAAAACACCAAATATTTCTTCTTGGCTTTTAATAAGAAAATTTCATAATTCGTCTCGGACTTCACATCAAATTATTTGTATTATAAGGGGTAACGTTTAAATTAAATGTTCACACCATAAGGTGAGTAGTGATGGAAGAAAAGAAAAGAAAAAAAAAGGAGAATCAACAATAAAAGACCATAATAATTTGATTCAAAAGCCTTTTAACTTACATAAGTTTGCTTAACAAAACCACCATAATTACTATATGGAAAGAAGAAAACCAAATGGGCCCTTTTCACGTTACCACCTACTTAATCATCAAGTGATGATTTTAAAATCATAAAAACAATTGCAATAAAAAGAAATTTTTTTTTTGAGAAGACAAACAATAACAAAAAATAAAGAAAAATAATTAATAAAACAAAAAAATTCATTAAAAAAAATAAAATGAAATAAAACAAGAGTGGAAAACGAAAGTTTTTGTTTCGTTTTTTTTTATTTTTCTTCTGAATAATGAAAACAGAAACAAACAGTTACACCACGGTGGGATAGAAAAATATCTTAAAAATACTTTCAATTCAAATCAAACAATTCCCCTTGAAATTCAATTGTTGGTTTTGGATGCAATTCAAATTTTTTGTTTTTGTTTTTGTTTTTTAATAAATAAAAGTGAAATGATTTTCGCTTTGTTTGTGTTGTTGCTTTTTTTCTTTTCTAAATTTTTAAACCAAATGTGCAGTTATTTTAATCACAAATTTCAATTGAATTTGAATCCAAAAATGTCTTTTCAAAGTAAAAGTGATTTTTTTATAAAATTTTTTAATTCACTAAGATATGGCGGTGAATCTATATGAGCAATAATATCAGATTAAAAATTTATTTGTACACAATAAAATAAAATAATCGAAATGTAATTAAACATGTAATATAATAAAATAGGCCTCCAGCATGGTGAATTATCAATTACCCTGTGCGACAGGGAAAATACACCCGAGTAACTATGTATGTAGTCTAACTTATTCACTAGGTTAAGTAGAACTCAAAAATAATTTTTTTATATTACTCGAACCATACATATTTACATACATAATTGGTCATTACAACCCTTCAGTCAGGATTACGATCTAGTTTCTCACACCACTTATGTTGTGTGTGTTACAGTTTAAAGTAGAATCCGAATGACAGATTTTTGAGAAACTTTTCATGGCAATTTTATTTACTCTCAGAGTTTTTTCCAGAAATCTGCTGAGAGGAAGTCGCCGAAGAAGTATTTTTTGTATTTTATTTTGATGTCTGGCCTGGGGACAGAACCCTCCAAACTTGTTTTATTTGACAAAAACGGTTTCTTTTGATCTTTTCACACAAAATTATTGACTACCCAAATATGTTTGAACAAATTTTAAAAATCCAACGTTTTTTTAGAAAGGGGAGAGATTAGCCTTTAAAACGGTATACATAAACATTTTGTTGAAACTTATATGTTATGAGTTTTGATGGGGTAAACATGGAAAATATTATTTTTTTTCTTATTTTGTCCAGTTTGGCCATTCTTAATTGCAAAATTTAATTAAAAAATATAAAATAGGAGGAGAAATTCATAAAGTGCATTCTCTTGTGAAGAGATTGACACTTCGTTTGATAAAATCGTACAAAAATTACATGAGTTATTATTTAAAGAGTATAAAAGCCCAGGCATATTTTTTATATACACTGAGCGTCCAAAGTGAGTAAACACCACTGAAATAATTCATTTCCTTAGGATAGCGAGAAAAGTAAATGAGAATAGTCGAATAAATTTCTAATAATAAAAACGTTATCTATTACTTATAAAATGTTAAAACAAAAACAACAATTCATGATAAAGGAACTTTTTTATACTTGAGAACATAATAGAAAATTTAAAATTTTAGTGCGTGTTGACTCACTTATGGCGCTTACTGTATTTATGTTGTCTTATTAAATGAACTTTAAGTTTGAAATATTCAAAATTTTTGATGGATCTTCATTGTTAACCTGAGAATTTGCGCTTTGAACTTTTGAACGACTACTAGAAGTCGTGTAATATTTGCCTTTTTCGCAAATTTTATTATTTCGCTTTGTGCAAATGTGAGCCAATATGCTACTTTTTCACAAGAGATGCTGCTGTCTGACCTTTCCATTATGGTTGTTGCTGTGACAGTTCTGATGTTGTCTCCATAAGTATCTTCCTTGGGAAAAAACTTCTGGTTGATACAGTTTTCGCTGGGTTGACAATCCTTGGCTGATGATGGAGCGTAGATCCGATTGTAGTGGGAACGTTCCATTGTGGTAGTTGTCGGTGTCTTGTCTTGTCTGAGTACAGATTTCAAATTCAACTTTACAGAATGAATTATTTAAAGAGGACTAAAATCCCTTAATTTTAAAAATTGGAAACTCCTATGAACCTGGATTGCTTAGATTTATAGTCAAGCAATTTACTTGGCTGTATAAGTTGAACAACATTAAACCACAAGCCCACATTAATGCTATTAATGTATGATTTCATTTAATGAGTTAAGAAGCTTTAAACTGCGCTTAGAATCATCAGAGTAGGGATGCGAAGTACAGACTTATGAATAGACTGTGGCAGTTTATCTTGTCTAGAAAAAGAGGGGTTTTATGATTTACTAACAGTTACGCAGTTGCAGTCGCCGTAGTCTAGTAGGTACTGTATTGGCTTACTAGATGAGAGGCCAGGCTTCAAACCTCAGGTCAGACTTTTCCAACAAAATGAAATACTAAAAAATATATCTTCTGGGAGTAAATAAAATTGCCATTTGTTCGGAGTCGACTTTAAACTGTAGGTCCCGCCAATCATGTATAAAATTAACATACGCAACATAAGTGGTGTGAGAAACTAAGTCGTAATCCTGACTGAAGGGTTGTAATAACCAATTATGTATGTATGTACGTATGTATGTACGCAGCTGCATGAATCACCATCAATGCCATGCGCATAAGTCAATATTTGGATTTTTACGCTTTTAAGTCGAAGTTGTTCATATGCTGAGTTTTAATCTCGATGATGCTAGCTTTTTAGGGTATCGATTATGAAATCAGTTACATAACATAAATGATACTCATATCACCTCAGCGTTTTGAAGAGATTATAATGAAAGGTAAAAAATTGTCGACCTCTACCAGTGCAATTTTTTCACCTGTATAAATTAAATTCCGCTTTAACAAACGTGTTGATTACATTCGTACGATTTTATTTATGCTATAATCTAAAGTCTTAAATCATTTCATTCCTGTTTGTTCTCCGACATTTTTATTACTTTGAGATTTCGTTTGTTTGTTTACCGACAACACTTTCATTTTCATTTCATTCATTTTTATGATCATTTTGCCACCTCCACTCAGTAATTTTAATATAAAAAAAGATGTAATAAAATATTTTTATTAGAAAAAAAAGAAACAACTTCACCTTTGGCTAATAAAAATGAAATAAAAATGATCATAAAAATCCAACTCTATCTTCTTCTTTAAAATGGGGTGTGGGTTTTCTCATATTTACATTGCACGTCTTGCAACAAATATTTCTCTAATGCTTTAAGGGTTCAAAGATTTGAAATGAAAATGAAATTACGTTTTTTTTTGAACAAAAAATCGAACAAAAAATATTTAACAAAAAAATCTCACAGGTTGCTGACATCATTCACTTACTCACCTGCCAATATTTTCGCCTGTAGTTAATCATCATTTCATGGGCATTTTTTTATTTATTTTTTTTTAGTTTTTTGCATAAAAGAAAGTGATTTTTATGTATGCTGAATACCTTTCTACTAAGTTCATCAAAGGGTGTGTAACACTAATAAAGTCCTAGACTATGATCAATGTTAGGCGATATGTTAGGTGTGTGCTAAAGTATGTAACACTGCAAAAAGGCTTTTAAGTTAATTTGTTTTTATATCAATCGACTCAGAATCACTTTATATATCAGAATCAACTTTTCATATGTAATTTTTAAAAAAATACATATAGTCTGCCATTGATCAATATCCTCTCAGGACGTTAGGCTTATTGTGTTGGCTTCAGAAGATCCACGTTTAGTCTTGCGAACATGCTAATGTTTTGGAGATAACTTATAGGATTTTCAACAATACAGTCGCTATACAGTTGAGATCGGAAAATATTATATTTTTCAATATTTTATTTGCTCAAGTGTTACATTCCATTATCTTTTGGCGTTTTATTATTTATTCACCTCAGATATTCAAGCTTTTTTAGATGGTGAAGGGCAATTTGATCATTTGGGCGATGACACACTTAGCTTGTTCTGTTTCCTTTCTCTATAGGCTCACGTATCAATTGCATTACAAAAATCGCTCCATTCATAGGCATATGTTGGACACGAATGCTTAAATGTCAGGCTGTTTGTGCCAGTCTTACTCTACAGTTTGTTGCTAAAGTAAGCGAATGCAGTTGTAAGTTAAGTTTGCTTTAATGGTAAGGGAAATAGAAAGAGTTAAAAGAACCCAAGGTGAAATTGTACAAATTTTGTAGCATACGCTTCTACAATATGTAGACAACCTGATCGGCTCAGATGCTCGCAATAACTGCGCACATTCTGAAGATGCCTGCGCGAACAAAGATTCAAAATATTGTTACGAAAATGAAAAATCTAGATACTGGTGTTTTGCTTTTACAAAACAACGATGTTTACATTTATAGAGATCTCGAGAAGGCGTAGTCACGAATATTCGCCTTCAAGAACATTCATCAGACTGTTTACCCTGCTATATAAAAGTTTGAAGATGCCCGTTAGAAAGATCTGTCGAATAATTGTCTAGTAATTGTTATTGTTTACGCAAAGGGTGTAAACAGAGGAATAACAAAAGAAAACAATTGTTGTTGTTGTTGTATACATAACGATCTCAGTTACAAAGATTGTCTAGTAATTGTTATTGTTTATGCAAATGGTGTAAACAGAGGAATAGCAAAAGAAAGCAATTGTTGTTGTATACATAAAGTAGTGAACAGTGGCACACAGAATTGTGCGAATAATAAAGAATTCTAATTAAAATTAAACACAAATTTATATTAAAAGTTTCTAAAAGGCAAAAACGTAACAATATTTCATGAAAGAGCCCAGTATCTAGTTAAATCGGAAGGTCTGGTCTGGTCGTTTAGAGTGATCTGTGACCATCACGAGATCTATACGTCTCAAATCTATTGATATAGTCCCGTGTAGGCTTTAAATTAACAGTAATGACATGTCACTCACAAAAGTTTAGGAATACTGTTTTATTTATTGACTTAAGATGATTAAAATTATTTTATTGCGTAAATTTGTATAAAAGTTTCTAAAGAAAACGTGAGATTTGGAATCTAAGATTAAAATTTGTACATGCTGAGTATACTGATCACAGTGGATAACAAATGGGATGCGTACCTTTAATTGCCACTGTGTTTACTTCTCTTATGTAATTAGACACATATTTTCCCTTTTTAATGGCAATTAAATTGCTTTTTTTTTCAAATGCTTAAATACATTCAACAACAATTGATTTTTGTAAATTAAAAAAACGTTTTTCTACGACAAATGTTGTCGTCTTTTGTGCATGTAAATGACCTTTAATTACATTTTAATACTCAATTGTAGCATGAACTTTAATTTCTATAATTTTTTTATTTTGTATTTTTTAAACAAATAAAACTATTTTTCTGAAAACTCATGTTGAAAGTGAAAGTTATTAAATCGAATCAAATCGAATGATTTTTTTTTGGTAATTTTAGTGCAAAAAAGGCCGCACTAATTAGCACACGATGAGTATGTTTTAAAAAAAAGTTTTTTTTTCTGAATTTAATGATCATTAAAATGTAAATAAAAATTAGTAGTAAATAAATAAAAAAACTTTGTAAATAAATAAGAAATTTAAGCGTTTTTTTTCCATAAATATTTTTAAAAATTACTTGATTTATTATGTTATTAATTGCCTTGCAAATAAGTCCATTTAATAATAGAAATCGTAAAATATGTTTCATTAAAATAAACGCTTTAAATACGTGATTATTTAATGTAATTGCCATTATGTTTAATTTATTTGCTTGTGTTGGTTGATTTTTTTATTTAAAAGCTCTTAAAATTATACCAAAGTTTGAAGAGCAATATGGCTTTCGAGTTGTCTTTCTATAATTTTTGAAAAGGTAGGCTGTAGTCCTAGCTAAAGGATAGTAATGGGTATAATGTCTGTGTGTGTAACCACAAACATTGTCCTTTAATAACTTTCTTTTTCTATAATAACCCTGGTATTTAAGAGCCCAAAATTTTCATTTTTTCGCTTTCGTTGAAATTTCGCTTAAATTTCATTTTAAAAATTTGGTCACTTTACACGGGTTTTGTAAGGGTCCGCCAAATAACTTTTTTTTTTGAAAATGCTTTAAAAAAAACTGCTGAATATTTTCTCAAATTTCTTTTTTTATTTGAAAGTACAATTCTTCCAGTTAATAATGGAAAATAATTTCATTCAAATGGCTGCCTCGGCTGGCCATGCAGTAGCCTACACGATCGGTCCAATTTTTAAGCACATTATCGATTGTGTGCAGCTGTATTTCATCAATGGCTTCACGAATATTGTCCTTTAAAGCGTCAATTGTGTCTGACTTGTCGGCGTAATACTTATTTTTGACGGCACCCCACAAATAGAAGTCCAACTGTGTCAAATCGCAGCTCCGAGGTGGTCAAACAACATCAGCTCTGCGGCTGATAATGCGATTTTCAAAAACAGGGCGCAAAACATCGAGTATAGCTTCGCCTGTGTGGCACGTAGCGTCGTCCTGTTGAAACCAAATGTTGCCAATATCCTCCTCTTCAATTTTTGTGAACAAAAATTCGTTCAACAGGGCCCGATAACGATCGCCATTGACTGTAACGACCACTCCTTGCTCATTTTCGAAGAAAAATGGCCCAATTATGCCTCTGGACCAAAATCCGCAGCAAACAGTGACTCGTTTTGGGTGCGTCGGCTTTTCAATGTATGTTTTCTGTGCCACAAATGGGACAATTTTGCTTGTTTGATGAGCTTCATCTGAAAAGATGATTTTTTTTGCCAAAATCGGCATCTTCTGGTGTAGGCTACTGCATGGCCAGCCGTGGCAGCCATTTGATTGAAATTATTTTCCATTATTAACCGGAAGGATTGTACTTTCAAATAAAAAGAGAAATTTGAGAAAATATTCAGTAGTTTTTTTAAAGCATTTTCAAAAAAAAAAAAAAGTTATTTGGCGGACCCTTTATAAGGTGTAATAAAAATGAGTGGGTTCTTTTTCCAAGCACTGACGGGATATTATTGATTTTTACAGTATTCCAGGATTACGGTCTGGTTTCTCATTCCACCTGTATTATGTGCTTTAATTTCAACCCTGGGTGGCGAGACCTACAATTTAACGTCGAATCCGATTGAAAAGCTTTTCATGGCAATTATTTATTTTCAGAGCTTTTCCTACGAGAATTATTTTTTATTATAAGTCGCCGTAGTCTAGTAGGTGGTGTGTTGGCTTATTAGATATAAAGCCAGGGTTCGAGCCTCAGGCCAGACATCAAAATCAAATACATAAAGTATTTTTTCGGCGACTTCCTCTCAACAGATTTCTGGCAAAAACTCTGAGAGTGAATAAAATTGCCATGAAAAGTTTCTCAAAAATCTGCCGTTCGGAGTCGACTTTAAACTGTAGGTCCCGCCACTCATGTATAAAATTAACACACACAACATAAGTGGTGGTGAGAAACTAGGTCGTAATCCTGACTGATGGGTTGTAATGACCAATTATGTATTTATGTATTATCTTTTTTTTTAAGTTTCCGAGTTGAGCTGTCGGCTATTAAGCCAACACAGACTGTGGCGATCACATACTAGATATGCTCTAAAAAATCTACATCAAATGCTTTGTAATTATCTGACTCGGTTTTTATAAAAATTCACTTTGGCAATGGCAAAGTATGCCATGTTGTACAGTTTTTCTTTGATAAAACTGAAAATAAAAAGATTGTTGATGGTGCTGATAACGTAACACATGCTCGGGTACAAATATGCCTATTTTGCTTCCGTTTTGGCCATTTTAAATTTGTATAAAAATTTAAAACGGGAAATCAATTGCCCAGTGACTAGAAAAATTTACAAAACAGCCATTTTATAACCATTTGAATAAGGGCGTTTACCAAAAAGAGGTCGATTTTTGCATCTCATAGGAATTAAAGCCAAAAACCATGTTTATGGAGTTTCCATATGTAAACTTCAGTTCAACCAATGCAAAATCAATCTATGGATGATAAAAAAATGGGTCATTAACTAAGAAGTTGCTTGATGTTTCGCGTTTGCTTGCTGTAAGCATACGTTTTTGGTTCGTTTTATGGGATGGAGGGCTATCACTAAGCATCTTACCCTTTTTAGTATTTCTTTAATTTGCTTCAGTTTTAATTTATTATTAATTTGCTTTTCAGTTTCCAGTGAAACTGATAATAGATCTTCCTTAGAAAGCCTTAGGATGTCTGAAACCACGTCCACTGTGATCCTATAAATATTGGGCGGTGGGGAACCTTCTGCAGACAGTCTTACTCTTTTTCAAGATCTTCAAAATGTCAAGATATTTCCTATGATGTTCGATGTTGATATTATTCTCTTTAGAGGGCAAAGATCAGGGAGTTCCCTCAATTGATTACTTTGAATATATTCAATAAACTTTTATAATTTTTTGAATTCTAAAATTATTTTGAAAACTTTTGGTCTTATCTTGGTCTTGAAGCTGGATTACTTGAGTTTATAGTTGAAATCTTTAACTATTACCTTTATGCGGTTAATAAAGCAATAATAAAATGTCCAGAACAGTGTTACAAGTGCCTTAAGCGTTAGTTTTATAGTTTTGCCTTAACGCCAAATGATTCCCAGCTGAGAGTTGTAGATTATCGTTCTGGACTTATGAAAGTCTCCAGATTTTTCAGATTAAAACTGTATGTGTCAATTGCCAAATATATTATGAATTGAAATTAACCGTAGATCGAGCTTTGTATCAAAAATGATACATTTCAATTTTTTAGACTACATAACTTTAATTCAGAAAAAGTTAAATGCCTGATATTTTCTTAATTCGTTAGTATTGTTATCGCCATTATTTTAAACCAAATAAAAAAAGAAAATTTCAAACAGGGGTTACAAAATTCAAAAACTTCATAAAAAACTTATGTATCATTTTTGATACATGCAACTTTTCTAGGGATTTTATGGTGTCGTGTATATAATTTTTTTAAGATTTCAAAGATTTTATGAAGTTTTATCGTAAATAATACAATATTTATGGTTTTTGAGAAAGAATTGAAAGTGAAAAGGTTGAATTTTCTGTTCTTGATATTGATTGAAATAGTCGTAGTATGTAGCGTGTTACCTTATTAGACGTCAGATCAAGGTTCAAACCTCAGGTCAGACGTTTCCATTTTATAACGAAAAGTTTTAATGACCGATTATATATTAATTATATATGTAATATTCCTGCACTAAGGACTTTGAAGAGGAAGAAAGTAGAAGCTCGTCTTATGTACTGAAGAAAGTATTAGCAGCAACAAACATGACAACAGGATGGTTATCGCCAAAGATGGTACTACTTGGAACAGAACAAACTGCCTTTAGTAGCTTGGGAAGAGAAAATATTACCAATTTTCACGCAGATTGCTAGCAGCTGTTTCGTGAAATGTTGTAGAGTCTTTCTTACTGATCTTCTCATATTTATCTCACGTGGCAGACAAACATTAGAAGAATGTGTTTCGTCCCATGTTTTATTACAGATGATAATATTTCGGTCAACTACGTACGTATGAGATAACAGAATCATTCGCTTTGATAATGATATATTTACATATATTACGCCTTTTCGAAAAATGAGCTGAAAGTCTTGCAGCCTTTAATAATCATACTTAAAGCCTTTTTTTGAAATTCGAATGAAAAGAATTTTTTTCTAACAAAAAAAAAAAAAAAAAAAATAATAATAATTATCTTAATTTTTTGTTAGAAAATTTTAACCATTTTCATAAAACTTTTATCACACAACTTGTAGTTTTATGTTGGAAATAATATTGTGTAAATAGTTTGGGATTAGCTAACATACTTTCAGAGCAGCCCATATATCCTTTTTTAAGATTTTTAAAATTTTAATTTTTTGTTCGCCTCAAAGGTAAGAAAATTAAAGAAAATATATTTAAATAATGATGCTTATGTTTTTATGTTCCTTTTTGGTATATTTTCATCCCAAGTTAAAGTTTTTTAGCAACAGAATTCAAAAACTTATTAGTTTTATTGTGGAAAATGAAAATTACCTCCAGCGATTTTATTTGAAATTTGATACATAATGATGGAATACTTACAGTGATTGTTAGGGAAATTAATTTAAGGATATTTATATAAATCAAGCTTCATAAAGAGATTTACGGAGTAATGCTTGGTATTGATTTATGTTTTCTTCCCTTTTCTTTTGTTTTGTTTTATTACCTTTTCAACTAATATTTAATTTTGTCGCTGTAGATTAGTAAATAATTGAATTTGATGGTCGTTATAAATTTCGTGGTCCACCAAAGTCAAATTGGCAGTTTTAGATTCAAGAACATGCTATGTGCGTAGCAACTACTTACAGCAGTATTTGGGGCAACCCGTATCTGGGAAACCAGAGAGGAATCAAAGAGAGAAAATTGTTGACATAATCGATGTTCTATGTCTAAAATGTATAAAACCAAGCTGACATGAAGTTATATTTATGTAAAAAGCCTTGCCAATGTACATCATTTAAAAAATTTTGGCGCAAATTTCATAAGTGGTACATAAGCTAGAATTATGAAGTTTTTTTAAGGCTCGATCTACGGTTAAACAAAGTGTAGTCATCGTAGTCTAAGAGGTAGTGTGTTTGCTTATCAGACAAGAATCCGTGGTTTTAACACCAGCTCAGATCAAACAAATCGAAATATGAAAAAAATATTTCAAAACTCTAGGTCCCACAACTTTTGGATAAAATTGACACACACAAAATAGGTGCTGTGAGAATCTAGGTTGTAATCCTGACTAAAGGTTTGCAATGAAAGTGTCAAATACAATTTCTTGGATTCTTTTGTATCGGAAACAGGAATTGCTTATTGAATAATTCTGGGCTTTAGGCTTTCAAGCAATTATTTTAGAATTTGGGTTTGTCTAGGTTTTTTGAAAATGTTTTTATATTTATGTAAACAATTTAAAACAACTAAAATTTCTCTTTGAATATCTTGATGTTGAAATGAGCCAACAAAAAAATTCTAGAATTTTGTTTAAATAATATTTTTTGTATTTTTCATATTTATTTTACTTAAATTAGATTTTAAATAGATTTTAAATATACATTATTTTATAATTATATCGTCAACTATAATTTATTTATTTTAACTTATAAAATAAAATTATGTCTTCTGTTTTTTTTATGAAGGATTTAAATAATTAAAATAATTTTTTTTCTCTTTTATATTTTATTAAATGCAATTATTTTCTATGTTTAAAAATTTTAAATTAAATTAATTTTTACTTGTGTATGTATATATGTATGTTTGTGTGTGTATGTTTGAGTGTTTGACGCCATATTGCATTTTTGTCCAGTCGTTGCCTTGATTATACCGTTTCAATCTAAAACTATGTATGTATGTATTTTGGTATAACCAAAGAACAAGATGATGCCTTTATGCTGAGCATAAGTTATGCAAAGTATAAGCAGAAAATATTAAGCATAGAAAATACTAAATAAAACTATTACAATTAAAATTAAATACAATAATTTATGAAAATTTAAACAATAAATAAATAAATAAATCACCGACAAAATTCCAAAATTACAAGAAACAATCGTCTTTGAAAAAAAAAAGAAATAAAATTCAGAAATCATTGCAAATAAATTATAGAAAACATACTCAATTCCTAATGTGTTATACAAAAAACTTTTGTTTTTAAAATTTAAAAATTACACAATAAAAATACAAATACAATTGTAAAATCTAAAAAAATATGTAACTATAGATACAAAACAATTCGCTTTAATTAAAAAATAAAACCAAGATTTTCAACTCGTTAACGAAAGGTCCCGAAAGGACCCTCAAGCCTAACCCTTATACTACATGTAAGCCATATTATTATATTAAAATTGTAAAATCTGATTAATCCAGTCTCTAAACTCGGAGATTCTTGTATAGACGCCCGGTTGATTAGCCTCCGCACAACCAATGCCCCATGAGATGACGCCACCCAATTGGAAACGCTTATCCGATTCACGCTGTAAAACCATTGGACCCCCCGAGTCACCTTTAATTTTTAAAACAAAGAAATTTCAATTTTCAAATTCGCCACTTGAAATCTATTAATCATCAATCATTACCTTCGCACGAGTCATAGCCTCCCTTTTTCCAGCCCGCACATATAAAGATATGTGGTATATGCTCTATATAACCAGCTGCTCTATACATGGACTCACATATCGTATTATTGATGACAGGCACTGCCACTTCTTGTAACACACTAGGCAAAGGACCATCTTCATAGAGGCGACCCCAACCGGTAACAAATGCTGTCTGACTTATGAAGTCCTCATCGCTATCGGGCACACAAACAGGTATAATATTCGGTTGGAATACTACCGGTTCATAGAATCTGAAAGGCAAAGAAAAATGCATTAAAAACCATGGAAAAAATTAATCTTTTTCTTTTAAATACTGACCTCAGTAAAGCCAAATCATATTCAAAAGTTCTAGGATCAAATTGAGGATGTGAAGCCACTATTTGTACTCTTCTCTCTTGATAACCGTAGGGTTCTTCCTCTTCGGCTAAATCATATTCGCCCAAACGTAAAAGTAAATCCGATGGAGGTACGCTGAAAGTAAAATTTTCAAATATTATTTAAAAAATCCAATCGAAAGGCAATTGTTTATTAAAAAATGTTGTCAAAATTCATTTTGTATTCAATTGAAATAGTAGCTTAGGAAACTTTAAAAACGTATTGTAAAGTTCTTTAAAAAAATTATGCTTATGAGCCCTTTTGTCTTCATTTGTTTGTCCGATAGTTGTGGATCCAAGGCGAAGTATCCTTGGGCACCCAAGGTTTATTGACAGAAAGATTCTTGCCAAAGGTTCATAAAACTACCGGAATGGTTGAGGAGTACCAGCCAAGAGTTAGAGTTGGATACAGGAATAGCAATGGAACCCTATAGAACTCAAGTAAGCTACACTTATTGAGGTGACTGTCAAATCAACCTAACCTAACTTTATGCATTCATGCATTCATTCAATTGGAAGAGATGTGCTATATCGGATCACCTTCAAAATGTATCAGAATTTATTGAGCGAAAGAAAGCTCTGTGATTACAAAGCGGAATATAATCTGCATTATTTCGTCAGTTCCCCTGCTAACAGAAATTAATGGCCGACATTTTATGCTGTCAGTTTCAGAGGTAAAAGAATTGAATTGTCGCTTGGAACGCAGTTAAAGAAACTTTTGTTGGAAGTAATAGCTTCTTTTGTTCTTCTGTTATAAGGTATTTTGGTCGAAGCTTAAATGAAGTCGCCGTAGTCTAGTAGGTAGTGTGCTGGCTTATTAAACGTAAGGCCACAGTTCAAAACCCAGGTCAGACATCAAAACGAAATGTGAAAAAATATTCTTTGGTGACTTCCTCTCAGCAGATTTCTGGCAAAAACTCCATGAAAAGTTTCTCAAAATTCTGTCGTTCGGAGTGGATAAAATGTATAAATGTATACATGTATAAAATTAACCTACACAACCTACATAAGTGGTGTGAGAAGCTAGGTCGTAATCCTGACTGAATGTTTGTAATGAGCAATTGTGTATGTATGCTTTTTAGGAAAAAGGGTGCTTCCAACGCAGTCTTTATTAAGGCACTCTTTCACAGCCATCTGCAATCCATGTTTAACAAAAAACCCGTAACATTGCTTAGTACCACTCCATTTATATTTAAACGTTTATTTCAGACTTCATTTTACGTGGCGTACGAGTTCTACTTACTTTTCGACACAATGAGCTGCCGTTATAGCCCAGTTTTCATTCAGTAAAGCTGCTCCACATTTGTGCAAGTATGTCGATGTACGCCATTGTCTCAAAGAGATTTGCCAGGGCCAGCGACCAAAAGCCGCATTAGAACCGCCAACAATACGTGGCTCGGGAAACATGCGACGTCCGCAAACTGTCAATGATTCAACAAAAAAAATTATTATTTTGAGGACTTCATTATTGAATTAAAAGATTACAAACCTTGTCTATAGTCCACACCTTCTAGACCGGTAATGGGTGCAACTGTTGTAGAATTTAGATTTAAATTATCTGTCGCCATTTCTTCTGTAGAAGAAACGCTTGTTGTAGTACTGGCAGTGGCAGTGGGAATACCTTCGGTGGTAAATTGTGTTGTAGATTCGGTGGACGAAATTATTTCGGGTTGTTTTTCAACTGTAGTGGTGGGTTTAGCGGTTGTTGTGGTGGTGGTGGTAGTAGTGGTTGTTGAGGTAGATGTTGATGTCGTTTGAGGTTTAGTGGGTAATTTGGTTTCTGTGTTAGTAGTTGAACTGATGCTGCTGCTGCTGCTGCTGGTGGAGGCAGTAGTTGAAGGTTTTTCGATTGGTATGGGCTTGTGTGGTGGTTTTATGATAACCGTGGTATTATTCATTACTGCACTGACACTAGACGATACGGATACATCCATTTCTTCGAAAGTAATATTTTCAGAAGAGGATTCTGAAATAAAATGAAAATCGTTTATAAATTAAATTTTTTTTTTTATTATTATTTTGAATCTATTTCTATACCTTCGACTTTGTTGTTGCTCAGAGGAGACTCACTGGTTACTGGTATCCAATCAGATTGCAAAGGTTGATTCGACTCAACTGGTTCACCATCTATGTTCGTCCAGGTTACTAAACCGGGCTTGTGGGTGGTAGAACTCATTAGGGGTTTTTGTGTAGTTTTATGGCTGCTAGTAGTGGTCGTTGGAGTTTTTGTTGTTGTTGTCGTTGTAGTAGTTGTTGTTGTTGTAGTGGTGGATGTTGGTTTTTTGGTTGTTACAATCTTCTCTTGCTCAGTTGTAGTTGTCGGTGCAGTAGTGGTGGTGGTAGTCGTAGCGCTAGGTTTGGCTGTGGTCTTTGTGGTGCTGCTAATAGAAGGCTTTGGTACTTTAACTATGCTGGCCGTGGGTTTCGGTCTCGGTCTGGGTGCTAAAGTAGTTTTATTTGTTGCCAATGTTGTGCTTGCCAAAGTGCTACTTTGTGTAATCAAGGTAGTGTTCTGATCATTTTTTATATCCATAATGGTGGTGGGTGGTAATGTTGGTTTCCTAGTAGGCTTTACGGTGGTTCTCTTAACGCTTGTGGGTTTCTTGGTGGTTGTAGGTTTTCTAGAGGTTGGCGGCTTGGGTTTATGAGTTGTAGCCGCCGCTGTTGTGGTGGTAGTTTCTGGAGATTTTGCTGTCGTAGTTTCGGGTGCTTTGGTGGTTTTTTGTTTCACGCGTTCTGTAGTTACAAAATCTGCTATTTTGGTAGGTTCTGTAGGATTAAAGGTGGTTGTCTCAACTATTTGATAAGTGAATAATTTAGTTGGTGGTGTGGTTATTTCCACAGGTACTTCATCTTTTTGTTGCATCGGTTCTGCAGTAGTGAGCAAAGGTCTTTTTGTGGTTGTGGTGGTGGTTGTAGTTGTAGTAGTAGTTGCAGTTGTCGTGGCCTTTTTGGTGGTACTAGAGGGTGTTGTTTTCTTTTTAGTGGTAGAATTGTGGCCTGGTTTCCAACCGGTTGGAGTTTTGGTGGGTTTAGGTGTTGTTCTTATTACAAAATGTGACTGTTTGTGGGTCGTATGTTGGCCAGGCTTTACAGTAGTCGATGATCTAGTGGGTTTGTCCGTGAGTATAATGGGTTTGGTGGTATCATTCTGTTGTGTACTGGGGGTGACAAAGCCTTGTGTTACGCTATTTACCATTTGAGTAACATCTTGTTGGGTGGTCGAACCGCTAGAACTGCTACCGCTGCTGCTGCTGGTACTGCTGCTGCTGGAATAGCTAACATTGTAATGCTCATGGCCTGGACTTAGGGTGGTGAGCTTAAATAAAGCACTAGTTGGTACGGTTGATGACTCGGGTGTAAAATGATGGGATATGGTATTTTGATCTATGCTATTATCAGCTATTTCCGTTAATGTATCTTCCTAAAATATTACAAAAATACATAAACAAATCAGAAATCAATATTATACTCTGTTGTTCATAATTGAATGACTTACTTTAATATCACAGCATGAACCAAAATAGAAACGATCTATGCAGGTACCCAAATGCGTACCATTCTGTTTAATACAATCGATGGCAAACATGCACACGCCTGATCTGCCAGATTTCCTTACTATACAGGGTAAATGTCTTATATTTCGACCAGATTGAACTGAAAAATAAAAAAGGAGATCTTTCATGAGTTTCATATTGAAATAAAATGTTTAAAACGAGAAAAAAATAAGAAGAAGAAACTATAAAACATTAAATAATTATTATTGAATTTGTAATATCGTATACCGACAGCCTCCTCTATTTGAATTTCTCCACTTTCAAAACTGGGTTACGTTTCGGTATTTTGTTGATTCTGTTGTTTTCCTCTTTCTTTCGTGTTTTTCTTTCTTGTGGTTGTTTTATCTCCAAGTAATTTTATATAATTAAAGTAATAAATTTCAAAACAAAAAAAAAAGAATAACTTCCTCTAATTTATATGGTAAAAAGTTATTGCCATACGGTCACTGTCAGCCGGTGCTTTTTTTCTTATTTTTTGATGGGAGTAGTTGGTTAAATGCCAGCCAGCCAGCCAGCCAGCCAGCCAATGAACCAACCAACTAGCCAGCTTCATAGCTGTAAAATGCGGTCAGTCAACGGCAAAGTGGCATGAGATATTTGAGTTTAAAACTCAGATCATAGCAGGCAAACAATCAAGACATACGGCCATTAGCAGCTGTCTGCTATAGAGACTGTGATTAGAGGAACGCAACGCAAATGTTGGCCATTGTGTGACCAACACCAGCAATTGCTATTATAATCACCAGCCATCATTGTCATTGCCGGTATGATTATCTTTCTTTTATTATTTGAAAATTGTTTGACTATTTGTGCTGCCTAAAACACAATATGGCTGAAAGATTTTTAAAAGATTTTTTTGCTGAAATATTTGCTTAACAAATATGTCAAGAATTAAGATTTTCTAAATAAGTTGGTGGTACTCACTCAAGCATTAAGCAAAAGCAAATAAAATAAGCGACCAATAAAGCTTAACAGTGGCCATAAGCCATGCCTATAAATGGTTAAATAAAGAAAAATTATTGGTTTGCGATTGTGGCCAATTTAAGGTTTAAAAAAATTCCATTTTTTTTATTAATTGGTCGAGAGGCATAAAGATCCATTTTGTAGCATTATAATAAACTGAAGTAAAGAGAAAACATATATTTTTCCAATCAAGATTTTGGTAATGCGGACTTTGGTATGTAGCCCTAGAAATATAATGTTTTCTATAAGACAACTTTGCTGACATTTTTGTGATGCTTTACGTTAATATCGTTCGAGCAGGCGTCTATTACTGTTGATAGGGAACCTTGTCCTCTGTTTGCATATTGTTAAGATTCCATTATTTGAAGCATATGGCAAATGGCAGTTAATTGCAGATGGCAGTGTGTAGCAAAATTTATTGCAGGCCTTATGCCAGAGACAGATTTTCGATGCAATATTTATTCTGTGTTTTTCAAACGATATAATTTATTGGTGAAAGTTAAGCGAAAGTAATGAAATTAAATTCTATTAAAAATTTATTCAAAACTGAGTTAAAAACGTTTGCAAAATTCAACAATAAATATTTATGAAAGCGTTAATTAATAAACTAAACCAGTATCCTTACTTTACAAAAACGTTTCTTTAACAAAAATATCACATACTAAGAGCTAAAAATGTCTAGACATTCATGTGGTCCCTAAGCTATTCAGGCATATGATGCTGAAGGCTGCAGAAATGCTAAAAATCTATCAGTCTTTTCAGTTGAGTTCATTTACAGCACGTGATAACTGTCAACAGTGTATATTATTAACCCATTTCTTTGGTTGTTTTGTTAATTTGCCTTTAGAAAAGAGTCTCCTTAACAAAATAAAAAAAGATAATCAATCACATCTACCATCTAAAGAGAAAGAAAACCAAGAACAAGAGCAAGAAAATTGTTGCCATCAATCTAAATTTTATCGTTTTAGTAAATTAAGGTCAGCTTTACATACATGAAAAAAGCGGTGCTTTAAGCATTAACGATCTTTAAAATTAAATCAGACAAATTGTCAAAGACAGAAAAAAATCATAAATTTCTTTAAAAGAAAAACATCATTTTGCTTATTTTTCTTTTTTTATGAGAAAAGAAAAGAATATATTAAAAGATTTAAAAGAAAGAAAAAAAAAAAAACAAACTGAAATTAAAGTGAAAGGAATTCAAAATATACATACTTCTACTGGAAATTTTATTGTTTTTTGAATATAAATTTGCAAATTGTATGAAGACAACAACAAAAAAAGTAAAATTTTTTATCATTGTATGAGAAAAAAAATCCATCGGCTAAATATTATAACAAATACTATTATTACAATAACAATTACAATAACAATTTCGAATATAACCACCAGTAAACGTTTAAGGTACACTAACCACCACCATAAAGGAAATATTAACGTATGTATGTATGCATATACAAGTATTCGTAATACTGTAAAACAGCACGCGACCCACTTTCATTGTGACAACCAAAATAGCAACAAAAATACAAAAAAAGAAGAAAATAAAAAAGCATTCACTTATTCACATCGAAGACTCTCTTTAACACGTACATGTGTTCTTATACATTTATGTACTCACACATACAGTATTAGCTGCATGGCATTTACATACATAACTAGTCAGTAGTCAAATCACCCACAAAATACCACAACTACAATACATTACCCCACATACACATAAATGCAAACTCTCTCTGTCTCCCTCTCTCTTTTCTATAAACATTAGCGGACGTATTTCACATTTGAATTCTTAAAAATGTTTAAAGTTATGTTTACCGCTACATAAACAAAATTAAACATCACCTCTAATACCACGAAAACAGCCCAATATAAGCACATTTTATACCCTACCGGCAAACTCCCGAAGTAAATAAATTTTATTTACAAAATTTGCTTTTGGTAAATAAAATTGCCCAAATTTTAAGCCCAAAAAGCGGTAAAATTCTGTGATAGATAGTCAAAGTAATTTAAAAATATGGTTCTACTCTATTCTGACTCAATCTGTAGAATTAAAAGAACATCTTTGACGAATACTTCAGCGTATTGCAGTTATCGAAAAAATGGTATGAATAGTGTAATTAAAAACAAAAGACTTAAGACACATACTCGTAGATTTGTGTACAAATCAGAGATCAGCAATGAATATTCAAAAAGATGAGTAGAATCGAATCATTCTCATAATTTCTGATACTTATACGCATTCATACTTATTTTAATATCATGGAACCTCTTCTACTCATATTCAAAGTTTGAAATACTCATCATATTCATGCTTAACGACACGTATGATGTTGTTGATTTCGACTTTCCATAACTCAACCTATACACGAATCACAAAATAAGTATGAATCGCGTACGAACACTAAAATACTCACTAAAAGGTTGTGTGTTTGCTCTGCTTGCTACTCTGTCTTTTTAACTCATGTGTCTTTTTTCTTTTGTTGTAAATGCAACAACAACTAAGACTGTACATTTTGATGAATGATTCGAGTCACTCGAGTACGCATACTCATTGCAACCTGTACTTATAAATTAACATTGTAGTGAGTATGAATGAATCAGCGTGCATAGTTAAAATTAAATATTGTTGACACACTAATGTTCAAAATTTCATGCGTGCTTATGAGTAGCGAAAAAACGATTCATTGCTGATTTCTGGTATGAATAGTGTCATCAAAAACTAAAGACTTAAGACACATACTCGTGGATTTGTGTATAAATGTTCGGGTAGCAACGTTTGCTTCCCTGTATTCATAAATAATATATGAGTGTCATCACCGTTCTATATCACTTTCATTCAGGCCGATAAATAAATATATTCCGTACTTACAAAACACTGAAAACCTATTAAAATAGAACGCATACCTCACCCCGTTTCAATTGTATTCAGGTATTTATTCTAAACTTAAGCTATGCTTAGCAATTATATGGGGACTTTGATTGTAACCTAAACATTGAAGAGCATACTTAACATCTGTAGTTCGTCAGTTACAGGAAAAGGTGAAAGTTCTTGTAATCGAGGCATACGTGAACAATTTACTGACCGCACTAAACACAATCTAAGATTAACTAGACATCTATAACTATACCCCAAATGGTAATCTGACATCTGCTAAGCAAATTAAATACCTCTTATGTTTAATAAGACTTCTGTTATGTTTTCTACAATTAAGATTAATTTGCGTAAATTAGTTGAGTAATTAGTTTCAATTTTAAAAACAAATTTTTTACTGAAAATTATTGTGTTTTTCATCAAATTAAACAATTTTTTGCATTGCATGCTATAGCATATCATAGAGTCGTTCTCTAACAGCTGTTACTTTCTTTCTGGTTTTTTGTTTCGTTTCATTTTGTTTTGTTTTATTTTCATTTCAAAGTCAGCGTCACTTTCTGTGGCTAACCGCTCTGCCCTGTTCGGCGCTTACAGTGACTGAGGCTTTGAGCGTAAATATTTATTTTCTTTGATTTAACTTGCTTGACCTAAAAAAAACCCCCCAACATGCTGTCTCTGCTACTGAGTGATTTTTACGATGACTGCATTAAATTAACAGTCGCAACACAGATTTAAAGTTTTTGGTTTTGAGTTGATTTTCTTTCTTTAACAAGTTCTTTTGCATGTTAATTCATGCACTAGGCCAACTATACAAAGAAAACCACCTTCGTCGACAATGACCAACAAAAAACCAATACACTGAAGTAAAAATGTATGTTCTTTGAAGAAAAATTAGAAACAAATTAGTTTAAAACATACAAACAATTTACAATTTAAAGAAAACAAAATCCAAGTTTAAGAAATGTGTTTACGTATGACATCCGGTTAAAATGGTAACATAACTCATGAGCTTATACTGCTCTCGGGATTTTCGTGCAAGCAAAAATTCTATGATGGGTTTGAACCCACTAAAGTGATGTTATTTTTCTCATAACGCATCAACAGAGTCGGGTAACGTACTGTTGTCTTCTGTACATAGTAGAGAAGTTCGGCTGGCCATATATGAAAGTTGTATACCATTTTCGGTCAGTGTAACTTTCACTGTCTTAGAAAATCAAGACATTTATATGCGGCATCTGAAAATAGTGATGGTACTTGTAGATATTGTATTGGATTTTCACGCATCCGACTCATTACTGCCACAAAATTGTGTGTTTCATGCATTAACGACAATCAAATTGATTCTCTGTATGTCAGCTGTGGGTGAATTATGAAAGACAAAGCTTCCTGTCATTTGCTTAAGAATAAATTGAACAGAAATAGATAACCAATGAAGTTGAAGAATACTAAACATACTCTAAGCCTCTCCTATTTTTATTCAAGACTTTCAAACCACTGTGCAATTATTTTAACAATTTCCTGTACATGATGCAGGAGAAAAAATACATGTACGTAAGCAAAGAATTAAATTATTCACACCTTAGAATAGAACCCCCTTTGGTGCCCAAAAGAAAACATGTTTGAACACAAAATGTTTAGCAACTGGTTTAGTGGTTCTATCATTTGTTTGTTTTGCTAATGAACTTGTAGCACTTGCTACGTACAAATCAATTCAAATTTTATACAATTCTATATACAGGTGCTGCTGCTGCTGCTGTTTCCAGATGATTTCATGTAATTCTTTCAGTCTTTACAGACACAATCAACACAAAAACCAGTTGGAGGCAATTTAAGAAACATTTGCTTCACACAAAAAGCACTTTTAACACAACACAACAACAACCACAACATAAGTGCTTAACAACAAGCAGTAAAAAGTACAAGAAAAGCAATGAAAAATGTGGTTCAGGTTTTGGTTAAAAATTTTCTTTTTTTTCTTTCACTGTTTTCTGTTTCCTAAGAAAGGCGGGAGTGAATTTTCTTTATTCTTTTTTTTGTTTTTGCTTTTAAGATTTCTTTTCCAAATTACAATTGCCTTGATGTCGGTTGTATCTTTTACTGCACACCCACCGTTTTTGGTTCAATTTTAAATGCATTGCTGCAGGCAACCTGTCTTTATAGAAGTTTTATTAGCAAACGTTCCACTTTTGGTTAAAAAATGAATAAAAAAAAACAACAACAAAAATTAACAGACAGTAAATGGCATTTATCAGTCAAACAGTCAGTCACTTGGTCAGAAAGCCAGTCAGCCAGTCAGCCAGTCAGCCAGTCAGCCAGTTTGTTTGTGTCTTAAGCTGTGTTTTTCATTTTTAATTTAACAGAACTACTTAAGCTGAGCTGTTTAACTTTCTCTCACGTAATTGTTTATCTGTAAGATTTTTTTATCTTTTAAATCAGAGATTTTTTTTAAAATTATTTGTACAGAAAAAAATAAAAATAAAAATTTTATAAGAAAGGAACAAGAAAACACAAACAATAAATATTTCAAAATCAAAAATTGTTGTAACGTAATAATGATAGGAATATTTAAATGATCCTGCTGTACAAATAGGCCCTCCATTCAAATAAAAAAAAAACATTTTGAGAAAGCTATGAAATGCAGTGTGTGGATGAAACTGCTGAGGTCATTTGATATTCTTTCGAAGAGTGAATTTACATACTATACATACATACATACATAATTGGTCATTACAACCCTTCAGTCAGGACTACGACCTAGTTTCTCATACCACTTATGTCGTGTGTGTCAATTTTATACATGTGGCGGGACCTATTTTTGAGAAACTTTTCATGGCAATTTTATTTGTTCTCAGAATTTTTGCCAGAAATCTGCTGAGAGGAAGTCGCCGAAGAAATATTTTCATATTTTCGTTTTGATGTCTGACCTGGGGCTTGAACCGTGGCTTTATGTCTAATAAGCCAGCACACTACCTATTAGACTACGGCTTCATGCTGGTAATTAAATGGATTCTAGTAATACTCCCTTTGACGACAGATTTAAATGAACTTTAGCAAATGAGTACTTCTTAGATTGAAGTTGTGAATGGCTTTTAAAATGTTGAAATTTTGATACTTGACAACTTATAATAGACTCAGTGCTTAATAAACCACATTTCATGGTAATTCAATTTTTGTGTAATCAAGAAATTATATTCAAAAGAATTCCCTTTTAAAATTGTTTATTTGCACGATAATTTATTACACATCAAACCTTATTTAATTGCTTACAACTGGGCTAATATATATGGAAATTAATTGTATAAACACTTCCATTCCAGCTTTGCAATAAAACTATAAAGCCTACATTTCTCTTTTAATTTCATGAATTAAAAACGAACAACTCACGCTTGTCTTTCAACACAGAAGAATTACAGCGAGAAAAAAACATTTTGACAAATTGTCAACATTATTTATTTATTGAACAAGCTATTCAACCAAAAAACCTAAGAAAAAAATCCTAAAACCATTCTTTTTATGCACATCAGCAGCCTTTTAAATTTGACATTCACTTACAAATTACCGACATGCAGCACAAGAAAAGAAATCAACGTACGATGACTACGAACACATGTTTAAAGTCCCCCTCCCTTCTTCAACAACAAAAAGAAAAAACAAAAACGGATGTTTTTGTAAGCTTGTAAGCTTAGTATTCATTCAACGCATCGCATCGCATCGCATCTCATCTTAACTCAACTCATCTGATCATTTCCATGCTAACGGAATAGCGGCATACATTCTATAAGCAACAACAACAATTTCAACATCACCGACAACATTAATAATAAGCCAAGATCAAATATATGTTGATCTTCCAACCAACCAACCAAACTAATGACTTTTACTCGTACCAGCAACACTTCGAAAACACTTTACACTACGTATACGTTCGTATGTATATACGTCTGTATGAGAAATATCATTTGTAGTGACACTTAATTGTTGTTGAACTGTAAACGGTTTACAATGTTTTAGGCTTTAAAGTAAAATTTTTGCATTCAGTGTAAACAGGTTTAGATTGACTTATGATTTTATGATTTTTACATAGAAAATTACTTATCGTATTGGCCAGGTATTTATATGTCATGTGTAATGTGTTAACAACTTGACAAATTGTTGTATGTTGTAAACGTGATTTTAAATGTTTTGTTTGTTTTTGTTTTTAAATATTAAAATTCAACAAATAAAATACGTCTTAATATTTTAGTTATTAAAAGCAATTAAAAAAACAATTCTCGAGGTTAAAAAATACTCGTACTTTTCAGAGAAAGCTTTTCCGTATTTGACATAAAAAATACGTCATAAACTTAAAACTTAAAATAAAACAATGATTTTAAATTTTGCAAAGAAATAAACGTTGTCCTGTTATTGAATTATAAGATGTCAGTAAAAAATACTTGGTCGTCATTAGGTTGTCACGTGTAATCAATTGGAATATGCACTGAAGAAGACAAGAGAGCGGTGTGAACAGAGCAAACTTGGTAGAAATTGAGTTACAACTTAACTTATCCTATTTACTATATTAACAGATTCAAGATGAGATGAAGCTGTTGCTGGTTGATAAGAACAAGCACTTTCGACTTCTGACTATCTATTCTCTCTTGACAATAGATTGTATCCAGATCTTCCTTACAGAGCCAGATAAGCATTCAGGGTAACACGGATACCATGTTGTCTGATACGTAGTTTTTGTTCTGTTTGTCTCACTTTTTAGACTGGGAGCTGGTTATGCTCTTTTAAATTGAAGCACTGATTACAAGAAATTTTGTAATAGAGACCCAAAAAGAATGCGTCCTTGCATTGGAATAATGATAAGACTAGTTTTGCATCTTTCCAAACGTGCGAATTAACGGTTTCAGACATGCTTTAAAGACATAAAAATTACAATATTACGAAATTCCTACATACATACATACATACATACATACATACATACATACATAATTGGTCATCACAACTCTTCAGTCAGTATTACGACCTAGCTTCTCACACCACCACTCACTGCATTAATTTTATACATGAGTGGCTGGGCCTACAGTTTAAAACTCGACTCCGAACGATAGATTTTTGAGAAACTTTTCATGGCAATTTTATTTAGTCTGAGAGTTTTTGGCAGAAATCTGCTGAGAGGAAGTCGCCGAAGAAATATTTTTTCATTTTGATGTCTGACCTGAGGTTTGAACCGTGGCCTAACAAGCCAATACACTACCTACTAGACTACGGCGACTTCAAATTCCTTCTTCTCCAAATTCAAAGCCCATGAACTAATTCCGGTGAGTTAAAGTTAGTTTTAATTTAAATAAATACTAATCGACATAAATTTGTTGCAACAAACTCACAATTTGAATGGAATTTTATCGAAAATTTTCACCAAACGTAACAGAACATTTCGAGATTTGGCACGATATTTGGAAGCTCTTTTCTTTTGGAATCTTCAACACACCACAGTGCCTTTAATAAATATAAACCGATTAGTCTTTTGCTATTTTATGCTTAATTATGATATCACACTGAAAGTAAGAGATAGAGAGAGCGCGAGAGAGAGAGAAAAAAAAAACAAAAATGTACGCTAAAGTTAATAGAACTTACACTGTGCTAAGCTGGGATTATCCACAAATACGGGATTCGATGAGACGCCATTAAATGAGGCCAAAACGACTAACGTTACTATGATTGTAATGATATTCAACATATTACTGGAGCTGGAACAGTTGCTTAACTGCTGCACTATGGGTATGCTGTTGCATTCTTTCAGCTTTTCATGACGATACTGATGACGCTGGTGTTTATGATGTTGTGATTTTGTTTTTGTTGCTGCTGATGATGCTGATTGTGGTGGTGGCGATGATGATGATGATGATGCTGATGCTGATGTTAATGAAGTTGTACGATTTTGTGTGAAATAATTTTTTAATTTTATTAACATTGTATGCGTGTTTTGTTTAAATAAAAGGCAGGTATTAGTGTTGTTGCTATTGCTGTTGTTGGTGTTATAGTTTTTTCTATTATTTCCGCTAAAAAAATTATGTTCTTTCTGTTGATTATGTTGTTCCTGTTGTAAAGGTTCTTGCTGTTGTTGTTGCTCTTCGTTGTTATAATTACTGTATCTTTTATAGGCAATGGGTGGAGAACTACTCGTATTTAAAAGTTTTTTGGTCCCCATCTGAAAAATAAAAGAAAGGAAATGATTTAAATTAGTTTTCTAAAGATATGAAATGAAATAAATAAATAAAGAAATGAAATGAAATAAAGAAAGTTAATTTCTTTTCTTTGTGCGTTTTATACGATTTTTTGTAGTAATTTTGTGATGGCTTTTTATTTTCCATGAATTGATTCATCGCAATGTTGCATAATTGGTAGACAAAACCATGAGTTTATGAAATGAGTCATTTAAAGAGAAATTCAATTTCTTATTATTGACTTTAAATTAAAAAATAAAAAATTAATTTTTTTTCCAAATTGATTTGTTTTTGATGCGCTTGACTTACATTTTGTTTGGCATGTTAATGAATTACATTTTATGTTTTATTAGTCATCTATTATGATGCATCCTTTGATTAAAACAAAAAACTATAATTAATTTCTTTTATAATCAAATAAAAATAAAATATTTCATAAATTTATGTTGCCAAAACAGAATCATTTTTGTTTGTTTCTTAAATTTCTTGTGTTATTTTTTTTTTTTAATTTAAAATATAGAACAAAAGGCTGTATTCTGTTCAGCTTTCAGAAACTTAAAGTAAAAACGTTTAAACGCCTGGACAGACAAAGCAACTTCTATTATTTTTATTTTTATTTTTGTTCTTGTTTTTTATTTCGTGTATAGTTTAAAACGACAGTCTCTTGTTTAGTTAGAAGAATATGTATGTACATATTTCTTCTTATACAAGTTATTGTTAGTCTTTCAGAAATTTATACGTTCTGTATTCTTGCGTAACAGGTCGTTGACTTTACTGGAAAGGTGGATGACAACTGAACTGAGGTGTTGTTTTTGTTTCTCGTTTATATTTCTTAAGCAGTAGTGGCAAAGATAAAGAATACAAACAAAAAAAACTGAAAAAAATTACTCTGATTTATTTACAAAAAAAAAAAAAGAATAAAAACGTTATGAAATTTTGCACTTAAATTGTATGGAGTACTGTGTGTGTATTAAAAGTTCTTTGAAATTATATTTCGTTTGAAAACTACACTTGTTGCCATGTTTGAAAATGATATTTCAGAAGACTGTTGTAATAAAATTTTTTACAGTTTTATTTAATTTGAAAAAAAATTCAAGTTTGTCAAATTTTTTTTTTGTAAAGTATGTGTCTTAAGTCTTTTGTTTTGTAAAACAAACAAACCATTTAATTCGATTCAAGTACACACATATGTATGTATGTATGTAAGTTTGGAAGTGATAAATTAGTTCTTTAAATGAGTTCAAGTTCGTTTCTTAAGTCTTTTGTTATAACTTTAAAAACAATTTTAATTGTCTCTAAAATGGAATCATATTAAATAATGTAAATAAATATTAAAAAGATTTTACAGGAGTTTTTCAGAAAATTATTTGAAATTCAGTTTTTTGTTAATGTTTTTGAAATAAGTTCAACACCCATAGTCCTTTATCCTTAATATAAATTACTTTCACAAGTGTGTTGACAGTGATGAATATGTTTTTTAAATTTATACAAAATTTTAACATAAATTGGAAGCTCCTTCAGGAATATTAGCTTGTCTTAATAAATCTTGTGAGGCCTTTGTTATGAACCAAGCTGAGTTTATTTAATATTTTTTATTATTTTAAAATTTATTAAATTGTTTACATTAAATTTAAAAAGTGTTCAACGCTTATCTTTTTATCTGTAATATTTTAATTTGCAATGTCAGCCATTTAACTTTGCTTTCATATTTTAAAAATTCAAAAGATTAGGATTTCTTGCTGATCATTTATTGTAATCCAAACAAAAAAATGCCAAAAAGATTCAAAATTCCCAAAAAAAAGTGTGTTAAATAAACTTTATGAATCACAATTCATCATGCATGCCTGCTGATGTATGATGCATAATACATTTCACTTAAAAATTCCGAATTCCACATTTAAATTGATTTATCTTATTATTAATTTGTCAATCAATATGTAAGTGTCATAAGTTTTTGTTTTTTTTTTTTAGTTAATGATGAATTTTCAATCAAATATTAAACACTCCTTTAAAATAAATACAGGGTTTAATAACATTATTAATTTATTTTGGCATTTTTAAAGGAAGTATGTGTCTTAAGTCTTTTGTATACAGTTTTGATTTGATTGCAAATTGTCATGGTAGGCTTACTCATATAATTTACGGAAAATTTTTAAGTTTTTTGTTAAAAAAATCTTTTAAAAATTAAATTCTTCAATGAAAATATTTAAAAAAAAAAGTAATAAATTAATTGTAGTGTCTACTTCCACCGTTTTTTGAGTACTATTTATTGCATAGAATCTTTTCTTTGCAGGGTATATAACTTACTTCTTTGCTAGAACATATTGTTTCTATAATAACTCTCAAATTATTACAAATATTTATTCAAGTTATTGATTTATTTTTCATATAGGTTTCCTTAAAAAAAAACTTCAGAACAATTTCTGCTAAGAAAGTATATAAAAACGGTAGCAGTTAAAAAGTCTGTACTTATGTATCTATCAACCTGTATATGGGTCTCTTTAATATGAAAGCATTTTGATGATTTTGCAATTTATAAGTTTTTTTTTTCATTTGCAAATTAAGTCTTAAACTATTCATGCCTCAAAGCAGAAATTTTAAATTTGCACACACACCTGTATCTTTGCACGCTAGATCTTGTGTTCTTTAACCGAATTATGTTCAAAACCTGTGTGTGTATGTATTTGTTTTTTTTAATTTCAAATTAAAGTTCAGCTATGCGTACATGTTTGTATTCTTATGAAATGATTTGTGGTTTCCCTAATAGCTGTTGATTTCTACAATATTTAAAAAAAAAATATTGAATTTCAAACATCAACAGGTTCTCAATAAGATTTGACCTAATTTTTGTTTTCTCATACACGCACACACAAAAGAAAATAAATTCACACTTAAAAAAAAAGAATTTACGTTTTTCGATAAGATAATAAACACACACTGAAACACTCGTAAAAATTTAGGTCACGTTCTGTGTTGGCTGCTGTTTATTTAAATTATCACCAGCTGAGTTTCAAAATAAAAATAAAAAGAAAAATTTTTTAAATGTTTTTTTTTATTGCTTTTTGTTGTTGTTGTAATTTTTAAGAAAACATACATATTTAAATTGTAATTACCGGTAAATAAATGGCAATGATTTGGTTTCTTTGGTGTTAAAAAAAGAGAGTTTATAGCGATTAACCGTTAAGATATTTTGCACTACGAAAAGTGAAATTAAATTTAATTTTTTGTTGTTGTTATTGTTGTTATTGTTTTTTATTAAGGGAAGTTTTTAGCTTATTTGATATGATGGAATATTTATAAGTGAAATATACATGAGTATACGGGTTTCATGGCTGTGTAGTTGTTGGTAGTTTTTGTTTCAACATTTTTTTTTCATTTTTTTCTGTTATTTGTTTGATCAGCGAGAATGTTAAAAAAGCGAAAGTTTTGTTTCTTTCTTTTCACATTTCTTTGTAAGCGCAGAGTCTGAGGGCCTGCCATAAATGGCTGCTTTTACCCACACTTTGGCCTTTTAGAGCGACAACACTAAGTAAGTGTGTGAATGAGTAAGTTTTTGTTTGAAATAAAAGTGAAAATCAGCCAAATAAAATAAAAAATACCAGGCGTGGATATATGTATACGACCAGCAACTGATTAAATAAATAATAAAATTCATAAAGTTTTTTTTTACATTCAGAAGACAAAAAAGAACTTGTATGTTAACTTGATACACATTTAACTTTGGCAAAACATGTGAAAACCATCTCACGCCAT
This sequence comes from Sarcophaga carnaria, assembly GCA_958299815.1. Classification (NCBI taxonomy): domain Eukaryota; kingdom Metazoa; phylum Arthropoda; class Insecta; order Diptera; family Sarcophagidae; genus Sarcophaga; species Sarcophaga carnaria. The sequence continues at coordinate 4,177,102 of OY283153.1, read as the reverse complement.
TAGGTTATTATAATAATGGCAAACGATATATTTACAAATAAGAAACAGCACATAATAATTTGTATTTTTATTTCTTTTCTCTTTATTTACTTTATATTTCTTGTTTCTTTTTTCGTTTTTTTTTCTACCACATTTCACTTTATTTCACAAAATTTCATGGCATTTCTAATTTTGGCAAAACAATAAATTTTATAACAATAGAAACCTACACTGACTAAGTAACAAAAAACAAAAAAGGCAAGAATAAAAGCCGAAAATTTCTTTTTTTTCCCATGTGTTATTTATTAAATAAAAAATATTTTTGTTTAATAACTTTTACTTCAATAAAATATTACAACATAAATCTACACATACTCGTACACGCATAGCTTTTAAGCGGTGAAATGTTTTCATTGTTCCGTTAAATAAATAAAAAACTACGTATTGAACAGTTACTGCTATTCTTCACTGGTAATAATTTTTCTTTTTCTTATTGAAAAACCGATTTCATAAGTGTTGACGTATTATGTCAACTGCTGGCAAATTATTTTTTTTTTAATGATTCACTCTTATGTTATTTAATTGTAAGCATTGAAAATGTGTTTTTTTTATTTTTGTTAACATAAAATATAAATTAATTAATTGATTTAGTTTGCTTTGGTTTGATTTGGTTACCTCACCTTAGATGACAATAAAAATCAAACAAATAAATTTGTAATGCAAATAAGAAATTTTCTATAATAGATTAGATTATTAGAAAGCGAAACCGTATAATTTTTGCTTAGAAAAATGAATAAATAAACGCAAAAAAAATAAAACAGAAGGTTTCAGAGACAAGCAGCGACATTGGAAAGAGAAAAGAAAAAGTGTTTAATTTATTATCGGCAAATAAATAACTAAGAGAAATGAGAGTATATGGTATTTTATTTAGGCCATGATGTTAAGACAGTATTTAAAATTTTAAAATATTTTATTAAATTAATATTCTTTCATTTTCACTATCAGGAAATGCTCTTTAACATCACAAACAAAAGACTTAAGAAAACGGTTCAATAGCTAAATAAATAGAATTTTGTGGAAAAGACTTAGAAAACAAGCGCAAAATTACACTCAAAAGCCTTTGGCAATTAGTAGTTAATCGCCATTGAGAAAAAAAATTGCAGAAAAAATTGAAAATCATAAAAACCTTATTTCATGTGAAAATTTTTCATTTGAAAGTTTGTTTTCCAAGTTAATTTTATATTCTATTGGCTTACAGGAAATAGTCTGGTGTTCTATATTTGTAATTAACACCACATCCGGCCTTCTTGTCTGTGAAATAATATGATAAAACAAAAGACTTAAGACACAAACATGATTTGTTTAAACTACAACTGAAACTACAGTAATCCTTCGATTTACGTCGCCTCGATTAACGTTGTTTCGATTAACGTCGTCAAATTTTTTGTTCCCACTAACTTCAATTTGCGTCGTCATTCGATTTATGTCGCCTTTTTTTTTTTGGAACCAACTGCGACGTAAATCGAGGGATTACTGTAACTTTCTTAAGTTCCTTGTTAAAAACATACTACTTTGTAGTATGAGCAATATGAAATTCGATTTACGCCGCCTTTTATCTTGGAACCAACTGCGACGTAAATCGAGGGATTACTGTAATCATATGAGAGAATTCTATTGGACTTAAAACGTCTCAGAGGAGTGAATTGAAAGAAATTAAAGAAATTTGTACAATATACAGGCTTCCTATATGAAGTAAGGTGGTATTCCTGATTGGTCTTGTCTCCTAGAACCTACCTACCTAACTACCCACCTACTTCTCTTTACCTTCCAGCTGGCTATGGTTCGCGCGCAAGTTTGCCAGTTGGTCACTGCAATCGATGACAGTTTAGTTCCTCAATTTAGCACTTTTTCATTCAAACAAGTTGCATCACTCACAGTTCAATTTAACACACATAATATGGATGGTGGCAAGCAGTATTCTTTACGATGGCTTCATTGCCTGCATTTGAATCGATTATTCCATTAAATTTTTATAATTTTTTTAAATAAAATTTCTTATAGCCTATAAGCCTGTGCTGTTTTCAATAAAAGTTAATAAAACTAATGACTAAAAATCCACTAAACCGATAATAGCATTGTGAACGTATGGAAATCTTGCTATTTTTTTCAAAAATATAAGGCAGTTGCTATGCCTTCAAAAAAATTTTATTATTGGCAGGTGTTCTAATAATATTGTTGCTGTTGATCAATTCAGCATGGCTTACCAGCTATAATTTAATTTTTTCCACTGTGTTTTCACTATAAGACAATTAATCTTTATAGCTTATATAGCAATCAACTATTTGTGGCTCAGTTTATACTTATTATTGCTGCTTTTATAGCTTCAAAGAAATGATGTTTATTTTTTTTTGGCCTTTAATTTGTAAAAACTTTCTTTTACTTCGAATAATTTGTGTGAAAATTTTTTTCCTACTTTAGAAAAAACAAAAGACTTAAGACACATGCTTTATAAAATTTATTAATTTTTGTTTTCCCTTCCTATTTTGGAGGGGAACATTCGTGTTGATTTTGTAAAAGAAAAAAAAATATAATTTAACGCAACAACTTTGTTTATGACATTTACTGTGAAACAAATTTTTCACCTCAAAGAAAACAATAATAAAAAATGAAAACAATCTTGGAGTTTATTTTGTATTCTTTTTTTAATGAAAACTAGGTTATAGAGATTGCTTGTAAAGCCCTACTACCTTCTAAAAGCTAGGCAAGCGTAATATTTAAATTATTCTTTAAGAATTTATGTTTTTTTGGTGGAAAAAAGTATTTAAAAATAATTAAAAAAAAATGATTTAAGCATAAAAGAATATGTTTATGTTGCTGTTGCTGTTCTTTTGAATTGTAAACGATATAATCTCATTGATAGTAACATTAATGGCTCTTAATGGTGATTTTGTATATGATTGTAGGTCTGAACACATTAATGTTTAATTTCCTTGTTCCTACTACATAGTTTAAATGGATCCTTAACTGAGTGACTGCTTCTTTTCTTTTCGATGCAAAAGATTGTATTTGCAACAGAGTCTAAGGTAGAGCAGGCAGGCGTTGGTAACTAACCTTCTAAAAGAACAACAAATAAGCCAGAAGAGTAAAGATACAGAAAAAAATAAATAAATTTACCATAAAACAAACAAGAATATGCCACGATTCCATGGCATGGCTGTTGAACACAACGCAATGCCAGAAATCTTAACTTTTCTTTTATAAAAAAAAGAAAAAAAGGAAAAAAAATCAAAAGAAGATGAAGAAAAAAACGCAGAAGAATAAATTGTAAACCAGGCCTTCAAAAAGTATTGTATATGATACCAATAAAAGCTCTTGGTAGTTGGTTTGGTCGTTCTTTAGCTGTTTCTTGCTTTAGCTGTGTGATTTTTCTTGTACGCAAAAGAAGGAAGCTGACTATAAACGTTGTTCTGCTGGTTAATGTTATTTCATAGGAATGCTGTTACTCAGTTTCGTTCATCGTTACTTTACGTTTACGTTTCTACAACTGATCTTGCAGATGAAAATTCTGTTCTACTGATGATGATGATAATGATGCTGTTGATGAGGTTGATGTGATGCTGTTCTTGTGGCATGCTGCTGTTGCTGTTGCTGCTTTTACTGTATGATAATGATGGTAAATAATGAAACCGAATAAGAACCTGTCGTATTCCATTCGTATGGATATATGTATGTATGTTTTATATGGCTTAAGAATACCATATAATGCGGTTACAGTTTTTATGCTTATGTAAATGTGTATCAGTGTGTGTGTAAGAATTGGCCCAAAGGTTGGTATAAATCGCATACATGCACGACAAACCAAGAAAGAAATCAGAAATTTATGCGGTTAAGAGTGGCTTAATTTGATGTCAAAAGCCTTTTAGTAACAGGAGGTTTCAAAAAGAATTTGGCACAAAAACTCCAATCCTTCTTTAGTCCAGTCCACTCTCCATGGTTACAAGATTTGAATATTCTGAACATTGTTTTTTCTCTTTACGTTTATTTTTCTTTCTTCTTCGTCTTCTTGTTCTTCTTTTTTTTTTAATGGTAAATGGCCACAGCAACTGATAAGCATGTCAGTGGTGTATTACAAACAGGAGGGTAAAGGGGCCGGCAGGCTTTTTAACCATTAGCCGTAGCATAACAGCAGCAGCATAGTATACTATGTAGGAAGCTGTTATAAAATGGTATACATTTGTTATGACTATCGTAATTGTAGTTTAGTTGTTGTTGTAAACGTATTTTAAATAATAATACCGTGTACCTGATAGTGTGTATGCAAACAACAACAACAAACATTATGAATTTAAGACGTTGCCTCTTAAACATTTAAAATTGTTTATGATAAAAAAACAAATGTAAAGAAACTGACATTTAACATCTGCATTTGAAGAATATATAGTCGGTTTTTCTATTTTATTTAGGTTAACTTTTAGATAAAAGCATTCACACCAAAAAAACAAAAACATCCGTAAATATTGTGATACGTTTTGTGAAAGAATGTTTTATTTGGAAAGCGATTAAGATAAGGCCCGCTCTCTGTAGGAATTTCATAAAAACAACATCCATTAATAACTTATTTCCACCATAAAGTTATAAAATAAAAGATTTAGTTTTAAAATGTTTAAAATCATGGATAAAAAACGGTGTTTTTCAAACTAAATAATTAAAAAATTTGACGGGAACTATACCACGCCATCGTTAGAATGATGAAAGTGTGTGAAATTATTATCATAAATATGAAAAACAAAAAAATAAAGGAATTCATTTTCTAAACTTAAAATTTTAATAATTTAATGACGAGTGAAAAACATCGCTTTTGTCAAGTAAGATCACTTTGGATCACTTTTTACAAAAGAAAGATTTTGTAAGACAGCCGACAAATATGGCCAATTTGAATTTCACTTAGGTTAGAGCATAATCCTAGCACTGATTGCTCATACAAGAAATTTTTTTGTACAGAAGAAGCAATTCCAAACATTTGTAAAGAAAAACTAAGACTGTATTGGCATCTAGTAATCGCATACAGATCGAAACAATTACGTGATGTAATTTACTTTGTGTTCATGACAGAGATCAGAAATGAATCGTTTTTTCGCTACTCATAAGCACTCATGAAATTTTGAATATAAGTGAGTCAACAATATTGAAATTTAACTATGTACTCTGATTCATTCGAACTCACTACAACGTTGATTTATAAGCGCAGGTTGCAATGAGTATGCGTACAACGTTGACATCAAACTCATACCATCCCAAAATGTTTGATTCATAAGCCTACTCATTTAGATTCATAACTTTAGAAAAATACTTATAATACATTTGAATGAGGCATTTACAGTCTTAGTTGTTGTTGCATTTACAAGAAAAGAAAAAAGACAGAGCAGCAAGCAGAGCAAACACACAATCTTTTCGTAAGTATTCTAGTGTTCATACGCGATTCATACTTATTTTGTGCTTCGTGTATATGTTGAGTTATGGTGAGTCGAAATCAACATCATACATACGTGTTGTTAAGAGCATGAATATGATGAGTACTTCAAACTTTGAATATGAGTAGAGGTTCCATGACATTAAAATAAGTATGAATGCGTTTAAGTAGCAGAAATTATGAGTATGATTCGATTCTACTCATCTTTTTGAATACTCATTGCTGATCTCTGGTACGTGGGAATTATTGGGGAGTCATTTACTGTCAACTGTCAGCAATATGAAATTATAATCACCTTTCTACGATGCTTACCATCTGGACAATGTCAAGCTATGTAGATCAATAGTGAGAGGGGTTTTGTTTACGAGTTTCTTATACGTTGATCTCTATAGCGAAGACATGAACACCTAGTGATTGCCAATAGTGATAGCGTAAGGCAATTAATTGTATTCGTAATAAATTTCTCTCAAGCTTGCCACAACAGCCATATTTTCATTTTGTTTGTGATTGACAGCCACCACTTTAGAGTACTAAAACGTTATATGATGCAGGCATCTTGAGTTAGGCTACAGATTCCTACTTTAGCAGGACCAAAGCCCTATTAATATCGTATCATCTTACAATTTCATCATAAGCCCTTTACATCAATTAAAAATTTTATTTTTTTTTTGTGAAAAAAACTTTACCGTATTTATGCTAAAATCATAAGATAATAAAAAATTATCTTCAATAAGTGCTTATATATACATACCTTTTCCGATAAATCTTTTAACATCCCCGGTGTGTGTGTGTGGCTCTGGATGTTGGATGTTTTTCTTTGTATGTATTGCTATTATTATTATGTGTATGGGAAGAATTACTAGGACTTGGTTTTGTTTGTTTCCTAAAATAGTGACATTGATTGTTTCGGCTACGTTTCGTTTCGTTGGTTGCTGCAAAAAGTTTTCTTGTTATTGTTGTTGTATACTTTTATTATTATTAATTACTATTTTGTTTTTATTTTGTTTCGTTGTTGTATTTTCTTGTTTTTCTCGTACTCATAAATTTTTTAATTTTTTTCTTAAAACTTTTTTATGTCTCTTTAAAAATTTGATGAATGCATGAAGCTGTTAAAAATACAAGCTAAGTTAGTGTACAAAGGAAAACAAAAACAAAAACAGAAAAAAAAATTAAGAAAAAGATATTCTTTTAATGTTATGTTTTAATGGTTTTTCAGCAAGTTGTTGTTGTTGTTCTTATTATTTTTGTTTAAATGCTAAACTTTTATCTTTTAAAGACTTCTTTTACATGCTTTTACCACTCATATATTCGATTTTTTCCCTTCTTTTTATTCGGTTATTTTTTTCTTTTTAAATTTTTCTTTAAATTTCTTTCTTTTATTTTTTGGTTGATAATTTTCAAGTCTTTGCCACTTATTATTTTAATTTTTTTCTTCAAATATTATTAACAGGTTTTTTCTCTAATTTTTTACACTTTCTTTCGTTTATAATTTTTCTTGTAATATTTTTTTCTTTTTCTTTTTAAAAAATGGTTATTAAAATAACAACAACAATTAATAAAAAAAAATACCGTTAATAATTGTTTTTTTTTTTTGAAATTTGTACGTTTTAATTAAATTTCGTTTAAAAATTTTTTTTTTAATTTCAACGTTTAATTTAAAAATTTTTATTTTTTTGTTGAACAATTTTTATCATTAATTTTCGTTAACCAATGAAGATTATTTTTTTTTCTTTATTTTATTAAAACCTCTTTTCTGAATGTGTTGATTTTGTTGTAGTGCTTGTTGTTGTTACTGTTTTATTAAATTTGCAAGCGCCTTTTGATAAAGGCCTTACCGACAAAGGCAAATGTTTAACAGCAACTGAAGATCCAAAAGCAATGAGCACTTCTTCACATTAAAACCGAAAACCATTTGGTTGGTCTCCAGTCTGGTTTGGTCTGGCGCGCGTTCTTTACTCTGTTACAGCGTTATTGTGGTCGTCGTCGTCGTATTCACCGTCGTTGTTGTATATTTGTTTACATGTTACTGTAGCCGCCTATCGTATTGTTATGGTTGCTTTGAATGAATATGAAATGAAATGTATCTGTGGCCAAGACCGTGGATTAGCCAAACACAAACGCTCACTCAGCCACACTGTTTGTGAATTAAAAAAAAATGAAAATCAACGTTAACGTGTGCTTTGAAAAAGAAGTCTTGACTTGAGCTGAGCTCAGCTCAGCTTGAGCGTATTATGGCTGTGTTTAATAAGGTGTATGAGCATTAAACATCTCAGCAACTGCTCTGCTTGCCTTGACTTTGACTTCTTTCTTTTAGAATGTTAAACCGTCAAAATCCATCTCATCATCAAAAGTTAACAACTCTCATATAAATATGCTCGTACAAGCAAATAAACAAACCAAAGAAAAGAAAAAAAAACATTCACCAACAGTGGTTAAAAACGTAATGAATTTGAAAAAAATTTTCAGAAATTTATCTTTTATAATTTTTTTAATAAAATTTCGAATAAAATTTCTACCACATTTTTAAAATTTTTCCTGATATATTGCCCAACATAAGCTATTGTGTTTTAGATGACAGATCTTTAACGGAATTCATTTTAATTAGAGAAACACTTTAAAGCAGGCTTGTTTTCGATCTTCAAAGCCTCCTTTAGCTGTACTTTTCCTTTAGAAGTTTGGACTTCTAATGGATTCCCTCATGAACAACTTCTATAAACTATTTTTCTATGCCTACAACAATACTCTTCTGCATGAGCGAAGAGCACAAGTTTTTTTTGTAAATGAACTGGCCCAGAGTATATATTGATGACAATGCACCTCGTATTTTACTTGCAGAAATTACGATTTTCTTTAACTCAACTGGTTTTTTTTGTTGTATCGCATAATGTGTGTTCCATTTTTTTGTCCCACTGTTCAGTTGGAGACCGTAAGCATTATTTATAGTTTTTTTACCAATAAAATATAAAACATCAGAAAACATAAAGAAAAAGATACACAAGTCAAAGAGGAGCGTGTGTATAATGTTTAGTTTCCAATAGGAATAAAAAGAACAACAACAACAACAACTACAACAAATATTCAAAGCAAGAAAGAAAAAGAAACAGAATTTAAAAAACTAAAAAAAGAGAAAAAATATTATTTACAGACAAAGAAATGAAATCAAATTTATTTCTGTGGCCACTAGTGATAATGATACGAAAATGATGCAGAGGAAAATGAAACAAAAAAAACAAAAAAAAATAATCACCGCTTAAGTATGTTTTCCAAGTTTAAAAGAAGATTTGCTATACGAGGCCTTAAAAGCTGTGCGCCTGCTTACTTTACATTTGTATTGTACGCATATTAGTATGACTGTGTGTGTGTACGTGCGTGTGTATTTGATTTCAAATATGATTTCTCTGCTCTTGCTCTCTCCATGTATTTGCTTTTGTTATACAAAAACGAAAAAAAATTCTTCTTTTATTTTCTTTTAATGCTGCTTCTTTCTCTATTTCACTTTGCACTTGTTGTTATTGGCTTATCTTGGTAGTCTTTATAATATGAATGGGTGAATGGGTATGCTTGTGTGTTTGTTTAGTTTATGGCCAACGACTTACGCGCACCACATAACGGTTCTCATTAAGGCCAACACACTCTCCAAAGACCAGCAACAAAACGCACTACAACAACAACAACAACTAGAAGTAATAAAACAAAAAAGAAAACAAAAATAGAAACAAAACGACGAAAACGGAGTGAATAGAGGAAGAAGAAGGCCAAGAAGCCAAACGGTAGTGCTGTTTGTACGTTAGCGAGTGAATGGGTGAACGGGTGATCGGGTGACCGGGCGAGTCAGCGAGTGAGTTTGATGGCTTATTGGTCTTATTCAAATGGGTTTCTTTAGAAAGCCCCGTTTACTTAGTTGGTCGTTTGCCTGTCGGTCAGCTGTTTAAGCGCAGAATTATTATGAAGTCAACTTTTACCAGAGCGTCTGCGCTAACGTATACTGCCGACTGAAAACTTCAAAGAGAGAAAAATGTAGAGAGTTTGTGAGATTATGCTTGAGAGGAAGAAAGAACTTAAGAGAATCTAAATAAAATATTGTGGAGCATAGTAAGTGTTTGCATGTGTTCTTTTCCATGTACTTTCTTTCTATCTTTTGGTATAAATTTTAAATTTTTATTTACATACAAACAATTTACATGCCCCTTACACTCATGGGCAATTAATTAAAAGCGGCATTCTTTTTTTATTAGGAAATGTATTGAATTAAAAATAATTCAGTTTAATCTCGACACGGCTATACAAATGTAATTTGCTTTGAACCTGAAAATTATTCACAAGTTGAGGCATGACCAAATTATTTCAAACCAGTTAGGTTATGTGCCCCTTGAAGGAGGCCAGTATTTAGGTCCATTGTGACACCACATTCAGTTTTACTTGGGGTTCAACCATTCCCCAGAAAAACTATCATACTATTGCAGCAATCTTTATGTTAAAGAGAAAATGAGAGGTCAGAAACCTCCGTTTTTTTTATGCCAAAAACTGGGCACTGACACATGAGGTGAAAGACAGATCCACAGATCCTGCAAAAGTCATAAACCGGAAGTCCGAGTCTTTCGCCATCGCTAACAAATGAACAGTGGCCCATAAGAATTGCTATTCTGCAGTGAATGGCCATGGTACTTAAGGGCAGAGGTGAGTCCTCTTCTTTTCCATACGTGTCCAGCAGAATTTTGCAATATTGCCAACGATATTGAGCTGCGCTGTAAAACGAGTGGCTAATATCCAAATGAACATGCTCGAGATTACTTGCTCCGTACCAGCCCTGAACAGAATGATACAAATTCTCCCTGAGAAATCATCGGCATTAATGAAGAAGGATGGATTTAATCGCGGCTTTTCTCTCTGAGTAAATCAAAGGATATTCAGGGAAAAAACCGCTACTCAACAAACATTACGCCATTTTAAAAATGGCTATGATCTCTGCTTGGAAAACACTGCAGTGGCCAGACATCCAGCCTAAAAGAATGTTTAATATCAGAAAACTTAATAAATAAACCACATCCTGTCCTGTCACTCATCTTTAAGCCGTATAAATTTGTTTACTTAGTCGGTATTCTGCGGATATCAAAATTTGATTGAGACGGTGTTTAGGATAATAAAAAAAAAACAGACGGTTTTGTTTACTTTTTTTGAATTTCAAAACTGAAGGATCTAAATGAGACAATTTGAGTCGTATTTTTAATTTGTATTATTTTTTTTTTAAATTTTCCAAGACAGACTTTTTTTTAGGAATTTCATGTGAATATCACCAATTTTAAAAATTTCTTTTAAAAATTTATTATTTTTTGATCGAATCACTTTATTAATTAAATTTTTTTTTTTTTTGATAATTTGCAACATTTTATTTCTTAAAGAGTTCCTCATAAAGCACACACATTTCTTTCAGTTTCATCCATTTATGGTAATTGCATTTAATGAAATAAATTACAACAGAGTTGAACATCCTGTAGCACTGTAATGTAGTGAATATGATCGTCTAATAACAAACCATACTTGCAACCATTTAACCACTTATTTATCTATTTTTAGAAACTACCAATCTTAACGCATTAAAGCCTTATGCTTTTTATAATTTTTTTTACATTACATTATTGCTTCGACTATTTTTGAACTTCTTTCTCACTCGCAAATATTATTTTTTTGTTGTATTTTTAACTCAGAGCTTCAAGTTTCATTCTAAGTTTACGATGCCCGTCCTTAATGTTCTTGATCACTGGTTACTAGTTACTCAAGCTGATTACTAACAGCCTGTCTGTTTTGGTTTATTTATTCTTTTAAATTCTTCTCTTCTTTGTTTTTGTTTGTTGCTCAAGTACTTCTTTTCCCGCGGATGATGAACTTGAGACCTTGACACTGAAGATGTTTCTTACCAACTAAAGAGAAAAACTGTAAAATTGCCAAAGACCCAGAGACAAATATTGAAAATCAAAACAAAACTACAAACACTGTAAAGCCTGGTTTGAGAAAAACAAGAAAAAGAAGAGAAACAAAACAAGTTATAACATGTTCGTTTTGGTCAATTACAGCAAATCATCCCAAGAGCATACCAAACGCAATCACACCACACCACACGACACCACACCATACCAAAGACAACTGCAGTCAAGCTAAGATTGAAGGCACATTCGTATGTTGCCATTGCCACTGCCATTGCCACTGCATATCCATTTAAACGGCTGTCTTGACTATAAATTTTACTTTAAAATAATAAAAAGTTAAAGATGAAGTACAAGAACTATTTTTATATTTACAAATACACGCATACACACAGGCAATGGTAACTTAGTCTTGTAGCCACCGACCATATCTATTAATCGCATGTACACACCGGTAGTTATGGCCAAAGGCTAAGAGAGAGCACGAGTACCACGAGTAAGTGAGAGCGATAAGATTGTCATTGATGTATGTACGTTTACGTGTACGTGTATTGCATTCTAAAGATATTCACTTACGCTGCGTGCATATTAAAATAAGATATTTTAACTCACTTGTATTTTCGTATTGCTGTGCCTTAGATACATAGATACTGACTTCGCGCTCTCTAGGCTGTATAGGTTTTCTTTTCTTTTTGTCATTTCAAATGAGTTACTTTCCTTACAGAGAGAGCGAGAGCTTTTGGTCGGTCATCAGCATTTCGCCTGTGGGCCAATTTTATTATTTCATGAATGAATTGTTGTATCGTCAGTCGAATTTCTCAACTCTTTAACGACTACAATGGCAACAACAATAACAATGATGATGATTATGAGGAGATTTGTTTTTTGTTGTTGTACTTTTGCCTGTAATTTTTGTTTTTTTGTTTGATTTTTTCTTTTTCTTAAGACACCATCAATTAATTATAAGCCGAATTAATGATTCTGATGATTAAAGACATAAACATGGCAGTGTTGTCAATGTAGGATTAATAAGAAAGCGTAATAAATGTTATTTATATAGTGTAGTAAAAAAAAACAATTTTTTCAAAACAGAAGGCTTTTGTTTTTTTTTGAAAAGCCTGATATTAATGTGATAAGAGGCTGAATATTGCCTGAGCCATGTTTCACAAGTTTTCTTAGATACGTTTTCCTGGGTACTTGATGTGGATGGTCTGATAGAAGCTTGGTTTGTGAGGAGACTACAAGAGGAGACTACTTAGAGAATTGCATCATGTTATGGCTCCACTATCCTATATGTAGTCTAGATATACATGCAAAAACATTGAGTTTTCTGTTCCTTTATGGAATTTAATTTTTAAGCCAGGCTTTACAGAAATTGGTGGTTGTATTCACTAATATTTAATATTATTTGTTTTCATCTAAAAGTATGCAATCATTTTTTAACTCTTTTTCAGTAATAAATACTGGGTTGTTTTGAAATATAGTTAAGCCACGTTTAGTGTGTGATCATATCCAGGCTCTAGCATATTTAATGTAGTTTGAAAATCATACATAACATAATTGGCCATTACAACAGGATTACGGCCTAGCTTCTCACACCCCCTATGTTGTGTGTGTTAATTTCATACATGAGTGGCGCGACTTACGGTTTAAAGACGATTCCGAACGATAGATTTTTGAGAAACTTTTCATGGCAATTGTATTTACTCTTAGAGTTTTTGCCAGAAATCTGCTGAGAGGAAGTCGCCGAAGAAATATTTTCATATTTTCGTTTGAACCGAGACCTTACGTCTAATAAGCCAACACACTACCTATTAGACTACAGCGGCAGTGATTGAAAATCACAATCACACAATTTTGAGAAAACTGGATTCTGTTTGTTTTCCTTCACAGCTAGATAGTAGCAGAAAAGGAAAGTCCTCTTACTTATTGCTCTCTTCTAATGCTGTTTGGACCACCAAAATTTCTATTACTCTGCGGCTGATGATAGTAAAGAGTTTAAAGACTTAATCTGTTATATTTTTTCTAAAGGCAAGGCATGCAATCTGTTTGTCCCAGGAGTATAGTTAAACATTAAACGACTCTAGCAAGGACTTTCATTACGTAAACCTTCTTGTCTTTCAATTGAACAAATTTGAAGCCGTGTATTTAATGTTTTCTTTTTTTTTTGTTTATTAAAAAAAAGGTGTATAAAATTTATTAATAAAATATGTTTTGGGGAAAAATAAATAATTTGTTAAGTCTATATAGTCTTATAATAATAATAATAATACGCTTACAAATAAAACAATTCAGTACAGACGAAAAATATACAATTGAAGGCATTATTTCTTAAATGCTATTTTAAATTTACGATGCTATTCTCTTCGTGTGTGTGTTTTGTGATTCTAAACTTGAATTTTAGTTTGTGACTTAAATACTAACAACCCCGAGTTGTTGATCATAAATAATCACTGTTATTGTGGGTGGTTATACTACAGGTCTTGACTACTACGTGCTGTCGTTGAAGATGACTTTATTAATCCACGGTACGAATTTCTGTATATTCGTATATACGCCGGGTAAATGTTCACGACCGCAACCTATGCCCCAAGAAACAAGACCGATAAGGGTTTTGCGTCCCTCTAGGGAGAGTGTGAGAGGACCACCTGAATCACCTTGACAAGAATCGCGTCCACCATCTTTGTAGCCGGCACATAAGAAGACATCGTGTATCGTTTCCCTACGGCCAGCAGCGCGGAACCAACGTTGACAGCGATCATTGGATAAGACCTCTACATCGACTTCCTGTTATGGAAAAACAAAACCTAGTAATTAAACAAGTTCAAATATTTTAGAATACAACAACAACAACCTGTAGTATTGAAGGTACGGTACTTTGACCATGTCGCGTTCTACCCCAGCCAGCTACTGTGGCCATTTTGCCCACTAATTTTGTGGTTGATGGTGGCAAACACACGGGTATTATATGTTGCTTATAAACCACTGTACGATCCAAACGTATGAGAGCAACATCGTTTTTAAAATCAGCAGGATTATAATGCGGATGCACCTCTTTTCGTTCAATGCCAAATTCTTCATGATTTAGACGTTCTTCTTGGCCTCTAACATCCCATTCACCCAAACGGATTTTCATATTGGAGTTGGGAGTGCTTAAAGGAAAAAAAAAGAAAACATTTTTTATGAAAAACTTTTGAATTTCGTTTAAATTTTTAAACTTACGTGGCCACACAATGAGCTGCAGTTACTACCCATCTGTTTGAAATAAGAGCACCACCACAGCTGAGTTTACGAGATAGAAAACCACTTTTTATTAAGGCCACCTGCCAGGGATGGGAACCAAAGCCCGTAGAATGGCCACCCACAATGCGATTGGAGCGCGTAAAGATTTCACCACAACCTAAAACAATGAAAAACATTTTATACTTGAATTTGCTTTAAAGAGGCTACGAATAAAATAAAATTTAAGGGAAAAATAAATGGAAAAATAAAAGAAATTGCAGTGCAAGCCCTTGAAAACAGTGCAACCAGAAATAAAAATTTGCTGTTTTTTTTACCAAAGACCCCCAAGGAAAGAAGTGATAGAGATGAGATAACAGAGATTGAAAGAAAGAAAGTGAAACCATTTAAAATATATACAAAAGAAGAACAAAAGATTACAACAGCAACAATCAAACAAAACGTAATAATTTATTTGAAAAAAAAAAAGAATACCCGGTACTGGCCGATATGAACTATCGGGATATTTGTTGGCTGGTCCTGCCCCACCTATGCCGCCGCCGCCACTGTCATAATCATCACTTACTTCACCATTATTCAAATCCAAAACATTGCCTACCGCATAATTGGCATCATTTCCCGCCAAGGCGTGAGCATTGTTATCCAAACTTAAAGGCCTTTGTACCTGAGGCTCTGGTGGTATATCAAAAAAATTATCCAAATGATTGGTTATGCCTGTATGTGAGCCAGCACCACCTAAATGATTTGTGTCGTGCTCCCAATTGTTCGGTACATTGGAAAATCCATTGCCACTGCCAGGCCTTGTTGTGTGCGGTTTGTAATTCACTAACGGTGGTGGTGAATGAGGCCTATTTGTTGTGTAGTGGGCTGATGATGACGATGATATCTGATACTGATGATTATTTATTACAGCCGGATAATTGGATATTGACGAATGACTGGATGTGGGTCGTTTTAAGGATTGCATATATGGTGCTGTGCTCTGGTGTTTATTGTGATTGGCCAGATCTGGATAAATGTCATACAAATGTATGATGTCACCTAAAGAAACGAAATATGTATGTTTAACCGTGCAAGGCACATTGATTTACAATTGAGATTATTAAATAGGCCTCACTGGATAACATAATACATATTTTACATAAAAATCTTATTAAGTGTAATAATATAAAAACCATTTAACCTTTTTTTTAAGTAGTGATCAAGCATTACATTTGTTGAGGTGTTGTTATCAAAGCCTAGTCGATAGGTTTCTAATTGAATAATTTAAGCAGATTTTTACAGCTGCCTTGCTTAGCTAGTGTATAATTATTTGTTACGTTATTGTTTGGATATCATTGACCACGCTTTACATTTTTATAAGAACAAAAATTTTCCCTCAGATATGTATGAAAAAATTTTTTTTCGACGACTTTCTCTCAGCAGTTTGCTAATAAAAAATCTGTCGTACAACAACCGCATAAAAATGTAGATCCCAACAATTGCACAGCCTTGCAAATGTGGACTTTTTTGTGCAAATAAGGTGGCTCCAGGTGTTTCCGAAGGCATTTTGCGCGCTAAACACGAATCTGGGTTCAATAACTTTCCATCACGTCAGGTTTTCGATTAAAAGGTTAATTTTTATAAACCTCGACCGCTATATTGGATCCGCCATTTTGAATTTTTTAAATCTGAATGTAGATCTGTAATCAGCGACCCCAAAAACCCCTGAGTAACAATTTTCAAGTAAATCTGAATAATTTTTACGGACCTCCGTAATGTGTTTCATGTTCTCTTCCACCCCTTGACATTAACCCACCCCATACTTTAAGGGCGCATGCAAACAATTTGGCTTTGGGCTATATAGCAATGATTCTAACACGTCAGTGTTAAGCTTCAAAATTTTTCAAAAATGGCCAAAAACACTATTTTTAGGGGTTTCAAACCCGTTTTTCTCGAAAACCTGACGTAGTGGAAAGATTCGCGTTTAGCACGCAAAATGCCTTCGGAAACACCTGGAGCTATCTTATTTGCAAAACCCATGCAAGGCTGTGTTATGGATAAATTTACACACACTCAACATAACGGCTGTAAAAAGCTAGGTTGTAATCCTGGTCTAGCATCAAAAATTTAATCAAAAGTTAACACTGTTGATATGATGTGGTTTTAAAAATTTGTTATTAAAAGTTTATTGTTGAAAAGATTACATATGTCTTCAATTTATAAACAATAATAATAACTAGGCTTTTGAAAGCTCAAATTAATGTCATGTAATTGCTATTAAATAAGAAACAATGTCAAGCCACGTTTTTAAATACTTTTTTTTATGAATAAGATTACGTCTTGAAGCAAATAAGTTTGCAATGAAATATTTTGTATTATATAAACTAAGTATAGAGTCCAGCAAAAGATTACTTAAAATATGTTTCATTTACACACTATTAAACAATGAAAAAAAATTAAATTTTAAAACAAATAAATAATCCAATAACAACGACATGCCACATTTAGTTGATAAAAAGAAATTAAAAATAAAAAAAAATTACGATGAAACGATGACGATGAGATAATTTTTAATTTACACATAATAAAACAAATAAAACACAAACAACAACAACAACAAACTGAAAATTATTATACAATAATTTAGACCAGACACGATCTGATTTTATTTTACTTGACTGTGATGACAATGATGTTGAAAGCAAAAAAAGGAATACCATCAGACCTTCATTAGCACCTGAGAGCAACGGACAGACTTTGGTTTCATTACAAAGAAAGCGACAAAAAAACAGTTACTGTTATAAAATACAGCTACACCACCGTTAATTATTGCAATGGCAGTGTTAATAATGTTACTGTAAACGCAGAATAAGCTCAACATGCTATGCGGCAAGTAAAGTCGTCATCCTCCACTAACTTCAGTTCCTTCTTCTTCTTCTTCTTTTTCTTTTGTGTTTATTTCTTTCTATTTTCTTTATTAATTTTACTTTTATTTTTATTTTCATTTACATTTTTTTATATTGTTTCAGTTCAAAAGTGAGAAAATTAAAAAAAAAAAAATAATACTCGAACACAATTAAAAGAAAATAAAGAAAAGAAAAGAAAAAAAAATGCGAAATCATATCCCAAGTGGAATAAATGAAAATGCTTGTGTTGAAAGAAAAAGAAAGAAAATAAACTTTTGTTTTTTCTTTTTAATTTTAATGAAATAAGACAAAATAAAAATAAAAGTAAAAACATGAAACACCAATAACTCAACTGAAGTCATCAAATCCCCCAGAGTAACCTCTTCTCAATGGGAAAAATATAAGAAAAAATGTAGAAAAAGAAAGAGTTTCACTTTTTATTTTATTTTTTTCTTTTAAATTTTAATTTTATAATACGAAAAATAAAAAAAATAAAAGAAAACATTGCACCAGTAAATGAACAAGAAAAATTAAGAAAGCAGAAACATTTGTAAGGAATATTACGTTAACAAAAATTCACTTTCGTTTCACCGACTCTGTCTTCAAATATTTCAATTCCTTTGCTTATTTAAATTTAATGAATAGGGACAGACGTAGGAAGTTTTTTTTTAAGTTTTGGAAACTTAAATCTCTTTCTTTAAAATGACTTACTTTTTCTCACAAATGTTTGCTTAGGGATATAAAAAAACTTAAAAAAAAAATCATCCAGTTATACAAAAGGGGTTATTAGAGCACAACGTAATATTCTCTTAATGGGGGATTTAATCTTGAATTGCATTTTATTACATACATATACAATGTTATAAGTAGGATGTTTGATAAGTTTTTAACTGTTTCAAACTATTACTAAGAGTTCGTTGACTAACTAGTAGGGACAATGTGGATTTTGTGCAAAGCTTTGAAGGTATTCTTATAGAAATCGAAATTATGGATCCTCTAGAAATTTTACAGCTTTCTTCAATGAGTAATATTGCTTATGAGTAGGGGAAATGAGGTATTTTCCTTCGACCTCCTTGTTCTTGAACCAAGAGATCATTTAGATCACAGAGCCTTTGCTAATGTAGCCTGTCAAGTTCTCATAATGTTAATATTGGATTGCAAAATATTTGAAATTTTCTCTTATTGCTTCAACAAAATTGTCTGGCATTTATAGAAACAAGGGTAGAAGCAGAGCCTCATGTAAGTCAATATTGATTTGTGTGGACTAGCATTGCCACGATTGAGCAAAATTCCTTTACCCCAATACACTGCTACATAATTGGTCATTACAACCCTTCAGACAGGATTACGACCTAGTTTCTCACACTACTAATGCTGTGAGTGTTAATTTTATACATGACTGGCGGGACCCACAGTTTAAAGTCGACTCCAAACGGCAGATTTTTGAGAAATTTTTCATGTCAATTTTATTGACTCGCAGAGTTTTTGCCGGAAATCTGCAGGGAGGAAGTCGCCGAAGAAATATTTTTTCATATTTCGTTTTGATGTCTGACCTGGGGTTTGAACCGTGGCCTTACTTCTAATAAACAAACAAACTACCTACTAGACTACGGTAACTTTCCATTTACATTTTTCAATTCATTAGTTAATCTCTTATAAGAGTGGGCTGCCGAAGGAATTGTAACTTTTCCTATTTTCTGAGATGCCACTATGGACGGGGACGCTACATAAGAAAGCTTACATCCCTGGCAAATAAGACATCCATTTAGGAAAAATGTCACATGGTATTCGTTTTGTCTATTAACAGAGTTGGCTGGCATCTTGGCCAGCACTTTTTGCTTACAGGTAGAAATTGAGTAACCATTCTGTATATTCGTTGACAATATAAACAGTTCACAGCCTTGTGAATAGGAAATTAGGCAGCCAGGAGTGCCGCATCTTTCCTTGGGACTCAGGAATGTTTTTATCTGTACTTCTAATTTAGAAGTTACAGCCAACTCAATCGATAAAACTGGTAAAAATACGCATGCTTCAAAGTAAAAATTATTATTTGATTTTGCACTATGGCACTGTATTTACTATTATGACTCGTTGGAAAATCATTCAACAGAATAGATCGTAAGCTAGCGAGACTAACAATTATGGAGGTTCAAACTCCATGTAAAGAGAAAAATTTTCATGATGGCTTTCGAATTCAACCCCCTCCAAATAATCCATCTAGCAAGCTCAATACCAGAGAAGTAGGTTGTAAGCTAGGTTGGAGTGGTAGTTTTGATACCAAAAGCTCACTTGAGCACGCATAGCGGCCCGTTGTGACGCCACAGGTAAACGCAGTCTGGTAAAAATACGGAGTAAGTGGGAGTTACCATGCTTTTAATCGTATACATCAATACCAATCGCCTTCTGAGCTAAACGAAACTGACGATTGTCTACATCTAACGAGGTAAACTTGGTAAAATTGGAAATCCTTTATTGAAAAACTGCTAATTTGTTACTCAAATACATACATACATGTTTTAAGACTTTAAGGACTGGAAGATAATGAATGCAAATTGATACATAACTGAGCCAAGATTCCATATGAATTTTGTTTTTAAAATAAAGATAACCAGATTAAGTTTAATCTCCTTTCACAAGTCCTCACAAAAAAGTCGTAGGTATACCATTGTAGAGTATTATTTAGTCAGGCTTGACTTGATTCTGTTATAACAAGAAGTTGCATGTTTAAGAAACTCTGTCACTGTTCAAATGTGCTTCCATTACTTTGATTGTTGGTAGTTGCTGTTGATTTACAATTTAATTTATTTTTGCTTGTCTTCTTCTTTTTTACTTCTGCTTAGTCTTAATGTTTATAGAATTTAACCAATTTTACGAAATGCTCTACAAAACTGCATTATTTGTTGTTTTTGATTTTTATTTTTTTCAGTTATTTAAAGAGTATAATAAAGTTAATGCAAGTCTCATCGTATTTGTTACAATAAAATTTGAAAAAAAAACTAAGATTACATAATAATTGTTGAAGCCAAGCGTTTCAATGTAATCAGTAATAAAACCATGGAAAAAAATTGAAACATTGACGCACCAGGCAAAAGGAGTTGTTTGTTGCCAACCTTATGTATTTCAAAATTTATTTTCTATAATAATAGAACTGAATTCTTCTATGTTTAGTTGTACAGATACTTACTGGTATTATTAACTTGTCCAGCATGTGTTTGTTGTTCTTCATCGTTGTTGGAATCCTTGTCAACACAGCATGACCAAATCATGCCACCTGAACATAAATCCACTGGTTTACCACCGCCCAACACACATGAAATCGACAGGCCACATTCAAATTTTTGGCCACGATAACGACATGTTTGTGGTATCACTAAAAGAAAGTAAAGAAAATTAAAGAAATTTAATTAATTTGTTTCGTTATTCAGAGGTTTTTTTATGATTAAAAAAATTAAGAAAAAGAAATTAAAAATAAAAAAAAAATACTTCTTGCTAGCATTTCCATAACGGAATTTTCTCCATAGTAGCCAGTGCCACTACGACGTGATAAGGCATCCAAAATTATTAAATCGTGTTCCTGTTGGGCTGTGGGATAAGCTAAAATCTGTGAGGAATTACTGGAGTGCACCAAAAGACACAATATTTCAAAAGTCCATCTAAGCCAAGTATCTTTTTTAGTTTTAATTCTTTTTATCGTTGTTGACATATTTTCAAAAATTAAAATTAACTACACAAGCTTTTCTATTTTTTTAATTTGAAACAAAAATTTCTATTTTAAATCCAAAAAATTTCACTTTTTTCACTTTTTGTTTAAATTTTCATCGTATTTTAAATAATTTTTCTTTAAAATTTCTTTGACTTTAAATTTTCACCAAATTGTTTGAAAGCGAAAGGAAAATAATTTTTTTAATTTATTTATTTTTATTTTTTTTAATAATTTATTTGAAAACACAAAAAGAGCCGTGCTGATAGAGAAGAAAAAGAAGAAGAGAAAGCTTTAATTTTTCCAAAAATATTTTTGCAGTTCTTTTTTTTTTGTTTTTGCTCTTTTATAATCCCATTTGTGTTAACGAGTTGAGTTGTAGTTTTTCACGAACCGCACCTTTGCGTATCTAAATCAGAACTAAACTCTTGGAGACGAACACTGGCTCCACTTGCAAGTCTTTTCATTGTCTGAGAAGAAATAAAAAAACACAACCACTGCATGGAATAACTAAGGCAATGATGATGACTACAATGATGATGATGATGATGATGATAATAATGAGAAAGAAACCAATGTGAAGTACTGGAGCATAATTCCATAGCAGCAGCGTTTCATTCATTCATTCATTTTATGGTAGATATCTTACGCTTTTCACTTTTCAAAACTAACCAAAGTACTGAAACGCATTAAAAAAAAAACTTACTCTCAACCTTTCATTTTATTGTACTAAAACTGTTTTCAGTGTTTTTAATTTTAAATTTTATATAAAAAAAATTTACTTTTTAGTTGCTATCTTATTTCTCTTCATTTCGCTCATGTCTTGTTTTTTTTCTCGTGTCATTGTGTGTGTGTGTGCATGTGTTTTTATTATTTTCTTTTGATTATAAAAAATGAAAAAAACATAAAAATTTAATTAATTTAATCGCTTGTTTTTAAGTTTTTGTCTTCTCCAGCTAGTCAGCGAACCAAACAGCCATCAATTTCAATTTATCCGTTAGTCCACGATTACTCTGTAACTAACCACCAGTAAAGACAAGTGTAAACAGCAGTTGCGCATGCTTCAAAGTACAAATTATTATTTGATCTTGCACTATGGCACTGTATTTACTATTATGACTCGTTGGAAAATCATTCAACAGAATAGATCGTATGGTAGTAAGACTAACAATTATCGAGGTTCAAACGCCATATAAAGAGAAAAATTTTCATCATGGCTTTCGAATTTATAAAACTGTCAGAAACCTCCAAATAATCCATCTAGCAAGCTCAATGCCGGAGAGGTAGGTAGTAAGGTAGGTTGAAGTAGTAGCTTTGATACCAAAAGCTCACTTGAGCACGCATAGCGGCCCGTTGTGACGCCACAGATAAACGCATTCCCTTTACTGAGCAAGTTGCACATAACTAGGGAAGAAGTTAGTCAGCGCAAGGGCTACACATTAAAAACACGACTACGTTAGGTTAGGTTGGAGGACATGTACTTGTCAATTAAGACAAGTACAGTACCCGGAAGTCTAATTGACCCATTGTACAACGTCCTAGTTTCTCACACCACTTATGTTGTGTGTGCTAATTTTTATACATGAGTGTGGGACCTACAGTTTAAAGTCGACTCCGAACGACAGATTTTTGAGAAACTTTTTCATGGCAATTTTATTTATTCTCCGAGCTTTTGCCAGAAACCTTTTAGTATTTATCTTGATGTCTGGCCTGGGGCTCGAATCCTAGCTTTACATATAATAAGACGACACAATATCTACTAGACTACGGCCGGAAAGTTTGATAAATGAAGCTGTATCCTTGACATCAATAGATGATAGCTCCGTCATGCTGACAAGGATTGGAGAGCCAAATAACCTATATCTGCACCTCGTAAGAGATGGGCATGGACAAAGAAAGTGGATAACAATCTCCTCTTCCACGGCAGAAGTCGTTAGATGAGAGCTGCATTATTTTCGAGTGTCTTCCCATAACACAAATACCTGTAAGCAAGGCCACTGTGTTCGAGATGACATTACGCTCAAGTAGGGAGGTATAGACATCAACAATAAACTTTAAAAGAACATCAAACAGCGCTACATGTCGAAAAAGAAATGGAGACTTTGAATCAGCAACAGTTCTTCATCATTACGGCAAAAAATGTTTTTAGTCCATGACAGTAGAGCCTGCTATAGTAGACTAAGCTGTATAGAACTTGAGTAACAGAAATAGCAAGAAGATGGGGGAGTTGTTTTGTAGCAATGGGATCATAGGACGTTGCTTCGTTGTTTGACTAGTTTTTCCATTTGTGTGCCATTGTGCGTGCTCGTATTTTGATTTTCTTTTAACGAGAGAGCATTATTATTGTTTTTTATTATTGCTTTTACACAAAAATACAAAGTGTTGCTGTTTAATTTTCTATTTTTTTTTATTTATTTCTTTAGTTTTTGGTTTTTTCTTTTCTTTTTGCTATTTTGTCTCTGCTGCTCTACTGCTTTTTTGGTAAATTTTCTTTGATCATAATGAACATGTTGGCTGTTAGCTGTTGGCTGTTAATACTTATACTGGTTGTCAGTTGGAAAAGCTGTTTTCCTGGATATTTTTTATTTTATTATTACTATTGTACATGGACACTTAACAATTAATATGTTGTGTTGATGTTTACTTTATTAAGCTCTAAATGTTCATGCCATTGAACTTGTTGCCTACACATGAAATCGATGAAAACTAAAACAGGCATTAAAACCAAAACCGGCACAATTTGGTTTATCGTTGTCTCGTTGTATGTCTTTGCATGGATATTACAATGTAATAAGAAAACAATTTTTTGTTTTTACATTTTTCTTTAAGATTATATGGTTTACATTGAAATCAATTATTTTACACCAAAAAAAAGTGAGAAAAAAATACTGGTTGTCCAAACTTTGGAGCCTAAGCTACTGGTTTTTTATATTTGAAATAATCAAAAAGAAAAAAAAAATTAAAATCAAAATCAAACATGTAATTGTCTAGACTGGTAGCATTTGGAAAAACACCATAAATTATGATTTTAATCAATACAATTACAAATCATGTTGTTTTTTAATTTCTTTTTAAACTAAAGTTTAAAATAATCATAAATTTTAAGTAAATATTTCCTATAAAACTATCAAAGCAAGTTCAACAATTAAAAATGTTTATAATAAAACAAAAGACTTAAGACACGAACGTTCGAACCACATGCATGTATCTGCAGAAAGTGCAATAAATTTACAACAAAATTCATGGATTCATATTGATTTTTAAATAAATTAATTTAAAATAATAAAATATACTCTTTGAATAAATATTAAAATGACAGCATGTCCCGTTTGTTTGCTGTACAATTTAATTGAATTACAATTTTTTTATGGACATGGCAGAAGGAATAAATAAAAAAAGATATTTTTTCATCTGCAATAGTCATCAGTTGAAAGGGGAAATAGTTTGTATGAATATTAGTGATGGTTGTAAAATACTTTCACTTGAACTATTGGTTTTCCTTCCGTGTTTTAAAAGAGATGCAAAAAACAAATATTTTTAATGATTTTATGTGATGAAGCTGTTAATAACTATTGAGTTGATACTAATGCTGGCATTAGTAATGGTCATACAGAGTAATGGCTTTATAGCTGAAGGCTTAAATGGAAAATAAAGATGTGAAAAGAAGTTGTTGTGCTAAAAGATGCATTGAATGACTTATGTGGCAGCATACATAACAGAAGAGACGTAATAATAGGTTATTTTTTTAATTCACTGTGGTATTTGAAAAACAATTAATTGAAAAGTAATTGATAATTATCCACCACCCTTGAAAAATTCAAAAAGAAAATTTAATTTTTTCGTAAAAATTATTTTACCAAACTTGCAATTGATTTCAATGTCCTGAGGTTTGGCTTTAAAATTCGTAGAACGAGTTCGCCCTTCTTAAATATTAAATTAAATAAATAAACAAATCTTCTAAAATCTTGCTTTAATTACCTGATTCTGTATATATATGTATATGTATACAGATAAATAACTTTTAAAATTTAATTTGTTCAACCTGTGTTGCTGGTCTATTGGTTCTCGACTTTCCATTAAAAAATTTAATTATTTTTAAATAATCTTTCATGCTATTAATGGAAATTTTTAAGTCTTAATTAAAAATTTAATACTTTAGAAATTAGTTTCTATCATATTTATTATACACTTGTCCCCCTTTTGACAGATTTCCTCTCCATATGTTTCGAAGAACACAAATGTTTCAATAGTTTGTCTATGAGCTTTATGATTTGATATTTGTTTGTAATGTACAGTGTAGATAAATTTCTTATGCATTTTTAAACAAGGCTTTTCATAAAACTTAACATTGATGAATATCAAAATTTAATTCGACTCGACTATTACTTCTGAGGTATTTTTCAAATTTGTATAGGAAAACACCGCTGTGTGTTTATATTTCAGATGACCTATCAGAAAACATATGAGAAAACATAAAACTCAAGAGAAAAAATCATCGACAATGTATTCAAAATTCATTACATAAATGGCCTGGACATTTATAAAGCAGATGCTTGCCTGCCCCATTATGTTAGCTACTCTATAAAAGATTAAAGCGTGTATAGATTTAATTGCAGATTTTTATGTAGCCATTCCTTGTCCTTAAGGATCAATACTCGGGAAGTCACATCCGCTTAGAAATATGCTGAGTAAGCTGTGTGGGAAGATGGAGAGAAATATTAAGAGAAACCTGATCAGAATCTGATCAGAAAAAGGAAAAGTCTTTCGCGAAAAGAGAGACCTATTATCTGACCATCCTCCGTTCCTTGGTTCGCTCGACTGAATAATATGAAAAGACAAGAAAATTTCTGCAGGAAGAATGCCCTGTGTAAGACTTACTTACTTATTTAATTGGTCATTACAATCCTTCAGTCAGGATAAGGACCTAGCTTCTCACACCACCCATGTTGTGTGTGCTAATTTTATCTATAAGTGGCGGGACCCACAATTTAATGTCGACTTAGTACAAGAAATTTGAGCAACTTTTCATGGCAATTTTATTTACTCTCCCAGTTTTTGCCAGAAACCAGCTAAGAGGCAGTCGTCGAAAACATATTTTTTCGAATTTCGTTTTGTTCGAGATATCTGAGCCCGGCGATTCAATCACAGACTCTCGTCTAATAAGCCAACACACTACCTTTTAGAATAAAGCGTCTTCGCTATATAAGAGTAGACTGCCTAAGGCAAATATTCTTAATATTATGTCTTTATTTAAATTGTTAACTTTGCCAAAGCCTTCAAAATTATGTTTCTATTCACGTGAATCTGTTAATGTCGGTTTATGTGCAATAAAATGTTTACTTACAATCCAATTCATCGAAAAATTTTGCTTCTTTGGGTAAATCCTTTTGTATGGCCTGTTTTAGTTCCGGGTTAATGGCCTCATTATAAACGGAATTATAATTAACGGAAGCATTTACCACAACACTAAATGCCATTAGCACAGACAACAACCACAATAATAAAACATTTCCATTTAAAAGAAACTTTACATAATGAGTAGTTCTAAGCATAGTGATTTCAATATTTTTTTTAAATTAATTTTATTTTATTTTATTTGTATAACAAAAGATATGTATTTTTTATTATTTTTAAAAGATTTTCTATTTTAAATGACTATTGAAACATATTTTCTTTTGAATTTATTTAATTATACACATAAACGTTTAATTTTTTTTTTGTTTTTTTTTTAACAATTTAAACAATTGAACAATTGTAACCTAATTTTGTGTGTGTTGTTTTTTATTTATTTATTATGACCGGTATTTTGAATTTATTTTTCATTAATTTTATACACTTTGCATACACAAAATATTTGTAATAATATTTTTTGTTGTAGTTTTGCTTATCAAAAATGCAAAATACTTCTCGTATTTATCACTTGAAAAAAATTCGCACTTTTGTAACTCTTTGGATGGGCTATGATGTTTCAGACCATTTAGACCGGGCACGTTTAAAAATCTTCGTAAAATGTTTTTGTCACATTTAGTTTCGGTAGGTAGCGTTCGTTTCCGTTACTGTTACTGTTACTGTTGCATTCCGTTTAATTGATCAGGTATGTGTTTTTGCGTCAAAATACCCAATAACACTATGACAGCCATACAAAATCATCGACTCTTTACTCAGCTCCAACAGAAAATCAGTTTTTTTTTCACAAAACATATGGGATCATCACATATGTACATATACATACACATACACATACATGCATATATCATACACAAGTGAGGTTTAATGTTTTGAAATTGTGCTTTTGTGGTAATTTTGTTTAGTTTTTGTTATTGTTTTGGTTTAAAACTTGACTTAAATACTCTTTTTACCAGTAATTAATAAGCATAAGTGTAAGTGTGTATACGTATGTATGTGGCTATAAAAGCAGTCAAACAAAGTCAAATGAAATCGAAAGTAAATGAAAACAACAACAAATAAATGAGGGAAACAAAAACAAATACACGACAGATAGGAACTCAATCGTCAGAAGAAAGAAAAACGAGTAAAAAAATTCATGAGTTTGCATTGACAAAACAAATCTTTGCGATTGTCGTAATATTGTATGATAACTGCTGATAAAGTTTTACGAGGGTGGTTAAATGCAATTTAGTAATATATTGAAAATGTTTAATACTTAAAAAAATGAATAAATGACCACAATTTCTTAAAGAAGGAATGTTAATTAAATGAATATTAATCACAACACTATAGTTAACCAATCTTATTAACCCAACCTCGTATATGTAACGTAATATAAAACAAATAAATTTTTATTACCATTTAAAAAATTTACCTAAAAGTTTACCTCTCTTTCTCTTTATGAGGTTAAAACTTTATATAAGACAGTGTCTATCAAAACTGAGTTCAGTCAAATTATGAGGAGACAGAAAGAGAGGATTTTTTTCTATTTATGTTTACTTTTATAGGAGAGCAATAATAACTTTTTTCCGTGTCTTTTTCTCTTTTAGCCTCACCATTATTAGCCATTAACAATTAACCGATCTGACCTGCATGCCTATAGGGAATTCCATACGAAATTCAAGGTCAAATTTTTTTATGGATAAACAATGTTAAGCAGCATTAAATTGGAGATTAATTTTGTCACATACGTTTCGATTTTTCTAAGGTGAGTTATTGATTTTATAAACAGAAAAATTGATTATAATTTATTGTAATTCATTAAATTTATGGGGAATTTATTGTGACTCAGTAACAAGAAATATTTTTACATTTTTACTGTGTTTCGTTTCAAATATTTACGTAAAATTTTATTTTGATGTTTAAATTTTCATCATTATGAGTGTAAAAGCTTCAGTCACGACTATTTTTTTTCCTTTTTTAGCATTTACAGTTCACGCAGTATTATATGAAGTATTTGTAAATGTATTTATGGTTTGAAAACTAAACGGAAAATAGTGCTAAATTTGAGGTTATGTACTCTTTATGCATTAGATGTTCGGTAGATTGGGTGTTATAGCCCCTTCAGGGCTGAATGTTATACAACTGCCGCAGTGCATTTTGCGGCTCCTATGCCCTATGAAGTTACTTGTGCAGCCCCTTATACCGTTTCGATATTTAACCATTGTGTTGAAATTTATAGTGTACATAAGAAAGTGGGAAACTCTTGTTCATATATTTTAGGCGACGGCCAATAAATGAGAGTTGTATTAACCATGAAGGTATTTGTCGGTTTATCGTACAGCATTACTCTCTGCTGAATTATTTGAAGGCTTATCGTACAGAATTGTCCTCTCCTGTACGATTAGCCTTCAAAGAACCTTTTCTTCTGGATTATTAATAACAATATTGTTCCATTGTTGCTTGCTTTTCAATATTTATGAATATTACGACGAAGTATGTTGTAAACAAATACCATTCAACCATTATTTCAACCATTATTCTCCCTCCTGAAAAACATTCTAAAACTTTGAAGCCCTTTTTCTAAGCAGTTTTCTGTCATAAACTCTGAAGAGTAAAATAAAATTTAAACTGTAGGTCCTACCACTCATGCATAAAATTAACACACACACACAACATGAATGGTGTGAGAAGCTAGGTTGTAATCCTAACCAAAAAAGTTGTTAGGAGCAATTAAGTAGTAAGGAATTTCTGCAAAATATGTAAAAATTAGATTAGCACTAAAAGATACATTGCTATTGACCAGGAGCGCAGCCCTTGCGCTGACCAACTTCTTCCTCTTCCCTGATTTTGGTGGAACTTGGTCAGTTACGTGGCATCACAACGGGCCGCTATGCGTACTCAAGTGAGCTTTGTGATATCAGAACTACCACTCTGACCTAACCTATTGACCAGGAAAATGAAGATTCTCTGTAAATTGCTTATATTCCTGTTTACAAATAAAACAATAACTACAGACGTCCAATCATAAGAGTACGAACATATTTGCTATACTCCCTGGATTATAATACATTTATTTTTGTGTACATTTTCGTGGTAACATAAGAAAAAAGAAACCCTAATGTGGCTTCTTACATATCTAATCCAATAATAAACAATTGAAATAAAAACAAACAATATTTCTTGAAATAAAATCACAAGAAATTGTTGAATAAGTAGTGAATCCCATCACCAACTAGGGAAGCTATAAAGCATCCGATTGTTAGCAAATCATTGTTTTGAAAACTGAAAACAATGCAGCTGTAATTCCATTTCATAATTAAACAATCTGTCATAATAAGCAACGAGTCTAAGTTTTTTTTTGTATAGAAACTCGTCTTTTCGAATTGTGTGGCCTTGTGATGGATGGTCAGTAATAACCACCTGATTCAATGACCAAGAGTACCCGATGACAATGACAATTTTGTTACAATGAAAAATTAGTTGATCTGACATTAGGTGTGCATTCAATGCTTTTTTATTTTGTTCATAAAATAGGTGTGAATACTCTCTTAAAGTAATAAAAAGATTTTTGTTTGTTTGTATATTTTTTTTTTCAACATAATAAATAAACAAACAATAACAACAATCAACACAACAAATTATTATAATTTTCCATTTTGTCTTGCCGCCATATAAAGCAAAAGACTTGCTCTTGCATAATACAACATGTACGTGCAAATACAGGTTCGTACTTTAACTTATACATACGGGCCTATGTATAATACATACACATACATATGTATCTACTTATGCTATTACAAACTCTCTTATTTCCAATTTATCTCTCTGTGTGTGTGTCTGAGTTTGTGTGTACCAAGTGTCATTGACTAATAATGGCGTTTTCTATAGAAATTAAATGAAAATTTCCGGTTGAAATTGTATTGACATCTTGTCAATCAGCCATCATTATTGAAAACTGGTTCGAATGTCGACGACTGCAATTAAGTCAAGGTTGAATGTACATACATATTAGGGAAATGCATTTCAAATGCTGACATCTCTTCATTATTTATATGTATCTCTCGGTGGTTATGAAATCTTTTGTGTATCTTTTAAATATTTTTTTTTGTAACAAGAATTTTATTTTATACGAGTATTGTGTCCTAAATTTCTTTCATGTGACATAAAACAATTTTTTTTTTATAAAATTGCATAATTTCTTAAATGGCTGGCAACGCTCGCTAACTGCTTTAATGCGATGGTGAGAGCAGACTGCTTCAAAGTTTAAACAATTTAAAAATAATATGTAGTAAATTTAAGTGTATAAATTATTATTTTATATTTATTTTTGTTGATATATTTTCTCGTTTTATTATTATTATGATTATTTTATAAATGTATTGTATTGTATTGTTTGTAGTACTTGTGAGTTAATTTAGTAAAATTGTCGTGTCTGTTAGTCACTGCCTATCGGCATATTAAAGCTTTTGTGTCTGTGTTGAATTGAAGTGGAAGCCGAAATTATTACAATAGAGTTGATTTTAAACGTTTTAAACAAATCAATTTAGAGTTAAACAGTTTATGTTATCTTTTAACACGTTTAGAGGCGCTAAAGCCCTTACATATTTTTTAAAATATGTGAAACGGCTAAACTAATTTCAGTTACGATTGATGCGTTATTTTCTAGGTACAGTATTTGTGAAAAGCTTACACATTTTAGTGCATTTAAATTGGTTGAAGTCTCCTCTCTATCGGAATTAATAAAGTACGTCAGTGTAAGCAGATTGACCACGAATGCCTCTTTACAATACTTAGCAGTGTTATCCAGATATTTTTAAAGAAGATATAAAGCTCAAACGGCTGAGGAATGCGGAAAATAAGTTGATAAAGGCTCAATATGTCTTCAATTTGTGTTAAATGATTACACTGCATGCATACTACGAAGTCGCCGTAGTCTATTAGGTAGTGTGTTGGCTTATTAGACGTAAGGCCTCGGTTCAAACCCCGGGCATCAGACATCAAACAAAAGAATTTCTTCGGTGTCTTCCTCTCAGCAGATTTCTGGCAAAAAAAACTCTGACAGCAAATACAATTGCCCTGAAAAGTTTCTCAAAAAACTGTCGTTCGGAGACGACATTAAACTGTAGGTCCCGCCACTCATGTATAAAATTAACACACACAACATAAGTGGTGTGAAAAACTAGGTCCATAATACTGACTGAGGGGTTGTAATGACCAATTATGTATGTATGTATGTATAAGTGTATACTACAGTTGCAATGTCCATTCTGACTAGAACTAGACTGTGCGAACGAATCGTATCGATAGTTAGCATCTGAGACTATATTAAGAGAAATACTAGTGACATCAGTACATTATGGATGTGTGGGACAGTTTTACTAGTTTTCTGTAACTGTACTGGCTGTATCCAATAACATGCCTGCATGAGTTTTGCAAATTCAAAATGGCGGATCCAATATGGCGGTCGAGGTTTATAAAAATTAATCAGATTTACTTGACCGCCATATTGGATCCGCCATTTTGAATTTTTTAAATCTGAATGAAGATCTGTAATCAGCGACTCCAAAAACCCCCGAGTAACAATTTTCAAGTAAATCTGATTAATTTTTAAGGACCTCCCTTATGTGTTTCTTTTTCTCTTGCATTCCTTGACATAAACCCACCCCCTTTTTCTCGAAAACCTGACGTTTTTGAAACCAGATTCGTGTTCAGCGTGGAAAATGCTTTCGGAAACACCTGGAGCCATTTTATTTGCACAAAAAAAGTCCAAATTTGCAGGGCTGTGTAATAGATTCCAAACATATAGTGAAGGTTTGACACTTCTCTAGTAATGTTGCAATGGACATCATGGTTCTTTAAATAAAAAGGAGTCTATTGAGAGAATTCAACAGAAGTAGGAGAAAACTTTCTCTCTTTATCTTTTTTTCCTACAAGCTTAGTTTTCAATGGGTTAATAGAAACTTATTTTTATTTTCAACAACTTAACGGCAAAAAAACTGTGTACAAACAAACGAGATCGGCAGAGATACAGAGAGACAGAGAGAGAGAGAGTGTGTGTAAGAGAGCAAAAGACAGAGAACTATAAAATTTATTACAAAAACAATACGTAACAATAATTGTAAAATAAATACAATTTTATCGTTGTTGTTGTTGTTGTTGTTGCAAGTCGCTGCTGCAGTAATTGTTATTGTAAGTGCCCAGGTGATTGTGCTAGTTTCCCCATTTCTTCTTCTAAAATTGGCAGCATTTAAGGCCAAATGACATAATTTTTTTAAAGCATTTTTCTTTTTCTTGTCTTTTTTTTCTTTTTCTGTATTTCTTTCGTAGTTATTAAGTTTAAGCGGTAAAGTGGTTTTGTTGTCGTTGAAGTCTGCTTTGCTTTAACACGTACAATGCTTTGTTGACGCTCTTTAGACCTCTTTTATTACTGACTGTTGACATAATGGCAATAGGCCTGAGCTTAACAGAAAGAGCAACAACTTAACACTTTTATTTTTAATTCGTGGTTTTTTGTTGTCTTACCTGACAATCTTCTTCTTTGATTATGGCTCTTGTTGCGTTATTTACAAGATCAATTATGGAAAATTGCTTGCAAAGTATGTATGCGGGAGGAATGGATTGAGTGTAGTTTTTCTTTATTTTGTTTTGGATTACAAAATGTGTTAAAATGTAAATAAAATAAAAATATTATTGCCAATATTTAACAGTTTAGGTAGCGTAATAATAAAATTCAAGGTTATTTATTTAAATAATTATCGGGGAACTTTATTTGGGTCACAATTGTTGAATTTGTAAAAACGCATTAAAAAATTAAAAGTTTTACAATTTATTATAGAAAATGTTTATTAATCTCTCTCTTTAGCTATTTTTTTGTATTTGTCATTAAAGTAAATTTCATCTTAAAAATTAAAATTACATGTAAATAGGTTTTCCTTATTTTCTCTTTCTTTCTTTCTTTATAAAAAACAAAAATTAAAATTAAATTGCATTACGTATTAAAACCTCTTGTATCCATTTGGTAGTCTTCTGGACATTATGATAGATGCCCGGTTGATGATCGACACCACAACCAAAACCGGCACTGGTAATGCCAACTAAAACATAACGACCTAAGTAGAATGCAATTAAACAGAGAAATGGATGGATAATTAAGGTTTCAAATAGAAAAAAAAGCAAATAATTAATAAAAACAAATAATAATTGAGTACATGTGCCACTTACCACGTTCTTTAATAATAAGTGGTCCACCAGAATCACCTGTAAGAGAGATTGAGTGGAAGTTTACTTTACAAATGTTTTGAATGACTGCCTTAAAGTATGCTTTGTAGCAATAAAACTTCATAAACCATTCACTTTTGAAACATTACACTTACCCAGGCAAGCATCTTGATGTCCATCAGAATGGCCAGCACAAAACATTTCATTGAAGAGTTCCACATCGATTTCTTTACTCTCATGCCAGCGCAAACATTCCAGGGAGGCTTAAAGTGTAATAAAAAAATTGAAATTTCAAATTCTAAAAGTAATATTAAAGTCACTGTCAATTATTAAACGTTTTAAGGTTACACTGTGTAACAAAATTAACACATCATCTAGTTATTTGAAAAAATTATTTGAAAAAACTAGAATTATTTGCTACCAAAGCAAGATTTTCATGCAAAATAATATTTTCTACTTACTTATTATAGGCACACTGGCTACTTGCAACATATTTGTACCGGCCTGGCCTAAACTAGCCTCAGTTTTGCCCCAACCGGCTACAATACCTTTGCGTCCTATCAAACGTATGGGATACAATGGCAGACAAATGGGTAAAATGTGTTCGCTGCAATGAAAAAGTCCGTTAAAAATCCTAAAAATTTTCAGAAAATTAAATGAGGGCCACCTGAAACCTGTGGGCTTTGCCAACTTCAATAAAGCCAAATCATAACGATCCGGTTGGGTCATACGAAACTCAAATAGGGGATGTATTATCTTTTGTATGACATTGTGTTTCTCTACCGGTAAAGGTTCTTGTGTTTGCCCTAAATTTTGTGTATCCAATTCGCCTAAGTAAACGGAAATGTCTTGAAGTCGAGCTTGTTGCACACAGTGGGCCGCAGTGGCCACCATATTTTTAGAGACCAAAACACCACCACATTGAAACTCGGCTATGCGTATATGTGCCTGCCATGGATATTCAGCAAAATGTGCTGGCCGACCGCCTATAATACGTTTCTGTAATGTACGCTGGTAGTTGCGTGCCAACCCACATTCAGGCTGGAATATTAAAAACGAAAAACTCAATTAATTTTCTATAGTTTCATAAGTTTTGTTTCTAAAGCTGTACTAACCTTTAACAAAAGATCATTATCATCTCTACGCCTTAGAAATACTCTTTTGGGCAGTGCGGTAACCTTTTTATTATATTCCATAAGGGCAGTTTCCACTAAATTGGCTGCGGGCGATACTTCAACCTCAGCAGCTATACAACAGGAAAATAACCATTTATTTGAGCCACAGCCTCTTGCATGTTTGCCTCCCTGTAGCCAACAGGAAAATGATAATTTACATGGCCATACACCACCTTGGTGAATACATTCCGATGGCACACCCAGTAAACTATTGAGTATATCTGCAAAGGAGTGGAAAGAGCGGAGGGTGGAGCGTATTTAATTATTAAAAATAAAGCCTTTAGAGATTAGATGAAAGATAGAATCATACTTCCTTTAACTGATTGCGAGGCCAGGGCAATTATCGTTATGTAGAGTAGTCCAAAGATTAGAGTCACAGTATTCCATAAGTACATGTCGTTTGTGTTACTAAAATTGGGGTTACCGTTGTTGCAGCATTTCTCAAATTGTTTATTGCCTCTTGAACTGGAGACAATATTTTCTATTATTTTCATAAAAATTTTGAAAATAATTTTTGAAAATTTTAAAGTTCTTTACGGTGTTGAAAGAAGAAATGTTGTTGTGAATCCGAATACAAAATAATTATACCTGGTAATAATAATAAGGACTATATTTTGTTGGGGCCAGGAATAAAAAAAATGCAAACGATTAAAAAGTTTATATTTGATAAAGGGAATCATAAACTATTGAAAATTGTTTCTGAATGAAGAACTGCTCTGCTTTGGTAGTACTTGCCAGGTTCCAGGCATATGCGGCCATTAAAGTTGATCGCTAATGCTTCACAAACTGATTAAATAAGACAAGTACGAGATTACTTGTTTGGGTCGCTGATCATAGTCATTTATAACAATGTAATCATACTTTCCTAGCTTAAAATGGATTCTTATGTATGTAGCACTATCATATTATTGTTATTATTTAATGCTATTACCTCAATTGAAAACCACTTTGGTGTTTGAATCACAATCTCGTGTCTGATATACTATTATAGGTAGTGTCGCCTACTAGACCAAGGCGACTTCAACAGATAGCACATTGAAATAATTGCTTGTATTCAGGCTTGCTTCAAACAACAAAAATAAAGCCAGAAATGCGTTTTATTCCTTGCAAAGTTGATGATCTATTATGCTATTTAAACCACCTATACGTCCATACATATGTATATAATTTGTCATTAAAACCCTTTAGTCAGGATTACGACCTAGCTTCTCACACCACTTAATTTAATTTCATACATGAATCGATTCCGAACGACAAATTTTTGAGAAACTTTTCATGGCAATTATATTTGCTCATAGAGTTTTTGCCAGAAATCTGCTGAGAGAAAGTTGCCGAGGAAATATTTTTTCAAATTTGGTTTTGATGTCTGACCTGGGGTTTGAACCGTAGCCTTATGTCTAATAAGCCAACACACTACCTACTAGACTACGGCGACTTCAACCACCTATGCCTTCGCATAAATCATTTTCAATCAATCAGCATATGAGAAAAATTTCTTTTATTTTTAGAAATTAAAAAGCCTTCTCTTCCAAGAACCATAGTTCAATACCTGCTGGATGTTCGATTTTTTAATTTTTTTCCAATTTTTTGTTGGATTTTGGATTGTTTTAATTTTTAATTTTGTTTACAAATAAATTTTTATTTTTATATTTCTTTATGGAGATATTCCACGCTTTTAATTCCACAGTATTTTTTGAGTTGGCAATGACACCATTGACTAGAATTTCTAGCATAAAATGCTCCACTTTTCATACATCACCACCATCACAGAATTGCCGTGCCGCGTTGAGTGAGTGTATATGTGCTCATATATAAATAAATAAATAAATATTTGTTTTTGTTGTTGTTGTTGTTTTTGTATTTATCTTTTACATTTTTCTTAACGTTTGTTTTTTTTTACTTTGTAAGCTTTAATTTCATGTCGTCGATGATTATTGCTACAGAGCAGAGAGTTTCAATAAAAGAAATTGAAGCTGATGACGATCATATTTACAAAAGATTGTTTAGAATTGATTGCAGAAAAAACTAAACAAAGTAGTTAAGTATTGAGTGTTTTGCTCTATTTGTTTATTTGCTTAGGAAACGTTTATTTTTCTTTTTAATTACTTTGGTAAACATACATACGCGTAAATATGTGCAGGCACATTATTTTTACCAAATAATTTTTTATTTTTGTTTGTTTTTAATTTCCAATTTAATAAATATTTTTTTTACTCAGACAGGAAACTCTATGAATTTCCTTAATAATTGATATATTTTGCTGTCAATAGCCTGTCACAATTTAATTGATTAAGTTTTCATATATTCACACACATGCATACGCCCATACACACACACACACCCAGAAATAACCACGTTCTGCCTTAGTGTTACTCATGTAAACCGGAGTTTCTCACGCTATACTTTCGTTCAATTAGAAAGAAATTCATTTAAAAAAGTGTTAAAGAAAAATCCCATTTAAAAATTAATACGTTATTAATGTTGTTCAAATTAAATTACACTGTGCTATAGCTAGCTATTCACACAACTTTATGACACGATTGCCTTTTTTAAATAAAAGCAAAACAGTTTTCTTTTGTTTTTTTTTGTTTTTTAAAATTTTAAATTTAACGTCTACATACGTTGGCCAACCAAATATAACTGATGTTTAGAAGAGTAAAAGTAACCAACATCAGCATCACCATCAGCCCCGTCATTGACTAATGAGAACATTCGTCCATATTGTAAATGTTGGAAAAGCTACAACAGGTTCCAAGAAGTCTTTTATTTTCTTCTTCTTCTTCTTCTTCATCTCGTGTTTCATTTTCTATTTAATAAACGTATTAAAAAAAAAATAGAAAAAAAAATATTGCCTGTTAAGAATATAATCACTGTTTTATGTGTGTTTTTGTTGTTTTTTTTTTCTTAAAAAAGAAAAGAAAAATTTCTAGTTTCTTTCAAGCTTAAGTGGTGCTGGTGGTGGTGTTTAGCGGTCTTGTTTTTTGTTGCTTTTTTTGAGATGTGTTTGCTTGCATGTCATCTTTAATTGCCGGTCTCTGTCTCTGTACCAATTCCCCCCTAAAAATTATAATAAGCTCAGGTTATAATTAAACTGCAGGTTAGTAAAACATTCCCAAAGTGATTAACCCTTTAAGGGTCGAAGGTTATAAAATCGTAACGCTTTTTAAACTGGGTTAATTTGCATGCATGATTAAAAACAATCTGTTTCTTGGAATTGAAAATTATAAAAATTTTACCAAAAAAAAAAAAAGAAAACAAAATTAAACCATTAAGAACCAACAAAATTTTTTGAGATATTATAATTCGTTTCATAGACTAATGCTGAAAAAATGGAAACTAAACATTGAGAAATAATTATTGATTAACTTAAAAGAGAATAAAAGCCTTAAAAAGTGAAAAACGATGCTCACTGTCTTCATGTAGTTTATCAATTGTCTTCATACATACATACAACCCTTCAGTCAGGATTACGACCTAGCTTCTCACATCAGTTATGTTGTGTGTGTTAATTTTATACATGAGTGGTGGGACCTACAATTTAAAGTCGACTCCGAATGGCAGATTTTTTGAGAAACTTTTCATGGTAATTTTATTTGCTCTCAGAGTTTTTGCTAGAAATTTGCTGAGAGGAAGTCGCCTATGAAATATTTTTTTCATATTTTCGTTATGATGTCTGACCTGGGGTTTAAAATGAGGCATTGCGTCTAATAAGCAAACATATTACCTACTAAAGTACTTAGAATGTTTTCAATGTTCTTGCATTTTTAAATTCTACATTCTCTAACTTAAATACTGTCAAAATTTGGTTAAGATGCGCGGATCCGTTCCGAAGGGAAAACTCTTCTTAGAATACACATATAGTCGTATGTCGCGTGAAAACTTTGAGAGCTCATAACTCAAAACACACTTTTTCGACTTAGAAGGTTTTATTTGCTATTTTTCTCAGAATTGGAAAAAGTAAGGCAACCTTTGGAGCAGTAGAGGCTTATGAAGCGCCCACTCTCCTATACTTTTATTTGTAGTCTATGTACCCCTTAGATTACAATGCTACGGAATTCAATGCAATGCCTATCTAGAAGCATTGTGCGGGCTTTCCTCTGTACTAAACCAAACTCAAGCTAACATAGTGCCTTTAAAGCATTTTGATTAACAACATAGATAAACCCCGTATCAAAGGACGCAATTCATTCCCACATCAGTTCTGTTGCTTTTCGTGATAGCAAGCCTGGAGTACAATCTACTCATGAGAGAGACTACAGAACAAGTTAATACTCTTCACACTATAGATCCCTGCCCCAGTATCAGCCTAAAGCTAGAGTTAGCCGAACGTTCACGGAACGTAAGTTTGTTTATAGCATACGAAAATAATACAAAGGCTTACCGAAATTCCATTACGTTTACCCATTCGTTCCCCGTTGCCTTTCACATGCTAATGCGTTCTTTTATATTATTCATTCCATCATCGTCAAGTAAACAGCTTATCAAAGATTCATTTCCTAATCATATGCATATGTAGGCTACGCCCAAGGCCATCGCTTTAAAAATAAGGTTTATACAGGGACTCAACATTCGATATTGTTCAGTCTGGCGCCTTTAACTCATTCCATGATTTGTTGCACAGAGATGCTGCATGCTCCAACATTAAGTGTGGCTTGACGTGCTGTTCTTCATACACTTTGTCAATGCTTTGCCTATAGATTGTGAAAGCCGAGGAGCTCGTTGTATTCATTCAAATGGTTTGGACTTTGATAATGTTTCCTTTGGAAAGTCGAGTTGGTAGTGTTTTGGCTCATTCTCTCATCTTGAACAAAACAAAATATGAAAACAAATATTTCAGCAGTTTAAAATCTGTTCTTAGGAGTCGACGTCAAACTGTAGGTCAGGCCCATCATAGATAAAATTCACACACACAACATGAGGGGGGTGAGAAGCCAGGTTGTAATGACCAGAGACCAGCAATGTAGAGTAGAATCGAATCATACTCATAATTTCTGATACTTATACGCATTCATACTTATTTTAATATCATGGAACCTCTACTCATATTCTTTTGAAGTACTCATCATACTCATACTTAACAACACGTATGATGTTGTTGATTATGACTCTCCATAACTCAACATATACACGAATCACAAAGTAAGTATGAATCGCATACTTATTGCAACCTGTACTTATAAATCACCGTTGTAGTGAGTACGAATGAATCAGAGTCGTTAAAATTCAATATTATTGACTCACTTACATATATTCAAAATTTCATGAATGCTTATGAGTAGCGAAAAAACGATTCATTGCTGATCTTTGGTAATGACCAATTAAGTCAGTAAGTAAGTAAATAGGCCTTCTTTACTTGCCCTAAAGATAAATAGGACAACAATCAAGAAATTTAGATTTCTTGTAAATGATAGCTAGGACTTCATTGTTAAAATTTTCAAGAATTTAAAAAAGAGTTAAAAATCGATTCATAGATTAAAATATAAAAAATTTAAAAAAATTATAAAACATTTTCAAAAACAAAATTTCTCGATTTTATTTAATTTATTTTAAATTGTTTTTTTTTATTTACAATCAATTCATTTTGTATTTATTTATATAGTATTTTTTGTTTGTTTGTTTGTTTTATATTTCTTTACGATACGATATTAAAATTAAAATAAATTACATTTTGAATAAATATATAAAAAAATTAACAGCTAAACAGTGTTTAAATCCTGGTTAATTCTAGTTTGTGTTTTGATTGAACGATGCAATCAATCTTAAGGATTTAAAAGCAAAAAAAATATTAAAAAATTAACACTTTTCTCTTCTAAACAAAAGAAAGTGTTGTGAATAAAATAACATTAATCAAGAGGTTAATAAATATATAAAAGACTTATAAAGCTTAAAATTAAAAATAATTCTGTTTTCTTGTAAAATAAAACAAAAAAATTTAAATTAAAAATTACTACGCATTCTAATATTAATGAGATGAGGAAAGTATTTGAAAACAAGAAAACGAAAAACGAACATGCATTGGAAGGTAGATAGACAGAGTACTGACAAAAGTATTAGAAAAAATAAAATTGAATTCCAAGAAATATGTATGAATACTATTTACAATAGATTTGTCTTTGTATGTATGAATGTATGTAGTTCGTATTAAACATTTTGTTGGCCTATCTTAAATACTGTTTGTTAAGCCAACAACATGTGAAACCCAGTCGACAGTATAGGGTACACGATGATAGATACCAGGTTGGCCGCGTGAAGCACACGAGTAGCCAGCTGACACAACGCCTGAAAAACAAAAATAAAACGTGGGTAATTAAGAAGATGCTTTTTTAGGATTTTGAAAGCCTATTTAAATACCTATTAAGTACCAACGTCCGTTCTTTTCATGCATTAATGGACCGCCAGAATCGCCTTGACACGAATCTTTGCCACCATTACGATAACCGGCACACATCATTTCCGGGTATATGACAACATTTATGCCATTCTGTCTATGCCATCTTTCACAAATTCTGGAAAAATTAACAAAATTTTACCTTAATACCATGCAGCATAAAAATTTCTATATTCAGCAAGATAAATGGTACATTCAGCGTGCTGAATTTGGGATTCTATAGTTTAGGAAATCATTTATGTTGAAAATTACTTGAATTTTCATGATTTTCCTTTACTCAACAGACAGAATTATAAACACATTTACTTTTTTGTAGGTGTTTGAGTATATACGGCTAGCTGAATTGTTATTTAGCAAGCTGAATTGCTATTCAGCAAGCTAAATTGCTATTCAGCAAGCTGTAATGTTATTCAGCAAGCTGTATTGTTATTCAGCAAGCTGTATTGTTATTCAGCAAGCTGTATTGTTATTCAGCAAGCTGTATTGCTATTCAGCAAGCTGTATTGTTATTTAGCAAACTGTATTGTTATTCAGCAAGCTGAATTGTCATTCAGCAAGCTGAATTGGTATTCAGCAAACTGAATTGGTATTCAGCAAACTGAATTGGTATTCAGCAAACTGAATTGTTACTCAGCAAGCTAACTTGTTATTCAGCCAACTGTATTGTTATTCATAAGGCCGAATTGTTATTCAGCAAGCTGAATTAAAACAAAAATTTTCTTTGAGGACATTTTGATATTTAAGTGATTACCTATTTTCAATAACTGGTACATCAACAGCCTGTAAAGTTTTTGGACGCAGTCTTGAACCAGGATTAAGAGCACCCCAACCCGCAGCCCAACCGAATTTACCTAAGAAATCTTCATTCTTTTCGGGCAAACATATGGGAGCTTTAAAAAATAAAACGAAAAATACATTTCATTTAGATAAACAAAAAATAAATCAGTGTTTATAGTCATCAGTAGTACCTATATGGGGCATAAAGTGTACGGTTCTCTCCAATGTCAAGACGGAAACATCAAAACGATCTGCTTGAGGCGTAAATTTAAAATAGGGATGTACATCGATACGTCGTACACCAAATGTATAGGCTGGCAAGGGTTCAACGGCTGAATTTATAACATAATCGCCGAGAGTAACATGAACTTGCCGGGGAGTAGCTCTGGCCACACAATGGCCAGCGGTAACTACATGACGTCGTGAAATCAAAGAGCCACCACATCTGTAGTAAACAAGAGAAATATTTTTTAATTGGTTTTGAATG
The DNA here is from genome assembly GCA_958299815.1 of Sarcophaga carnaria. Lineage (NCBI taxonomy): Eukaryota > Metazoa > Arthropoda > Insecta > Diptera > Sarcophagidae > Sarcophaga > Sarcophaga carnaria. The sequence continues at coordinate 4,134,468 of OY283153.1, read as the reverse complement.
TGTGTCTTGTAGAAAAAGAATACTTACCTTGAGGAACCAATTCTGATATAGGCCTGCCAGGGGAATGAACCAAAACCGGCATCATCGCCACCCACTATACGTCTCTGAGCAGTTTGCTTTGCCAATGAAATGCCGCAACCTAGAAATCACAATAGTTTTACCCAAAATTTCAACACACCATATTAATTAGGATTTCATTTAAATTTTTTTTTATTGGTTTTATTGTTGTTTTAATAAACAAACTTTAGTGCGAAATAAAAGCTTTCTACATACAATGCATAGGTAAATAAAGAGCAGTGTTTAAACAAAAGCTTGCGAGCAATGAAATATGAAAAAGAGATATAAAGAGCGAGAGATTAAGAGAGACAGAGAGGGAGATTGAGTATGATGATGATTGTTGGATGATTTTTACTGATGTGACTGACAGTGTTTGTGTGGGAGATTTAAAATTTTAAAAAATTATTTAAAAAATTAAAACGTTTTTTGGCTGATCTTCCGCAGGAACACTATTTAAGTTTGTACGTTCAATTCAATTCATGTGGTTATGGTCACTTTTATGTAAAAATTTCAATATGTTTTCAAACCTACACCTGATAAATAAGTTTTGAAAGAGGAGATGAATTAATTGAGAGATGTTTTACCCACTACAACTACAACTACTACCACTACTCCCTTTAGCCGGAAACATTAGAAATATGTTTGGTTTTCTTATTAAAATATTCACACAACATGCTTATCTAGAAACTACTCCAATTACAATATCCCAGAAGGAAGTTTATCAATAGAAATTTAACGTTGTTATGTTTGTTTGTTTGTAGGCAAATACATGCAATTTAAATCATGCAATAATTTATTATTAAAAAAAAAAACAAAGAAAATAAAATAAAAATAATCGTATACAGCGTGCAAAATACTATAAAAATTTTCCAATTTTGTAATGGAATGCCAAGAAAAAAAAAACAGAAAAATTATGAAACATGCCATATATTGAAGGGGAGGTTTGTTTCCCTCCTCTAACTAAACACCACTAAACACTTTATAAGTAATACCAGTCCACTATTGTTGTTTTGGTCATATTATGAGAGATTAGCCGGGTTAGGTTTTTGTCTCAGACATGCATACATACATAAATAGTTAAGGAATTTCTGTTGATACCTTCCTACCCCACACACAGATATCGTACGAGTAGAGTAGTTCATAGAAATGTTTTTAATTTCATAAGTCGTGCAGTTTTTTTGTTTTTCATTTCTTAGTCTGGTTTGGTATTGTTAACAGAAACAATAAAATAAGTAAGTTGCTGTTGTTGTTTTTTTTTTGTTTTTTTTTTTTGGTCAAACACTCACTGGGATCATTTTTCACCGGTCCATAGTTCTTTTGCGGAAGATCAGTCAAATCGATTGTGTGGCCCACATATTCGGAGGTACGCAAATTAGCCGATTTAGCTGTACGATGACAGCAGCCACGTAATAGTCCATTACAAGTGCCCTGCAATAGACCACCAGTCACCCAGCAGCCTACAAAAAATTCACAAGTGCCACCACGATGCTGGCATTCCAGTTCGCTTGTGATGTCAGCTGAATCGGTAAACAAAAAAAACATATAGAAAGAGAGAGAGAAAGAAGGAGAAAGAAAGAGTGGATGTGGAAGCATTAGCCGTGCCTTATTGTCGTTCTATGTTGTTGTTTATGTTGTTGCATTTATTTTCAAAAAACCCCAAAACTTTGTTATGAAGCCCAAAAAATGCAGTTGCCAGCTAGAAAACCCTAAGCGATTGCAATGAAATTGAAGAGAAAATTACGGATACAAATTCATTTTTGGAACTCTAAAGGTACCATGTAATTCATTGGTATAATGGAAGGACATGTTGACCAGCAGACGTAATCTAAAAGTCTGTTGTATCAATCGAGACATCGTGTCAGGAATTTTCCCATCTTTAAATGCAAATTACCCTACTAAATCAGTAGCTTTAAATTTAAACACATAATCTTTACATACACAGACGATGGTATTTAAATTTCTGCAGAAAACTGTAGATGATCTTGAAACTAAAGTACACTAGCCACCATAGAAGAACTCTCAGAAACTAAGATTGAAAAGCGATTAAAATTAGTTTAAGTCACCATTGCACAATTGTTCATTACAACCCTTTAGTCAAGATTACAACCTAGCTTATTATACCACCCATATTGTATGTATCAATATGATCCAGTAGGTCCTGTTTAATGTCGATCCCAAACTACAGAAACTTTTCATCACAAGTTTATTCACTCTCAGAGTTTTTGCCAGAATGTTTAGAGGAAGTCGCCGACAGAAATAGTTTTCAATATTTCGTTCAATATTATGTTGGACATATCTGAGCTAGGGATTGAGCTACGGGCTGTAAACCAACACTTTATCTATTAGACTACGGGTACTATATTGATTACTTTTATGAAAACCATCAGGAGTACAGTTCGATAACCCAGTTCAATACAATGTGTGGTCATCTATTCCATTCCGATAGACGATAAAATTGATAACCTAGAGTCTGATAGCTATGTTAACACATTATATGAAAAACCTATCAAAACAACTTGAAAAATGGTGACCAAATGCATTTATTTCTGTAGAGAAAGGTGGCTGCTAGTGAATAATGGCTACTTACAACAATATCAAGGGAAAACGGTTGTAGGCGAATCGTGGTGAGCTGGGGTCCATGGTGGGCTTCACGATGTTTGTCTATATCAGAGTGGATGCCAGAAAGACAAGATTTTTAACCCGCACACGGATTCAGTGCAGCAAAAGTGTATTTAGAAAGTATGATCTGGTTTATGGGTTAAACATTTTGATGGGATGTGTAATTGAAATATTCTTCTCCATTTGTTTCAATACCTTTCAAAGGCAAGGGTAGTTAGGAGAGAGTTATATTGGAATTACTTTCAAAATGGCGAAATGTTAAATAAAATTTGTGCAATTTAATTCAAAACTTATAAGTTTCATTGTGTTACACCTTAGGATAGTGCAATAAATAGGAAACACACACTCTTTTAGTTGTTGTTAAACCTGTTACCTTGGTTTAGTTTAAATATTTACAACTACGGCTGAACAACATATGCTATTTCTAAGCTTTTATTTGTTTGTTTGTCCTCAAACTTCTAATCTGTTGCCCTAACTTTAAAATCTCTTAGAGTTCCTTACATCAATTGTGATAAAATATTTTTAATTCTTGACGAAATCAGTAATCCTTCTTAAACTGAATTAATTATTCATTACAATCGCTTAACGTTTTCGACCCTGTGCTACAGAATACCCTCCAATCTATTTCTAACCTCAAACATTGCATTTGCTTGACGGTGAAATGTTTTACCACTCACTTCATTTACTTTCGCTTATGATTTGAATGCTGTTGTTGTTGTTGTTGTTGTTGTTTAATGTTTGAATATGTTTTTAATAAGCAGGAGTCTGATTAGTTTACTATGTTGTGGAATACGTATGTATTTTACAAAATTCCCCTTTAATATAAGGCCCCAAAATACATACCTTTCTCCTTAAATGTACTGGCCGACTGGGCCACTGATGGTGTGCTACTATCCGATGAGCTGTCCAAGTCCTGTAAACTGAATTCATTGCGTACATCCTGGATGGAAGCTAATTCGTTGATGCCGAAATTTTGATCCCGGAAGACAACATTATCGTTGAAATAGACGCCAGTGCCCGTGCTGCTTGGACCGGTAGCGCCCACATTGTCATTGACTGGGAATACCACTCTTGGACTTCGTGAAGATTTGTACGGAAAGTAACGACTTTTACGTGAACTGGAGGGATCTGCCGGACCCACATACTCATTGAAGGTTTTTTGCTGTTGTGTATAGGGTCTAGACAGAGTGCCGGTTCTGAACTCAGTATCACCAAAATAAATACCTCTTTGAGGCCTTTGCGGCAAAGCTGTTATGGGTCCATTGATGTCACCAAATTTAGTAACTTCATCACGATATTGTTTACCCTGTGCAATTGCCGCATTTAGAGTATGAGGTATGGAACTGGAGCCTACACTAGAAAAGTCATATGAATACGATGTGGGAGACACGTCTGGTTCGAATACCAGCTGCCGTGTCAAGCGTTTATCCTTGTCATCATCACTGAAGGGACGCTCAAAGCCAGTAGACTCTGTAAAAATGGGATTATCTTCTCTATAGGCTTGTGGCTGAAAGGGATTGGCAGGACTAAGACTATAGCTGGGGAAAGAGAAACCCACACGTCTACTGCTATTCTCCTCACCATGATCATAACGATCAGTGGATGTTAGAGGACTAGGTATGTTAACATCACTACGTTCAGTTTTCTCATTAAAGTTGGGAGTATCATCGCTAAGCTCCGGTAAAACAGGTTCCACTTTTGTACTGGGCGGCTTCAGGTCAGCCAAAGAGCCATTAGTTTTGGGTTTCAATTGTAAAAGATAATTGGACTGATCTTGCTGCAAGGGTATATACATGTAATTGCGTTTACGACCCACTCTACTAATGTTCACTGCATGTGCTGGCACCAATTGTCTAGGCACTGTAATCAAAGGGTTGGCTGGTAATTCTACAGCAGGTGCGGCAATTATTTCCACTTCAGCTGAGTCGGAACGCCGAAGGGCCTGTTGTGGCTGATTTATCACTGGCTTAAAAGCACGTCCATTACGATAGGCACCAAAAGTCTGTACTGCTGAGCCATCATGCCTTATAAGCAAATTAGGAAAGTTGGCCACATCTTCTTTAGAGAAGCTTTGATATGGGGCATACAGGTTACGTGCCCTATTTGAACGCCCTTGGCCAGGGGGTGATGAGTGGTCAAGCCAAGGCGGATGATTGGGTGAACTGCCATAATTAGGCGTTGAAGTTTGCTGGACTGGTGTTGTGGCTGTAGCCGAATGCTGCTGTAACGTTGTGGCCAACGAAGGCGTGTGATTACGCAGGTACAGGGCATTAGTATCGAGGACCTGGGCTTGAGTTAAGACCAGCAAACTGCTGAGACCTGTTATAAGAGACCAAAGAGTGCATTGTTTGGTTGCTTGCATTTTACATGGAGCTTATTGGATGCACGGCTTTGTGGTAATAATTTCAGATGGTTTTCTTATGAACAGGGTTCCAATGATGATGAATGAGAAGATGGATTCGAAGAGGAGAAAAGAGAAGAATTCCGGATGAGCTGAAATGATGATATAGAGGTGAAGTTGGTGGCGTGATTAGACCGTTGCAAACGTTTTGCGTTATTTTGTTTTTTTGTTGTTTCTCTATTTGCCTTTCAATGTTTCAATTTACTGTCGTAAGATGTAAAAAATAAAAAAAACGTTCATTGAACTGTTTGGATCGGATTGGATTGGATTGAATGGATGGTTGGTTGGTTGGTTGGTTGGCTGTCTGTTTGATTTTAATCGATAAATACTGTTTTCCTGTGCAACAGTTTAATTTTGTTTCCAATACGTTGTCGTTGTTACGTTGCTTCAACTGCAGTAAAGATCAGCTTATTTGGTGTACCTGCCACGGATATCTCGCAACTCTGCAGTTACGACTTCTCCTGCACTTGGATTAGTTGTCGTTGGCAATGTTAATGTGTTTTCGTTTCTTTTGTTGTTTAAGGAACTGAAGCTTCCATAAAAACACAAATATACATATACACACACACACAGTTACACACACTTGTAATGTAAATTCCCGTGCTCACGGGATGAGCTTTAAACGAATTACAGCAATTGTTGTTGTTGTTGCTATAGCTGCTGCTGCTGTTGCTGTTGGATGTTGGATGTAATTTGAAGCATTTAACGATCTATTAGAGAGCCGACTGCGGTTATTGGTCTTTATCGTGTGTTGCTTTTGCTGCTTTTTTGCACACAAACTTGTGCCACTGCTTCACTTGCTATTGCAAATCGTTGTTATTGTTAAATGGGTGTTTTATGTTGTTGTTTCTGTTGCTGTTGCTATTGCTATTGCTGCTAGTGCTGCTGCTATTACGTGAACATATAAACAAGCGTGGTGTATTAATAGAGACGCCACATCTCTTTAAATTGTGTTGCACAGAAAGCCAGAGGAAAACGCTAAGCTGTTAAGAAAAACGAAACGAAACGCAACACAACACACACACACACACACAGGTATCGATAATTGACTTCCTTAATGCCTGCAGTCAATAATATTTGAAGTGGCCCCTGCAATAGAGATGTAAAAAAAGGAGAAGAAGAAGAAGAAGAAAATATAAATAAATTAGTGATGATGGTAAATATTTGTATTTGTATGTGTGTGTTTAGTTTTTAGTTTTATTTTTAATAATATTTTACAATCAGGAAATTTTGCTGTTGTTTTAACGCGTTTTTTTGTAAATCTTTTTTGTTGTTGTTGTTGTTGTTGAGTTTCAGGAGAGGTGAACAAACAGATAATAATCAAACGTATTATAAACGATGTTGCATGACATGGTAAGTCATGGTAAGGCATGCATGCAAGTTACACGGATAAATAGTTGCGTTTGTTAAGTGTTGATATGTTGCAGACATTCCTGTCTAACTATCTGTTACAATGTTGTTGTTGTTGCTGTTGCTATTGTTGTTTATATGGCTGGTTCTGTTTTACACTTCAAGGCGGCAGTGACCGAATTAATGGCTATCAATTTAAAAGCGGAAGGACTTTAAAGACTTTGGCTTTGGTTTCATTTTAATGACCACTTTTGCTCATGAGATATTTTTTCATTTTTAAAAAAGATAATCGGTTTTCCCCACAGCCTTTATTAAGATAAAATTTTTATTATTGTGAGGTTTAACTTGAAATTAAATTTTAATTGGTAATAAAATTTTGCATATTTTGAATCAAGTCACAGGGAGAGCCCAACATAATTTGGTTGTAGTTTTTATGATTTTTCTTAAAATATTCAATGGGAACTTTGTACTTAACTCAATGCACTGTGGCGTCATTATGTATTGTTTATATTTTTATTTGAGTAGAAGGGTATTAATTTAAACCGCATCTGCAAAACCCATGAAAACGATGAGAGCTGTCATATGTGAAGAGTTGAATACGTATAATTAGGAGTTGACTCATAAGTTGAGATAAAATAGACTTTGAAAATGCTTGCCTATAAACTGGAACAATATGGCTTTGAACTTCAGGAATAATTTTAAAAGTTACATACATATATACATAATTGATCATTACAACACTTTACTCAGGATTACGACCTTCTTTCACACACCACTGATTAATTTTAACATGAGTGGCGGGACCTACAGTTTAAAGTCGATTCAGAACGACAGATTTTTGAGAAACTTTTCATGGCAATTTTTTATACTCTCAGATTTTTGCCAGAAATCTGCTGAGAGGAAGTCGCTGTAGAAATATTTTCATATTTTCGTTTTGGTGTCTAGACCACGACGACTTATTTTATTAAATTAAAGTATCCTTAAGCATATTTCGTTGATAATTTTGTCTTTATATTTTAAAAAGATTTGCATTCCAATGAACTGTCTTGTGTTTCTTTCAAATCTAGATTACAATCGACTGAGATTTTTTTTCTTTCTTTCTAAAAGCACTTTTCATTTCATATTCATTTCTATTCAAATTCAAATTTCATTTCAATTTAAATCAAATGCGATATACGTTGACTGTTGTCATGTTTTTTCTTCGTCAATTTTATTTCTTTTTTGTACGATTTTCACTTTCATAATGAGTTCAGCACACTTTAAGAGGATGTTGTAATAAAAATCATTTAACCGCGAACAAATCACACTTGCCAACGGAACAAACAAATAAATTCACTCAAAAAAAAAAACTCAGAAAAACACACACACACTCTAATATGTGCATATACGGGAGTATAGTAAAAAGAAAAACATCTTCTCTACCACGTGAAATGGAAATGGAAAATAATTTCATGTTCCACACACAAAAAAAAGAAATAAAAAAAAACGACAACATTTCCTCTATGCGGGAGTCAAGTCCACACACATACACTTACATGTGCACAGAAAAAGAAAAAAAAATACACGAACAAAATGCATTGCAACCAAACTTAACAACAACATCAACAACAACAATTGTGGAATGATCAGTTTAGCGTTAAGCAAAAAGGAAAGAAGCACAAAAAAAGGTTTTAAACTTGATTTTCCACAATGGCGCACTCATTTTTATTCAACACACACATACATACGTACATACATTTAAAAAGTGAGATTGCTTGAGTGTAAGTGAGTGTTAAATGGAAGAGCATTTGTTTTGTTTATAAAACCGGTGTGTATGAGCATAACTTTCCAATCAACTGCTTTGCATTTATATGTTTGCCTATGTGTTGTGTGTAAATGTGTGTATATGTGTGTGTGGAAGAGAAAACCGGAAGTTTATGAGAATTGTTAACAATAACAAAACTGACCTTGAGATTGAATGGCTGCAGAAAAAAAGATTAAAAGAAAAAGCAAAAAAGAAATGGAAATGGAAATAAAGGAGACAGAAAACAATTCAATTGCAATTGCAAAGCATTGCCTTTCTGCATTTCTTTCATTTCCATGAAAACAATTTTTAATGCTTCAATTGAAGTGTTTAAATTGCCAATAAAATTTGAAAAGAAAAAAAAGAAAAAACTAATAAATTAAATAGAAAAACTTGTTAATTCCACTTGCAATTCCAATTGCTTTTATTTTCTTTTTCTTTATTTTTCTCATTTTATTTACTTTTTATTGAAGTAGTTCTTCAGGACATTTACTTTCTATTTAAGGAGAAATAATTTCAAATAATTTTTGTTGTATTTTTCATTTGTTTGTTAAAAATTATGCAATTTATCAAATTTAATAAAAGAAATTGTAAATGTAAAGTTTTCCTTTCTGCTAGACCACTGTGTTTCCCAAGCAGAGATCATTGCAAATTTGAAAGCAGCACAATGCTTGTTGAGTGGTGGGATTTTCCCTGTCCATGGTTTTCTAAGAGAAATTTCGTAATTCTTATGTGGGTTCCGGGACAAAGGGTTATTGTTGGAAATGGCATTACTGATGAGCTGGTCAGGGCCAGCATGTTTGAGGGTAGTGGTATTCTGATTACACAGATGCATACATACATACATAATTGGTCATTACAACCCTTCAGTCAGGATTACGACCTAGTCTCTCACACCACTTATGTTGTGTGTGTTAATTTTATACATGAGTGGCGGTAGCTACAGTTTAAAGACGACTCCGAACGACAGATTTTTGAGAAGTTCTTCATGGCAATTTTATTTACTCTCAGAGTTTTTGCCAGAAATCTGCTGAGAGGAAGTCGCCGAAGAAATACTTTTTGTATTTTATTTTGATGTCTGGCCTGGGGTTCGAACTCTGGCTTTTTGTCTAATAAGGCAACACACTACCTACTAGGCCACGGCGACTTCCGGTTGGTATTCCGATTGCCTCGGTTAATTTGATATTGTCCACTCGTTTTATGCGGCAGCTCAATGTCGTTGACAGCAGGATAGTTACTTGCAATGTTGTTAGACTCTTCTGGATGCTTGTGGACAAAAAGAGGACTAACTTCCTTCTTTCCATAACTCGCACGGCCATCCATCGCACAATAGCGATTCTTACGACCACTGTCCGTTTGTTAGGCATGCCAAAAGACACGGCACGAGTTGTGGGCCTGAGCGGAAGGCAGAGACTGTCTTTTACCTCGTGCATTAGAGCCCTGCTCTTGCTATAAACAGACGGAGGTTTCACTAATATAAAGATTGCTGCAATAGCAAGATTTATTTTGGACTCGGAATGATTGTCTCTATGGAATGGTCTCGCAATAGCTCGAAATGCTGTCATAGGGCGGCTCCACCACCTAACTTAACCTAACATGCCTGCGGTCTTGGTACTACAGCAAAATACGATTGTTTTAAAGATATAAGCAGACTAGCTACTTCTTTGAGTAGTAGTCGCGTTGATGGTATAGCACAATTGGATATTTTATTTGACATTCTACAAAAAATGCCTACTATTGTTGCAGTCTTAATATATCAAAATCTAATCCGTCAGTCCTGCACACTGGATCAATAACTCATCCATGCCTGGAATTTTGGTCGTAAGAGTAAAAAGTTTTATAAGAAAATAAAACGAAATTGATTTCTATTGATTGTGTTGATTATTAACGTACAAAATTACTGCAGTTATACAATAATTTGTTTTTTTGTTTGCACAAATATGTTGTGATAAAATTTATTAAAAATATCTCATCTTGAAGTTCAAATTGGAAATCTTGGACTTTAAATGTGGGAGTGGGAGTTGTGCGGAATTGATTGCGATTACTTGCCTTAATTTCTCTTTAAACATTTTGGCGATTTGAATACGAAAAGGTCTTGTGGTCTTGTCTTAAGTAACAAAGTTGAAGTCATTAATTATGAAATAAAAAAAGGAAAAGTATGTAAATAAATGTTTCTTAAACAATACGATCTTTGCTTAAAAAACAATTTATAAATACTTTCGTTAAAAAGTTTAACAATTAAAGAAAGTATGGCTTTGTGGAGGTGGTTTACGTGATGCTAACAGAGATGATGATGTGATGGCATACGCAATTAAGCGAAAAAAATTTTTTTTTATTGAAATAATGACCAAATATTGAACACAAATAAAATAAAATTTCTTAATATTTGTTAGTTATTGTAAAGCCAACAAAGCAACCAAGAAATCAAATAACATTTAATATTAAATATGCAACGATTATTATTGCCAAATAACTGGCAATATTAACAAGACTGCCCCTATTGTTTAAGCTTTTTAAGCATTTGTGTTGTATAAATAATTTAATTAAACACAACAAAATTTAACAGAAACAGAAAATGTTAATTTACTTTCGTTTATTGCAAAATATTAAACAAAATATGTATAACAAATGAAAAAAATTAAAAAAAAAATGTTGCAGTAAATCAAATACTCGTAACTCTACATATGTACATATATAGGCAGACAGGCATGGCAGGCATTATTATTGATACGAAATAAAAAAAAAAATTTCTTTGTTTTTGGTATTTTCAGTTGGGTTTTAGTTTTTAAATGGGAACAAACAAGAAAATGTTGTAGAAGAAATTTTTTCACGCCATCGCTATTCATTTTGATTTTGTAATACAAAATCACAATTGATTGCAATACACATGAAATAACTGAAATTGAAAAATAAAATTTTTAAAAATATTTTTTAAAAATTAAATTTCAAACTTAAGGGCCATTTGGTTAGATTTAAAAAAATGTCAAGTTCATGCCATGTCTCTAAGCATGCTGGTTGGTGATGTTCGAAAAAATTTATTGCTTTTCAGTTTTATCATTCCCCAAGAAGACCATTTATTTTATTCAAATATACGTTTAAGCATTTGATTAATTATTTGTTTGTTTTGATGTACAATTTCTCTTACATAGTTTTTCTTTCTGTTTATCAGTTTGAAGTCATCAAAAGTTTTTTTTCGTTTTTTGTAGGTTTTTCTGTGCATTTTGTCATTAAAAGAGTTACAAAGAAAAAATTGCATTGCATTGTTCACCAAAAAAATAGTTGAACTTTTTTTGTTGTTTTGTTTGTGCCACGCTGAATATGTCATAGTACCAGATACGAGGTGCTGTTGGTACTCTGTTACATCCATACTATATACATACATACATCAGTTGTAATGTTTGGTATTTTTGTTGTTGTTGTTGTATTTTTGTACCCTTTTGTATTTCACAGAGTCACGCAAGTGGTACACAATATGCGTTTTATGTCATGAGTGAAAGTTAAGGTTTTTTGTTTCTTCATTTATTTATATTTTTTTGTTATTATTTTTTTATTTTTATTGTTATTATTGTTTTTCATTTTTTCTGTGTTTTATTTTTTAAATTTTATTGTAATTTATTTTTAATTTTTTTTATTTTTTTTTTATCTCAAGTTGTGTTATCATTGCGAATCTATGCAGCAAAGTATTGCAAAAAAATTGAATGAAAAAAATAAAACCACAAAAATTAATGTCATTCATAATTCTATACACTAAATATTTCTGCCTTATTGTTCATAATTTTACAATAGATTGTGGTAAAAGGCTTGAATAAGTGCCAAATTTTGATTTATATGTACTTTGAAGCCAAAAGGTTAATTTTAATATTTTTCCCTTAAGATTGATTATCATTCCTGTGTCAGGTATCAAACTATAGACAGACCTATACCATCAACATTGTATATGACACTCCTTTTTTCAGTCTGATACAGACATTTTCTTTGCCGCAGGAGTGAGAATTTCCAAATAACTTTCTATATCATATTTAAACTTGATTTCTGTCGGAAGCCTGATTATAGAGTGACCAGCATTTTTTATGATTCAAAAAAACATCATATAGAGGGTATAGTGTTGCAGTGTATCAATAGAGCTAACTAATGGAGAATTGAAGCAAAAATAATTGCCCTTCCTTGAAGCTAACTTCTCCCACTATCCAGTGAGAGCGAGCTATATGCTGTTATAGCAAATGAGGATATGTTTTCTGACCATAAGCGTGATAAGTTTATGTTACCATCTGCCCGGCAAAAATGCCATTGTAAGTTTAATAGCACGAACATGCCTAGCTAAACTGTTGCCAGACTCAACTGCAGAATTGAAAGATTAATGTAATATATGCCGTATTTTAGTCAATAACTTTTTAGTGTTTTGAAGAACAATTCACTTACATTAGTTACGATTACGACCCAGGTTCTCCCGTTTTTTTTTTTTTTTTTTTTTTTTTTTTTTTTTTAAATTGGTCATTACAACCCTTCAGTCAGGATTACGACCTAGTTTCTCACACCACTTATGCTGAGTATGTTAATTTTATACTTGAGTTGCGGGGCTTACAGTTTAAAGTTGAGTTTTTGCCAGAAATCTGCTGAGAGGAAGTCGCCGAAGAAATACTGTTTTGTGTTTTTATTTTGATGTCTGGCCTGAGGCTCGAACAATGTCTTTTCGTCTAATAAGCCAACACACTACCGACTAGACCACGGCGACTTCAACCACCATTCCACTGATGTTATGTGCGTTAATTTTATCCATGATCGACTTCGAACCACAGATTTTTGAGGAACTTTTCATGGAAATTTGTATTTTATTCTCAGAGTTTATGTCAGAAGGCCGCTGAGAGGAAGTTGTCAAAAGAAATATTTTTTCATACTTCATTTTCATAGAGATGTCTGAGCCTGGGATTGAACTATGGGCTCTCGTATAACAAGCCAACACACTATTTACTTGACTACGGCGACTTCATGATTAGATTTTACAATTATTGGAATATAATTAAGGAAAACAGATACGCATATCGATAGATTATACGATATCAAGCTCATAACCATTGTTTGTATTTTCAGTAGTTTGTCATGCGTTTTCATATTTTTAGAGGAGAAACTAAAAAAGTTTTTCCGTGTTTCCATTTCCGTTATTGACTTTTAATACTCTTTCAAGCACTACTGATTCAGGTAGTAAGAAAATTGTGAAAAACGTTTCTTTTCGAACAAAATTATTTCTTCATTACGCCACTTGGCATATCCAATAGCATTTGTGATGCACAACGTAAGATTGAGGGAAGTTATCTAAAGGATTCCTACTAAATTTTATCTGCAACGTAAGGAAGAGTATATTTCGTAGTCGCCGTAGTCTAGTAGGTAGTGTGTTGGCTTATTAGACGTGAGGCCACTGTTCAAACCGCAGGTCAGGCATCAAAATGAAAATATAAAAAAAAAATATTTCTTCCGTGACTTTCACTCAGCAGATTTCTGGCAAAAACTCTGAGAGTAAAATGAAATTGCCATGAAAAGTTTCTCAAAAAAATCTGTCGTTCGGAGTCGACTTTAAACTGTAGCTACCGTCACTCATGTATGAAATTAACGCACAAAACATAAGTGGCGTGAGAAGCTAGGCCGTTTTTCTGACTGAAGGATTGTAATGGCCAATTATGTATGTATGTATTACTACTAACTTTCCATCTACAATATAAGGAAGAGTATTTTTCTTTACATCATTGGTTAAGATACATATAAATACATAACTGATTTTTGCCTTTTTTTCAATTTTCATTTTTCTTTTAATGTTTACATGTGTATGTTGTTGTGTTAAAAGCATTTGAAAAATCATATTTTCTTTTAATTTTCTTTTTTAAGACAAAACCATGTTAACGGTTGTTAAATAATATTTATTGACACTCTCACAGCAACGACTGACTTCCTATTTGCAAAATCTTTTAGAAAACACACACAAAAAATATATAAAGTTTTTCAAGTATTTGTTTGTATTTCTCTTCTTTTTTATTTTGCCTTTTGCAATTATTTTCCTGTTGATTTTGTCAATAACGATATTTTTTGCTGGCTTTGTTTTTCGTATTTTTTTTTATCAGTTTTTGTTTTCTCTCCTGCGTTTTTGTCTCATTTCATAGCAGCGGCTATTGCATAAGTGGAGAAACTTTACAATTTTTTTCTTCTTTTTTTGGTTATCATCTGTACATTTTCAGTTGTATTGCATGAACTATAAAGATTGCTAAAGTGATGGCTGGCTGGCTGGCTGGCTGGCTGGCTATTGGCCAAGTGCTAGTGATTGGATGAGTAAGTGAGTGAGTGAATGTCCTCAAAAATTGAACAAAGCAAAGGTGTAAAATATATTTTGCCTTTTGGCAAACAATTTTGTTTCAAGAACTCTTTAACAGAGAAACTTGTTCCAGTTTTTATTTTTTTGTATGTAAACTTGATGACGCAGAGCCTCATTAATATTGTGTTTTTGTGATTGGTAATCAAAAATATTTTTATAAAGTTATGCATTGCAATGCAAACGCAGAGAGTTAAACTTGTTTACGATTTAAGGGCACATCTTCCATTTGGTCTAAATAGCAATTCAAAAAAAAAAAAAAAATAAAAAAATGAGGTTATTGAAGAAAGAAAAAAAAAAGAAAAAAACGGTAATAAATTTAAACAACAGCAACAGCAGCAGGAGGGTAATACAACAAACTGAAGATAAATAACTTGTATTAAAAAAATCACGTAATAAGTCCATTATCATCAATCGTCATCAATGTAGCCAGCATCATCACGATGTTCATCATCATCACGAGCATAATCATTTAAAGCTTTTGTTACCATTTTATTTTTTTGGGGTTTTTTATTTTTATACGTTTTTCAAGTAGTCAAACTGTTTAAATTTTTAGGTTTTTTTTGTTTTGTTTTGGCTAACAAACGGGTTTGTTTTTTGGTTTAAAAATTGTGGCCATGGCCATGGAAAAATTACAAAAACAAGTTGCTTTTGGTATTGGTTTAAGTGGTTATTGTCGTTAGTTGATCATTAACACGGACATTGTAAATGCTGCAACCAAAACTGGCCAAAAAAACCAGCCTTTTAAACCGTTAAACTTTTTTTTTTTGGGGATTTCTTATGACTTTAAGAGCCTTTGCTACACTGCATAAGAGGCTCCATAATTCCGTCTTTAACCGTATTTTTGGTTGCCTTAAAATTAAAGAAAGAAAATAAAAAAAAAATAATGCGTTGGGAAGCCATAGCCATAGCTAGAGTGAGTGAGTGTATAAAGGCATTTATATTTTTTTTATTATTTTTTTATTATTTTTTTCTTTCTTTCTTGTTGTTTTTGTTATGCTGTTACATAAACAACATTTTGAAAAATGTTTACCCAATTGATTATGCAAATGATGTTGATGTTGATGTTGATTATGATTATGATGATGGCTATGGCTATGACCATAGCAATGGTGATAATGATAATAATAATGATTGTTTCATTTTATTTCATATGTTTTTATGCGTTCGTTGCGGAAGTAGGCTACTGTCTGCTTAAAAACTTTTATGTTTTAATAGATCCACAGAAATAAAAAAAACTAAAAACACATTAATTGCGTTGGAGTGTGTTTGGAGAAAGATTTCTTTAAAAGTTTTTCTTGTCTGTGATTAATTCGAAGAAATGTTTCTTTTATTTCTTTCTACAATGAATTGTTGCTTAATTTGAATTTTTTTGTATTTTATTTGGTTTTTTTATTGTTTTAGTGTTAATAGTGTAACAAATTCCTTGTTTTAATTAATTATTGTTATTGGCTTCTGTGTATAATTATAATAACAAATTTCTTAATTGCTTAATTTTTCAAAAAAAGGCGAATGGTTTTAAACTTGTTTCTTTCTATTCACTATTCACTCTGTTACTGTGTTAAGTTTGAATAAGACAATTTTTATTGGCATTGTTTTGAAAATGTTTTAGTTTCTTCGTGAATATTGTTTAATTAGATGAAATTTTATTTCATTACTTAATATCTTGGAAATCATTTTCTTTTGTAAGTAAGAAAGAGTGCTTTTGAATTTTCCTATGTAGAAATTGTAAATTTCATGCTGACCGCATTTAGAAAAAGAAAAAAGTCATTAATTTAGAAAAATTAGCTGGATTTTGCATTTGAATGTATTAGGGGCGTTCAAATATGAATTTTAAGCATTTCTTTGGAAGTAAAACAATGTTTTTTGTATTAAAAAATTTCTCTGAAAGCATCAAAGTTGCATAAGAATATATTTACAGATTAGCTATTATTTGCTACGAAATTTTTTCTTTTATCAGTATTTGAATTTGTTGATTCTCTTTTGTTTTTTTTTTATCTCTTTTTAGGTTTTTATTAGTTTAGTTGTGCCATATAAAGTGCTTTAAAAGCCTTAAATATTTGGTAATATTATACAAGTTTGTGTCTTAAGTCATTTGTATTCACAATAGAACAAAAATTTCAATTTCATATTGCCTGGTTTGTTGCTTAAGTTAAGTCATCGTATTCTAGTAGGTAGTGTGTTGGCTTATTAGACTTAAGGCCACGGTTCAAACCGCAGGTCAGATCTCTTCAACAAAACGGCGGCTTCTCCTCAGCAGATTGTTGGCAATAACTCTGAGAGCAAATAAAATTGCCATGAAAAGTTTCTCCAAAATCTGTCGTTCGGAGTCGATTTTAAACTGTAGTTCCCGCCACGTATGTATAAAATTAACACACACAACATAGGTGGTGTGAGAAGCTAGGTCGTAATCCTGAAGGAAGGGTCGTAATGACCAATTATGTATGTATGTATGTATCAGAGATCAGCAATTAATCGTTTTTTTTTGCTACTCATAAGCACTAAGTCAACAATATTGAAATTTAACTATGTACTCTGATTCATTCGTGCTCACCACAATGTTGATTTATAAGTAAAGGTAGCAATGAGTATGCGTACAACGTTGACATCAAACTCGTACCGTTCGATGTTTGATTCATAAGCCTACTCATTTAGATTCAGAACTTTAGAAAAATACTTATAAAACTTATAAATGATTCCAGTGACTCGAATCATTCATCAAAATTGACAGTCTTAGTTGTTGTTGCATTTACAAAAAAAGAAGGAAGACACATAAGCAAAAAAGACAGAACAGCAAGCAGAGCAAACACACAACCTTTTAGTGAGTATTTTAGTGTTCGTACGCGATTCATACTTATTTTGTGCCTTGTGTATATGTTGAGTTGTGAAGAGTCGTAATCAACAACATCATACGTGTTTTTAAGTATGAATATGATGAGTACTTCAAACTTTGAATACGAGTAGAGGTTCCATGGTATTAGAATAAGTATGAATACATATAAATATCAGAAATATGATAAAGTATGATTGTGTATACTGATTTTGAATACTCATTGCTGATCTGTGGTATGTATGTAGGTTTGTTGCTTAAGTCTTTTATGTAAATATACGCATTTTGTAAAGGATTCAGGTTTGTTTCTTAAGTCTTTAGTTTTTATTCGAAAGAAAACTATTAGGAGCAAGTATTTAATTTCCTTTATTTTTAAATATTCATTCTGTTTAAAAAACGACTTTTTCTAAACTTAAACATTAGGCCTCACAATGCTAGTTTTTTCCTTGCCTAAATACAAAATAAATTTGTTTAATATTAAAAGTTACAAATTTCAAAATGAACATTTAATTGGAGCTTATTGTCTTTTTTTATTGCCTGTGTTTTATTGTGTATGTATTGTTTTTGTAACTTTACTCTCTTAAGTAATATTTACAATTTAATCAATCCAGCCATCCATCTGTATACGAGTATATGCAACCAACCAAAAAAACACCGAAGTCATCTACTTTTTTCTCTTTTGCTGTGTTTAAATATGCCATAATCTATGCTGGTATATAATGAAAAACACCACCCAAATCTTAAACGTTTAAAGTGTTTGTTTATTAAATTGTATTTTTTTTATAAATTTATTTTTTTTTATTTATTTATTATTTTTATTACATAAAAACGCATACATGCACATGCGCTGTATTTTATTTATTATACTCTTTGATTGTTATAATTATTATACGTTGAAAAACTTTTAATTGCATAACCACCAACATCGACGTCATCAATATCATGAAGTTTAAAGCAATTTAATGAAATAATCTCGCGGTAAATATTTGCATGACACCATCTCCCCAACTGGGGGCATCATCAATTGGAAATTAGTTCGATATTAAACGTTTATGCATAAAGAAATACGATAATAAGCTTAAACAGTTACTCATAAATGAAGGTGTTAAATTAACCCTTTAAAGGCATTTACTTTATAAAATTCTAAATCAAGAAAATAAAAAAAAACAAGAGAAAAAAAGTACTTAAGCGTGTATTCTATTTACACATAAAAAGTGCTAAATTTAAATTTCATCTATAAATGGATTGTTAATATTTATTCTTTTCTTATTTCAAATGCTTTGATTATGTAGATATTTATTTAATGTGGGGAGTTATTAAGTTCAAAGTCAAGTGATTCTTTCTTTGAATTCGAAAATATGTATACAAACTGCTGTGGAAATTGAAAAAAAAAGAAAAAATAGAAAATAATTGTGTTAATTTGTCTTGTGGCGTAATAATTAACACTTGAAATAAAATTGTATTATTAAGCTATTGGCATGCTATTTAGTAATAACAAGCTTTTACTAACTGCACGGAGTAGTTAATGGCAACTCCAATAAATAATATTAAAAGCATTTTAAGGGCCTTATGATTTAAAGATATATTGCGAGGCGTTGTTGTTTGTAAATTAAAAACTCTACCGATCAGCTTATTTTATATTTATTTATATCACAGTATATATCGAGTACTGTATGTATGTATAAATTTGTATATCGTAGGTTAAATTTTTCAAACAGCATTCAAACTAAGTAAACAGCTCGAATCGAGTGGCATGGATGTCGTACACTCGATAGAATTTAAATTATTAAAAATTTTGATAAAGAATGTGGAGCAGAGATCAGCAATGAGTGTTCAAAAAGATGAATAGAATCGAATCATATTCATAATTACTGATACTTATATGCATTCATACATATATTATTGGCCATTACTCACACCACTCATGTTGTGTGTGTTAATTTTATACATGAGTGGCGGGACCTACAGTTTAAAGTCGACTCCGAATTACAGATTTTTGAGAAACTTTTCATGGCAATTTTATTTACTCTCAGACTTTTTGCCAGAAATCTGCTGAGAGAAAGTCCCCGAAGAAATACTTTTTGTATTCTTGTTTTAATGTCTGGCCTGGGGCTCGAACCCTGGCTTTACGCCTAATAATTTTTCATTCATACTTATTTGAATATCATGGAACCTCTACTCATATTTAAAGTTTGAAGTACTCAACATATTCATACTTAACAACACGTATGATGTTATTGATGTCGACTATCCACAACTCAACATATACACGAGTCACAAAATAAGTCTGATTCGAGTACGAACACTAAAGTTCTCACTAGAAGGTTGTGTGTTTGCTCTGCTTGCTGTTCTGTCTTTTTTGCTTGTAGGTAGGCTTATGAATCAAACATATTTCGAATGGTATGAGTTTGATGTCAACGTTGTACGCATACTCAGTGCAACCTGTACTTATAAATCCACGTAGTGTAGTGAGTGCGAAGGAATCGGAGTACATAGTTAAATTTCAATATTGTTAACTTACATATATTCAAAATTTCATAAGTGCTTATGAGTAGCGAAAAAGCGATTCATTGCTGATTTCTGATTAGTAACCTCTGTAGAATATAAATAATTCAAAATTTTTATAAATAATGTAGAAATAGCATGGTGTACAGGAAACATGGCAGATGTTCATCAAGGTTTTCGAAATAAAGAGATTCCTAATATTTCACCAAGAACTATCGGCTATTCCGAAATCACAATTAGATATGACTTCACCCATGAATGAAAAATTTAATTTAATTTACTTTATAATTTTAATTTTTTTCCTTTCCCTTAAATTGAAGGAATGAATATGTATCTTGTTTGGTTTTTGAAATGAAATAAACTACAAAGGTAGGTTAGTACATACTCGGTTGTGTTGTTATTTTGAAACAATAAAATTATTGAATTATCAAGACTGCCTTAATTATCGTGATTTCATTGCAATTGGTTTCTAATTTAAATTGAAAGTTTAAATTGCTTCAATTCAATTTTAATTAATTAATTAAGCATTTGAATAGCTTTAGATACAATTATCACATGTATGGTACCTACATACATATGTATGTAAGAAATTGCATAAAAAAAATATTATTTTGAATTAAGAAAAAATTGACAAATCTTTATAAATTTTATAAGAAAACAAAATTATTTCTCTTTTACTGTCTTTAGCAATAGTTTAACGCCAGTGAGCATATTAAATGTTTAGGCATTTAAAAATAAAAACCCCATTAAAATGATGACAATTACAGGCGCAATTTAAACACCATTAAAACAAGGGGGGGGGGGTGTGTATGAGAGTGTTGAAAAGAAGTAAAAGCAAAATAAAAAAAGAGTTTCAAAATAAAATACGAGTACAATTTATTGTTGCAATTATCTTTTTGAAGAAATTGTTAGCGCATCTCCTCAGTTGGCTAAAAATGGGTTAAAAACAAAGTTGTTTTTAATTTCTCTCTTCCTCTCCCATGTCTTTTGCCCACACAATATTTTTCTTTACGTGATGTTTTGGTTTAAAATGTATTTTTTTTTATTTTTCTTCTTCTTCTTTAATTTTTCTTTTACTGTTTCGTTATCATTATTATTGCTTTTGTTAACAATTTTTTTTCCATTTTTTTGTTTGTTTATTTAGCCAAAAAAAAAACCATTATTATGATGGTAAATTTGTATGAATTGCTCAA
The DNA here is from genome assembly GCA_958299815.1 of Sarcophaga carnaria. Lineage (NCBI taxonomy): Eukaryota > Metazoa > Arthropoda > Insecta > Diptera > Sarcophagidae > Sarcophaga > Sarcophaga carnaria. The sequence continues at coordinate 4,113,375 of OY283153.1, read as the reverse complement.
CTATTTTTTTGTTGTAGTTGCTGCCTTTAAATAGGAAAGCGGTGGTGGTGGTGTGTTTGAGTTTGTATTTGTATTCGAATTGTATTCATTTTGTGGCTGTTACGTGTGTTACGTTGTTAAATGATGTTGTGCATTTTTAAAATATTTTTTTTCTTTTCTTTTCATTTAATTTTTTCATTTAAATTATTTTTTTTTTAGTTTTTCAACATAGTAATGTTGTTTATGGTTTGATTTTGTTTTGAAAGAAAGAAAGAAAGAGAGAGAGAGAGAGAGAAAAAAGGTGTTTAAACATTGTTTTTAAACTGTTTTTATTTTCTTTCTTTGTTGCTACCAGTTATTACGGCTGGCTGTCTACAGTTTTACGAAAAAGTCTGTTTTTCTGTTAAGTATTGTGTACTTTTACGCACTTACCTTACCCAATAATCATAAATATTGGCAACCAGTCAGCCAACCACTTATGCTGTCTTACCAATATTTTTTAATGACAATTACTTGTTATTGTTTGGTTTTTTTTTTAAATTTATTTCTTTGGTGATGAGTATGTGTCTGAACGTTTGTGTGTATTTTGTAAAATTTAGTTTGTTTTTTTTATAATTATTTTAAAATTTTACAATTGTATTGTATTTTATTGTGCTTATTTATTATTTAACACTTTTTATGTTAATTTGTATCTTTTTTTATTTAAAAAGTTAGTTTTTTTGTAATACTTTTTCTTACATTTTTGTGTTGGAAAGTAAATTATGTCAATGCCGTGACATCAATTATTTAAATTGGTCATGTACTACAGGGCTTCCCCAAGCCATATTTAGGACTTTATTTAAACTAAAATAATTTTTAGAGAGGGTATTTACTTTTTCTTCTCTCTATTGCACTCTCTCTCTCTCCCTTGTTTATAATATTTCAATATTATTAATGCCATTTGGTAATAATAATTGATAATTTAATGTATTGGTTAATGGCCCCGATTCAAGAAAGCCTCAATAGTTTGTGGGGCTTAGCTAAATTGCTGTTATTATTTTAATCACCTTCAAAAAATCAAACATTACAGAATTTTAATAAAGACCTTCATCCAGCCTTTTAAGTAATAAGCAGGTATTAAGCCTTATTTTGTAGTTACATAAAATATAAAGCATTGCAAATTAATTAATTATGTAACCGTATTTTCATAATATAATTTCAGAAATGCTTTGTTGAAGTTTTGAAATAATATTTGTAAATCGAGCAAATAAAAAATTTAATAACGCTGGGGTTTTAGCCAATTAATCGAATACTTTTTCCAATGTTAGAATATTTATTAACGCCTTAAATTTTGTATGAAATTGAAACAATCAAATTATTTAACGAGACTTTTAGGCCATAAGGTGGTCGTTGTAACTTTAGACTTTATAAGTTTGGTGGCAATTCTTTGAATTTTAAAAGTGAAAACTATCACTATATACAAATTTTTGAATAAATTATGTTATATAAATTTATCCGAAATGAATTCCGAAACTAAGTAAAAATATCAACAGAATTTTTATTAATATATGTGAATATAATGACTTTCATTTGACGTCATAGAAATATTATAAATTCATATTTTTTATTTACAAAATTGTTATTATTTTCATTCATAACTTTTCTTTGTTTATTAAAAATACATTCCATTTCCTGATATTTTATTAAAATCTTCATTTTTTTATTATTTTTTTTTAAATTTTTTTATTTATTTTTTTAATTATTAATTAAATTTATTTTTATTTTTTTTATTTTCTTAATTATTTCTAATTTTTTTTCTTTGCCAAGCCTTTGATATAAGCAAACTTCTTATAACACGCTTGTTTCTTAAGTCTTTTTTAATATAAACAAACAATTATTTTATAATCACGTGTATTTCTTAAGTCTTTTAACGTAAACAAACTGTTAATGAGAGAGGGAGAGAGAATAACAACTGTTTCTACCATTTTTAATCGCGTTTGTTTTCTAAGTCTTTAAGGTAAACGAACTTTAAATGAGAAAGAGAGCACATGAGAATTGTTCTCGTGTAGAGTTTGTTGCTTAAGTCTTTAATGAATATTCGTGAATATTCGTATTTCCCAACATAATGCCGTGCTTGTTTCTTAAGTCTTTTGTAAATAAATAGCAAATTTGTATTGTAAACTATAATTGGAGTAATTTTAACGTAAAAAATCGAAAATTTTAAAAGGGAAATAATTGAATATTAAAAATGGGTGTGGGTTTAATGAAAAATTCATAATCTTTTCTTTGCATAATTTTATATGCAAAATAATAATTAATTACTTAATTATTTCCGTTTAGCAATTAAATAAGCCTTTATGAAGTAAACTAATTTCATGTTTTTTTTTTCTTTGGATTACAAATAGATTTCCAATCTCTATAATCTAATAATTTCCGCATCCATTTATTTTAAACTCTGAATGGTTTATGTTTTAATTACAAACATATTTTAAAACTCTTGGTGTTGTTTTCTTTTATTTTTTTTTATAAAACTTTACACAACTAGTTGTTGTGTTGTCATTCAAGCTATTTGCTGCAGCTTTATATGAATCACAACGTTTTCAAAATCATTGCAAATATAACTCTATGTGTGTGTGTTTGTGTTTTCATTTCAATCAAACTCAATTAATACAAGAAAAGAAAAACTAACCAAGTTCAAGCAGAAGGAAGGAATGGTGAAATATCCCCACCAATAAATCCTAATTTAAACACGAAACAAAACAGTTAACAAACTTTCAATCGATGAAAGTAAACTTGTTTCAAATATGTTTCTTGTTTTTGTTTTTGCTGCTTTTATTTTCTTGTTGTAATGTAATTTTGTTGTTGTTTTTTGTGTGTTTCATTTGCAATACAAAAAAAAAACAGAAAAATCTCCTCTAGTTTTATAGAAATATGGTGTATTTTTTTTATAAATAAAAGATAAAAAGATACATAAATATGTACATACTTACATATGCTGGTACATACATATGTACATACATCTGTTCATATAATACAATGAATGTTTTTTCTTTTCAGTTTTTTTTTTGTGGATTTGTCTTTAATATTGAGGCGCAATAAGTGTAACAGCATAAATAAAAACTTAAATCCAAATCTTGACTTTTTTAACATAATAAGAGAATGTGTACCAAACAAGCAGGGTTTCCCAAATGCAATGGGTTTTTTTAAATTTTGTATACAAAAAAAGAGTCTCTATTAAGCAATAAATATCTGCATAGTTTACGGAAATTAATTTTACATTTTAATTATAAAAAGTCGACATTTGTTGCTAAGCTTAGTTGGGCATACAGGCGTAAGCCATAAGCCATGAGAAGAGCTTCACTTTTAGTAGGTTCTTGGCAACCGTTTGCTGAGACATTGTGCTCTGAAGCAGCAAAAGCAAATAAAAACGGAAAATTTCAGCAAAAGCAGGCAAAAGGACACAGGCAATATGACTAGTTTAAAAACCCACACTACTTCGGTTTAAGCTGCATCCCTTGATAGGTTTAGGAACGAATGCAGATGCTTCGTTTAAAACTATGCTAAATGACGTTTTCGGCATTTTATAAAGAAAACTTTGTCGATTTCGACAACAACGTTTTTAAAATTTTTTGTGATTTATCACGGACTATATCGAAACAAATCGGTTTCAAACTGTTAATCGAAAGACTTTCTTTAGAACGAATGGTATCATGATATGATAAACAGAAGAAGTCGCCGTAGTCCAGTAGGTAGTGTGTCAGCTTATTAGATGTAAGACCACGATTCAAACCCCAGGTCAGACTTGAAAAGGAAAATATGAAAAAATATTCCTTCGGTGACTTCCTCTCAGCAGACTGCTGGCAAAAAATCTGAGAGTAAATAAAATTGCCATGAAAACTTTCTCAAAAATTTGTTGTTCGATGTCGATTTTAAACTGTAGGTCCCGCCACTCATATGTAAAATTAAAGCACACGTCATAAGTGGTGCTAGAAGCTAGGTCGCAATCCTGACTGAAGGGTTGTAATGATCAATTATGTATGTATGTACGTATGTATGTACGTATGTATGTGCGTATTTATGTACGTATGTATGTACGTATGTACGTACGTATGTATGTATGTATACATAAACGGCTCAAATGCAATAAAAAGGATCTACTAGACCCAACGGCTTTCAAAACTAACATACACGCATACATATGTATATATGGCTTGATCCTAGGAGTACAAAAAAGACGAAAACTATGCAGAAATAATTATTTTAGACATACCCTATTTGCTGCCCATGCTTGCGTTTGCTTTTATGAAAAGTTTGAGAACTTCTTTCCAGAGCAACTCACACATACAGTTATTTGTAAAAATTTAAACGCTTACCACTTGTAAAAAAAATAATAATAATCATAATAATAAAAAAAAAATTATTTTTATTTCACCAAAAATAAAAAACAAAAAAAAAAATACATTTTAAATGAATTGTACTTAAACAGTAGAAATGAACACAAAAACAAAAAACAAAAACACTTTTCGTACATAATACAACTGAAGGTTTTGCAGCAAAATACGGATGAATGTAATGATACAAATACACTCTATAGGCCACTATATAGTGATGCAGAGTAAAATAAAAAAAATTACTTTCACTGACAGTGCCAGAAAGGCAGAGTAAAGTCAAAGTGAGCAGTCATAGCCTGGCTCTATGTCATAAAGACCGACAGACGGTCAAATAGTTACTTCAACGAGATAATGACAACCGTAGAGGTGGTAGTTGCGGATACTGCGCTCTCTCTCTCGGCCTTAACATCACTTATATTACAAGCAATGTTTTGTTGCTGTCAGTTGTTAGTGGCAGTGAATTGTACGTTTGTATGTACATAGTCATAGGAAAATGGACACAGGCATACATGGATGAACGGATAAAATGGATGAAATGCTTGCAATGATCGTATAAAATTTCAGTTTCAGTTTGTTTAAATATTTTTCATTCATTTTCTTTACATTGTTTGCGTAAATCAGCAATACTTTTACACATACATACGTAGTTAAACTGCCACTCTGTTTTCTGTTTATTTGTTTCGAAATGTTTGAAATGAAAAACATTCAATACATGGCAGTTACTATTTACACATACAAAATTGTTTTCAAGGTGATAAAATGAAGAAAAAAAAAAACAAAACTAAACTCAAATTGTTTTTCATGAACAAATGAAAGCTAGAAATGAATACAGGACTTAGTAAAGCACGAACTATAATAACGGCCTTGAAAGGAAACCATGGAGAAAATGTTATTTGCTGACGAGCAGTTGTACTCAAAAAATTAAAAAAAAATACGACGATTGAAAAGAAATTTGTTTTTGAAAAACAAAATCGTCTTGAAGAACAATCCTTAGAAATATGTTGCCGCTTAATTCTATTGCTGGCTGGTACTGACAACTAGGTTTAGGTTTAGGTTAGAGGATGTGTACTTGCCAATTGAGACAAGTACAGTACCTAGAGGTCCAGTTAACCCATTGTATAACGTCCTAAAGGGGGAGAGGATAATAGGGGAGTTAAGGAAAAAGGAGAGGAAGTAGGAATGAGAGAATAAAGAAGTAGAGGAATTACACAATACTGATAACTATGTTTTCATAAAAATTTGATTTTAATTTTCATTTACTATTGAATGAAACTTGAATTAGAAGTTCATAATCTGATTGGAAATATATCCATACTAGTGGGATTTCTTAGTGAAAGCTGTCATTCTGTTTCCGCTATTTCCTCCATTTCTTATGATTATTTATTAAATTTTTATTAAGATTTTTATATAAAAATGTTTCATGTTGGAAGTTATTCTCAAATAAAAAATCAAATTGAAGTGGTGGGCCTAATAACGTGATAATTTCAGCAATAAGGCTTGGCATGCGGGAATACTTTTCTGCAAAATTTATTTCAAAAAATTTTTTTTTCTGTTATAAGAAAATGGTTTTTAGGTCTGAGGCCTATTTGCTACAGCTAAAAGGCTTGTCTATTTGCTACGTTGATCTGGTAATTAAGTCACCGTAGTCTAGTAAGTAGTGTGTTGGCTTATTAGACATGAGGCCTCGGTTCAAACCCGAGTAAATAAAATTACCATGAAAAGTTCCTCAAAAATCTGTTGTTCGGAATCGTTTTTAAACTGTAGATCCCGTCACTTTATTGGACGAAAAGTTGTATTTTTTCTATTAGAAAAATTTTTTTTTTTGCTTGATGGCCTACTTATCAAATTATATTTTATGCCTATGGCTTCTGATATGTGAAAAGGTTTACAAATTATAAAATAATTATTATTTCAGTTATGAATAATTTTTTTTTATTGAATAAAAACTTTTGTTTCATTTGTGAAAAATTTTCCTTTCAAAACACCGGGCCTATTTATTGAATTGTAATGTTTAGGAGACTTGCAACATTTAAATATGGGAATAAACAGGCCGTTAACAGTTGTAGCAATGTAAAATAACTTAAGTAGATAATAATGGAAATTATTTGGTCAATTTTATAGAAAATCCTCTATAAATGCTGGCAATATAATGATAATGACGTTGCTTGGTAATGATAAAAGTGGCGATAATGAAGACAATCGTGATGTGATGAGTTTGAAGTTTTTCAGAGGAAAAAAAAGAAAATTGCCACAGCAATTGTTATTTCAATTGTGTATTGTTTCTCTTGGTCTGTGGTTACGATAAATAATCGGTCGATTTTAATATGTTGCAATTGTTGACAATAATTGCAATAAACAATATAATGTTCAGCCATAACAATATAAAAACCAAGAGAAAAACTACAAAAAAAACAACAAACGAAAACGAAAACGAAAACTATTATTTGGTTCAACAATATATACAAACAAACAAACATACAAACAAACAAACATAAGTAAACCACCAATTAAATAATGTTGTTTCAGTTTTCGCTTCAATTTAAATTTCAAATTTTTAAAGTTTAACGGCTTTAAACAAGAGAAATAATTATTAACAACAGCGTTAACAACAGCAAGCATTACTTTTGTTTTCTAAATTCTTTTTATTTTTTGTTTTTCTTTTTCAAGATTTTTGTTTTAATTTTTCTTTTCAAAATTATTTTTTTTATTCTTAGATATTGCAACACTTACACTATTTTTTTATTTTCTTAAAATCTGTTGTTTTGGTTTTTCTTGTTAAAATTTATCAAAAAAAAATTGTTTTTGAGACCGTTTGTGTTATACGTTGGGCGGCGTATTTAATGCGTTACCGTTTAGTCGTGTTTAAAGTTTTATCTTAAACTAACGTTTCCATTTATTTATCGAATTTAATTGCACTTGTGAATTGGTTTTGGTTGTTGTTTTTTTTCCTTTGCTTCGTAAATTTTATTTTATTTGTTTTAGTTTTTCATTAATTTGATAATTTAAAAGAAAAATGTTAAAAATGCGGATCCGTGTCTTCGTTTTATTTATCAGATTATTTTTTTGTTTTTGTTTCTTGTATTGAAATGACAACAACCGTTCAAATAATTCAAACGACCTTCTTGAGTCGAGTCTCAAAGAAGTCTAAACGCATGAGCAATACGCTCTGTGCCGTAGCTGGTTGTTTTTGGCTTGTTTGGCTGGCTGTTTGTTTGGCTGGCACACGGCTTAACAGCTGTCGTAGACGTTTACGTTGTGCATTGTTAGTGGTTTTCAGTGTTGTTAAGCTCTAAGCTCTGCCACAGCATTTTTAGGCCATCCATTCAACCAGCTGCTTTGCCAACTTTGTGGTTTTGCTGCAAATATTATTATCATCATCATCACCATAAAAAAGCTTTTTTTTATTATATTTTTTGTTGTTGTAATTTTTGAATTTTTATATAGTTTTTCTTGTTTTTTTTTTATTTTAGCACAATCAGCTTTGTGTTGTTGTTGTTAGTGTGTTTTTATTTTTTTAACTGCAAATACAACAAGAAAATTAAAATTAAAAATAAAAATTAATCAGAAAAAAAAGCTTAAAAATAAAGGAAGACAGGGAGGCAAAGCGTAGATGCTACCGTAAATGTTAAGCGTAAAATAATCTTCGTAACATAACAGTTTAAAACAGCTGTGTGGCATCGTCGTAATAATGATGAGGCAATAACTGCTTATCAACTGACAAATTTTAGCTCAGATCATAATCATAAACAGTGAGTGAGAGACAGTGATTTGGAAAGACTAAATAAAAATATTAAAGAAAAAAAGTAGGCGTTTTTTTTGTCAAACGCTTGATTTGTATATAAAATTCCTAAAGAGGAGATTTTGATTTGAATTTTGGCAAGCGTTTTCTTTATAAACTTCAATAGCTTCTAAGCCTATAAAGTAATGAAGTCAGTGTATTGGTTATGAATTGGAAGTCGTCATAGTCAAGTAGATAGTGTGTTGGCGTTTGTTTAGAAGCGACTTTAAACTGTAGATCCCGCCGCCCATGTATAAAATAACATACACAACATAAGTGGTGTGAGAAGCTAGGTCGTAATCCTGGGTTGTAATGACCAATTATGTATGTATGTACAGTGGTGGCCACGAATTTAAGACACGACATTTTACTTATATATTTGAGATAATTTTTACATCTTATCAAAAAAATTTTAGGTCCATGATATTTTTCTTAATATATTAGTAATATTAGGAAGGAAAATTAATAATATTTTGCTACCTATATTTGGTTAAGAATTTTTATTTACATATTATATAGATCAAGACAAATGCTAGTCAGGATTTGATATTTTTTTGACACAAGTGGTTTTCGTTGTGCAATACACCCACGCATGTTTTTCTCATTTAGACATCTTCTTATTGTCCTAGACGAAATATCAATACCAAAATCCAATGCAATTTTATTTTTTATTTTACTTGAGTTCGTGAAAGGATTATTAGCAGCTGCTTTAGGGTATAGTTTTTCGGGCTCTAGGTTGCTGTTTGACATTTTTGGTGGTACCATGTTGCTTGATGTGTTCCAGCGCGTTGTAAATCTTGCAATTAAAACATTTAAGCAGCTTGGATATCTCTATTATTATTTTTCCATCAAATATTAGTTGTTGGATCAGTTTTTGCTCGGCATCGGTATTCCAAGTACCTCTGGCCATTTATAATTATATATTTCTATGTATTCCAACATAAAATAAAATAAAACATTCGTTGCTCAACGTTTAGCTTCAAAAAACACCAAAAAATCACTTAAAAACCAGATATTTCTGAAATGTCTTAAATTCGTGGCCAATTTCAAATAAACGTTTTTACAATAATATGATCAAAAAGCTACAAAATGTAAAAAGAAACAAAATAAAATAATGGTACTTTTTCTTAATATTACAGGGTACACAGAAGAATAAAGAATATCAAATTTGATATTACAGGATCGCAAATATTATCACAACCAAGTCAGTCATATGTCGTGTCTTAAATTCGTGGCCACCACTGTATATTGGTAATGATCATACTAGTCGGTTTGTATTATTTTTGGAGATATTTCTCCCATATTGTGATTATTTCCTTGACTTGTTTTCTTTCGATTAAAGTTTTCCTGCAAAACAGGTGATTGACAGGTTCTAGGCTGTTAGAGTTTTCATATCTTATTGGATAGAAACAATATGTTCTGTAGAAATGTTGTGAGCGTAGTTTTGAGGAACTTTTTTTTTCTTTCTCAAGAGCTGGCACAGCTTAATCTGCTATGGTGTTCGTTATTAATGTTAAAGAATCTGGAAAGACGAATAGGAGTCACGGGGAAAGATTATTTGGATTGCAAAAGGGTGTAATTTAAATTGTAAAATGTAGTCGCCGTAGTCTAGTAGGCAGTGTGTCGGCTTATTAGACGTAAGACCATGGTTCAAAGCCCAGGTTCGACATCAAAAACGAAAATATGAAAAAATATTTCAGTAGTATGTTTATGGGGTTTCTCGACCAGTTTGTCCATACAAATTTGGGAGCATGCCTACGCTACAGTCGGTAATGGTCGGTTAATTGATAGGTTTGTAACATGTAGATTGGACAGACAGAATGAGTGTGTGTGTGTGCTTGGCCATCCTTTGATTGAAAGTGAGTAGGTTCGTCTCGAGCCTGAGTTCATGATTCCCATGATCAGCGAGTGCGTGATCTTCGGCGACTACTTCTCAGCAGATTTCTGGCAAAAACTCCGCAAATGAAACTGCCATGAAAATTTTCTCAAAAAATCTGTCGTTTGGAGTCGATTTTAAACTGTTGCTGCCGCCACTATATAAAAATTATCAAACACAACATAAGTGGTGTGAGAAGCTAGGTTGTAAACCTGACTGAAGGGTTGTAATGACCACATATATATATATCTGTATGTAGTACTTTAAATTGTACTTAAACCACAGCTTGCTAATGTCCATGTGACTTAAAAAATCAAAAAATCTCGAAAGTCTTTATTGTGCTAATGCTGTTTACTGTGATTGAATAGCACTTGTAATATGAAAGATACTGGCTACTAAAACCATCTATTAGAACTATAAAGGATTTATTTTTACTACACATTATATGTTTTTCAAGCGTCAAGTCTAAACATTTTATATGTACTGGCTATCTCTAGAGTATGCCTACCATATGGTAGCGGCTTTTTAATCAATAATAATGCTGATGAAACCAATTCTTTCTGATTAAACACAATAAATCTGCAATTCTATGTATTTATTGTTCAAAAAAAATTGCCAATATTTTGTCTAACCACCACCACCAGCTCTTTTCAAAGACAGCTGAGGAAAAATTCAAAATTATTTGTTTTATTTCTTCCATTGATAGAGATTGTGGCCATTTTAATGTCAATGGTTGACTGAGTTCCAAGCCAATAACCAACAATAACAACAAAACCCTTACACTACTCTCTGTACAATTGGTAAGCAAGACGAAATACACAACAACAACAAAAATAAATAGAAAAAATTGCCTAATCTTTGAATAGAGCCATAATTACAGTAATAGATGCATATGATGTCGCCACGGTCATCACACCGGTCAAATGTGGTAATTACTGGCATTATAATACCCTCACTACTAACATTGCCATCAACACAGTAAACATAACTTAAACGGGGGATAGAGAAGACTGTGTGGCTGACAAACAAAACTAACAGAGTTGAGGCTTTGCAAGCGATCACTTTATCGATCAAACGATCGATCGAACGACTACAACTTTTTCAAAGAGAAAAAGAAAATCAAAGCAAATCGATGATCAGTAGTTTGAAATAAATGTATGGACGTTAGGATGGTCTTCTGTAAAGTTTTAAAAATTAATTTATTTTTGGTTTTGTTGTTATTGCTGTTTTATTTATTTATTTATTTGATGTTTTTTTTCTCGTTTTGTAACCAGTAGCTGTTTATTATTAACGTCTCCACATATTTTTTTTCCTTTTTGTTATTGTAGTTGTTATTGTGGATTAACATGCCTTTTAAATTGTTTGGTAAACTGCTGTTTTGATTATGACAACCCACTATTAACAAAAATTTCCGATTTCTAACCATTTTTAATCATTTACAGCCGAAAATAGCAACTTAACATATGTATATATGTATGTATGTGTGTATGTATGTACAGATATTGTATTCCTAATGAAATTGATGATCTTGGCCACAACTTGCCTAAAACAATAACGAACCTCTATTATCGTATGTTATTAGCAGCGACAAACCTTCATTGACAGAAATTGTCAGAGTATAATTAGCGATTGTAGGCCAGTCAATATTTATAACTGGCCATCTGATTAGATTAAAAAAAAAAAATAAATAAATGAATAAAAAAAATCAGCAAAAATAGCAAAAAAAAAACCCCAATTGTGAGTTTTGTGTGCTTAATACAAAGCCATCAGGGCCAACGGCGAGCATCAACTTCTGCAGAAGTCTTTGAAAAACCATTCGTATGAATCATGGGTATTTTTTTAAAAAAAAACTTAACCAACAATCAACCAACATTATGGTTTATGGTTTATGAACTTTAATTATTTACTTCGTTTTATATTTTTTGTTTTTTTCTATTTATTTATTTAGTTTATCTAATTACATAACATTTAGAAGCTTTTTAACATTATGCGACAATACACGGTTTTATCACAAAACAAACTTGTGAACTGTTTAAAGGTCATTTGATATGGAACTTCTTATGAAAACCGTAGCGTATCAAAAACTTTCATTGTATTTCATAATAATTTTGCCAAATATTAAGATATTAAGACGCACAATAGTAGTTAAACCATCTCATATTTATTTGCATAATTTTTTTCTTCTTTTATTTATCTGAAATCAATTTTAGTTTTCTTAACAAATACAGCGTGTCCACGAACAAGTTTTTCTACTATATTAACAAGACGTTTAAAAACAAAGATATTCAGAAATATAGGCGGCTTTTTGCTGTTAAATTAGTTTAATTCAGATGTCACATTCCTAATACTTCGATTCACTATGATAAGTCATTGAAAAACGTGGTAAATTTTTTTGGAGGTTGCAGGTTACCCAAGATACTCTGGCTGGCCTTAGTGTTACCTTTGGCAGGAAATCACTTAGGGCCTTTAAATTTGTAATTACTCGATACTGTATAAGTATATTTGAATCACATTACCATTATCGTACGCACTGTTTCTGAGGAGCCTACGGCGACTTCATATGGAATCTATGTACATGAGACTAAATAATTAAGGCTGTAAGGCCTCCGTGTAAACTCGAAAGATAATCCATAATGACAATATTTACGAAGAGAATGTAAAATATCGCTTATTTATCGACGCATCTATAATGTCTGTAGAATAGATGGAAATATGTATGTATGTATATACAGTCACACAGATAATTATACGTACACCCCCTAAAAATCATATTTTTTTAAAGTAATGAACTTCTAATCTAAAATTTCTTTACATTAGCGTCTGTAACAACACATTTACTTAAATAAAGAAAAAAGATTCCCTAAATCTATGAATTTGTGACTACAGTTTGCAGAAACTTATACGTACGACGTAAATTTATTTCGTATAAAATTCCTCCAAGGATAGCTCGATATACAAAAGGTATTGTGGATAAAAATCCTAGGACTACAGCCGTAGAAATACGAAATACTACGGAAAGTGTTCACAATGTTATTGTGCATTCCGAAACAGTTCGAAGTGTTTTGAGGCAGAACGGTTTCCGAAGCCGAGTGCCGAGAAAAAGCCACGATTGGAATTTGCCGCATAATATATGGACAAGTCAACTGATTTTTGGGCGAATGTAATATTTAGTGGTGAGAACAAATATAATTTGTTCGGCTGTGACGGAAAACAGAAAATTTGCCGCAAAAATCTGTTGACTTGTCCATATATTATCATTTAAAAAAAAAAAATGTTTTTTTAGGGGCGGTACGTATAATTATCTGTGTGACTGTATGTATGCGTGTATATGTATGTATGTATGTATGTATGCGTATATATGTATGTATGTATGCGTATATATCTATGTCTGCATGCGTATATATGTATGTACAGTAATCCCTCGATTTCCGTTGCAGTTGATTCCAAAAAAGGCGACGTAAATCGAATGAGGACGCAAATTGAAGTTAGAAAGAACAAAAAATTTGACGACGTAAATCGAAACAACGATAATCGAGGCGACGTAAATCGAAGGATTACTGTATGCGTATATATGTATGTATGTATGTATGAATGTATGTATGTATGTATGTATGTATGTATGCAAATACATTAAAAATGGTGGAAAAAAGGAAATATTTGATATAAACTTACGCTTTACATAACACTATAATACGTATTTACAAAATGCTTAGCATACTTTTAGGGTTTCTTAATTTCGAATTCTTACTTCGTATGAAAAACAAAACACGGCTTAAACTTTAATCGAACAAACAAACGCAATTTTTTTTAGAAAATGTATTCTAAGCCAGGTTTTTAAAATTCCTCCAAATAATATCTGTTTGTTGGTTTGTTTGAAAGCGAATTTTTTGAAAGCAGCTTCATGTTAATTTTTGCTGGAAAAAACAATACAGAACTGAATTTAGAGAACTGAGTGTAGTCCTTCTATACAAACTAAATTTAAATTCTTTGAAAATAAGAGAACCCAGGCTTAGTAAATGTTTTGGTTGCAACATTGGTACTTAGTGGCTTGGCTTCAGCATATATATGCACATAAAGGCATATCATAAGCGTTTTTTGGAATCAGGTGCTTATAATTGATATTTAAAAAGTAATTTATTATGTAAGAAGCCAGCGGATTAAGCTATTGAACAAAGTAATTTCTGTTGGGTGGTGCTAATTAAATTAGTCAATAGCTTTAATTATTAAAAGGGGGAACAGTAATTGCAATCAATTATGAATGTTAGGCTGACCAGAAACACGACTTTAAATTTACTAAGCAAGGTTATACTTTGAAAAACATTTTCGAATAACTTTTAAGACCAATTTCAAGGATTTTATTTCAAATTTTTATTTCCAGCATTTAGTTTTAAATTATAAATATCGCCGTATGGTAACCCTATTTAAAATCTTATCCACTAGAGCAGAGTGGGTAAGATTTTTTATTATTTTTGGTAGGAAGTAAATGTTAAATTTACTACAGGAATCGCTCTGACAAGAGTTGAACAACAATATTTTTTGCCCAATAAAAACATGAAATACACGATATCGCCAACCACTAGTTACACTTACTCAAACAGCACTTTGCTTGTCAAATTGTTGGGTAAATACGCAAATGAAATGCTATTAAAATTATATTTATTTACGAATATTTGCTTATTCAGAAATGATTAAAAATTTTAACTCATTTAACACAAGCCGACACGCAAACCAACCGTTAATGTAATGAGAGATTAATTGATGCGGTTATGTTTAAAGTAGCATTTAAAAGGAAATCTAAAGAAACATTTTAAATTAAAATGCACCGAAAGAAGCCTAAACTCATAACAAACAATGATATTACTTTCTTGAACAAATATTGTTACAGCATTATTGTTATGTGATCTCAATTGAAATTCGATTCAAAAGTATTTAAATTTGTTTTCTTTTTTTTTTTTTCTTGCCATAATATTGTGTGTATTTAAGGCAGGCTTTTTAAGTTTATCTTCACTTTTACTTGACTGCATGATATAATTGATTTCAATTTCCCCCTTTCGATTGATTGCGACAACTAATAGTGCCACAATAAATGTTTATGCAACAACATTTCATCGCTATCATTTGTCTTTCAAACAAAATATTTTCCAATAGATTCCAATGGTGGCATGGAAATTGCTTTTCAAACAAATTGAAAATTTTATGATAACAAATCAAAGGAATTTTAGAGACATTTTTTTAAAATGATAATAAAAGAAAAGAAAAATCAAAATGTTTAAAAACGATAAAACTTTTAAAAAGAAATTGTTCCGACTATCTAAACACTGAGACAATATATTCGAATAAATTTTTCTCCAAAAAAGAAAAAAAATTATTTGCCAGTGTTTGAAACAGATGTTAATCGTTTGATATCAGGTCGAATCCTTCCAACCAAGTTTTTGAAACATTATAAATTCGCTTCTTTTGCTTCTTCGAACGTCATAAGGTTTTCTTAAAAGTTCCGATCGTCTTAGTGCTATCTACTTACTGTCTTAATTTTTCATTACAGTCGGGTTAACAACCTAGTTCAGTCAGATTTGTGTCAAGACGCGGTGTGTTTGAAGAAAGTAATCGTGGTTTGAAGATCCCCTTTACAAAGATCTGTCGAATAATTGTCTAGTAATTGTTATTGTTTATGCAAAGGGTGTAAACAGAGGAATAACAAAAGAAAGCAATTGTTGTTGTTTACATAAAGTTGTGAACAGTGGCACACAGAATTGTGTGAATAGCAAAGAATTTTAATTAAAACTAAATACAAAATTAATTTTTACTTTATTTACAATCTACGAGCTCATATTTTAAACGCTTTTAAAAGATAAAAACGTAACACTCAGGTTGTGTTTGTTAATTCTTATCCATGTGTTTAATGCCCATTTCAAGCGACAGATTGGAGAAACTGAAACAGATTATTGGCCATTAGCCTCAGGCAATGCAAGGAAGCCATCCCAAACTGTTTATAAATGAGTGATAATCGAGGCGATATAGATAGGATCGTGGCAATTTTATTATCAGTAGCCTTCTAGGTAAAACTCTGAGTGTAAATAAATTTGCTATGAAAAGTTTCTCAAAAATCCAACATTCGGAATCGACTTTAAACTGTAGGTCCCACTACTCTTGAATAAAATTAACACACACAGCATGCATGGTGTGATAAGCTAGGCCTTAAACCTGACTAAAAGGTTGTAATTGCTAATTAAGTTAGTAATTGAACAGATTGACTAACATTAAAGGGTTTCATTTACCTTTCTTTGCTTATGATGCCTTTCAAAATAAATAAAACCGTGTTTACGCTTTTTTAATGTTTAATAATTATGATGTCGTTTTTATTTCTTTTTTTTTTTTGTTTAATAAATTTAATATAAAATTGGCTAAAACTATTGCAAATACATATAAAAACAATTAAAAATTCTTTTATTATTAATTTAAGTTTTTTTTTGTTTTGTTTTGTTGTCTTTAAGACTTTACTTTTACCACCAGACTTTTACAAGGGAATTGCATTTAAAAGTCACATATTGTTTAATACTTAATTCTTTTTTCTCGTTATCATATTTATTTTAGTTTTAACAGATAATAAACAAATAAATTTAATATAATAATAATATTTAATAATAATATTTAATAATTAATACATTTTAAATGTTCTCTCTAATAGTAGTAGTAGTACATCAGTAGAGTATAAAAAGAATTCATTTAAAACACACAATAATGATAATAATAATCGCTACTCGTAATCGGAATCGCAATCGCAATCGTAATCGTAAATCGCAATAATAATAATAATTAAAATAATGATAAGATACAATGTTAACTTTAATTAATTAAAAATGGCATTTGATAAGTGAGTCAAATCAAAGCCCTCTAGTCTTTGGATACTGGACAAACAATTTCATTTCATTTCATTTCTATTCAATGTTTTTTTTGTTTTTTGTTTTTATTTCTAAAACTATCATAAAATATGTAATATTTTCAATTAGATATGGCAACACTTCAATATTGAAATTGCATATTGAAATTTATTTATTTATTAAAATTATCAATTTGTTGCAACACCCAGCTACGGGTACTATTGGGACTTAAATTGGCTGGACACATTACAACCCCAGGTCCCAAGGGTTTAATGCCATTGCTTTTCGAATTATTGGTTTCAGTTGACTTTTTGGGAGACTTAAGTGATGGCGGTGGCACAAAAGCCGGTTTGGGTTTCAATGGCGGATTTTTATTAATCGATGAAAACGAATTGGTTTTCTCCAGACGTCTTTCATTGTCATCACTATATATGGCTGAATCACGAAAATCATTTTCCAAACATGCCTCCACGCTTTCCTCATACTGGAAACGTTCATTTGGTTTATTTTTCTCACAATTTACTAGGGTTTTGGATTCACATACGCTGTCATTCGATGAGGTTAGAGATAAAACAGAATCTCTTTGCTCTTGGTTTGTGTCTTCGCTTTTCATAACACTGAACAGAGTGCGTGGATCGGCATAGTCTACATGGGCCATGCGTTCGCCTATGGTTTCGCTGCCAGGTAAATGTAAAAAGGAATGCCTATCCACATCTAAACTATCGGAACCTCTACGCTCTAAATTGTGCACCGAGCGGCTAAGGCGATTGCCTGTAAAATCATCTGCTATGACGGCTGAATTACTCCATAAACGTTTTAATAAACTTCGTGCTGTATGGCCTCGATTTGAAGGCACCTCATTTACGGTACTATAAATGGGACTGGCATGATAACTCGCAGACATTTGTGTACTGCAGTCTAAAGAATGCGGTTCTGTAGGAAATTCACTGTTAAAACTGTCTCGTTCCTTAAGTGTTGTTGTGGAAGAAGCACTAGAACTGTGTGGACTCAAGTTTGTTTCGTTTAAGTCGGGCGCTGATGATCCATTGACCGCTTCATTGCCTACATTTTTCAAAATACCCTCAGCCGTGTAGACTAATGTAACATAATCTGATTCCGGGCGTGGTAAAGGCGGTTGTTTCTTTTCTCTCTGTTGCCTATAAGGAACCGATTTGGAACGTCCTCCCAAGGGTGGTGAGAATTTATAGGGCACATGCACATTTCTAAGCAGACTCTCATAAATGGGTTCATCTTCACCAGTTTCTAAATTCAAGGACTTGTATTCCATACAATCGTTTTCATTCTCTAATGGAGGCGGTGAACGAGAAGGTGGACGTGGTGGCAATTCTGGCGGCATTACATCCACAGGGGATTCCATGGATTTATTTAGTTTCACATCCAGACTTTTTGAGGTCTGCAGCTGTTTATCCGATGACCTTTTCTTTTGTATTTTGGAGTATAACTTATCAAATTCCTTGCTATTCTTTAAGAGATCCAACACTATTTCAGCATCCTGTTTGGCATTTTCGCTGGTCGACAAAGTAAAAGATGAGGACATTTGTTGCTGTTGATCGTCCTCCTGATTGCCTTTCATGACCACATCAGGTAAATAATTAGTGGATTTGGCCATTTCTTTGCTCATTTCCTTCTCTTCGAGCTTGGTGTTGCTTAAAATATTTTCCGAAGATTCTGTGATTTTTAATACCGTCTCGCTGGAGGTCTCAAACTCACTGAGAGCCATGTAGAACGTTGAGGTTTCCTTGGTTTTATTTTTTTGGCGTTTCAAGGAAGACAAACGTTTGCTGGCCGTTGTCTTGGGACTACTTTGATTACTATCAATGGATTTTTTAATATCTTTAGTAGAAGATAATGTACTGGTCACCTGTTCGCTGGCCACCTTTTCAAAGTGTTCGATATGTAGACTTATGCGAGGCACTGATTTACTGCGTTCCTTTAAAGGTTTACCACCGAAGCGGAATGATTTACTATATTCACGGCTAGATTTAGCACTGGCCACCTGTTTGTTTGGTGTAACGGAACAGTTACATTTTTGGTTTTTAGCACAATTGCAGCTCTCCACCGCCTCCTCAGCCATTTCAACAGCATCTTCTGTAGCAGTGGCTGCAGAGTTGTCATTAATACTTTCAGCACTTTTGGATATGGACTTCATAAGGGTTTTATTGTCATTGGTGGGCGTGGTTTCGCAGAACATTTCCAAAGCGTTGGTATTTGATATGGTTTTGCGTTTGGTCTTGGAGCGATTACGCATTTCGCTGCGTCTAAAATTATTGCGTCTTTCCAAGTACGTGGGCGTGGACGAGGTGGTATGTAAACTCCACTTCCAGGTATTCTTATCCGCCGAGCGATCTATAAATAGGCCATAAGACAGAAATCATTAATTAAAATTAAGCATGGAGAGCAGTTAAGTCGAGTCAAGTCAAAGCAATTAATAATTTTGAGGCGAATTAAAGCGTTATGAGTTGTTGAATGAAGCGAATATACGATGCGAAATAACAAAAAAATAGAAGTGTAAGAAACAAATATAGAAGCAGAAACCGATTAGATCTTTTAGAGACAAACACAGATCCAGAGACAGAGAGAGAAAGAGAGAGAGAGATAGTGTGAAAGAGATAGAGAACGAGAGTTGGTATGTGCCATGCCATAACCATGCTTTTTTCTTTTGGATGATTTTGTGCATATTTATGATACATTTAATTTGAGTGCATGTTTTTGGTGCATATTTCTAATGTGTTTTGCATATTTTGAAATGTGTTGTGTTGTTGTATTTATAATTGAAAAAAAGCATTTTTCGACTGGCAGTACTAACCCTATGTTACAAGATAGTGTGTAATTTGTTCGGTTCATATGTGGTTAAGCAAATTCAAAAACAATTTGATTTGTTTGAATTGCTTTTGGTATGGTAAAGTTTAATTTTTTTTTGTTTTTTTTTAATTACAAATCACCCCTTTTCGTTGTTCTTTTTAATTGGTTTTCTTATTAATTTTTATTTGTTTGGTTTGGTTTGGTTTTGTTTTTGTTTTTTCTACTACAGCACTAAAATTGAAAGAAAATTAAATCATTGTGTCAAAGTGTAAAAGCCAAATTAAGGAAAATTAATAATAAAACAAGAAATTAATTTAAATTCTGTGTTAATATTGTATTAAAAAAATATTTAAATTTAATTAATTTAGTAGTAAAGAGTTAACAGTAAATGTCTCGATGAGTTAGAAATTGGATTTATTCTTAAGGCAAAAGAGAAAAGAAAGAAAAAAAAAGAATTTTCCAAGACTAGAGCTGTTTCCAATTATTCGAACTTTAAATAAGTTTTGAAAAAATTTTCAAATTCCATATATTTGTAGTCTTTTAAGTTTTCGAACATCCTCTGAATGTTCTTTCTTTAAAAATTAAATTTTATTAAGACAGAGAAATAAAATTCATTGTGGGACATATGTACATATAGACCACGAGCATGACTAAGTTTTGTAAAATAAAATTTTATTTACAATGGCTGCCTTCCAAAATGTTAGTTACTTTGTGTTTGAACAAAGTATAGTGTTTCATAATGCCGCTGTACAAAATATATACAATGTATTCTATTTCAAAACGTCGTCAATGTGGATTTTTAACGCAGTCAAAAAGCAATCAGGCATCGGATTTATTGATGCATTGTTTGGTTACTTTGCATATCTACATAGTTTATATACAGTAGTAGAACTGCATACAAACTTTGTATTGATACATTTTGGAAGGCAGCCAATCTGTTCAATTCTATTTTGATAGAATTTCTTTTAATCTTATGCTAGGTCTTGGCATATTTGTTCCAGATATTCGTTAGTGAGTTGATCTGTCCTCCTTAATAAATTTAATGACATGGCTTTCGCAAAATAGCTTTAATTTTTTATGTTTGGGTGCCAAATGTTGACAATTCTCTTCGCTAAATGTTGATAGGACTTTCAAAAATTTTATTTAGTTTAATAATTTTCAGGAAGTGTTCTTACATTAATATGAAGAGTGGACATTTTCCATGCCCTTGAGGATTAAAAAAATGGATTTGTGAATGGTCTGACCAGCGCAACAGTGTCACAAAAACCTGGTTTGGGTTTCAATGGCGGATTTTTATTAATCGATGAAAAGGAATTGGTTTTCTCTAGGCGCCTTTCATTATCATCACTATATATGGCTGAATCACGAAAATCATTTTCCAAACACGCCTCCACGCTTTCCTCATACTGGAAACGTTCATTTGGTTTATTTTTCTCACAATTCACCAGGGTTTTGGATTCACATACGCTGTCATTTGATGAGGTTAGAGATAAAACAGAATCTCTTTGCTCTTGGTTTGCGTCTTCGCTTTTGATAACACTGAACAGATTAAAAAAATGGATTTACAAATGGTCTGACCGGCTCAACAGTACAGTACAAACCCAGAAGAAGTGAAGAAAATGCTGTATATCACCAGTGTAAAGTAACTCGTGATAGCGCTAGCCTGGTTAGCTCCCTTTCTCTCGTTTTGGACCAGCTTATTTCTAAACTGGTAAACATTGGTCAGAAGAACAGTCATGTGAGCATAGTTCTTTATTTATTAACACGTTGACTGCCGCGGCAATTTTCAGAAAAACGACAATTTGATTTTTTCACATTAGTGAGTACGAAATAACTCGTAGTTTGGCGCCCTAAAAGGGAACGAAATCTACGAGTTGTCTCGTAGTCGGCAGTCAACGTATTAATAATTTATGAATAATTTATTCCAAAGAGTATAATACATGATTATGACAACGTAACCAAAACTCTATTCTATCATTGAACTGCATTATATAATACCATCATTCAAAGAACACTTGTACAGAATTGAAGTCGCTTTAATCCCTCTATGTAGGCTATGTAATGGGGATAATAAATCATCAGGACAGATTTATGTCGCTTGATTGTTGGCAATTGGCCGCGCAACTGAAGTTTGGTTGCTATTTAGAATAGACACATAAATGTATTTGCATTGTATTTAAATAAAAAATGAAAATAATTTCTGTCAAGAAAAAGAAAACAAAATTTGCACTAAAATTAGAAAATGCTGGAGGAGACCTATGGCCAATACAATAAGTTGCCTTGCACGTTTTTTTCCTTTTTTAGTTCTTTTATCCCAGCCTTTAGCGCGGAAACTAATTTGCTAATTCCCCATTATTTTTTTTATTATTATTTTTTATTATTCTGTTAATCAGCAAAAAAAAAAATTCACAAGTTTCAAGGAAAAATTTACAATTAAAAGCGAGACAATACAGAAAAAATTTAAATTGTTTTTCGGGTTTTTTTTTTCTTTGGCATTTAAGTTATTAAGAAAAAAGTTAAAAAAAAAATAGAAAACAGAGAGAGTAAAACTTTACGTTGCTTTACAATACACCACCTACATACATACCTTCCTCATCGCCCAATTGATAGACCAGCTCTTTGGCTCTCAATGGAATGTTATCGAACTTTTCGAGTAGGACACTTTTAATGTGTTGAGTCCATTGGCGTTTCTGTTCACGATTTTTTGCTGTTAACTTGATTTGGTGGCGCGGTTCATCGTATGGTATTACATAAAAGCTGGTTGGGTCACCGGCCAAGTGTTCGCTCAGCATGAGATTGTTTTGCTTCAGAAAACAAACGAAATAAAAACGAAAAAATTCAAATTAAAATAGAAAACAAAACCAAACGTATGTACATAATAACGAAATACATTTAAAAAGATAGAAGATCTTTGAACAGAGACCATTGTGTGACTAATTAATACCATTTACACTTACGTGTATGTAGCTTTTGAATTGCAAGCGATTATCCTCTTTGGGTTTGGCTATAATTAACATGGTGGCGAATAGTAAGACCCTACGCGGTTTATTGTTCTCCATTAAAATGCCCTCTAAACGTAATTCACCCAAGACGGTAAGCTCTACAATAACAGTACAAAAAATTAATGTATTTGAGCTAGTTTTGAGATGTATAAAATCTTACCTGGCCCTAGCCAGCCATCCAATATGCCGGATAATTCTTTAACTCGTGTCTGTTGTTCCAATTTACGTTTCACTTGATCTATATTGCGTGCCACTTGTCGCATGATTTCGTAGGCCTGCATGACCTCTTTAATGTCACAGTGCTTGCGTAAATTCTTAAAAGAAAAAAGAAAATCATTTTGTTTACTGGTACTCATTCAATCAAATCGGGAAACTTACATCCAAAAGCAGATGATATTTTAAAATTCTTTGTACTGGTTTCAGCAGATACGAGCCCAAAGGCAGTGTATGATGCAACATTGTTTGGGTCGATGCCAGTAAGGCATTAGTATGAGTAGCCTGTAGTAATTTGGTAAGTAGTGATATGGCCTCAGGATAGCTGGTACTGAAATAATATTAATTTTTTGTTTTGATGTCCCAACAGCATGTAAAGCCTTTCGACTTACCAATATGTGGTGTAGACATCGAAACCTTCTCTTAATTCTATAAAACATTTGGCAATTTTATGCGGATCCAATATGGCATCGTTAAGATGTTTTAATAATTCCGAATTGAATTGATAGACATCCTGTATGTTGGAAAATAAAGTATTTAAGTCGTCTTGCTTCAAGCAGGCACGTTCCTTCCAATCCAAGAGATATCTAACGGGAGAGAAAGCTTGTATTAATTTTTAAAATTCCTAACAAAAAAAGGCTTATTGTGTACTCACCCTCTTATAACTTCTCCTAAATCGTTAACATAACTTCTTTCCGAATCCACAATTTCCATGCAGGCTCGTTCAAATACCGTCATGCCACTATGAGGATCGGCTAAATCGTGTTCGTCTGCCAAGCTTTCGATACTGGCCAAATACGAAGTGTTTAATTTACCATTTATATGATCGGTACCCGAACTCGAACTTGAGCTTGATGAGGTGGAACATATAGACGATGAGGATAGGGGACGATGTTTAAGTTTGGCAATATCGGGCAACATAAGCGTAGAGAATTTGCGCGATTCTTTGGGTGAAAATTTCGATTTAATATCCGATAGGCGATCCAAACTTTCTGCAGATATTTGATTCTCATCGAGTTCTTCATCTTTGAGGAATTGTGAGCGTGGCAGGGTATTTGTATGCTTAAGACTGACATTGATATTCTTTTGGGCAAAATCTCGTGCCGCCAAACTCTTGGAACGGGCATATGACAGGGGATGCTGTTGCGTCCCATTATGTTTGTTATTATTCGTTGAGATCACTGTTGAGTGGAGAGGTTTTATCACATCCTTATCTCCTGAGGGTGTAAGAAAATCCTTCGTATTGACTGCTAATGTGAGATTTTTAAGATTTTGTGAAACCACCGCAAAATTAATTGCTTCCGAAACAGAAGTTTCCGTGTTTAAGCACTCCAACGACATATTGGTGTCATTCTGTAGACAGTCTTTTTCATTTTCATAACCACAACGGTTAAGGCTTAATTGACGTGGGCCTAGGCCTTTCACACCTGCCAGACAATCGAAATTAAAGGGTATGGTATTAGTGGGAGTCTTATCATCGTCCATATACGAATTCCTTAAACTCTTGGACTTGTACTCAAAACGAGTCAATAAGTTTTCAGAGTGTTCGTTTAGGACATTATTAAAGGTTTCAACGAGATCGGTGCCGGTTTGCGCCAGTTTGCCTGTAATCTTGGAGAGCGGTATGTGACTAAGCTTGGCTTTATGCTGGCTGTTGCAACAATGGCCAGTACTTGATGACTTTTTAATAAAACGATGTTGCAAATGGATTTGCTGCTGTTGTATGGGTGTACTGGCACGATTTTGATATTGCAAAGCTTCTATATCTACGGCATCAACAGCTTCGGCATCTGAGTGTGTAATAATACGCTGGACATTCGGTGATAGATTGCGTATATTGGAGCGATGTTTACTTAAAGAGCCGTTAGTGGAGGATACCGACTCTAGAGAACCTCTTAGACTACTACTGCAACTGCCACTGTTGGATGGCGTTGCCAAGGCCGATGTTGTTATTCCAAACTCTTCTCTTTCCTGAGAGTTACGTACACTTTTAGTTTCGTTTTGCTTAGCAGCGTACTTTTCCAAACGGCTTAGATATGCATCCAAAGGAGGTTTGTCGTGTTCTTGACGCTCAGCATTCGTTTCTTTATGTTGAATATCACAGTCTGTTGTATTGTAGGTGTTGGAGGCTAAAGAGCTGGTAGTGGTGGTTATAGACTTATGATTATGGCTTGAAGTTGAGTTTGTGGTAGAATCTAAAACAGTTGTAAGTGAATCGTAAATGCCCAAAAGAGAAGGAGTTAAATCTGTGGAACTACCTGCAAATAGAAAAATAAAAGAAAATTTGGAATTAATTTTATGCAACACAATCTAAACGATTACCAAAGAGATTTATTAATTTATTATATAATATAACACCACTTGTTTCATTACCCAGTAATTTAATAACAGGCAAAAAAATATAAGAATAAAAAAAAAAAAAATAATGAAATTAAAAAGAAAAAACGGAATTCCTTAAGCTTTTGTTTTGAGATTTCTTTTATAATTTTTTTTTGTATTTTTTCTTTGCTTAAATCAATCATTAATGCATTCCAAAGTGTTTAATCATTGAATGAACAAATACAGCTGCAAAGATGATACCCCCTCTTAACAGCCCTATGCTTGAAAATGTGCAACACGGCTTACCTTGCAAGCTTAAAGGATAACACGGTTTGAATTGATTTTTTTTTGTATATAAACCATGCGTATATTTATTCAAGCATGGGGCAGATTAATGCATAACACCGGTATACTGTTGCCATGTGTTGTGTTGTTGTGTTAAATGTTTTACAATGTATTCTTCGAACATGTGTAGGTTTGCTTCATGCATGCTTAAATGTTCACTGATCAATGCCTTTGTATTCTTTCTTAGCAAATGAAAGAAAGAAAACAAAAAAATTATCAATTGTTGTTGCTGTTGTTGCTGTTGTACATATTGTAATTGTGTATCATGTCTTATAGGCGCCAGTTATTCAGTATTTTTCCTGCTCTTTTCTGTTTTCAATTTTCCTTACTTCGTCGTCATTGGCCTGAAGATAATAACACACTGATGACGATGTTGGTGTTGGTGGTGTTGGTAGTGTTGGTATGATTGCTGTTAAGATCAGCTTATGCTGTTGATCTTATGTATTGCATTACATGGAGCAGTGTAAAGCATGCTAAATTGCAATTGCCCACACTCTAAGCACAAGAGCAACACTGTTACACACACACACACAAGCACACACCACAATACAATAGTATTTCTATAAATATTTTCTATACACAATTAATAATAATTTTACTTGAACTTTGTGTACGAGTATGATACACACGTGCTCTCCTGCTGCCTGCCTTTAATGCTGTCTTTGTGTGTTCATACTACAGGGCTGGGAGCAATACTTGAACACAACGCCATCAACATCATATTACAAGCGTTAAAACATTATTAGGGGTAATCACCAAAGCCTGGCAAATGTATATTGAATTTCAAGAACAAAAATAACTTCAAGGGTTTTGAAGGAAATTTGAGATTGTCAACAGGGTTGACAACAGTTTATTGAAGAAATCATTTTCAAAAGAATCTTGTTTCAAATTTGTTTAGAAAAGTCTTGACTTTTGGAAATTGAACACCAAAACTAAAATAAATTTTAATGTTTACATCGTGTTCTAAATCTTTGGAGTTGTTTTTAATGAAAAACCTTTTTCTCAATTGTTTTTATTTTTAACAAAATTTATATACACAAGCCTCCTTCCTCTCAAGGAGGGAAAAAGATACTTCTGTATTGTATTCCATTGAGCCCATATTCCATTACAAAATTGTTTTTCATTATTTTTCAAATTTAGTTTCATCTTTGCAAAGCATGCCCTGAATATCCAGTATGTAAATAGCACATGCATATGAATTAAAAGCATAAATTACTCGACATAAATACTTCGTCTTCTTTTTCTTTCTTTTCTAAAGCATTTGAAATCTCATAAGTTTAAGCTCCCATAGACAGTTCTTGTTTCAGTTTTATTTTTAAACTCTTCATTTTATTTTTACTTCGCGAAACAATAATTCTTTTCATTTGATTTTATAGGAAAAAAAGGAATTCTTTTCATCTTCATTTCAGCATCAATTCACATGGGCATCATATTGATCTGGTTGTATAATAAATAATGCAAAAAGCAACAACAAAAGCAAAAAAAATAAAGGAAAATATTCACTGAAAATTTAAGAATGTTTGTTTGATGGAATTACATACAAACTGTTATTAATGAGCGTGCATTTCGGAAAGGGTCTGAGCCGGGAATATAACAGGGCCTGCAAGTAAAAGGCCTTTTTCATGAAAGTCCATTAAGAATGATTTGAATTAAGTTAGACATTGTAGAGCACCTTTAAAGGCTTAGCAGCTAATACTAGTCAGCGTGCAAGAGTGACTGTCGAATGGCATAGATTGGTCACTCAAGATGGATTTCAGAGCTATTAGTAGTCTAGTAGGCTATATGTTGACTTATTAGACTTAAGGCCACGTTTCAAACCCCAGGTCTAACATCTCGAATAAAATGAAATATGAAAAAAATAATTCGGCGACTTCCCCTCAGCAGATTTCTGGCAAAAACTCTGAGAGTAAAATAAAATTGCCATGAAAAGTTTTTCAAAAATCTGTCGTTCGGAATCGACTTTAAGCTTTAGGTCCCGCCTTTCATGCTTGAAATTAACACACACAAAATAGGTGGTGTGAGAAGCTAGGTCGTTATCCTGACGGAAGGGTTGTAATGGCCATATCACACTATAGCTTCTTCTCACGGAAGTTTAAAACGTCTACTCCCGATAGAGGCCATGGATGGTTCAAAGTAATCAGATATAGCTCATTCGATACCGGATCGTTACAGTGTTTTCCAGGCGAAAGCCATTTGGGGTTTATTAAAGATACAATATCACTGTAAAAGATATTCCCACAATTTCTGATAGTCAGGTGGTGGTCTACGACAGTCGCGTGGCTCTCAACGAGATGGCGGAGTGGTTCAATTTTCATTTCACATGGGTACCAATTCATATTGCCATTCCGGAAAACTCTAGAGCAAACGAATTGGTCAAATTACATAGGAGCGCTCTTAGCAGTAGTTGTCGGAATTATTACTGGGCACTGCATTTTAGTTACTCATGCGCGACCCATTTTTCTTGGGCATATGGCCAGTAGTTTGTGTAAATTTTTCACTTAAAAAAAGGCCTTTTAAAAGGTTCTGTGTAAACCCCTTTGCTAACTCGGTTGACAACGGTTATAGTGTAACAAATCCATAAACATGAGAGCTTTTTTGTGTTAAAAGAAAGCAAAGAATTTCTTTATTTGGTATGCATAAGGCGTAAAAACCTCCTTTCTTTCTTTTTTTTTTTAATGTAAGAACATAAGTTTGTGTGTCACAAATCAAAAAAAATGCGTATAAATTTAGGCTAAAACATTGGCGGCAGGAGGCCAAAATATTTAAGAAAACAACACCAACCGTCAGAGCTCTCTGCCCCTTGGCCTGCAGCTGCAAAGTAAATGTTAAACAAATATGAGGAAGGGATAAACAAGCAGACAACAATGCACAAATTTATGTGGCAGCCTTTCGAAATGATCATCCAGCCATTATTGTTAGCATAGGAGAGGTACGTACATACATACATATTAACTCAAGTGTTTTTTGGGTAACCTTTGAAAAATTGTTGTCGTTTAAATGAAATGCATTTGCTTTTAAAACGTTTGTCGTATTCTATTTAGTTAATGTATGTATATGTTGTTGTACGACGTGCTGTTGTCATATGTGGTATTTAATTTTGTTTTTTTTTTGTCTTCTTTTTGTTTCAGGTTTTCGTTTCTGTTTTCATATGCCATTTTGATGGTTAATTTTAGTTTTGGATTTCATAACAAACGATTTAACGCCCACCACCACCAGCACTCATACAGCCCAGTATCTGGCGTTTAACATATTGAAATACCGCCTGTAAATTAAAAAAATAAAAAGAGAACCGAAAAGGAAAAATATGTTCTCGTTGAGTCAGTCAATGAATGGAACAACAACAGATAAACAGACGTTTAACACATTGTATAGGAACAACTGTTTCTAAGAATTCGATTCGTAGGAGAGAGAGCGAGAGAGAGGAAAAGGTCAAATTGCAACAGAGAAAAAACAAAATGTTCTGAAGGTAAGTACTCATACAAATATTTAACAAAACAAATGGTCTACTCAGACAAAAAAAAAATAAATCATATGCTGAATAGATACGAACTCGAAAATATTTCTTTGACTAGTTTACAGACATAAACCATAAACCTTTGTTCACATTTAGAAAAAGACAAAAAACCCCATGAAAACTCCAAATGTTTAACAAATTTGTCGTATTTTATCTGTGGCAGTGAGACAAATTTTCGTTAAACGATTAATTTGTTGAGAAATTTTTCAAATATTTCGACTTTTTTTTTCTCATTCAAATTTATTTTATTTGCTTTATAACCAAAAATGGAGTCAAATTAAAGTCTTTTTATTTAAATCCATTCGTGTATTTATGAAATGCAATTGAAATATTTCAAATGGCCATTAAAAACATTGAAATTTTGTGATTTGAAAACAAGTTTTTGTAAATTTTTAGGCTGTAAAACGATTCTATTTTGATTTAGTTCTTCAAGGAGTGTCAAAGAGCTTCAGAAAGCTCCTTAGAGTGTTTCGAATTGAGGAACTTTCCGCACTGCTAAGGTAAATCCATTCGTTCTTTGATCATTTGACATTGAAGTCGCCATAGTCTAGTAGGTAGTGTGTTGGCTTATTAGACGTAAAGCCAGGATTCGAGCCCCAGGCCAGGCATCAAGACAAAATAGAAAAAATATTTCTTCGGCGACTTCCTCTCAGCAGATTTCTCTCAAAAACTCTGAGAGTAAATAAAATTGCCATGAAAAAGTTTCTCAAAAATCTGTCGTTCGGAGTCGACTACAGTTTAAAATCTCACCACTCATGTATAAAATTAACACACACAACATAAGTGGTGGTGGTGGTGGTGTGAGAAACTTGGACGTTGTACAATGGGTCAATTCGACCTCCGGGTACTGTACTTCTCTTAATTGACAAGTGACCATTTTTCATTTGTTATATCCAGTAGATGTCAAGACCGCCAAGTCTAGTAAATAGTGTATTGGCCACGGTTCAAACCCCAGTTCAGATATCTCGAACAAAATGAAAATATGAAAAAAAATATTTCTGCGGCGATTTCCTCTCAGCAGATTTTTGGCAAAAACTCTGAGAGCAAATAAAAATGCCATGAAAATGTTTCTCAAAAAATCTATCGTTCGCAATCGACTTTAAGCTGTACGTCCCGCCACTCATATATAAAGTTAACACACACAAAATGTGGGTGGTGTGAGAAGCTAGGTTGTAATCCTGACTGAAGGGTTGTAATGACCAATTATGTATGTACGTATGTATGTCAAACAATTCATAATTGAAAACGGCCTTACTGTCACTGTTCTTGGTATTCAAAGTAGGAGTTATAACAGCCGGAGTGTGGGAATTTTTTTGCCTTAACTCTACTAAGAAAGTTCTTACATGCTTATGCATGTCAAATTTAATTGACCAGGACTCCGAGCCAGTTTTGGGGTCCATTAAATACTATTTGGGTCATATTGGTAGATTCTAAACTATTGGCTGAGTGCATTTGATAACCTCCACCAAGAGGCTTTTTATCCAGCGCTTGTAGGAAGAAGAGTTAAGGGAAAAATTATTGTTAAAATAAGCGAATGAAAAGTAGAAGACTTCGAAAAAAGGTTCTAACCAAGGGAATCATTAAAAACCAATGACCGATAGATATAGTACTGAGTCTTATATCTGTTAAAGGTGACACAAAATACCTATTGTTGATGCAATACCAACTGTATGCTTCGACTTCATGGTATTTAAGTCATCTGACGATACTCTAAGCTCGGCGTCTAGATTGACAGCTCGGAGGTATGTTATGTCCACAGAATAGTATCTTCTTGAACAACGTTCGTCACACTAGAACTAATTTATAAGACATTTCTTGTTCAGAAGGCTTCAGCACTTGCTTATTTGTACCGGATGTTGTTGGTGTTGGCCATTTCAAAAAAAAAAAAAAAAAAATAATAAAAACATCCACTCAAGTATTTGCCAGTCTCCCACATTTCCTAGCCTTTGATGTTTTCTTGTTCTTTTATTTTCGTATAAAAACGTTTCGTTATGGTTAAAAATAAAATTTTCTCCTGTTGTATAAATAAAAGGAAATTATTATGTTCCAAGTGCTGCAGTGTATGTTTATTAAAATTGTAAAAATAAAATCTATTTTAAGATTTTAACACACACCAACCACATCACATGGATGGAAGAAGACTTTAGACTTCTTGCTAACAGAAAGAAAAAGAAAAAAAAGAAAAAAAAAAGAATTTCTTTTTGCATATCCTTTAAGAAATCTTATGATTGAGTGAATGAGTGAGTGACTGATTCGTCACAGATAAGACATTTCATAACCCTGAAAGTTGAATGAACCAAAAGCCCAAGAAGAAGTTCCTTGAATGTCTGCTGCTCATTTATTTGTATGAATGTGTCCCAAGCATACGACGTACATATTTGCATGCTTAAGACATCGAAAGAAAAAAATTAAAAAAAGAAGAAAAATTGTGTGTTCCCTGCTAAATGGTATGCAGAACTACCAGCCAGTCTACCACCACTTCCCTCTCTCATTGGCTTTGCCAGTGCCTATCACTGTATTGCTGTTAAGAATGGAAGAACATTTAAATACCAATGCAATGCTTACACCGGCAATGAAATTTAATTATTATGGCTATGTACAGTTTAAGGTGGCTACAAAGGAAAATTGTTATTCAAGGCATGTGATTGAAAAAAAAACCGTTTTTTATTTTGTTTACGACAATAAATTTATGATTTAATGGTTTAGAAGACGGAAATCACACTTCTTCTATTCCACAACGTATAGAACAATAATTGTGTTGAAGAAAAGTGAAATTTTTCAAAAGAACATAATTTATGATGTGTTGTTTGGTTAAGAATTAAAATAAGTCTTTAGAATAGTGAAATTAATATTTGTTTATATTTTACAATGACATACCATTTAATATGTATTTTTTTAATTTAATTTCGTATAAAAATGCAATTTAAAATTTTATTTCAATTAGTACAGCCCAGCTAACAGAGATGGAGACAGTATTAGACAGGCTAGATCACTAGAACAGTCTTTGCAATACGGAAATTGTATATGGGTATGGAAGTCGCCGTAGTCTAGTAGGTAGTGTGGCTTATTAGACGTAAGGCCATGGTTCAAACCCCAGGTCAGACATCAAAACGAAAATATAAAAAAAATATTCCTTTGGCGACTTCCTCTCAGCAGATTTCTGGCAAAAACTCTGAGAGTAAATAAAAATAAAATTGCCATGAAAAGTTTCTCAAAAATCTGTCGTAAGGAGTCGACTTTAAAATGTAGGTCGCGCCACTCATATATAAAATTAACACACACAACATGAGTGATGTGAGAAGCTATGCCGTAATCCAGACTGAAGGGTTGTAATGGCCAATTATGTATGTATGTATGGGTATCTATATTAGACCATAATCTCGACATTAGAATTCTTTAAATTTTTAACAGTTTTATCAAATAAAAATGTAAGAAACTGCAACATGGCGAGCTTTTTCAAATCTTAATTCCCTAGGGTCCTTCCCTTAAAGCATAACAACTTTAATGGGTAATATTTCAAGCACAGCACGGCTTAACAACATCATCTACTTTCTGATCCACTGCTATTTTTTCATCATTTTTCATTTCTCTAACATTACCGTCGTTTGTAAAGCACAAGAGTCACTATTAAAATGTTTTCAGAACTCTAGGGCCTCTTTAGTTTTATGGTAGACTTCCAGATATGGGAACTTCCAAAATGTGTTGTTTCGAGTCCATTTTGTTACTCAAAATTTTGTACAAATTTCGTTTTTTATTTTCGATTGCAGAAAAGCTCTTCTAAACTCTAAGAATTCTGGAAACAATAAGAAACAAACGTATAAAGCGAAGTGAGTAGCAACCAGAGGTCTGCAATGAATCGTTTTTTCGCACTCATAAGCACTCATGAAATTTCGATCATAAGTGAGTCAACAATATTGAAATTTAACTATGTTCTCTGATTCATTCATACTTACTACAACGTACAGGTTGCAATGAGTATGCGTACAACGTTAACATCAAACTCATACCATTCGAAATATGTTTGATTCATAAGCCTACTCATTCGGATTCATAACTTTAGAAAAATACTTGTAATATAAAAGACACATAAGCAAAAAAGACAGAGCAGCAAGCAGAGCGACCCTCTAGTAAATATTTTAGTGTTCGTACGCAATTAATACTTATTTTGTTATTCGTGTATATGTTGAGCTATGGAGAGTCGTAATCAACAACATCATACATGTTGTTAAGTATGAATATGATGAGTACTTCAAACTTTGAATATGAGTAGAGGTTCCATTGTATTAAAATAAGTATGAATGCCTATAAATGTTAGAAATTATGGGCACGATTCGATTCTACTCATCTTTTTGAATACTCATTGCTGATCTCTGGTGAATAGCAACCGCATGAGTGCGTCAACATAAAATTGAGAAACGAAAGTAATTCGAATATAGTTACACAGAGAAATTTGCTTTGCAGCGCACCTTGCATGTTGCATAAGAGTTTTGCAATATTCTTTAAGCACAGAAGTTGCCCTTGAAAATGTATTCAATGACAGAGTAGAGTTGTGGTGTTGTTCTCGAGCAAGAACTCCATGCATTTTCGTTGCCAGTGTAAACACTTGTTTGTAGTGCCTACTTCAAATTGATGAAGTTTTACGTTGTGTTTATACAATATGACTGTATAATGAGACGCAAAGTAAAAAACAAAAAAGACAACGACAACAACAACAACAACAAAAAAATGAAATGCAAAGATACAAATAAGAAACAGTAGTTAAGATAAATGGTGTTAAAAAGTCGAATATGAATAAATAAATAAACGAACACGAAGTGAGAAACAAAAACAAAAAAAAAAAAAACAAATTCAATGAGGCCAACCAACTTTTGCCGGTGTTTTGTGACACACACACACTTTATATATTTTGAAATGCCTTTAGGATACCTTCTCCATTTAAATTGCAAAAAAAAAAAACGAAAAACACACACAGAGAAAAAAGGAGCCATAAAAAGCGAAACATAACGAACGCATTTCATGAAACGAGTACATGAGGCAACATATGCGGCAAAAAGATGCAGATACGGTTACCGATACAGATATACAGATACACAGATACAAACGAAAACCGACTAAATGTTTGTTATTCGTATCAAAATATAAAGAAAATGTAGGCGTTTTATTTGTCGCCTACCTAAACAACAACTACAACAACAACAACAGCACTTAGAATAGTGACATGCAACAGAATTCGTTGCACTTACAAAAAGCTCTTCGTCTAGACTCTTGAAATGAAATGAAATGGAAAAAAACTCCATGAATTCATGAATGAATGAAAAAGTTTAGAAAAATCGTAAAGTGCAGCAACACCACACCACCACC
This sequence comes from Sarcophaga carnaria, assembly GCA_958299815.1. NCBI lineage: Eukaryota > Metazoa > Arthropoda > Insecta > Diptera > Sarcophagidae > Sarcophaga > Sarcophaga carnaria. The sequence goes on along the minus strand of OY283153.1, from coordinate 4,078,917 downwards.
ACCACCACCATTACTACCGGCTGACTTTAAATATTCCTTGACGGTTGTATGAAGGCAGACTGTCAGTCAGCCTGCCATAAAACTAGACTGGCAGGAGTATCTTAGAATAAATGGTCAAGGGTGTCATAAGGGTAATGGCAGAGAAGGATGTTCATTCATTTCTCTGTTGAGCTAGATAAGTGTGTGCGTACGTGTGCAAGTGTGTGCTTGCTGCATGTTATTGTCATAAGGTTTCCTTTGCCAGCCAGCCCATACGAAGAACCATAATAAAAGCGACAGACGACTGTTTAAAAGTAAAAAAAAGAAAAAGCTTGTGGGAGCATAAAAGCTAAAAATAAACTGACATAAAATAAGAATTTCGTTCTGTTTTTTCTTTTTTTTTTGCTTAATTTCCATAAAGAAAAAGGGCCCACAGCTAATTAAAAAGAAAAAAAACATTTTATGCCAGGAAATTTTAAGGAACAATTAGAAAAAGAATTCTACACAGAGAAAAAGAAAAGAGGACGCGTAATTGAATAAAATTTGTAGAATATTTTAATGAAATTATTTGACATTTACAAGCTAGCTTAGTGGCTTAGTAAAAAGAACAATAAAAACTTTTTTTGAAAACTTCCGAATTCTTTTTCTAATTTTGTGAGAAAAGTTTCCATTTCTTTAACAGCATAAATGTATTGCAGCTGAACTGATCTTTAGATTTTTGAGAGATTTTTTTAATTGAAAAATTCCGACAATGCAACTGCATAAACGGCTTGCCACTTGAGGCAGTGGCAGTTAAATTTTAAATTCAATTGAATTCTGAGAGCTACAATGTGCTGTTGTTTGTACAAAATCCACTTGATCTAGAAAAGCTTACAAAATATATTTATTATGGCTGCGATGATTAGTTGATGGGATAGAGATTCGATTTATGAATCCATTTTTGTTGGTCCGTGAGAGATGACAAAATTTCCTTATTTATTCTGGTTTTTAATGATACAAGCAGTTACTGCTGTAAAGTTTTATAGCTTCATAGATTATCATTAAATCATTTTTAATGCCTTAAACTAAAGCTGAAAGTTGTTTTCAATACGATTAGACTTAAGGTTTCTTGGCATTAACCGCTTTTGAGAAGATTTTATTGAGCTCAGTAAAGTATGTTAGAGGTTCTCAACCTCAATTTCCTATGGATAGAGCAGGGAACTTACTTATGAAGAGAAAGGCAGTTTTTTTCTTCTCCTCTGGTCCACAGCTATCGCCATGAAAATGTTAAACCTTAGGTCTTGCCTTAATTTGTTGCAAAACCGGTGAGATAGTTGCAGGAAAAAGTAAAGAGCAATAGGTTTATGGGAATTGGTTTTTTTTTAATTCAATTCGATTTTTTTTATGAAAAGAAAAAAAGAACAATTTTCATTGCCAACATAAAATCCCTTGAATTTCTCATAAATTTGCAAATCTTTTAACATTTGTTGTTATTTTGTTCTATTCGATTATTTGCACTGTTGTTGTTATTGTTGTCGTTGTTGCATTTTATTGCATCCCAAAGTTTATTAAATAATAATTTTCTTAGAACTAAAACGGTATGTATCTGTCGGTATTTGGCAACGAAAATATTTTGATTAAAACGAAAGAAACAACAAAAAATAATTGCCAGGGCTACACCCTTTTTTCAAATTAAATTAATCGAATAACGAAAAAAAAATTATAGAAAAATGTTAAAATATTTCAGGGTTTTTCTGCTGAAGGAATTTTTGAATGTAACTGCCTGTTTCTGTTTTCCTTTGTAAGCCACTCACCTTTTAGGGTTTTGGTAGTTAGACAAGGTTTCAATGAACTTCCAAGTATTTTGTATATGACCTTTTCTTTGTATTCTTTTTTTCTACACACCAAGTTATTTTAATTTTTTTTAATATAATTTAAATACTTCTTTTATATATTTTTCTTTTTATTTTCCTGTTTGTTTTATAATCTTTTCAAAAATATATTTTTTTTTAATTTTTTTTTTATTTAAAAATTTTTCAATTTATTTATTAAGACATCACTCACGTACGTGTTTTTATTTTCTGACAGAAATCATTTGATTTTTTGTAAACTTTTTATTTGTTAACATATTTTTCTGTTGTTGTCGTTGCTGCTGTTGCTGTTGCTGTTGCTATTGTTGTTGTTATTGTTGTTGACAGTTATTACAAACTGGTACTAAACTGTTTCATTTTAACCACATTTCTGAACCTTGTATTTATTCATTTCTACATATTATTGTTGCTGTTGTTATTACATTAGTCTCTGGCTTACAATAACAAGTATTTGGTTTTTCAATTTTCATCTGTGATTGTCAATTCGATTTTTAATTCATATGTATCGTATTTGAAACAATTTTTATCTTCATTTTATCCACTGTTTGTTCATGTTTTCATTACGATACTAGGTTCTCTACTGTTTCAATATCAATTTGGTTGAGTTTGTTTAGGTTTAACGTTTTATGCTCTTATGGTACGTACGTACCTTATCTTATTATTTTGTTTTGTTTAAAGGTTTTTTTATTTTTATTTTTTAATTGTTCTTTATTTAGTTTCTGTTTTTAATTTTTTTGCATTGTGCAACTCCTCTGTTCGACGTTGCTTTGGTCTGGTTTACGTTTAACTCTGTTTTTTCATATTTACAACGAACGACTGTTGGTTGTCGTTGTGTCACATTCAATGCAATTTCAATTCCAAGTGGAATGGTGGTGGTAATTTACACCTTTTTTTTCTTCTGTTCGCCAAATAAGAGATACATATCGGCTGTTTTTTTAGAAAAAAGAGTTTCTCATATTCTAAGGGGTTGCAACAGAAATATTCTTTTTATACTCTGAAGTTGAAAAGCCTTCAAAAGAGAGTTAAAACAAATCTCTATAATGCCAGCCAAAGTTTCTCTTTGGAGAGTAACGTGAAGCAGACATTTCAACAGACAAGTTGAAACAAAAAAAAAAAAGTTATGAAATCCAATATCTAAATATAAATCCAAATGCACATACACACACACAGATACTCCACTCTATATGCCACCATACATACACATGAACACATTATAATCTCTACAGGGTGTAACAAGTCCATGTTAAATATTAAAATTTCTTTTACTTTTCGATACACTGCATTTAATGTTTTTTATTCGTCAAGCTGTAGAATTTTTATAGTATTATCATAATCAGTACTTTTTCATGTTTAATTAGTACTTTTTTCACCCTCAAGTACTTTTTAAAGGTCCTTTTTTAAGGACACAAAATTGAATCCTAAAAATTAAAAAAAACGTTTGCATATGAAATTTTTTTATAAAAAATTATATTTATAAAAGTACTTTTTAGAGGGTAAAAAGTACTCGTAAGTCTTTTTTTAAGGACAGAAACAATGAATTCAATAAATGTAAAAAAATTTTTTATATGACGTTTTTCTATAAAAAACAGGGTAGAATCATTCTACTAGAATGTACTTTGTAGAGAATCCATAAGTCCTTTTTAAGGACACAAACAAATCTTACAATTACAAATAACATTATAATTATTACGAGCTGAGTAATGCCGAGCTTATGCTTGGTATAATGTAACTGAACAAAGTCTGTGATGGGACTGAAAACCACGACCCACATGCTAATAGTCTAGTACACTACCCACTAGGCTACCAGGGCTCTCTTGTTGAGGATAATTTCCCAGCATTCTGAATTAAATTGACCATCAGAGTCATTTCCATGGGTCCATCCTAAAGACAGAATTTAATCAAATAAATCAGAAGCAAATAAAACAGATTAAAAAAGCAATATTAGGCCACAAAGCCAAGGAAAATATCTGCAAAAGAAGTGTATCGAAAATATATTTTAAATTTCAATTTTAATGAAGAACCACTTACTTGAAAGACCCTGTATGAAATTATAATCTCTCTAAAACAATACTTTAAACATTTTAAAGCTCATAAATGTGAAATATTTAAACGTACGACCATTATTGTATGTGGAGTCGTGTATCTGCCTGCACTCGTATGCGCTAAATGTACTAAAAAAGAGTAACGAAACGAAAAGAGTAGCAAGTAACCCAGTAAAATGTTTTCAAAAGAAAAAAGGTGTGGAAGTTGGTAATGGAGTTGCAAATGCTCTGGATATGATAAGAGTTGTTGTTTTTTTTCTTCTTTTTTTCTGCTGTTTGTTTTTGTTCAATTCCATGTTGTTTGCTCGTCAAATGTGGGCTAAATATGCCTGTAGTCGCCGTCGCCGTCTCCATCATCGTTGTAGCTCGTGTTCGTATGCAGGTTAAAATGTTGAAGAAATTAATTATGCCACATTAAAACACACACACACACACACACAACAAACAATTTGCAACTTTTGAAAAAACCCAACGAACTTTATTTTTCGATTTCTAGTCTAGCCCCATAAAAATCTTAAATGTGTGGAACATTTTGTGTGAACATTTTTCCAACGAAATATTAAAAAATTGTAACGTTTTTTTGCTTTTCTTTTGACCAAAATGATGTCATTTTGAAGAATTTGAAACTTGTTTGTTAAGAGTTTAGAATTTCGTTATAGAAACGTTTGATTACCTCTTTTGTTTCCATATACTGTAGAATATTACCTACAATATACTCGTAAACGAATAAATTATGCAATTGGAAGGTTTTCAACAATCATTAACCAACACTGTGTAGAATTTTATTGTAAATATTTTATGTTTTCAAGTGTGAAAAGAATTCGTTTTTTTGTTTTTTTGTTAATAAAAAAAAAAAAATTTCAAACCATTTTTTAATGACAATAAGCTTTTTTAATATGGCTTTCAGGTTTCAAGTTCTTTTTTTAATTTTTTTTTTACTCGTATTTCTCAATTCCAAAGCGTTTATTTTGGATTACTTCTGAAGTCTATAGAAATTTATAAATTCAGTTATTGACCTTCAATTTAAATTGTAAGTCATTTTGATTAAAACCGGATGATCATTACAATACTTTTGATATAAGTTTTTGGGTTGCAGTCAATTTCGCTTCATTTTTTTGAAATCAACTTTTGTACCCATGAGCCCAGGGTGATTTATATAGGCTTTGTGTACAAGGTCTTTCGGAGATACTTTATGTATAAGAGATAATACAAATCAGAGAACATTTAAAATAACAATCTTTGCACAATTGGACTCATATATATCATATGTAAATGGATAATTTGGAGAGATTTGAAGTCTTCTTCTTGGAGTCGACATAGTCTAGTAGGCAGTGTGTTGGCTTATTAGAGGCAAAGCCAGGGTTCGAGCCCCAGGCCAGACATCAAAATGAAATACAAAAAGTATTTCTTCGGCGACTTCCTCTCAGCAGATTTCTGGCAAAAACTCTGAGCGTATATAAAATTGCCACGAAAAGTTTCTCAAAAATCTGTCTTTCGAAGTCGACTTGAAACTGCAGGTCCCACCACTCATGTATAAAATTAACACTCACAACATAAGTGGTTTGAGAAACTAGGACGTTGTACAATGGGTCAATTCGATCTCCGGATACTGTACTTGTCTTAATTGACAAGTACACGTCCTCTAACCTAACCTAACCTAACCTAACCTAACCTGAAGTCTACGAAGATCTTAATTACAATTTCTTGGCCTTCTCCTTAGCTTCAACCATAATGACTTAGATTTGTAGGTTAGTAGTTAAGCAGTTTAACTACTATACCAAGTCACTTCACATGCTACATACTTAAAGGTGTTGCTAGAACTCTCTCTTTCTCTCCATTCCAAACACAGTTCAAACTCTAACCTGTCTGTGGTAGAGTGGAAATATCTAGCTTCAAAAGCAACTATTTCGACCCTTAGAAAGACAAGGAGACCGAGTGCTTATGAACAACATCTTGTTTAGGCTTGAGAGGTGACCTGATATTGACTTAAAGTAAGGGCTCCATTGAATCACAGAAACCAATAGATTTTAAGGCTTTAAAAGGACATTAAAGATCCAAGAAATATTTGTTAAAATTATTCACAATCATTTCCTTTACGAACATTCGCAATAGAGGAGGAAACTATGTAATCTCAGAAAAAATGCTTGGAATAACAATTCCTTCCTAAAGCGATGCTATGTATTAATGCTAGCTAGCCTAGCAAACATAGGAGACTAGTTTTCCCCTGATCAACTTTTTTCTTTGCTAACCTTACCTAAAATTACAAAATTTATTATAAGAAACGTATCTTCTTTAAAGAAGTGTATTTTTTTATTATATCGCCAAAGCAATTTTATCAGATTTAAAGCTTAACTCCACCTATTTATAGTTGTGCCTTAAAATTAAACACTGTTTTATGAATTAAAAAAAACACAATTTTTTTCCTGATTGATAAACAAATTTGTTGGAATTGTTCATTAATCATCGTTTCTTAAGTGCGAATAGGGGCGCATCTCTACTTAAGTTAATTTAAGAATCAAAGAAATCTTTATAAATTATTTTTAATAAGAGAACAAGAACTAGAAAAAAAATGACAAATCGTTGTAGTCATTGCGGTATCCGGTGAAGTGATAGAGCTCTAGGTAAAAATAGAACGAAATGTAAGAAAAAATATAGTTGAACATGAATTACGCTCAACACAATGTATATTTTTCTTGGGGTTTTTTTTATAAAATTATTTTTATTATTGATTGTAATTTAAACAAATTCATATTCTATTGTTAAATGCTTTAAGATTTTTCTGGGTTTGCATTTAGTTTTACTTGTAATCATGGCACTGAAGAGACTTTTTTTTAAAAAAAGTGTAATACTTTCATAGGAAATACAAGAATTTGTTTTAATACGAAATCATTAATCTTATAACCCGAGATTATCCCTAATAGTGTCTTTACAATTGTTGTTTACAAACAACTTTTTTTCTGTTGTTCTTCATTGTTACCACAATTGCTGTTTATATTCTTACATTAATTTATCACATACAAATTGCAAAGAAAAAACCCCAGAAGCCGATTTATTTCTTTATTTTAAACCCAGACTGCACGCAAATTTAGTCAGAGTTGTTTTGAAATAATTATTAAACTCTGGTATCTTGTATGCAAAAATAGAGTGTATGAAACACCATCATCATCATCATCATCACCATCATGGTCTTTATTATCGAGTTAATAGGCAGGTTTGCGCATCATTATTATCAATGTTTTCAACATCACTAAGAGAGTCGTGCATCATTGCAAAAGCAAATACGTACGTACATACGTATTGATTGTAAAACCGCAACTTAAGCATTTTCATCGAAAAGAAAATTCTTCACGTTTGTATAGCAAAATAATACACGCAAAAACCAAATAATAAAATAAAAATGAAATTAAAAAAAAGAGAAGAAACATTAACATGGTATACAATGCAATTGCAACAGAATAAAATAAAATACGTAACCTTTATATGCAACAAAAAAATATGAAAAATAATGACGATGATAATAGAGAATAAATAAAATATAAAACCATGTTGCATACCACATCTTCCAATACATTGTAACAAATAATGGCAACAAAGATTGAATTGAAGATAGGCTTACAATGTTTCATAGGTATACCGTATGCCAAAAGCTAAGCCAGTAAACATAGTACAGAGTAGTAATCGAAAAACTTGAACTTTGGTCTTTACAGCACTTCAGTCAGGATTACGACCTAGCTTCCCACACCACTTATGTTGTGTGCGTTAATTTTTATACATGAGTGGTGGGACCTACAGTTTAAAGTCGACTCCGAACGACAGATTTTTGGGAAACTTTTCAGGACAATTTTATTTTACGCTCAGAGCTTTTGCCAGAAATCTGCTGAGAGGAAGTTGCCGAAGATATATTTTTTTCATATTTCGTTTAGTTGGAGATGCCTGACCTGGGGTTTGAACCGAGGCCTACTAGACCACGGCGACTTAGACAAATTAAACAAAATTCTTAATTAAAAAATCAACACATTTTTTAAGGGATCAGAATGTAAAATTTAAAAATATTAATTAGAAGAACAAGTTTTCAATCAAGCGATCATAATTCTGAAAAGAGAAATTCTTCTTAGGGATTTGCTACAGAAATTAATGAAATTCTACAGAAATGAGTGGGTATCAATGGTTTTAATTAAACAAGAGTATTAGAGGAGTACGAATGTGCCTACAAAGTCAACAGTTATCAACTTATGTAGGAACAGAATTCAGAGAATTAAAGCGTTTTTAAACGATAAAGTGTTAGTCAAAACCTTCAAGTTAAACGTGCACAAGGGTCATAACGTTCTGAGAACCTAGGTTGTGCTCAATGTTTTTCAGCAGACCAGACTTCATTGCAATTTCTAGTCCAGTTGCATCTGCAGAATTCCATTTTGAAATTTTTATGCCCTTAAGTAAGGTTAGCAAAGAAAAAAGTCGATCACGGGAAAACTCTTCTTTTATATTTGTGCTCCTAAGATAACCGAAAAGGCTAGCTAGCCTTATTAAATAGTAGCATCAATTCAGATCACAGAAAACAACTGACCTAATAACTAAAGAATTAAGAATTTCCCCCACTATTGCGAATGTCATTGCTCGTAAAGGAAATGATTGTGAATAATTTTAACAAATATTTCTTGAATCTTTAATGTCCTTTTAAAGTCTTAAAATCTAGTGGTTTCTGTGATTCAGTGAAGCCTTAACCTTAAGTCAATATCAGGTCATCCCTCAAACCTAAGCAAGAATGAGATGTATTTCACTAGAACTGGGTCTCCTTGTTTTTCTGAGACTGGAAATAGTTGCGTTTAAAACTAAATATTTCCATGCTAGCTCAGACAGGCTAGAGTTTGAACTGTATTTGGAAAAGAGAGAAGGAAGCCGCTCTGGCTACAAGGTACACTCTACAATTTTTGTTAATCTTTACTCCGCTTGAAATATGAAATAATTTTTGATATTAACAACGCTGAGTTATGAGAGTTATAACCTGCAAGATTTTTAATTTTTTTTTTAATTCCCATCCTTTTATTTCAATACAAAGTAAAACAATTAAAGAATAAAGGCCACCTTGAAAACAGTAACTCGTTTCACTATTTTTAGGCTCTTAGCTTTAGATCTGGTTTTTAAATTCCTTATAAAAACAATCAAAAAATCAAAAAATACTTCAAAGTTCTTTTGTTTTGCATAAGGGCAACCGCTTAAATGTAAAAACATTAGTTTTAATAGCTAGTGAATCATAAAATCAAAAAATACTTTGGACTTGTAAATGATTCATGTGGATGATATTAAAAAATGTTTATTAGAACGCTTACATTTAGTCAAACAATGCGATATGAATGAATGAAGACGTCAAGAATTTTTTTATGATAGTACAGGCAACGTAACCACCATACGAACATACGTAATTTAATTTAATTTCTTAAGAGAATTTTAAAATGTGCAGTGGTGGCCTTATAATTAGAAACGACTTAGCAACATGTATGTTTGCTAATTTATTTTACAGTTTTCACTGCGTACCTGGCATCAAAGGCTTTGTTTGGAGGACGTCTGACATACGTTTATCCATCAGATTGGGACAAATTAAACTTAGATTCGTCACTCCAGAGAACTTTGTTCCATAAACATCGTTTCTAATTAAAAGGCCACCACTGTATATAAAAACATATGTTATTTAGTTTTGATACTCTTGATAGTAAATTCATAGTCGGTAGACAAATTCTGTGAAGCCTTTACTCAAAGCAAAACATTTGGAAATATACTTGGAATCTTCTATTTTTTGGTAGGCCAACCCATTGTACATAGATATTGAATCAGGGCCTGTTTCTGTAAGACGAACGTGCTTAAAACGTTTATAAAGAAAAACACTCAGTTTTGTTTGTGAATTTCGAAACATTTTCTTAATCTCCCAAGTGGATAACTGAAATTTGCGAAAAAACTTGCAATTCGAATACTTCTACTGTAATTTATTCAGTATAGTTCAAGTTGAAGTTGCCGTAGTCTAGTAAGTATTATGTTGGCTTATTAAACGTCAGGCCACGCTTCAAACCCCAGGTCAGACATCAAAACGAAAATATGAAAAAAAAAATATTTCTTCGGCGACTTACTCTCAACAGATTGCTGGCAAAAATAAATTGCCATGAAGAGTTTCTCAAAAATCTGTCGTTTGGAGTCGACTTTAAACTGTAGGTCCCGTCATACTCGTGTGGTAGCGGGTGATAAAAACAATACTACCACAGTGGCTACCATACTTGTCGAACAAGGCGACTAACGGTGTTAGTGATGTACTGGGAGTTCGCTACTATGTGCTGAGCTCTCATACATTGCAAAATTGTCACCAGTCTTGAACTAGTTGAGGTTCAACTGGTAGCAGTCTGGTCTTGCTTGGCTGCTAAGCCTGACCAGAGGTCGGGTGCCCTAGAGACGTGTCTCTGCCCGGCAATTGGTGAGGCCCCCTTGTAGGATCAACGTGGTGGCTGTGGATTGGACCCAAAGCGCGGGGAGTACATGATTACAGTGTGGCGTTACATTCTTAACGCGTTGAAGGAGTTTAGATGGTCTCCGACCCCTAAACAAGAGGGAAGTCATGTCTAACACAACATGGCTTCAAATTGCTACCCACATATAGTGATGTGATTTCATCATTTTGTGTGGGGGCGTTGGTAGACGCATTGTATTTCATTGGTGTTTCAGACACCGTGGGATATGCCATTATGGCGGTGCTCACGTAAAACTGGAATCACTTGTAGGTACCGTCACTCATGTATAAAAATTAACGCACACAACGTAAGTGGTGTGAGAAACTAGGTCGAAATCCTGACTAAAGGGTTGTAATGACCAATTATGTACATATGTATGTATGTCTGTATGTTTAATTTGTTTAAGGCTTTTCTAAACTGGCATTATCTTGTTATGGAATGACTGACAAGCTTGTGACCCTGAAAATTTTTTTTAAGTATTGAAATACAAAAATTAATAACAAGACTCAATCAGATAATGAGTAATTAATTTAAATTCAAATAATTAATTGGTTTTTTCTCTTTTTTTTGTTTGTTTGTGAATTACGCCCAACGCTTTATTCTAATACATACGAGTATGTATGCCTTATTTCTAGACGTTCTTGTGTATAAAGACTTATCTTTTCAATGTTAATTTTTTTTAAAGAACTTCCATGATTTACAAAGAATTTACATTGTCTGGATTATATTGACTTGAGCTGTTATTCACTACAACCACAGCCTTGCCAATGTGTTTCTTTTTTTTTTGCTTTTAATAAGACGCTGTAGGATAAATATGAACAGAGTGACAAAGTTTTTCAATTTCAATTGATCTTCGGCCTTTGATGGCATGCAACGAACCTTCAAATGCAGGCATTTTGAAAATAAGAAAAATTGAAAAAAAAGAAAAAATAATTGCTTGTGTCTACTAGTGAAGGCCTACGACTGACTGCCATCACTTTTGTTAAACAAATTTTTTTTTTCTTTTCTGCTCATTTTTCTGATGGTGAATAAAAAAATTTAGAGGGAGAGCCAATGATACTCATGACCCACATTTAATTTGTACTTCCTGGCTTACAAATTTACAATATATATGTATGTACATATGCATTGTATGTATGTATGTATTGACATATATCGTTTCAAATTAAATTTTTAACAAATTTGTTTTGTTGTAAAGGAAATAAGAAAAAAACGAAATGATTGATCAGCATTTAGTTTTTAGTATAATTGAATATGAAAGTTAAGTTTGGTTATGCAAAATGCATAAATGCAAAAGGGAAATGCAAATAATAATCACAATACAATATCTGTGTACATACTTATGTGCATAAGTATCTCTGAACTTTCTTTTTTTTATTTTTGTTTTCCTTGTTCAAATCAAGAACTTTCAATGATAACTCACTGTATCCATACATACATATGTACATATGTACGTATGTACATATAGCATAGAGTCTGTGTTGAAAATGTAAGCGCGTAACATCGTTTGAACATTTGATGAATGTTTTCTTAAAAGACTGTTTGTATTTGAAAATTTTTCTTATCTTTTGTAATAAAATTGATATCAACGCCACTCCACTCCACTCTATTTGTTCGGCAGTTCGTTCTACTTATGCTGGCCATATAAAGGCGGTAAAATGATTTGCTTGTTGTAATGAAAACAGTAACAGAAAACAGAAAAAAACAGCAGCATGCAGTACCAGTAGCCACTTTCCAGGCACATGTGTGCAAAATACAAAAAAAAAAGAATGAAGAGTAGCAAACAGAGGAAGAAAAAAAAAACAAAAATCATGAGATAAAAACCATATGGACGTGATTTGTAATAAAACGAGATTTAACAGATGAGTCCATTTAAAACGAATAGAAAGTTTTTGATTTCCTACAACACATACGAAAATGTCTGTTAAACTCTTGTTATACATCTTCTGGCTGGTATATGAATTTTTGGTTTTGTTAAGAAGGAAGTGTAAGAAGTTCTATTTCTCTAGCATGACAGCTTATTTAGCCATGAAATGATATTAAGGGAACTAATATTTGGAAACAGATTTGCAGTTGATTTCGAATTCTATTCCAATAACGATTACGAACATCACTCGAGGTACATCTTCGAACACCGAAATAGTATAGAAATCTCTGTCCTTCGATCTCTAAGGCATGACATGACGTGACAATGTGTTTTATCTTAGCCATGGTAGCTATTTTCAAGTTCTTCCTGAAGCTAAGTTTCTTCAAATGGTGTTACACCGGTCCTACGTACATATATAACATACATACATACATAATTGGTCATTTCAATCCTTCAGTCAGGATAGCTAGCTTCTCACATCACTTATGTTGTGTGTGTTAATTTTATACGTTAGTGGCGGGACCTACAGTTTAAAGTCGACTCCGAATGATAGATTTTTAAGTAACTTTTCATGGCAATTTTATTTATTCTCAGAGCTTATGCCAGAAATCTGCTGAGAGGAAGTAGCCGAAGAAAAATTTTCACATTTTCATTTTGATGACTGACCTGGGATTTGTACCGTGACCTACTAGACTACGATGACTTCTACACCGGTCCTAACAAATTACAATTAAATTGGCTAATACCGTGTCGCCGTAGTCTATAGTAGGTTGCGCAGAGAATAGCTGCTCTACAAGTGACATCCTCGTATCGCACGGTATCGATACAAGCTGTCCTAGTTATAGCCGGAATGGTTCCCATAGACCTACAAGCATATGAGCGCCGAATGATGTTCAACGCCAGGCAAAGTACGGCTCAACCACAGAGCATAGAAGCGATAAAGCACGAAATCTTCCTAAAATGGCAATTTCGCTGGGAAAATGAACAGCATGTAAGGTGGATATATAAACTGATTCCCGAGTTGCAAGTGTGGAAAAACAGAAAAAATGGCGAAGTAGACTACTACATAACCCAGATGCTGAAAGGTCACGGATATTTCAGGGAGTACCTGCATCGCATGGGGAAATGCCGTTCGCCATTCTGTATCTATGAAGAGAAAGAAACGTTAGATGATTCCGAACACACCTTCTTTAGCTGTTGTCGATGGGCCGAAAGCCGTCAGCGACTCGAAGCTGAAATCGACGTCATTAGCCCTACAAACGTTGTGCTGAAAATGATAAACAGTAGAGAGAGCTGGAACGCAGTAAAACACTTAGTAGAGCACGTCCTGCGAAGGAAGAAATTTGACCTAGACGCAGCAGAACGAGAATAGAGCGGAGCCGGACGCAGGGTGACGATGATGGAACTGGAACATATGCCAGAAAAGTGGTCCACCTCGAAGTAATACAACCGTGGTTCCGAGGTGGAATGATTCCCCGGTGAGGAGACAAGGCGAGTTTTTAGTCGGTATACCCAGTGGGAGAGTTCGACATATCACGTCTGGTGACGACCATCATAAATGCATAAAGCATGTTCCCTCCTTCCCGCAAAAAAAAGTCGATAGTAGGTGGTGTGTTGGGTTATTAAACGAGGGTTGAACCACAACCCCCAGCTCAGACAAAACGAAATATTTAAAAAGATTTCTTTCGACAATCTTCTTACAAAAACTCTGAGAATAATATGAAATTGCCATGAACAGTCTCTCAAAAAATCTGTCGCTCGGAGTCAACAATCAACTGTAGTTTCCGCCACACCACTACATGAGTGAAGTGAGAAGCTAGGTCGTAAGCTTGGCTAAAGCGTCGTAATGACCAATTAAGTATGTGAGTAAATAATACAGAGTCCATCTAATTTACAAATCAGTGGGCATAGCAAACATTCTTCGCTTTAATCAAAGTCTTAAATAAAACTGGTATCCTGTAGTAACATTTCAATTCCAGATTTAATTATACTTGACTCCTGTCATTAAATTGCCAAATTAATGGCCACATTAAAAATCACTAAATAATGATTATAAGCAATAATTTAATCATTACCAGTTCTCTTGCAGAAGTATTTCAGAAAGGCTTCTTTAACAATTAAATTCATTGGAAGCAAATTAAAGGAAAAGTAAATTTAAATGTTAATTTTGTGTTTCGCTTTATTTGCTTTGGCTTCTAATGAAATCACTGACACATTAACTGGAGGACGCTTTTTTTAATTCTGTTAAGCAGCCACAGCACATCAGCCAGCTACTGAATTTTATAGTTTATGCGACTGTCAACACCGAATGACAAGGAAATTGAGGCCATGGGATGGATGGTTGGATGGATGGATGGATGAATTGTTCATATACTCGTATACTACGTTGCGCAGCATGGTTGGTTGGCATGAATGTTCGATTAAACATTTTAAGCGTTAGTTTTAGTACCAACGATAGCTGCTACCGGCTTTACTTAAGAGAGTGTGTGCATATATGTAAGCAACATTGGAATGTTGCTGCTGCAACTTGGCTTTTTTCTATTTGCAGCAGTTATAAATCATGTTTTTCCTTAGAGACTAATGTGAGGATTTCCAATCGTATGGTATGGCATGGTATGGTAAATGGAAAAGAGCACATTTTTTTTTGGTTTTCTTGCTTATTTTTATAAAGTCCCCATGCATACTTTGGAGTACAATATTGACGATGAGTTCGTATTTGTATGGTAGACAGACATGAGAAGCATAAAGAGTAATGTGAACACAGAAATGATAACATTTATGGTAACAAACGCCAAGTACCGGGTACACTGCTTCAGCATGTCTAAGTCTCAAAGGTAAATTTGATGTTAGAGAGCAGCAGCAGCAGTATGGCAGTAGCAATAGTCTCGCACACCATATGAAGGCGACCAACACAAATGGTTTTCTAAGAAAAATCTGGCACATTTTATTTTTAAAACAAATCATTCGAGACTTTTCTATTTGCATTTGCATTGCATTGCAATAGCCAAAGCTTAAGCGTACATACGTATCATCTCAAGAATAATGAAATGGTGAGTGGTAGAATGTCTGTTTGAATGTTCATTAAAAAAAATCGCGTTTTTTTCTCATCATTTTCTTAGCCATCTTAGCCAGTCTTACAAACTGTCTATTGAGATTGTTTAGTAATGTTACTGTTGTTGTCTGTATAGTAATACTTCCTTTACTCCTTTATGTTGCTTTCTGAAGTGTTTTTTCGAAAGAAAACGAGTTGGAGCACCTTTCGCAACAGGTTGTCAATCAATCTATGTCGTCGATTAACTAATGTTCCATGGCTCCATAAAAGAGTAATGAATGGTTAACATTTACTCATCATATCTCTAATATTTATTCGCACATTTACTTCATGTGCAACATGATAACGTTGTGTTGTGTTTATTTGTAATATTTGCTGCGAGACTTTTTTCTTCTGTTTTTCGATTTTTGTTTTTCCTCTCAGATTCCATTGAATGTTTGCCTGATCATGCGTAAATGTTTGTATGTTAGTCGTTTTATATGTTTTATATGTAGGCAGGCAGGCAGGCATTCTCACTAAACAAATCATAACAAATCGTTGTTCATACAATACTTAAGCACAAGGATTACAGACAGTGGAACAAAATCAATAAAAATTCATAATGAATATTAATTTGGTATTCACACATACGTACATACGTATTTGGCCATTACAACCATTCAGGCAGAATTACGACCTAGTTTCTTACACCACTTATGTTATACATGAGTAGCGGGACCTACAGTTTAAAGTCGATTCCAAACGAAAGATTTTTCTGAGGAACTTTTCATGGCAATTTTATTTTTTTATTTACTCTCAGAGTTTTTGCTGCTGAGAGGAAGTCGCCGAAAGAAATATTCTTTTCATATTTTTCGTTGTGATGTCTGACCTGGGCTTTGAATCGAGGACTCACATCAAATAAGCCGCACACTACCTACTAGACCACGACGATTTTATTGATTTCGTATTAAATAACAAAAAAAGTAATTTTGAAGTATTTTTAAGAATATTTAAAAAATTTTTTTTTTTTTTTTGCTATAAATTCTAAAAGTTTTCACACAGAAATTTTTCCTTACGGCAATTCTAGGTTCATTGAAGCAGTGTTAGGTTATGTTACTCTAAAATCTAAGTATTTATCTTAGCTAATTGCAATAGTCTAGGTGACATTAGAAAGATATGATGAGGTACTAAAACGATTTGTAGTACAATTTTCTGGTTGCTTAACTCAGCAATATTTGATAGTATCGCAAATATCTGACCACCAGGGTGTGTCAATAGGCCAGTGACAGATTTTTATCTGAGAAATCTTCAGCATTCGTGGAAGTTGAAATTACGTTCGTTAGGTATTTAATCGCTGCCTGGTTGTCGAGGTAAATCAAGAGATTTTTAGCAACAATTTCGCCACTGAACAAGCATTGCTCCACTTTCAAAATTGCCATGGCCTCTGCCTGGAAAACACTGCTGGCAGCCTATGAGAAAGTTTAATAGCAGAACTCCTAATAAGAATACCACACCACACACTGCCACTCTTCTTTGGGACATCAGTGTAAACTTCAAGGCTCTATCGGAGATTTCCAGATCTTCTGTTCAGAAGTCCTTAGTTCGAATTTTAAAATCGAATGTTATGTTCAGAAAATTATAAGGAAACATACATATAATCGAGTCTAGTGTACCTATGGCTTCCCAGAATATCAGCATTTTTTATTTTTTTTTTTATTCAATTAAATTCAACTAAAATACAATTTGATTGTTTGGCCTCAGCGCCCTATGGGCATTATTGAAGCAAGTTGGCAGTTTCAGTTATACTGATTAAAATTAGAGTAGTTTGGGTCTGGATTTGACTTCATTGTAAATAAATAAAAGAAAAAACAATTTCTGCTAATTATAGCAATTTGGCCCACTGTAAATGATTTGCAATATGTTTTACAATATCGGCGGAAAAAAAAAACAAAACAAATAAACACCAACAAACATATGAAATTTCACATCTTTATGTTATCAAAAGTTAATATTACAACAACAATAACAACAACAAGTAAAACAACACCAATAGCAACAAAATATTGTTTTCGAAAACATTAAAAATAGTTGAACTGGACAAAATATGGTTGAGGCAGACAGACGGCATGTAATGAAACTAAACAAACAAACAAACAAAAATAAATAAAAAAACAACAAAACAATCTATAAATTTACAAACAGACATTCATCTAGACCATGAAATATTAGATTTTTAACATGTACATCTCTACATAGTATGTATGTAGGTATGTATGTATGCCAGTCGCATATTAACATTGGCATGCAACTCCCAACTCTGCAATATTTTTTGTGAATCTAAGTGAATCGCTTAATGCAGACAAATATGTACATACATACAGATGACATATTGTATGTTGTTGTTGTTGTTGTTAATTTCCAAGTACTTGTAATACCATAACGTATAGAGAAGAGAAATCACTTTTTCTAAAAAAAAATTAAAAAAAAAGCGTTAAGCAAACGTACAAAAAAAAAAAAAAAGAAATGTGAAGCAAAAGACGTTCATTCGTTCCATCATGGTAAAGTTTTGTTTTTCTTTCTTCAATTGACATTGATAACCGCGGAAGCGTACCACTAACATTTTTCTTCTTACTTTTTCATCTTCTTTTTTAGTTTCTTATGGCTTATATGGCTGGCTGGCTTTTGTTAAAAGTATTTGAAAATATTTTTGAATGTTTTTTTTTGGTCATTAAAAAAAAATACCACTCTTCGATGATTTTTATTTTCTAATGAAAGTGATCTGTCTGGGCTTTTTCTTATCAATTAGCGCCACTAATTAAGTTTCGTTTCGTTTCTTTTGTTTTCTGTTTCCAGTAAAGTTGTTCGAAACAATCAACAACAATCAGCAGCCATTTGTTGTTTCTTTAAATGCAAAATATTTCGAAAAAATGTACAACAAAAACAAAACACGACTAACTTTATAACGTTTTAAGAAACGAATAAATAGCTCGAGAGAGAAAAAAAATTTTAAAATGCGTGGGCCTATTTATACCAGCGGTTTTATTGCGCTGGTTGTGTTGCATCAAAAAAAAAAAAAACGAAAAAACTGAAAGCAAATGTTGAAAACCTGTTCGAAAATATTTTCTACACATATGGTATGTTGTTTTTGGGATGCATTATTATTACTGTTTTTGTTTTTGTTGTTTTGGTATTTTTGAATATAAAAAAAACTTCAATAAATAACAAAATAATCTTATAAAATCATAACCCCCCGCTCCCCCCTCATACACTTACCACTACCATTATAATGTTAAACTAACTCATGTGTAGTATTTGTGCAATTTAACAAACGATGTCATGTAGATTTATGATTTCGATTCCAACCACACAAAACTTATTTTTGAAAAAAAAAAAGTTACAAAAACATACATACAAACAGACATACTCGTACATACAGACATAAAGTATGTACATGTAGATATGAATTTCTATGTTGTTTCAAAACAAGGAGCGTAACGAACAATGTTTTGCTTTAAACGTCACACAAAATATTGTCAAAAAGATCTTCAAAAAGATAAATTTGGATTTGGAAATTTGATGTACAAAGTTATACAATTAAATGTCGTGTACTCAAGTAACAACTCAACACTCATATCAGCGAATAAGCATGTACATCCGTCCACATTATTTTTCTTTTCATTTTGCAAATGTAAACAGTTTTTGAAAAAAAATTGAAAACAAAATAACAAAAATGTGTTCAGAAAAAAAAGAAAAATTATTTCAAAATTTTGCAAATATCCGGAACATATTTGCATGGCAATAAAAATTAATTTTTGCTATAGAAGGCCTATGATTACATTACTATGGATTACAAAAATGTATGGTGTCGCCGTAGTCTAGTACGTAGCGTGTTGGCTTATTAGACCTAAAGCCAAGGTTCGAGCCCCAGGCCAGACATCAAAACAAAAACACAAAACAGTATTTCTTCGGCGATTTCCTCTCAGCAGATTTCTGACAAAAACTTTGAGAGTAAATAAAATTGCCATGAAAAAGTTTCTCAAAAATCTGTTGTTCGGAGTCGACTTTAAACTGTAGGTCCAGCCACTCATGTATAAAATTAACACACAACCTAGGTGGTGTGAGAAACTAGGTCGTAATCCTAACTGAAGAGATGTAATGACCAATTATGTATGCATGTATTGGGTTTGTTGGCCTATTTACTGAGTTATAGGTTAGATTGGGTTAGATTACTGGGTAGCTTGCTGTGCACAGGCAAGTTTAGTTATCCACAACAGCTCTTGTCACGATCCTTTAGTGATGGGTTTGAACAACCCTGAGTTCCAGATGAAACCTATCAGTTCCCTTTTTGGCTTGGGGTATCGTATTCTTTATGTGTTTTTCTGCATTTGTAAGGATCTGAATATCCATATGCCATATAATCAGCGATGCCTTAACCAGTTTTAGAGCCATAGAGAGCAAATACTTCGGCTTTTAAATGTTACTAATGCCGATGGAGCGTTTATGGATCAAAACAGTATCACCAGAAAATAATGTTTACCTCAGTAATATTTGGGAGAGTGTGTCAATAGTAACAGATTTTTGTCTAAAAAATCCTCGGCATTTATGGACGTTGAAACTGCATTCGTTAGGATCATAATCCTAGCCTGGTTGTCCCAGTAAATTAAGAGATTTTTAGGAATAATTTTCCCACTGAACAAGCATTGCGCCACTTTCAAAATTGCCATGACCTCTGCTTGGAAAACAATGCATTAGTCAGGCAGCCTATAAGAAAATGTGTTCCTATCATACTATCGACGTGAATATTTTTTTATTTTTTTTTATTTCTTGCCTTTGTCATGAAATAAAAGTTTAAGTTTTATTTATCAGAGTATCGGAATTATTACTCTCAAAAATTTCTTTTATAAATCTATCCAAAGACATAACGATACCCTCGATTCTCAATAGCGAATTCAGCTGAATACAGAATACAGCCTGCTGCACCTATGATCACTCTTAATTGATTATCAGTATTCCCTCCTTAGAAGAAAGATGTCTAGTTTTAAAGATCTAAAGTCGTTCAACTGGCGAATGGGAAGCTTAAAAACAACAGTATACATAGCCATTAGATCTAGGTCTATGGAAAGATGGCAAATAAGCCATAAGCGTTGGCTTAACGAGGGCAGATTTAACGTCATTTCAAACTAGAAGATTTGATAGAACAATCCCATCCTATTAATCCCAGTGCCTATTAATTTGGAAAAAAATTAAACGCCTGTAGTGAAATTTTGCTTATTTTTCTTAATTATAAATCGATTTTATAATCTTTAAAAACGCTAAATGGCCACCACTGATTGCGGTAAAAAATTGCAAGAGAGTTTTTTTTCTTCTTATATTTTTCAAAACCCCCCCATAATAATATTTTGTTTAATAAATTTATCACACTATTAAAGTCAACTCTTCACTCCATCTCTGCAGTCTCCCTTCCTCCTATTTAAGATACCAGCCGAAAAAAAATAAAAAAAAGTATAAACGGCGTCGCTGTTATCGATAATAAAAAAAAAGTAATAATAATACCAGCCTCTTATGAATGTGTAGTAGAATGTCAATGATCTAAATTTTCACGTCTCTATCGGAAGACTCTTACGAACCAGAAATGAAACAATTCAGGTAAGAGGAGAGATGAAAAAGGGGAGGAGGCCGAGTGTAGAAAATAATATGAGGTTTTTGAAAAATTTAGTTGTATCGATTAGTTATGGCCAATACTAAATAAAAATTAATGGTATTGAATTGCCAAAGGTATTGTTAAATTATGACTACCCGTTTCAAAAAATGTTGGTGGTGGTGGATGGTGGATGCCTAACTCACTGAATGCCTAACTAAATGACTGGCTTGCTGCTTGACTTGACTTTTCTTTTAAAGTGTATGTGTGTGCCCGGCAAGCTATAGTTTGTTTGGCAGTGGTATGCCTGATATCGGTTTATTGGCTGCTGCTGTGCTGTGCAGTGTACGGCTCTAACAGGTTATTGTGTAATAATCACTCTGGAGTCTCAAGTTGGTAGTGGAAGCCGACCAACTTAAATTTTTTTCTTTTTGGTTTGAACACAAACTGGTTTTAGTCTGCCACGAATGAAACGAACTTTGATCATTCCTTCATCATCATCATCATCGCCATCATCACTATTAACATCATCAGCTATGCCAGCAATAGCACAACAACAACAAAAATTATGGGGTATGATGGGGTTGTTTAAAGCCAAACAACTACTTATCATTGTGCCACTATTTTCGTTTTTTTTTGTGTTTTTTCTTTTAAGCCATTTGCTAAAAATATAAAATTATTTCATATTGAATAAATGTTTTCATTATATTGTTGTTGTTGTTAGTTTTTTTCCTAGAGAGACGCATCATATGGAATTCATTAAATATGTATTGGGGTTAATGCATCTTAAAATGGGCGTCACTGGTGACATTAATTCTATGATCACAACCAATTTTATAACATAATTGAGGCATAAATCATGTAAAACGCTTTCAAATGAAAAACTATTAAGAGATTCAAGAAAAAAAAAGAAAGAAAAGAGTATCACGCCAAAGCTGTAGAAGCTAAAGAAACAGATTTTATGGCAAATTAATTAAGGAGTCAGCTATTAGAAGCGGGTTTTTTGTTTTAACAGTTAGTTAAACAATTTACTATTGCTGCACTATGGTGCTCAGCTGGTAAGATGATGCTTAAAAAAAAGATGAAAGAAAAGCAGGCTAAACTTGAAGATTCCAAAGACAATAAAAATAAAACAAATCTTTTTAATTCCATTAAGAATTTAACAAATTTTTGAATTTTTGTTTTCATATTGTTACGTTTTTATCTTCTAAAAACGTTTAAAATATGAGCTTGTAGATTGCAAATGAAATAAAACTAAATTTATGTTTAGTTTTAATTAAAATTCTTTACTATTCGCACAATTCTGTGTGCCACTGTTCACAACTTGATGTAAACAACAACAATTGCTTTTATTTGTTATTCCTCTGTTTACACCCTAGACAATTATTCGACAGATCTTTGTAACGGAGGTCTTCAAGCCATGATTACTTTCTTTAAACACACTAACTCAGTAGCCTGCTTTGCCTTGCCTTTTATTTGCCAGGGTAAACAGTCTGATGAATGTTCTTGAATGTGAACTTTCAGGACTTCTCCTTCTCGAAATCTTTACAACAATATTTACATTTATTGTTGTAGTGTTGTTGTTGTATTTTTGTTTATTTGTTTACCATTTTTTATGCTGGTGTTTGTTGTTATATTAAGCAGTACGATAATTTGTAAACAGTTTTGTTTACTGCATTGTTTTGTTTTTGTAGCTTTTGTTTATATTTTTAATGTTAAGCGATGTAAAAGCGAAATACCAGTATCTAGATTTTTTGTTTTTGTAACAATATCAATATCTCCAAAAATCTATGGCGTGGAACGTAGGTAATCCCCTACACTTACACTCTTCATATGAACCTACACGATTAACAAATAGCCACTCTGAAGCAAACAATCCTACACAAACTTCTATCTTTGGCCAATAATGGAGAACTTATATTAGGGATAATGCTTGAACACATTTCGATAATGATTGGCATACAAGTTTATCATTTTGGTGGGGAAGACTTACGAACCAGAAATGAAACAATTCAGGTAAAAGGAGAGATGAAAAGGGAAGGAGGCAGAGAGTAGAAAATAATATGAGGATTTTGAAAAATTTAGTTGTATCGATTAGTTATGGCCAATACTAAATAAAAATGAATGGTATTGAATTGCCAAAGGTATTGTTAAATTATGACTACCCGTTTCAAAAATTGTTGGTGGTGGTGGATGGGATGGTTTCTAATAATATTGTTTAAAAAACAATGAAATACAACAGAAATCAACGTAGTCTGTTATGTATTAAGTTGGCTTATTAGACGATATTTCTTGGTTCAACCTCTGGCCAATACTAACACCAGGTGTCCCAATATGGTCGTTAAAAATATATGTACGTATCATAAGGTGCAAAGAGATTGAAGAGGTTTTTCACAGGCTGTAAAGTAATTCTTATTTGATAAAATTTTTTATGTTTTTGCTTTAATCAAATATTTAAGGGTCCTTCTTTATTAAATTATTAAAAAAAAGGAATACAAACTTACCAAAAAAATCTTCCCAACGCTCAGAATCATCAGATTCTATATCCATTGTATTGCACTATGGGTTCTATGTTGTTATTTATAATTTCTTTGTGTGTGTGTGTGTGTCACAATTATTATTATTATTCACAGTTAGTAGACAATATTATTCACAATAAAATTTTTTTTGCCTCTTTTATTATCAGCTTTCTATGGATTTATAATTTCTTTGTTATTAGAATTATTAGTATGTGACAAATGAGGTGTCATTATTTATTTAACTTTTAATTACATTATTATACTTATTCTTATTATAATTAGAAATAATAATATTTCTTTCAATTTCTATTTCTATTTCTATTTTTTTTTTGCTTTCTATTTATTTCAAACACTTTCCATACAAACATACTACGCTGTAAACAATTATTTGTTTTTACGCTGACGCTTTCCTTTTCTTTTGTATAATTTTTTTTGTTTTTGTTTTATTTGAAATTCATTTTTATTCTTTATAATTGGAATTTGAATTTTTATTTTAATTTTTTATTTATTTTTCTTTTCTTTATTTTTTTCACATTTTAATGTTAATTTTCGATATGGCAACGTAACGTAAAGTAAACGTATCGTCGTATAATAATATGTATATGATGATATGGTGCTAGCCAGTTAACAAGTTTAGAAAAACTAAAGAAACTTAAGAAAAGATTAATAATGAGGAGTGTATTGTAAATTAAAATTTATTTGTTTAACAATTACAATGAATATCACTCCACCATATAGGAGTTCTTATGATATAAAATACACTGTATGGGTGTGTATGTGTGTATAAGCCTTCTGTTTTTTTATAATTTTTTTTTAATTCATTTTTTTATTTATTTTTTGCTTATTAATAAAGCAACAACAAAAAAAGAAAAAATAAATAAAAAAAAAAACTAGATAAGTCACCAACCAGCCACAACAGTTCATTGTAGGGGTAACAGATATTCTCATTATAATGTAATGCCCTTCATTACAAAATAAAAAAAATTGTTGTTTTCGTTTTTGTTTTTGTTTTCGTTTTGTTTTTCTTTTCAATTTTATTTTGTAACTTTAAAGTTTATCTAGACAAGTCATCGACCATCATGATCATATTTATTACAGTAGGAATTTCAATTTTTATTTGCAAAAAAAAAAGCAAAAAAAAACGCAACAGAATAAGGCACGCAGTTCAATTCTATAACGTTAATGGGAAATCTGGGCTGGTTTACAAGTCATCGACCATAATTTCAGTTGTTGCCTGCAAAAATGTACACAGTCTGTTATTGTTGTTGTTGTTGTTATTCCTTTAGCTAAACCATACAACACAGTGGTTTTTAGAGGCACATTTTTATACAGAAATTCTTTTCTAAATCAGATTATTTGCTTATTCAGCAAGATTTCATCGGCCTTCTTGCGGACAGGGTGGTGTCAATAAATCTATTATGAACAGCAACTGAACTTCAGTTGCCTTACTAGCTTGCAATCAAAAAATTTTGGTTGCCGACAAAATATGTTGTTTTTTTAAGTGAAAGTGAAATTCATAATCAATGAAGTCGCCGTAGTCTAATAGGTAGAGCGTAGGCTTGTTAGACGTAAGGCCACGGTTCAAACCCAAGTTAAACTTCAAAACGAAAATATGAAAAAAAAAACATTTCTTCGGCGACTTACCCTCAGCAGGTTTTACAACTGAGGACCAGTATTTCTAAACATCAGATTGAATGCGATATTCCCGAAAAAGAATGTGAGAAATTAAAGCAAGAATATATTCGATTGAAGGGCTGTGATATTTCATTCATATTCATATCGTGTATGATCAGACATTTTTCAGCAGTCCACTTAAATATAACATTGACTGCAGAATAGGTTCAGTAATCCTACTCAACGTTCGAGTTGTAGGACGACAGCAGACATTTTGAAGTCGCCATGGTCTAATAGGTAGTGTGTTGACTTATTAAACGTGAGGTCTCGGTTCAAACCCCAGTTGGTGATGCCTACCAACTAAACGATATATGAACAAATATTTCTTCGGAGACTTTCTCCCTGTAGATTTCTGGCAAAAACTCTGAGAGTACATAAAACTGCCATGCAAAGTTTCTCAAAAATCTGTCATTCGGATTCTAATTTATACTGTTGGTCCCGCCATTCATGTATAAAATTAAAGCACACAACATAAGTGGTGTGAGAAGCTAGGTCGTAATCCTGACTGAAGGGTTGTAATGACCAATTCTTTGTATGTGTTCATAATCAGACAATCAACTCTAAATAGTTTCCTGGTAAAGGTTATGTTAGGTTAGGCTAGAGGACGTGTACCTGTCAATCAAGACAAGTACAGTACCCGGAGGTCGGATTGACCCATTGTACAACGTCCTAAAGGAGGGAAGGATAATATAGGGGATAGGATGAAAGGAGGGTATATGGGAAAGGGAGGAGTGGGAAGCGGAGGAATCACACAGACCAGACACAACAAAAGGGTGGGAGAGCGCGACTACACCGATGAAGTCCTAGCACCTCTCAACCAGCCTAAGCCACTAATGAATCTGTGGAGAGCCTTGATGTCGGTTCTCGACACTGAATTCAAGCTCCCAAAGAAGGCCCTGCCAAGGGTCTTCAATCTCAGTCTACCAAGGGCTGGGTAGTTACAGAGGAGGTGTTCGATAGTCTCCAACTCCTCCTCATCGCAACACGCCCTGCAATAGTCCGTCAGCGACCTAATCTCGCAATCTTCCTGGTAAACGTTTCTCAAATTTGTCCTTTGATGCTAACAGTACTGGTGGTGTGAGAAGTTATGCTCAAAGGTAGAATTATCCGATCATTCATGCAACGTAACGGAACGAACGAACGTTCGTGTATAGCATACGAAAATAATGCAAATGCTTACCGAAATTCCAATACGGTTGCGTAATCGTACACATTGTCTTTCACCGACATAACGTCGGGAGTAATTTTCATGTGGAGATTATTGGCCTGCGACAGAGAAAAATCTTGCATTCGATAAGATGCAATACTCAATAGAGGGACTCAATTGCTTGGATCGTTACCATGGATCATTCTAGATTTTCCAAGAACACCGCAAATATTTCGTAGAGTCTAGAAAGCTTACGTAGGTGAAGAGAAAAGAGAAGCATTTGCATCACTAAGGTAATTATGAGCCGAAAAAAACCGCAAGTGTTTTTGAAAACAAAATTTAAGAGTACCCAGAAAGAAAAATAAAAATTTTTAAATGTTTTGACTCTACTACTGCCAATATATTGACACTTAAGTACATACAATAACAAACGTTTGAAATATTTAAAGCAGAATATCTGTTAAACTGTAAGAGATAAGCGGTTGGCGAAAAAGATAAGCCGCATGCCAAAATATTAATCGGTAAACAAATTAAAAAAAAAATGTTTCTAGAAACGTAGTTAAACAGCTAACACGTACGCATAGTTAAGAGACTTTAGAAATTAGTGACTAGGCTGATGGGAGAGGTAGTGTCAATAGGCATTAGATTTGAATCTGTTTACCTTACAAAGAACGTAGGAAAGTTTAAAGATTAATTTTCTTTTTCAATGGCTTCGATGATAAAGTAAAAAGTCCCCTTATTTTATCAGAAACCCATTACGTTTTAGTATCTATTTAAACTGAGATAACATGAACCTCAGGGTGATTATCTAGCTATTTCAGTAGAATTTTTTTTAGTATCAAAATAAGGTTTCATAATTTGGGGCAATGCCAAAAATACATATGTATATACATACGTAATTGGTCATTACAACCCTTCAGTCAGGATTATGGAGCTAGTTTCTCACAACACTTATGTTGTGTGTGTTAATTTTATCCATGAATGGTGGAACCTACAATTTAAAGTCGACTACGAAATTTTAGAAACTCAGATTTTTTAGAAACTTTTCATGGCAATTTTTTTTACTCCCAGAGGTTTTGCCAGAAATCTGCTGAGAAGAAGTCGACGAAGAAATATTTTGTCATACTTCGTTTAGTTGGAGATGCCTGACCTGGGGTTTGAACCTTGGCCTTACGTCTAATAAGCCAACACACTACTTACTAGACTACGGCGCCTTCAACGCTTTAATTGAATTTTATTATGAAAATTCGGACTGCGTTGGAAATGTGTTTCTATCAGCAAATTGTCTTCAGCGATGACACTCATACAAGGATTACCCAAATGCCTACGGAACTTACGTTCATTTTGAGAATGTGAAAAGCAATGAGAGCGATTAACGAACCGCAATGTAATTCCATAATGTAATGCATTGCTTTGGATATACTAAAAACGAACGTAAGTTCCGTTCCGTGATATTCCGTGGCCATTTGGCTAATTCTAGCATCATTTTCATCTCCAATTTCTAAAATCCAAACGGCTACAACATCAACTGTGTGTATCCATTTCAGTTAGCCGTTATAAAGGATTTAAAATTTTAGAAAGCAAACCCAATGAAACCACTTTGTTTGGAGCATAACTCTTTTCTTTCATCTTTTTTTTCTTGCTTGGCATAGAAGTTTTGCTACCAAAAGGCAATGCCATCGATAGCTATAGAAGGAGCTGAAAGAAAACGATCTCTGGCTTGACTGTTGTTGAATTTATCAACGTCGTTGGCTTTTGAACATTTATGTTGTTTGTTGTCAAGATAAGATACAAACCAAAATGCACATGAAAATAAAAGCAAAAAAAAAATGAAAAAAAAAACTATCCACCAGATACCAAATATAGAAAAGAGAACAAATTCCTTTCAACACATACAGTTTTCTTTAAAATATTCTTTTTTCCCATTTTTTTGCACACTCGTTCATTTAGGGTTCATTACTAAGATAAAGGGTTTCTATTTACTTAATAGTTGATACGATATCGTACTTATTTTTTTCTCAATTTCTTGTATTATTTTTTGTACTTTTTTTTAAATTTCTTTGTTGAACTTGTTTGTTTGTTATCTTATCATGTTTTTCTTCTTCTTTTTTTTTAATAAATAATTGAAACAAAAAATATTGAAAGAAAAAAAAGTAGAAAAAAGTTTTTCTATCTATAAAATGCATGAATAACTGATATTTTTATTATTTTTGTTTGTTTTTGTTTATTTTTCACTTGTTTTAAATTTTGTTGTTTTTTTATAATTTTTTTAATTTATTTATTCACTTATTTTGTTCATTAATTCTATATTTAAGCATTTAAGCAGATATTATTTTAATATCTAAACGGGAAGTCTGTTTTTTCTTACGTTTAAGCCTTTAAGAAGATATTAAACGCCAGCACGTTACGTACACTCACATTAATTGGGGGCCTCCTTAGTTCCTGGAAATTCTCTTACTCATGCTGAACTTTTTATTTCACATTTTTGCTTTTTTATTTAAAATTAAATGTGTGCGTTTGCTTTTTTATTTACTTTTTATTATTAAAATACGAAATTAAATTCAATCAACGGTTTCAATTTTTGGTAGAATAAAACATGCATAACTTGAATCATACACACACTGGGCAAGTGTTGCTAAATTGAGACAAATAAAAAAGCGCCAATTTTAATGAAAGTGAAATTACTAACAGTAGGACGCAATGTTCTCAGGCTTGTTTGTGGTGACACATATTCGCTAAGGTAGACATGAATTTATATGTGCATAGATGTCCAGCGTTAAGAGACTCCTGCGCAAGGAGAACAGTATCTAGAGAAGAAATTTCAATATTATTGAACAAGATGCCGATAGATATTCACGTGAGAGAATTTAGTCAGCTCCATAATAGGCCAAGTATAGCACCATTGTAGATACAGAAATCAATTTCGCGATCAAGATTGTCAATTTTAAGTTTCGAGATCAATTTTCTCTGTGTTTAGTGCCCACACAGGGTTTATACACATAAATTATAAACAATTTGAGCTTAAAAAGACATAAGGCATGCCCTTAATCTATGTAGGTATCCCCATAATGTCTTCTCCAAGCCAATTGCGCGGAATAACTTTAGGACAAGAACAATTCCTTGTCCAGAACTTGACATATACGAAATGTTTCCTTTTTTTGATGTAATAAAGCCTTATAGATTGCAGGTATAAGTTCTGATGGTTCATTCTCTTTACTACAGAATTGAAAATATAAGTAAGTTTGGTATGAGACGGCCCGTATCTTGAAGAACTGTACTTCGAGTTCACAGTGTTCTGTTAAAGGAAAGGTTATTAAACCATTTTGTTTGAGAAGAGCACACACTATCTTTCCTATCATCCAAAGAGCTCAAATGCTTGAAATTGCTTATAAAGAATCATAATAATGCCCAAGTGCCCTCATTAAAATCTTGCATTATTTCCATTTAAATTAGTGTTTAGTTTACTTTAAGAAAACAAATTCGAACTCGAAAGAGTCTTTGCATAGAATAAAATATTCCAAGTACTTCCGATTTTGTTATAAATTTCTTGTAATACTAAAAATCGCGTTTAAAACGCCAATTATTTATTTCAAATTAAAAAAAAAATCAACTACAGCTGCTATTCATTGAACACGTTTATTTTCAAAAAGAGAAAGAGAAACTGAATAAAACAGTAAAAAAATAAAGAGACACACAGAAAAAAACCAAACAAATGGGGAAAGACGGAAAGACACACACTTGTGTATTGTGTATCATCCAAAAACAACAACACTAACGAAAAGGTATTGAAACTGCCAGTGTGAAGCAAAAAAAAAGGAAATTTGGAGTATTTTTTCGGCTCCAAAAAGCTTATAAACTCTCTCTCTCCATCATTTTGGTATTAAATAGAGCGAAGAATTTTATGAAATGTAACAGAGAGTGTGTGTTTACTTTTTAATTTTCTTATTGATTAATAAGCTGGAATAGTAGCAGATACAAATAAATTCAATTAGAATTCTGTTTTTTTTGTTTAAATTAAATTTCATTGCCATTTCGTTATTTACAAAATACTCTCTTTCTTTCTCTCACACACACACATACACAAACGCAAATACATGTAAATTAATCGTGTATTCCTATATGGAGTAAGAAACACTTGTATGGTTAAAAGACAGCAACAAAAAATTATAGAAAACAAGAACAAGAAAGAAAATTTACCCATTTGACATGATAATAATAACAACTACAAGCACTCTCCTTTGCTCTCACTCTGTTTCTCACTCTCTCTTTCTTAAGCGTAACAAACAACAGCAATAACAAAAACACGAGTAATACAACAATTTATATGTTTTTTTTTTATTGAACTTGGCTCACTTTAGTAGCAATAGAAAGAACGAACGAACATTTATTTATGCGAGCATTTCGTAAACACACGGTAATTATTGGGCTCCCCTCTATAATTTAAATGTGTTTATGCCTGTTGTTATGTTTTTTGTTGGTGGTGTTGTTCTTTTTGTCTCTTATTTTGTTTTGTTTTGCTTTGATCTTGTGCTCAGACACACATGTACACATTCATCATTTTGTGCATGTATGTGGTATGCACTCTGCGTTGTTTGTTAGTTTCGTTATTATTGCTCATGAAGGTGGTGTACGTATGTAGTAGGTAGGATGGATAAGTTGCTTGTGGAGGTGGAGGTGGTGGGGGGTTTTCTCTTGTTACAAATACACGAAAAAAGTGCACTCTGATTTTCACAAATTGATCACTTTTTAATGCTTATTTTTTTGTTTTTGGTTTATAGCTGTGCTTACGTTGCTTTAACACATTCCAGTGGGTTTTTTTCTTTCAACTTTTTTTGAAAAGAGTTTTCTTTCTAAATATATTTTTTTTGTTTTCTTTAAATTAAAATAAAATTTTAAATTTTTCTTTACTTTTACGTTCTATTCAATAATATCACTTGTTGTTGTTGTTAAATTAAATAACTTCATTCACTTAATTAATTTCCCATTAATTTTCACACTTTATTAAACACAAAAAATATTCTTTTTTTTCAATCTTTATACATGTATGGAGAGGTTTTAAATTTCTTTTACAAACTTGCGCTACGATCTTCGTACTCGCGCGACGTTTTTACTCCAACTGATTGAATTTCAGTTGTTTTAAGTTTTTGTTGTAGTCAACGATCGTCAGAGCGTATCTCCGCGCTACATACAAGCAAGACACTTGAAAATGTTTAAAACATTTGCTTCGATAAACCACATTTGAGTTATGTTGGATCAACATCATGATTTGTTGTTGGTTCGGTTTAGAATCGGTATCATTTCAACATGTTGGATATTATGGTGTACAAAGGCGTGTGTATGTGTTTACGTGTATACCATATCTATGAGTGTGTACAATTTTGTTGTGCCTTACTAAAGCTGTGAGAGAGTTTTGTTTATAAAAAGTGCAGCTTGCAAAACGGTTTCCCCAAAATGGGAATTTTTTCTATATGGGAACGAAAAATGTATATTTTAGGCGACAGTTTTTGTTTTTATTTATTTTATTTCTTCTATTATTATTTCCATAAAGATGATGCTCTTGGCTGGCAATTTGTTTAAAACTTAATAAATGTGAATGTGTGAGACCATCTTAATAACAATTTGTTAGAAATGACTAGAGGGATAATAATATAAAAAATATTTATTATTTTGTGTGATTATTTCTAAATTGGGGATACAACCTGAAACAGTCTGGTAACTCTGGCTGTTACTCAAATAAAAACCTTGTACGTCATCCATTCGTTGTTGTTATTCAAACCAAACCAAACAAAAAGTTGGCTGCCAACCTGGTTGGATAGGTGAGATGAAAAGTTCGTTCGTCGACAAAGAAAATAAAACGTTTTTAAACTTCTGTGTTCGAAATTTTTCCTTATATTTCATTTCAACTGAACATTCAACGTGCATAACGTGTGTGGGTGGTGTTAACTGGTTTGTGTCCGAAATATGAGGTCTAATTTACGTGCGTGCTTGTGTGTTATCTGTCTGTCCGGCCGTCTGTGCTTGACGAGAATAATGAACAGAACGATCAGCGTCCACCGACCGCCGGGATGGGGTCTCTCATGATTTATTCTCACAGAATTTTTTTAAAATTTGTTTAAGCTATGGTGAGTTGAGACGTGGTGGATTTTAAAAAGTGGTGAAATTCCCAGACGTGGTGAATACTTATAAAATTCATCACGAGTATCGTTACTCAAAAAATAATACACTGTATTACCTATGTGGGGGTACTACCATAATTGCAAGGTATTATCAGTGGTGAATTTGTGCGGTTTGTGTTTACGATAAGTAAATTTCATTTCGATCAGTCATTCAGTTAGAAAATCCACAATAAATTAATTATAATTGATCTGGCAGCTGTCTCTACAAAAATTTTACATCCTAAGAATATGCTTTTTTGTTTATTGGTTTAATGGGTAAATATATACTCACCACTGAGTTTTATTGTACATGGTTTAAAAAGTTTTTAGTAGGTTTCGAAAAATATGAGGAGTGTTGTTAAAGAATTATTAAGCCATGATTAAGTTGCGTTTAAAGCTTTTGTTTAAGAATTTGATTCATTTTTAAACTCGTATTTGGAAACTGATGAAAGTTAAGCAATGGGATTTTTTATTTATTTAATCAAGTTTGCTGCCAGATGGTAGGTAGGTAATGAAGGTAACTGCGAAATGAACCTGCTCATGATGGTTAGGAATGAAAATAAAGACAAATGGAATAAAAAAGGCAACGTAAATTTAGATTCTTATAACTTTTATGGCTTGTTTTTCCTTTGAATCATAAAAAAGTTGCACTTGTGCATCAATTAGTAGGTCAGTAAACAATCTGAAGACTGCAACATAAAGAAATCTGGGAAACTTTGACCACGTTTTGTAACAAAAGAAAGTTTAACAATGAATGCAAGCAACAAATCTTCCCTTTCGGCTAAAACGTTTTGAAATGTTTACAGATAAAAGGCAAATAGAGAAGCAAATAACTTTCAAACAATATTTGTGATAATTTTTTATGGAAAAAAACTGAATTTTCTTCGTTGCCATCATAGATTTTTTTCTTTATAATAAAACGATAATTTCATGCTGGGAGCATGTTATTCAACCCAGAGTGGCCTCTCTACCATACGTACGTAAGGAAACTATGTGGGAGGAGATATTTATATTCATTTGCATATACAAACCAACAGCACTCACGAAAATTGTATTGCGGGCCTGGCTAATGCCACAACATGGTAGTGATGGCGGTGGCGGCGAAAGAATTTTGTAGCATTTGTGGTCTTTTGCAGTTGGTTAGCGCGATGGTTGGTTGGTCGTTTGCCATGACCATAATGGGCATTTAATTTCATCTTTTTCTGCGGTTAACTAGAAAGAAAGCTTAACATGCTTAAGCCACATTAACAAATTCATATGGATAAATGACTGACTGCATGTATGAATGAATGTTTATTTATATGGCATAAATATGCATACCATATATGAAAATAAATATATTTACCACCACACAGTATTATTGTTTATTCAAGAATGTGACACATTTGCATAAATCTACGAAATTATGTTCAGTGATCTTTCATCTTTTATCGCCGAAACTGCTGATCACTGTATCAGCACAACAAATACTTTCGCTTTCTATATTTTGATCATGTTTTTCTTTTTTTTCTTTTAATTGAAAATGGATTCATTTGATATCGATTAGAGGTGTGTGTGTCATGTCTCATACTTGCAACATTGTGTGAATTACAACACTTTGCGTTTCGATTCTATTCAGTATTGCGTGGACATTGTATCTTATGACATGACAGTTGTCAGTTGAGATAGTTAATGTGACAGTTTGCACATAAGTATTTTGTTTTTTTGTTGTTGTTTTTATTGTAGCATTAAATGTTTTAAGTTTATAAATTAAAATTTTTAAAGGCATTTTAGAAGGTTAAATGCATGATTTTATGCACCCACCAGTACAGAACAGTATAAATGCAATTGAAATGATTTTAAATGTCACTACAATTACACCATTTCCCAGAAAATATTATCAATTAAAACCTCACCAATAAAACGAAAATTTATAGGAAGTATAATCGAAATAAAATTTGATACATACAGAGAAAGGCTTTTTATCGACATAGAACGACAGATTTTTGAGAAACTTTTCATGGCAATTTTATTTGCTCTCCGAGTTTTTGCCAGAAATTTGCTGAGAGGAAATCGGCGAAGGAATATTTTTTTTCATATTTTCGTTTTGATGTCTGACCTGGTGCTTGAACAGTGGCCTTACGTCTAGTAAGCCAACAAACTACTTCAACGAGTCATCAGTAATCGATAAATAAAAAATTGAGACTGTATAAGACAGAGATCATCTTTGGTGCTTTATAAAAAAGATTTAGGGCTGAAAATACCTTTCTTTACATATAGTTTTATAATATCATGACGATTTGTTTATGTTTTAAATACGATTTTAAAGAAGCAATCGATAGCATAGCCCACAATTATTAAGTTTTTGTTTCAGCTTTAATAAAAACCAATTGAACTTTGTAACGAATTTTCAAATTGCAATTGAAAACTTTTGTTTACCTTTGCTCAAGGCAATGGTGTAATATTTCATTGGAAACAGACAAGAAAAGCAAAACAAACATTAAAATTGTAACGTTTAACCCTGAACTTGAGACTGGCGCATATCGTGTAATTCGCCACTTAAGCGTTTGAGAATGAGAACGAGACTGAGAATGAAATGTTTTGGAAAAATGTTTTTTGTTTTTTTTTCTAATGACACTGTTTGAAGTCAATGTCTTTTGTACATTTTATTGTACAATATGCAATTGCAATAACAAGAACAACAACAACAATTAAAAAAGAAAAGAAAAAATATGCAACATGTTGTTGATTATTTGAAATGCTCAAATGTAAACATTGTTAGCAGTGAAAAGGTGACCAGACCAGAAAAATTCGTTATTTCCTACGTAAAAAAATTCTAAACATTATTGGCAGCAATATGAAACAATTGTAGAATTAAATAATGAAGAAATGGAATGAGGTTTGGCACGGCCTTTACATGGCTGTCATAATGAACCCAATACTAAGGGGTTTACATTAAATACTTTCTGGAAGGTTTTTATACTCAACTTACTTAACTGGCCATTAACAACCCGATTAATGTGTTTCGGCCTGCCTTAACACATCCTTCCACGCGCCTCTGCTCCTTACGCTCCTACGCCAGTTGTTCACACCAATCTATGACAGGGTTTTCTCGATTTGGTCTTTACAGAGCAAACAAGGTTGTCCTCTTCGCCGACTTCTACAAATCTCCGCATCAAATACCCGTCTCGCCGGTTATGGCCGAACCAGCTCATCCCCTGGATGTTTATATGCAGCACAACGTCCATGTCGTTGAGGAGCTCATACAGCTTACTGCTGGATCGGATGCGGACTGGACCGAAGATCTTACGTAGGATTTTTCTCTCGAATACTCTCAAGGCTTCTGTATCAGTGCTTAATAGTGTCCATGTCTCTGCGCCATAAAGAAGCACGGGAAGGATGAGCGTCTTCTATTCAACTATTAAATTGAATTTATTGTTAAAAGTGTGGTAAAGGTTTGGGTAGCATGGTCACCTTAATTTATATAAATTTTTCTTGTTTTGTTTTAAAACTTCTCAATTACAAAGTGTTTTAATCAATTTCACTTTTTTTGCTGCTGCCATTTGATATTCGCTGAATGGATAGTGTAATGTAGTCTAGTCCAGTAGAAACGAAATAAATAAATATGCGGCATATGATTGCAACATAAATTTCAAAATATTCGTGCTTAGAAATCATAAAGAACAACACAACAACAGAAAGAAATAAAAAAAATCAATTAAAATTTGTTCACATATTCGCAAGACAAAATGATTACAATGATCCTACACAGCTACTGCTAGTGCTAGTGCTAGTGCTACGATTGCTGCTGCTGTTGCTGCTACTGCTAATGACAATCATTTATTGTTGTTGTTGCTGTTGCTGTCGGTATTATTATTATACGCATAGTTATTTATAAACGCAATTATTTATGAATTAATTTTGAATTTATTTTCTAGAAATTTTAATTTGTTTTTATTTTAATTCCAGTTTTTTTTTAATTAATTTTTATTTATTTTTTATTCATTTATTTATTTCATCGTATTTATTTGCATTCAATTCAGTTCTCATACACATTTTAATTGAAATTTATTTGTGCGTAATTTTCAAGTTGACATGTTGTAATGCGGTCTTCATTATTTGCACTCTAGAATCCAACAGTAGTAGGTGAGCGTGTAAGTGAGTAAGCGGGCGAGTGAGTGTGCGAGTGAGTGAGTGAGTGTTGTTGGCAAATATAAATTTTTGTGGAATTTTCTCTCAATTGCCAATAAATATTAATTAATTCATCGTTTGGGAATTTCTGTCTTTTTTTCTTTGTTTTTCTAATATTTAATCGTTTTGAGGTGTTGCCGATTGTGACTGGAATGGAACGGAGCAATTCATGTCAAACCATTGAGACGACTTTGGAATTTGAATTGCCTTTAAGAGGATATTATTGTCAATATTATGGGAAATAATTGATAAATGGAATGCAAATCATTTTAATGCTTAAAATTTTAAAATTTTAAAACAGTAACATTAAATTACAATATGGGAGTATGACTAAGTTAGTTTAGGAGGTTTGTTGGAAAAGTAATTCCTTTTAGATTTCTGACCCCGAAATTGACATGTGGTGCTACTCTCTTCGTCTGAATACCCACATAATGTTTTAGCTGTAAATATACTCTTTAGTTTTTTGTTGGTAATATTTCTTGATAAAGCTGTAAATCATTATATCTCGAAAAAGGGAGAGAGACCCTTAGAATACTGGTGATAGGTTGTCCAGCCATTAACTTAATAGCAAACAGAAGTTGTGTGTATTAATTTTATCGATATTTTTGAAAAACTTTTCATGGTGATAGTATTTTACTCTCAGCGTAATTGCCAGACGACTGCAATTCATTATTTCGTTTGGTTGAGATTTTTGAACTGATGTTTGAACTGCCTACCAGACTACAGCGACTTTTGTCCCAGTAAAACTCCAAAACAAAAGCAAATCTGTGGACAAATCATCAGGATGTAGACATAACATCAAAGCCAAGGTTTAACGACAAGACCCAAAAGAATCATTTGGCTGTAATGCTTCAGATATTTGACGGTTGAGATATTAAACGGTCGGTTAGAGGACATGAACTTGTCAATTTAGACAAGAACAGTACCCGGAGATCGATTTGACCCATTGTACCATTAAACTGTAAATTTCACGGTAGCATAGAGCACTGCCCATTGGTTTCTTTGATTACCATGGGTATTTGAATTAGCAATTCTGAATACAATAGAAAAAATCTTTAAAATTTGTGTAGAGGCATAATGTAGCCAGTTTGGAATGTAATACAGTCAGAAATCAGCAATGAGTATTCAAAAAGATGAGTAGAATCAAATCATACTCATGATTTCTGATACTTTTCCGCATTCTTACTTATTTTAATATCATGGAACCTCTGCTCATATTCAAAGTTTGAAGGTACTCATCATATTCATACTTAACAACACGTATGATGTTATTGATTTCAACTCTCCATAACTCAACATATACACGAAGCACAAAATAAGTATGATTCGCGTACGAAGACTCACTAAAAGGTTGTGTGTTTGCTCTGCTTGCTGCTCTGTCGTTTTTGCTTATGTGTGTCTTTTTTATGTCCCTCGAATCATTTATAAGTATTATAAGTATTTTTCTAAAGTTATGAATCCGAATGAGTAGGCTTATGAATCAAACATATTTCGAATGGTATGAGTTTGATGCCAACTTGTACGCATACTCATTGCAACCTGTACATATAAATCAACATTGTAGTGAGTACGAATGAATCAGAGGAGCGAATAAACGATTCATTTACTGATCTCTGGTGTAGACCAAATTTAAGCTGTTTTAAATTCATAAGCGTCAGAATTAATCCTTTATCGAAACATTTATCGGAAATTCTTTGCATTAACTAATGAGTGTAGCAATTAATTAAAAATGACATAAACTAACTGCATTATCAGTTGTTAAATGTTAATGTTTTAAAAATTTGAAATTCAAATAAAAACAAATTGAAATTAAAATTTCTTTTTATAATTTATAAACCAGCAAAACAAAAAATAGAAAAACAAAAAGATCTGTTTGCATGCAGTCGTCAAGCTATTATTAAGAGATTAGAAACTTAAAACAACAAAACAAATAAACTGTAGAACAAAGAAAGAAATTAATCGATTAATTTGTCAACAGGTTAATTATTTTATGGTTCTGAATTTTTTTAGTTTTTGTTTGAAGTTGTTTTTAATTAAAAAAAAGGAAAAAAAAATAGAAAAATATTCCATATCGTCGATAACCCAACATTAAGTGGCTTTTCTTTAAATATTTTTAATTGATTTCGCATTGTGCGCGCGTCTACAATTATGAAGCCAAAAATATTGCGTCATTGTTGCTAATTTTTTTCTTTTTTTTTAATAAAAATTTTTCTTTTTTTTTTCGTTATCGTAACTAAAACATGTATAAACATTGTTTTCTAAATCGAGTGTCAGTTGGTTCCACATTCGCAAGCATAACATTGTGGGCATGAAAATGGGCATCTTTATACACCCTCCATCCTCCAGTGCAAAATGTTTTGCAATTTTGAACAATTTTTTTCTATTTTTGGCATTTGTCAAAAGTTGAAATAGTTGGCCATTGGATAATAAATTAATTAAGTTGTTATTTGAGTCGTGCCATAAATAATAATTTGCCACAATAATCGCCTTCATCGGAAGACGCCATCAGAGATCGTTTCGATTCGTTTCGTTTAAGACTCAAGAGTTTTAAATTTTTGAATGCCTCTGGCCTCTACTAAATTGTTCATTAAATTTGTTTGTTGATGTTGTTGTTTTAGTTGTTATTACAAATTTCCAATTTCCAATTACTCTTCCAGCTGCATTTATTTGCTGGCTGGCAATAAATCAAAGTAACTGTGAGAAATTAATGCCATCAGACACAATTAGAAGACACTTGATATCAACGTTTAAAAGAAAAAAAAAAATTTTTTTTTGAATTCATTAGAAAAATCACTAGAAACTAAAAACGAATAGAAAAAAAAATATCGATATATTGACTGCTTGAAAGGTTATCAAAGCAATTAATAATTCATTGCTGTTAAATTGTTTGAATAAATTAAAAAAAAAAACTGAACACACAGAAAAAAGTAATAAATAAAGCGCATCTTATGGCAGAATAGCTTACACCTAGAGAAAATGGTTAGTATAAGTATGAGAAATTAAAATAAAATTTTAGGAAAAATACAAGAATCACTTGACAGATATCACGGTTTCAAGGTTTACGACTTAAATGTATGTCAGCTGAATTAATAACCTTTCGATGTGCATGGTGGAGATTGCTGTGGGATAGGTTTTCATGACCCTTAGTGGTTAATACTACTAAAGTAACTAAATACCGTATCCCAAATCACATTTCAAACGTGATTAAAACTGCATTTGTTTCTCAGTAATTCCAACTGCATTGCTTTAGAACCGGGTACACAGTTTTCCTATATATTTATAGGCTGAACACACCCATGCTTCCAAAAGGACATGGATATGCCCTCATATTGAAGCAATTTTATTCTCTCTAGATTGTATAAATATAATAACTTACGAAAATGAAGAATCTAGATACTGATGTTTTGCTTTTACAGCACTTAACATTAAAATGGTAAACAAGTAAACAAAAATACAACAACAAACACCAGCATGAAAAATGATAAACAAGTAAACAAAATTACAACAACAAACACTACAATAATAAATGTAAACAAAATACACAACCAACAATAATGATACAACGATGTTTACAACTATAGAGGCTTCGAGAAGCCGAAGTCATGAACGTTCGACTTCAAGAATATTCGTCAGACTGTTTGCACTGCCATATAAAAGGCAAGGTGAAGCAGGCAACTAAGTTAGTGCAGTTCAGTCAGTCTTGTGTGACGCGGTGTGTTTAAAGAGAGTAATCGTGGTTTGAAAACCTCTGTTGCAAAGATCTATCGAATAATTACCTAGTAATTGTTATTGTTTATGCAAAGGATATAAACAGAGGAATAACAAAGAAAAGCAATTGTTGTTGTTTACATCAAGTTGTGAACAGTGGCACACAGAATTATGCGAGTAATAAAGAATTTTAATTAAAACTAAATACAAATTTATTTTTATTTTATTTGTAATCTACGAGCTTATATTTTAAACATTTTTAAAAGATAAAAACATAACAATACATCGGATATGCCCTCATATTGAAAGAATTTTTTCTCTCTAGATCGTATAGATATATTATACTGCAAGTGTTGCAGGTCAATCACCTTCGTTTACATTCTCTCCCTTGGAATCGGATATATAGGCGACGAAATAAATTGCTTTTCGCCATTTTTTGCTGATTTGAAGAAAATAATTAACTTCGTTGGGTATATCTGCGGTCAACTTTTCATTCAGAATTCTCTGGAAGCCTGTGAGTGGATAGACATAAAAAAACCTAGACCTGCATATATCAAAAATAAAGGTAATAACTGATCAAGAAGTCGGCGTAGTCTAGTAGGTAGTGTGTTGGTTTATTAGACGCAAAGCCAGGGTTCGAGCCACAGGCCAGACATCAAAGACAAAATACAAAAAGGATTTCTTCGGCGACTTCCTCTCAGCAGATTTCTGGCAAAAACTCTGAGAGTAAATAAAATTGCCACGAAAAGTTTCTCAAAAATCTGTCGTTCGGAGCCGACTTTAAACTGTAGGTCCCACCACTCAGGTATAAAAATTAACACACACTACATAAGTGGTGTGAGAAACTAGGTCGTAATCCTGACTGAAGGGTTGTAATGACCAATTATGTATGTATGTGTTAACTGATCAAAATGGTAAAATTTTACAGTGGCCCTTTACTGTAACCTACAGCCATAGCATTGAAATATATTACAAATTATGTGTAAGTGAAGATAAGTATAAGATATGGATTGATTATGGTCGTGCTCATAATGAGCCTAAACGCTGGCTTAAGTGTGACTTTGTCTTCTAAGGAGGATCCGCTAATTAATCAAACAAACCCAACAAAATTTAGAAAACCAAGCTTTTTCGATATTAGAATCAAACAAGGAGTGAATGATGATCGATTTGTATATGAGTCAAGGTCCACACTCTATTCTCAGGGCTTTTAATAATAATAGGTGTTGTTGCATTATCGAAAAAAGTCGTTAAACTTTCGCCACCTACTCTATATTCCATCTCCACCTTTAGTAGATTAAAAGGTATAAAAAACAAACAGCGATATGGGGTTATAATAACGAACACATTTTCCAGGGTGTAACCACCATCACTTTGCAAAAACAATCCAAGCGTAGTAGTAGTAATTGCTAAATACGAGTATCTAAATGGTTTATCTGAACAATTATTAAAAATCGATTTAATCTTTTCATTTTTCTTTTTTCAATTGATTTTGTTTCGTTTTGTTCACATTTGGCTTAAAAAATTATACGGAGTGTGACATCAGCGTTATAAATGACTCGCCCAGAATGCGGACCCCTTTAAATGCCGCCAAAAAAAAAACACAACAACAAACAAATGCACTCTTATACGACACAAGTTAATAAAACGAAATAATAAAATTAAAATAAAACCGCGATAAACGATTGTTTTAAACGTCGTTAATTTTAGGGGCAAACATTTCAATTGAAATGCAATTGAATGATTTAGGTTTTGTTGCATTGGATTATAAGCTCGGCTCCAGCTGCGTCAGCGTTTTATGTTATAACTGGCGCTGCAGTTAATGTCAATTGCCACTGCCATAACAACTTATTCGAAGAAATACGCCTACACTTGATGGCCAACAACAAAATCAGTTTTTTTTTTCTTTCTTTCTCTCACAATTAACTGGTCGACTGACTTGACACACTAACATACTGATTGAGTGACTGACTGACAAACTGAGTGACTGATTTCTCTGAGGTTTTCAATGCAAATTAGCGGGTGTGGATGTATGTAGATGTGTGTTCAAAGGGGGTATAAATTAAGTGATTTTAGCTGTATTACATGATAATTTATACTGTCCGTCCGTCGTCATCATGTATAATCTCAAGAGTATCTTTTGCATCTCGTTTAAATTGTTTGCCGTTACTTACTCATTGAATGGATATTGAATTTGAATCATCATATTTTGTTTATTGTTGTTGTTGTTGTTGTTGTCATTTTAATTCATTATTTGATTAGATTTTATGCCCCATATGGCTTAAATTGAATTTGTATTCGTGTTGCATTGTATGTTTTATTAATTGAATCAATCCATCTCTCTCAGTCAATGTATCAGCCAATCTGCCAGTCAGTCAGCCAGCCAGTTAGCCTGATGGTGAGTTGTTGTTGAGTTATTTATACGAGTATATATTAATTGTTTTTATAAAATATTTTATTTTTTAAAGAATTTTTATTAAAATGTTAAGTATTTATGATGACGTTACCATTGTAATGAGTGTTCTGATGCAAACGATGACGAAATCTATGCACAATGAGTCAAGTAATGCATGATGGGAATCAGAAGCGTTTGCATGGAATTGAATTGTAAGAGTTATGCGAAATGGATTATAAATTTAAACATCTGAAGACATTAGCTTTGGTAAATACTGGTCAATTGAAGTATTTGTTTGGTATGCTTACCAGAGATCAGCAATGAGTATTAAAAAAGATGAGTACGATCGCTACTTATACTTATTCATACTTATTTTAATATCATGGAACCTGTACTCATCATATTCATACTTAACAACAGGTATGATGTTGCTGATTTCGACTCGCCATAACTCAACCTGTACATATGTACGTACATAATTGGTCATTGTAACCCTTCAGTCAGGATTACGGTCTAGTTGCTCATACCACTTATGTTGTGTGTGTTAATTTTATACAAGAATCGCGGTAGCCACAGTTTAAAGTCGACTTCGAACGACAGATTTTTTTTGAAACAATTATCATGGCAATTGTATTTACTCTCAGAGTTTTTGTCAGAAATCTGCTGAGAGGAAGTCGCCAAAGAAATATTTTTTCAAATTTCGTTTTGATATTGCGCGAACACGAATCTGGTTTCAAAAACTTTCCATCACAATTGATCCAAGGGCCAAATTGTTTGCATGCACCCTTAAAGTATGGGGTGGGTTTATGTCAAG
The DNA here is from genome assembly GCA_958299815.1 of Sarcophaga carnaria. Lineage (NCBI taxonomy): Eukaryota > Metazoa > Arthropoda > Insecta > Diptera > Sarcophagidae > Sarcophaga > Sarcophaga carnaria. The sequence goes on along the minus strand of OY283153.1, from coordinate 4,035,440 downwards.
GAGTGCAAGAGAAAAAGAAACACATTACGGAGGTCCTTAAAAATTAATCAGATTTACTTGAAAATTGTTACTCAGGGGTTTTTGATCTTCATTCAGATTTAAAAAATTCAAAATGGTGTATCCAATATGGCGGTCTTTTCTTCTTTCTTTTTATCTTGCACCCCTTGATATAAACCCACCCCCTATCAATTAATCAATTATTAATTTCTGACAATAGCGATGGTTGTAGTACGTCAGTGTTTAGCTCTACAATGTTTCAAAAATTGCCAAAAACGCTATTTTTAGGGGTTTCAACCCCCCTTTTTCTCGAAAACCTGACATGATGGAAAATTTTTGAAACCAGGTTCGTGTTCAGCGCTCAAAATGCCTTCGGAAACACAACGCCATCTTATTTGCACAAAAAAAGTCCAAATATGCAGGGCTGTGTAATTCAACACACTACCTACTAGACTACGGCGACTTCATCCAGCTGTAGGCCTTTATAATCCACAGTTTTGTATGCTCGACAACTTTTTTGTTAATCCAGAAATGGGCCTCATCGTTGAAGAACAATTTTTTATGAAAATTAGATTCAGTTGTTAACCGCTCCAGAAACCATTGAGTGCTGTTTTCTATGATCGTCCATGGCGATTTGGTAAAATATACTGAAGTAATGACAAGTAATCTGTAAGATAAACCTTCAAATGAAAGTTCGGAAGACCCTTTTTGAACATTATTTTTATATTTTCTACTTTTTTTTCAATTTTAAAAACATTTTAAACTCTAGAATGTGTTCATTATTTTGCAAAAACTTATTATATTGCATCACTGAAATTGAAATGAAGGTGAAAACGGGCCATTAAAAAAATACTTACATTCAGCCTCGTTTGTTGTCATTTCCCGTTAAAGCAATTTCAGCCATAAAAAAGTACTTAAACTTTTATATTATAGTACGTATGTACATATGTACGTAATGCCCAATTTATTGGCCATTAATTAGTTAATGAAACAAATTTACATGAAATTCTGACATTGAAAAAGGAAAACAACAATTTCCTTGTTTTCCAAATTCTGAAATTTCCGAAATTCTGAAATTGAAATGAAATATTTTAATAGACTTTAAAAATATCGTCTGACAGATACGTTTTGAAAAAGAAAAACAAGAAAATAATAGAAAATGTTTCCATGCACGTCATAATTTTTCTCAATTGTTTTCTGTTTTTTTTTTCAATTGGAATGTGTTCCAATTGATTAAACCATTAAAACCGATTTTTCTTTTTTTTGTTTTTGTTTTTGTTTCATTTTCTATTTCTAGAGCATAAAAATGTGAATGAATGAATGTGAATGAATGAATGAATGTGGGAAGTAAAACAAGAAGCACGGAAGGAATTGTTTGTTAAACGTTTTAAGCAGACGCAATTGATTTGTTGATAAACAAAACAAGTGTTAAAAATGATTTCATTTGCAACAACAAGATAACAAAAGAAAAAACGAACAACAACATTTTGTTACAATAGCAACAACAACAACAATGAGAGAAAATATTGTTTCGATTAATTATTTGCAAAACAATTTCATTTGATGTGAACGATAATTAATCGATGGGCGTTAAATAGTTTTCTGATCTCCTTTGTTAATTAAGGAAGCAATGAATGACAGAGAGGAAGTTACTCAATTAATGGTATGAAACGAATAATCCAGTTTAATTGTTGAATTTGTTTTAAGATGAGTGTTGAGATTTCCCGGAGCTTTCAATTAAAAAATTTTTACCTTGTCAAACATTAAGGGAAATAATAATTAAGCATACAATGCTTTAATAACTTATAATTTCTTTTCTGAGAAAGAGAACCAACAATAGGAAAGATAATTTTGGCAATCATACTAAAGGTGGAATTAACCAAACCTATACGTAACAAACCCCAGGTCAGACATCAAAACGGAATTTAAAAAAATATTTCTTCGGCTACTTCCTCTCAGCAGATGTCTGGCAAGAACTCTGAGAGTGAATAAAATTGCCTTAAAAGTTTCTCAAAAAAAATCTGTCGACATTACACTGTAGGTCCCATCACTCATGTATAAAATGTATGTAAGTATAGGACGATAATTGCCAGCTTCTTAATTGTATGGTATGAACATCAACGATATGGGGTTCAATAGAACGGTGCTACGTGTCGCGATTTGAGAGCGTGGTCATATCACCTCGAGGTAAAGTTTACTAGCCAACGAGATCGTTCAATATGACACTGTTAGGGCCATTATTACAACTTCCCGTTAAAGTTGGGTTTAGTTAAAGGTAACTTTAGCTAAAGTGAATTTTAAAGTCACGTTTAACTTCTTTTCGTTATTGCAAACTACAGATAAAATAAAATTTTCAAAATGTTATCGACATTGCTCAATTAAACAAGTTATTTTTAAACGCAGTGGCAACGACGGGCTTCTTTTTTTTTGGTGTATATGATCATTTTGTTTATATTTGAAGTTGCCATTTTGAAAATAATAATAATAATATGGCAAGTTCAGACATAAACTTAACTTTAAAAGTTACCAGTAGGATGATCCTTCCTTTAGCTTAATGCTCACTTCTACCTTATCGTCCTTTTATAATAAGGAAAAACAATTTATCTGCCCGTTAAAATCCTCCCTTAGTCTTTTAACGTTTTAAAATATCAAATCATTTAAGTTATCTAGACAAAACTAGATAATAGGAATGAAGAAATAGAGAGAAACATAGTTTTCTTGAAACGCCGGAAATCCTAACTTAACAAGGCTATTTCAGAATTACTTCCCAAGAAGCGTGGGTTTCCCTCTTTAAGTGACTGATCAGAGGCGCAGAATATGCCTAACATGCTCGGAGATCGAAACAATGCCTCTGTATTACATAGTAGTAGTTTTGGTGATACTGTGGCAAAGAATATATTGAGATTCCAATAGATTCCTAAGAACTTCTTTACAGATTTGAGCTGTTCTCGCTCTCCTCCATATATTACTAAATATAAGGTTCCTTATATATATTAGAGATCAGCAATGAATCGTGTTTTCGCTACTCATAAGCACTCATGAAGTTTTGAATATAAGTAAGTCAACAATATTGAAATTTAACTATGTACTCTGATTCATTCGTAATTACTACAAGTACAGGTTGCAATGTGTAAGCGTACAACGTTGAATCAAACTCATACCATTCGAAATATGTTTGATTCATAAGTCTACTCATTTAGATTCATTATAGTGACTCGAATCATTCAACAAAATTTACAGTCTGAGTTGTTGTTGCATTTACAAGAAAAGACACATAAGCAAAAAAGACAGAGCATCAAGCAGAGCAAACACACAACCTTCTAGTGAGTATTTTAGTGTCCGTACGCGATTTATACTTATTTTGTGCTTCATGTAAATGTTGAGTTATGGAGAGTCGAAATCATCAACATCGTACGTGTTGTTAAGTATGAATATGATGAGTACTTCAAACTTTGAATATGAGCAGAGGTTCCATGATATTAAAATAAGAATGAATGCGTTTAATTATCAGAAATTATAAGTATATTTCGATTCTACTCATATTTTTGAATATTCATTGCTGATCTCTGGTATGCATGTTATGTATGCGTGTCTCATTTTGATTCTATAAAGAAATTCCGATCGAATTGGTGTTAAAATTTTATTATTATTTTAAAATTTTGTAAAAATATTTTGAATTATTTTTGTTGTAATAAGACCTTAAGTAAGAGCATAGTTTACTTTACAAATAAATAAAATGCGTTACATATATGTATACATATTTAACGATAATATCTTTGGCATTTATTTATTTGAATTCTTTTTCTTCATAAAATTAATTAAAATTCAATTTAAATCTGAAACAAAATCTTTGTAATACTTGAAGATATTTTCAGTTTCTTAGTCACCAAACACAAAATTTATTAGGCGCCCCATAGAGTTTTATTTTGTTAATAGTATTAACGTATTTTTATTTAAAAAAATTCGATTTTTTTCCAATTTGTTTATACAAATATTTGAAAACCATAAAACTGTCTTTAAATATTTATGAGTATAAACGAATTTAAGCCACACAGAACAAGCATTATTGGATAAATTAATTACATTTTGTTTTAAATTTCTAATAAATAAATTTAAATAAATAATTAATGTAAAAGCAAACAATTTATGTAAAAAAATATAAAAAAAATTTTATAAAATTTAATGAACGCTTACACTACTTCGTCAGAAAACACTTTTGACGTTTAAAGTTATAAAGCGTTTAGGAGTAAACCAAAATGCTTGAATGTTCTTGAATATTGCCCTGATTTGTACAAATATTTGAAGAATACCGAGCACTTGTACACCTATTTTTTAAATCGATTCAAATGTTCGTATTTAAGATCGTATTTTTATTGGAAGGTTTCTTTGAAATTATCCCCTTTAAATCTATCCCGATATTTTTGATTTAATAAGTGATGTGCCTGTAACAAAGTGTTGGGGAAAAATGGGGCCATAGACCTAAGATCTACACAGTGGTGGTCAGACCCATATTGATTGGGTGCCTGGTGTGGTGGGAATCCCTGAAAAAGACGACAAACTTGAACGTAATACGCCGGTTGCAGCGATCTGCATGCATGATTATTAGTGGTGCCCTGCGCATTACTCCTACGCTCGCTCTGGAGATAATCTTGTACATTCTACCGCTTAACCTCTACTGCAGGGGCGTGGCGGCTAAGGTTAGTAGGCGTTTCTGGGACGCTGGACAGTGGCAGGAATAAATTGGAGAATTGAGAATTGTTCAAAGCAGTGACTACATGACACCGCGATATGACTTCTCAATGAATTTGAGGGTATCCATTCCAGAAAGGGAGTCTCGCAAGAGACTCCGTACAAATTTACACTGATGGCACCAAGCTGGAGGGAACCGTTGGGTGTGGAATTTATTCGGAATCAATCGGAATATCCCGGTCTATAAGGCTATTAAATCACTACAGCGTCTTTCAACCGGAAGTATTGGCAATTCGGGCTGCGGTGAAAATTATTGTGGACAAAAATGTTCATGAAAGTAAAATTATCATACTTTTCGATAGCCAAGCGGCTATTAGAGCATTGGTTTCTAATGTAATGAACTCCAGGACGGTATACGACTGTCGCAGATGTCTTAACGAGGTGGCGAAGCGATATGATGTTTGTATCATATGGGTACTGGGATGTAAGGACATTTCCGGTAACTGCAGAGCGGATGAACTATCCGGAAGGGGCTCTATGATCGAACTCTTTGTTGAATTCCCTACATTAGGGATCCCTTTGGGTATTTGCAAACTTATAATTGACAGCAGCTTCGGACACGAAGAGAAGGGCGCAAAAAATCTAGCCAAGGCTGGACAAAAGGTGCGCGGTAGCTCTGCATAAACTCCAAAGAAGTATTCTCAGCACTGTTATCGGGGTTACGGGGCATTGTATTGTAGGAATGCATGCAAATGATTTCTGCAGGAGTTGTGGAGATTAGGAGGAGGATGAGGCTGTTCTTCACCTACTGAGCACACGGACGGCACTTGGTCGGAGGAGAAAGAGGCACCTAGGTGCCTAATGGATGAAATCTGGATGAACTATCATGCATGGGTATTGGCAGACTGAGTCGAGTGGTCCCTGGACTAGAGGGGAGAATGTGAAACTGTGGTATCACAATGTGACCTGTGTGCTGCTTAATTGTGTCCGCTCATGACTCCATCAAGGGGACAGCCACTTCTACCTACCTACGTACCTACCTAAGTGATGTGATGTGACATTTTGAATGATGAATGTTCGTTAGCAGAACCAATGTATTTGAATAGAAAATAAAATTTTGTTTGCCAAAAAAAGAAACTGTCGACTTGAAAATCTTGTTTAATTTCTTAAACAACTTTTCTTAAAATTTTATTTCCTTTTATATGTATATGAATGGCAATAGTATTCTAAAATTAATTTTAATAGTTTGTTTTTGTTTTGTGTCTTATTTCGCTTAATTACTGGCTCAACTCCCCATATATTTTAATTTATAAACCATAAATTGTGCTCGTGCTGGTGACATTTGTCGCATCACCATAAACTTGTTTAATTTTAAATGAAATTTTATGCGAAAATCAAAAAATAAAAACAAAACAAAAAAAATACAGACGTTATAAATTAAAAAAATAAAATTGTTTTAAATTATAAACTTAAAGCATTCATGTATAAATTAAATTCATTACAAAAAAAAATTGTGCTTAAATGTTATTTAATGATTGCAGTCCTTTAATGATTACTTGGCGTTTAATGTTTAATTATTTTAAAAGTCTGGATAGAGATAAATAGGCCTTTAAAGCAAAAACAAAAGAAATATACACACGTTTTGTACAATTAGGGCGGTATCTTGTTGATAACTTGATGAATGTTAATAAGGCGTGGCCAATTGATATGACAATTCTTAATAAAACTTTCTAATAGTAATTGCATAGTATGTAAATAGGCCTCGAAATAATAAATTCTTATTTCATTAAACAATTATTAGAGAAAATCCAAGAAAATGTGTTGAAATATTATCTGAAATCTTGTTTTATTTTTCCCGTTTTTCCATACCTTATCCCATCTGGCATCACCACATTAGTGTGCTATTAAAATTTGTTTTTGTTTTCTTTGCTGCTATTCCCTCCACTATCTTTTAACAGAGTTGTTGTTCTTTTTTTTTAATATGTGTGCGTAAATAAATTTCTCTTTGTGTACACTAAATTTAAAACAGAATAACATTATAATTCTCATTTAGTTCATAATTATAATACTATAAGAGGCGTATAATTTATGGTAGACGTTAGGAAGATGAAGATTCGGTTTTACTTGCCTCTATGCATGACGGTTGTTCGGCCAAACATTTTTGTTACGACCTAACGGACAATCTTGAAACCTGCTGATTCCTGTTTTGTTTTTATTAACATTATTTTTTATCAAATGAATTTAATTTAATCGATAACGCAAAGGTACTTAGTAAGATGGATGAAGATTCGTTATCGATTTCAGAATGTGTAGGAAAGAGGTGGGCGTATTTATATAGGTACTTGAGAGAGATTATATTCGAATTCCGTTCGTAATTCTACTGGATTTTCAAGCACTTATTTTCAATTATTTATGAAGTACGAGAGGCTTTTTATATTTCCGTTTGCTGATTATTGAAAATATATACGTTTTCAATGGAGGTTCGTTTGTTAATCGATTACACTGCTTTGGTTGATTATTAAATATTTTGACATGTTGATTTAAAAAACGATTAATTTATTACGCCTTTATAAATGAATTCATATGCGGCGGTGGTGGTCTATTATTTTCCAATATTTTTTTTGTTTTTTATGATTTTATTTTGAATTCAATTTGTACATTATAATGAACATAATTTATCGTTTATTTTTGTTATTTTGTAAAGACTTTAAATTAAGTTTTATTACAACAAATTCAATCATAAAAAACAATTTAATGAGAAAATAATTTAAAAACTTTAAAGAAAGTGCACAGAATTTTAAATGTCTGAACAAAAAAAAAATACTTTAAAATACTTTGTTTTGTTTTGATTTCTAAAGCGATAAACATCTGAGGAATATTAAATAAAAGTGTTAATAATTTCAATTAAGAAAAAGAAGAATTTCACCAAACAAATTAAGGTTAATTCCATTAGTTTCAGTTTCGATTTAAAATGCTTTGCAAACAAGTCTGATTAAAATCTATTATTTTTCTAGAAATAGTTTTTTTTTTATTTAATTTGATTAACAGATCTTAAATAGCCAAAAATACATGACAACAATAATTAACGTATCACACGTTCATTAATCGATGACTATGCTTAAATGTATTAGAAAATGTTTATGATTGCAATTTTAAATTTTAAGCATGAAAAAAAATTACTGAAGGAATTAGACTGTAAATTTTGATGAACGATTCCAGTCACTTGAATGATTCTAAAGTTATGAATGTAAATGAGTAGGCTTATGAATCAAGCATATTTCGAATGGTATGAGTTTGATGTCAACATTGTACGCATACTCATTGCAACCTGTACTTATAAATCAACGTAGTGTAGTAAGTACGAATGAATCAGAATACATAGTCAAATTTCAATATTGTCGACTCACTTATATTCAAAATTTCATGAGTGCTTATGAGTAAGGAAAAAAACGATTCTTTGCTGATCTCTGATATATACATCACCAGTATACTTACTTAGTTAATTGGCCATAACAACCGGATTAACGGATTTCGACCTGCCGCAACACATGCTTCCAGGCGTCTCTGCTTCTTGCGCGCCTACGCCAGTTGGTCACACCAAAAGATGACAGGGCTTCCTCGATTTGGTCCTTCCAACGTATACAAGGTCGTCCTCTTCGCCGACTTCCGCAGATCCCCGCATCAAATACCGTCTCGCTGGAGCATCCTCCTCCATTCGAACCACATGGTCGAGCCAGCGCAGCCGCTGGATATTAATACGCTGTACAACGTCCATGTCGTTGAGGAGCTCATACAGCTCACTATTGTATCGGATGTGGAAATCATCGCCAACTCGTACTGGACCGAAGATCTTAACCATCTCACCAGTATACAAATGTTTAAAGACATGATTACTCACACGAATACTAATATCATGACGAATGAATACTAATATCATGACGTATCGGATTTCTCTGTTATTGGATTAACAGTAAAACAGCTGATAGTGGAGACTAATTGCTACATAAGAGCATCTAAATGCGAGGATAGGACTGGATTGAGTTTCTAAATAGTAACAGATAAAGTATCCTTCTAAAAGGTACATGCGATCAGGTACAGTTCAATTGGATATCAACATTTCTACTGAAAATAAAATTGCATTCGGAGCAGTAAGTAAGCTCAGTAAAGAAATGTTTAATGATTTCTACAATCATTTCGCTATTTACATAGGCAACAGAGGGTCGTGAGGAGTGAATAGACAAATAATCAAGATGAAACCCGAGGGGCAACCATTGAAAACCCAATAGCCTTTTAAAAAAGTTTAAAAAGGGACACAGTAATAAAAATTATGAGGACAATCTGAAACGACTCAGATCTGGGATAGAGTGAACGTTCCACTTTACCGAAATACCAAAAAGTATCCTAGTTTCTAGGTGAAGCATAGGCCGCTTTATAGTTGCGTTAATTAAGTGGTTTAAAGTGATCAGAAACTTATCCTGCTATACTCTATAATTTTTAGCACACAAAAAAACGATGCGAGGGTTTAAATGTATGCCGATGAACCAATCGACATTTGGTTGGGATGATGGTCTCCTAATTTAAATCTGCTTACCAAACCTCTAATGAATTGCTCCATATTGAATTGTTTTTCAGCAGCATTTTTTTGGTGGAAATTCGAAAAATTCAATTTCTTTTCGTTTGTTCATGTAGCAACCAAAATATTCAATTTCTTTGAATGGCGAACGTTTTTCAAATGATTATAAATTGTTGAGGGCCTTTTTTCTAACAGCTTTTATGCCGATCTTTTACTACATTTTCGACTAGAGTAAGGTGCATTGAAATTATCACAGTAAATCACTTATATATTTCTGCACATTTTTTCATAGTTTTTTGCATTTTTTTGTAAATAAAACACAACCCATAGTGCAATGATTTAATCCCCTTTTTGATAATTAAATTATATTATATTGATAATGGCATTAAATATTCATGATTAATAACTTATTTTTATACCCTGTTATCAGTTTCCTGACAATTTGTCATATGCATGAGAGAGAGAGAGGCCAGGCCGTCTATTTCTATAATATTGTATTGAAATAAACCACAAAGTAAATATAAATAATAATTTTGCATAGTTTTCTATCAGCACACTTTGTAAACAACATAAAGTGCTGACAGACAAACAATACGAGTGCAATATAATTTTTCTAAAACACTATTCATGTCTGTCTGTCTGCCTGTCTGATACATAAATATTTTGAATTTTCTTTTTAATTAAAGAACATGATGAAAAATCTTAAAAATGTAAATGATGATTACATATGTGTGTACACATGTATATCAAGTGAAATTAAGAGAGTGAAAAAAAGGCCACTTAAAGGGCATTGCAGACAACAAATAAATTAAAAAATTTTTTTTTTAATAAACCATAAAACAAACTAGAAATAAAACACAAGATTTAAATGAAAATTTAAAAAAAAGAAACAAAATGAGCAAAAACAATGACAACGTTTTCCTGAAGACAATGGCTAAAAACGTATATTCATGTTCATCAACAATGCCTGTCATCATAATGATATTCATCTTCATCATCATCATCATTATCATTATGTTTTATAGAAAACGATCATGATGACATGATCATTGTCAACCAAATCATGATGACACTTTCACTATAAAAATAAATTTAAATTTAGAAAAAAAAATTTTTGTTTTTTTAGTTTCTCTTACATACATATATACACACCTACAAACAATAGAAGCAGCCCTCTCTGCTTTTCCTTTGCCTTACATTGTTTGTGAGTGGGAAAAATAGGAAAATTTTTCTTAATTAAACATTTCAATTCTTTTAGATTTTTTGTGCATTTAATTTCAACAAACACACACACACACATACACTCAGATTTGTTTATCAAACATAATTTAAATGTTCTTTTCAAATCAAATCAAACGAAGAAAAAAAAATTAAAAAAAAATTCTGAAATAAATTTATTCGTTCGTCCACGCTTCCTTTTGTTTTGTACTTAAAATGCAAGAAGAGTTCATTTAAATCATGAAATTTATTACGAATATATTTCATAATAAATAAACCAGAAATGATACGAGTACCGAGTATTTCATTTAATAATTTTCTATGCAAATATTTTTATTCATTAGAATACTTAACTGAAATTTATTCGAATGCCATTTAAAAAAATCAAGGAAAAGAATTTTTCTTATCTTGTAATGAATTATGCTCAAGGAAGATGAATTCAACTGCGATGTGAAATGCATTTAAATTTCTTTTAATTGAGAGATTATCGTTAATCCACTAACTGTAAAGTTTGGACAAAATTTGTCTGCCTTATAAGAGTGGCAGTTAAGATTAGTGGGCGTCTCTGGGCGACTGGACAGTGGCATGAATCAGGCATTGGCCATGCGAAAATACTTGGAGAATTTGCGATTGTCGGAAGCAGTGACTACATGACACCGCGGTCTGACTTCCCAATGAATTTTAGGACATCCATTCCGGCAAGGGAGGACTGGAGAAATGGTGCGTCGCACCTCGCAAGAGGCTCCGCACATATTTACATCGACGGCTCCAAACTGGAGGGAACGGTTGGATGTGAAATTTATTCGGAATCAATGGGAATATCCCGGTCTATAAGGCTTTCAAGCAAAAGCGACGGCAATTCGGACTACGGTGAAAATTATTGTGGACAAAAATGTACGCAGGCAGAAAATCACCATACTTTCCGATAGCCAAGCGGCTATCAGGGTATTGGATGCTAAAGTAACGAACTCCAGGACGGTAGACAGTTGTATATGTACAGTACAGATGTCTTAATCAGGTTGCGAGTCGGTATGATATTTGCAACATTGGTAACTGCCGAGCGTATGACCTAGCCAGAAGGCGCACAACCATCGAACTCTCTGATGAATTCTCTACATCAGGGATCCCTTTACGTACCTTATAATTGACAATGCAATCGTCAACAGTAAATGGGCAGCTTCGGACACAGCCAGAACGGCTGGATATAAGGTGCGCTGCGGCTCTGCCTAAACTCCAAAGAAGTAGGCTCAAGCCTCTTATCGCGGTTATTACGGGGCATTGTATTATAGGAAGTCGCCATGGTCTAGAAGGTAGTGTGTTTTCGTATTAGAGGCTTCAGTTCAAACCCTAGGTCAGCATCTCCAACTGAACGGCAAAAACTCTGAGGATAAATAAAATTGCCACGAAAAGCAGACTTTAAACTGTAGGTCCCGCCACTTATGTATAAAAGTAACACACACAACATAAGTGGTGTGAGAAACTAGGTCGTAATCCTGACTAAAGGGTTGTAATGACCAATTATGTATGTATGTATGTATTATGGGAACGCATTCGAAGGTATTGACCTTGCAAATGACTTCTGCAGAAGCTGTGGAAATGAGGAAGAGGATAAGACTGTTCTTCACCTACTGTGCACATGCCTGGCACTTGGTCGGCGGAGAAAAAGGCACCTGGGAGGATCTAGACAAACTCTCATTCATTGATATTGGCAGGAGTAGTTCCTGGACTAGGGGAGAATGTGAAACTGTGGTATCACAATGTGCCCTGTGTGCGGGCTGTGTCCGCCCATGACTCCATCGAGGGGTCAACTATTTCTACGTATCTAACTACCTACCAAAGAGTGGCCTTTTAAATGTCAGATGTTAGTTATAAACTGCTGATTGTTGTTCCTTTATATTGTTGCCAATTGCAATAACTTAGTCAGGATGACGGCATGACTTCTCACTCCCATCCATGACGTGTGTTTTAATTTTATACATGAGTGGTGGGATGTGTTTACTCCGAACGGCAGTTTTTTGTTAACCTTGTTTACTCTCTTGGCTTTTGACAAAAGGCCGCTGGTAAAAAGTACTTTTTGTAGACAGCAAATCTTTTAAGATTTTTCATGAATTTCATTTAAGAAAATTTTTCAGATTCCTCGTACTCTTAAAACTTTTTTCTTATTTTTATTATACGATTGAAAACCAATTTAAACAAATTTCTGTTTGTAAATAAAATGTGTTGATGACGTTAATTTGCAATGTTTTTTTGTTTTTTTTTCTATTGGAATGGATATTTCAAGCGTACGATACGATGTGTATGATAATATGATTGTTTTCATTACCTCATATGATTTAAAATAAACACACAAAAAAATTTGAATTGAAATACAAATAAAAGTGTGTGTTTATCTTTATCTTATGGATTTAACATTTGTATCTCGTACAAATCGTTTACGAACGCACTACATAATCTTGTATAATTAGTTTCGAGAGCAGTCGTTGGAAAATTAAATGAAAAGTTTTTATTTGACGTCATTGCTAAAGGCAGAAAACGTATGAGGCCTAAAATTAATGCTGGACTGTAGATTGGTTAAAAAGTTTAGGTTACCAAGCACGGGAAAATGACGGAGAAAATGTTCTGTGGATCTGTTTTTATTTGGATCACCCATTAAGCAAATGAAAGAAACCTTAGCCTGTCTTTACCTAGAAATTTCATACATTTTTGCATGTCGAAAATGTACAGCTTCCCTGGTAGCCACTGTATTGCTGTTGTGGATATGAAAAATTTCTTATTTTTGTGTTGTTTTTAGCGCGGTTTATTATTATTTATGAATTATTAGCACTTTATCTTTAACAACATGATATTTTGTAGCTGTTCCGCTTCTGCTATTTAGCAGAATTTGCCAGCGAGTGCATCTCAAATATGAAATTTTCATAATCCATGGCGAAACACATCCATGACTTTCAATACAGCATCAGCAGGTGTATGTATATTAATATCGTATCGTATTCAAATAAAATTTAGAACAATTAACAAAATGTTGTTTGTTTGTTTGTTTTTGTTTCATAATAAACACTTTCTATTGTATACATATGCAAATATTTGCATATTCATACATTTTAACAGGCGATGTAATGAAATATTTTTAGAATCAATTTTTTTCTATTTAAACAATTGGTTCATAAGCAATCGCACACATACATAACAGTATGGTAAAATTGTTTTTTAAAAATAATCGTTTAATTATTATTATTTGCAATATTCCAGTGAAATTATAATTAAAATTCAAATGAAAAAATATTTAACGGAAGTTTAAAATTCATACACATTCACCCACACACACCCATAATACAGGTCTAATTGTCACAGTACTTACTCAGTACTCATTTTCAATAAAAGATGACGTACCCCTCTTATTCCTTATAAAAGCGTAAAAAACTGAGTCATTTTAACTCAAAAAAAGAAAGAAAAAAACTATAAAGTTACGCAGTTTTTCTTTTCTTTTTTGTAAACAAAATTTCTTTAAATTATTTCATTGTATTCAAATAATTTCATTTGAAATAAAGCAACAGTAATACTAAGCACTTGTCCAAATAAGGTGTGTTAACATATACAAATTATAAACAGGTTGGCTTAAAAGTAACCTCAATTTGTGAAAGGTTTTTTTTTATTTAATTAGCAAATGGCTTCTATTCATTTGATATTTTTGTTGAATTCTTTTTTTCTTCAAATTCATAATCAACGACTTAACTCTTATCTAATCAAATTGTTATGGAACTACTAACGTTGTATTCACATCAGAGATCAGCAATGAGTATACAAAAAGATGAGTAGAATCGAATCATACTCATAATTTCTGATACACGCATTCATACTTATTTTAATATCATGGAACCTCTTCTACTCATATTCAAAGTTTGAAGTACTCATTATATTCATACTTAACAACATGTATGATGTTGTTGATTTCAACTCTCCATAACTCAACAAATACACGAAGCACAAAATAAGTATGAATCGCATACGAACACTAAAATACTCACTAAAAGGTTGTGTGTTTGCTGTGTTTGCTGCTCTGTCTTTTGTGCTTATGTGTATGTCTTTTTTCCTTTTCGTAAATGCAACAACAACTAAGACTCACTCGAATCATTTATAAGTCTTATAAGCATGTTTCTAAAGTTATTAATCTAAATGAGTAGGCTTATGAATCAAACATATTTCGAATGATATGAGTTTGATGTCAACGTATTGTACTTATACTCATTGCAAGCTGTTCTTATAAATCAACGTTGTAGTGAGTACGAATGAATCTGAGGAGTTAAATTTCAATATTGTTGACTCACTTATATTAAAAATTTCATCAGTGCTTATGTGTAGCGAAAAAACGATTCATTGCTGATCTATTAACATTATATACATATGCTTGATTGTCATTCAGCCTGTATAACCAGTAGTTCCTTATAAGATGTGACTTTAGAACCATTTTTAAAAGCCTTACTTGGAATAAAGTTGCCCGCTCTTATACCGATTTTTAACGGTTTAAAGAACTTTTTAATGCTGTAAGCACATGGAAGTCGCCGTAGTCTAGTAGGAAGTGTGTTGGCTTATTAGACGCAAAAGTCTGGGTTCGAGCCCCAGGCCAGGCATCAAAATAAAATACAAAAAGTATATCTTCGTCGACTTCCTTTCAGCAGATTTCTGGCAACAAAAAAACTCTGAGAGCAAATAAAAATTACCATGAAAAGTTTCTCAAAAATCTGTCGTTCGGAGTAGACTTTAAACTGTAGGTCCCACCACTCATGTATAAAAATTAACACACACAACATAAGTGGTGTGAGAAACTAGGTCGTAATCCTGACTGAAGGGTTGTAATGACCATTTATGTATGTATTCTCATTTATTTCTATCATTCAAAATATTTAAGTTATCTTATCGCTTTCAAATTATAGCATTAGTTTTAAGCCACCTTGTAATTACTTTAAAAAAGCAACAACAACAATAATAACCATATTTAAAAGAGATATTTTTCAATGAGTCATTACATGTCAAACAAACAAACATGTATGTATGTTGTGTGTTATAAATTTGTGCCTAAAATGCCTTAAGCGCCATATACTACATACGAAAAAAAAAGCATAAAAAACCCCAAAATCTCTATTAGTAGCGCCATCAAGTGTTTATAATTAAAATAAATATTTAAACAAAACAAGAAACACTAAAAACCAAAAAAAAACTATTTTTTTATTTTGTTTATTTCTTTATTTATTTGTTAATAACGCCAAGTAATGTTTTTGATTTTTAAATGCTCTATGTGGAGTATAATGATAATAACTACAATAACAGTAGGCATGGACATTTAAATTTTTGTTAATTAGTTTTGTAAATAACAATAATTACAATAAAAACAACTAAAAACTAAAAATATTTCAACTATGTTTCGAGCAATAAATCAATTTTTATGGGTTTTTTTAATTGATGTTGTTATGGTGAATTAAAATGGAGAAAAAACCCGTTTTTCTAATTTCTAGGGCTGCAAAATGTATAAACCTTAAGCCTTTTGTTGTGATGCAAAAAGGAACGATGGCTTAAACTAGATTCCAATGAGAGACTTCTAGTCTGACAATCCGGAGGTTAACGCTAATTTTCTTGAGATCGAGTATCTCAAAAAACTATCCATTCGCCACTCACGTTTACAATTATCACGAGTGGTGTGAAAAGCTAACTCGTGATCCTGATTAAAGTGTTGCAATAACCGCCGTAGTATAGTAGGTAGTTCAAACCCCAGGTTAGACATCAAACCAAAAATATAAAAAAAAAATATTTCTTCGGTGACTTCTTCCTCTCAGCAGATTTCTGGCAAAAACTCTGTGAGTAAATAAAATTGTCATGAAAAGTTTCTCAAAAAATCTGGCGTTCGGTATCGACTTTAAACTGCCACTCATTTATAAAAGTGCCGTGAGAAACTAGGTCCACAATTCTGACCAATTAAGTAAGTCAAGTTTTAATATCGACGCCTGCGTTCTATAACATTCTATGTTGAAAAAGTGTGTTTTGAGTTATGAACTCTCAAAGTTTTCAAGCGATATACGACTATATGTGTATTCTAAGTAGGTTTTTCCCTATAACTTCGGAACGGATCGGCGCAAATTTTGACAGTATTTAAGTTAGAGAACGTAGAATTTAAAAATAGAAGAACATTAAAAACGTTCTAAGTACACTTAGAACGTTATAGAAAGGAGGCGTCGATATTAGAAATTAAACACAATCATCGTAAGGAAGACACGAAATTATTATTTATTAAGGATTTGACTTCGAAAGTACAAAATCCAAGTTCGTGTACAAAGTCATCATGTGTGTTTACACTGCAAACTTCTATTGCAAATTTAAATCACTTGTGTTTCGATTTTTATCACACAGAGAGAGAGAGAGAGAGAGCAATAATAAATCAATTTCCGTAAGTAAGAATTTTTGCCAAAATTCAGTAGAATTTATCACAAGCTAACCTTGAGCTTTTAATTGAAGAATTTATGACAATAAAATTAAGTTTTTTATTTTTCATTTATTTCATAAAAATAGTTAAATAGTCTACGAATTTGTCAATTTTAGTCTATTAATTCTAAAATATTGTGATAAATTTGGCCAAAGGTCAGTCAATACATACAAATATAATTTAAATGCGACCAAAAGAATAAGTAAATCTATGGAATTTAATTCAAACATAATATGTATGTATGTAATAACATTACATTTGTATATTTATTTATTTATTTCTGTGATTTAATTATTCCAGGAAATAAAAATGTCCATTTCCATGAAAACTATAATACGTTTGTACGTTATATTAATAGCCTTGATTGTAAAACAATATTTTCTCTCATCTTTAAAATTTTTTGTTTTCACAAGAAATTCATGGTGATTATTTTAATAAAGAATTTGCAGATTTTCATTCAATAGGAAAATGGCACTTTTTTTTTCTAAATTTGAATTTTTATTTTAAAAACTATTTCAGATGCATTCCATCATTATCGAGGTATTGATTGGTAATTTTCATTTTTATTTCCAAACCCAATTTTTTTTCTGAATTTTTGAAAACTTACACTTGAATCAATAGCGGAAAGACCTTGAAACCCATAACAATTTATTGTTGAAGATTAAAAATAAATAAAAATGGTAGAGTGTTGCAGCAATTAATCGTTTTCTGATGGTGGCGTGGGTGGGATGTCAATAATTGAATATCTTACACACTGCAAATCAAATTTAAATGAAATCATTCGCATGTGAAAGGTTTCATATTTCTTGGTAAAACGAATTTTATAATGAAGAAAACACCACAAACGATTATCTGTCGGTGGCAGGAGCTATCATATTTATTTGTTTCAAAATTTTGCCATGGTCTGTCTCATCTTGAGTTGATGAGAATTTCACAGTTTAAGCGGGAGTTACAACCCATGTGCATGGTCTCCCTTGGCCTCGTGAAATATAATTCCTCTCCTACTGAGCTAATCATTCAGGTTCCAACTGTTCGACTGAAAGCCTTTGCCGATTTACATAAAAGCTTGGTCGTTGGTGTATGATTCCTTATCAAATCCTGTTGAACTTCAAACTTTGAATATGAGTAGAGGTTCCATGATATTTTAAAATAAGTATGAATGTGTATAAGTATCAGAAATTATGAGTATGATTCGATTCTACTCATCCTGGTCTCTGGAGTATACAATATTCAATCAATCAATATTTAATATTTTTTTTTTGCATTGTAATCATTACGCTTTCAGATATAAGTACGTAGTTTTTGATTTTCGATAATTTTGTCATTCGTTTAGCATTAATCGTAGCATTTAATACAACAAAAAAACAAACTCGTTAAACAATCGTTAATCGAACATCTAAACATTCCAAAGTATTTATAAAGAAAATGAAAGAGAAAAAAATTCTGAAAAACAAACTAAAAAACACAAAAGAAAACAGAAATAATTTTCAATAACTGCTAACAATCGACAACGCATCATCGTTGTATACAAATTGAATTGAACTTGAAAGTGTAAATTATAAAAATAAAACATAAAATTTAATAATAAAATGCGTCTTCTTTTTCTTATATTTCTTTATTAATTTTTCTTTTTATTGTTCAGCCCATAAAAAAAAGAATTCTTCATTTGGAAGGGAATGGGATGGTCCATCATAAAATTTACTGACAATTTGTGGCATGGTGGCAAATTTATACACTTAAAAAAATAAAAATAAATGTGTCCTATGGGACGACTGTTCTTGACTAAAATTATCAGCTAAAATGTGCGTCCTTTGTAGCTGCACTCTTTATTGTTGCACTGGTTAATAGAACGAAGAGTATTAGTCTGAAATCCTTTCGTTAAGGACCTTTAAAGCTGATCTCATTATGGTTCATTTTGGTGGTAAGCTTCTCTGCAAGAGGTAGATCATTTTAGGTTATCTTTGCGATTAGGTGTGAGATATCAAGCTTCTAACATCACTCATGGTTTATGTGTTTATTTTATCCTTGAGTGGTGGGACCTACAGTTTAAATTTGAATTCGGACGACAGATTTTTCAAGCAATTTTTCATCGCAATTTTAAATTACTTTCAGAGTTTTGTACCAGAAAACTACTGAGAGGAAGCCGCCGAAGAAATATTGTTTATTTCGATTTCTTCAAGATGTGCGGGCAGGAGTTCTAACCACGGCTTTAGCCTAATAAGCCAACATACTACCTACTAGATTACGACGACTTTAACGCAGTATACAAGCGATATTTGCCACCCGTTATTCGCATATTTGCTCTCCTATGACTAATTTTAGGAGAAAAGTTTGCTAATAGGTTTGTACCATATTTCACGGCTACTGTAATCTCAGTTTGACAGAGCCAGGACACTCAAACTTTCTAAGGAATTATCTTTCAATCATTTCCACATAAGCTGTAAAGACATTCATGAGAGAGAGATGCATTTTCCATTTCTCCGGTGCCAAATATTATTTGTTAACCTGACACAATTTACCCCGGTGCTCTTCTGATATCGGCTTGTGAGTAAAATTTCAAAATTCTTATTGTAATGACGCATTATACATCTCACCCATGATGACTTACATACATAACATAATACATAATTGGTCCTTCAGTCAGGATTACGACCTAGCTTCTCACACCACTTATGTTGTCTGCGTTAAACATGAGTGGCGGGACCTACAGTCGACTCAGGACGACAGATTTTTGAGAAACTTTTCATGGCAGTTTTTGCCAGAAATCTGTTGAGAGAAAGTCGCCGAAGAAATATTTTTTTTCATATTTCGTTTTGATGTCTGACCTGGGGTTTCAATCGTGGCCTTACGTCTAATAAGCCAACACACTATCTGCTAGACTACGACGGCGACTTCCATGATGACTTAGCTGCTCTTAAATTAACAACGCAACGAAACTACGATATGTGTCAGCATTTATTCGAATATAATTTTCTAAAATAGAAGGTATGAGAATTAAAATATGTCATCCCTATTTAAATATTTATTGAAATTCTCCACATTGGAAGTTCTAAACACCTAAACTCCTTTGTATGGAATTTTTTAATTTAAATTTTTTTGTTTTTGAATTTAACCGACAATTGACGACAAATCGTCTGTCACTGTGTGTATTGATTGAAACAATAATTGGTTAATTCATGACATGATTTCATAAGGGAATAAAATAAATCGTAGAAATTTTATTTGAAAACCTATAAAGTGAGACGACCATTCCCCAGCTGTTTAATATTTACTGGCGTATTTCTCTGTGTGTATTTCGGTTGTTATTTTTTTGTGGCATTCGAATCAGGGACTATAATAATTAAAATCGATTTAATTGTTAATTTAAACAAATTTAATTTATTATTATTTTTTTGTTTGTTCAGTTTGTATTTGTTGTCTTTTTTTATTATCATTTTAGTAAACACAATAATAATAATAATAATTTAGATGGCAGATAATAGAAATATTCAATCGATTATAGCCACAGGATAGTTATTAGCAACATAAACAATCTAATGCTAGGGTTGTAAGACATATTGAAGATAATAATAATAGTCTTGTCAAAGTCATGTCATGATAATGGCTAATCTATTATGATATACGAGTATATATGTATGCTCTGCTCTGCTCTGCTCTATAATTAATTTTTTTTTTATTTATTTCGATTATGTTTCCGAAAATACTTTCGCAAAGCAATCAAAAGCCTTCAAAAGTTATCGATAAAAAAAAACCTTTCGCTATAAAATGTAAAGAGCCCTTATAAATCTGTTTATTCCGTCTTTCTTTCAAAAGTTATCTTTATTTGAGGGGGGGGGGGGGGCTTTAAAGGTGCCTAATAATTATTTCATTAACGCGGTCTAGCATTTCTTCTTCGTTATTTTTATTTCAGTTCTATTGACTACAACAACATCTATCATAACTACTGGTTGATACTGTTGAGGCAACAGTGTTCATTCTGCTTCGGTTTTTTTTTTCTTCAATTAAATTATATTTATGGCATGACATAATCATATTGGAATTCAATTCGTTTTTTTTTTTAATTTTTTTTAACATATATTTTGCAAATATTATAGCGTCGTCGTCGTTGACGTTGTCGTCGTTGTTTAAACGTAAAAACTGTGTATAATTCATAATTTCAAAGCGTTTTTTTTTACTACAAAATTAATAACAATTTGAAACTCTCTTTAGAAAACGTTTAAACATGAAAATACAATGTCGGAATGGTTCTTCTAAGCTTGTTTGGCTTTTTAATGTTCTATTTAAGTGGCACCATAAAATTTTCTTAAACTATGCTCCGATCTTCAATTTATTTTTCCATACTCTCTTTAGAATTGAATTAAATTTAGAAGGTAAGTAGAATGGAAATGTAAAATTAAAAAAAAAATGATTTGTACCAGAGATTAGCAATAAATATTCAAAAAGATGAGTAGAATCGAATCATACTCATAATTCCTGATACTTATTTGCATTCATACTTATTTTAATATCATGGAACCCCTTCTACTCATATTCAAAGTTTAAAGTACTCATCATATCCATACTTAACAGCACGTATGATGTTATTGATTTCAACTCTCCATAACTCAACATATACACGAATCACAAAATAATTATGAATCGCGCACGAACCATAAAATACAGACTAGAGGGTTATGTTTTTGCTCTGCTTGCTGCTCATGTGTCTTTTGCTTTTGCTGTAAATGCCTAACAACTAAGACGAGTGACTCGAATCATTCATAAGTTATGAATATAAATGAATAGGCTTATGAATCAAACATATTTCGTATAGTATGAGTTTTATGTCAACGTTGTACGCATACTCATTGCAACCTGTACTTATAAATCAACGTCGTATTGAGTATGAATGAATCGGAGTACATAGTTAAATATCAATATTGTTGTATCACTTTTCTTCAAAATTTCATGGGTGCTTATGAGTAGCGAAAAAACGAATCATTGCTGATCTCTGGTATACTCAACGAAATGTTTGTCCCAATAGTTTGAGCAAAAAAAAAAAATACATTTTCAAATAGAACTTGTTATTGACAATTAAAGTTTATTTTTGTTTAAATATTAAGTGTCGTTCATTGTGCTTTTTTTTTTAGAAATACCTTCTGAATTATTTAGTCTACTGTGGCAATAAATAAACAATTTTTTTGTTTGTTTATTTTTTTTTTTATAAATTATAAGAATTTTATTTTCGCTTGAATCCCACTCTATGATTTTTGCATTGTTTACATGTCAAGTAAACTTTAAAACTGAAACAGTTAACCAAGGTTTTATTCCAAACGAGGGAAAAACGTTTTTTTGTTTTTTTTTTAACACTGAATATATTAATTTTATTATCGTGTCCCATGTTGAAATAAATTCTCAGTTTTTCTTTTATTTTTTGTTTTTTTTTTTTTCAAAGTAAAAATGGGTCAATTGCTATGGCTTAATATCTTATTTATGGAAATTAATGCATTTAAAATCACAATCCCAGATTTTTTTCTGAACGATATATTAGCATATGAGTAAATAATTCGATTGCAATTGCAAATCTAAGGCAACAAAAAAAAAATTCGCAACCAAATATTTGAATTGAATACTTTTTGGTGTGTAATTACCAACATGTTTACACAAATTTCGATCACTTAATAGCGTATTTATTGCCACATGCATGTATTTTTAGGGTTTGTCCATATGAATTCATTAATTCTCCAATAGTTGGGTTTAGTAATCTGCATCCCACTTAGCGCATATTGGCACAAGAAATAAGTGTTAGACAGAAAGTTACAAAATACTACGATTCTATATGGCAGTCAAGCGGCAATCTTGCTCGTGCTGCAATAGTCAAATTGCCAGGGTTCCTAAAAGAAGGATGTGGTCTCAACAAAATTTGATCCCAATCTAGTTCTTACTCCTTTAAATACCCAACACAAGTCTTAACAGTGCTGTCTTCTCCATGTTCTGTTGTTACACTGTCTTCTAAGGGTATGGCCGACTCCCCTCCATAACATAAGTTTGTGAAAAATGATTGTGTCAGCAGCATTTGACCTCAATGTCAATCTGCTACCAAATGCTTTCTTTCAAATAAATTTTTTCCATCATCACAAAATGATAGAAAATGAAAATAAAAACAAATAAATAATCACGTGAAAGAAGAAAAAATAACAATAAAAAATAACATAACAATAACAAAAATTGATTATTGATCATTTCAATTATTGAATGACAATAACAAAAAAACACAACAACAATCTTTAACAATAACAAGCGTTTAAAATTTAATTAAATTGTCATTCCGAAAATATAATATGATCACATTCTTCAATTTTTATTATTCAATCATAATAAAAAAAACAAGAAACAAGAAACAAAAAATCTATTAAACATTGTCTCAAATGCAATCAGTCTCTTACCGATTGGTCTGGGGGGTGAGGGGGTGTGGTACTTGTACTACCATCTGCATTCCACATTTAAAAGTGTTTCCATGACGAATGACAGAAACAGGCAGCATCGCAAGTAAATACTGACAGTGTGCTAAAAAGCATTTTGCACTTGTACGCAGCCCGTTTCTGTTGTGAGTACATTTTTTTTTACGAGAGGAATGCTGTTGTGTTATCAAATTGAAATTGAATTGAAAGCAAGCGAAATTGGGTTAATGAGTTTTCATTTCATTTTTATTAAAATAAAATAAATAAAAAATAAAAAACAAATAAATTAACAATAAAAAATTAAAAAAACAACAACAAGCAATCCTCTTAAGGAAATTTATTAAAACTAAAAAACACAAGAATAACAAGAATTTTAACATGTCTTGTCTCGATCTCAATATTGCATACAAATGAAATAAACAATTGAAAAGAAAGAATGAATGAATCAATGAGAAATGGAACGAACGTAATTAAATGGGAGACAACAACAGTACAACAAGTATGACTAAAAAAAATGTTTAAAGAACTCAAGAGTGTTGTATGCTTCATAAATTGCAATCCTTTCGACAACAGCAACAACAACAGCATCAAGTTATTCACACTACATATTTGACATTGAAGTTATTAATAATGGAACCCGTTGGAATCATCAATTAATGTTTTAAATTTTTTTTGGTTTTTTTTCTCGGCCAATGGAAACAATAAAAACAACAACAACAAATACTGTGAAATATTTACTGATTCTTTAGAAATAAATATTTATTTAAACGTACTCAAGATCAAATATTAAAAAAACAAAAAACGTTGAAAACTGTTAACGCTGCAGTTTTTTTCTTTTGTTCTCCTTAAAAGCCCTAAAAACAATTTAATTTCATGAAATTATAGCATTACAGTCAGTCAAAAAAGTATTCACACACACACTTAATCATTACGGGTTGCAAATTAGAAAAACTTTAGCACTTTCTTCTCTTCTTACGTAAGCGCCTCTCGTGTCACAACCTGTTCAGCATCTCATATCACTTTCACGCCGGCGTTTTAATTCATGCTTGTCGCCTACAGGCTGCTGTTATATTTATAAGACGTAATTAATTATAATTGTTATTAAAAATAAATGCTTTTAAGAGAACGTGACTCACATATTTTTTTTAGCATTCGAAGTGTTAAAGAATTAAACATTTGGCTACCAACATGATCAATTGCGTATCACCGGTGGTACATGCCGCCCAATGAGACAGTCTAGTGCGGGCCAGTGGTGGCACGTGCCGGAATTAACTGATTAAAGTCCAAATTGCTTCTGGCCACACTTAAATTCTTATTCTTATAGCCTCTACTGTAAACGTTACTGGCTATAAATAAAAATCTTGTCAATCTGCTCAGTTGGCAAATTAACAAAAGGATGCTGGTTGTCGTTATAAAGTAGACCCTTAGCAGCACAACTATTGAAAAAAAAATCACCAAAAAAAAAAGAAATCGTATTGAAACCTTGATTCCATATTCCCTAAAAAAAATAAAAGAGTTAGAAAATGATGTCATATTGCAAAAATATACACAAAAAATTAACAAAACTTAACGTAAAAACAAGAACATTTTAGATAAAAAACAGATCCCACTACAACAAAATCAGCATAAAAATCCATTGAAAAAGAAAAGAAGAAAAAATAATCTTAAATTCTGAATAAAAAAAAAATACTGAAACAAATCTAAATAGAATGAAGCTTAAGAAGCCAAGAAACTTTTTTTATTGCTGGCATGATTGTTCTTACGGTTGTTTATGAAATAAATCGCAGATAATATAAATCTCTTCAATATTTCATTTTCATTCTAACAAAAAAACTTTTTGCAAAAGAGGCATTCACTAGAATTTTGCACTAAATTCCAGAAACGAAAAAAAAACCAAGAATTCCGTTAAAAAGTAGAAATAAAAGAAAATTGGGGTGTAGGTAATTAATAAAAATGATTTAACAAAACAAGAAATCTACGAAAAAGAAAAAAAGTACACAAAATAATTGAAATTAATCAATAATAACTCAACACACAAACATACACACACAAATTGTGTAAAAAAAAAGGAGAGAAAATCTGTGTCTCTCACTCTCGGTTTATGTATGTTTTATCAGGAAGTCAGAAGAACACTTTTTGTTGTCACTTTTTATTTGTAAAATCGTTGTTTTCTTTTCATATCGATAACACCCATACAATGTTGTTATAAGCACGCAGACAACTTGAACAACCACACAGTTGTAATGGATACTTTTTAGTGTTTTTGTTTTTGTTTTTGTTATTCTTTCTCTATTACAAATACAATTGTTTTTTTCTTGTTCTTCTTTTGCTTGCTGTACATACCATAATGAGATGTGTACACGTATGCATGTGTGTGTGGCTGCGTATTGTGCTTATTTTGCGAATTTTTATTCATGATTTACAAATGAGTAATCAATTGAAATATTTGGTGTTGTTGTTGTTGTAAATACTGTTTCTGACGCCTCTGTTCTTATTGTTGACAATCTTACTCGGCAGCATTGCCGACGATAACAACTACAGTACAATTGGCATGAAGTTCCAATCAAAACAAACAAACAAAAAAGAAACATTTTTTAGAGATCTTTAGATCTTTGCTTAGAATTAGAGCAGCAACAACAATGCGTTTAATAACGGTGACGTTAATAGCTGGCGTTGCGCCGCAGTACAATACAATACAATACAATTCAACATTTGCTAAATTGATTGTTAATTAATGATTTTAAATTTTAAAAGTGTTAAATAGTTTCACCATATTTTTTTATTGTTGCCGTATAACGTCATTGGCTAATATCGTTAAAGTTTTGTTTTGTTTGCAAAAAAATTCTTATGATACAAAGTTCAAATGAAATAATACGGCATACATACATATGTAATACGATTGTTTAATTGTTGGTGGTTGTCATTCATTAATTATTGAGTACTTGTGGTTTTTTCTTCTTTTTTTTGATAGTTTAGAGTGTGCCAAACTAAAGGTTTAATTTACACTTACACATTTGCACACACTAACACACACAGGTATGTATGTGTGTGTATTGTTTGAAGAGTATTTTTATTTCTCTGCTGTTTGTAAAAAGCTCTCCGTAAGTGTTGATTGTTTACAATGCAAAATTTTTGAGTGAATGAGATCACTCACTTATATATTTGCAATTAATGTTTTGTTTTACATGCTAATGGGGTTGCCAAGTTATATATATTCTCCTAATAGTCCGAAACTACCATTTGTTCCAGTCTAGGGCTTATATGTATACTTAACACGTTGACTGCCACGTCACCCATATTCGGGTGACAGTAAAGTTTCTGATCGGGCCGCGTCACCCGTATTGGGGTGACGTTTATTTGACTACGTTTATTTGACTACGTACAGCGGTACGCGTGGCTTAAATGAGATTTTACTATAAACGCCCGTTGCAGTCAACGTGTTAAAAAAATTGTTTTAATGGAAACTTATGAAATATATTGACCTAGTCGTTTCCCATTAAACGCAATGATTTTTTAATAAGTGGACACCATGAATAAAAATAAGTTATCACTGAAAATAGTACACATATTTGAATGGAATGTTATCATTTTAAATAAAAATAACAAAATTATCTTTACTATATTTTATATAAACACTTAAGAACTGAATTAAATAAAGAATTATACAAAACAACTATAAATTAAAAAGTAACATCGTGCCCCATGTGTACGCCAATTAGTTGGTTTGTCAAATTATCTAATAAATTGGCAAATAAACAAATTTTTATGATGATATTGTCTAATATAATATATTTATGACGCTTAGTATTTTGCCAACAGATACGGAAAAATATTTTATGAATCAACCAGTTCAAAAACATTTCTTTTAATCATACATATGCAAAGAAAAATTTTTTTTATAATTTTTTTGGAGAAAGCAAAAGAGAAAGAATTTCAAATGCAAACAATCTTTTGTCATTCTTAAATAAAAATAAAATATACAGCGTTTTTTCTATTTTTACCATTTCGAAAGTGTTATCTATGGGCAGTTATCGTTTACAGACAGAAATTTTTATTAAACTTTTTGTTATCAAGGATTTTTTTCTCTTTATAACCAATCATTAAATATTTTTATTAAAAAAAAGTAGACAGACATTACGTATGTACATACATATATATGTACTTCGACTTTGTACACACACAATCCAACTATTCTGTTGCTTATGAATTGGCCTGGCAATCCTAAAGAATGCAAAGAATTTGTAAACAAATGTAATAAATGCTTATAAAGAGTATGTATATGTATTGAAGTGAGTGCATGTGCACTCTCTCTCTCTCACTTTGTGTTTTCTGCATGTAACGGTATGCCGGCTAACTGAATTGCCATTTAATTGCAACAGAAAGCAGGACTATAAGGGAAGTTACCAATGTTTGTTTCAATGATTTGAAAGAGTCAAACAATATCTTTTTTTATTAATTTTTATGGCTTAGAGGTGATAACACATTTGTGAAAAATATTTACAATTCAAAAATATTTTTACAGTTGCTTTGTTTTCGTTTCCATTTGTTTTGTTTTGTTTTGTTTATAAACAAATAAAATGCAAAAATCTCTTAAGAACGAGAAGTTTCCGCTCTTTTAATTGTTTCAACAGTGTGGGTGTTAGTAAGTATATGTGTACTAGTGACTAAGTGCCATTCTCTTTCATTAGTTTTACTGTTTTCCCATCATGTTTTTTTTGTTTGTTTGGTTGTTTATTTATTTTGGTTTACCAAAACAAAATTAATGTCTCTCCTCTGCTTATCCCCATAGCAGACGCTGGCTGCGCTGCAAACCACATTTTATGATTCTTTTCGACTCGGTAGAAAGCATTGTCAGCAGGTTTTGTGGGGCTGCGAATTTATTTGTGAATTCAGTTGATATCGAGTCGCGATCGCGAAATATCATAAAAAGCTAAAATAAACGCTAATTTAAGAATAAGAAATCGAAAAGGAATTGCTTTGCAATTGTTTGAGCAAAAGGACACTTGAAATATAAAGTCGTTTTATTTAAGAAAGAAAAAGAAAAGAACGCGGGCTGTTTAAATAATAAAAAAAATCTATTAAATGTAATTATTTTAATTTTCTATATATTTTATTAAACTTTACAAGAAAAAAAATATTCAAATCCTTTATTTTTTTTATTTTTAATAACAATTTCAATTGTTTGGTTTAAAGTGCTAATTTTAAATTGTGCAATAAAAACATTATATTACGATTATAAATATATTTAAAAAAATTTAATTTTTTTGTTTATAACGAAAGTGCTGATATTACAAGAACTATTGTTTGGCTGTACAATTTGAAATATTTTGCAACTTTGAGGTGGCAAGTTGTATTTTTCTTTTAGTTTTTATTTTATAAACTCAAAATTAAAAAGAGCAATAACTTTTAAAAATATTGAAAATCTATTGCATTTTTAGAAAATATTGAACAAAAAAAAAATAAGGAAAGGTTTGATACTCAAAAATTATTTATTATTTAAGCATTGAATTTAAAAAAAATGAATAATTAATGCGATGAAATGGAATATTTTTTTATTTTTTATTTTAAATCTAAAATATTACCATTTCAATTAAAATTTAAAAAAAAAATTAAAAACAAATTAAAAAGTAACTTAATGAGAAAAATTTTTTAAAATTTTACCCAAAAATATTTTAAAATTTATCAACATTGGTTAGTAGTAATAACGGTTTTTGTATGGCTACCAATTTATATGAGAAATAAGCTTTTAATTTTTTCCAAATGTTTTATTTTTATTAATTATAAGTTGTAGTAAAAAGACAAACATTATTTTTGCTTAACATTAAAGCCTTATTTCGATTTAATAGAACACAAGTAGTCTGTACTTATTTCTTCAGAATGTTGGCATTTGAGAGACTATTAAACCCTTGTCACTTTAAGCAGAATACAGATACAAATGATTTTTTTTAATCTTATTCTGGTGTAGAAAATGAGTTGGTGATGGCCTGGTATCAGATTTGAATTATAAATCAAGTTTTCCAAGCTGAAGTCACCGTGGTCTAGTAAGTAGTGTGTTAGCTTATTAGACGTGAGGCCTCAGTGGTTCAAACCCCAGGTCAGACATCTCCAACTAAAGGAAATATGAAAAAATCTTTCTTCGGCGACTTTCTCTCTGCAGATTTCTGACAAAAGCTCTGAGTGTAAATAAAATTGCCATGAAAAGTTTCTCAAAAATCTGTTGTTCGGAGTCGACTTTAAACTGTAGATCCCACCACTCATGTACAAAAATTAACGCACACAACATAAGTGGTGTGAGAAACTAGGTCGTAATCCTGACTAAAGGGGTGTAATGATTAATTATGTTATGTATGTTTTCCAAGCTTGCAGAACTATTAATATATAAAGTGGTTACTGATTAAAAATTCTGGTCCTATAGCACAAAGCTTAGTGTTGAATTAGAATTCTAGAAAATTCTATTAATATTGGAAAGGCGGCATAAAATTTGGCCCAATAAGGTCTTATTTGGCGACAACGCCATAGCTACCCTTTAAGAATATCCTCATATAAACAGTTTTCTTTAAAGCATTATTCCAAAAATGTTGTTATAATGCTTGCTAACACAAGGTTACAGTGTTTAGGTTTTGTGCTGCCAAAAATATTAGAAAAAAACCTCCTTCTTATGCCTTTTATTCGTTATCCATGATACCAATTCCTTTCTTTGTTTTTATTTTTATTTTTTGATTTATTCTATTCAATTAATTTAAATGTTGATTTCATTTTGTATTTGTTTTTTGAATTTTAATTTACCTTACATGAAAACTTTGTTGGCAATTGAATTTCAATTCAAAACAAAAAAAAAATATGACAAATGTCACTGTCATGTCATTTATTTTGGTAATGACTCAATTGTTTAAATACTTTTCTTTAATAATTAATGGGAAAAAGTAAAAGTAAAAAAATAAGAAAAATTATGGCAGAGATGCCAAATATTTGTAAAATTTGTTTTTTAAGGTATTTATTTCGAATAATAACGTAACATAAGGAGACAAACATTCATAAATACAATCTGATCTGATCTTTAGTATTTATTTTAACAGTTAGTCTATGGTAGAGTATATAAAAATACAAGAAAAAAATGAATTGTTTTATATTTTTTCTTTATGCTTTAGAGCGACCTATTTATGGTGGCCTATAAATTTCGTGGAAAAATCTCTATAAATTAACCTATTCGTGTCAGTAAGTTTTTCGGGGAATTTAATACATTTTTATGGGCTACTAATCCTTTCACCCCATTCATGTGAACTTTCGAAAAACTTTACAGCCAATTTAATCCCTTTTAAGCTTTAAAAAATATTTTTTATTTCAACTGTTGTTGTTGCTTTCTTGCCATTTTTATACTTTTTTGGAACTATTTTTCATTTGTTTTGTTCAGTTTTTTTTTTTAGAAACTGTTGTACACCAAATTCTTTAAAATTTATGGACTAAAATCATGAAAAAAAAATAAAATGAAGAAACATTGGCTTAAATAAGCACAAATTTAAAGAAAAAGCAACTCGTAAAAGTTTAATGAGTATGAAGCTTCATTAAGAAAAAAAAAATGCTACGATAAATAAAGACCCATGACACCCCCAATGGTTTAAAGTTTGTTTTCTTTATGAATTGCTGCTTGTGCTGTTGCTGTGACTGAATAAGTGGCAGTGGTTGGTAGTGTTTAGTTTTGTTTGTTCTTGTACTGCCAATATTCCCGAAAAATCTCAAAACAAAAAAAGCCATAAGATAAGCAATTGTTGCTATTCATTGTTTTCTTAGATTTGTGGCTGAAAGAATAGGGAAATAAGCCAACAAAACAACACCTGTAAACAACAGAATTTAACAATAAGAAATAAAAAATATTCACAAAAAAAACAAAAAAAAGAAACAATCTGTTGATCATGACGATGAAAATGTTTAATTTTCTTTTAGTTTTTATCACTTAATAGAGGATAATGTCTTGTAGGTAGATATGTGGGATTATGTTTGGGAATGGTTTTGTCTTTTTTCTTTTTGTCATTCAAACTACGTAGTTTGCTTAGTAATCGGGTGAAAGTATAAATAAAAGATTTTCAAACAATTTAAGGAAAATTTAAATTTTTTTCTCTTTTTTTTATTGCAAAAAATTTATTTTTTTCTTTAGTGACAATATTTTTTTGTTTTTTATGACATAAAATACCTTGGCCATCATAAAGAAATTTAAAATGATTTTCTCTTTTTGCTTTTTTTTTTTTTAAATAATTATTGACAAGGAATTTTAAGATTTTCAAAATTATTTTAATACACGGTATTGTTAAGATTTTTAAAAATAAATTCATACGATATTGTTTAAATTTTCTTAATTATTGACACATTGAGGTTAATGGGTCTTTCTTTGTGTATGTGAATCAAAAAATATTTGCAACATTTAACGGTATTTTAAATATTTTTGTATCAGAGATCAGCCACTCATAACACTCAAGAAATTTTGAATATATGTACATAGTACATACACAGTACCCGAAGGTCGAGTTGACCTCCGTTGTACAAAATTTTGAATACAAGTGTTACAACAATATTGAAATTTAACTTTTTTTTACTCCGATTCATTCATACTCACTACATCTTTGATTTATAAGTACAGCTTGCAATGAGTATGAGTACAACATTGACATCAAACTCATACCATTCGAAACAAGTTTGATTCATAAGCCTACTTATTTGGATTTATAACTTTAGAAACATATTTATAATACTTATAAATGATTCGAAAGACTCGAAGAGGAGGCCTTATTTTATAAATTTATAACAAATTACGTTGTAGTAAAAATGTAAATGTAAAATACGTTACACACTTACTTGATTACCACATAAGAAATACACACATTATAGACAATGAAAGGCAATTTGTAAAACATTCGTTAATAATTTAACAGAAACCATAATCCATAAAATTATCATAAGAACGATTGATGTCATCAAATAAATTCGCATATTAACGACAGGCAGGTAAACAAACCGAAAGATGGGGGAAAAAACATTGTAATCAATTACAACCGGTTCCATTAATGAACCGTGTAATCCGCTGTATGCTTATGAAGAAATTAAAAGTTTATTTCAAATCATCAGAAGAGCAAAAGAAAAAAATGAAAAAATTACACGCAATTACTGAGGTGTTTTTTATTAACAAACTCAAGGCCATTTCCAATCAAATAAATAACAGTGGCAAGCTAAGAAATATTTCAACAATGTCTAACACTTCCTTGCTTTTTTGAAAACAGTAGCCAAATGAGGCCAAAAACCCCTATTAATTACAAAAAAAAAAGAAAAAAATACAAACAATTTGTTTACATTTGAAACGCAAAAAAAAACAAAAATAAATAATTTGTAACAAATTTGCATAAATTATATAACAAATAATTAAATAAAAAAAAAATAAAAAAATAAACAAATATAAGGAATACATCCAGTTTGTTTTCTCTAATTAAACAAGAACTTTTGCGTCCTCCTCCCAGTTTTTTTTTTGCGTGAATTGAATAATCGATGAGTCTGTGGTTTGGTCACAAGATGACGATCATGGCGTTACTTTGGCTAAGGTTATGCTGACGTTATATGTATGATGACTGGTTTTCTAAAGACGCAGCTTGTTCGCTGGCAGGGTAGTTGATTAGTTTCAGGTTATCGATAAAACGAAACAAAATTTCATATGGCATTTGAAGAATAGTGTTCCCATATTTCTTTATATTTTTTTTTAAATTTCATTCTTTGTTCTTACCTTGTAGCTTTTGCTATTGTTGTTGTTGTTATTGTTAATTTGTATTTAAATTATGAAAATATATGCGGCCATTAAAATTTTATGGCCAAATATTATTCTAAACATGGAACACCATTTTTTTTTTGCAATGTCGTATTGACTCACTATCTTTAAGAAATTATAAATAAAATTTGAATCATTTTGTAGAATTTTAACAATTTTTTTAATATTTTTTTTAATAAAAACAACAAAAATATTCAATTATATGTATGCAAATCAACAAAGAAATAATAATTAATTAAATACGAAATTAATTGCGATTTGTTAATTTATTTATTTTTAAGAATATTTTTTTTTTTTGCTAATTTTTATTTAATTGTTCACAAAGTTTATGTTCCGTTTTTGTTTAAAATTATCGACATGCTGAACAGATTTATTTAAATTGTTTGCAAAATACTTACTCTCTGCGTTGTTTACAAGACGAAATTTTATTTCTGTATGTATTTCGTTGAGTAATTTTCAAGAAAAGTTGTAAAACCAAATCGGGGTGAAATTGTTTAGTTGGCCTCCTTTTATGGTTAATTGTAATTCAGCTTCACACACGTACATAATTAATTGGTCTTTACAACCCTTTACACAGGTTTATAGATCTAGTTACTCACACCACTTACAGTGATGGGAAAAATAATAAGGACAGTACCCACCCAAACTTACATTATATTTAAAACCGAATAAAAACTCGAAAATTCTTTCTTGTTTAAACGACTTAATTTTTCTTAAACGGTAGAAAAAAGATTAAAAACAAAACTTTTGCTATTCCTATAATATATTTTGATTTTTTTTTGTGATTTTGTATGAATGCATGTAGTTTAAAGCGTGAAAAAAATAAGGACACTTCATGAAATCTTAAAGCTATAACTAACCTAAGTAAAACTAAATAGATATTTATGCTGAATATTGTTGCATGAAGCCTTAGTGCCACATCCTTTGTTATCCAGAACAGCAGCACAGCTTCTGGGCATTGAGTCGACCAAATTCTGACAAATATGCAGGGGTAGCTCGTCGGAATTTGTTGGACACTTTCCCCTGATTGCCTTTTTAACTTCGTTCCACAAATTTTCTATTGGGTTCAAATCAGGGGACTGTGCTGGCCATTCTAAAACATAAATTTTTTTGTCCTGGAACCACTTCTTTGTGTACTTTGCCGTATGCTTTGGGTCATTGTCCTGCTGGAAGATCCATTTGAATGGTATATTTTCTTAGGCATGCGGCAGCATTTTATTTTTCAAAATTTCGATGTAATCAGCCGATTTCATTACATTCTGGATACGATATAGAGGACCCACACCATAATAAGAGAATTACATACATACCACCCTGTTTTACCGTCTTTAAATTATATTTTGGATTGAATTCTTGATGGATAGGTCTTCTTACATGGTAAGATAATGTCAAGTTAGTTAATTTAAGGGGACTGCTGAAAAATGTTTGATCATACACGGTATGAATATGAATGATATACCACAGCTCTTTAATCGAATATCTTCTTGCTTTAATTTCTCACATTCTTTTTCTGAAATGTCGTATTCAATCTGATTTTTAGAAATGCTGCTCCTTAGTTGTTAAACCTGCTGAGGGTAAGTCGCCGAGGAAATGTTTCGTAATGTTTTGTTTAGGTCGAGAATTCTGAGTTGGAATTTGAACCACGGATTCGCACTACCTCTTAGTCTACGAGGATATCGTTTTAATCACCGCGGTGATATTTATGTATCTTTTAAAGTGTGTGATTACTTAACATTTTGTTGAAAAAATGAGTGAAATTCTTCACAATGACTGGCAGACAAACGAAACTTTTTTAATTGATTTTTCTTTTCAATAAAACACCCATTATATCATAGTATTTCGCTTCTACCCCCTGTGTTCGATTAAACGTGTTGTTAAATATAAACCAGCTTTTATTTGTGGTTTAATTTTTTGCTGTTTTTGTTTGTTTTTTTCTTTTTGTTCTGAAAAAATAGTATCTTGTGGTTTTTGTTATTGTTACAATTATTTATTATGTATTCATATATTTGTAAGTATTTTATAATTTTATTACGGTTTAATTATTATTGCTCACATTCATTATCATTTGTTTTCTTCTTTCATTGTGAATTTCAATTCATAATAACAACAGAACAACAGAAAAGTATGGAAATCAAAACTAAAACGCCTGTTAGAATTCTAATAAATGATACAAAAACAAAATTGAATATAAGTTACAGAATTAAAAAGGCAAAAGAACGTAGACGTTAAAAGAATACATATTTCAGTTTTTAAGAAAAATTTCATTGTCTAGAAAAGGTTCTCTTATAAAAGTTTAATCAACTCACTCCAGTTTAAACAAATCTTAACTGATGCCTGATTATTCGTATTCGTATTCGTAATCTGTTAAATTATTGTCTTGAATTTCTCTAATAATTATAGGGGCCATCTATCCAGCCATTCACAGTAAACCGATTAAAATCGAAACCGTAATTAATCAGTTTCAGCAAAATTTATGCAAAAAACTTAAATGAATGACAAGCCTTGATGCTGATGCTGATAATGTTTGCATATAAAACAACTCGTATCGATTTCTTAAGCAATTTGTTTCGACTTTTTTTAGAACACTTTTGTTATTTATTGTAGTTTGTTTTGTTAATTTCTTATTTTTATTCTTTCCACAAGAAAAGAAGTGAAAGAAGAAATGTAAATTCGAATAGAAAGAAAAGAAATTTGCATAAACCTGCTAAGAATATACGAATTTCAGTTCAACATGTCAATGAACAAATTTGCAAATCGTATGTTTTATTTAATTCAAGAATACATTGACAATTTCTTTCTCCTCTCCTCAAAGGCGGTCAGCCGGTTTCATATGTTTGACTAGTAGAAAACCTTTCAAACAAATTGAATTTCTAACGAAGTAATTCAACACCATTTCCTGCAAAAATATTTTTTTTTTGTTTAAAGCTAAAAAGTCATAAGAAAAGCATGAGCTTCTTATAAATTCAATTGAAAACTTTTTAAAATGTTGAATAAATTGTTTTGTTCTTTAATCAGGCAAGTATTGCTTAGAAATCGCCGTAGTCTAGTCGGAAGTGTACTAACTTTTTACACACGAGGCTGTAAGGTTCAAATAGCGGGCCAGACATATCGAACAACATGAAATATTTCTTCGGCGGCTTCCTTTCTACAGATTTCGAGCAAAAACTCTGAGAATAAACTATATTGCTATGAAAAGTTTCTCAAAAATCTGTTGTTAGGAGTCGAGTTTAAAATGTAGATCTCGCCACCACTCATGGATAATGTAAAAGTGGATGGTGTGAGAAGTTCGGTCGCAATTACGTATTGATCTATTAAATAACAATGAACTAAGTCAAGTAAGTTGCTTAGATAAGAAGTAATGGAGCATAAGAGTGATACCCGCTTAGGACTATTTTGAGGCATACGATGACTACTCCTTATTAATCGTTTCAGTTGTGTTTAGAGCTTTTGCAAAACTATAACGTGATCGAAATAACCGAGCGATCGATATAAAACTTGACATATTATTTTAGATTTCGACTCTTTTAATTTCTTGTATAGAAATTTTTAAGAAGTCGCCGTAGTCTAATAGGTAGTGTGTTGGCTTGTTAGACGTCAAACCCCAGGTCAGGCATAAAAACGAAATATAAAAAAATATTTCTTCGGCGACTTCCTCTCAGCAGATTTCTGGCAAAAACTCTGAGAGTAAATTAAATTCCCATGAAGAGTTTCTCTAAAATCTGTCGTACGGATTCGACTTTAAACTGTACAGCATAAGTGGTGTGAGAAGCTAGGTCTTGACTGAAGGGTTGTAATGACCAATTATTTATGTATGTATGAAATTAAATTTTCGATCTGGGAAATTTCTTCTAAATACCATACACCCTTGAAAATTACTTTTGTGGGTTCACACAGAAATCATGGAATTTATTATTCAACTCTTTCAGTCATAGACTTATAAAAACTCTTGAGCTAGTACCCTACCGGAACATGACTAGTGTGACGTATAAACTAGTCACAAGTTCCCATCAAGTTATTAAGGGCAATGTGAAAAACGACGTAAACATTCGTGTACATGTGATTTTACTTCTCTTTCTAACGTATAAATTCTTTCGACTGTAAAACATATATCTAACCTGCTCACTCTTTTGCTGTTTTTAAGTCACAAATGACTAGTTGACCAGTCACAGTTGACTAGTCAAACTTGATGCATATACCAGTCAAAGTTGACTCATCAAAAGTATTGAAAAATAGGTCACTGATGAATAAATTGATATACCCCCTTATAAAAGAAAAAACTTTTTTGAGTCCTATAGGCAGCTCTACTGTAATGAAAACATTAGCATTTTATTTCAAATTGAAATTTTCAAATCAAAAAATGGTGTTTTTTTTCCTTGGCGTCCATGCATATTAAAATGATTAGAGTTGTGTTGGCTACTCCCACTCGGATTTCAAATTGTATCAACAGTTTTAGCAGATTTTGTGTTTGTTTTCGTATTTAAAACTTCTGTTGGCGTACTTGTTGACATTACAGAGATTGCTTGTTGTGGTGTCAGAATTGTAAAAGTTTTTTTTCTATTACGTTTGCTAACAAAATATTCAAAATATTTGATACGTTATTAAGTTGTTAGTTTCTATTACAAAAAATGAAAATGTTTCACAAGAAACTCGAATACATAGAACGGTGAGAAAGGCTTAGAAAGACAAAGCCAGGGAATTTATTTTAAGAGTTTCAAAACAAAACTGCTGACATGTCTCATTTGCCAACGTACATTAAAAATAGTTTTTTTCCCTTTTTTTTTTGTTAATGATGTACAGTCTTAAGCATTTACATATGTATGTACGCGGTATGAGCGGGTGTTTGCAAGGAAACCCGGAATAATTTTGTACTTTTTTTTTTTAGAAAATTTCAAATATTTTTACAATAAATTTCGAAATCATTTGTTAGCAAATACAATAGAAATTTAAATTATTCGTGTGGTTTTGCGGTTAATAGCGTGTAGTGATCTATACAAGGTACTTAATTTTGTATTTTAGTTTCTTAAAGAAATTTTGTTCATACAAACAGGGTTCGGGTTTGCTGTAATTAAAAAATCTAGTAATACATTGACAACAACATTTAAAGTCGAACAGCAGCAACAATTGCAATAAAACATCAATAATTTCGTACGCTTGTCAGCATATATCTTATCGGGAGTGCTGATTCATTTTTAGTTTATTTTTTTCTTTTTATTTTTACAAACAAATGAAAACCAAGTCACCACAAATTTGTTTACAATACTTGCACTAAACATCTATTTTCGGGGAGTACCTCCAACCAAATCAAACCAAACCACTTACCAAAATTTTATCAATTTTTTTTATTCCAAGTAAAAGCCTTTTTCTGTTTTTTTTTATCAATGAAAACATTGTTTTTCTAATGATTTCTTCTTCTTTTATTTTTCAGATTTTGTTTTCTTCCAAACATATTGTGTTTGTCATTTCCCTGTTGTCCCTTCCCCAACTTAAATAATGGTGAATAAGCACCTGACTTCGTTGGCCTTTTGCCTACTGGGCTTAATAGCATTGAGCTCTAGTTTCGATCACACATTGAAATTTGACTATCCCGGACCATATTGTGCGAAAATCAATAGTTGTTGTGATAATCGTCATGACATCTGCTCAGTGCCCATAGCAAGTGAGTATGAGTACAAGTATTGTAACCGTATTTTGATTACTAATGTCCTCCACTCTTTTTTTTCAGATACTCTATGCTATTGTGATGAATTCTGTGATCGCGGCACTGGCGGTGATTGTTGTCCCGACTATCGTTCATTCTGCCTTAGCGAACCCGATCCCATTGTTAGTTGCCTGCACAATGGCGTCTATTTCAATAAATTCAATACCACACGTGATAATTGCAACGAATGCCACTGTTTGGATGGCGGCCGTGTCGAGTGTGATACTGATTTGTGCCTTACCGATGATGCCTTGATACATAATGTCAATTCCATACATAATTTGGGTTGGTCAGCCCGTAAATATTCGGAATGGTGGGGCCGTAAATACTCCGAAGGTTTGGTCAAACGTCTGGGTACTAAAGAACCCACTTTCCGTGTCAAGGCCATGACTCGTTTGCACAACATTGCCGATGGTTTGCCCAGAAGTTTCAATTCTATTGACAAATGGTCCTCCTACATTTCCGATGTACCCGATCAAGGTAAAGTTAAAGAGAAAACAATGTGTGCCCAAAGGACTTTTTTTAAATTTTTGAATTTTATTAGGTTGGTGTGGTTCTTCTTGGGTTATTTCTACTACCTCAGTGGCCTCAGATCGTTATGCCATTCAAAGTCAGGGTAAGGAAATCATACAATTGTCTCCACAAAATATTTTGTCTTGCACACGCAAACAACAAGGCTGTGATGGTGGTCATTTGGATGCTGCCTGGCGTTATTTGCATAAACAAGGGTGAGTGCCATTACATTAACTAATCAAGATCATTCGTTTACACTGACTCTTGACCAATT
The DNA here is from genome assembly GCA_958299815.1 of Sarcophaga carnaria. Classification (NCBI taxonomy): domain Eukaryota; kingdom Metazoa; phylum Arthropoda; class Insecta; order Diptera; family Sarcophagidae; genus Sarcophaga; species Sarcophaga carnaria. Next base: position 3,995,764 of record OY283153.1, on the reverse strand, counting down.
GATCATCTTTCTGTTTTGTTTTTAATTTTTATAGTGTCCTTGATGCCAATTGTTATCCTTATATTGGCCAACGTGATACTTGTAAGGTACACCATAGAAGACGTTCCCTTTTGGACAATGGCTGTAGACCAGCACCGGGTGTTGATCGCGATGACTTGTATACTGTGGGCCCGGCCTATTCGATTAAAAACGAAACCGATATAATGGCGGAGATATTCCATTCCGGTCCCGTACAAGCCACCATGCGCATCTACAGAGATTTCTTTTCCTATTCGGGTGGTATTTATAGTCACAGTGCTGCCAGTCGTGGCAGTCCCAGAGGTTTCCATTCCGTTAAATTGGTAGGCTGGGGTGAAGAGCATAATGGTGTTAAATATTGGGTAAGTTTGGCTAGATTTCTCCATTAAACTTGATTTTAATTTGTTTTTCTTTTGAATCTCATTAGATTGCTGCCAACTCCTGGGGACCCTGGTGGGGTGAACATGGCTATTTCCGCATATTGCGCGGTGTCAACGAATGTGATATTGAAAACTACGTTTTGGCTGCCTGGCCAAATGTTTACAACTATTTTAGAACTGAATAGAACTAAATATAGGCCTGTTTTACAATTTTATTTTAATTATTTTATATAAATCAACACCGATGACAAAGAGACCTCAACCAAAACCAAGTAAATCTCGTTTTAAATACTAAAAAAATAAAAAGAAAAATATAAGAAGAAGAAGAAGAAGCGATTCTAAATTTCCATAATTTAAGGAAACAGTTCTTAAAACAAAAAATTTTGAAAAAACCCTAACAAAACACAAACGAATCTTAGTTTTTATTTAATTTTTAATTTTAAGTTTAAAAAAACTACGTGTAACATTTGAAATGAAATGAGTATCCTACAGTGAGTATTTTTATTGTTTCAATCGCTTCTATGTTTTGTTTTAGTTTTTAAAATATATTTTCTTTTCTTTTTCTTTTTAACATTAAGAAATTAGTCTATAAATCTAATTATTATTAATAATTATTTAAAATTTTTAATTGTATTGTTTACAAAGCAAATAAGTTTTATTTTCTATTTTATTTTTTATAATTTATTGAAATACTGTATAGTTTCTGAAACAATGAAAAAAGCTGCCTTAAAAAAGATACATTATTCTAGTTTCTATGCCATTTTAAATTTCTATTTTTTTATTATTATTTAATAATTAATTTCAAATTTTCTGTCCAATTTCCGTACTGCCACTTTTGAATGCAAAACATAATTTTTCGATATTTTGTTTTTATAAATAATTTTGTTTTTATTTGCTGTAAAACTTTTTTATGTAAATTGTAAACTATGCTTTAAAAAGATTTTATAAAAACAAAATGCATGTATTAATTAATTATTTATAATTAAACTTTATTAAAGTATTTAATAATCTCTAATATGTACAAAAAACAAACAAAAAAACTCGTAAAAAAAGAAAAATTTAAAAAATAAATAAAAAACAAAAAGAAATCAAATTTGAAGAGTTTAATTTTAGTTCTAAAAATAGAAAGAAAAAAATGTGAAGTGACAGTTAAAGCACATCCTCTGAATAAGGAGGGCTATCTATGTAATAAGCTTTTAAAAAATAATTATCAACAATCGTTTTTTCGTTACTCATAAGCACTCATGAAATTTTGAATATAAGTGTTCCAACAATATTGAAATTCAACTACTCGAATTCATTCATACTCACTACAACGTTGATTTATGAGCACAGGTTGCAAGGAGTATGCGTACAACGTGTTGACATCAAACTCATACCTTTCGAAATATGTTTGATTCATAAGCCTACTCATTTAGGTTCATAACTTTAGAAAAATACTTATAATACTTATAATTGAGCCGATAAAGACAGACAAGCAAAAAGACAGAGGCAGCAAACAGAGCAAACGCAACATTCTAGTAAGTATTGTAGTGTTCGTACGCGAATAAGTATCAGAAATTATAAGTATGATTCGATTTTACTCATCTTTTTGAATACTCATTGCTAATCTCTGAAGTGAATGTCTTGATGTTATTCTGAAAGATTACAAACAATGTTTTATTAAATGCAGTTGTTTCTAATTGATTACATCCTTTATACAGCTTTTTCGCCAGCCATACAGAACGTTTTATAAAATCAACCTCTGAGCTAAAGCTTATAGCAAATAATTCCCTACGAATATTCCAAAATTACGCAACAGAACACTGACTGTCAAACATGTTCGAATGTCGTTAATCGATGATGATGATTTTTGTACAGTGATATGATCGAAGTCGGCGTAGTCTAGTAGATAGTGTGTTTGCTTATTAAGCGTGAAGCCATGGTTCAAACATGTATTTCGAATAAAACAAAATATGAAACATCATTCCCTCGGCGCCTTCTTGTCAGCAGTCTTTTGGAAAAACTCTGAGAATTTGTCGTTCGGAGTCTACTTTAAACTGTAGTACCCGCCACTCATGTGTAGAATTAATATACACACCATGAGTGGTGTAACAAACTAAATCGTAATCCTGACTAAGTAGATAATAATGACCAATTAAGTAAGCTAGTACGTAAGATATGGTCAATATAAAAGTCGATTTTGTACCGATTTACTGATGGTAATTAGGTACGTAAAATTTTATTAACAAGTGTTAAATTCACACATTCAGCTTATTTTGGTAATAAGTGGTTTCAATTAGATTTTTGTACTGATTTCTGGGCAATGAAGCAATTCTTATATATACTCGACATCTTTGTCTTCAAAATTACCGTAATGTCACACATAAAGCCGAATTAATTTCTTGTATATTGTGGCAAACCCTTCATTAAACCTTTGACCCTGGCCTGCCCTTTGACTTTAACACAGAAATATTATAAAACTGTACACAAGTTCCCATCATTTTTTTTTTGACACGCTTTCTCAGAAGCATTGCTGAAAATGTTCTTTTTAGTAGAAAATCTTATATTCCTAAAACTACTTAGTGTGTTCTAATCGATTGATCTGCCGCCAGCGATTGATTGTAGGGTATGAAAATTGATAAACTGTTTGGAGCCTAACAGTATGTCAATTATAATTGCATGTTCGTTCATATTGAAAACAAATTCCTCGCATAATATACTCAAAGAAGAAACTCTAAACTGCAGAATGTTTTTAGGCTGAATACTTTTATTTCTTTATAATTTTTGATTTAAAATTATTTTTACAAATAATTTTTGAAAAATTCTGATTTCTGATTATCTGTGACTCATGCAAATTTAAATTTATTTGAAATCCAATATAACAAGAAAAGTTGTTGTGGCTGTGAGTCACTCTAAAATCTTGAATTACGAGCTTATGACGTCATAAGATGGTTTTAGTAGTAAAAACGGTTTAAAATGAATTTAAAAGAAATTCATATGCAATTGAAATGAAACATTATTTACAAAATAATACCAAAAAAAAAAAAAAAACAGTCAAAGAGAAACTGAGTGGTTCGTCTTGAGGCCTTTTCTTTTCCAAAAAATATACTTTTAAGTGTAAATTGTCATATTAACCCAGAAAAACAAAAACAAAGAGCGTTTTATTAACACAACTGAATGAATTGAATGAAAGTTAAACAAAGACAAGTCGTTAATTGATATGGAAAATAATCATAATAATTAAATAAGGTCAGGTATTTGAATAACTTACTGATTAAATTAGCTTTGAAAAAATCGTTAATCCTTTACAAGATAATATCGTGTCTTCCAACAGGAGCTTCTGAACTTTAATAGTTGATGGGATTAAAAACTCCATTTTTATCTTCAATGATTGCCTATTACTTTTTAAACAAGCCTCCAATTTTAAAACAAAGAAAATTGTTTTCCTTTAAAAAACAAAAAATCACAACTGTTGCTCTTTGCATTCACATGTTTTTAATTGACTACACTGTGCAGCTGAGTTACTAAGTGCCTTTAACTTGGTATATAGGCCTTCAAAAAGAGAATGTGATTTTATGAAATTTTTCATTTCATTTTTATTTAATTTTTTTTTCTTTTTTAATGGAAAGTATTGCTGAATAAACGATAATTCATTGGAGTTTTATATTTCATCGAATAAATATATTTCATTAGATAAACAAACAAATGCGCCTGTATGATCGAACCAGAGATCAGCAATGAGTATTCAAAAAGATGAGTAGGACCGAATCATACTCACAATTTCTGATACATACATATACGTATTAATACTTATTTTAATATCATGGAACCTCTACTCATATTCAAAGTTTGAAGTACTCATCATATTCATACTTAACAACACGTATGATGTTGTTGACTTCGACTCTCCATAACTCAACATATACACGAATCACAAAATAAGTATGAATCGCGTACGAACACTAAAATATTTACCAGAAGGTTGTGTGTTTGCTCTGCTTGCTGTTCTGTCTTCTTTGCTTATGGGTCTTTTTCTTTTTTTGTAAATGCAACAACAACTATGACCGTAAATTTTGATGAATGATTCGAGACGATTTCGCATGGTATGAGTTTGATGTCAACGTTGTACGCATACTCATTGCAACCTGTACTTATAAATCAAAGTTGTTGTGAGTATGAATGAAGCAGAGTACATAATTAAATATCAACATTGTTGACTCACTTATATTCAACATTTCATGAGTGCTTATGAGTAGAGAAAAAGCAATTCAGTGCTAATCTCTGGTTTTGTATTTCGGCTAATAAAACATGATCGAACTCCTTTAAAAAATTCGTTACAGTTATTTTAAGTGTGACTTGTTTTAAATACAGTTTTTTTATATTTTAAATCAGTTAGTTTCACTTATATATGTACATATATATGTATGTATATGTATCGTATTGTATGTATAAGTATTTGTATATGAATTATTGAGTTTTTTCTTTTGTTTTGATTTCATATTCATTTGTTCTCTTTGCATAACCGGTAAGAGCGTTTATTGACATTTAATTATGAATTGTTTCATTGTCAAAGTCAGTTCCACGCGCAAACCCCACATACTGAGAAAAAAAAAACACTCAAACATTTTAAGTATGTACTCTTTTTAAAATATTCTTTACAAATATTTACTGTAGGATCTCTCTTCTAAATTAAAAATTTTTCTTTAAGTGCTTCAAAGCAAAACAAATCAATGCATTCTGTGACCAAATGATTGTTTCAATAAATAAGTATGAAGAAAAAAGTAATATTATTTTGCAATAATTAATAAAACAATAAATAAAATAAAATAGAATAAAAATAATAACAAATAAAAATAAACCTGTACTGTAAAGTAATTATATCATTCGTTCAACAATTAATAGCATTCCGTCTGACATCGTGGTCTATTGCTAATTGCCAATTAACAATGAATGTTAAACGGTTGGCAACAAAGTTCTGATTTTGTTTCTACTTTTCGTGCTCAGACTCACAAGCTTGTTTCAGTGCATTAGAACTCAATCTTGGGAGGTAAGATATGTAAAGCGGGTGAAAGTTTTCAAGGTATAATATGCTTCGCTAGCAATAAAATAACACTTGGAAAAATTCTGTTTACAAAAAGTGTTTAGAATTTAAATATCATTCGTAAGAAAAGAAACTCTTTAGACTGAATTAATTTTATTACCCAATTAGTCATTTCAAACTTTAAATCAGAATTACGACCTAGTTTCTCACACTACCCATATAGAGTGTGTTAATTTTATTTATGAGTGGCAGGACTTACAATTTAAAGTCGACTTCAAACCACAGACTTTTCTTGAGACTCTTACAGTTTTTGCTAGAAGACTGCTGAGAGAGATTCGCCGAAGAATTATTTCTTCATAGTTTCTTTTGTTGCAAATGTCTGGGCTTGGATTTGAACTACAACACAATCAACTTCTGTCGATGTCGGGATATAACGGGACCTTCTCTTGATCTACTACAGCTTCTGGTTCCAACAGTTAAGCGTGAAGTCAAGATTAGTAGTACAGGTTACCAGTAAATTAGTAAGTTCTACCCCAATTCAATCGCGGTAATACAAATCAGCTTATGTCACACAGAATCTCTCTCGACTGCTGTCATTTTACTTTGGAGAATTTCATCATTTACTGCCTAAACTGCACCTTGTTTCTTTGAGTCAGTGTTGCAGTTATGGGAGTCACATATCCTCTGTAAGTAAGGCACCGTCAACGTTATATTCCGTCATAGTTCGCCACAGTCATAGTGTAGCTCAGCTCTGCAGTGATTTGTGTTAAATTGTAATACCTTCAGCCCTTAGCATTGGGCATTGCATGCTGAAAAAGCCACAAGAGCTTTACATTGTACACTTTTTTACAGCCTGATGCTGGATGACATTCATTGCCACTTTTTCAGCTGATTTTGCTCAATTAAACTAGTACTGCAGGGACGGGATCATAGGTCCCACAAAGAGTATTTAAAAGAGATGTGTAGAATCGAATCATACTCATAATTTCTGATTCTTATACGCATTCATACTTATTTTAATATCATGGAACCTCTACTCATATTCAAAGTTTGAAGTACTCATCATATTCATACTTAACAATACGTATGATGTTGTTGACTCTCCATAACTCAACATATACACGAAGCACAAAATAAGTACGAATCGCCTACGAATACTAAAATATAATTATTACAAGTATTTTTCTAAAGTTATTATTCGAAATGAGTAGGCTTATTAATCAAGCATATTTCGAATGGTGAGAGTTTGATGTCAACGTTGTACGCATACTCATTGCAGCCTGTACTTATAAATCAACGTTGTAGTGAGTATGAATGAATCAGAGTACGTAGTTAAGATTCAATATTGTTGACTCACTTATAGTCAATGAGTGCTCATGAGCGCTTATGAGAGGCGAAAAAACGCTTCATTGCTGATTTCTGATTGTAATATGTGTTGTATTGACGATGTGGCCTTGAGTATGACTTTAATTCATGATTGCTTTCATGAGTGCTTTAATTTCATGAGTGCTTATGAGTAGCGAAAAAACAATTCATTGCTGATCTTTGGAAGAGACTCTCTCTAAGATGATTTCAAATTATTTTTTTATTATTTCTTTGGATTCCTTAATAGAAATTCAAACGTAAACTGGCTGATTACCCGCCAAATGTTTTATTAGGCTGGAAGGCATTACATTTTTTTTGATTGGAAACCACTCTCTCAAACCATCCATAATTGAAGAAATTCTTGACGACTAACATTCAAATTTAAGAATTTAGTAATTATAAATGTAAACAGAAAAAAAAAACATTTTTTTTTTCAAATTATTCATAAATCATTTATTGTACTTGTGTGATTTACCAGCAGTTATTAAAAATTTTTATTAATCATTTGATCAGTGATCAGTTGTCAACATTAAGTTGTTTCTTTTTTTTCGAAATTTAACTGAAACTATTTTTATCTCTAGTCTAACTAACTAACGTGTATGCAAATACTATGTATACGAACATTTTGTATGAGTCAGCTGTGACGTGCTTAAATATGAAGAGAAGCTTTTTACAATAAAAACGCGGCTTGGTGGTATCTTCATTCAATTGAGCTTAATTAATTCGTTTTCTAAACAATCTTCTTTGATTTTCTTTTCGTTTATTTTTTTTTGATTTTTTATTGTATAAATTCACGTGCTCTGAGCAGCACGTTACATTTGTTGAACGTATCAGTCAAAACTTGTGTTATTTTTTTTTAATTTTAGATTGTGGACCTTATGATTGCAGTAACATTTGAAACGAGATAAGAATGTTTAGATTGACAAAAATATTACCAAAATAGTGTAGACGAAGTTAAAAATAAATTTTAGTTTTTTCAATTTATTGCTTTATGAACAACAACAAAAAAAATCAAAAATAGTTGTTGAATTGTAGTCAGGGGCCTGGCTACAATGAATCGTGGTTTCACTATTCAAAGCATTCATGACATTTTGAATATAAGTGAGTCAACAATATTGAAATTTAACAATGTACTCCGATTCATTCGTACTCACTACACTACGTTGATTTATAAGTACAGGTTGCAATGAGTATGCGTACAACATGTTGACATCGAACCCATACCATTCGAAATATGTTTGATTCATAAGCCTACTAATTTAGATTCATAACTTTAGAAAAATACTTATAATACTTATAAATGTATCGAATGACTCGAATCATTCAACAAAATTTACAGTCTTAGATGTTGTTGCATGAGAAAAAAAGGCAGAGCAGCAAGCAGAGCAACCACACAACCTTCTGGTAAGTATTTTAGTGTTCGTACGCGATTCATACTTATTTTGTGCTTCGTGTAAATGTTGAGTTATGGAGAGTCGAAGTCAACAACATCATACTAGGTGTTAAGCATGAATATGATGAGTACTTCAAACTTTGAATTTGAATATGAGTAGAGGTTCCATGATATTAAAATAAGTATGAATGCATATAATTATCAGAAATGATGAGTACGATTCGATTCTACTCATCCTTTTAAATACTCTTTGCTGATCTCTGATCCGAGTTCTATATTTTTTAATATTTCTTGAAGAATGGCTAACTCTATGGCATTTGTTTTTAGATTTGCATTTTGTTTTATAATTTATTTTTTTTAATTACTTTTAATTATATTTTTGTTTAATACAATTACGAAAACAATAATAAAAACAAAGTCTAATAAACTCATTTGAATTGTCAATAACTTGGCCAAACAACTTTAATGATAACCGTGACTCTATAAATAGTGGTTGAGAGAAATTTTAAAGAATAAAAAAAACGTAACAACGGCAACAAATTTAGGAATAATAAAAATAAAAATATTTATTCAAAAACAGATGACTTTTATGGCAGATGACTTTATAATTAGCAGCACTAACTACGTAAATGAAAATAGCGCAGTTAATTTCAAATGCAATTTCAAATATTGCATACGATAATCATCAGCAGCGTATATTGAAAAACTCGGTAATATTTTTTAGTTACAAGCCAAGCGTGGACTTAGGAGTTGAAAGAACATCGTTTCTCCAGTGATTTATTTGAAACCTACTCTCATTAGTAAATATTTGCCTTCTATCCTGGTATAAATTTCCAACTGGGCATGTTACCATCCAGCATCTAATCTTGAAGATGTTTATTTTTTCCCATGGTTTTTTAATATGTTTGCGGAATATTTGGCGAGTAATTGCGTTAATTGTTTGACTTTATTTGCCAATCGTTTTATTATTTTATCTTTTATGTTTTTAATAACGTATGTGCATAACAAAAGTATTTAAATTATTTAGTTTGTTGATAAGATTATTAAGATTATGAAGTCATTTATGTTACTGCTGTTCCAAGTTCACTTTATAATATTTTCCGATTGGCTTAAGATCTACAAATTGGGTTAAAAATGATAATCTTTTAAGAGCTGCTGCATTATCTTATAAAAATGCTTAAACATCTGTCTACGTGATATTTTTAATATTCCATTAATATTTCCATTCTATTTTAAAACAACTTCTCCTTTTTTGGAATAAAGTCTAGTCTAGTTCCAATAGAAACACTTATAATTTCCCTAAGACATTGAATCCTAGCTAGTTCAATACAATTCTACAAAATAATTCCTATAGTTTTACCCAACTCCCGACAAAGCTGGCAGTCTTTCTCATTTAGAAGACGTAGCCTATTGAGATACAATTTGTGGTAGCAGTAACTTTACTATTCTCACATTCCGTATTCATCAGGAGCTTCTCCATAAGACATAAGCTATGGTAAACTGGTCGAACGCAAGTACGGCTCTGAATGCGTGTAACCAACAGTTCACAATCGTCTTGGATTCTGCCAAATTGATCACACGAAACTACTCTCAAACAATATGGTCCTTTGCGGGTGCATCCCCCTGCTTAGTAACACATATCGCTGCTCCAGAACGGAAGCAGTGAACGAGTTCATCTAAACAAATAACGAATTTAAGTAATACTCAAGGCCACAACGTCAATACAATTTAGAATCAAAGATCAGCAATGAATCGTTTTTTCGCTACTCATAAGTACTCATGAAATTTTGATTAAAAGTGAGTCAACAATATTGAAATTTAACTATGTACTCTGATTCATTCATACTCACTACAACGTTGATTTATAAGTACAGATTGCAATGAGTATGCGTACAACGTTGACATCAAACTCATACCATTCGAAATATGTTTGATTCATAAGCCTACTCATTTAGATTCATTCGAGTGACTCGAATCATTCAACAAAATTTACAGTCTGAGTTGTTGTTAGGCATTTACAAAAAAAGAAAAAAGACACATAAGCAAAAAGGACAGAGTACTTTAGTGCTCGTATGCGATTCATACTTATTTTGTGCTTCGTGTAAATGTTGAGTTATGGAGAGTCGAAGTCAACAACATCATACGTGTTGTTAAGTATGAATATGATGAGTACTACAAAACTTTAAATATGAGTAGATGTTCCATGATATTAAAATAAGTATAAATGCGTATAAGTATCAGAAATTATGAGTATGATTCATTTCAATACTCAGTGCTGATCTCTAGTTGTCACATCACACATGATGTGTGTGTTAATTTTATTTATGTGGCGGGACCTAGAGTTTAAAATCGACTCCGAGGCACTGATCCATGATATTTAAATAAGTATGAATGCAAATAAGCATCAGAAATTGTTAGTATGATTCGATTCTACTCATTGCTGATCTCAGTTTCCAAGTTAGTGTGACGTTTGCATTTTTATTTCTGATTAGCTGGAAATACGTTTCGCCTACGATTTGAAGAAATTCTCTAATTGGGTGTAGTGTGTAGCGTGTGAACCCCCCTAATAATAATAGCAATACATACTCGTTTATTACAAATCCGTCTTGTCTTTCACATCTGTGATGTTGTGGTTTAGAGTTATGTGTTGTCAAAGTGTGGGTTTCTATTCGAAAGCTTACTGTTTTCCGCAATTTGTGAAATTCCCTGGCGGCAAAGTTGGCTGAGTGACTGACTCTCTTCTAAACTTTTTTGTTTTGTTTCTGGTTATGGTGCTCTTTGTTTTGTCTCTCAAACTGAAACTGGTTTTCAATTGAACTGAAGTTCTGGCGAAATTCATTTGAAATCTGAAATCGGCAGAAATGTTTGATTTCTTGAGCAATTGACGTTTGTATACATATTTGGTTACGCTGGCTATCGTACAGAGAGCATATTTGTGAAGAGATCTAAACAAATCAAGCCGAAAAAAAGAAAAATCGAAGAGAAAATCGTATCAGAATCGTATAAAAAACCAATTCATTGCTCTATTGCTCTGTTGCTTGCTAGTGCTGCTGTCATACTTCTTGATATTGTCAGTTGGTGTGTTGGTTGCTGTGTTTACATTACCGGTTTCCTAACAATAACATTTCTAACAACTGTTTGACAAATACTCAGCCAGTCAGTCTGTTTAGCTCAGCTCATGTGCAGTAGAATACAAAAAAAAATTTATTTCTTTGCAAATTTGTTGAGCAAGAAAAAAACCTTTTTTTTCTCATTTGAGTCTTGCTGTAGTAGTGGATAGCAATTCTGTGAGTTCTGTGGGGTCTGTCTGCACAACGATCAGTAGCGTAAACAATCTTGAACTTGACAGTTTGTTGAACGCGTCTGAAGCGCATACACATAGAGAATCAACATTAGCGCTCGTTTGCCGGTATTTCTTAGTTTCGATGTAAAAATTTGAAAAAAAAAAAATTCAAGAAAAAGAAAATATACGAAACGTTTTCTAATAAAAGCATCAGAAAAAAGAAACAAACAAAAAATTATTTTCTACGTAAAAGCCAAGAAAATAATTAAAAAAAAAAACTAAAAGAAAGGAAAATTGTCTTGTGCGATTTTTTGCTGTAAAAATAGTTTCTTAAGCATAGAAAAGAAGAAAAAAAATTATTTTTGTTGTAAAAAAAAAAAAAATATAAAAATAAAAGTGGGAAAGAAAAAACCTGCAAGAAAAGTCTTTTAAAATCTTTGTCGTTTGGTTTTGGAGAAGAAAAAAAAGCATTACGATATTAAAACATTTTAAAATATTACAAATATTTAAATAAATTTTAAAAATAACTTTGAAAATGTTTGCTTTGGCTAAAAATAGTTCAGCAGCCACAAGACTGCTGGCAATTTGTGGTAAGTTGATCAAACAGAATACACACATTAAATAATTTAATTTTTAATATACAAATGGTGGTTGATAGTCTTTTGTTTAATAAAAACCGTTATTGATACGGAATTTGAATTTTAAACAATTTTTTAGTGTGGAAGAATATTACAACGGGCCTAAATACTGGCCTAATTAAGACCTCTACCTTCAAGGGGGGTCCGCTAACATATCTAAACCTAAAATTGTGAACGAAAACTTTTAAATAAAATTAAATTCTTGACTGTGTTCTCTTATATGAAAATAACTACAATAGAAAGCTTAATTCAGAGCTCAGATTGTTTGATCCACGGCTTACATATTAATTGTGGCATCACAATGAGTCTAAACACTGGCCTAAGTAGGATCTGATTCTTCGAGAAGAGTCTAATCTAACCTTACCTAGTTCATCTAACTTTTTCTATATGGCATAGTAGTCGGACGGCTTTCATTTGTGATGGATAGAGTCTACCATACAACCTTACCTGGGTCAGCTTACTTTTCCTGTATGGCATGGTAGTCGATGGGGCGGCTTTGTGGTCGAGATAGGCCAACGATTCTAGTAGGATGCTGGGTTCGAGAGGAAATTGAAAAGTGATGGAGGATATAGCTTAGCCTTCTGTCAACCGAAATTGGATGGAATGATCCTGAACTCTTCGTAGATTAACCGATTGGCAGCATGCGACGAAATATTTGGCTAACAAATGGTTTCGTTTAATCCCAACAGCGGGTAATTTCGCTGTCAAATTCTCTCTTTGATCACCAAAAGCAGAACAGACCGCAAACAATGCATTTGCTGACTACTTAGAGCATAGTTATTTAGTAGTAGAAATTACTTTTAGTTGAGCGTATCAGATTTTAGAGCATGCAGGAATACAACTCAGTGGACTTATATCTCTCCAAGCCTTAATAAACAAATTATTGCATAAAATTCAATTAAAGGAATTATCTTCGAATAGTTGCGACTATTGTAAGGAATCCACTAAACCAGCCATCAATAGACAATGCTTCAGTCTGTTTTTATGAACTATGAAAAGAAATTAATGTCCCTGTATTCTTGGGTTCATATTAATTCCATGTTTTGATAAAATATTTTGTGTTCTTTTTATTAAAATTACAACAAATATTTTATTTAAAATCGATAATATTTTCTTTCTCTTCCAACATTTTTTTTCGGTTGCAAAGTAAATATTTTCGTTTTTAATTAAAGTCGAGCTACTAATTGAAAGAAAATGCGCGCTATTCCTTCACTTTATTTATTAAATATTTGCAAATAATGTTTTATTGGATTTATAATTACTTAAAAAAAATAATAATAATTAAAAAAGTAATGATTAAATCAATAAGAAATAAAATTAAGGTGGAGTTTGCCGTTCAGTAGATATGCATTGAGTCATGAGACACACACACAGTTGTTGAATGCAAACAGTACCTGAACTAAAAAAAAATGCCACTTCATTTCACTTGAGTCGATAGTCGAAAATAAATTAAATTTTAATCTGTTTTATTTATTTATAATACAATAATAATAAAATTATATTTTTTGATAAATTTCGTTTTTTAATTAGAAATGCTAAAATCGATGTATAAAAATAGAATCAGATAAGGAATTAAAAATGGAACACAATGTAGCAATGATTTTGAAAGTTGATTGTATTGGAAAGAAATTTGAGAAACGTTGAGAATATAATTGAACAGGTTTCTTGCCTGGGTAGGGTGTGTAGGTAACTTTTTATTGTCATGGAAATTTATTAAGGTTATTGCGCGATCGTGTACAATTTGCGAATGCTAAGTCATATCAGGCAAATGTAGGCTAAGATACGTCGATTCCTTTTGGAAAAAGACTTTCGGATAACATACATACATACATAATTGGTCATTACAAGCCTTCAGTCAGGATTACGTCCTAGTTTCTCACACCACTTACATATGTTGTGTGTGTTAATTTTATACATGAGTGGTGGGACCTACAGTTTAAAGTCGACTCCGAACGACAGATTTTTTTGAGAATCTTTTTTCATGACAATTTTATTTATTCACAGAGTTTTTTTCCAGAAATCTGCTGAGAGAAAGTCGCCGAAGAAATACTTTTTGTATTTTGTTTTGATGTCTGGCGTGAGGTTCGAACCCTGGATTTACGTCTAATAAGCCAACACACTACCTACTAGACTGCGGCGACTTCAACTGATTTACTTATGCCATTATTCAAAATGGTATGTCAGAAAGGATAAAATTTTGCCGTAGTCTAGTATGTAGTGTGTCGGCTTATTAGACGTAAGGCTACGCTGCAAACCACAGGTCAGACACTAAAACGAAAATATGAAAAAATTATTTCTTAGGCGACTCCCTCTCAGCTGATTTCTGGCAAAAACTCTGAGAGTAAATAAAAATTGCCATGAAAAGCTTCTCAAAAGATCCAACATTCGGAGTCGACTTTAATCTGTAGGTCCCGTTCCACTCATGTATAAAATTAACGCACACACTATAAGTGGTGTAAGAAGCTAAGTCGTAATCCTGACTGTAGGGTTGTATTGATATGTACCGGAAAGGCCGGCCTATTTATCAAATTCGAAGAATTTAAAATAAAATTTTTGTTATGTTTGTTCTTCAGCTATCACAGCCGGAATTGAATACAAGTCCACTAGTAAATTAAATTATCTTGTAATTAACTTTTGAGTACCTTTGTTGAGTTCGTAGTTGTTCTTTATAACATATAAAATGAAACATCGATTGATTTATTATGAAGTATTCCATTAAACTCTTGTTTTGTGATGCTTACTTACTTAATTGGTCATTAGCAATTTGCCTTAACACATCCATCCAGGCACCTCCACTATTTGCGTGTCTTCGTTAGTTATTCATACCAATCGATGACAGGGCTTCCTCGATTTGATACAATGCAGACAACTTCCGGTAATTCTTGAATCAAAAACCCGTCTCGCCAAGGCATCCTCTTCCATCCCAATGACATGGCCGAGCCGCTGGATATTAATGCATTGCACAACGTCTATATCGTTAACGAGCTCATACAGGATTTTTCTCTCGAATACTTTTAATGCCTGTGCTTAACTGTGGTCATGCCTGTGTGCCATTAAAAAGCACGGGCAGGATGACCAACTCCAACTGTTTTATGTTCTGAGATAACCCTACACTTTCACGTATCTATCGATGTATACGGTTGTCTAGTAAAATTAAACTTTCCTGTGACACTTGCAAACTTTCTACGTGACATATAATGAAAGTAAACACAAAAGAAATTTCTGCATTAAAATTGTCTGAAGTGCTTAAAAGATTTTAAATTGTTTAATTTGTTTATTTTTTTCCATTTTATTGAATCACAATCTTTTCTTAAAATTCCTGGTCGTCTTAGGAAATTCCATCTGTAAACTAAGCTTTTGAAAAAAACCAATTAAAAGAGAAAATAAGTTGAAATTAAACAAACGAGATTCTAAAGTTCAATTGCACATTGTGACGAAATTATCAACATACACACACACACGACTTTTCTAAACAAAAAAATTTAACATTTAACGCCTCTTTTTTTATTACTTTTTTTTAATAATTTTTAAATAAAATTGTTTTAAATTTTTTTTGTTCTGTTTATTGAATGAAACAGGAAACCCCATTTCAAAAGACTGACCGCATTTGACTCTGATTCTCACTTTTTTTCTGTGTGTCTTTTTTTTTCTATACCATAACACTGAATCATTCATTGTGAAGAACTTAATGAGCTTTAGACGAAGGCTTATAACGTTACTGACAATTTAATAATTCAAATATTATACGTTTAAAAAATAAAATAAAATAAAATAAAAATAAAAATACAATAGAATTTATTTTAATTTACGCCACAATATTTATAATAATTTTTTTTTATTAAATTTAAATATTTTTCTTTGTTTATGTTCTAATATGGAATACATTTATAAAAAATTATTAGACTTCACCGACTATCGATGAAAATAAAATAACCACAAAGGGGACTTTTCCTAGAGCATTGAATACTAAAAGCCTTAAACATTACAAAGCTATAAAATTCTTTTTCTTTCTTTTTTTTTTGTTTCATAAAGGGTTAAACATAGTAATTGTTAAGCTTGGCTTGCCTAACAAATTAGAACTGTTAAGTTTAAGCGTTTATTTTGAAGCGTAAACATATTTTTAATGGATTTCCTGTATATTTTTCAGTTATTTTTTTAAAAGTAGTTTAAAGTACTTGATATCAGAGCCTTAAAGTAATTAAATCTTTATTTTACAAAATACAAGCTTAAACTTGATGTTTACTTTTAATCCCTGGATTTTAAATATTTTTAAATTTAATTAAAAATAATATTTTATGTATGTAAAGAATTTCAAGGGGTTAGTTTACTTACTAAGGGCCTTTATTCAGCTTTTCTTTAAAGATAAATTTATCGAAACAAATGAATATTTTTATATGTTAAAGGGGACATTTGATGGTTTATACAAAAATTTAATTTTTTCAATTATTTTGAAGCCCCGTGGTGGTCGAGGGTCGTGTCATGGTCATGATGACCATGATTTGAAGAGTTAGGCCAGGTTAGGTTAGATGAAAGGGCGTGTACTTGTCAATTAAGGCAAGTACAGTAGCCAGAGGTCGAATTGACCCGTTGTACAACGTCCTATTTTCTCACACCACTTATGTTGTGTGTGTTAATTTTATACATGAGTGGTGGGAGCTACAATTTAAAGTCGACTCCGAACGACAGATTTTTGAGAAACTTTTATTATGGCAATTTTATTTACTCTCAGAGGTTTTGCCAGAAATCTGCTGAGAGGAAGTCGCCGTGGCCTGGGGCTGGAACCCTGGCTTTTACGTCTAATAAGCCAACACACTACCTACTAGACCACGGCGAGTTAGTAGTTCAAAAACATAGGTAGGTTGGTAGGTAGAAGTGGCTGTCCTCTCGATGGAGTCATGAGCAGGGACACTTAGGCCGCACAAAGGGTCCATTGTGATACCACAGTTTCACATTATCCCCTAGTTCAGGAACCACTCGCAGCATCCGATGAAGCGACTCAGGCTGCCAATATCAGTGAATGAGAGTTCATCCAGATCATACATGTAGCCACCCAGGTGCCTCTTTCTCCTCCGACCAAGTGCCGGGCATGTATACAGTAGATGAAGAACAGTTTCATTCTCCTCCTCATCCTTCGCCTCATCTCCACAGCTTCTGATGAAATCATTTGCAAGGTGTCCAATACCAATATGCCTTGCATACGTTCCTATAATACAATGCCCGTAATAATCCCGATAATAGTGCTGAGCCTATTTTTTGGAGTTTAAACAGAGCAGCCGTGTGCCTCTTATCCAACCTTAACCAAATTTTCTGCCGAAAACATGGAAAAATATCAAAATGGCGGCATTTAGATTTTTTGTCTATTTTTCCTTTTTGTTTAATAATGTTAGTAACTATTAACGTATCAAAAATATTCTAGCTCGGGTAAGGCTACTTGTCTTATGCAGATTGTCCCAAAATTTTGGCGAAATCGGTCAAGCAGTTTTTGTACCATTTTGCGTTTTTCTACTCCTTTTCGTATCATTTGAGGGAAAAGAAAATTTCTAAACTAATTCTACTGCTCTAAAGTAACAAAAATTAAATTAAATTAATAAATTACAAAATGGCGGCGTTATGATTTTTTGTCGGTTTTTGCTCTAAACTAACTAAAACTATAAGCAAAAAAAATTGATTTTTTGTTTCTTACGATTTAATTCCTTTAAATACCATACAAAGCCATAATTTTATTATGATTTATATTGAATGTGTGTAGTATGGGTTAATAAATAATTTATTATTCCAATTCGATTGAATAATAATTGATTGATTGATTAACAACTACCGGATTGTTTTTATCAGCTTTTTAATAATTTTTTTATTTTTCTTATAAATGTTCTTTAAATATGAAATTAATTACTTTGTTTACAATAACAATAACAACAGAGTAGATATATAATCCATTAAAAAATATTCATTAAATATCATAACAAATCATTCATAGTTATTATATGAATAAAATAAATTCTTCAACTTGTTTTCTTTATTTTCTTTTCATAAATTTTCTCACATTAACAATTATTTTCTAAAAAAAAAAAAAAATTCACATGATTTTAGCACCTGATATACATATTTTCATATATTTTTTTACTAAACTGACTGACTGACAATAGAGATTTAATTATTAATTAAATATTTAAGGCAAATAATAATTAGAAGGAAATACATACAATAACTAACGAGTATGAGTATGAGTACAATGAAAGTAACTGAGGCCATGTAGATTGAAAAAATCAACGTTCAAGTTCAAATTAAATTTGATTTAGAAAACTCCAATGCAATAATGGCAACGAGCACAACAAAATTATTCTCAGAATGCTAATTTGATTTGCATTTACAAACAAAAAAAAGAAAAAGAAAATAAAATAAATAAAATGAAATTAAAAAAGAATATTTTTTTTAACAAAATCATATTGTAGTCAACTAATTAATTAATAAATTTGTGTAAATTTTGTTTTTATTATATAAAATTCGTTGTTTATTGTTTTATGGTATGATAAATACTTTCAAAACATTTTTTTTGTATAATTTGGATTAAAATATTCCAAAATATTTTAAATTAAAAAACAACAACAAATTTAATTAACAGTTACCGTTAAATAATGCAAAAAATTCTATGCCACAATAAGCTTCAATTGTTTTAAAAACAAATTTAAAAAATAATTTTTTTTTTGCAAAATTTTTTAACAATGCCGTCTGGAAATTTTGAAATCAATTGCCAAAGTGAGATCCACTATTCAGAAAAAAGCTGATGAAATTAATAGCGATTATTACATGATATAAAAATATTGTATTCCTTTTAAATTAATTTTAAACAAAGTAATAAAGTTAAAGGAAACTAAAATTTGTAAGCAAAAATAAGACGTTATTCAGCATAATATTCACGTCTTCAGTGCAAATGCTTTGTTCAATAATTTGCTGTGGTTTATAACTTATACCTCTAAGCCATGAAAAATTATTTTCCCATGATGCTTTTGATGTTAATTCTTCCGTTACGAAATGTTTCTAGCGAAAGAAACAGTTTGTTAAGGCTTGGTGACAGGTTTGCACTAGAGATCAGCAATGAGTATTCAAATAGATGATTAGAATAGAATCATACTCATAATTTCTGATACTTATACGTATTCATAATTATTTTAATATCATGGAACCTCTACTCATATTCAAGGTTTGAAGTACTGATCATATTCATACTTAACAACACTCATGATGTTGTTGATTTCTCCATAACTCAACATTTACACGAAGCACAAAATAAGTACGAATCGCGTACGCACACTAAAATACTCATCAGAAGGTTGTGTGTTTGCTCTGCTTGGTGCTCTGTCTTTTTTGCTTATGTGTCTTTTTTCTTCATTTGTAAATGCAACAACAACTAAGACTGTAAATTTTGATGAATGATTCCAGTCACTCGAGTTCACTTATGAATCAAACATATTTCGAATGGTATGAGTTCGATGTCAACGTTGTACGCATACTCATTGCAACTTGTACTTATAAATCAATGTAGTGTAGTGAGTATGAATGAATCAGAGTACATAGTTAAATTTCAATATTGTTGACTCACTTATATTCAAAATTTCATGAGTGCTTATGAGTAGAGAAAAAACGATTCTCTGGTTTGCACTATAAAGTGAGAACAGAAAAAAAAACTTTGTTATCAAGCTACCAGAGTTTCAGGTCAGCCTAGAGTTATTCTGATAGAATATATGACATCTCCCCTGTCAGTTAACCAGCTTAAGTTCTGGTCTATTGAAATTGAATGTTTTTTTTTCTATTTTTCTTTAATTTTTCTTTTCAAGTTTTAAAAAGATGTTGAATTTATTAAAAAACTGTGAAATTGTTTATTCATGCAAATAAAATTGTAGTGTAAATGGAATTTCTTTAAGTGCTTATTTACAATAACACCTTATTTACAATAACGCCTGCCTATTTTCTTTTGTAAAATTTCTATAAAAGTCACGAAACTTTAACCAGATCACACCTGTGTATACTAATTTTAATTGTACGTAACATAAAATCAGGCCACTTTATTATCTGTGAGTGATCAGAGGGAAGTTAGGTCTATAATTGTAGGCATATGTTTGCTAAGTTAAGTGTTATTGTTCTTAAAAACAAATTATAACTCTAGAGCTCTAATGATGATGGTCTTACAAGGATTAATTGTGTGATAAACTTACATTCATTCAGTTTTACAAAACCAAACCCAAACACTTCAACTGAATATGCAATTTGCGCCGTTTTTTCTAATTTCGTTTTTATTTTCGTTTTTTTTTTTAACAATAGTTTACACAATTTTGTTACCAAGTTGCCATAGTCACGTCATGTTTAAAATCTTTACGAACTAAGTCAAGGTATTTAAAATTGAATAGGAAAACTTAAATTAGGTGCCCCGTAACCAAATCACACGCCATTTACTAACTACAATTGAAACAATGTCTTTGTGATACCCACACTCTACACTGTAACGATATCTTATCAGTTATATTGACAAATTAAAACAATAAAAACAAAAATAATTAACAAATATTGGCCAAAAGTTATCTATTTGTGAGTATCTATCTGTCGTTTTGAAGATACATACGTTCCTGGTAGTTATTGTACGTACAATATTTCCTGAGACAAAAACGAAGAGAAAAGAAACCAAAACTTACTTAACCTTAATAAAGAAAACTTTTCTTACACAATCAATTTGTAAAACAAGAAAAACAAAAATAAAAACAAACAAACAAATAATTGTATGCGTGTGGCAAATACATTTTATGAATGATAAGATATCAGATACTCATTACACACCACCTCATAATAATTTATTGCCTGTCACTTTATATTTTTGGTAGACAAAATCCGTAATGCTTCGCTATGTTCTCTTAAATTAATTAATTGGCCATTACAAAGCCTTTAGTCAGAGTTACGATCTGGGTTGTCGCAACACACATGACGGGACCTAGAGCTTTATATCGAATCCGAGCCTCTGAAGAAGAGACTTTTCATGGCAATTTCATAGTAGTTTCAGAGTTTTCCGTAGAAGACGTAGTCGCCGTAATCTAGTAGGTAGTGTGTTGGCTTATTAGACGTAAGGCCAAGGTTCAAACCCCATGTTAGACGTCAAAACGAAATGTGAAAAAAATATTTCTTCGGAGACTTCCTCTCAGCAGATTTCTGGCAAAAACTCTGAGATTAAAATAAAATTGCCATGAAAATTTTCTCAAAAATCTGTCGTTAAAGTCGAATTTAAAGTTTAAACTGTAGGTCCCGCCATTCATGTATAAAATTAACAGACACAAAATGAGTGGTGGGAGAAGCTAGTCCCGGCTGAAGGGTTGTAGTGGCCAGTTATGTACATATGTTTTCGGTAGAAAACTTCTGAGCATAGGTCAGGTTTCTGACAAAAACTCTGAGAGTAAAATAACAACAATTTCTCAAAAAATCTGTCATCCGAAGTCGACTTTGAAATTGTTGGTCCCGCCTCTTATGGGTTAAATTAACACACACAGCATGGGTAGTGTGAGAAATTGGGTTGTAATCCTGACTTAATCGTTGTAATGATCAATTAAGTAAGTAAGTAAGTATTCTTGTGGTATAATGGGCCAGTCCGACCTCCGGGTACTCTACTTGTCTTGGCTGACAGGTACACGTCCTCTAACCTAAGTATTCTTGTTTGTGAACATCAGTATCTATATGATCATTAAGTGAAAATGCTGATTACTTTTGAACTTAAAAGATCATAGAATAGTTTGGTAAGATATTTTGATATTTCCGGGGTATTGAACTACGTGTTTTCAAACAAACTAACAAACAATTACTCAACCACCATTATATTGTATACATTTATTGATAATTATTTTAATATATATGTGAACAATTTTTTAAACGCTTTTCTTTTTCTGTTTGGTTTTATTTTTGTTGTTTTATTTTGCTTGCAAAAAATAAAATTAATTTGTTGTCTAGTGTTGCTAAATTTAGTCTCTTACGCTTTCTGTTCTAATCTATTGCAGTAGTCAGTGTTTTGCTGCCATTTACTCACGGACAGGCCTATCATTTCATAATCGGTCATCATCAGCGTAACTTCGATCAATTATATCGGGAACCGAGTACTAAAACATTCACTGCAGACACCAATTATACGGATAACGCTGCTGGTGATTTCGAGAATTTGAATTCAACAATAATTGTTACTAGTAAGTATACTTCATCCATCCGTTCGCAATAAAAATTACGAAATTTAATTAAAAAAACGATAAATAATACATTGAGGAAGTGTGTTCTATAAAAACATTAAATATCGTGTAAAAATTTAATAAAAAAAAACAAAAATAAATAAATAAATACCAATACCCCTTGGAATCAATATAAGAAAGTGTCACAGTGGAAATTGTTTCAATAGCGTTTCAATATTAAAAATAAATAAGAGTGTAATAAAGAATTGAATTGGAAGTACAAAATAATTAAATATTGTTAGCCAAACAATTCATAAAAATAATTACAATATTTTCTCAAGTGATCAATAAATTGAAAAAAAAAACAATAAGAAAATTAAATTAAAAACAAACTTTCTAAAAGTGAATAAAGTAAATATTTTCAAAAAGTAAGTTCAGCTTAAAAATAAACTTCAGTTTGTGATGCAAAATATTTGTGACGTATATATTCGTCAAAATGCTTTGAAAGCAAGTAATTGATATTGGTTCTTAAGAAAGATTTCTTACAATTACAAAATCTGATTTCTTTCCCTCATTATCGTATAACGTAAATCTTTCTCAGTATTTAATACGTGTCTGACATATATTTACGTCATTTCTAAAAAGAAATTTAAAAATATAAAGAAGAATTTAAAAATCAGCTTAAAATGTTATAACCAAATAAATTTTTCATCCAAAATAGAGTCAATTATCGTAAATACATCCAGAATTCGAATTCTGTCTTGCCACAATTTAAAAAAATTCCCGCAAAACAGACAGAATGGGCCCCACAATAAATAATAAGAAAATGAAATGAAACAGAAATCTTTCGTTTAATTCATTTCGTTGTATCATAGTGCATCGGCAATTGAAATTTTAAAGACCTTCAGTTTTAACATTTGATTAAGTAATCACATTTGTAGCCGGTAATGAGTCAATTTCTAAGAATTTATACCGTATGGTGCTTGTGTTGTAATCCCTTCTTTACGCCTAACATTGGTTTCATATTTTTTATTTCAAATTATGGTTTAGTAAAGACCTAAAGCTGTCTGTTTCTATAAAACACGTTTTCATATCCTCAATTATAATCTCATCTGGTTTTCATCTGAATAGTCTACACGATCTACAAACCTTTAAAGCGAATTAGTAGAGTTCGCAAAGAGTAAAATGAAAGCCGGTGAAAACCTACGGACTGGCAAGGTCAGTTGTTACACTCCAGGCACACTAACCGGCTGCCTTCCAAAATGTTAGTTGCTTTGTGTTTGAACAAGGTATCGTGTTTCATAATGCCGCTGTACAAAATATATACAATGTATTCTATTTCAAAACGTCGTCAATGTGTATTTTTAACGCAGTCAAAAAGCAATCAGGCATCGGATTTATAGTTGATGCATTGTTTGGTTACTTTGCATATCTATATAGTTTATATACAGCAGTTGAACTGCATACACACTTTGTATTGATACATTTTGGAAGGCAGCCACCTTCTTAGTTAGTCATTACAACCGTTTACTCAGGATTACAACCTAACTCCTCACACCACTCATGTTGGGTGTGTTAATTCTATACATGAGTGGAGAGACGTCTTTGTACAACAGATTTGAGGAACTTTTCAGAGTAATTTCATTTTACCCTCAGAGTTTTTGCCAGAAGACTGCAGAGAGAAAGTTGCCGAAGAAATATTTTTTCATATTTTCCACGGCCGCTCGTCTAATAAGCCAACACTCTCCATACAATCAAGAGGTTTTGATATTTGTTTCAATTACAATTCGACAAATATATTCTTGAAATAGATGAACTGATAATAGATTACATGATCAACATTAGAGATTACAGAACCGTAAATTCCTATCTACGAAAATGGAATGATAAGGACAAGTATCTTCACACACCGTGGTGGTGTCATATTATATCTGATGTGGACTCCGGGATAGAAATATTTTTCTTCCAGAATATCGAAGATAAGAAAGTGGTTGCATACGTGAGCAATGGAGTTATCATTTTAACTCTAAGATCACAACAAGAAGAGAAGTTTAATAGTAAACCTAGGTCTTGTTCCACATGCATTTCTAGAACCTCACTATTACGGTAGATTTAGTCCACCGCAATGACGCTCTAATTACAAAAACTTAACTTAAAATTTCCACACGTAATTTCATTAAAAAATTTCATCATCTTACGACTCTCATTGTCAAATATATGAGTCCCCATGAGAGATGAGTTGCCAACATTAGCTGTCACACTAATTATAGATTCAACTATTCACTGGCCCTGACATTTTAAAAATTGTCTATCATCATGTCAAGTGTTATAGTGACGTAGCAAAGTGTTATTATCGGCATATTAAAACACTTGTAATCTGTCGTCATTTAAAGCCATTCAATCAAAAGGCTTAATGGCACAGCACAATGTGTTTTACCTGTTCAACTAAATAAATAAATAAATAAATAGAAACAACAACAACAACAATAGGATCATAAATAATAGTAAAAAAATCATTAAAACGTTATTATTAATAAGTTCTGTTGTTGAACACTTGAAAAAATAGTAAAGTATGAAAGCAGAGTGACGTTTTCATAATATTTCGTGATGAAATTTTCACACCGCACTTAAATAGAGGGAGGTGTGTTCGTAGATTAATAATAATAAAACAAAAAATAGTAAAACCTCATTGCCTATGTTAATCTATAATTTATAATGCGTTATAAATTCAAATGACGTTTTGCAAATTAATTTTCTTTTTTTTCTTTTCAATTTACTTGCAGCCTTACGAGAACAAACGAACGAATTATCACAAACTGCCATGGATATCATAACAATTGTTTGGTATGTGGCCACCTTTTTGGCTTTGGCTGCCTTCTTTTTGCTAATGGCTTGCTCGGATAGACGTTGCAGTGATACCCAACGTAATGCCAACATGAATGCAAGTGAACAGCCCATACCGCCACCAACGCCTTCGCCTTCGTACAGTGAATTTGCACCGCCCAGTTATGAGAGTGTAATGAAAATGCAAAATGCAAATAAAAATTCCATATTTGTGGTGCCATTTGCCAGCACCAATCAAGAACAGAATGATGCCAAAAACACCACCAATACCAGCAACAATATAGAACAACAACCCACAACACCCAGTATCAGCTTTTATACCATCAATGAATTACAAAAGGAGGCGGCCAGTTAACGCCTTCAGAAAGAGAGAGAGAGAGAGTGAAGCTAATGCAAGCAATTTAAACTTTTTCTTTTTCTTCGAAAAGATCTCAAGAAGAGAAAAAGTTTCAAAATTGTTTTCTGAACGTGGTTTCCTAAAGAAAAAGTCTCAATAATTTGTTGGAAAACAAAAGGCAAAAACATATAAAATCTGTGATATTTTTGAGCATTTTCTTTCTTTTATTTTAAAAGTTCAAGTTAAAATTAGTCAATAATATGTAGTGGAAGCGGTGTTTAGCAGCTATTAGGCTTGCTTTTAAACATTTATTATTATCAGGGGTATTCACTATGCAAAAGGACTCTATTGAAAAAATAAAATATTGTCTGATTTGTTTAACTTAACTGAACCTAGTATTACTTTAAGTGGAATAGTATGTGAAAATTTAAAAAAAATTTTTTTTGCTGTATTAAGTGAATATCCATATTCTAAAATATAAATGATAAGACTGATTAAAGCATATTTTCCTTTAATTTTTTAGTTTAGTAGTTGTCACTTTATCTATTTATATATTGTATATGTACATATGTTTGTATAGTATGGCTATTCTTAAGAGTTTTAAATTGTTTGTTTTAAAATTTTAAGTTTGATTTTTGTGTATTTGTTTTCTTGTATAGTTTAAGGAAATAAAATGTACACACTTAAGTAATAAGTTTTCTAAATCAATCGATGTTTCATTTGTTATGTTATAAGAAAAAAAAACTAAGAAGTTAACACAGGCACTTAAAAGCCAATTACAAGATAATATCATTTACTAGAGGACTTCAATTCTGGCTGTGATAGCTGAAGAGGAAACATAAACAAATTTTATTTTATATTCTTCGAATTTGATAAATAGGCCGGCCTTTCCATTCATAACAAAATTGGTCATCACAACGCTTCCAGAGATCAGCAATAAGTATTCAAAAAGATGAGTAGAATCGAATCATACTCATAATTTCTGATATTTATATGCATTCATACTGATTTTAATATCATGGAACCTCTACTCATGTTCAGTTTTGAAGTTTAAAGTACTCATCATATTCATACTTAACAACACGTATGATGTTGTGGATTTCGACTCTCCATAATTCAACGCATACACGAAGCACAAAATAAGTATGAATCACGTACGAACACTAAAATACTTACTAGAAGAAGGTTGTGTGCTTGCTCTGCTTGCTGCTCTGTCTTCCTTGCTTATGTGTCTTTTTCTTTTTTTGTAAATGCAACAACAACTCAAACTGTAAATTTTGTTCAATGATTCGAGTCACTCGAATGAATCTAAATGAGTAGGCGTATGAATCAAACATATTTCGAATGTTATGAGTTTGATGTCAACGTTGTACTCATACTCATTGCAACCTGTACTTAAATATACGTTGTAGTGAGTATGAATGAATCAGAGAATTTAAATTTCAATATTGTTGACTCACTTATATTCAAAAGTTCATGAGTGCTTATGAGTAGCGAAAGAGATCATTGCTGATCTCTGATTACGACCTAGCTTCTCACATCACTTATGTTGTGTTTGATAATTTTTACACATGAGTGGCGGTACTTTTCATTGCAATTTCATTTACTCTCAGAGTTTTGCCAGAAATCTGCTGAGAGGAAGTAGACGATGAAATATTTTTATATTTTCGTTCTGATGTCTGACCAGGGGTTTAAACCGAGGCCTCATGTCTAATTAGTCAACACACTAACTACTCGACTACGGCGACTTCAATTGCTTCAATTGCTTGCTTTTCTTTTCTATATAATAATCTAGGGTGGAAGACAATCGTATTAATCTACAACACGCTCTCCCTCCCCGTGCTTTTTTATGGAGCTAAAGCATGGACGCTATTAATCTAGTAGCTTTGAGAGTATTCGAGAGAAAAGTGTTACGTAAGATTTTCGATTCGGTTGGCAATGATTTCTGGATCCGCTGCAAAAAAGAGCTGTATGAGCTCCTCAACGATGTGGACCTCAACAGCTGTGCTAACCTTGCCGTGGAAATTCAGTTTGAATAGAAAAAAGTAAAGTATTATTAACATGTTGACAAATTTTATTTAAAATGAAATGAATTGAATTTAAAAATATTATCAGACGAGATACTAAATTTATGGAAGAGATAATTAAATGTCATTACGAATTATATGGTTTTGCCCATGTGACACTAGCGCTAGGCGCTAATGACATATTGATGTCAAATAGTCACTGTGTGCGCAAGTTTAATGCCAGCCAAATTCGATACGAATGGGTGAGTAATCATGTCTTTGTCATTTATTGTTGGCTAAAAAATTCCAATGGATAGCTTCAATTGAATGTAGTCCTCGTTCTATAAGATTATGTTAAGGAAATTTGGTTGGAAGGACCCAATCGAGTAAGCCCTGTCATCGATTGGTGTGGCCAACTGGCAACGGCGCGCAAGACACAGAAACGCCTAGAAGAATGTGTTAAGATAGGCTGTAATCGAGGTGTTAATTAGTCATTAGTAAGTAAGTAACACAATTGCTGGATTAGGCTCAATTTAACTTAAATAGAAACTGCGAAGGACGTGACATAGTGATGCCACCTGCTAGTTAGACAAACATTCCAGTACTCAGCTCGTATGAGGTTAACTCTCGATAATAATATGAAATTGTCTCGGATATTTTATCCTTTTGAGGGCCGTATAATAGATCGAATGGTTGCAGTATTATAATTAAATCGGAAAATAGGCCTCCTATTGATATTGGTTAAGTTAAGATGTGCTTTAAAGTATATCACCTGTCGGTCGAATGTAATTTTCCTTTGTTTCCATTTACCTTATCGGACATGTCGTGCAAATAATGTCGTAATTTTAATTCCATTTTTCTGTTTTACAAAGATACACTCGATTTATGTATGTATGTACATATGTTTGTTCAATATTCTTATCAATGTGAACAGTGAAGGGGTAATCCCGCAAGAATCAGGTAAAACACCGAATGACTTTTCAATGCCATGTTTAAATAAAAAGAATACCGCAGTGGTTCCCCTAAGAGAGGTATTGCTGATGGAAAACCAGGCAGGAGTTGAGAAATCTAAGAAGAGTTTAATGAGTATGTAGTTTTATAAAAGCTCTCTTTATGTTGCCTTCGGTTGTGTTTCCTTATGGAATTTCATTTTCAAAAAAGTAACGTTTCAACTACAAACACTTTACAACACTGGACATATTAAAATTTTTGCAAAATTTACAGTAAACTTTAATAACAGTGCTTTGAACAGCTTAAAACGGTTATTAACAGAAAGCTACGATTCTGTAAAGTCAAAGCTTTCTGTTAGAAATTGAACAGAAATAGACTTTCAAAGTTTTGTCTTACTTAACAGAGAATTACATGTGATGGTCGTTGGACGGCCTTAAAATATTTTTAAAATTAGAGCAAATTTGATTGAAATTAAAAGTTATTGTCAGCAG